>CM062820.1:324764305-326020555 GCA_031772625.1 Pinus tabuliformis
TATTCATGAATGGAGACATAGGCGGAGGTTAGTCAAATTTCCCCTCCTAAACTTTCTCTTAACGGACTGGTTCTATAGGTCCTTACTTCCTCAAATCGCTAGAGATGTCACTCTAGGTGGTGCAGTCACAGAAGACCAATCCATACGTCATGCCCAACACTTAGATTTGATATATTCACAGTCTGGCACTCTTTACAACATAATCCCCAATGCTCTTGGTAACCCCAATGCTTCCACCACTTAGCACCCCAGTTCAGTCACAGAAGACTAATCCATACGTCATGCCCAACACTTAGATTTGATATATTCACAGTTTGGCACTCTTTACGACATAATCCCCAATGTTCTTGGTAACCCCAATGCTTCCACCACTTAGCACCCCAGAGTGCACGTCGACGGGATTGTCGGCGCAACCTCTAGGGTTGCTATAAAACAACTCAGTGGTTCCATTGCCAAGATGGCAGTGGACCCCTCTGCCAATATGACTACTCTTCCTGCCACTGTGATAAACTCTGTGCAGTCTACACAAAATCCTAGTGGTAAGAAAAAGAAGAATAAGAAAAAGACCGTTCCTTTTGAGGAGTAGTCAACAAAGTAGCCCAACCCAAAACAGAAGGTCGCTGCACCTACTGCTGATGAAAAGGATACACCTGCCAGATTTCCTTGCAAACTCTGTGCTGAAGACCATGCAACTTGGCATTGTCCGCGACTTCAGGAATGCACAAATTACCTTGCTAAAAGGGATACTGGTAAGACCCTCGCTCTCCTTAGGAATCCTTTTCGCACCCATCAGCAGCAAAATCTTATTGCCAACCAATAGTAACCCACACCAGGGTGCAATGATGGTTTGCAACATCCTTTAGTTGGTGAAGGATATTCTACCATTTACACATTTGAAACGGTAGATCTTACCACAAGAGCCAAATCTTATGGAGCTCCTGTCGCTCATGCAACGGAACCATCCTCCAGTCCAAACCCACTGCCGCCCAACAATCTGTAGATCAAAAGGCCAGTTTCGGACCTTGTAATTCAACCCCCAAAAGGGGCACTTTGATGCACAATGCACAATACATCTGCTCGTGCCTCTCAACACTACAACATCATAGAGGATTTGGCGCAAGCGCTGTCGCTATGTTGGTGCTCGAAGTATTACAAACATGCCCAACACAATGGAAAGCTTTGCTTTCAACTATTGGTGGTATCGACCCAGAGGACTCCATGCTTGCTATTTTTGACATGGACAAGTGTAAACTTCCCCTTTATCACCAGCTTGCATTCCAGGTGCATATAACTTCGAAAGGTAAAGGTATACATCGAACTGTCATCGATGAAGGTTCTTCGACCTGCGTCATGTCGGCTTCATGTTGGCTCACCCTGGTTTCTCCAAACCTAACCCCGTCGTCGAACTCCCTTAAAGCTTTTGACAGCCACACCTTTATCCCAAAAGGATACCTAGCCAGTTTTCCCATCACTTTGAATGGGAAAACCATAATAGTGGACATAGAAGTCGTGGACATAAAACTCGACTATAATCTCTTGCTGGGTCGCAGTTGGACATATGCCATGATGGCCGTCGTATCTACTGTCTTTCGCATCATCCAATTTCCATTGGATGGAAAGATAGTTACAGTAGATCAGTTGTCTTTCTACACCCTTGATTATTCACCATTACCAAGTGGCTCCGTACCCCTAGTAGGAGGTGGAACTGACTCTTACGTCAATATCGGTACTAGTTTATTGAAGGCTTCTTCCCTCATGGGTCATTTCTCTCTTCAGTCTCCCAAGGTTCCACAGATGGTCAACATGCTTTCATCTATTCCTCATGAACAGACCGATCCATGGATCCTTCTGGCTCCTTCAGACATTGAAACATACGAAGAACAAATGCTACTGTCACCAGTTGAATTGGCCTGCGAAGCCATTCAAATTGCATCCAAATCTCCAGTCACTTTGGTTTCAGCTAATGGTATCATTTCCCCTCCCATAACCGCTCCTCCTTTCGATCCACTCAATCAAGTCCTACCTGTGGATGAAGCTATTATAGAGATCACGCATTTATAAGAGCGACCTTGGGAGGACTCGCACCATCATGTTTCGATATCTGATTTAGACATGATGCCTCTTAAAATCCTATCACATGACGCACCAGAAATCATTTTCTCACCCTATACGATCCTCCAAACTTTGGAGGCAGAAGGAAACATGGGAAATATTTGAAAACCATTGCTCACCGATATTTCTGTCATGACAGGCATCGTGGAAAACATACAGATTGGAGCCAATCACAATCCTAAGGAAATTGTGAGCTTCACCTACCCGTTTACGGACTTCCACGATGTTTTTCCTTGGTCTTATGAGGAAATGCATGCATATACCCTTCTATTGTCAAGAATGAGATCAAGGAAGGTCGAGCGTTATTTTTATGGTATTTTTCTTGCTCGTTATTATGAAAAACCTCGAGTCTCCTTCTTTGGGCTTGTTAAACTACTACGAAGATGAATAGAGCACTTTTTGAGATTTTATTGCTCTTTAAAAAATATAGACATCTCTAAGTTTTTATCATTGAGCTTGTTCAAATCTATGTAATGATAGTTAGAGCACTTTTTGTGATATTTTATTGCTCTTTAAAAAATAGAAACATCTCTGAGTTTTCATCATTGCGCTCGTTAAATTCATACAACAATGCTCTGAGCAACTCTTTTTTGATCTTTTTCCAGCTCATAAACTGAAAAAGACCAAAGGAGAATTCTTTTTAGGCACTTTTTTCTCGCTCTTTAAACTGAAAAAATCCTAAGCTTAGTCTTTCTGCTCATTAAACTTCATGAAGATGACCTGAGCATTCTTTTAGGTACTTTTCTCGCTCGTTAAACTGAAAAATCCCGAGTTTTGTTACCGGGTTTGTTAAAAATATACAGCAGTAGCAAGAGCACTTTCTTTTTTGGGACCGTTTCTCGCTCTTAAATCGAAAAATCCCCAAGTTTTTCCCCTCCTTTGAGTTCGTAAAACTATGAAGAAGGGATGAGCCATTCTTTTCCCTCTTTTTCTCGCTCACTAAATTGAAAAAAATACCCTGAGTTTTCTTCCGACTCATTAAAATTTTTGATGAAGGTATTGAGTGTGTCGTTGCGTGACTCATTAAAAATTCACAAAAAAATGAGTTTAGTCCGTCACCTCGTACTCATAACAAAATGAGGTTGACATCTATTGAAAATAGGTTTCTCTTTATCCGGGTTCAATAGATTAACTTACAGAAAAGTAACCGATCCAGGTATACTATTAACCTTTTGTCGCATCCGGTTAACAACTTTGACAAAGGGACCACCATGGAGTCTCTCTTTACGATCTTTTCAGACTCTATAAATATGAAAAGACCACTGAGTTGTCTAGTCTGGGCTCTTTAAATTACACAGAAAAGATATGGAGTCGTTCTTTTTACGATACTTTTCAGACTCTTAAAACATGAAAAAATCGACGAATTTGCTTGTCTAGACTCATTAAACTAATAAGATAGGGAAAAGAATCATTCTTTTTTGCGATCCTTTTCAGACTCTTTAAACATGAAAATATCGATGAGTTTACCTGTCTGGACTCATTAAATTAATTAAATGGGGAAAGTGGACAATACAACTGTATTCCGTATTAGAAAGCATGGTTTGGCAGCAGTCGTTCCCTTGAACATGGCACTCCCTTAGATAAACCTTCCTTTTGATGGCCTCTCAATATGAACCCTACCATTCTATGAGTTTTAGCCTATATACCCTGATGTAATTGCGTCTCTGTATCCTAACACTTTGTAGTGTTCATGAGTCTAGTGCTGTCTGGTTAAAACCATTGTCGTGCCTTCTATTGTTCAAGGGTTACCCATTTGTTTCCTCCATCAATCGATCAAACATATCCTTTCATCATACCCTCCGTCGTTTAGACCCAAATGCTCAAAAGATTCCTAAAAAAAAATCATTCTTGTCCTGTTTCGTGTCGATTGATGTAGGACACATCATTGCCTACCTTTCGACAGGTTTCTTCCTATCGACTTCAACACTCTATCTAGGAAGATAACCCAGAAACACATTCAATGCCTTGGTACTTGCAGACATTAGTGGTAGGTTACCTTGTGTTTGATCAGGGGTTCTCATTATTGACTCCTGGTTAAGCGATTCTACGGGTGTTCGACGACAAAGAAATCTTTCACACTTGCTAGTTTGTACTGTGCATCTTGGAGACCATCACCATTATCGGTGGCCTTCCTCGCATCTGTTAACGGTCTCCATTATTGACTGGTAATCAGATGATTTCGTGCATGTTCGACATCAACACATATTTTTCACATGTATCGATCTATGCTGTTCGGTGAAGCGGAAATCAAGACCTTGGGTAGAGGCTTGCATCATTCAGCCTTGTTTCCTCTCCCAAGCTGCAGATATTGTTTTTTGGAGACAACTGTTTCAGGATGATTCTATTATGACACTGGATCCACATTGTGCTTATCGACAGCCAGCCTTGTTATATCTCTTTAGAGAAGATTACTCTGACATAGCTACTGAGCATGGGAATGCCCGACTTAGGAAATGATTTTAGCAGTTATATATATATATGTGTTATATCAGGTTTCCCTTGCCGCCTGAAGCTTCTCTCTCTCTAAAAATTTTGACATAAAATTACAATTTTAGTAAATTATTTCGGCCATCATCTCTGCCTCTGATCTCATACTTTAGAGGGCATCTGTTATACAACAAAATGACCTCCTCATCAACTCAGAGGTGAAAGACAACATGACTGAAGCAAAGACCACAATTACAGGCCAGGAATCCACACTAATGCTGGTTTTGCACTGCTAACCTGCTTTATAAAGCTTGTTACCAAGCATAGAGGAGCATTAGTCACCCTGCTAACTCAATTTGTTAGACCAAGGGGAGCATTAGTGAAACTAAGAGATGTTCAAAGGGACAAGCCAACGAATTCCCTCACAAATATCTAGATATTTATCCCTAGATTTGCTCAAGAAAAATAAGGAAGCATCTAAAAGCAAGATATTTAGAGAATTTCCAATCTGAGAAAAGAAGGCAAATGGGAAAGAGCTAAAAAGTGAGGCAAGTTCATTTTTTTTTCCCTAATGAACTCTAGGAGGAGCTTGGCAACCCTAACTCAATTGCTATATAAGCATGGTGAGGCTCATTGTGAAAAGGGTCAGAGCATTTGAAAGGATAGCCCACTAAGATGTTGTGAACTGTCATACACTTGAAGAAGTGAGCTGAAAGAGAGAGAGACAGAAGAAGAAGGGGCAAGGGAAGGCTGATACAATGGATGGTTGTAATCATTATTCCATTATAAATATAGAACTGCAGTTGTGTTCCCTACTCCATAGTGTCGGTAACATTGTTCATTGAGTTGTTCATTTAGATGTTTGTTGAGTTGAGTAGTTTAAGTTGTATATTCATTGTGGATTCTTATATTAGTTTTCAATATTGTATGCTGTGATTGTGTTTGCCTTTCCTTTGTGCAGGAATTGTCTTGGAGTCAGCTTTGAAGGAGTTCTTCTTGGCTGCATAGCGATCTCCAAACAAATCTAGAAGGAGACTTGAGGTAATCATCTTTCCATACTTTGTTAACTTATATTTGATAGATGAACATGTGTGTAACTTGGTAGCTTTTGCAGATAATCTACAGTCTGTTGAAGGTCTCAGGAAGGCTTTTGAGGGTAGTTTTCATTTTCCATACACCGTGCATTTTACCCCATAACACACGCGTGTTGGCTTGAGGGGGCCTGACTCAAGTTCAGTGTTAATTAGCCAAACAAATCCCTACACTACTGGCCTTTTCGGCATCAGCCCGCGGAGTGCGGATCGAAGTCTCACCCGAAGCAGTATAGGGGGATGTTGGAACCAAGTTTCCACACCCTGAGATGGTTGTGATGTCGTTTGATTCCCTCTATCCCTACCTTTGCATAGGGTGCTTCACTCTAGGGCCTGTGAGACGAGCCCTCTATTCCAGCCTTTAGTACCTCCGCGAAAGGGTACGATCGACCTTCGCGCAGCCCTAGCCTACTGCTCAGGTACTTTCACACTCTTATGGTAGTGTGCCATACAAATTCCCCAATTAATCTAAGTGACTTGCTTATCTTATCAGACAATTATAGTTATATCCGCGTAAATAGATATTCGTACATAATATATCAAGATGCAATAATAAAACAAAGACACAAGAATTGTAGAATATCTCTCTTTATTAATATATTCCAAATGTTTACAGACTCTGTCCACCCTGCGCACATAGCTGCAGGGGTCTGTGCACTCAGCTATGGACTTCTACCCTATGCCTCTGCGCACTTAGCTGCGAAGCCTCTACCTACGCTACAACCCAATACTTAGACTTTCTACTTTAGAGCTACAACTCTCTTACATTATTCATCATTCTATCTCTCTAAAATTACTTAGAAATCAACTCTTTTTATACAATCCCATGGTCCACGGACCATGGGTAGATTTCTTACAACTGACTTTACTTTACAAAACTAAGGGTAGACTACCCTTTATGACACATAATACCTTCATGCTCCACGACCACAAAATGCAGAGTCTTTACATTTTTATTACAAACTTTGACTCAAACATGGGATTTTAGCCCCAAACTACCCTTGGGGGATCCTCCTCCCAACAGGCCCCCAACACAAAAATCATGACTTGCCTTCGAGTCACTCAGTAGGCACGGAGATCACTACAGGAAGCCCATCCATCTCAACTCGTATGACCACTACCTCGGTCGTGCACTGAGATGTCGACTACTTCGCATCTTCCACTGTCTTCTCGGTCATTGCTCCTGCATTGTGACTGTGTAAGCTTGCTCCATCCAGGGCTTTATTCACGCCTTCAACACTTCTTCCTTATGTAGCACTACGTCCAGCTGTTCCTTCAACTACTTGGCCTCTTGTAGCTTGTCTAGCCTCTGTGTCAGTGCGACGGTTCGCGCTCTGCCCTTAACTTCATCATAGCACTGTTGTAGCTCCTGTGCTTCTGTCTCTAGCCTCTATACATTTGGGTCCTCCTACAAGCTTGTCAAGACCTCAAATGATTGCTCGAACTACTATGTGTAGTCTTCTACTGTACTTTGCACTACCACGACTGCCTCAATGACAGTGGTCGCCCACTGTTCCTTTACTTCCAGTGGTGTTGAAGGCTAGGCCCTCAATTGCAACTTTGTAATCTGTAGGTTCAAATCTAGCTGAACCAGCCCCATCTCAGTCCGAGTGTCGCGCACCCTTGTGGCCAATTTACAGATGTGGACCTCGACTGGCTCCTCCTCCGGAATGGCCAACTCTGGGACCATTCTACATGTCTCCTCAATGACTTGCATGATCTTCTTGGTCTGGTTTGTCACCTTGGTCTCAATGGCGATGGAAACATTTCTCTATAGGGCCATTTGTTCATTGTTGATCTGCTGCTTGCTGATCACCTGCTCTCGGGCCCTCATTTCTGCAATTACTCCATGTTGCAAGAGGTGGATTGCTTCGCATGGAAGCCTTTCCAGGTTCAACCCAACTCCCTTCAAGGTGATGACAGTGGGCCTGTTAGCTTCATCGTCCGTGATTAGTGCTCCATCTAGCAACACTATCACACTAGAAGCCTTCATGTGCAGCATATCGACAGTCTCTGAGTGTCAATGGCCAAGCTGGTAGACACCGTACCATCCTGTGACGCGCGAGTCCGCGACTCCTGCAACCTGGTCTGGATAACCCGTAGTATGATATGCTTCTGCTGTTCAAATTGCTGCAGGGCCTCCGCGGTGATGTCTCTATGTCATAGATATCATGTAAGTTTCCCTCTATCAGTGTGATAAGGTCCAATGAGGTCTTGGTCACCTTGGATTTCTTTATGGGCCCTCCCTTCTCCAGCTCTTTGGGCACTTAATGTGGGCAGACATCTCTTGAGGGTCCATGCCGTGCAAGTCTGTGTCTTCCTCTTCATTCTCAGTTGAAGGTGACTTCCCGCCTTTGTCAGAGCCCTACTCCAAGCCACTTGTCTATTTTCCTACCTCTTTTCTTGCCTGCTTTGCCTGGGACATTTAAGTGGCCTCTTTTTTCCTCTTTTCGACCAGCAGCGCCATCTTTAGCTTGGCCTCCTCCTCCTTCTTTTGCGTGGCAGACTTGCTTCAACCCACTACCAAGTCCGTGGTAGTGCGCGACTCTCCCGACCATTGATCAAGCACCACATCGATGGTGTCATTTGTGGCCAGATACGACAAGTCGTACCACTTTTGTGTAGGGTCCTTCCATGCCCTGATTAATATTCTATGGAAATCAACTTTAAACTCGACATAGCCCTATAGGTTTGCATACACCATGGGTGACAATCGCGGCTTGCGAGTGATGGCCATCCTGATATTCATTTCCATCAAGATCCAGAAGATCTTGCTGTCCCAAACTCGCTGCGCGTCCTTGGTTGCCCACAACAAAGCGTACTTCGCTGCTTCAGGAAGGTCTAGTGTGACTGATAGGGAATTAGCTTTCCTTTGGTAGCTCCCATGCTACCAGAATAATCGACAACAAGATCCATGTGTAGTGGAATGTATTGCTTTGCTCTTGTGCTTCACGACAGTTCGCCAGGAACTCTCCGCGAAGGTAGTTTGACTAGTTAAACTTGACTCCTTCTGCGCACTGCTGTGTGAGCACAATGAAAGGTGCTGGCACCTCATTGGCACGACACTTCCGCATCACCTTCCCTGCAAGGATCTGCATTTCTACCTTCATAGTGGGGTCACAGATGCTGGAGATACTGTACCCGCGTGACTTCTTCACCAGCTTGAATTTCTCCTTCATTGACTCTACGAGAGCCTGCTCGCTACCCTTTCCACCAAAGATCATCACTGGATTCTCACTTGTATATGAAAAAAAAGTTATCCGGTGAATCAACATATTTGCGATGGGTATCGGCTCCTCTAGCCATAGACACCCATCATGCACCAAGCGCAACAACTATTTGATGACCAAAACTGTCACCAAGGTGCGGTTATAGTGCGACACCTAGAGCAGGTTCAACAATCCTGCCTTCTCTACCCCCTTGAGCCACCTCCGTGGCTCCAAGGTGGTCATTCCCATATTTGTGTCTATGATGCGGTGCATTAGCTGCTTGGTTGCTAGGTGTGGGAACTTCTCGTGGTCTACCAAGTCCCAATCTTCAAGCTTCAGTATCAGCACCCATGCCAAACGTGGACCGTCGAAAGCAATTTCATCTGGTAGCAGAGGGGTTTTTAGGGGAGTCTTACTCTCATCAATGTCCTTTGGGACCTTGGACTTAGGCTTGCATGGAGGGACATACTCCGCAACCGTGTAATAGGGTCCGCACCTTGGGTTTCAACCTCCTCTACTTCCATTTATACATCCTCATCATCTAGTGGGATGTCTTCAATATCTTCCTCCTCGAATTCTAGGTTTATAGCCTTACCTTTCTCTTGTGCAGTGGGATTTGGTGGGTTTCGCCTTGGCGAGGCGCTCACCGGTATGGCAGGCTACTTTCCCTTCTTGTTCTTCACAGTCTTCTTGGTTGGAGTTGGCTTTGGTCTCGACGTTCTCGGGGATTTATGGATCTCCACCAGTACTTCGACAACCTTTGGGGCAACTTCTTCGGCCTCCATATCAATTTCCTGCACATTCTCCTCAGCTGCCACTTCTTCGGTGTCCATAGCTTCTACGCGTGTCAACGTGATGCTATTCACTAGTTCCTGTGTCTCCTTTGACATTTGTTCAAACGCCAGACTCGCTATCAGATCTTGAAAGAATTAACGATTCCTGTGCACTTGAGGGCGCAACAACTCAATTCTCAAAATGCCAAGTGTTTTTCGCTGGGCAACCACTTGTAATTTATAGGGCATTTCAAATTCAAATCCGACCATTCCCCCCAAAATTGGTTCATTAATGTCGGATTCGCGGAAGATTTTCACTGATCTAAGCCATAAATTTCATCTTAAATGCTGTCCACCCACTCCATTTGGCCTTACTTCTGCCGTATTTTCATGAACAGTGACCATAACGGTCACTTTCCAACTGAACTAAACGATTTCTCCCTGGGTAGCGTAGCTCCCTCCACACTGCCACAAACCTAGTGACACTTCCTTGCTTTGTACCATTCACCAATCACGCAGCTCCCCAACCTAGGTAGTGTAGTTTATAGTCCCACGCCTCCTTTCATCTTCCTGGAGTGCTAACTCTATGCTACCTTCATTTAGTCACATGGCCGAACCACCAGTGTATGGCTTCAAGTGATTGCCATTCACCTTTCCTGGGAAGTGTTCTCCATTCAATTTGACCAGCTGTACCGCTCCTCCATTGGTAATCTCCTTAATGACATAAGGCCCTAACTAGTGCATCCTGAACTTCCTTGGAAATTTACCAAACTTACTATCATATAGCAAAACCAGATCATTTACGTTAAATGTGCGCAACTTAATGTGTTGATCATGCCATGCCTCTTCATGCTTCTTTTGGACCTTCTAGTGAAATCCAGCCAAAAATCTCTCTTCTTCAAGCTCATCCAACTGTGCGAGCCTTTCCTCTAGGGCTCCATGATCCGTCATACATGTGAGCACTGCTATGCACAGGCTAGGCACAATGTATTCCATAGGAATTACCACTTCAAACCCATAGATGAGCCTAAATGGGGTTTGTCCAGTCAACTTCTTGCATGTTGTTTCATAAGCCCATAATACTGCAGGTATGCGTAGGTCCCAATCACTTCACTCAACATTACAAACCTTGGTCAACACATTTTCAAGCACTTTGTTGAACGCTTCCATTGTCTTGCTAGCCTGCGGGTGGTAAGGTGTGCTCTTCTGGTGGTATACATGAAATTTCTCCGTCAACACGTTGATCGTCTCATTCAGGAAGTGCATACCACAATCACTCATCAAGATCCTCGGACAGCCAAATCACATTAGTACATGCTCAAATAGGAACTTTGCGGCAATCACACCTGTGCATTCCTTCACCGGCTGTGCCTTTGCCCAACGAGTCAAATACTCTGACATGGTGATAATTTACCTCACTCCCGTATTTCCTTGGGCTAAATGGGTACCACAAAATCTATCACCCACTTCTCAAAGGGTTGCAATGTCATTTATGGATTCAAAGGCATATCATCCCTCCGTGATTGTCTACCAGTCCTTTGACACACATCACATGCCTTGCAATATGCTTTTGAGTCTTGATGGAGGGTTGGCCACCACAATCCTGCGCGTAGAATATTCTGTGCAGTTGCTCTTCCTGCATAATGTCCTCCCGCAATGCCCCCATGTGTCCAAGAGGATGCTACTTCTTTCGAACTTTGGTACATACTGTCACAATATCTTTTCAGTCCCCATCTTGTACAGATGCCCAGTAATGACAGAGAAATCTGCTGCCCATACCACTAATTCTTTCTTCTGCTGGACAATGTATCCTTCTGGTGCAGTACCTGTCATTAGGAATTGTATTATATCCTAAAAATGACCATCTACGACACACACTGCAAATAGATGCACATCAGGCAATTCCTCCTCCAAATTAGTGGGTTCCTCCCCTGTTTCGATGTGCGATAGATGGTCTGGTCCCGCATTCAATCGTCCAGGCTTCACAACAACTTCAAAATCATACTCCTGGAACAATAAGAGCCACCTGCAGATTCTCCTCCCCAGCACAGGCTTATTGACCAGGTACTTCAACATGGAGTGATCTATATACATCTTAAAATGGCCTCCCAGCAAGTAGTGCCTATACTTTTGGAGTGCATACACCATAGCTAGCCCTTCACGCATAGTGGTGGAATAGTTCTTCTTCGCTTTTGATAATTGTTGGATTGCAAATGCAATAGGATGGTCAAGCCTTCTCCACTAGCCTGTGTCAGTACTACTCCTAGCGCTATACATGACACGTTGACATCTACATGAAATTCTTTCTTCCAGTCCGGGAAGATTAGAATCGGTGCGGTGACCATCTTTTCTTTCAATATATCCAAGCTATTCTTGCAGTCTTAGTTCCAACAAAATGTGACATCCTTCTTAAACAATTTCTCCATAGGCATGGTGATCTAGGAATAGCCTTTGATAAACTTTCTGTAATATCATGTATGTCCCAAAGTAGTGTTATCGGGAAAACTAGTGTCCACTCAGAGCTGCTAGTCCCACTAAGACGGGTAGCTATCTTAGAAACAAAAAAACTAAAGTTACTTGTGTTTTCCTTTATGAGAGATAGATGAGAGAGAAGCAGAGAGTACCAACCTCAGTCTTTCGCTAGTCTCCTTGCTTGTTTCCTCTCTCCCTTGATAGAGCTTTCACCACTCCTTTCTCACTTGTCCTGCTTCAAAGAACACCTGTAGTGTCAAAGCAACAAAATACCATCAAAGCATAGAGATCTATAACCATAAACAATTTAGGATCAGATGTACATTAACCATATAAATGCATATACAAATACAAGATTCAGAGATATACAAGCATATGGAGGAAAACTCAAATATCTTTATTGATAGAAGTAGTGGAAGAGAGGATTACAACCAAGCTGTCTGATCCAGCATCATCCTCCCAGCATGAAAGCCCTCTTCACCTCATACAAAGCAAGATCACCCAACAACGTCCAAAGAGAAACCAACAACACTTCCTTGCAAATTACAAAATTTCAGCCCTTGGATCTCTAGGATGAGGGATCCATATATAGATGTTTGCAGGAGAGTGAGTTAGCTTCTGGGATTTCGATTAGTGTCATTTCACTGATAGTTCTTGGTTCCACTTGGAGATTTCATGATCTCTTACTCATCCTTGGGCGAATTCAGAGAGGCAAGTGTCATATGAGCAGTTTCTAGAAGGTTCTTTGAGTTCCCACCTAGCAAACTACTACTGCCATTTGTCTGCTCTCGCTCATCACACCCTACAAAAGAGATTTTCAGTATGCATCACACCCCCCATGTGTAACAGGTGAGATGCATCACACCCTCAGCATGGAGCAGTCTGTATGGTCCAATTTTGACCAGTTCTGAGCAATTTTTCAGGGAGAACTTCTGTGAAATGATGTAATCAGCTGACCTTGTTCCTTTAGGGTATGAAAAAACACTTTTAGGGGTTTATAAGCCCTTGGTTTATGGACATATGTGATTGGGGTTGCAGTGCCCAAATATGTCTATAACAGTTGCCCCCTAAAGCATGAGGTCGTAAATCTTCTAATGTCGGGTGAAATGATTTACTATGAGGATCCAAGGTTTTTCGAACTGGAAGGTGACCTATAATAAGATACAATACAATACATTATCTTCATAATATTTTCATGATCTAGCTGAGGCGGGCATTCCCATGCTCAGCTTTATAAATTCATATTCATGCACATAGGATAGACAATCGTCTGTGTGGCAGACTGATGATTCTGGTAGAGATGTCATCCCTTAGTTTGGATGATGATCTGTGCAGCAATGATGTACATTTGATGTCTTTATTTTCCTGAATATATCGTAGCCCAGATGGATGAAACTAGATCCGAGGTCTTCGAACTCATTCAATCTTCGCTCGAAGTACAAGTCAATCCATGTGAAAATATGTTCTAATGTCGAACATGGAAAGACATCACCTGATTACCAGCCAATGATGTAAGCTGTTAACAGGCGTGAGAGGAATCACCGATAATGATGATGACCCTCAAGGTACTGCAGTACAATTCATGTGGTGTGTGTTATAGACATTTTTGTGCCTTACAGCATTGAGCATGAAATGTCCATAATCTAAGGGATCCAAAGTCCCTAAACATGTTGTTCCTACCCCTAGAGGAACAAGGCTAACAAACCACAGCAATTCACAGAAGTTCTCCACCAGAAACTGCTCAAAAACAAGTCAATTCAGGATCAATTCAGTGGCTCCACTAGCTGTCTGCGCTGAATGTCAAAGCCAACACTGGCTACCTGCACTGCAACGCAGGTAGAAGCACTACCAGGGTGCGCTGAGCGAGAGTTGACAAATGGCAAGTTCATTCCAAGAGGTGTCAAGACCCAGGAAGCTTCCAGAATCTTCCTCAATGACACTTGCCTCAGTGAATTCGACTAGTGATGAGTAAGAGGTTCCCAATCTCCAAGTGGAAGCAAGAACCTCCAAGTGGAATCAAGAACTGACAGAGGGAGAGGACACTAGTCAGATCTCAAGCTGACTCATCCTCTTTCCAAACATCTATATATGGATCTCTCCTCCATGAGATCTAGAGGCTGGAATTTTGTTATTGCAAAGAATTGCTGTTGGTTTGAGATTGGAATCATTGGGTGCTTAATGCTTTAAAGGGGGTGAAGATAGGAATTCCATTTGCTGGGAAGGAGATGCTGGATTGGAGCCCTTTGGGTTGTATCTCTTCCTGAACCTTGTTATTCATCAATAAAGCTATCTTGGTTTCTCCTATATACTGATGTATCTTTGATGTATGACTGCATTAGTATGTTTAGTTTATTTCTAATCCTGAACTAGTTATGAATATGAATCTATGTCTTTGTGTAGTGTTCTCTTCTTGTGATCTTGCAGAAACCTCTTGAAGCTGGGCGAGCGAGAAGGCAAGTAGCTGGGAACTCCCAAAGAGAAGAGAAACCGGATCGAGGGACAAACGGAAGTCACCGGTTAGTCCATACATCTCTCTTCATTCTTAATTCATAAAGGAAGAATACTAGAATAGCTGTCTCTGTTTATTGTTAAGGCACTGTCACACCTTAGGTGGATAGGATCGTCCTGCATAGGCATTTTTCCCCACAACAAATTGGCGACTCCACTGGGGAGAATTGCTTAGTAATTTTATTTGTGCTTCCATCATTGTTTGTTTCATAGACTCAACAACAACAATCGAACTGCATCTGCTATTCTCAGGTGCAAAGTAGACAGTTGCTGCTTTGATCCAAGCACTGGATTTGTCTATGATCTGAACAATGGACTCACAAATGATTTGATGATCCTTTGTGATAGATCTTAGTACCCCCTCAAAGCATCCATTTGATTGCACCTTGCTTGTTGCTTTTATTTGGCCTGAAACAGTAGATTAATCAACAATCTGTGACCCAGAACCCAGTGAGAAACTCTCGTTTCTCCTTCAGCGCAGACCCTGTGAAGAGGTTCTGCATTTCAACGCAGGTCCCGTGAAGGCTACCTGCGTTGAATTTCAAAACCCCTGTGTTGAGGTTGCGCTGATCCAGTTGGGCCTTGTGCAGCTGGGGTTCTCTGCTCTGTTTTGCCTTGTTTTGATCTCTGATTTTTGCAGCCTGTAACCAGCATAGGTACCAGTCTGATAACTCCTTTTCTCTGCTTAAATTCCACCTCCTTTTGTACAAAAAGACTGAGTGTTTTTATGTGTTTGTGGCGTCATTTACAGTTTTCCTTTGCAAAGAGTGAAATAGTCATCCTGTAGCCCTTGATTCAGATCTGTTGATTGTGATCTTAGGAGAGAGTTCATTGGCTGTTTACAGTTGATTATACATTTACTTTTGCTTTTGGTTTGAGTTTGTCTCTTTTAAGTGTCGAAACAAGTATTCATTTCGGAAATCGTTAAGTGTTGTAATCTCTTCTACCCTCTATGATTTCGAAAAGTAAACTTGTTTGTATTTGTCATTTAAAAGCAAATTCAAAGTTGTACAAAAAGCTTTCTTTGTAGGCATCAATACTAAGAAAGCGGAAAACAAACACCTGCATTGTGCATTTGCATCTTGATAGTTTGCATGTTTGATTTAGGAAAAGTGCATTAGAGTGTGTTGATTGCTCTTTGAGAAAAGATGGTGTCTTTCTTTTCCCTTTGTAGCTAGGATTTTCAAAGTTGAAAAGATATAAAGCTTGCTTATCATCTTTAGACTGCATTTAGGAATTGTACCATACATCTCGTGGTGAACCTCAAAAGGCAAACTTCTAAAAAGATCAACCTAAAATAAATTGAATGAACTTAACAACGCTTTGCAACATAACGCACAACATAGAGGTCTAGGCTAGAGACGTGTTCCGGCGTTGTAAAGCCTGGTGACTGTCGATCTCGTTGATGGTGGGTGATTCCTCCTGAGGGACGATAGCACCAGTACGGATTGTGCTCCCACGTACCGTCGCGTATATATTGGGAGACCCCTATAGGCATAAAACCTTTATCCTTAGGAAGCCGTGTCGGCTGCCCTACTAATCGCAATGCACTGAACACAGCATTCAGGAAGATCGACTGCCCGTACCCTAAAAAGTATTCTGTGGTTTTGTGAGAAGTTTGGCACACCCTCTGCCTAGAACTCCAGAGCAGTTCCTTTTGGCCTTTTTCAGACTCTATAACGGAAAAAGTCCATCTGAGCATTTGTCACTTCGGGCTCGTTAAAACATCGAAGGAGACTAGAGTCATCTTTAACTTTTTCTCGACTCTTTAAAATTGAAAAAGCAAGTTGTGTCTAAAAGCGTCTAAAAAATTCATTTAATTCGGAAACACACTTTCCCCTTTTGTATTTTGGTTGATCGAGTAATCCGCAATCGTGGAAGAAAGTCAATTGAAACCCCGTCGTTCACGGAAGCTTACGAGTCAACCGTCTTTGTCTCCGGAATCGAAAACAGTACGGGCAAAGCAAACTCGTTTAACTGGTTCGAAATCTCCTATCAAAGTTAGAACAAGTGTTCCAACAACATCTGAGATTCCGGTTACTCCAAACATTTCTGGAAACCCTGCCTCTACAGAAGAAGTTCGACAGCCACAGAGAGACAGTGATACAGATCCTAGTCTGGGAGCAAATACTTGTGTTACTGAACCAGTTCCATCTGTGACCGGTTCAGAGAGTCTTGCTCCTCAAACAACTGTCGCTGTCGATTCAACCCCTTCTTCGGCACCAGAAATATTTTACGGACCTGACGGTCTTCCCCTTCCACCTGGTTTGATTGCGATAGAGGAAATTGTGGAAGATCCGCAAGCAAGTACTCCGACACATTTTGGAGTCGGGGTCACTCTATTTCCTTCGACATCAGAAGTTAGTCTAACACCAGTGGAAGTTCCTGTAGAATCGCTAGGTAATCTCTTGGATAGGCTCAAAATGTCTGAACAACTGTCAACATCTAGGGCTGTGTCGAATGACACAGCGACAGCAGAACTCCCTGCCGTCACTCCGACAATGTTTGCCAGCGTACCATCTGTCCCGACTAGCTCACAACCGCTAGAAGGAGTCCACCCAAGGACTATTTCGACAGTGTGGTCCGTTCCAGTTTGTTCCTCCGGAGTAATATCTGGCAACTCTTATGTTGAGACTTGCCAGATTGATCCATTTGGAGGTCAATTTGGGCAATCCAGTCCCCAAGGACAAACAATCTCCTTGAGTTCTGGATTGCCACCATATGGGGGGCAGTATGCCCTTTCATTACCCCCTCCGGGAGGATATCCATACGAGAGTTCACAACAGTATTCAGGTTATACTGGAGTTACATCAAGTGGTTGGGTACCTATGCTACCTCAACAACCAAGGATTGTGTATTCTATGCAACAATGTGTACCTATGTCGAACATCTCGACCACACCGGCTATTGTGACAGTGTCGCAAGTTCAAACGTTGCCTGTTGTATGTCAACCTCAGATTTCTCAGGTTGTAATGCAACAGCCCCTTGACCCTGTGACTCAACCACAATCGCCTACTGGTGGGGCGACACAGGTCCAAACGGGTACAATTACCCCACACCTTGGTCCAACGGTTAGTATAGCACAACAGAACATGGCTTCGCAACCGTGGCTGCTGCAATATCAACAACCACAATTCCAACAAGTATACCAAGGTTCTGAGCAGCAGATCTTTGCGAACAGTGGACAACTGTACATTAAAAAATGGTCAAAATCAACCACTTTACAGTGGTCAAGTCCACCAACCGTATCAATCATATCAACATCAATTGCATTATGCTGGTATGCAAAGGCCAACTGCTTAGGCAATTCCATCGTACCCTGGGTATGCTTCACCTAACCTGAATCAACAATTACCATTTGTGGCAACTTTAGAGTTACCCGATTTACACCGGTTAACAAATGATCCAATTGCTTACGCCCCTTGGTGGCCAGCGATTCCCCATAAACTTCCATCGGACATTCCTAAATTTAATGGAAATCCAGGTGAAGATCCATCGAATCACGTGATGACCTTTCATCTATGGTGTTCATCAAACACCTTAAACGATGATTCGATAAGGCTTCGCCTTTTCCAGAGGACGTTAACGGGTCCAGAGGCAAAATGGTATATTGAATTACCTAGAGCCTCGTTCGACAATTTCAGCTCCCTAGCCACGACTTTCTTAACCCATTTTCAATTACCGATAAGGTATGAAACAAGAACGGAACTCCTAACCAACTTCAAACAGACGATGGCCACTCACATATCTGATCATATACATGAGTGGCGACGTCGTCGTAGGATGGTAAAAACGTACGTTCCCGATCAGCTATTAGCTTAATGGTTTATCAAATCCTTACTTCCTACAATCACGGAAGATGTGGCAAAGGGGGGAGTCGTAACGGAAGAGCAAGTCATCGCTCGTGCGCAATATTTGGACTTGGTCTATACTCAGTCTGGCACACTCTACGACAAAATACTTGACGCCCCTAGACCGGAATTCTCAATTCCTCCTCCTCCTAAATCAAACAATGACTCTCATGCCATCGATGGCATGATTGGCACGACAGACACGAAATCGACAAAGGCTACATCTAAAAGGGCCCGTAAGATTTCCAGTCAAAATGCAAATGAGGAACTTCTTGCCTCGGAAGTAAATGCCGCGTCGACCGACAAGGGAAAACAACTGAAGCAACCAGGGGGCAAGAAGAAAAAGAAAGGGAGAAAAAGGAAACCCCCTGCAGGGTGTCATATATGCGATGAGGATCATTGGACGAGAGATTGTCCACATATAGCTGAAGTTAAGAAACTCTTTAAGAGTTCAAAAACCTCAGCAGTATTGACTGATCCGTTTCCAAGCCCGGGTACCAAACTGGTTGCTAATCAAAATGCTTCCCGATCCCAAGTGCTTATGTTGTCTATCTCAAAGCAGCAAAATGATGCTTTGGCAAGGAATAAAGATTACGGGAATCCACAGGTGTCGAATAACAAGGCTAATGAACAACCTAGTAGTTCGACAACAACTTTGACCAAAGTTGTGCCACCCACCATTCCTGAACAAATGATAAAGTCGCCAAAGGGAGTAGTGTACAAGTCGACATTTAATCCTCGTGCAAAAATAGCACATAATTATAATATAATAGAGGACCTGGCCCAATCGCCGTCCGCTATGTCGACGCTTGAGGTACCGTAAAATTGCCTCTCCCAAGAGCAAGCTTTATTAGCAGCAATAGGTGAAATTGACCCAATGGACTCCAATCTTGTGGCCTTTGATCATAAAGGATATGACCCTCAGTTACCAGCTCAACTAGCTTTCCTTATTCAAGTGAAAGCCCTCCACAAAACTGTTCATCGAACAATTATTGATGAGGGGGCATCTACGTGTATTATGTCGATGAGTTGCTGGAAGAATTTAGGCTCACCACCCTTGTCGAGATCGTCAACGACGTTAAAAGCATTTGATGGACGATCATACACTCCATACGAGATTTTAAGTAACTTGCAAGTTGAACTAGGGGGAAAAACAATAGGAATTGATGTTGAAGTAATTGATGGAAACCTCGATTACAACATCCTACTGGGAAGGCCCTGGATATATGCCATGGCCGCAGTTGTGTCGACCTACTTCAGGAAGATTGCATTTCCCTTTCAAGGAGGAATTACAGTCGTCGACCAACAAACTTTCCTCCCCGATAGTTCACAAGTTACAGGAAGCATTCCAATGATCCATGGAAGCAATCATTCGCTTCAAAATATTGGAGTAGGTCTCCTAAAAGACCCTGCCTTAATGGGTACTTTTGCCCTACCGCCTGCAAGTAATCTGGCGGAAGTGGCAACAGTGGAAACCTACAATATGAAATCTTCTATATCTAATGGATTCAGAAGATTCCTAAACATTTTGTCAGCATGGATCATCGCCCTAATAGAAATACTGTAAATACAGTGGGCTCCGAGGACGGTTCTTATCCTGTGTCAACCTCGTTAAAAAATGAAACAAGGAGTCATGAGGATAGTTCTTTTACTGTGCCAACCTCATTAAAAAAAAATGAAACAATCCCCTTTCCAAATCTCAAAGGTAAACCTTCATTCCAACCACCAAGTTGAATGCAATGAAGCTTGGGGGGCATGCACCTTGATTTGCGTTATTATGCTGGGGGCATGCAAACTTATCACGAGCAGTGTTACTATAGGGTTCAAGCTCGTTAAAAAATAAACCCGCCATGAGCAGTGTTACTGCAGGGTTCAAGCTCATTTAAAAATAAACCCGCATCGAGCAGTTTTAGCACACAGTTCATGCTCATTAAAAAATAAACGCAAGATCCGAGCAGTTTTATCATATAGTTCATGCTCGTTAAAAAATAAACATAAAATCGAGCAAATGTTTCCACCCGCGTTTAAGCTTGTTAAAAAATGAACTATTCCGGTAAATAACCACTGTGAATGTAACATTATCAGCCATTAAAGCCTTGGTCGTGTTTGCACCGTCACCTCCACTTTTCCATTGGCCGATCGTTCACCTCCATATGTTTGTTTACCCATTTTTAGGAACAGCTGCGAAGAGTGATTTCACTAGCCATCCTTGTGACACTGCCGTGATTGGAAAATTCCAACCTGTACCTGGAATCAGCTGCTAACCTGTTTCATCACTCGTTCCTCAAAAGACGAGTCTTCTTTAAGCTCTTTTCATCTGACTCGTAAAATATGAAAAGATTGCCGAGTCCTTCGCCTTCCAGCTCGTTAAAGGGACAGGAAGTGCTATCCCTCCTCTAGATTTTAATCTTTTTGGACCTGAGGGATTTTTGCACAAAAAGATCGAGCGCTTGTTTTATTCGGCTCGTTAAAACTATCAAAAACTCATCCCTTCTGTATTGTTTTATACTTTTTCGGACCTAAGGGATTAGATGACGAAAAAGGACTTTTGGAGTTAACTTTATGTACCTTTTCAGACTCTCTAAAAATGAAAAGGACCGAGTTATCCTTGTCGTTAGACTCGGTTAAATCATTAAATAGCGACAAACTTGTCTTTAGACGAGAACGAGTTTCACTATCGCTAGGCTCGTTAAAACATAGCGATGGGCTTGCCCGAAGGGCAGGTTATAGAACAAGCATATGTTATCCTCCTCAAGCTTGACAAAAATAAAGAGGTACTGGTCAGCAATGACTGGGGAAAAATTGGGAGAAACTCAAGAAAACTTTGATGGTAGCAAGTCGCTCTTGAACATGACACTTTTCCTTCGTACCACAATCGGGTTGGGTTGTTTCATTCACCGGTCACATCCATGGTTTCGCCATACCATCCATATTTGGGGTAATGCTACCGATCCATCGCATCAGTGTCGCCATATTTTCAAGAGAAGTCGTTCAGAAAAGTCAACCGTGTCCCATCCATGCCGTACATTATCCTTCATCCTTTCATGACCGCCACCCTGAATCATATGTCACAGATCGTTTTCACCTCCATCAAAATCATTAGCTCCGTTCTGTGTCATTGATGTGGGATTCATTAAGGCCCTCCTTTGACGGATCGCTTCTTGTCGAGATCAGCTCATTATCCAAGAAGTTGATCTAGGAACAACCCCTTCAGTACTTTGAAGCTTGCATGCCTCAATGGCAAGTTTCTCACTTCCAGCGACAGGCATACATCAATGACCTTCGACCAAAAGATTTTGCGTGGTGTTCGACGCCAAGTCCTTTATTCACACCACGTGAATTGTACTGCAGTAACTTGAGGGTCATTATCATTATCGGTGATTCCTCTCGTGCTTGTTAACAGTTTACCTTATTGGCCGGTAATCAAGTGATGTCTTTCCATGTTCGACTTCAGAATATTTCTCACATGGATCGACTTGTACTTAGAGTGAAGATCGAACGAGTTTGAAGACCCCGGATCTAGTTTCATCCATCCGGGCTGTGATATATATTCAGGAAAGATAAAGACATTGACATGTACATCATTGCAGCAGATAATCATTCTACCCAAAGGATGATAATTTCATCAAAATTATCAGTCTACCATCAGACGATTGTCTGTTCTATGTACAGAAAAATGAATTTATAAAGCTGAGCATGGGAATGCGCGCCTCAGCTAGATCATGAAAGCAGTATGAAAAATAATGTATTGTATTGTATCTTATTACAGGTCTCCTCCCAGCATTGGATGAACTTCGGATCCTCCTGATAAAGCATTTCACCCGATAAACGGCCTCACACTTTAGGGGGCAACTGTTATAGACATTTTTGTGCCTTACAAAATTGAGCATGAAATGTCCATAATCTAAGGGATCCAAAGTCCCTAAACATGTTGTTCCTACCCCTAGAGGAACAAGGCTAACAAACCACAGCAATTCACAGAAGTTCTCCACCAGAAACTGCTCAAAAACAAGTCAATTCAGGATCAATTCAGTGGCTCCACTAGCTGTCTGCGCTGAATGTCAAAGCCAACACTGGCTACCTGCACTGCAACGCAGGTAGAAGCACTACCAGGGTGCGCTGAGCGAGAGTTGACAAATGGAAAGTTCATTCCAAGAGGTGTCAAGACCCAGGAAGCTTCCAGAATCTTCCTCAATGACACTTTCCTCAGTGAATTCGACTAGTGATGAGTAAGAGGTTCCCAATCTCCAAGTGGAAGCAAGAACCTCCAAGTGGAATCAAGAACTAACAGAGGGAGAGGACACTAGTCAGATCTCAAGCTGACTCATCCTCTCTCCAAACATCTATATATGGATCTCTCCTCCATGAGATCTAGAGGCTGGAATTTTGTTATTGCAAAGAATTTTTGTTGGTTTGAGATTGGAATCATTGGGTGCTTAATGCTTTAAAGGGGGTGAAGATAGGAATTCCATTTGCTGGGAAGGAGATGCTGGATCGGAGCCCTTTGGATTGTATCTCTTCCTGAACCTTGTTATTCATCAATAAAGCTATCTTGGTTTCTCCTATATACTGATGTATCTTTGATGTATGACTGCATTAGTATGTTTAGTTTATTTCTAATCCTGAACTAGTTATGAATATGAATCTATGTCTTTGTGTAGTGTTCTCTTCTTGTGATCTTGCAGAAACCTCTTGAAGCTGGGCGAGCGAGAAGGCAAGTAGCTGGGAACTCCCAAAGAGAAGAGAAACCGGATCGAGGGACAAACGGAAGTCACCGGTTAGTCCATCCATGTCTCTTCATTCTTAATTCATAAAGGAAGAATACTAGAATAGCTGTCTCTATTTGTTGTTAAGGCACTGTCACACCTTAGGTGGATAGGATTGTCCTGCATAGGCATTTTTCCCCACAACAGTGTGAATACATGAGTTGATTTCGAACACCACACAAAATCTTTCGGTCGAAGGCCATTGACGTAAACCTGTCATCGGAAGTGAGAAACTTTCCATTGAGGCATGCAAGCTTCAAAGTACTGAAAGGGTTGTTCCTAAGTCGACTTCTTGAATAATGAGCTGATGTCGACAAGAAGTGACCCGTTGTAGGAGGGCCTTAATGAATCCCACATCTATGACACGGAACGGAGAAAATGATTTTTTTGGAGGTGAAAATGATTGATGATACAAGGTTCAGGGTGGCGGTCATGAAAGAATGGAGCATTAAGGTATTGCAGTGGATGAGGTGTTACCTAGGTTGGTGAATTCTCTGAGCGACTTCTCTTGAACATATCGATGACACTAAAATGGATTGGTAGCATTAACCCCATAAATGGATGGTACGGAGGACCAATGGTGATATGACTGGTGAACGGAGTAACCCAACCCGACTCAATCATGGTGATGGAGTGAAAGTGTCATGTTCAAGAGCGACTTGCTACCAATGAATTTATTCAAGTTTTCTTCCCTTTTTCCCTAGTCATTGCTGACCAGTACCTCTTTATTTTTGTCAAGCTTAAGGAGGATAACATATGCTTGTTCTATAATTTTCCCTTCAGGCAAACTTGTCATTATGTTTTAACGAGCCTAGCGATAGTGAAACTCGTTCTTGCTTGCATGGACAAGTTTGTTGCTATTGTTTTAATGAGTTTAACGACAAAGATAACTCAGTCCTTTTCAATTTTAGAGAGTCTAAAAAGGGACGGAAAGGCAACTCTAGTATTCCTTTTTCATAATATAATCCCTTAAGTCTGAAAAAGTATAAAATAATACGAAAGGGATGACTTTTCGATAGTTTTAACGAGCCAAACAAGACAAGTGCTCAATATTTTTGTGTAATGATCCCTCAGGTCCAAAAAGATTAAAATCTAGAGGAGGGATGGTACTTCCGATCGCTTTAACGAGCTGGAGAGGCAAATTTCTTAGCAATATTTTCATATTTGATAGGTTAGATGAAAAGAGCTTAAAGGAGACTCGCTTTTTGAGGAACGAGTGATGTTTTCGAATAGCAGCTGGTTCCAGGTAAGGTTTGGAATTTTTCAATCACGATAGTGTAAAGAAGGTGGCTAATAAAATCACTTGTTGCAACTATTCCTCAAAAGGGTAAACAATCAAATGGAGGCATATGATCGGCTAAAAAAGAGTGGAGGTGATGGTAAGAACATGACCAAGGCTCAAAAGCTGATAATTGTGCGATTGCAAAGATTATTTACCGAAGGTGGGTTCATTTTTAAGTGAGCTTAAACTCTGGGGGAACATTTGCTTATTGCTAGGTTTATTTTTTAACGAGCTTTAACTTCGCGTAAAACTACTCGTGCCAGTCGTATAATAAGGATGTATCATCGATAGGTTAATTTTTTAGGGAGCTTGCCCCATTCGAAACTTTACTTTGAAGCCTTTCATATGCAAGCTAGGAATGACTGAACTACGGGTTTAAAGGGTTGAGAGCCTACAAACTAAGAAAATAAAAGGTCATTTTTCACTTGCATGCAAACAGGTTTGCATGCCCCCAGGTATAACGAAGTAGAGTTTCCAGGTTACCATATGGAAGTTCTTGCATTAGCAAGGTTGTTCCATCCACGTGGCAGATAAAACACTTCCTTGGCGTTGTCCATCGAAATGGACAAAGGTGATTGTTGTCAGTGCCAATCACATCACCTTTGACGGGGGAATCCTTTTCCAGTCTAATCCATTTTCCTAAACGGATAGGATAGTCAAACTAGTCATATTCCTACGTGGAAACCTACCTTATATATGGGGTTTTCTTACTGAAGCAGACCAGGGCACATGCCTCCTGGGTTTCAGTCACAATCACTGAATCACTCGCACTCATCAGGTGGAACGAAATGGAGATTGATGAGACATTCCTTGTGAAAAAATACCAGTTAGGGACGGCATTTGACTAATAGCTGTGTTTGAACTAGGGAATGAAAGCTGGTCAACTAGGTGGACCACTCTGCCTTCATGTGGAAAACACATCACTTGAAAGAGTGAGGAAACAATAGCTCCCATGCTATAAATGTAGTCACGCCCAAGGAGTAGATTGTAATCTAGAGGCCCTTGGACTACCATCACATTTAGATGTGTTATCACAAAATCAACCCCTAAAAGGCTGCTGATCAGGTAGGCCTTGTGTAACTCTTTCAAACCAACTTTTGGCTGAGGCTTAGCCTCCTCAACCTGAGAGGGCTCTCTCAAAGGATTAATGATATTGATAATGGATTAGATGGCTAACTCTATTAAACAAGTGAAGAAGTGTAAGTGGTTGAAACACAATCAATAAAAATCCATTGGGCTTATGGAGTCAGAAAATCTTAGTATGATAACAGTATCAGCTAAACATAGAAGTCAGGGCATCAACAATTCAATATATAAGTTAACACATAGAGACATGTAGGAAAATATAGTCCATAAATGTATGAAGGAAGTTAGAGCATGTCAATGAGTTCTAAGTATCATACATTCATACTACTACACATAAGGAAATAAGGACAAACATAAACAAGCCACCATTGAACTCCTTTTGAATCCTGAGAAGTAAAGCCAAAGTCTGCATTCATAAAAACATAATCTTCTACAATGGCACCATATGAGTCTTTCCCTGAAAATTTCCAACCTTTTGTACATCAGATGATTTGCTATATATAGAGCTCTTTACATAACTAAGATTCCTTCCTCTAGGATGAGGAGAATTCGAATTCTACCTGACCTGACACCTATTGACACTTAAAACTAACTATTTAATATAACTGACTGTTAACTGGCAATTTTAGAGACCTAAAACAATTAGGAGTGTAACTCCTCATTATGATTAAAACGACCTTATATAAGAATTAAAAACTCCTTTTGACACCTATAACTCCATGAATTCGAATTTTATGGTGCTCATAACCCTCCAGCCGGCTCTTGATGACTCATCCTTTTACTGTTCCTAGAAACTAGGAGACTGTTCCTTGCTCTGTTCTGGCTGAAAAATAGGTCTTGGGATAGAGCTCATATATTCCCATAAAAGATGTATTTGGAAAAAATGAAGGAGGCTTTTGTGAACCAATCCATGATGAACAAAAACCTCTCTTGGGATTTTTAAACACCTTTCCTACCGCCCAGAATATGTCTTTGAAAAACAGGTGTAAAACAGGAGAAATATGTTTGTGAAAAACTGCATCTACAACAGTTTTGTAGCGCAAGTTTGGTCATTCATTTCTCCAATATCATAATGGATTTGAATAAAGTGGAAGAGGTTTTTGTACTTCATTATCTTAGGAATGAAAACCTCTTTCACTTTTCAGAGACGAGTTTTCAACTGCTCAGAAACTCTTCTAGAAGTTGACTGGTAAAAACAAGAAGACAATTTGACTGATAAATTTTGGAGTTCATAAATGTCTTTCCTCTACTTGTTTTTCCCTTGCTGTATACTCACACTTTGTAAATGATCCTTTTCATAAACTCCTTTTCAAAAATATTTCACCTTTGTCTTTCAAAATTGGTCAACCGAACCATAATATGCAGCTACAGCAGTTTCGTAGCGCGCTACGAAACTGCTGTGTAATTACAAAAACCACAGTTTAAGGCCAAAAATTTGACTTTCTTGATCTTTCCTTTTCTTGAAATGACTTTTCAACTGTCATGAAGCTGTTCAAAACTGAATAGATAGGCACCATTCTTCAATGTAAGCTTTAAAAGGTAATCTATCAAGATTTAGGACTTAGCCTTACTTGCTATGGGATTTCCTTTAGCTAAGGATGTCCTTCATGCTGTTCTTCAACTGAACCTTGTCACACATTTTGCCTAGGCTACGAAAAAGATAGAAAGGAAAATCCAAAGGCACTGACTTGTTTAAGTTTGAATCGACGAACTCTAGCTTTAAGAATTACTTGCAAGGAGTCATATCAAACTTGATTTTTTTTTTAAACCACCTCCTCTGTCCCCTTGGAATTTCAGTGACTGCAGATATAACCTTTGGAGAGATTGGTAATTTGAGCACTCCAAAATTCGAATTAAATCTTGTGAAATTGAAAGCAAATTCTTTGGTGACTTGCATGTGACCTCCTTGAAGCTTTTCACAGAATTTCTAACAGCCAACCTGTTTGAAATTTTGTTCAATATTAGACACCTCCCTGACCTATGATCCTTCTTTTCTGTAAACAACTCCATGGAATTCCTGCAAGATGAAAATTAAAAGAGCTTGCACCATCTTAATCTCGATCATCGCCTTGCTTGAAATGAAAAAGGAAGCTACTTCACTTGGACTTCAAAGAATTCTGATTAAATGCCTGTCAATTTGCTTCTCATACATGAACCCATACATAATCATAACTGAAAATACTTGGCTCCTTTTTTGAATTTTAAACTTGAGCGTACCAAGATGCCTAATGAACCTAATGATGAGAATGAGCAGTTGAATGTGATAGGCAAGGTGTATGTACTGACAATTGATGATGTAAGATTAACGGATTCTGATAGATTTGACAGTTGGATGACATTTGACACAGATCTGCATGAATCCCTGATTTCGTAGAACAACCAGTGCAAATTCTGGGTTTTGCGCTACGAAAACTCCTAGACAGTTTTGTAGCTCATGTAATTTTTGAAATAGCCTTAACACATGACACTTTGAATTAATGTGGGACCAATGGTGGGTAAAACAAGATTGTTGACCATATTTAACAAAGGGAACAAGACTCTATCTTATGTTTTAGACTCCTTAAATAAAACAATAGAAATGACTTGACCAAGACTGACTTACAAATTTGAAACCATACAAGTTGTCTCAATTTTTTTTGAAATTTTTTCAGTGATAACTAGATGAATGGTTTTCCTTCTCAAAGTTATAGTCAAATTTGGAAGGATCCCCAATGGTTGACTAGTTCCTTTGTTGAAGCCTGTCAGATTTCGAATCTTAGGCAGAAGCAATGGCGAACCAAGCACTTTCCAAGCAGTTGAGGAAAGGATACTCACAGAATCCCCTTCATCTATTTTAGTACCAACCATGATCATTATGTAAGCTTGTACTATGATTCGGAATGGTACATTAGATGGTAGGAGGGGTCTCCCTAGTAGATTCCAATCGAAGGAAATGACTAGATTGCTTGGAGGAGGGACTGAATAAACGACCAGATAAATCTCTGATGAACTTCCTTCCTGCGGTAAAGGAACGGGTAAATTTCCCCCATGTTCATCGGATTCTGTGTTAATGAAAATAATTTGAATGGTGTCATTCTCATTCTCTTTGGTGACAGTATCATCTGAAGGTGGACTTTCTGAAGACAAGATTGGTCGACTACCGTCTCGACCTATTGACTTTGGTCTGTTGTGGACTCAGAGGGTTTATCTTCAATGATAGGTGCTTCGACCGACAACAATGGTGTGTTAGTCAGATTTTCAACTAGTGGTGGACTCGCTAAGAGTTTCTTGTATCTAGGAGGAAGTCGCTGCGGTGATGTAGGACGGTTATCCAAGACTCTTTTAGCTTCGTCCAGGAAAGGACAACGATGGAGGGCATGATCACCTTCACACAGTCTACAAGGAAATTTAGATCTTCCATTCTTTCCATTGGCTTCGTTTTCACTAGTTGATGGTGTGCTCTCAACATGATCGTCAGAGGTTGAGGACATCGGATTATGCAAGCGGGGAGACCAGTCCCTCAAGTTTCATGGGATGCAGGGACAATCTCGATGATAGTGGTCTCCTTTGCAAATGATACAAGGAGATTTAGGTTTGGAAGGTGTAGTGTGTGGAATTTTCCAGATGATGCATGGTTGCCCCCTTTTGCCGTTGGATTCTTCTTCTTCTTATCCTTCCCTTTCTTCTTCTTCTCAGTTACTTAGTTTTTAGCGTTACTAGCTTCACCAAGCGAAGAGGAAGAAGGAGAAGGAGAAACAAACGAAGTAGAAGGTGGGGGAGAAACTTCATTCTCATCTAGTTGTTGATTTGATTGCTGAGGAATTGTGGTGTTTTGAATGACAAAGGTCGAGAAAATCCATACTGGCAGGCCAATTGTGAGTCCTGGAAGGGACAATGTAGCCTTGTGTGGAGCACCAACATCTCCCCAAGAGGAGAAGGGACTAGGATTTCCCCCAAGGGGAAATCCTTGATTGGTAGACTCCATTTTCTCAACCTAAGACCAACGAAGGAATAGTGACGTTATTCCAATTAAAATAAATTTTATGATGCTTTGACACAACTTGCTTTTTCAATTTTAAAGAGTCGAGAAAAAGCTAAAGATGACTTTAGTTGCCTTCAATTTTTAATGAGCCTGAAGTGACAAGTGCTCAGATGGACCTTTTCTTTTAAGGAGTCTGAAAAGGAATGGAAGTGACTACTCTGGAAATCTAGATATAGGGATTACCAAACCAATCGCAAAACTGCAGAATAATTTTTACGGTACGACAGTCAATCTCCCCGAATGCTGTGTTCAGTGAATTGCGATCGATAGGGTGGCAGACACGGCTTCCTAAGGATAAAGGATGTAGCCTATTGTGGTCTCCCAAAATATACTCGACGGTACGTGGGAGCACAAGTCCGTACTGGCACTTGTCGTCTCAAAGAGGAGGAATCACCCAACCTACGATGAAAGCGATAGTTACCAGGCTTTACGACGCTGAAATACGTCTCTAGCCTAGACTTCTAAATGTTGTACGTTAGGTTTCAAAGCATTTTTATGTTCATTGAGGTTTATTTTATAGTTGATCTTTCTTAAGAAGTTTGCCTTTAAGGTTCACCGCGTGATGTAGATATACAATTCCTAAATGTGCAATCTAAGATAAACAATCGTTTACTTTCTTTTTGCAATGAAAATCCTAGCTACTAAGGCAAGAGAAATGAAATTCTTTCAACATAGAGTAGAGAGCACACACTAGATGCACTTTTCCTAAATCAATTTCAGCATGCGGTCTAAATGCAAATGCACATGCATGTATTGTTTTTCAGTTTCCTTAATGTGAGAATGACAAAAGAAAACAAAGTACAAATTTGAACTATCTTCTTTCAAAGTGAGAGTACTAACAAATTTCTTTTCAAAAAATGAAAGGAAGGGTAAGATGACACTTTGCGATTTCGAATTAAAAAAAAACGAAAGGAAGACTAAGACGACACTTTGCGATTTCGAATTCAAAAAACAAAAGGAAGACTAAGACGACACTTTGCGATTTCGAATTTAAAATTGCTTTCGACACTTGAAATACTATTAATTCAAATCAAATAGAATGGTAAAAGTGTCATCGACTATCTAAAAGAGGAATGCTTTACGAAACTCTTTTTCTTGATTGAAAACGACACTTGCGACACTTTCAAATCAAAAGATGATAGTTCGATTAAGCTACTATTTGCAAAGGAGAACTGTAAATGATGAAAAATACATAAAAAAACATTCACAATTCCTTATCAGTGGAGGTTGAATAATGCAAAGGAATATGGTTTCGACAGTGATATACTTGTTATCACAAAATCAAGCACTGAAGGCTGCCAATCAGCAAGATTCTGTGTAACTATTTCAAACCAGGCTTTGGACTAAGGCTTAGCCTCTTTAGTCTGAGAGGGCTCTCTCACAGATTATGAATATTGACTAATGACAAGAAAAGATGGCTAACTCTTATAAGACACATGAAAAATAAGTTGGCTGGACAACATTGAATTGATTCCCATTGGGCTTATGGAGTCTCTCATATCTCAGCAAACAAAAACACTATCCTTTCATAGAAATCAGGGCACTTTACATCTATATGTTCAAACACAACTTTGAAACCATAGTTTGCCAAGGCATACAGGAAGTCAGAGCATGATTCATGAGTTCTGAGTGATTATGCATTAACAAAACTGTAAAAGAACCTTAAAGAAAGAATACCATCACACATTTGAACAAGAAGATCCATTGTGAATCCTGAGAAGAAAACACAGTCATTTGCATTACTGAAATTTGTTTATACATAAACCAAAAACAGTCTTCTCCAAAACATCCCACCTCTATTACATAGATAATCCAGCTATATATAGAAACATAATTCTAACTACTTGGAGCCTCCTCCTCCAGCATGAGGTGAGCTCAATGACTGACACTAATGACCCCTATCTGCTATTGAACTGACTCATTAAATACAATAAGTGCTGAACATGGAGTTTAAAGAGTCCTAATTTAATTATAACTCTAACTTCATCCTCCTCGTAGAATGATTCTTTCTTATTCTTTGACACCTGTCTCCTTTTAGTTTGGCTGAGATGACCGAGATGAAGATTCAATGTCCCATGCTAGCTTTGGATGCTGGATGCATTGATGGTTCAATAATGTTAGGAGACAAACCCCTGTTTTTCCGGTCTCTGTCTTCCATCACCTATTCGAAAATGTAGCAGCATGTTTCCAACTCTTTAACACCCCAAAAATGAAGAGCACCATCATGATACCAGATGCGCTGGAGGCTTCGTTGATGAACAGGTGTGCAAGCTAAAACAATACTCCTCGTATGCACCTCCTTCCAAACCCTAATAATTGAACATAAAGTGCCTTTATGATGAAAACTTTAACTTGAGACAAAAACACTTCACTTTACAAAAGAGGCACACCTGTCATCATTTGAATGGCTTATGTTAACTTCATGTGGTCTTCTTAATGTTCCTTAGGTGTTTCCTTTGGCAAATATCTGATCCTCCCATCAAACTGTTTGTTTTCGTTCAAAAACAGCACCTACAGTAGTTTCGCAGTTTCGTAGCGCGCTACGAAACTGCGAAACTGTTTAAACAGTTTATGTTTTCCTTTAGATGGTTGGAAAAAACTTCTTAGTAACAAAACCTTCCAATGTATCAACAGCTACAATCTGGCTGGAGCTGGAAGCCTGACTGCACGAAAGTGAACCATCTTCAAGACTGATAAATGAGCCTATATCTAGCTCCACATTCAGGGTATTTTCATTTTTAAACCCACCCGAGCCAACAGAATCATGAGTTATCAATGAACTCTCTTTATGTGTTCAAAAGCTTCTCAATAATAGGCTGACTAAAGCTCTTCATTACTGAGCTGAGTGAAATCAAGATCATAGTCCTTGGACAGCTTCTTGAACTCAGACCGAAGGGAACTGACATTAACCTTTTTGAATTGAGGACTAAAAAGCTTTCTGGACTGTTTATATTTAGCAGTGAGAAAAGCACATCTGTGATATCCTTCAGCAAATAACAATGTATGTTTCGGTATTGTCAGACCTTCAGGAGGAGTCGTACTGATATACTTTCCTATGTTTACGTTGAACCCGGGCGAAACCCTGACATCATTTTCAGAATTCTGGACATGACTTATCTTGAGCCTCTGAGTTCGTTTCAATCTACGAGAAGTGGTTGTGACAGAAGCAGACATAGATCCCAGAAGGTTATGCTCTTCAACGCACACAATAACATCATCACACAAATCCACTACATAACGTATGAAATTGCAAGAAACCTGTTTCCTTGATGCATCTTTGAGATGACTACCTTGATGCTAATAGAAAACAATTATGCACCGCTTCAAAAGACCAACATACAAACCTGGTTCAAATTTGTCTTCCTCCATTTGCGCATGAACGGAATGATCTATAACACCCATCTCCTTCAATATTCTACCCATCATTCGCTTGTCCCCATAGAAGCCAATTGTCGGCAAAGATTGTTGATTCAAGGAGTTGAAACTGTACAGAGACGAAGAATCTGCTCTTCTGGAAGATTAACCTTCTCTACAAAGCTCAAATCATGCTTGTCAGATACAATTTTCATAACTTGAAAGAGAGAGACCTCCGAATCCTTGCTTGAGGCTTGATTAGTGGCAGTCTGGTTCGGTAACTCAGGTTGAGGGCCTTCAGAAATCAAAAATGCGATTGGGGATTGGTTACGGGTGGTAACCGTTTGTACTAGTGAACCCAGCGTCTTATCTGGAATCAATTCTGTAGGGTTTTCAAATACCAAATTTATCAATGCATGCCCCCGTTAAGCGATCCTTGATGACCTTCACCGCAACAATGTCGCCAAAAGGTGCAAACAACTGAATTAGTCCGTCATCATCAATCTGAGGTAGCAAGTATCCTATATATAGATTAGAATCGTCATGATCCTTTGAAAATTTCGATCGAATTCCAGACTGAAAGTTATTTAGTTGCTGACCTTGCTGCGTTCCATTATAATCCCAAGCCCATTCCACTGCTTTCTTTCCATGGAGGGTTCCCATTTTGTGAGCCAGTGAGATACAATGTCTGATTCTGACGACCACTGTCACCCACTTTACTAACCGATGACTCAGGAGTGACACTCCCTAATTCAGCCAGAAAGTTCTGGATCTTTGGGCCATTCCAGCTTAGAGAACAGTCGCCCTTTGCCGAATTAGGCGTTTCATCATGTATCAAAAGTCCAATCAGTGCAGTGACTCTTAAGAGGACAAGATTGCTCAGTTGAAAATCAACAAGAATAGTCACTCTGTGTAGACTGTTTGTTATGTCAGAAAAGATCCTTTCCACCCATAATTTTCCCTCGTCATCCAGTATTGTTTTCAACACATTTTCCAAAGTGTAAAAGCATTCTACACTTTCTGTTCTTCAAGACATTTTGCAACTTAGAAACAAAGGAATGTGACAAGAGCCCATTCTTCCCAGAAATGATACTGCCAGATTGATTGCAAATCGAAACCAAAAACAGAAGTTTCGGTCTTAATAGAGAATTTTCAAATTTGGTTTTGGATGGCTAGGTGATTTTGTAGTGGAAAACACCAATTTTGCACTAACTGCGCTACGAAATCACTAAAACAGGTTGCGCTGCGAAACTGCTAAAGGATTTATGCGCTGCAAAAACACTTTGTCCTTAAGCTAGTCTGAGCAATTTTGGCAACAGAATTTTCAGTGATAACAGTGGCTCCACTTGGGATAGTGTGCCCTTGTGGTACACTAAGAACCTGCAGTTCCAGTGCCTTATCCATTTATGACAAATAAAAATTTATTTAACAAACATCTTCTTTAAGTTCCTTGGGCCTTCACCTCGGGCTTAAGCTTGATGATCACTGTAGGAGATAGAAGTCTATATCTACCACTACTAAAAAAAAATAAAATAATAATTGCTCAGTCAACCTTGAGCTTATTTGCATTTATCTTACCTACCTACCCTATCAGCTGCAAGCTCCACTTGTAGCTCAAGCAACATGATATTTCCAATGTAGCCAATCATTTATCTTATCTGACATTTGAGTCCTTTGGCTGTGCTTGAAACAAAAATAAATCAGATACTGAAGTAACCAAGGCAGCATGAGGTGTAACTGTTCTTCAACATGAAAATATAACGGGAATCCTGAACAGTAAATCTTTTCCATGTATTCAGCTATAGGGTCAAAAAACACATGGTTAGTTTGCTGATTCTCATAACATTCTATATCTTCAAACAACTTATCCTCAGCCACACCAAATTTATTTGATATACTATCCAACTGCCTTTCTGAATGATGCTCACAAACAATGTAATTTTCCTCACTATTATGATTATTATTTGAAGCAAGCTGCTGCAAGGAATTACAAAATTGAACAAGCTTTTCCTCTGCCTGAGGGTCGTAAAAACTATCTTCCAGTACTTCTTCTTGCTGTTTGCAATCGATTTCATTCTCATGATGATCTGAAGCCTGACAAATCTGCTGTATCTCTACATCAATATCAAAGGATGAAACATGGGTTTCACAAATAAACCCCTGCTGATCTTCATGCTGTGTTTCATGGGATGTTATATCTTCTCCTTGGTGCTGGAATGCATTGTTATGAAGAGCCTCTAAAATTTCTTCATCCGTGAATTCATCATCATCATAACCATCCTCTAAATACTTAATAAGACTTAAAGAATGTCTACAGCAATCTTTAAGCAGCAATAAGGAAGGATAACCTTCTTTATACATTTCACAGAATTCATCATGAAAACTAGCAAGCGAATATATTGAACCATTTTCCAGACTTTTATACCAAGACCATGCTTTTCCTTCTAAAGTGGTCATAAACATTTTCATGAGACAATCTTCAGGGAAATGAACCTTAAGACTGCGTACATGCATATGGAATTTAACCAGATGAAGAGCAGCATTGTCCTTCTTTTCATCTTTAAATATTGGAAGATCATCTAACCAATCAACCTCTGGCATAGGATTTGGAAAACCAGGGATATGAGACCGATTCATAGGAGCATACCTGGCATTCATTCTTACAGTGGAATTCATCTTGAAACTTCATAAAGCTACTGATCTTCTAGCAGTGGAGTCACCTTCCAATTTCTTATTCGATGTGTGGAGTCGCCAAGGTAGTTTTGCAGCTTCAAATAGATGTCTGAGCTCCTGCTACCTTCAGAAGTTCAGCCATTGATTTCGGGAATGAATAATCTTCAGGCTCCCGGCAGACGCACCAAAATGTTATCACAAAATCAAGCACTGAAGGCTGCCAATCAGCAAGATTCTGTGTAACTATTTCAAACCAGGCTTTGGACTAAGGCTTAGCCTCCTTAGTCTGAGAGGGCTCTCTCACAGATTATGAATATTGACTAATGACAAGAAAAGATGGCTAACTCTTATAAGACACATGAAAAATAAGCTGGCTGGACAACATTGAATTGATTCCCATTGGGCTTATGGAGTCTCTCATATCTCAGCAACCAAAAACGCTATCCTTTCATAGAAATCAGGGCACTTTACATCTATATGTTCAAACACAACTTTGAAACCACAGTTTTCCAAGGCATACAGGAAGTCAGAGCATGATTCATGAGTTCTGAGTGATTATGCATTAACAAAACTGTAAAAGAACCTTAAAGAAAGAATACCATCACACATTTGAACAAGAAGATCCATTGTGAATCCTGAGAAGAAAACACAGTCATTTGCATTACTGAAATTTGTTTATACATAAACCAAAAACAGTCTTCTCCAAAACATCCCACCTCTATTACATAGATAATCCAGCTATATATAGAAACATAATTCTAACTACTTGGAGCCTCCTCCTCCAGCATGAGGGGAGCTCGATGACTGACACTAATGACCCCTATCTGCTATTGAACTGACTCATTAAATACAATAAGTGCTGAACATGGAGTTTAAAGAGTCCTAATTTAATTATAACTCTAACTTCATCCTCCTCGTAGAATGATTCTTTCTTATTCTTTGACACCTGTCTCCTTTTAGCTTGGCTGAGATGACCGAGATGAAGATTCAATGTCCCATGCTAGCTTCGGATGCTGGATGCGTTGATGGTTCAATAATGTTAGGAGACAAACCCCTGTTTTTCCGGTCTCTGTCTTCCATCACCTATTCGAAAATGTAGCAGCATGTTTCCAACTCTTTAACACCCCAAAAATGAAGAGCACCATCATGATACCAGATGCGCTGGAGGCTTCGTTGATGAACAGGGGTGCAAGCTAAAACAATACTCCTCGTATGCACCTCCTTCCAAACCCTAATAATTGAACATAAAGTGCCTTTATGATGAAAACTTTAACTTGAGACAAAAACACTTCACTTTACAAAAGAGGCACACCTGTCATCATTTGAATGGCTTATGTTAACTTCATGTGGTCTTCTTAATGTTCCTTAGGTGTTTCCTTTGGAAAATATCTGATCCTCCCATCAAACTGTTTGTTTTCGTTCAAAAACAGCACCTACAGTAGTTTCGCAGTTTCGTAGCACGCTACGAAACTGCGAAACTGTTTAAACAGTTTATGTTTTCCTTTAGATGGTTGGAAAACTTCTTAGTAACAAAACCTTCCAATGTATCAACAGCTACAATCTGGCTGGAGCTGGAAGCCTGACTGCACGAAAGTGAACCATCTTCAAGACTGATAAATGAGCCTATATCTAGCTCCACATTCAGGGTATTTTCATTTTTAAACCCACCCGAGCCAACAGAATCATGAGTTATCAATGAACTCTCTTTCTGTGTTCAAAAGCTTCTCAATAATAGGCTGACCAAAGCTCTTCATTACTGAGCCGAGTGAAATCAAGATCATAGTCCTTGGACAGCTTCTTGAACTCAGACCGAAGGGAACTGACATTAACCTTTTTGAATTGAGGACTAAAAAACTTTCTGGACTGTTTATATTTAGCAGTGAGAAAAGCCCATCTGTGATATCCTTCAACAAATAACAATGTATGTTTCAGTATTGTCAGACCTTCAGGAGGAGTCGTATTGATATACTTTCCTATGTTTACGTTGAACCCGGGCGAAACCCTGACCTCATTTTCAGAATTCTGGACATGCCTTATCTTGAGCCTCTGAGTTCGTTTCAATCAACGAGAAGTGGTTGTGACAGAAGCAGACATAGATCCTAGAAGGTTATGCTCTTCAACGCACACAATAACATCATCACACAAATCCACTACATAATGTATGAAATTGCAAGAAACCTGTTTCCTTGATGCATCTTTGAGATGACTACCTTGATGCTAATAGAAAACAATTATGCACCGCTTCAAAAGACCAACATACAAACCTGGTTCAAATTTGTCTTCCTCCATTTGCACATGAACGGAATGATCTATGACACCCATCTCCTTCAATATTCTACCCATCATTCGCTTGTCCCCATAGAAGCCAATTGTCGGCAAAGATTGTTGATTCAAGGAGTTGAAACTGTACAGAGACGAAGAATCTGCTCTTCTGGAAGATTAACCTTCTCTACAAAGCTCAAATCCTGCTTGTCAGATACAATTTTCATAACTTGAAAGAGAGAGACCTCCGAATCCTTGCTTGAGGCTTGATCAGTGGCAGTCTGGTTCGGTAACTCAGGTTGAGGGCCTTCAGAAATCAAAAATGCAATTGGGGATTGGTTACGGGTGGTAACCGTTTGTACTAGTGAACCCAGCGTCTTATCTGGAATCAATTCTGTAGGGTTTTCAAATACCGAATTTATCAATGCATGCCCCCGTTAAGCGATCCTTGATGACCTTCACCGCAACAATGTCGCCAAAAGGTGCAAACAACTGAATTAGTCCGTCATCATCAATCTGAGGTAGCAAGTATCCTATATATAGATTAGAATCGTCATGATCCTTTGAAAATTTTGATCGAATTCCAGACTGAAAGTTATTTAGTTGCTGACCTTGCTGCATTCCATTATAATCCCAAGCCCATTCCACTGCTTTCTTTCCATGGAGGGTTCCCATTTTGTGAGCCAGTGAGATACAATGTCTGATTCTGACGACCACTATCACCCACTTTAGCAACCGATGACTCAGGAGTGACACTCCCTAATTCAGCCAGAAAGTTCTGGATCTTTGGGCCATTCCAGCTTAGAGAACAGTCGCCCTTTGCCGAATTAGGCGTTTCATCATGTATCAAAAGTCCAATCAGTGCAGTGACTCTTAAGAGGACAAGATTGCTCAGTTGAAAATCAACAAGAATAGTCGCTTTGTGTAGACTGTTTGTTATGTCAGAAAAGATCCTTTCCACCCATAATTTTCCCTCGTCATCCAGTATTGTTTTCAACACATTTTCCAAAGTGTAAAAGCATTCTAAACTTTCTGTTCTTCAAGACATTTTGCAACTTAGAAACAAAGGAATGTGACAAGAGCCCATTCTTCCCAGAAATGATACTGCCAGATTGATTGCAAATCGAAACCAAAAATAGAAGTTTCGGTCTTAATAGAGAATTTTCAAATTTGGTTTTGGATGGCTAGGTGATTTTGTAGCGGAAAACACCAATTTTGCACTAACTGCGCTACGAAATCACTAAAACAGGTTGCGCTGCGAAACTGCTAAAGGATTTATGCGCTGCAAAAACACTTTTCCTTAAGCTAGTCTGAGCAATTTTGGCAACATAATTAATAGTGATAACAATACTGATCATAGACAACAAAACTACTGAATAAAGCTGAAGACAATGAAGAAAAAACAAAATCTGAAGGCAGAAATAGTCTTACTCAATCATCACACCTGTAACATAGGGAAACAGGGATGAATCTCACCTGCAACACACGGGAGGTGTGATGCATCTAGATTTCCAATGAGAGACAGTGCAATGGTCCAGGGATGAGACTGGGCTTGGTTTTCACTCACAGTTTACAACTAAGTTCAGGGATTTAGGCTGAGCTAATGATAGTCAGTTAACACAAAGTATAGGGGTTGATCTAATGAGATTATTTGAGCTACCACCAGGGCACTTAGGATGTTTGCAAGTCAGATGTTCAGTTCATAAACCAACCTAGAGATTGACTGAAGCAGCGTTGATCTACTTTGCAGTTGCATAGAAAAAGAATTTCGAAGGCTAGATGGCTTAACTTCAGGCTCTGTCTGTGGTTTATGAAGCAAACAACAGTAACAAAACAAACAAACTATTCACTCCCCAGTGGAGTCACCATTTTGTTATTGGGAAAACTAGTGTCCACTCAGAGTTGCTAGTCCCACTAAGATGGGTAGCTATCTTAGAAACAAACAAACTAAAGTTACTTGTGTTTTCCTTTATGAGAGATAGATGAGAGAGAAGCAGAGAGTACCAACCTTAGTTTTTCGCTAGTCTCCTTTCTTGTTTCCTCTCTCCCTTGATAGAGCTTTTTCCACTCCTTTCTCACTTGTCACGCTTCAAAGAACACCTGTAGAGTCAATGTAGCAAAATACCATCAAAGAATAGAGATCTATAACCATAAACAATGTAGGATCAGATGTACATTAACCATATACATGCATATACAAATACAAGATTCAGAGATATACAAGCATATGGAGGAAAACTCAAATAGCTTTATTGATAGAAGTAGTAGAAGAGAGGATTACAACCAAGCTGTCTGATCTAGCATCATCCTCCCAGCATGAAAGCCCTCTTCACCTCATACAAAGCAAGATCACCCAACAATGTCTTCAAAGAGAAACCAACAACACTTCCTTGCAAATTACAAAATTCCAGCCCCTGGATCTCTAGGATGAGGGATCCACATATAGATGTTTTCAGGAGAGTGAGTCAGCTTCTGGGATTTTGATTAGTGTCATTTCACTGATAGTTCTTGGTTCCACTTGGAGATTTCATGATCTCTTACTCATCCCTGGGCAAATTCAGAGAGGCAAGTGTCATATGAGCAGTTTCTAGAAGATTATTTGAGTTTCCACCTAGAAAATTGCTTTTTCCATTTGTCTGCTCTTGCTCATCTCACCCTACAGAAGGGATTTTCAGTATGCATCGCACCCCCCGTGTGTAACAGGTGAGATGCATCGCACCCTCAGCATGGAGCAGTCTGTATGGTCCAGTTCTGAGCAGTTTTTCAGGGAGAACTTCTGGGAAATGATGTAATCAGCTGACCTTGTTCCTTTAGGGTATGAAACAACACTTTTAGGGGTTTAGAAGCCCTTGGTTTATGGACATTTGTGATTGGGGTTGCAGTGCCCAAGTATGTCTATAACAAGTAGCATGCAAATACTTCACACTCCGCGGCGCTTCCAAGTTTAGTATCACCGCAATCTTTGTGAGGTCTACCATTAGTCCTTGTCTGCAAATCACATGCCCCAATAGGTTTCTAAAAGGAACACAAAATAGACACTTCTTGAGATTGAGCGCGATTTGGTATCTTTGACAAGTATCCAACATCAGGTGCAATCTTGCTACACGACGCTTAACCAACCCAAACATAGTTTAGTCATCAAAATATACCTCCAGAAACTTATGAATAAATTCCTTGAATGCAACAAAAACTACGCGTGAGAAGATCACAAGCGCATTATTCAATCTGAACGACATTACAGTGTACTAAAAACAATCCCACTCAGTCCCGAAGGTTGTCTTTGTTGACACCTAATCCGAAACGGATGGGTGAACTGGACAGTCATCTAGAAGATGAACTGATCCGTTTTATTTTTGTATATAAACATGAGTTAGTTAATGAATAAAATCATCAGTTCTTTTCTCCCGCTCATCCTGGAGTTACCCTGGTCTGACATGGTATCAGAGCACAGGTCTCAGAAATAGTAACTCCTGCCTCTGTCCTGAGCACTGCTCAGTCCTGAGCGCTACTCTGCCCTTGAACGTTAGCGCATTGATTAATTTCTGCTGTTGTCCTCTGTCTCTCTGCGCATTAACTGCCAGTGCTCTGACCTACATCTGCTACACCTCCTATGCCTCTGCCTGGCTCTGACATTGATTCCCTGTGCATCTGCATGGTAACGTTTTCAAGCAAAATCTTCTTGCTATCCGAATTGATCTGAAACTTTCGAGGGGAATTCTTGGTGCGCTGCGGAACATTCTCCAGCCATCGCAGTCCCTCTACTCCATGATCGTTTCAGACTTCCAGACAATGTCCTCTATCCCACTTGAAAGATTCTTGTAGAAATTGTGAAATTCCAACGTGTCACCTCCGGCTTTACGAAGCTCAACCATGAAAAGCGACGGAGCTACTTCAAATATCTCTGTAGCTACGAATAAGTGCCCTGGAGAGTCATTGAAAACGGCATCCACATCATCCATATTTATATCCACGTCTTCTTGAAACTTGGGTGGCTTGTAGCCTTTCTTAAACCATACATCCTCTAAAATATCGGGTACTGTAATACGCGTCTTTGGGTTTGGATCCAAAATTCTTGAAATCAGATTTTTTGCACTTGAAGAAAACCATGAAGGAAAGCTCCAGGACGTCACAATGTTTGGTTTCCTACCGATGAAGTTCTCGGATTATCAATGGTAGACGAACGCAGAAGCAAGACCCTGAAGGCCATGACCTGCGTCAAGCATTTGATGTGAAAGCTTTTTTAGGGAGGGCGCTATTTTGGATCTGAGACAACGAGGAGGTATTGAATTTATTATTTTGAGCTGCAGTCTTTCTCATAATTGTCTTGATTTCAAACATGTCGTGGAGTGCGGTGTGAGGGCTGAATCTAATTGTAATATGTTGAGTCGAAAGTCTGTGTCTCCAACGTTACGTAGAAAAGACATCTGTTGATAAAGGCAAATGAATCGGTTAGTCCGTGTTGTATCTGACTACAGCTAGAGTCTCTTTTGAAAATTGAAAACTCAGATGGTGGACATATAAAATTGAAGTGCCCATCTGTATGGGACATATTTACGTTAGAGAATCGAAAATTCAGAGGGATACAGGCATACATAAACTGGAGAGTGTCTATCTGAATTGACACATTTACTTCCCATAAAATTGCACTTTTGAAAGCGCAGGCAGATTTGTACCTGCGAAGGAGGAGAAGAAGAAAACGCGGGTGATCCTTCCAGAGCTCAAGGAACCGTGGGTTCCATGACCAAAGAGAAGAGATTCTTGTATATGATGGATCATGGTACCATCCCCAGGTAATCAGGTAAAGAATGAAAATGTTCTTGACAAAGACCATGTCTGTAAAACTCACTTTTAACAATCAAATTCGAAGCAATTGCAATGCCCTTAAAGCAGAAGTTGCGCATAGCAGTGGCATGTGTATTGTGTTGCATGCGGTTTGAAAATCGATTAAGAAACATCAACAATCTCTGCTTAAATTTACATTCAGAGGAGCTGCTGGGATAGTTGAAAGTGTTCTATTGTTCAAAACATTTGTATCATTCAAAAGTTTTATATATTGCGCTGCTTTCATAACAATTTTTGCATTGATATATATTGAAGTGATATATCCCTTGCGCATTTTTAATATATTGAAGTGATATATTAATAGATTGAAGTGATCCATTGCGTTTTTTTTTCAAAACATAGTAGTATTACAGTATGCTGATGCTTTTAGCAAAATATTAGAGGAATTTGAAGGCTGTAACGTAAGGATTTTCTATCAGTACAAATAATTTTGTTACAGTATGCATTCAAGAGAAAGAAGAAGATATTTCAGAGGCAGGGGGGGCAAACATTCTCAAGCAGAAAAGGCAGACTTACATTGCATTTGCTGCAAACGAAATGGATCTCATGATGCTTCTACATGCAAGCTACCATGGGAAAAGATTGAGCAGAGAAGAAATCAGCAGAAAGGTAAAACTGATGACACAGACAAAGGTAAAGCACCTGAATCCGCTCACTATATTGAGGCACAATGTAACATTGGAGTAAATGAAGATCTGTTTAATGCTTCACTTACTTCTTCGAAAAATGACTGGTTGCTTGATTCAGGAGCAATCTGTCATATGACTCATAGGAAAGATTTTTTTGAAGATTTCACTGACAATGTTGATGGAGCAGTATACTTTGCAGATCAGTCAAAAATCAAGCCATCAGGGCTTGGAACAGTCAGGCTTAAACTACCTGGTCTTCCAGACTTTCTTTTGGACCATGTTCTATATCTCCCATAGCTCAAGAGAAACTTGCTGTCCCTGGTCCACATCCGCCAGCAAGATCACTCCATTCATATGTTTAATGGCAAGCTTGAGGTAAGAAAGGCATCTGACCACTCACTTGTCATGAGGGGTATAAAAGAAGAAAGACTTCTTAAACTGCAAGGAACCTCTGCTCATGCACAACATTTTTCATATATTTCTCATCATGAAGAAGGTACACTTGCATCAAGTTTATTATGGCATGCTAGATTTGGACATTTAAACTATGATAGTCTCCGCTTGTTGAAGAAAAATGGTGTTGCTGGTTTGCCTACAATTCCTAGAAAACATAAACAATGTGATGCTTGCATTCTAGGAAAGCATAGCAAACAGTGTTTTCATGATTCACATTCAAGAGCACATAGGAAGCTTGAACTTATTCATTCAGATTTATGTGGTCCAATGCCTGTTCCTTCTGCAAATGGAAATAAATATATCATGACATTTATTGATGATTACACCAGAATGTGTTGGGTTTACTTATTGAAGAACAAATCTGATGCTTTTCAAACATTCAAGAATTTTCATAAGTGGATTGAAAATGATGCACAATCTCATATTGGGTCCATTCGCACTGATAATGGAAAAGAATATACATCAAATGAATTTGAACACTATCTTCTCCAACATGGGATTAAACATCAAACAACTGTGCCTTATAATCCTCAACATAATGGTGTAGCTGAAAGAATGAACAGAACAATTTTGAATATGGTACGATCCATGCTTTTCTTCAAAAATGTAAAGACAATGTTTTGGGCTGATGCTGTTCTATGTGCTGCATATATAAAGAATAGATGTCCATATAGTGCTATAAGAAACAAGACTCCTTATGAATTGTGGTATGGACATGTTCCTTCGGTAAAACATCTCAAGATTTTTGGTTCCACCTGTTATGCTTTAATACCAAAGGTACATAGAAACAAACTTGGTGCTAGAAGTCGTAAGTGTATCTTCCTGGGGTATTCAAACACATCTAAAGCATACCGCCTCTATGATGAAGTAAATAAAAAGTTTGTTTTATCTAGAGATGTCATTTTTCTTGAATCATCCAAATCTGACAGTGTTGTTGAGCGGCAACTTGATCGCTTGGATAGATTCACAAAACCGAAATCATTTCAAGAGTTTGATAATCAGATTCCACATCTTGAAGGGGGGATTCCTATACTAGATCAACATGTGGAATCTTATTCTGAAGAACAATCTCCCCTGCATGACACTCCAACAACGGATGATGCTTTAAGTGATGTAATTGATAGAATTGGGAGACTCAATCTTGATTCAGACCCAACTCAATCAACAGAGTAGCCTGGACCATCTCAGAAAGGTCCCCCAAAATGGCTGACAAAGACACTTGAAAGTGTTCATCCTGATGAAATTGGAAAAACAGGAACCAAAAATACAAACCGACAAGATGGAGGTGATGTAGATAACTCTAATTCACCTGTTGATATGGATGTTACTTATGATTGTGAATTGAACTTGTCTACAGATTTTGAACCAACTTCCTTCAAAGAAGCTGCTTCTCATGATGAATGGAAAGAAGCGATGTAGAAGGAGTATGATGCCCTCATAAAGAATGGCACTTGGAAGCTGGTTGATCCTCCATTTGGAACCAAACCAATTGGCTGCAAGTGGGTCTACAAGAACAAGTACAAAGCTGATGGCTCACTTGACAAGCACAAAGCTAGGCTTGTGGCAAAAGGTTTTGCACAGAAGGAAGGGGTCGATTATGAGGAAACTTTTGCTCCCACAGCAAAATGGGCCACCATCTGGACACTCTTTGCACTAGCTGCTCAGAACGGTTGGAAAGTCCATCAAATGGATGTAAAAACTGCATTCTTGAATGGAGACCTAAAAGAGAATTTTTTTATGTCCCAGCCTGAAGGATTTGCTATGAAAGGACATGAACATAAAGTATGCAAACTTGTGAAGTCCTTGTATGGCCTCAAACAAGCACCACAAGCCTGGTATGAAAAACTAACTGAGCATCTTCTGAGACTCAACTTCAAACATTTTGATCTTGATGATGCAACTTTATTTGTCAAGAAAGTTGGCAAAACAGTTGTATATCTTTTGGTATATGTAGATGATCTTTTAATGACAGGGAACAATGAAAGCTATATTGCATCCATAAAGAAAGAATTAGGAATTTTTTTTGAAATGACTGATTTGGGCTATGTTCATTACTATCTTGGCATTGAAGTAACCCAACATCCAAAGTCCATATTTCTTTCTCAAAAGAAATACATTGGAGATTTGTTAAACAGATTTGGCATGACAGAGTGCAATCCCCTTTGTACTCCAATGGAACAAAACTTGAAGCTCACATCTATTGAAGGAAAGGAATTTGAGGATGCAACAAAGTATAGACAGCTTGTAGGAAGTCTCGTCTACCTCACTACTACCAGACCAGACATTTCATTTGCTGTTGGAATCCTCTCCAGGGTCATGCAAAAGCCTTGTGAGGGACATTGGTCTGCTGCAAAAAGAGTTCTAAGGTACTTGAAGGGAACTCAAGACCTTGGAATCAAGTATACACCGGTGGACGACTTCAACTTGATTGGATACTCTGATTCAGACTTCGATGGAGACAAAGAAACTGGGGTATCTACTTCAGGATATGCTATGAGTCTTGGATCAGGAGCTGTCTCCTGGAGATCACGCAAACAATCAGTACCAGCAGATTCCACAACAGAAGCAGAATATGTGGCAGCAGCTGAAGCAACGAAAGAAATTGTGTGGCTCAGGAAAATTCTTGAAGATTTGCAAGTAAAACAAATACAATCAACTCCACTCATGATTGATAACACATCTGCAATAAAGTTGGCCAAGAACCCAAAGTTCCATGATTGTACTAAGCACATCAATACTAAATATCATCTGATCCGACATCATGTTGAGGCCAAAACAATCCATCTCCGTCATTGTTCCACAAACGAGCAAATTGCAGACATCTTCACCAAAGCGCTTGGAAGAGAAAAGCTTGAAAGATTCAGAACGATGCTTGGACTCACCAACATCCCTTCAGATTAAGGGGGGGAATGTTGACACCTAATCCGAAACGGATGGGTGAAATGGACAGTCATCTAGAAGATGAACTGATCCGTTTTATTTTTGTATATAAACATGAGTTAGTTAATGAATAAAATCATCAGTTCTTTTCTCCCGCTCATCCTGGAGTTACCCTGGTCTGACAGTCTTGCTCCTATCCACTGATGCGATTTTGATCTGCTGGTCCCTAGAGAACCCATCAGTGAAGGAATATGCTTCCTGACCACCTAAATTGTCCAACACTTCATCAGTGAATAGAGTTGGGAAAGGATCATGTACACAAGCGTCATTTAGCTTTCTGAGATCCGCACATATCCTTATTTCATCCTTATTCTTCTTTTCCTGTACCACCATTGGACTTACCCAATCAGATTCTTCCATAGGCTCAATGATAACTACCGCGCGTGCCTTGTCCAGCTCTATGTGGACCTTTTCCTTATATTTTGGATTGAGACAGTAAGGCCTTTGTTTAACTAGCTTTGCGTCGGGTTTCAATGTAATCTTCATCCTTCCTAGGTCCTCTATTATCCCTTTTAGATATGTAAACTTGGTAGGGAATAAATCTTGGTATTCGCAGAGCAATTTAGCAACCTTATCTATCATCGTTTTGTCCTAGTAGTCTCCAATCTTCACGAATTTGGATTCTGCTTCTGTACTAATGTTTACTTGTTTTGTTTTCAACGTCGCAGTTATATTAGGGTTCTCAATCTACAATCCTTGAACCTCGTAGTGACCTTCTGTTTCTGGAATGTTAATATTCCACAGATCCTCATCCTCTTCTTCAACAGTTACATTATAACATTCTAGCGCATGACTCAATTGAGTAGCCCATTCAGGCTGAATCAAGTCTAAAGGATCTTGCGGTATCCTAAAGATTGCTGCTTTCACTTCTCGTCGTGCTTCTTCAATACTGTCAAACCCATCCTCAAAACTGAATGTCATCATGAACCCCTTGCGTAGGGTATCCCATTTTCCTGTCCCATGGCGGAGCTCGGTTTCTATATACCAGTTCATCGGGACGATATCCAGGGTGTGACAGAACAAGTGCACCCATTCAGGTTGGGGATTTTCTCCATAAGCCTGGGTCCATTTGGCCAAATGTGCTCGTGGATCATCCTACCCATCATACTTGTCTGTCATTTGCATCTTCGGCTTCCCAAAGAAAGTTATCATCATTCTCCTGCATTCATGCCAATCATCAAAGCTTCCCTTGTGTGTACCCCACCATATTGCAGGTGTGGCACGCAGTGCCTAGTCCAATGCCTGGAAGTGCTGCTTTTCTAGTAACTCCCTTTCAAATGCATCCAAAAAGATATCTACCTCATTTAGACCATCATAAATAGGTATATTTTTTACCTCTAAGGACACACAACGCAGTGATCACGTCATCATGTTGTAGTTAAACGTAGTCACTTAATGTAACCGGTTCTGCCAATGCTCTAACTCTTCATCGGAGTCCTAAGTGCAGGAACTCTCAAAATCCCATGTAATCCATCCATCCGTGGTGGGATTCATCCAATCTTGATCTCCCGCTGTTATCTTAAAGATACAGTCCAAATCGTCATCACTCTCATAATCGTGAACTGGTTACGTATAACGCGATCCCTCAGCAGTATCTATAAGTACTATTATGCGTAGCGATTTCTTCTCAAAGATCATCTTATGTTTCTTAAGATTGATTACCTCGTTCATATCAGTGGCCCAGTCAATTCCTAGGAGTGTAGGATAGGGATTGTTGTCATCCACTATCTCTATCACTTCAAAATAAGCCAACGCACTTGCTCCTTAAATATCCACAGTCAACCCTACCGCCGCCCCATGGGGGTGATCTTCTGCTGATTGGAAATCCTTAGTCGAATCAGAGACCATTGTAGCATGGGTCTCCCCATTCATTCCCAAGTCTGCTTAGGTAGGATGTTTACGTCTGACCCCAAGTCCAAAATAACCTGATCCATCTCATACTCTCCTATCTGTGCTCTTAGTCTCATCTCCCGTACCATCCTTGTTTTATGCTTGCCAATATTTCGTACTACGCACGGCTCACACAAAACAGTTCCATCGCATCTATTGATGAGCTCTTGTAACCCTTTCATAGCCTTAATATTGAGCAGTAACTTCATATAGGTCTCCAAGAAAGTTGTGAGCATAGAGGGGTCCATCTCCTGCTCAAGCTTATCCTTGCTTCCTGAGGTGGAGGCCTCAACAAAGCTCTTCTTGGCTTCCATGAAGGTTTCACATGCGTGCTCCAAATAAAACTCAACCTCCTTCACCTGAGCTTTGCGAACCCATGTACTGTCTTCTGGTTGTTTCCCCTAGTCATCTCTTGTCGTGATTCCAATTATGAGCACTATATTTACATTTGGATCCTCTTCGCGTGGCTCAGACCTCATCATCTGCAGGTTCTGAGTCGGCAAAGGTGGTAGCGCCCCTTTGTCACGTATCCTAGCTATCAGCGTAGGATAGTATTCCATTTTGTTATCACTTAGAACTAAAATTGATACATGTAACTTTTTATCCTAGCCCGATGACAAAGGTCAGTGTTAGTTTAATTTGGTTTTAATTTTTTCCCTTAGAATCTGGAGTTTTGATGAGTTTTTGAGTCAAGTTGTTCTCAGCTCCCATTGGTTCCCCTCCATCTACCATTGTTCTATAGCCACCGGTTATCTTATGTCAGTCACCGTGTCTTTTTGTAATTTCACAGCGCAATGCCAATTAGGCAGTTTCGCAGCGCAATCATAGTTAGGTAGTTTCGCAGCGTATCATGATTAGGCAGTTTCGCAGCGCATCATTAAAATTTTAAACTGACAGCGCTGCGAAATCATGGATTCGTACATTCCGTAGCGAATCTTTCCCGAAATTTCAAGTCTGTTAGGTGAGTCATAGGCCATGTCTTCTCATGTCAGCTCATGTAGCCCTCTTATCACATTTTACCTCTCATTGCCACTATCACCACCACTAGATCTGTTGATACGCACGAATTATCATTCCCAAGAAAGACAACCGTGCATAAACCTTAATGATGGCCGTAAGTCTTGCATGAGTGAGAAATCTGCAAGATTACATCTTGAAAGGTTTTAAACGGAAAAATTCAAAATTCAAGCGAGGCTGATAATCAAGCGAGGCTGAATTCAAATAGAAGCCGAATCACAATTCCAACCGGAGCTGGTAGTCATTGTTTGTGAAGATCTGGAAGAATCAATGGAGAAAAAAGAGCACAGATCCGGTAAATGTCTAAGGACTGAACCTGAAGGCCTGGATATAACGCTGAGAAATGAAGAGGTGAAGAAAGCATTTAAAAAGGCCGGGTGCTGGAAGTTTTGCAAAAAGTTACAAGGAGGACACGCACAGGTAACTAAGGAATTTGCACTTAACTTCACAGGCTTGAATTCAAAGGTAGCCATGTTAGAATTGCAGGTTTCGCCAGAAGTGATATCTACTGTAACAGAGATCCCACGAGGAAAAGAGGAATGGTTTAAAAATTTCAAATTTGACATGAATCCTTGCAAGGAGTTTTTGAAGGATGATTATGTAAATGAAGATTTAAGTAAGGCAGTGCCCAGGAATTATGTCAAAGAATATTATGCTCACTTACTCACCTGCATACAGAAATATCTGACTTGTGAAGGAAGGTATAACAAGGTCTATTCTTACCATTTTAAACTCCTTTTACATTTCACCGGGAAGGTCTCCATAGACTTACCTTTTTATCTGTTTCGTAGTTTGAGTAAGATGTGTGATAAGGTACAGCTGAGGAAAGAGGATTGTGAAACCTCTTTGTTTCATCATGGTTTGATTAAACTACTGGTTTTAGATGGGCTCCAAAAGATAGACAGAGATTGGAATTCATTCATTTTTATGGCTGGATTCAAAAGCCAGACTGGCCTCACTCCACCACCTGCTAGAGATTTTACAATAGCTGAGCTCCAAACAGAAGCAAGAGCTAAAAGAGTTCCAAAGTCACAAGTAAGAAAACAAGTGAAGCCACTTATCATCCAAGATCAACCTCAGCAATCAACTAAGGAAAAAGCTCATGGTAAAAAGACTGTACCTGAAACAAGCACATCTGAAGTAATCTCAGGGGTAAGAACAAGAAGTCAGATAAATAAGGAAAAAGGTAAAGCTATAGCAGTTGAAGAAAGTCCAGTGTCCAAGGCAAGTTTAAATGATTTATTACAGGCTATTGAATTCGAGCAGTCTTTACCAGTTCAAATTGAATTGATGCAGTCAGAACAAGAAAGCACCAAGAAATCCAAGGCCTCAAAAAGGCTTAGATTTGATGTGCCAGCTGAAGAGTTCGTTTTTAAACCTAGAAGACCTATGACAAGGAGATTCCAGCAAGTATAGGAAGCATTGACAAGAACAGAGGAAACAGGGGAAGAGACACAAAAAGACACAGGCAAAACAGTCATTGCAGCTAAAGAAAATAATATAGCAGCCCTGAAGAGCCAATTGGAATCAGCTAAATATGAGATTGCCAAATTGAAGAAAGCCGCTAGAAAACATGCAGCCATACATGCAAAGTATTATAAAACTCTATGGGAAGGGAATGCTGCTGTAGAAGCTCAGCTGAATTCAGTGGTTGATGGCCATTCACAATTTCACACATGGACAGTACCAGCAATCAAAGAAGCCAAGTACATCAGAAGCATCAATATGCAACTGAGAGCTGGGAATAAGGCTATGAAGAAACAAATTGAAGATCTGAAGGCACAGCTAAGTCAGCTACCTGCTAAATGAGTTTTCATTTCAAGTAAGATTTTGTTTTAAAAGTTTTGACAAATTTGCTTGATTTTATCTTTCTGAGGAAATATAAATCCCTATTCGACATGTGGAAAGTCTAAAGGAGTTTTTGGCAATCAAGTACTCAGCTAATAAAGGTCTTGGGTTAAAAGCAAGCTGTTTTAAATAACTCAGCAGTTTCGTAGCGCGCTACGAAACTGCTGAAGGTGATGATTTTAACGCAAATCAAGCAGTTTTGAATTATAAGCGGGAATTTTGAAAGGGAAACGTCTAAAAGGCATACAAGGCATCATCTGAAGCTATCAACAGTCAACCAGGTCAAGACATGTGGAGAAAAGATATATTCAAAATCCAACTTTAAATTTTTGGTAAAGTGAGCAATTTACCACAGTTCAGGATATGTTAAACAGTTTACAAGAAACTTTTGCCTGCACACATGTACATGGGAAAAAGCTTACAACGCATCAAGGACGTGGCAGACTTCTACATTTTGGGTGATTAAAAGATAAAGGACATGCTTCTTTGCATTCGAATATTTTGGGGAAAACTGAAGCCGAGAAGCAATGATAGTCTCCTAATATTTCTGGGCAGTTAAGAAGATTCAGCATCCAAGGTCAACATGGAGCATTAAACACCCATCTCAGCCAAACTGAAAGAAAACCAGATGTCAAAGAATGAGGAGAAGCCATCATGCATATAATATGGAGTTAGAGTCATAGTTGATTTAGATCTCTAAAAAAAAACTCCAGTCAACACCTTGTTGTATTTATTAGTTAGTTAAAGGGTTAATAGGTGTCATTAGAAGTAGTTTTCGAATTCCCCTCATGCTGGAGGAGGAATCTCGATCAGTTAGAATAAGAGCTCTATATATAGCTGAAACAACAATGTAATCAGGGTTGGAAAGTTTTATGATACAACTTGTATTTGGCTTATGTAAAGACTCATTTTCAGTAATATAATTTTGACTTTACTTCTCAGGATTCATGAAGGATTTCTTATGTTCAGAATATGTGATCTTGTCCTATGTGATCTTGTCCTTTCCATAATTTTTACAGTGGTATAGATGTATAATCACTCAGAATTCACTGAATGTGCTCTGATTTCCTGTATGCATTTATAAACTGTGGTCCCATATGAGTTATGTTCTGAATGTCTAAATGCTGAGTGCCCTGACTTCTATGTAAGGTTGAGTTCACTGTTATATTGAGGTGTTGTTGACTCCATAAGCCCAATGGATAGTTGTTTAATGTATTTCCAGCATTCATATTTTTCACACTTTTTCTATAAGAGTTAGCCATCTTATCTTTAATCAAAATCATTAACCTTTGAGAGAGCCCTCTCAGGTTGAGGAGGCTAAGCCTCAGCCAAAAGTTGGTTTGAAAGAGTTACATAAGGTCTTCCTGATCAGCAGCCTATCAGGGGCATGATTTTGTGATAACATTTTGGTGCGTCTGCCGGGAGCCTGAAGATTATTCATTCCCGAAATCATGAAGCTGAACTTCTGAAGGTAGCAGGAGCTCAGAAGGTTTTCGAGGCTGCATTCTATCTTGGTGACTCCATACAATCTTAAAGTTAAAAGGGTGGCTTCGAGAGGAAGATATACAAGGAGTAATCCTGACCCAAATCCACCTACTCCTGTGGATAATCCGAACACCATCTCAAGGAGCAGGCAAAGATTTCCTGATATACCAGGTACTTCATCTGTATCAAAATCTTTGTTCCCTGAATTTTCTAGAAGTCCTGAAGATAAAATTGTAGATGATAAAATTCATGAGGTATTGTTGAGGTCTGAGAACGAAGAAGAACTTATTGGAATTATTTTAGATTTACAAAAAAGAGGCATTGATACTTCATCCTTAGTGTCACAAAAAGATAAGGAAGAGTTTTGGGAGGTTGTTACTTCAGAATTACTGTTAGAAGAGGAAGATTTGAATCAACTCAAAGAGCTTGATCCTTTTGAAGTTTTGCTCAAATCCAAAACTGGTTTACCTCTCCCAAATTGGAGTTCCTTTGTCAGTGGTTTGCAAAGTCCAAATAGTCCTTTTCGTACCAATACTTTATCTTCTGCCTCTGCTAGTCCAAATAGTCCTCAGAAACTATCTCACACTAGTTCTGCTCCCACCGGTCATACAATACCTGTTATCACTGCTCCTCCATTCATTATGGCTATACCTGCTAGGTATGCTCCTCTAGCTCTCCCTGCTGTTTTACATGATCTTCCTAGCAAATATGCTGCCAGAATTCCAACATGGGGAGGAGATGAAGATATTACAGCAGAGGAACATGTGGATAGGTTCAATGATTTTGTTGACAGGGAAGAAGTGGATGATGAAGATGTAAAACTAAGATTGTTTGCTCAAACTTTCATTGGGGAAGTCAGAAAATGGTTTAAAACCCTTAGAGCCGGAAGCATTCATAGTTGGGTTGAATTTGAAGATAGCTTTCTAAGGAAATGGGGAAACAGAACCAACCCTGTCCAAGCCCTTACCGAATACAACAGTCTTAGAAGAGGTCCAGACGAAACTGTCCAAAACTTCTCTAAGAGGTTTAACAAAATATACAATTCTATTCCAGCTCATTTGAAACCTCCTGGAACTTTGGCACAGTTGAGATATGCTGAATCATTTGATTCAGATTTTTCTCTTTTACTCAGAGAAAGGGAGTCTGCCTCTCTTGCTGACATGCAAAATGATGCAATTAAGGTAGAGGTGAATATGCTTGCTGCTAAGAAATCAAAGATGGAAAAGACTAAGCTGAAGGAAGAAGAGAAACCTTCTACCTCTGCTCAAGAAGACAAGTTTGAAACAATGATGAAAACCATGGAGAAATTGATGGACCGACTAGCTCTTGGGAATGCTTCTGCTCCTCCAGCACAGCAGGAACCTCAATTCAGGAACCCTCAGTTCAGAAGACCTCAGAATCAGCAAAGGCCAAGAGATAACAGAAATCAACAGGCAGATCCTCCAGTGAGACCTCCCTTTCAACAAAATTTGGTAGATGAAGAAGATGAACCTGAAGTCCCTGAGGAATCAATCCATTGTTTTGATGAAGAAGTGTCAGGGATTTTCTTGACTAAGGAGGAACATGATGAGTCCAGTATGATAAAATCAGGAGAAGAACCTTCAGATTTTTTAAAGGGCTATCAGCACGCTATATTTGAGATACAAAAGCAGTACAACCTTAGGAATAGAGATGTTCCTATTACAGCAAACAAAGCACAGCCCAAGAAGAATACCTCAAGGACAGCTGAAGATAAAAAGGAAAAATCAAAGGTGGTTGAAGGTAAGGATGATTCTCCTCTTGTCAAAAAGGACATTCAAATTCCTTCTCCTCCTAAAGAAATTGACAAGACTACTTCTGTTTTTAATCTTGAGAATGAGATTGCAAAAATTAAGATATCAGTCCCTTTTAATGAAATTCTCAAGGTAGACAAATACAGAAGCAAAATTGTGGAGATGCTTAATTCACAACCAGGAGTGGCTGATATCCTAAATGTACAAGAAGATAATCCCATTATCTGTTTGGTTCCAAGACTTGAGGATGAACAAAATGAAGAGTTTCCCCCTTTCTACATAAGCATTAGCATTCATGATATGACTCTACATAATGCTATGTTAGACTCGGGGGCATCACATAATCTCATGACTAAGGTAATCATGGAAAGACTGGGGTTAGAGGTAACTAGGCCATATAAGGATTTATTTTCCTTTGATTCAAAAAGAGTCCATTGCATTGGTTTGATAAAGGATGTTGTTGTGGGGCTCACACAAATTCCAGCAAAAACAATTGTTATGGACATTGTTGTTGCAGACATTCCACCAAAGTTTGGGATGCTTCTTTCAAGGTCATGGGCAGCAAAAATCAAGGGCACAATGCAGATGGATCTTACATATGCTACCATCCCAGTGTTTGGTGAACAAAGGAGGTTGTATCGCGAAACAAGGATGGCCTACATGGTAAGCAGCAAAGACAAGCCTCAGAATTTTCCTATTTACTCATGTGATACTGGTCTTGGATCAGCTATCCTTTTCAATGAATCAGTTGGAAAAGAATCACAAGATGAACCTGCAGAAAATCAGTGTCAAGAAGGGCAACAAGGAGATGAAAGAGACATCATGGGCTGCTGGTCATTATACTTTGATGGATCAACAGGTAAAGAAGGGGCAGGAGCTGGGATTTGGATCACTAGTCCAACTGAAGAAAGTAAGTTTCTCTCATACAAATTAAACTTTGATTGTACCAACAATATGGCTGAGTACGAATCTCTGATTTTAGGTTTGGAAGCCTTGATAAAATTGAAAGCTAAAAACATTGCTGTTTGTGGAGATTCTGAATTGGTAATTAAAAAAGTAGAAGGTACATATCAAACTAAGGATACGAGGATGAGAGAATACAGAAATTTAGTGTTGGAGATGTTGGAAAAATTTCAATCCTATTCCTTCAGCATCAAAACTAGAGATCAAAACTCTATTGCAGATTCTCTTGCCGTTTCAACCAGTCTCTTTATCATTCCTAAGCACTCTTCTGAAAATTATGAAGTGGAGGTTCGCCATAGACCAGTTATACCGGATAATATCACAAATTGGCAAGTTTTTGAGGATGATCAGCATGTAAGGAACTTCATTGAATTAAAAGAAGAGTTTGAACACAATCAGTTAGATCAACATAATATGTTAATAGAGTCAAAGGAAAGTTCTGAAGTCTTACAATGGCAAAACAACTTAATTCCTAAAGGCCTCATTCCCCTTGAGAAATTATTTGATCAAAATGATGTGTTCAAAGCACCAAGACTACAAGCTAATGAAGAAGAAGTAGAAAACTGCAATTTAGGAGACTTGGTTGTGCCTAAGATAGTCAAGATTTCAAAATTCCTTTCAGCTGATATGAAGACTAAATATGTTGAGATGATGAAAAGATTCATTGATGTTTTTGCATGGAGCTATGCTGACTTGAAACAATATGACTCTTCAATCATACAACATACCATTCCTATTAAGCAGAATGAAAAGCCTTTTAAGCAGAAGCTAAGAAGAATTAATCCTCTTCTAATGCCACTGATTGAAAAAGAAGTGAAAAAGCTTTTTGATGCTAAAATTATTGTCCCAATCAGATTCTCAAATTGGCTTGCTAACTTGGTACCAGTCAGAAAAAAGAATGGAGAGATTAGAATTTGTATAGACTTCAGAAACTTAAACAAAGCTTCATTGAAAGATAATTACCCCCTCCCCAAAATGGATTTCATTCTGCAAAACATTGTTGGTTCACAAAGGATGTCTATGCTTGATGGTTTCTCAGGGTACAATCAGATTCTTGTTCACCCAGATGATCAGGAGAAAACGGCCTTCACTACACCATGGGGAACATTCATGTATGCAAAAATGCCCTTTGGCCTCATGAACGCGGGAGCCACTTTCCAGAGAGCAATGGATATTTCTTTTGCTGAAGAAAAGGACAAATCAGTGGTGGTTTATCTTGATGACATCAAAGTTTTTTCAAAAAGGGAAGAAGATCACTTAAAGCACCTTGAAAGGGTCCTACTGAAGTGTAGAAGGTTTGGTATCTCTCTAAATCCAACCAAAAGTATTTTCGCTCTAACTTCTGGCAAACTGCTTGGTCATATTATTTCTGAAGAAGGAATTAGGATTGATCCTAATAGAGTTAGTGCAATTCAAAAATTAGATCTACCAAGGAGTAAGAAGGAGATTCAATCCTTTCTTGGGAAAGTTAACTTTGTTAGAAGATTCATTCCTAATTTTGCTGAAGTTGTCAAGAACATAACAAAGATGTTAAAGAAAGGAGCAGATTTTAAATGGACAGTTGAAGCAAAGAAATCATTTGAAGAGATCAAGAAGGCACTTACTCAAGCACCAGTACTCATCAGCCCGGATTTTACCAAGGAGTTCCTTATCTTCACATTCACTTCTGAAGACACAATTGCTGGAGTTTTATTGCAAAAAGGAAGTCAAGGTACTGAACAACCCATTTCTTTCTTTAGCAAGACATTAGCCAATGCTGAATTGAAATATAATATCTTAGAGAAACAAGCCTATGCATTGGTGAAAGCAATTAAGGATTTCAGAATATATGTTTTACACTCTCACATTGTTGCCTACGTCCCAAATGCTGTTATAAAAGATATTCTTACACAAGCTGATCCAGATGGAAAAAGGGGAAAGTGGATAGCAAAACTACTGGAGTATGACATTGAGATCAAACCCACAAAGTTGGTAAAGGGTCAAGGCCTAGCCAAATTGTTGACTCAGTCAAATTTGGACTGTATTGATATTAATTTAAGCACAGAAATCTCAGAAATTTCTGAAAATGAAGAGGAATTGGTCCAAATAAATGAGAAATTCTTGATCTCAGAATGGTACAAGGATATAGCATTTGTTTTCCAGCTTAATAGAGCTCCTGATAATCTTTCAAAATCCAAAGCTCGGTTTACCAAATTGAAATCTCTCAGATATTTTGTGTATGACCAAAATTTGTTTTGGAAAGATGCAGGAGGAATATTATTAAACTGCCTCATTGAAGAAGAAGCTGATAAAGTAATTGATGAGTTTCATAAAGGAGATTGTGGAGGACATCACTATTGGAAAGCCACTGCAAACAAGGTCTTGAGAGCTGGCTATTTTTGGCCAACTATGTTTAGAGATATCTATAAAAAGATAGCCACATGTCATGAATGTCAAGTGTTTGAAGGAAAGAGAAAGCTTATGCCACTGCCTTTGGTTCCTATTTATGTTGAAGCACCTTTCCAGCAGTGGGGATTAGACTTTATAGGGGAAATCCATCCTCCTTCATCAGGACAGCATCGCTGGATTCTCACAGCCACCGATTACTTTACAAAATGGATAGAAGCAATATCCACAAGGCAAGCAAATGATTCAGTGATTATTTCTTTCTTAGAAAATAATATATTATCAAGATTTGGTTGCCCACTTAAGATCATTACAGACAATGCTCAAGCTTTCAAGTCCAAAAGGATGATTAATTTTTGTCATCAGTATCACATCTCCCTTGGACATTCCACTGCTTATTATCCACAGGGAAATGGTTTGGCTGAGTCATCAAACAAGAGCCTTGTGAGAATCATTAAGAAGCTGCTGCAAGAAAATAAAAAAGCTTGGCATTTGAAATTGAAATATGCTTTGTGGGCTAACCAGATTTGCACAAAGAGGTCCATTGGAACATCACCATATGAGCTAGTATATGGGGCAGAGGCTATATTTCCAACATCCCTTGGAGTACCAGTAATGAAGTTGATTCAAGGACTAGAAGAAGAACCAAATGCTATACAACGAAGGATTAATCAGCTAATAGCTTTGCAAGAGAAAAGAAATGAGGTGTTTGACAGTCATCAACAAAACCAGAACAGGATCAAGAGAGCATTTGACAAAAAGATCAAAGAAGTTACATTCCAGATTCATGATAAAGTCTTGAAATGGGAAGCTAGAATTGAAGAGAAAGGTAAACATGGTAAATTTGAAAATTTGTGGAAAGGGCCATATCAAATTTCTGCTTTCCATGGGAATAACACCTACATTCTACAAGAGATTGATGGAACACCACATGATGGAGGACCTGTTAATGGCAGGTTCCTAAAGCATTACAATTGATTAAATCTCTGCCAAGTTTCTCACAACATTGTATATAACCGTTTTATTAGTCTTTCTTTGTTGCAAATAAATGACAAGCTGAACAGGAGGCTCAAGCCCGAGGTGAAGGCTCACAAAGCTAGAAAAGGATGCTTGTCAACTTCATCTATGTTTTCATAAATTGGACAAAGCACTGGACATACGAGTTCTTAGTGTACTACAGGAGCACACTATCCCAAGTGGAGCCACTGTTATCACTTAGAACTAAAATTGATACATGTAACTTTTTATCCTAGCCCGATGACAAAGGTCAGTGTTAGTTTAATTTGGTTTTAATTTTTTCCCTTAGAATCTGGAGTTTTGATGAGTTTTTGAGTCAAGTTGTTCTCAACTCCCATTGGTTCCCCTCCATCTACCATTGTTCTATAGCCACCGGTTATCTTATGTCAGTCACCGTTTCTTTTTGTAATTTCGCAGCGCAATGCCAATTAGGCAGTTTCGCAGCGCAATCATAGTTAGGCAGTTTCGCAGCGTATCATGATTAGGAAATTTCGCAGCGCATCATTAAAATTTTAAACTGACAGCGTTGCGAAATCATGCATTCGTACATTCCGCAGCGAATCTTTCCCGAAATGTCAAGTCTGTTAGGTGAGTCATAGGCCATGTCTTCTCATGTCAGCTCATGTAGCCCTCTTATCACATTTTACCTCTCATTGCCACTATCACCACCACTAGATCTGTTGATACGCACGAATTATCATTCCCAAGAAAGACAACCGTGCATAAACCTTAATGATGGCCGTAAGTCTTGCATGAGTGAGAAATCTGCAAGATTACATCTTGAAAGGTTTTAAACGGAAAAATTCAAAATTCAAGCGAGGCTGATAATCAAGCGAGGCTGAATTCAAATAGAAGCCGAATCACAATTCCAACCGGAGCTGGTAGTCATTGTTTGTGAAGATCTGGAAGAATCAATGGAGAAAAAAGAGCATAGATCCGGTAAATGTCTAAGGACTGAACCTGAAGGCCTGGATATAACGCTGAGAAATGAAGAGGTGAAGAAAGCATTTAAAAAGGCCGGGTGCTGGAAGTTTTGCAAAAAGTTACAAGGAGGACACGCACAGGTAACTAAGGAATTTTCACTTAACTTCACAGGCTTGAATTCAAAGGTAGCCATGTTAGAATTGCAGGTTTCGCCAGAAGTGATATCTACTGTAACAGAGATCCCACGAGGAAAAGAGGAATGGTTTAAAAATTTCAAATTTGACATGAATCCTTGCAAGGAGTTTTTGAAGGATGATTATGTAAATGAAGATTTAAGTAAGGCAGTGCCCAGGAATTATGTCAAAGAATATTATGCTCACTTACTCACCTGCATACAAAAATATCTGACTTGTGAAGGAAGGTATAACAAGGTCTATTCTTACCATTTTAAACTCCTTTTACATTTCACCGAGAAGGTCTCCATAGACTTACCGTTTATCTGTTTCGTAGTTTGAGTAAGATGTGTGATAAGGTACAGCTGAGGAAAGAGGATTGTGAAACCTCTTTGTTTCATCATGGTTTGATTAAACTACTGGTTTTAGATGGGCTCCAAAAGATAGACAGAGATTGGAATTCATTCATTTTTATGGCTGGATTCAAAAGCCAGACTGGCCTCACTCCACCACCTGCTAGAGATTTTACAATAGCTGAGCTCCAAACAGAAGCAAGAGCTAAAAGAGTTCCAAAGTCACAAGTAAGAAAAAAAGTGAAGCCACTTATCATCCAAGATCAACCTCAGCAATCAACTAAGGAAAAAGCTCATGGTAAAAAGACTGTACCTGAAACAAGCACATCTGAAGTAATCTTAGGGGTAAGAACAAGAAGTCAGATAAATAAGGAAAAAGGTAAAGCTATAGCAGTTGAAGAAAGTCCAGTGTCCAAGGCAAGTTTAAATGATTTATTACAGGCTATTGAATTCGAGCAGTCTCTACCAGTTCAAATCGAATTGATGCAGTCAGAACAAGAAAGCACCAAGAAATCCAAGGCCTCAAAAAGGCTTAGATTTGATGTGCCAGCTGAAGAGTTCGTTTTTAAACCTAGAAGACCTATGACAAGGAGATTCCAGCAAGTACAGGAAGCACTGCCAAGAATAGAGGAAACAGGGGAAGAGACACAAAAAGACACAGGCAAAACAGTCATTGCAGCCAAAGAAAATAATATAGCAGCCCTGAAGAGCCAATTGGAATCAGCTAAATATGAGATTGCCAAATTGAAGAAAGCCGCTAGAAAACATGCAGCCATACATGCAAAGTATTATAAAACTCTATGGGAAGGGAATGCTGCTGTAGAAGCTCAGCTGAATTCAGTGGTTGATGGCCATTCACAATTTCACACATGGACAGTACCAACAATCAAAGAAGCCAAGTACATCAGAAGGATCAATATGCAACTGAGAGCTGGGAATAAGGCTATGAAGAAACAAATTGAAGATCTGAAGGCACAGCTAAGTCAGCTACCTGCTAAATGAGTTTTCATTTCAAGTAAGATTTTGTTTTAAAAGTTTTGACAAATTTGCTTGATTTTATCTTTCTGAGGAAATATAAATCCCTATTCGACATGTGGAAAGTCTAAAGGAGTTTTTGGCAATCAAGTACTCGGCTAATAAAGGTCTTGGGTTAAAAGCAAGCTGTTTTAAATAACTCAGCAGTTTCGTAGCGCGCTACGAAACTGCTGAAGGTGATGATTTTAACGCAAATCAAGCAGTTTTGAATTATAAGCGGGAATTTTGAAAGGGAAACATCTAAAAGGCATACAAGGCATCATCTGAAGCTATCAACAGTCAACCAGGTCAAGACATGTGGAGAAAAGATATATTCAAAATCCAACTTTAAATTTTTGTCGTAAAGTGAGCAATTTACCACAGTTCAGGATATGTTAAACAGTTTACAAGAAACTTTTGCCTGCACACATGTACATGGGAAAAAGCTTACAACGCATCAAGGACGTGGCAAACTTCTACATTTTGGGTGATTAAAAGATAAAGGACATGCTTCTTTGCATTCGAATATTTTGGGGAAAACTGAAGCCGAGAAGCAAGGATAGTCTCCTAATATTTCTGGGCAGTTAAGAAGATTCAGCATCCAAGGTCAACATGGAGCATTAAACACCCATCTCAGCCAAACTGAAAGAAAACCAGATGTCAAAGAACGAGGAGAAGCCATCATGCATATAATATGGAGTTAGAGTCATATTTGATTTAGATCTCTAAAAAAAAACTCCAGTCAACACCTTGTTGTATTTATTAGTTAGTTAAAGGGTTAATAGGTGTCATTAGAAGTAGTTTTCGAATTCCCCTCATGCTGGAGGAGGAATCTCGATCAGTTAGAATAAGAGCTCTATATATAGCTGAAACAACAATGTAATCAGGGTTGGAAAATTTTATGATACATCTTGTATTTGGCTTATGTAAAGACTCATTTTCAGTAATATAATTTTGACTTTACTTCTCAGGATTCATGAAGGATTTCTTATGTTCAGAATATGTGATCTTGTCCTATGTGATCTTGTCCTTTCCATAATTTTTACAGTGGTATAGATGTATAATCACTCAGAATTCACTGAATGTGCTCTGATTTCCTGTATGCATTTATAAACTGTGGTCCCATATGAGTTATGTTCTGAATGTCTAAATGCTGAGTGCCCTGACTTCTATGTAAGGTTGAGTTCACTGTTATATTGAGGTGTTGTTGACTCCATAAGCCCAATGGATAGTTGTTTAATGTATTTCCAGCATTCATATTTTTCACACTTGTTCTATAAGAGTTAGCCATCTTATCTTTAATCAAAATCATTAACCTTTGAGAGAGCCCTCTCAGGTTGAGGAGGCTAAGCCTCAGCCAAAAGTTGGTTTGAAAGAGTTACATAAGGTCTTCCTGATCAACAGCCTATCAGGGGCATGATTTTGTGATAACACATTTCATGATCAAACGACGTGTAATACTTGCATGATAGATGCGTTGGATTAGTCAATTGCAGGCATAGTGTACTAGTCCTCTATAATTATAACAAATCAACTGTCCTCAACCTTTGCCATGTCCTCCTTTGCCTCGGACTCTTCCATGCCATCCCTGCGCTCTGTTCAGGGGCCGTGTTTTCGTATGAACCCAATAGGCAGGAGTTCTATCCATCATCAATTCATAGCTCCTTCAAGTACACTCTTCATGCCCTACCGACCTACAAAAGTTGCAGAACAACTGTTGCAGTGTTTTTAAAAACTTCTGCAGCAAGTGATAGTTATCCTGGCATGTTTTCTTGTCGTGCTTCAAAATTTGCATCTCAAGCAACAGATTCTTCAGTTGCGCATGGATCTGTTGAACCCCCAGGTTTGGATCTTGCATCAGAGTCTCATGTAGTCTCATGGAAATCTCCAAAACCTTTGTTTGAGTGGTTATCTTCTGCTGCGATAGCACAGCCCTTAAGTGTGGCAAGAGCGAAGCAACAAACCACTCGCAATGCTGTCCGTCCATTAGGTTCATGTTGGCTTCGTGGATTGTAAATTTCAACCTTTGATCTAGTTCTCAAGGCATCTCACCTGGTTTCATCTCGATTTCTTTGAATCCCACAATCGACTGCACCTCAGATTTAGGCCTATTAAATTATTTATTCAGTCTTGTTTGGATGTCTGCCACTCCAACATTCGGGTTATCATTAGAGTACTTAATATACCAGGTTAGCGCGTGATCTTGTAGATCACTAACCAACATCACCTTATTTATATGATCATCTGTAACACCTTGAACTTCCCATACAACCCTCACAATGAACCATAATTGTTCCAGGTCCTCATTCCCCAAGCCTTTCAACAAAGGCAGCTTCACTGTCTTTGCTAGACTGAACTGTGGTGGAGTTGGAGGTGGTACGGGTGAAGTTGGAGGTGATATTGGTGAGGTCGGAGGTGGTGTGGGTGGAGGTGGTATTTGCGGGAATACTTGTCTTATTAACTGAATAGAACTTCGCGGAGAAACCTTCACTATTTATTCTTCGTCACCTCGTGGAGGTAAAATCAATGTACTATACTCCAGACCCTTTTTTCCTTCGTTCCTGTAAGTTTTTCCGCTTCGCGTAGTTCTGAACATCAAGGTAGCTACATAACCCATTTTTTTCACAATAGAATTTTAATCCAGATATTCAAAGATTTTATGTACTTACCTCATGGTCCTTTTGAAAAAGCACTGCTCTGCCTCGCTGTAGCTAACTGAGGTGTCGACCACGAATTCAGTCACAAATCATCCTATGATGCAATCAAACCAATGATCGACAGTGCAGGCGATCTTATCCTCTGATGCTTCCAACCTTCGCACTAGCTCCAAGGTCCACACAATAGGACTGTCAAGTTTCCACCTTCCTTGGCTATCTACTAGCTTCGCGGTCCACTCATATAACTCAATAGGGAAGGAGCAGAAAAAGATCTCGTGGATCTCTATATACATGTGTCTATCCAACCATTTTTCCTTTGTTAGTCATGGGTTTTTGTTCTCCAGCGCCGTGAATTCATGGATCTTCCTATCCAAAAAGTCTCTGATATCCTTCTTAGTTGGATTCCAGTGATATGACATCACACATCTCTTATGGAGATTCAGGTCCTGGCGACGAAACCATTTGTTAGCTTGAGGGGGCCTGACCTAGGTTCAACGTTAATTAGCCAAAAAAATCCCTACACTATTGGCCCTTTAAGCATCAGCTCGCGGAGTATGGAATGAAGTCTCACATGAAGCAGAATGGGGGGATGCTGGAACCAAGTTTCCGCACCTTGAGATGGTTGTGATGTCATTTGATTCCCTCTATCCCTGCCTTCACACGGGTTGCTTCGCTCTAGGGCCTGCAAGACGAGCCCTCTATTCCAGCCTTCAGTACCTCCATGAAAGGGTACGATCGGCCTTCGTGCAGCCCTAACCTACTGCTTAGGTTCTTTCGCGCTGCTACGACATCGTGCCATACAAATTCCCCAATTAATATAAGTGAATTGCTTATCTTATCAGACAATTATAGTTAACTCCGTGTAAACAGATATTCGTAAATGTGTTCAATTATTCAATGTAATTGCATTCATTCGTGCATCACATAAGAATAGTAAAGGAAATTAATACATAACATATCAATATGCAATAACAGAACAAAGACACATGAATTGTAGAATATCTCTCTTTATTAATATCTTCCAAATGTTTACAGACTCTGTCCACCCTGCGCACACACCTGTAGGAGTCCATGCACTCAATTGAAGACTTCTACCCTAGGCCTCTGCGCACTCAGTTGCAAAGACTCTACCTACGCTACAACCCAAGACTTAGACTTCTTACTTCAAAGCTACGACTCTCTTACCTTATTCATCATTATATCTCTCTAAACTACTTAGAGCTTAGCTCTTTTTATACAATCCCATGGTCCGCGGACCATGGGTAGATCTCTTACAACTAACTTTAGTTTACAAAACTAAGGGTAGAATACCCTTTATGACACATAATACCTTTGCGCTCCACGACCACAAAATGCGGAATCTTTACATTTTTATTACAAAATTTGACTTAAACATGGGCTTTTAGCCCCTAACTGCCCTTGGGGGATCCCGCTCCCAAAAATGCGCCACCTATACAATTTGGATGATTATACAACTAATAGTACACTACCCTTGAAATCCAATCTCAATTTGGTATCTCTCATATTTGACATGCATGAGTTATTTATGGATGAATTATCAGTTAACTAGTTGAACACATGAAGAAACACACCACTGTTAGACCTCCTACTAGTTCCTCCATCAGTTGGAACCAATTTAACTAGCTTTAACTCAGTTAAATTGAATTAATTAATTACAATTCAAAATAAAGTCTACCATGGCTCCTATAAAGTAGGAGACATTCTAGATGACTCAAGTTAGACCCTCAAATTGAATTAATCGAGCCAACTAAGTCAAATTAAGTTAGTTAACTTGTACAAGTTGTTTTGTGATGTGGAATTACAACTTTATTCCTAATTTAACTCAAGGGAAAATTAAATCAAGATTTTCTTGTTGCATTTTCAACACTTCATACACTGTAACGATGGTGATATATACTCAAATTTGTAGAATTGATGATGCATGGTATCTATTTGACTAAAAAACTTAGTAAGATATGGTCTTATGGAATGCAATGATTATGGGATATGCATTTGGAGCCGGGGAAATATTTGCTTAATGAGAAAAATTAGTATATTATGCTCTTGCCACTAGCAAAATATATGAGTGAGAAGGGTTTAAATACATCAAGGAATTATTTTAAAATGGTACACTTATCTCATTGGCCTTTTGAGTGATAACAATATTGACTCTGATGAGATCACTTACAATTTATTTTCAAAGGCACTGCACAAAATGAAGAAAAAAGATTTGAGTGCATTTCCTCATTGATGGCCATGAATGTGTTGATGCACTAAGTATTGGTTATGTAGAAACATTAGAGAGTGATATTATTTAGTTAAGGAAACAAAACATTGATGCACTAATTGCCTTTGGTGGAGATCACATGTATATCACAATATATCGCTATGAGAATGATTAGGGTATGGTTAAGCGAGGCTGGGATGCACAAGTTTTGGGAAATGGACCTTATAAATTTAGAAATTCTTTTGAAGCAGTAAAAAATCTTACTGAAGATCGAAAAGTTAAGGATCAATACTTACCTCAGACAACGGGAGTTATTTTCCATCTAATAAGGATTTCTTTTGAATGCAGCCTTACAAGAGACAAACATATGTAAAAGATTGTAGGGCCATGCTCATATTGTGAAAAATATCAAGTGTCTCCTTCAAATTTCTCTATTTACAAAGTGTTTTAACATCAATGATAGCAGTGTGGTTACACTATATAGTATGAGAAAATTTCTTATGAATTGTTTTATTACTCGTGGTTTGTTTAGGGGTTTGGTTATTCAATTTCGTTGATTCAAAGTTGGATTTTTCTCATTTTAATCATCCAATCAATAATTTAGAAACCAGAAAGTCACTCTTGTTGGTTGATGCTAACCATGTAATTCAGTCCATGAGGTGTAGTTCATTAGTCCAAGATAAAAAAATTAATTTAAACATAATTATGGTAGACTCCCAAATTTCTACCAAGTACAACATTGACAAGCTAAACCATTCTTCTAATTATAAAAATGATGCAAAATGATGCTAAACAACCTTAATTGGCCACTCTTTTGGTTTTCATAATACAAAATAGGTCATTAATGATGAAAATGATTTTATAGGAAGCTTTGGTCTTGCCATGAGGCTCTAATCTAGATAATCGAGGGATCAAATAGTGTTTCTACTGCAAATCAAACGAGTTTGGAAGTTGAGAACAATTTGGGTAAGTTAGAATTAGATGCTATAATTCCTGTAGAAAGGCTTGCAAAAATTAAATTTTTGTGAAACATGCTACAAATAATATCACCATGAAATCAAACATGTATTACATCTCTTAGAAATTCTAGTGTCCCAACAACAGGATCTGCAAGTATTCCCATTTGGGCCTTGTTACCCACCAAAAGTGGGTATCCATAGGAGATGATTTCTTCTACTCATCTTCTTCCAACTAGTGACCAAAAACGCCTAAAATCCACCTTGTATTTGATTCGATGTGCCACTTTATCGCCACCACCTGCATCAATTGTATGTTTCCTCACCCATTTGTGAGGAGCAAATGTAGAAGGTGGGCAATTTGACCCAAAAGGTATGTTTTTTTTTTTTTTTTTTTTTTGATTTGGGAATTTTCGCATGTATCATTGGGTGGTTTTGTAGAAGTAAGGGCTTTGACCATGGTTTCCACCCCACCTTAAATGGGGGCTAAATGTTCAATCCTAATCCCATGGGATCTCCCCTATTGGCCTAAGGCTTTAGGAAGGGCACTACGTGGGAAAACTCAATTTTGGTAGCATGGTCCTTTTTTTCTATTCCATATTTATCACTTCCCTCCGCATATTACGATCCCTATTCACTATTTCCCTTCTCTGGTTCCACATGACCATTGAGTCCATAAGATACTAGCACACTGTTGGCTTAAGGGGTCTTGACCTAGGTTCAAAGTTAGTTGTGCCAACGAACAAAACCCTAAACTGCTAGCCCTTTCAGAAACAACCTGCATAGCGCAGGATGCAGTCTCATTGGAAGTAGTATTGGGGGATGACAAAAATAGGTTTCTGCATCCATAGGTCAGTGTGATGGGCCGCTGTGGTTCCTATGGCTTATTCCAGTATTCACAAACCCTAATTCTTAAAATACAGATAATTGCAATAACTTATAGAAACAAAATCTAACCCTTGGGGAAGAGCTTTAAACGTTCATACCATCAATTAAATGAGTTGATCTACTACTTTCGCACGTCAATTAAACATTCATTCATATAAATTCAGATGACAGAGTGAAAATATAGAAATTTCATAAGTAATTACAGGGGCACAAATACACAATTATAACTTCAAAAATAGTCTTTATTGATATAATCTTTTTGGTTACATACTCTTCTTCCCAGCTCACACAGCTGCAGGGTCTCGCACACTCAACCTGCAGACTTACCAAGGTCTCTGTACACATAGCTACATGAGCCTTCCCCTTCGCCTATGTACAAGAAACAAACTTTCCTGTCTCAGACTACTTGCCCATACAATGATCTTCTATTTATGATTGACCTCCTATATTCGCTATGACTCCTTTAGATATCTTTATCTTTTACAATACCATGGTTCGTGAACCATGGATGGGTCACAAAAATCCTTATATTCTAACAAAATAAGGGACTAAAGCCCCTTTTGACTCCTATGACCTTCTCGCCCCACTCCCTCAAAACGCGAAGATTTTACAAGTATACAAAAATTTACAAAATTTACCCTAGGGGACCCTATCCCAACATGCCCCCAAAACAATTTGGTGACTCATCCTAGAGTCACTCTATTGGTGGCGCCTTGATCTTCTTCTGCAACTCACTGAAATCAATCTTCAAAACCTGTAGGTCTACTGTTACCTGCGTGGTAGCTTGCTACATTTCTTCAACCAAATTTTTAATAGTTGGGCCTTCAACTGCAAGGCCTATGGTCCTATGAGTTTGCTACATTCTTTTGAGCTTGCTCTGCTGATCCAGGTGGATATTGGTGGCCACCTGCCAAGTCCACCTGGACCCCCACCATTGTCTTTCTCAGCATTTTCAGTTTCCTTAATTGTAGCACAACTTACTATTTTTAGCAGTTTTTCGGGTCCTGAACTTCCGGAGCCGTTTTGAGGCCCTAAACGACGTTTTTTGGGGAATCCGAGGGCAACATGGTCCTGGACCATGTTGCCCGTTCCAACAATGATAGTGCTCGGATAGATCTTTCTAATGAGCTATTGTACGCGTCAAACGGAGATCATATGCCAAAGTTACGACCTCGGGAAGTTGATGTACCAACTTACGCCCAAACGGGGCCCACAGTTTGGCGTTTCATCTCCTAGGGTTAGGTTTTGGAATGTTAAGGGTTTTCCATTGTTTCTCAACAATAAATAGGCCTTCGAGCCTCATTGTAACACAGTTCAGAGGCATGTAGCCATCATATCTCTTCTCAGAGATAAGCTACCATCGCCCTAGCTGGTTTATTTCCATTTCTGGTTGTAAGCATATTTCAGTATTTTCCATTAATGAAATGAAGTATTATTTCCGTTGCATCTTTGTGTATATGGTTATCTCTGTAATTTGTTGCGTTCCTGTTTAAATCCGGATCAGTGGTATCAGAGCGGTCTGCTTTTTCTCTGTTTTTCTTTGCATGTCCCCAACAAGGTCGGGATATAAGGAGTTAGGGCTTGAACTGGTTGAACCTTTGCAAGACCAGCCTCGCAAATCCCGACGGCCTCCCATGGCGGACGAGAAGAAAGACGAGGGGGCAGGAGATCCCATCAAAATCTTTCTCGAAGAAGCCCTCGAGCGACAACGGAATGCGATGATGGACAGCTTTGCCCAGATCCTTCAGCGGCTACCCAGAAGCAACGCATCGGCTTCCAGCAACTACTCTGGAAACGCCACACCCTTTAAGGTACAAGTTAATTTTGAAATCCCCATATTCGAGGGTCAGATAGATGCAGATGCCGTAGATAAATGGTTAAATCTGCTAGAGGGTTATTTTTCTGTTCATGAATTTTCGAGTCGGGAAAAGATTGTTTTTGCTCTCCTCAAAGCAGCCCCCCACATCAAGGACTGGTGGGAAACCTACTGCGAGCAGAAGGATGAAAGTACTGGCTCACTATTTTCAGCCGCACCCACCTGGGATTCATTCCGGGATGCCATCAAGGAGCAGTACTACCCTGTCGGGAGCTATGAGGATGAATACATAAAGTGGACCACACTGCGGCAGGGAAGGGACCAAAACGTGCCGGAGTTCACCAATCTTTTCCATACCCTTCGCACAAAGTTGGGTATCAAGGATTCAGAGCAACATTTGATACTCAAATACCGTGGCTGCCTGCACAAGTACATCCAGGAAGAAATACAATTCCTAAACATCCCCTCGCTCGGCGCAGCATACCGGTATGCCGTCAAGGTCGAGCAGAAGTTTAAACAAAAGAAGCGAGACTTTGGATCTGTGAATCCAAAGCACGGGAAAGGTGCCCCTAAACCACAGAACAAAGGACAAAGCCAAGGCGGGACAGCCCAAGACAACCAGCCGAAGCTGTAAGCAAAGAACAGCGCCGCGAAGCTGAGAAAGGACACTGGAAAATGGTGCGAGTTCCATAAGAGCTCCACTCACAACACAAGTGAGTGTCGGGCCAAGCAGTCACTGGTGGCTGAGCTAAAGGTTTCAGAATCAGATGCATGTTCCGACTCTGAGTCAGAACCCGATAAGGGGTATGAAAAAGGGAAGCAGATCATTGATGCGGACCCCAGCGCCACTGTTGCTACCGCAAAGATCCAGAAAAATGAACCCGAAGATCCAGAGGAGGAGGAGCGTCTCTTCCACTCCCAGATGTGGGTAAAGGGCTCCCCGATACAGTTCATTGTTGATAGCGGGAGTCAAAAGAACCTCATTTCGGCAGAGGTCGTGAAGCGGTTGGGCTTACCGACCACAGCACATCCACAACCATACACCATTGGGTGGCTTCACCAAGGACGAGATCTTCGCGTGAGCCAGCAGTGTCGCCTTCCATACAACATCAAGCTCTTCACGGATGAGGTATTGTGTGACATTGCTCCCCTTGAAGTTTGTGATGTATTACTAGGACAACCATACTTGTGGAAGCGACATGCTGTGTATGAATCAAGGCCCCGTGCTGTTATTATTACATTGGGAAATAAGTTGTTCAGGATACCAGAGGTAGCACCACCTGCCGCCCTCTCTTTGATTACTGCAAAACAATGCAGTAAGATCATTTCCAAAACTAGGAAATTTGTTTTCCTGATGATACGCCCTCAAGGAAAGAAGAAGACAATGGCCGCGACCTCCAAACGGGGCCCCTCTGCATGACAACTACAGATGGACAAGATTGTGGAGGAGTACGAGGACATCTTCGCCTCCCCGGCAGGGGTTCCTCTACACTGTCAAGTCAAGCACTCCATCGATCTGACCCCAGGTGCGCCGCTACCCAATGGACCAATTTATCGGCGCTCTGTTCTGGAGAACGATGAAATCAAGAGACAGATTCAGGATCTCCTGCAGAAAGGTCACATCCGTCCGAGTTCATTGCCCTGTGGGAGCTCGATCGTGTTGGTACAGAAGAAGGATGGGACGTGGAGACTCTGTATTGACTATCGGGCGCTGAGCAAGATCACTGTCCGTAATAGGTACCCGATCCCGCGGATTGATGACCTCCTAGACCAACTAAAGGGGGCGAAATATTTCAGCAAGATCGACCTGAAGTCGGGATATCACCAGGTACCAATCGAACCCTCCGATGTGTGGAAGACTGCCTTCAAATCCAAGGAGGGCCTCTTCGAATGGTTGGTCATGCCTTTCAGATTGACGAATTCTCCTGCAACCTTTATGAGGCTAATGGATGACATCTTGCGGCCATTCATCAACTCCTTTGTAGTAGTATACTTGGATGACATTATGATCTTCAGCCAGAGTTGGGAAGAGCACCTCCACCACATCCGACAGGTTCTCCAAACACTGCGGCAACGCAAGCTATGTGCCAATTTGGAGAAATGCACTTTTGGCATGACCCAGGTTCAGTATCTGGGATACATCATTGATGAACAGGGGGTGCATGTCGATCCAGCCAAGATCCAAGTCATTCGGGATTGGCCCTCTCCAACCACTCTAATAGAGCTCCGCAGCTTTCTAGGTCTTGCCAACTTCTACCGCAGGTTTGTGTTGGGGTTTTCTCATATTTCTTGGCCCTTGAGTCAAGTCAGCAAGGGCGGGGCAAAAGCAAAATTTTTTTGGTCTGAATCTCAACAGAAGGCATTCAGGGAGTTGAAGGATCGCCTCTGCACGGCACCAGTGCTCGCGTTACCAGATTTACAACAACCATTTGAGGTCGAGACAGATGCCTCTGACTATGCTATTGGGGCAGTCCTTACTCAACATGGACATCCAGTGGCATATCATAGTGAAACACTTTCAGACACAGTCCGGAAGTACCCCACTTATGATAAAGAGATGTACTCCATTGTACAGGCCTGCCGACAATGGAAGCATTACATTTTGGGGAAGGAAACGGTCATCCACACAGACCACCGACCTCTGCAGTTCATACAGACCCAAGGGAAATTGCAGAATGATCGCCATCAGAAGTGGTCTACATACCTGCAACAGTTTCACTTGAATATCAAGTATAAAAAGGGCAGCACCAATAATGTTGCAGATTGCCTCAGTCGACCACCGATCATGGTGCTAACCACCGTGCTCAACTCTTGTGGGCACGAGACTTCTGATTGGCCACTTCTCTACAAAAGCGACCCAGAATTCGGCCACACATACAAGACACTCTTGGAGGGTCGGCAGGTTGCAGATTTTCACCTACAGGATGCCCTATTATGCCACCTCGGTCACCTTTGTGTTCCTTCAAGCGAGCGTGCCAAGATGATTTGGGAAGCACACTACAGTCGGGCTACTGGGCATTTCGAGGTCGAGAAAACAGTGGCAGTACTGCAAAATTATTTCTATTGGCCGAATCTTCGACAGGATGTTGGGAAGTACATCCGATCATGTACTGCCTGTGCCATTGCCAAACCGGCCATTAAGAAGCACGGCCTCTATACCCCGTTGCCTACCCCTAGTCGACCTTGGGAATCCATCTCCATGGATTACATGTCAGGCCTTCCTTCCACTAAGCATGGAAATGACTGTGTTTTTGTGGTCGTCAACAGGTTCTCGAAGATGGCCATTATGGTGGCCTACAAGAAGAATATCACAGCAGAAGCCACTGCTAAACTCTTCTTTGAACGAGTGTGGGTGCACTTTGGGATCCCACAGTCTTTCATCTCAGATCGGGACAGTCGGTTTCTCAGCACATTTTGGTCCAGTCTCTGGTCAATGCTGGACACCAAACTCACGAAGTCCACAGCCTTCCATCCTCAAACTGATGGCCAGACAGAGGTTGTCAATAGGATGATTGTGCACATTCTGCGCATGTATAACTCAAAGCATCCACGCACATGGGACGAGAGCCTCCCCTATGTTCAGCACAGCTACAACCGAGCTCTTCACAGCTCCACTGGCCATAGCCCTTTTCAGGTGGGTTTGGGATTCCAGCCACTATGCCCCATTGATGTGGCCATGCCACTTGCAGCTACTCACATGAATTCAGCTCATGTCCAGTCCGAAACAGATAAGGCCACTAGCTTCATTGAGCGCATCCAACATATTCGCCAGCAGGTCCATGACATTCTTGAGAAATCAAATGCCAAGTACAAGCAGCGACATGATCAACATCGGGTGCCACACAAGTTTCAGGTGGGCGACAAAGTCTGGTTGCATTTGCAAAAGGAACGCCTTACTGGAGCCTATCGGAAATTGAGACCACTCCGATATGGTCCTTACACCATTACTAAGGCTATGGGAGACAATGCATTTGAGCTCAGCATTCCCCCATTCCTTGGCCTGCACCCAGTGTTCAATGTGGACCGCCTTCGGCCATACTTTCCACCATTGCTAGACACATCCGACATTGCAGAACAGCTCAAACCCACAGAATTAAATCCAGATTGCATGGAACAAGCTGCAACTGATCGGATCATGGACACACAGATCAAGAACACTCGCCAACAGGATATCCAACTGTATCGAGTTGTCAAAGCAGGCCAACTCCTTCAACAGGGAAAGTGGCTCACCAGGGAACAAGTTCAGCAGAAGTTTCCTCATCTCATGGAGGAGCTCAACGCAATGGGGACCATTGCTTCCTAAGGGGGGAGGAATGATCCAGGTGGATATTGGTGGCCACCTGCCAAGTCCACCTGGACCCCCACCATTGTCTTTCTCAGCATTTTTAGTTTCCTTAATTGTAGCACAACTTACTATTTTTAGCAATTTTTCGGGTCCTGAACTTTCGGAGCCGTTTTGAGGCCCTAAACGACGTTTTTTGGGGAATCCGGGGGCAACATGGGTCCATGGGATGGACCCATGTTTCCCGTTCCAACAATGATAGTGCTCGGATAGATCTTTCTAATGAGCTATTGTACGCGTCAAACGGAGATCATATGCCAAAGTCATGACCCCGGGAAGTTGATGTACCAACTTACCCCCAAACGGGGCCCACAGTTTGGCGTTTCATCTCCTAGGGTTAGGTTTTGGAATGTTAAGGGTTTTCCATTGTTTCTCAACAATAAATAGGCCTTCGAGCCTCATTGTAACACAGTTCAGAGGCATGTAGGCATCACATCTCTTCTCAGAGATAAGCTACCATCGCCCTAGCTGGTTTATTTCCATTTCTGGTTGTAAGCATATTTCAGTATTTTCCATTAATGAAATGAAGTATTATTTCCGCTGCATCTTTGTGTATATGGTTATCTCTGTAATTTGTTGCGTTCCTATTTAAATCCGGATCATCTGCACTGATAGATTCAACTGACTTACCTCATTTTCCCACGACTGCGTTCTTGAAGATATGATCACTTCCTTGCAATGCAGCTCATCAATCTCGTTTTGAATCAACTTACCTTCCTACAGTATGGCGAACCTTTGTACTGGTGCTTAGGTGCATGCGGTTAATCTAATCTCGTAAAACTAGCACTGCTTTTCCCTGATGTCCGCACTGATCTTTTGCAGAGTTAGATCCTCCTATAGTGAGGTCCATAACTCCATGGCCTACTCAAACAAATCAGTGCAACCCTTGACTGTATCTTCCAATGTGGTCATGCCCTGTTTAATAGCAACTTCGTGCTGCTCTCTAACTTCTGGAGGTGTAGTGGGCTGCAACTTCAATTGGAGTTTTGATATCTACAGCTGTAGCTCAAACTTTACTTTGCCAATTTCATCCTTTGACTCCTTTAATGCAGTGACCAACTTATGAATCTTTTCCATGAAGGCGGCTTCTACTGGAATCTTGAGCTATGGAAGCTCATTGCAAGCCCATTCAATTGTTGCTTCCAACTGTTGGCTTCGCGATGCGATCTCTTTTTTTTCTTTAAGGGCATGTGCCTTCTCCTAAAAAATCTGCTGGTTATTGGTCTTGAATTCACTGATCACTAGCAGGGCACATTGCTCTTGTATCCTTAATTCGTTTGACACCCCTTGGTGCAGCTCGTGCAGAGTCTGAATGGGCAACACGACCAAATTGAGACTGATATTCTTCATCTGGAGTAGCTATGTCTGCTCTTTAGCTGAGTCGCCGTGCAGGGACCCTTCTAGCAGTGGCACCACGCGAAGATCCACAATGAATTTAGCATCTAAAACGGACCCGCTCACTTGATCTAGTCTCACTTGCTTCCTGCTCGCCTGTCCCACGCTCGCTTGTATCAAACCTATTTGTACTTGCAAATCCCTTAAGCCCTGCTAAACCTTGCTGAGCGACTGTTGGTACTGCACTTCAAAGTAGTTCATTATATCTATTGTGGCATCGTGGACCACATCCCAAATCTCATCCAAGTCCCCCTCTGTGAGGACCAAAGGCATCATGCCCGCTATTCTGTTGGACTTTTTCTTCTTGTGCTGCCCTGTGGTAGTCCTCTTCTTCCGTTTTTTGACCACGAAGGGGGATCCCAACTCCATGACCCCTTCTTTGTCCACCTTGGTCTTTTCCTTCTCCTGCATTTTTTTGGAGTCTGACTCTTCAACCTCAATCATAGTCTTTGCCTGCTCAACTTCTTTTTCCTTGACCACCGCTTCAACATCTTTCCTCACCACAATTGCGTTCTCTTGCACAACCTTTTCCTAGGCAACTCTCTGAGCTTCCTTCTTCCTTTCTGCTGCCGTGATTTGCATTGCTGACCCTTTAGGAGCCATGCTAGTACTTGTGCCAACAATCGAAGGGGTGAGCCAATCACTTGGCCACTTACTGATGACCCCTATGATATCTTCTTCAGAAACCAAGAAATATAACTTGTTCCATATGCCCTGGGCATCCTTCTTCGCTCGAATATGCAGATTGTGGAAATATGCATTGAAATCTACAATATTGGTGTACGGTGCATGCAAATTAGGTGATAGCCTTGCTCGTTGGCTAATCACTACTCTGAGGTCCATCTCAAACAACACCCAAAACATTTTGGTCTCCATGACGTGCACAATGTCTTTAGTAGCCTACAGTGAAGTGAACTTTGCTACCTTTGATAGGTTTGAGTCCTGCTGAGGGAATTGACTCTCCTTAGGCATCCTCCATGCCACTAAAGAAATCAACAACAGTAACTAGGCATAGTGAAACACCTTGCCCTCATCATGTGCCCCCTTGCATTCCTCCAAAAACTCCTTACACATGTATTGAGCCTATGTATACTGGACCCCTTGCGTGCACTATGCAAACAATGACACAACGAGCCTCGGTAATTCATCAGCGTGACACTTTATCATGATCTTCCCAGCCAAGATATGTGCAAAAAACTACACCTCACCATCTGATATGGTTTGGATAGAGTATCCACGTGACTTCTTGACCATACCAAAATTTTCCTTCATTTTGTTTGCCAACTTCTTTTCTTGCGGCTTTCCTATGAAGGCCTCCGCAGTGTCCACTCCTTGAGATGGAAGCAACGTGATCTGATGTATCAAAATGTCTGTAATCGGGATGGGTTCTCCCAACCAGAGACACCCATCATGCACTAGTGTCATTAGTTGGCACACACAAACTATGTTGATGATGGTGCAACTGAAGTGCAGTACCCACAACATGTTGAGGAGCCCTGCGCCCTCAACTCTAGCCACCTAGTTCATTCGTTCAAGGCGCGTAATGCCCGACTCCTAATGATATAACTTTTTGAGGTACTTGTGTGGTGCTAACTGAGGAAATTTCTCATGGTCCCCAAGGTCCCAATCCTCCATTTTTAGATTTGGTATCTGACCCAACAACAAACCCTCAAACAACATATTCTCTGGTAGTAAAGGCATAGAGACCATGAACTTCGTAGCATCCGAATATTTGGGTACCTTCGTTGTGGATTTTCTAGGTGGTATGTATTTTGGTAGCCAAGCTATTGGTTCAACTTCTTCTGTGTTAAGCTCCTCTATTCCCCCTTCACGTAGTTCCTCATCATATATATCCATTGGCTTTGTCGGCTATTTGGACTTGTTCATTTTTCCCTTTTGGCAGATTTCTTTGGGGTTTTTCCTCGACGATTGCCACACTGACACTTTCTAAGGCTTCTTCTACTTCGTAGACGTGGATGGTTTAGGCCTATGTTGGGTTGTGTTATATTCTTTCCACGACTAACCTACGTAGTGAACTAGTGGGTTAGAGGGGGGGCAGAGCCCCCCCTTCGTTGTGTGGATTATGTAGCGGGGGGTTTGAGGGGGGCGGGTAGCCCCCCTCTATGGGGTCTGGGGCAGTGCCCCAGGAATTTTTTTTTGGACCCTATAAGGTTGGGCAGACCTACCTATGGTTTTTTGGTCCATGGTTTTGGACGTGATGGTTTTTGGTCCATGGTTTTGGACGCGATGGTTTTCGGTCCATGGTAATGGATGCTTCGGCGTGTATAAATATGTATTGTAACATTAAAATGAATATAATGAAAAAAAATCAAGCTAGTAGTCCCGATTTTGGGATCCAGGGGAAAATCTTTGTGTATATGTGTTTTATGTGTTATGCTCTCTCATTGTTTATTTTCTATGTTTTAGAATTCGTATGCAGATAATTTCTATACAGGGTTAAAACTTACATTTGGTATCAGAGCTGTTTTGGCTTCAAAGGGATGCCTTCGTTGCTGAGGGGTTTCACTCGGGCCTGTGGTAAACCCTGTTTAATGGGAGATCTGCGAAATCAATTCTAGTGGTAAAAGAAGACGATGAGCAACGGAAAGATAGAGATCAAGAAATTTAATGGTCAGAGTTTTGAGTTGTGGAAACTCAATATGGAGGATATATTGGTGGATAAAGATCAATGGATCACAGTAGATCTAGGTACTAAACCAACGGGAGTGTTCGATGAAGAATGGAAGAAGTTGGATTAGAAGGCAAAGAGCATAATACGATTGTGTGTCTCAGATTCAATATTGTTGAATGTGTCAGAGGAAGCTACGATGAAGGCTTTGTGGGACAAGTTAGGGACTTTGTACCAATCTAAGTCTCTGGTGAATAAAGTATTCCTGTGGAAAAAGCTATATAACTTGAGGATGAAAGATGGAGACTTAGTGACAGAGCATCTGAATGCATTTAATACTGTGGTAATTCAGTTAGCATCTGTTGATATTAAAATTTCAGATGAAGATAAGTGCATCAGTTTGTTGTGTTCTCTTCCAAATTGGTGGGATAGTCTGGTTATTGCAATAGGTAGCAATGAAACTGCCTTGTAGTTTCATGAAATAGTCTCATCCTTATTGACGGAGGAGATGGGACAGAAAAATATGGAGAGCCAGAATGGTGATGCCTTGTCTGTACGACAACGGTCCCAGAACGGAAACATAAATAAGTCATCGAGTGGGAGATCTAAATCTAGAGGGAGATCTAAATCTCCAGGAAAACCTGTAAGGGTGGTGTGCTGGAAATGCGAAAAGGAAGGACACTACAAAAGGGACTGTAAATCTAAAGCTCTTAATAAAGGAAAGGGATCTGATGATTCTCCTTTTGTAGAGGCGAAAACCACCTCAGATGAAGGTGGGGATGTGTACTTGGCTTCTTCAAGTACACATGTAGATCATGAGGCATGGTTGATTGACTTAGGTGCATCCTTTCACTTCACTCCCCATAGAGAGTGGTTTTGTGAGTATGAGAAATATGATGGTGGTGATGTCTTCTTAGGGGATGATAGGAAGGCTAGAATCATTGGTCGCAGAAAAGTAAAGTTGAAGTTGCAAGGTGGAAGGGTTAGAACACTTCCGGGTGTTGTGCATATTCTTGCATTGGCTAGAAATATGATTTTTGTAAGCAAGTTGGATGATGCAGGTGTAAAAATAATGTTCGAGAAAGATACCTGCAAGATGGTTCGAGGAGCACTTGTATTGATGTGGGGAGTTTGGATTGGAACTCTGTACAAGGTAGCACGATTGTTGATGGGTGCAATAGTTTTGTGGTTCCTGAAAGTGGAGCAGAAAATCTAGTGGTCTCTGGAGAGAAGACCATGTTGTGGCATCAAAGGTTTGGACATATTGGAGAGAGGGGCCTCCGAATACTTCATGGTAAAGGTATGGTAGAAGGTATGAGTAATAGCTCTCTGGATTTTGATTTCTATGAAAATTGTGTATATGGGAAGCAGAATCGGGTGAGTTTCCCCTCTGGTGGTAAGAGGGTGAAACATATATCATAGCTTGTGCATAGTGATGTGTTTGGACCTGTAAAGGTTCCATCACTGGGTAAGTTTGTGTACTATGTATCATTTATAAATGAATTCTCAAGGAATACATGGATATATTTCCTTAAGAAGAAATCTAAAGTCTTTGATAGGTTTAAAGAATTCAAGGCTTTGGTGGAAAACCAGACATAGAAGAATATAAAGGTGTTGAGGACAGATAACGGTGGAGAGTTTTGTAGTAAGGAGTTTGAAGAATTCTGTAAGAAGTGTGGTATAGCATGGCAGAAGACTACTCCATATACACCTCAACAAAATGGAGTTGCAGAAAGAATAAACAAGACGTTGATGGAAAGGGCAAGAAGCATGCTCAGTGGTGCCGGGTTAGGAAAGGAATTCTGGGTAGAGGCAATGGAGACAACATGTTACCTGGTCAACAGATCACCTTCATCAACATTGGAGGATAAAACTCCACAAGAGGTATGGACTGGTAAGAAACCCTCTCTTTCACATCCGAGGGTATTTGGATGTGATGCATATGTACATGTTCCAAAGGAGAAACTAACCAAGTTGGATAGTATATCTAAAAAGTGAATCTTTATTGGGTATAAGGATGGTTTAAAGGGTTATAAGCTTTGGAACCTAGTAACAAGGAAGGTTGTATATAGCTGAGATGTGGTGTTCAAAGAGTTGAAATATGTTATTAAACATGAATTCCAACCAAAGTAACTTGAGAAGATAGAGTTTGAGCTAAAGGAGGAAGAATCAAACTCAGAGGAGGAATCAGAAGATGAAGATCCACAAACTTCGGGTGTGAGAAGATCAGTTCGCGAAATAAGGCAGCCAAAAAGGTATATTCCATCTGCTTTCTGTTCAAATTTTGCTTTATCTATTACTAATGATGATTCCTGAACTATGAAGGAAGCAGTAGATTCAGAGGATGGAAAACTCTGGCAAGAGGCCATGGTTGATGAAATGGCATCTTTGCACAAAATTGAGGCTTGGGATCTGGTGGAGTTTCCCGCTGGAAGGAAACCCATTGGCAACAAATGGGTGTTTAAGAAGAAGACAAATGTAGAAGGAAAGGTGGAGAAATACAAAGCTTGGTTGGTAGCAAAAGGTTATTCTCGGGTGCTCGGAATTGATTTTGGTGATATTTTTTCTCCTGTTGCCAAGGTAACTTCTATTAGATTACTTTTATCTGTTGCTGCTGCTTTTGATTTTGAAGTAGAATAGATGGATGTGAAGACAACATTTCTTCACGAGGATCTGGAAGAGGAAATCTACATGAAGCAACCTGAAGGCTTTGCGGTGAAGGGTAAGAAAGAACTGGTATGCAAGTTAAAGAAGTCTATGTATGGGTTAAAACGGTCACCAAGGATGTGGTATCAGAAATTTGATACTTTTATACGGGGACTTGGCTTCACCAGAAGCAAAGCAGATCACTATGTGTATTTTAAATTAATTGGTGACTGTGTTATTTATTTGGTCTTGTATGTGGATGATATGTTGCTGGTTGGAAATGACAAAGAAATTATCTAGGATTTGAAGACTCAATTGTCCTCCAAATTCGACATGAAAGATCTTGGTGCTGCAAACTATATTTTGGGCATGGAAGTTAAAAGAGATTGGGAAAATAGGAAGCTCTGGTTAAACCAAAGGAAGTATGTTGAGACAATATTGCAGATATTTAATATGAAGGATAGTAGACCGATGTAGGTTCCTATTCTTGTAGGTGTAAATTTATTTTCTGAACAGTGTCCCAAGACACAAGAAGAGGAAGAGGACATGTCCCGTGTTCCATATGCAAGTGTAGTCGGTAGCCTGATGTATGAGATGGTCTGTACTAAACCAGACATTACACATGCAGTGGGAGTATTGAGCAGGTTTATGTCAAAACTAGGGAAGGAGCACTGGACAACGGTAAAGCGGTTTTTCAGGTATTTGCGTGGCACTAGTCATTATGGTTTGTGCTACCAAGGAAGACCAGGATTGGGCAGAGTATTGGATATTCATGGCTTTGTTGATGCAGACTGGGCTAGAGATATGGATCAAAGAAGATCCACAAGTGGGTATGTGTTTAACCTGTTTGGAGGTGCAGTCAGTTGGATGAGTAAGAAAGATTCTGTAGTGGCACGATCAACTACAAAGGTAGAATACATGGCAACCAATCATGCAAGCAAGGAAGCTGTTTGGTTGCAGAGATTGTGTTCAAGTATGGGGTTAGTACAGGGAGATATAAGGATAGACTGTGATAGCCAAAGTGTAATTTTCTTGGCAAAGAACCCTACTTATCATTCAAAGACAAAGCACATTGATGTTCAGTATCACTTTGTGAGGGATATGATAGAAGATAAAAAGGTGTTGCTAGTAAAGGTGGATACTTTGAAGAATACTGCAGATGCATTAACACAATCTATGAGCTCTGAGAAGTTCTCTTGGTGTAGAGAAACAATGGGCATTTCAGGGCTGGATAAATGACTAAGCTCTCCTGTGGCCCCTTGTGGAAAGAAAACAACAATTGGGAGAATGTTGGGTTGTATTATATTCTTTCCACGACTAACCTGCGTAGTGAATCAGGGGGTTAGAGGGGGGGAGGAGCCCTCCCTTCGTTGTATCGATTGCGTAGTGGGGGGGGGTCACAGGGGGGGTTTGAGGGCTGCAGGTAGGCCCCCTCTATGGGGTGCCCCAGGAAATTTTTTTTTGGACCCTATATTAGGTTAGGTGAACCTACCTATGGTTTTTTGGTCCATGGTTTTGGACGCGATGGTTTTCGGTCCATGGTTTTGGACGCGATGGTTTTTGGTCCATGGTATTGGATGCTTCAGCATGTATAAATATGTATTGTAACATTGAAAGGAATATAATGAAAAAATTCAAGCTGGTAGTCCCGATTTTGGGATCCAGGGGAAATCTCTGTGTATATGTGTTTTATGTGTTATGCTCTTGCATTGTTTATTTTCTGTGTTTTAGAATTCGTATGCAGGTAATTTTTGTACGGGGTTAAAACCTACATAGACAACCTAGGCATGGTAGTAGGCAATCTGGTAGACATAGGCTTTATTGGTGCTACCTCAGCTAGGGATGGCTTTGTCTCTGGGTGAGTTTCAGTCATATTCTTAATGAAACTCTTTTAGAAGAATTCATGCACGTTTTTTAATCCTGGTCATGAAAACAATTTCTCCCAATCTGGATCAGACATATAGCACTGCTCTTGGCACAAATCAAGTCGAAAATTCTTAAGGAAAATTCTAAGGAAGCAAAGTGTTCGAATGTGGAGTGGTATGCCATATTTATGGACCAATTTGAATTCCAATCCAACCGTTCCCTCCAATTCTTGGTCATTAATGCACAATTGGTGAAATATTTCTAAAGATATGCATCTTAAATGCTCCCCCCCACTCCTTTCAATAGAACATTATCCATCCAATCAGCTACAATGCTGCCAATGGTCACTTTTTGGCCAAGATGCACGAGCCCCCACACCTAGCACAACTCTTTTCGGTGCCATCCTGGGACTTGTCACACAATCCCTTCGCTTTTCCTTTCTAACTTTCGGGCAGTGTAGTTTAAAGTCCCGTACCTCCTTGTAGCTTCCTGGAGTACTAAGACTATCCCACAACCATATAGTCATTGTGTAGGGGTGCGATTACCCCTGTACAAATTCAATCAACTTTCATTGAACTTTCCTAGAAATAATTCGCCATTCAGCTTCACGAGCTAAAATGCGCCTCCATCTGTAATTTCCTTCACAAAATAGGGCCCCAACCAATGCATCTAAAATTTGGCAGGGAATTTTGTAAACTTACTGTCATATAGCAATACCAAATCTTCATTCTTGAAGGTGCACTATTTGATATGGCAATCATTCCATGCCTTTTCATGGTCCTTCTGCACCTGCTGATGAAATCCAGCCAAGAAGTGATCCTCTTCTAGTTACACAAGCTGTGCGAGTCACTCCTCCATAGTATCGCGATCGACCATGTCTGTAATTGCTGCAATCCGCAAACTTGGCACAATGTATTCCATGGGCATTACAACCTCCTACCCATACACCAATCTGAATGGGGTTTGGGCTGTCAACTTATTACAAGTAGTCCTATATGCCCAAAGTACTGCTAGTATGCGCACATCCCAATCATTCCTCTTCACGTTGCAAATATTCATCAAGGCATTTTCCTGAATTTTGTTGAAGGCTTCAACCATGCCAGCTTGAGGGTGATAAGGCATACTCTTTTGATTATAGACCTGGAATTATTTAAGCAGCAAAAAAATGGTTTCATTTAAGAATTTTTTGCCCCTATCACTCATCAAAACCATCAAGAAGCTGAATCGAGACAAGATATACTAAAAAATAAACTTCGCAGCAATAGCAGTGCTACAATATTTTACAGGTTGTGCCTCCACCCATCTAGTCAAGTATTCAGTTGCTGTAATAATGTATCTAGCCCCCCTTTTTTTACTTGGTGGCTATATTGGATTCACAAAGTCTATCACCAACTTATCAAACACCGGTAACGTCACTTGCAGATTTAGGGGAAATTCATCTCTTCGCGATGGTCTCCCCGTCCTTTGACAAACATTGCACGCCCTGCAATAGGACTTAGAGTCCTTATGCACAGTAGGCCACCAAATTCTAGCGCGTAAAATTTTCTACACAGTTTCTCTTCATGAATAATGTCCTCCTACTACTCCTCCATGTGCCTCTGCAAGAATGCTTGGCCGCTCATACTCCGGGACATATCTTTGCAATATGTCATCATAGCACATTTTTTATAAGTGTCCATCAATCATAGAAAAATTAGCCGTCCTGACCACCAGTTCTTTCTTCTATTGCGTCAAATATCCTTCCGAGGTCGTACTTGTAGAAAAAAAACTAAATTATATCTGCGAAGTGATCATCTACAACGTGAACAACTAATAGATGCACATCAGAAAACCCTTCCTCTAAACTTGTAGGCTCATCATCGGTCTCAATCCTCGAGAGGTGATCAGGATCAACATTCAGGCGTCCTGGCTTCACAATTACCTCAAAATCATATTCTTGGAATAACAACAACCACCTGCAAATACTCCCCCCCAACACAGGTTTGTTGACCAAGAATTTTAGAGTAGAATGGTCTGTATACATCTTGAAGTGCGCTCCCAACAAATAGTGCTGAAATTTATGCAGCGTGTAGACCATCGCTAAGCCTTCGCGCTTTGTGGTCGAGTAGTTATTTTCATCCTTCAATAACTTCCTGCTCGCAAATGCGATTGGGTGGTCAATATATCCTTCGCCTGGATGGGTCAGTACTGCACCCAATGCAATACAGGATGCACCTACATGAACATGAACTCCTTTTCCCAATTGAGGAACAATAAAATGGGCACAATGACCATTGTTTCCTTAAAAACATCCAAATTTTTTTGAAAATCCTCGTCCTCGCAAAATGTCGCATCCTTTTTCAACAATTTTTCCATTGGAACAGTTATTTGTGCAGATGATTTGATGAACTTTCTGTAATACCTTGTGTGGCCCAACGTTGCGCATAACTGCTTAACGTTCTTCAAGGCCTCCAAATTAACAATGACTACTATCTTAGCCAAGTCTACCATCAATCCCTGCTTGCAAACCACATGACCCAAGAGTATGCCATAAGGTACATAGAATATGCACTTCTTTAGGTTAAGGGCTATATGATGTCTTCAATAGGTATCTAGCATGAGGCACAAACTAGAAACATGGTGCTTTACCAATCCAAACACCATCCAATCATTAATGTGGACCTCCAAAAATTTGTGGATAAATTCCTTGAACTTCACAATTACCACATGTGAAAATATTGCAACACATTCTTAAGTCTGAAAGGTATCACTGTGTATTGAAAACAACCCCACTTAGTTGCGAAGGTGGTCTTACTCCAATCCTCCGACGCGATCTTGATCTAATGGTACCCTGAGAACTCATTTATGAACGAGTAGGCTTCCTGCCCTCCAACATTCTCCAATACCGCATCTGTAAACGACGTAGGGAATGGATCATGGATGCATGTGTCATTCAACTTCCTCAAGTCTACGCATATCCAAATTTCATCCTACTGCTTCTTTTCTTGAACCACCATGGAACTCACCCAGTTCGAGTCCTCCACAGGTTCAATGATCCAAACTTCCAACATTGTATCCAACTCCCTACGCACCTTTTCTTTATACTTGGAATTTAATTAGTAGGGGTGCTTATTTAGTGGCTTCACATTTGGATTCAAAGTGATCTTCATGATGCCCAAATCCCTTACCATCCATTTTAGATCAGTGAACTTGGTGGGAAATAATTCTTGATATTCACGCAATATTTCCATGATTTTATCAACTGTATCTTCATCCTAGTAGTCACCTATCTTCGCGAATTTGGGTTGTGCTTCTGATCCAATATTCACTTGCTTAGTTTTTAAAGGCTTTGATATATCGAGGAATTTCACATTATGTCCCTCCACTTTGCGCTGTCCTTCAGACTCGGGAATGTTGATGTTTCTAGGATCTTCTTCACCCTCCTCCGTGGTCACATTATAACATTCGAGCGCATGACACAACTGCGTACTCTAATCTGGTAGTACCCACTCAACCGTATCTATAGGCATTTTGAATATCGCGGCTTTGATATCTTGGAGCACCTCATCTATACACTCAAACCCATCTTCAAAGTCGAAACTTAGCATAAAAATTTCTTTCAAAACATCCCATTCTATGGTCCCATGTGACAGCTCGATTTCCAAATACTAGTTCATTGGTATTGTATCCAAAGTGTGACAAAATATGTGAACCCACTCTGGCTATGGTTCTTCTCCCCATGCTTTCATCCATCGTGCCAAATTTTTGTGCGGATCGTCCTTCCTTGTGTATTTCTCCACCATGCGGGTATTGGTGTACCAAAACCTCAACTTCATCATTTGTCGGTACTATTTCCAATCGGCAAAGCTATCCTTATGTGTACCCCACCATTGGATAGGCATAGTTCGCAACGTAATATCTATAGCTTGGAACCGATGCTCCTCCAGAACATCCCTTTCAAATTTACCTAGAAATACATTAACATATTATAAACCATCATAATAAGGTAAGTTCCGTACCTCAATGGATATGCATCAAAGCGACTTTGTAAGCCTGTTACAATGCAACGATGATACTTCATGTAGTCAGTTCTGCCAATGCTCAAGCTCCTCGTTAGAATACGAAGTGCAGGAACTATCCCTACCCCACGCGATTCGTCCATCCGCAGTGAGGTTGATCCAGTCCTCATCACATGCAGTGATCTTATAGATCTGATCAAGGTCCTCTTCTTCTTCATAATCATGGACTGGTTTAGTATATTGCGCACCCTCAGTTAGATCTAATGGAACAATAACCCTGAGCTCCTTCCTTTTGAATGTCATTCTATGCTTTTTGATATTAATGAATGCATCCATATCAAAAGCCCAATCGATGCCAAGTAGTGTAGGATAAGGTTTTCTATCATCGACTATATCAATCACCTCAAAGTCATCTAGGGATATTTCTCCTTCAATATCTACCATTACTCCATATAGGCACCCCGTATGAATGATATTTTGCTGGTTCTCCATTCGTAGCTGGATAGGAGACCACTACAACGTAGGTTTCCCCATTCTCTCCCAAGTTTTCTTTGGAAAAACATTCGCATTTTATCCCAAATCAAGAATTACCCGATCCATTTCATACTCTCCAATTTGTGTAATCAGCCTCATCTCGTCACTAATTCACTTCTTACTTTTGCCCACTTTGCGTACTGCGTGCTGTTCTGACAAAGGCTTAATTTTACCTGTATAATTTTATATTAGTTCCTATAGCCCTTCTAACACCTTCCTATCCCTTAGAAGATTCATGCAAATCTTCAAGAATGTTGCTAACAACGAAGGGTCTACGTCCTGTGCATTATTGCTTCCTCCAGACTTTCCCTGACTTCCTGATGTAGAAGCTTCTACGAAGCTCTTCTTAGCCTCCATAAAGGTTTCCTTTGCTTTTCTTAAATCAAACCCAACTTCTTTTTCAACAACATTGCGTACCCATCCTTCAACTTCAGGCTGCTTCCCTTGTCTTCCCCTGTGGAGATATCGCTTCGCGTAACAATACTAATACTAGGATCATCTTCGCAAGGTTCTGATTGCATCATTTGGATATTCTACGTAGGTTGTTGGGTCTGAGTCTTATTTTCTTGCATCTTCTCTATAAGCACTAGGAAATCTTCTATAACGTGGTCAAATTGCCTGCAATACTGACAGGAGGGGTGTGTTGGATTCTGACAGTCACGTGCAAAATGACCTGCTTCCCCATAGTTGTACCAGATAATTTTTCCATGAACCCTTCTAGCTCCTCCTCTCCACCCTCTTCCTCGGCCTTGAACTCCTCCACGCAGCACACCTGTACCTTAATATTAAGGCCAATTCTATGCCTGCATCCTATATGTAGGAGTCCTCTCCATCATCAATTCATAACTCTGGCAGTTGCACTCATCATGGTGTATCGACTTGAAAAAAGCGCCAAACAACTATTCCAGGGTCTAGAAAAACTTTTGCAGGAGTTGACAATTATCCGTCATGTGTTTCCTAGAAATTTGACAAATAACACACCATAATTCTACTCCCACACTTGACCTAGTGGTGTTTTCTGGCTTCAGGGGGACATGGACTCCCCATATAAGATAATTATGATAAACTAGGTAATGGTCCTTATCATGACCATGACCTTTGCATGTCAAGTGCCAAAATTTTGCGCGCACCTGCGGCTGGACTTATTTTCCTTTCTTGAGACTCTATAACTCCATGTGTAAGCTAGCCAACTGTGATTGAATATATTACACTCCCAGATTCGTATCCTGCACGGGTGAAGCCTCCAATATCATGGCAATCTCCAAGGCTTCAACTTGCATTCCTATTTTTTGTTGAGATAGTGGCAATCTTAGATGAGGCAATAACAAAGCAATGTACCAGTCTTTGTGTTGATAATTCATGATCTTCATATTAGCATGCTGAATCAGACACTTTAGTCTTTGATCAAAGTCCCATGCAGACTCATTTACCCTTTGTTGGATCTCTTTAAAATGCATCACATACCGGGATTATGATTTAGGCTTCTTAAACTCATTGTTTAGCGCTTGTTGTGTTTCTAGCATAGCCATATTGGGTTTACCCAAATAAAACTTGATATACTAGCTCAACGCTCTGTCCTATAGCGCCGTAACCAACTGCACTTTCTTCATGTCATCATCCATAATCTACTGTGCCTTCTATACATCATCTGCTACAAACCAAAACCTTGAGTCCCCAAACCCTTAAACACAGCCATCTTCATCACGTTCACCATGTTGAATGATGGAGGTGGAGGTGGAGGTGGAGGCGTAGGTGTAGGTGTGTGAGGCGAAGGTGATGGTGGAGGTGGAGTGGATGGATTTAGTATCCCTACGATACCCTTCCTTACTGCCTGTAGCGCACCTATTGGTGTCCTTAGAACACTACTTTCTTCATCACTGTCAGACGCTCCTAACAAAGGACTGTATTCAACCCCTAAATCTAAATCTCTTCTGAATTTTTTTCCACTTTGCGTAGCTCCCGTCATATCTCTTCTAGACATTAATTTAGTGGCATAACCTTTTTTTCACACAATAGCATTTTAATTTAAGTCTTTAGGGATTTCAGATACTTACCTCTCAGCCCCTTGAAAAACTAGCGCTCTGCTTCGCTATAACTGGTGGATGTATCGATCATGAATTCGGTAATGAATCCTCCTAGAATACTATCAATCCAGTAATTGACAACCCACATGATTTTGTTTTCTGAAGCCTCTTAGTGATTCACCACTTTTGGGGTCAACACAATGGTGTTTTCCAACTTCCTCTTATGCTAACTATCTGCCAATTTTGACAACCACTGGTGTAATTCGCACGGAGAAGAAAATTTCATGCTCATCTATATATAGATACCTATTCAACCACTTTTCCTTTGACAAACACAAATTCTTTTTTTCCTAAGCCGTGAATTAGTGCAGCTTACGATCTGTCCACTTCTCGATTTATTTCTTATTTGGGTACCATTTATTCAAAATCACACATTCCTCAGATAGATCCCGATCAAGGAAATGGAACTATTTGTTGGCTTAAGGGGTCTTGACCCAGGTTCAGAGTTAGTTGCACCAGCAAACAAAACCCTAAATTGTTGGGCCTTTCGACAATAACCCACGTAGCATAGGCTACAATCTCACTTGAAGAAGTATTGGGGGATAAAATAACCAGGTTTCTTCATATAGAGGTCAGTGTGATGGGTTGTTGTGGTTCCTATGGCTTATTTTAGTCTTTTCGAACCCTAATTCTTAAAATACAGATAATTGCAGTAACTTGCAGGAACAAAATATAACCCTTCGCGAAGAGATTTAAACATTCATAACATAAATTAAATGAGCTGATCTACTAATTTTTCCCATCAATTAAAAATTCATTCATCTAAATTTAGATAACATAGAAAAATATAGAAACTGCATTAGTAATTACAGGTGTACATGTACACAATTATAACTTCAAAAAAATCTTTATTGATATAATCTTTTCGGTTCCCTGTGCACACAACTGTAGGGCCCCGTGCACTCAGCCTACGAACTTACCAAGGTCTCCACACACAAAACTATAAGAGCCTTCCCCTTTGCATGCATACATGAAACAAAATTTTCTGTCTCAGACTACTTGCCCATACAACAATCTTTTATTTTCTGACTGACCTCTTAGACTCACTATGAATCCTTTATATATCTTTCTCTTTTACAATACCATGATCTGTAGACCATGGGCGGGTCAGAAAAATCCCTATATTCTAAAAAAATAAGGGACTAAAGCCCATTTTGACTCCTATGACCTTTGTGCTCCACTCCCTCAAAACGCAGAGACTTTACAAGTATACAAAAATTTACAAAATTTACTCCAGTGGACCCTGTCCCAACACACACCCCCTCCCCTTGTCTGTATATTTGTATCAATCCTGGGAATGTTTCCATAAAGGTTGATGTGGCTAAAATAAATTTAAAAACATATCATGGCCACAAGTATGAAACAAAATAAAAATAAATTCATAAAATGAAAAAGATGTCCGAGACATTAATAATATCATGCGGGAAAAAGCCAAGCATGGGATCTACCCCCTTATAATTATGGCCATCACCTTTGATCTTAGGGCCACTAGTTGCCCCATCACGTCACTAAATAACCCATGCATGTCCCAATCCCTAGTGGGAAGTGAATTGCCCCACCTTTATGGGGGTAGTAATTGCTATACACAAATCACAAAATGATCTCATTTCCTAGATCTTTGGGCAATCATACAAAGAAAAAACAAGAAAAAGTGAAAGGAAATTAAAGAGGGGTGGAAAAACAAAGGCTAGGGCAACTCACGCATCCACGATTTCTCCCTCCTCACCTCTATATACCTAATATGTGGCTTTCCTAATTATTTCTATCCCTTGGTCTGTGGAATTTGGCTATGAGACCCCCCTTTATCCCCATCCATTCCATCATTATTCATATGCCACCTATTGATTTAAGGATGTACCAGGGAGAAGTATTTCCGCTTAGGGGCTAGGAACACATAATAGGGTCGTCTATTAGCCACTCCTACCTAGGGAGGTAACACTATTACATGATCAAAGACCCAAATTTGGAAGAGAAGTCCTTATGAAGTCTCATGTTTCCCTTGATTAACAAGCTTGGTCCACTTAGATGCACTAATGATTAATTGTACTTAATGATGAAAATGTTGGAAATCAAATCACTACTGGGGGGCGTGAATCAGTAGTGATAAAGTTTGTATAATTTTTTAAAACTTTTTACCAGTTACTAAATCACAATATGCATTAACCCATCGGTTGATAATATCATATAATGTATTAAACAACCTAGTAAATAACATATCTAAATATGTAATACACAATGATCATCACATGAGCACTATTAAGAAACAAGACAAACATGCGCAAGAAGACAAAATATTTTTGGTGGAAAACCCCCTCTGGATAAAAAACCACCCTTGCTGCTGTTATGCTACTCAAAATATTTCATTATCTGTCAAGCAATTATATTACATAGATTAGTCAACTAGCTACTATAAATAAGGAATTCTCTTCCTCAACTCACAAATTTGTGGAAAACCATATGCTGGAAGCCTCCACAACCAACAAGCCTCGCCTAAATACTACTGGATTATGAAGAAAACTGCTTCCTATGCTAATTTTTCCGGAGTACAACAAATCCACTCCATTATGTGGTTCTCAGTTTCATTCATTTTACAACTAGAAAAATTGAACTGCTCAACATGAATATCACAAAAACAACAATCTCTTTAGAGCACAAAATCAAAACTCCCAAAACAAAACCACAATCTGCATCACAAACTCAATCAATACATCAATCACTGAATCATGCCATCCAAAACAATATCATTGCAGCAACCAATTTGATCACAAAAATATCAACACGATATATAAAATCTTGCAACATTACCATGCATCAAAACTCAAATGAAATTATTCCCTGCAATCACAAATGCATCAGTCATGCAAACAAGAAACTACACAATCTTGTTTATCTCTACCATACTGAATCTCCCTCTAATCAACCTATGATACATTCTCCATATTTTGCATCAAATCTGATCTTAGGTTCTTGCATACAACACTCTGAAATATTTATGAAATTATTTGTGAGCAGTTACAACTATACCATGTTTCTCTCAATTCCCTCTCAATGGCATGCTCTCACACTCACAAAAGAACCAACCAAATAATCTCATAACATTCTCCTATTTGTAATTTTCTGAGATGATTAAATTAGTAAATGCTATAAGTGATGGAGCACTCAAAAACTCTTTTCACACACTTTATTTTACCAAGATTTAGATACTTGACTTTATAATTACATTAACTTCACTTAATGAGAGATATTCTCCACTTTAACCATCCTCTATAAGTTAGTTAACCTTTTTTTGACCTTCTCATGAAAAGTATCAAACAATATAATCGAAAAAACTAATAAAACTCCTGAGATGCATGAGGAATGCGAAGAATTTCCAGTTTAGGCCTCGACCATAGGGACTGAACTAGTAAATATTGGCTGAAAAGCTTACAGTTGCACCCATGACACTGGTAGATCTTGGATGAAGGCTTATGACCACACCCATGATACTCTCGCCCAACGACTGGGGGATAGGATAAGGAAAAATAAACTCCTTTCAGCCCAAACCTCTGCCAAACTATTTGATCAAATTCTCCAGCATATATAGGACCTATGCAACTCATACCAAATAACTGATAAGCATGAAAATATGTCCAAACATGTGCAAGTATCAGGGCACTTCCATCTAGTAGATCAACTCAGGAGTGAACATGAGACAACATGGCAACTATCTTCATACCCTTTAACACCATGAAAAACTTCCAAAACACCATTAAAACCTTATGAATACAATGAAAACATGAAATACATTAGAAATACATCAATAGAATCATATGAGTCATGATAATCATTAGGTGACATCAATGGCAACACCAACCTGCCAACAAGATCCCCCTTTGCCAACAACGAAGACCTAAAACTTCCTTCTCTAAAGTGAACTTATGAAGTTGACCACACACAAGTCTCTCTCTCCCCCTTTGACATCAATGGGAAGGGGAGAAATATACCAAGATCAAACACTATGCCTTATCCAAACTAAACATGCTCCTCCTCTTCATGCAATGGGCTACATCAACTAAAGCAAAAACTCCACTTAACATCATATGCAAACGATGAACAATGAGATATATGGTCGAAAGATAAAAGCAATAAAAACACTCCTTCACTGGTCTCATAGCTGAAGATGTGAAATAAACTCCCCTAGACAAGAGCTAGGCATGATCAACAACACACTAGAGCAATAATACACTATTCCTATCAACAATAGCAACAAAATTTGGTCATATCTATAGAAGCAACAAATTTTCACCATCCTTGAAACAACAATAGCATGTACATCCCATCTATCTCATATATGCATCTCTGCACTGTACTATCCAGATCATAACAACAGAAAAATCATACATCAACAACAATAACCTCTCTCTGTTCATCTCTAGCAACATGTATAAACCATCAATCCTCTGAAATAACAACTCTACCCAATATCTGTGCAAATATGAACGTACTCCCCTAAATGCAAACATATCCATGGATGATTGCACAATGATCTATATAACTGCCATTATCTCCTTTCCATATGCAAGAGGCTACTCCATATGAACCAAGGACTATGACCCAATGATATGCAATGAAAATATAGGGATTCATAGGCATATTACATGGCTACAAGGATGATAATACATGGCTACAAGGATGATAATACATGGCTGTATAATGACATCAACAAGCCCATATATGGCTGAATGACTCACCAACCTATGTCTCAATGCGCACATGACTCTAGAATGTCTCACCATGATAAGGATGAGGGTATACATGAATAATGCATGAATTACATGGATGTACCAACAACACTAATAACCCATACATAGCTTCACCGAATCTCATGACTCACTATGCAACACATGCCATTCATGGCACATGATCCTATGACCAAGAACAAATGATTTACAACGAAAGTACATGATTTCATGAGCATAATACAAGGCTTCATCAATGAGATATACCATTGGTTAAATGAAACTAAAACCTTATACATGGCTGAAATATATCTTCCACTACTGAGCATGCTAACAAATACTCTCACACATGAATAAACTAGTAGACCCAAGTAATAAAGCAACAAGATGCATGGATAAAACAAACACTCACTACAATGAATGCCAAAAACCATGTCTCACCTCTATGCATGACATAAAAAAGAACATGGCATATGATATAAAATAAGTTCCCTACATATAAAAAATATAATGACAATACATATCACATGATAGACATGTTTCAGCCTCTCCAAATCACCAGCCATATATCAAGATCTAATCAGCAACAATCAATAATACATAACAATGCCCAGTGGCCCAATAACACACATATCAATAGTATCATGAAATATATTTTCAGCATGATAACCATCACAACAACATAAAAAATAATCATGCACTATATACTATCCCTTTGAAGCTATACATGGCAACAACAATAACCATCATATGGAGAATGAGTTTATACAAGAAAAAATGAACTGGAAACAACAAAGACATAATGATGTAGTTGTAGCAGCAATACATATCGCATCAAAAACCATCCTCACAAATATAAGCATCATACACCACATATCTCAACATCATGAAGCCATACTCCTGCAAAAGCGCAAGCTACAACACTAGAGCACATATTAGGAACTAGTGAGGATAACCCTAGCATCAAATGTGTTTATACATCACAATATCATTCATTCAAAAAATCAAACAATAGAACCATCATAGTAAGTATATCTCAATAATCAACAACATGGGTAAGTGGCCTAGAAAATATCATGAAAAATGAGCAAGAAACAACCACCATGCGAAACAACAACAATAACATGAAAGATATCCATCATGGTCTTCTCCCAGATCTTCTGCATATAATTGCAAATCTCTAGCACAAGAATGAAAAAGACTATAACCAAGCACTACCATCGCACTAATATCCATGGAAACAACACATACATGACATCATCAATCCAAAAACACATTTTTCCTCAAGCTAACACAAGCTGTTATCACAAAAAAATTGATCATCTAGCCTAATTTACTAGATGGATCGAAGTACACCATGTAAAGCCAATCTTACCATAGTAAAATTGCTTTCACTGTGAGAAATTACTTAATAAACCACCTTTGTTAAGTAATTTATAGTTAAACCCATGAAGAATAATAAAATAAATCACTATTTATTTGATTTTCTTCTAGGAATAATTAATTAAACCATTGTTTTATTATTATTCCTTGTCAAATTTGACCCAATCATGAAAAATAAATAGATGAATCATTATTTATATTATTTTTCTATAAGAATAATTAATTAGTCACTAAGTAATTATTATTCTTTGTTAAATTTGACTAAATCCCTTATGAATAATTAAATAAATCCTTATTTGTTATTATTCCTTAACTAATTCATTGAGATGATAAATAAATCATTTATTTATTTATTATTTCTAAATAAAAGTTTAAATAAATTTTCCTTCCTAAACAAATATAATAAAATTTACCAAGTGGTTATTCCAAGAATGGGATCAATAATATTTTATTATTGCTCATTATTTAAGGATAACTCAATATTTTGTTATAAATAGAAGGGTTTTCCATTCATTATTCACTTTTGCTTATTTTCATTCTTGCACTCACTATTGTAACTCTGATTATTTTCATTGTTGCACACCATATTTTTGTTGGGTTTATGCATTATAGAGGAGAGAGACTCTATAGAAGCTGAAGAAATTTGAGGATAGCCAAGAAACCACCCCATAGAGGGGGACTAATAACATTTATCTGATCTCCTCATAGGTGTTATTATAAAATTATTCTTTACATATATGGTTTCCATTGGATGTTTGGGGTTATTACTCTTTCTTTCACTGTTTAACTATGATTGTAGCATAGATTAGAATTTTGGCAGGTTTCGTTTCTATCAATAGCTGCAAATCTATAATGTTTAGCAGTCATTTCTATTGTTGAGATTGTTTGTCATCTATTAGAGTCATATAAATTATAGGATCTCAAGGTGATTGAGTATTCTTTATTCGTGATTTCATATTGTATATAAATTTCAGTATTCAAATGATTTCGAAAAAATAGAAAAAGAAAATGAAAAGAGTGTATGTTAAAAAATAAATAAAAAGGGAAATATTAACCCCACAAAAGAAAAAATAGAAAATAAGACTGAAAGTTCTGCAAGTCCAAGTGCCACTACTGATAAGTTATATCTTTTATTCCATTTTCAAATAAGGATTCTGTGCAAATTGTTCTTGAATGCCACAATGATTGAAATTCTGTTCAGGTCATACAGTTTAATCATGACTGAACTCATTTAAATTTATGTTAAATATATTAGTGAATGAAGGTTTTCAAATAGTTTAAACTTGATAAATCAGTAGCTAGGTAGAAATAAAGTTGACTCAACAGTTTAATCTGAGTCAATGGCGAAATAAGTAATAACATAAGGTAGATGCACATAAAAAGAAAAATGATTTGGGTCTACTAGCTTAAGTGCACTATGCAAAGAAAGAAGAGAAAATGTTAGCTTAGAAAAGGAATGGAATGCGAAAGGGTAGGTAGAATCACTATGGTGGTTAGAGGAAAAACATGAAGATGTTATCCTAAAGTCAAATATAAAGTATTATTTTCATGAGTAGAAGAAAAGACAAAGGATTGAAGTTGTCCTCTAAAGGGTAATATATAAATTAGTTTTGGTTTATTAATCCCCTATTCCTATGTTTAAAAACCCCAAAGTCACCCCTCTGCTCATATTTTGGTCCACCCACCTATTCCTAAGTTTATTACCCCACCATATATTCCAAATATCCCCCACTATGCATTAAATTATTTTTTCCCGACCCCACCGAGAAACCCGTCACCTCACATTAACACTCCGCAACCTTTCCCCTCATTTGTGCCCATCTCCCAAGATCCAATGGCCAACACAGCATTTCGACCCCCCCTCACCATCTAAACTTTACCATGGGGGGTGTCCGAAACGGGCGGTATTCCAAATCACGCTGCCACTACGTGTCAACACTACAATATTTCAGACCCCCTTTGGGCGAAACCATTAACTGCCCCCCCCCCCCCCCCCCCAAAAAAGAAGTTTCTCCGCCTACCGATACCACTCTTCTACCCGTTACATTCCCACCACTCACCTTCTGCCACGTATTCTTGTTGATTCCACCAATCACATCCGCTCCCTCCAAAATTAATCCATTAAGCAATCAATTGGTTTAGCTGTTAATCCAATGGGCCCGTGCCACCTTCAATAGGAAAAATAGACTGTTATATAATTCTCCCTTTCACTCATTAACCACTTACTGAATTCATACACTACTAATGTTATTGATCTGTTACAGGTTTTTTGGACCAAACTTTGACATTTTCACCCACCAACGACACTGTCTGCTCACTCATTTTAAGCCTATTACCTATGTTCTTATCAACAAATCCTAAGTCCTCTCTATGTATTGAAGCCTGTAATCCAGTTCTCACTACTCTCCTTAGCCTTATCCGAAGATGCCTTCAAAGGAAAAGGGACCAAAAGAACCTGTCAATCCTCTGATTTATCCTCCCATTGATTTTCACCACATCCCTTTGGCTGACAGAGACCATAAAATCCATGAAACTCTCTGCGAATTTGACCTTTTTGAGATGTATTGCTGGCTCGAGGACAAATACATAGACAAATCCGATGACAGTCAATTATGGGAATCCAATTTTCTGCACTCTATTTTTCCTTGTACCCACAACACCCCAGAATTTGTTAGGAAGTTTCATGCATGTTATTTTCCAAGCCAAATAGCCATCATTGCCCCCACTAGAGAAATTCTATTTACTATCACTCCTCAAGCCATAGACCATATGATGCAAGCCCCTACAGTAGACAATGCCACCCCCTTTTCGTATGAAGCACTTACTAAATTTAACCAGAAATTGGACTTTGCCAAGAGGGCCAAAACCCTTGAAATTTTCTTGACAAAAGATGCCCCATTGCTAAAGAAAAATTCTCCCTATCCCTCCCCTATTTTCCCTAAAAGAGCCAAAAAAATTATCATAGTCATCTTTTACCTCCTTGGCTACTACTCAGATCAATGGGTAGATGAGGCCATTATAGGATTTCTGTCCATTTTATCTACTGATTCTAAGCCCTCTATCATGTTTAACTTTAGTCAATTTCTTGCAAATTAAATTCATGAGAAGTTTATCAAATTCTAGACTAAGGAGGTATTCAAGTATGCTTCTATGTTAGTCTATATTTTCTTATATTTTCAGGGAGACAACATCAAGCTTGCTTTACAAAAGCTAGATGCAGAAGGGAACCAGAAGTTTGCCATCCTTTGGAATACTCTAGTGATGAAGGAACAAAAGGAATACACATACAAACAATTCATAGAGATGTTTGTACATCCAACAATCAGTGTCTTAGGCAGCAGAACATAATTCATGATCAGTGAGGAAATTAGACAGGTGTTACAACTATCAGGGCAAGTTCAAACATGGGACTGGTACCTCTATCAGAATTATAAAGAATTGAGAATATTTGGGTGTGATATTACCCCTTACAAGCTGCCTAAATTCCTCCCAATGAGGATTTTTTCTCTAGATTACATAAGACAAATGCTTAATATGGATGAGATCCAGTTTGTAGCTGCCAAGAAGGAGTCCCAATTCAAAATTAAAACACAGATAGGGCCTTTCATTTGAAACATCAGGGAAGAAAGGGAAGAAGTAGATAAGCTACTAAAATAAATGCAGTTCAGCCTTAGTTTCACCTGGTCATATGATCCATTAGGGGTCATTTCTAAATTAAGAGTGTAAAACAAATGTACTACTTATTTTCACACAACCAGACCAGAGATAGAGAAGTATAAAAACCAGCTAGAATGGGATGAGACCACCCTACAAGAGGAAAAAGAGTAGTTGGTGTCATCCTCCATAGTACAAATTCCTACCATGCAGGATAAAAAAACTAAGAGAAGCAGAGAAGAAGAGTCCCCTTTAGGGACTGAGATTTTCAGTGAAGGATTGAAAATTATGTATAGGAAGAAGGCCAAGCTTAGTTCCAAACTAAGCCTCAACAAGGATTCAGAGCAGGAGAACATTATCACCACTAATGAGCCACTCGTTTCCTCATTAGTGGATGATCAAACCACATTATCTCCCACTACCTCTACGAATTCACAAGAACAACAAAAAATTACGTAGACCAAGACATCTACTATAGGGGAGACAAAGAAAAGTATAATGGATATTTTTAAGGAGATAAAAGTAAGGAATGAGGCCTTGAATACTAACACCTACAATCAATTCTGGAAGTATACTTCTAGTTCTCAAAGAGGCTGATGTCAGCCTTTGATTCAAAGAAAGGTAAAATGCAAATGACATTCCTCCAGGCACAAGTTCCCCAACCCAAGGCAACATGAAACTACAAGAAGACAACATTTGAGTTTGATGTAAAAGACATACATCCTATTGACCAAATGGATATGCACAAGCAGATTGGGGAAATGATTTTTTCCACTTTCACTAACATAGCTATGAGTTTGTATAAACTATAGGTTACATTAGCCAATGTTAAATCACAATTGAAGATGGAGAAGGTCTCTACACTTGCTAAAGCCACCAGGATCAAAAATTTGGGGGACTTGTTGATCAAAGTGGGTTATGATCCTGCAAACATAAATGCTGTAGAAGAGCTTCTAAGGAAAAAGAATTTAGACATAGCAACATTAAGGAAGAAGTTGAAATTAGCATATACAGAGGATCCTTTGACCAAGGATATTGAAGAAACAGAGACACAAAAGGCAGACATGATGAAGCTCATCATGGAGCAGAGTGCATAGTTGAAGCAAATGGAGATATAGATGGAAAAGATGATTAAAGAAAAGGAGAAAGCTTCCAAAATGACTATTGTCCCTTTGGAAGCACTCCCTATCACAGCCATTCCTACAACCACATCTTCTATAACAAGCACAGGGGATGCTGCAGATCAGTTGGAAAATGCAGTGAAGAACATGTCTCTCAAGACTGAAGAGATCAAAATATTGCAGGCTCAAGTCAATCTTCTAAAAGATCATCAAACAAAGACTGGGACTTTTCATGCAGCAGAGCTACAGAGAGCTCAAAATCATATAAAGGTGTTGACACCTGATCATCAGGATTGGGTGAATATAATGTAAATAAATAATAAGTAATATGAACAGTCATCGAGAGATGAAGTGAACAGTCCCTCCCTCACGTATATAATAAAGAACAACCTAAAGGAATATGATATACGAATCAATTTTTCTTTGAGGACTTACTGCTTGGCCTGACATGGTATCAGAGCAAACTCCCAAAATAGTTGTAACTCCCTTCTGCCTACTACGCTCTCTATCCATTGCCCTTGTGTGCTTTGTCTGCCATAAGTGATTCTGACCCATTCTGCGCCCACTGCATAATTATATTGCTACATAATTATTTTGCGCCCACTGCATAATTGTATTCTGAGCGGACTGAAGGCCATCTCTGCTGTGTGTCAGGATGGACTGCTGAACCGTTGCTCATTCCACGCTGCTGCATTGAGAGCATTACTGCTGCTACGTTGAGAGCACTACTGCGTTGAGTGCATGAATCGTCTCCATGACCAAGTTTACTGCGTGAAACCTGCTGGTGCGTGAATCAAAGATCTACAAGGGTATGTTGCATTCGCTTCTATTTGGGGAGCCCGATGAGAACATTTCCATTGTGCTTTCAACAATCAATCTGTAATAATTGATTTCGATATTTAGCTGTGTGTTAAAATTTCTGAAGAGCTTCATATAATGTTACAGCTTCTAGTTAATTTCTATGTGGTCTATGACTATCAGAGGCATCTGAAGTAATGACATTATTTGATGTATATATTATTGATAAGTTTCAGTCTCAAAATCTGAATCAGTTTGAGCCATAGCTTGCTCCTTTAAATGGTTTGATTGTTTACGTTTCACTCCAGACACATCAAGGAAGGCAGTACAGTGACTGTCATGGGTGTTGTTCAGCAGCATGAGAGTGTTTTGATGAACGGGTATCCACTGATTGTCAATTGAGAAAATTCCTCTTACTAGGAAATGTTGAAGGATTGATTATTGCATGTAATGAGACCACAAAGTTTGATGGAATACTACTTTGATAATGGAGTGCTAGGAAACATTGCAGTGTTCATTAATACATTGTTTTTTTTTTGCCTTTGTACTTTTAAATTTTTTTTGAAGGGATGAATTGGGTGATCAATATAAAAAGAAACCGATATATATTTTGAATAATGCGATATATATCTCTGGGGTATTGACATTTATTGTCAATTTGAGTTTGCTGTCCAGTCATATCAGAACTATATTTTTTTCCCATTAAGAGTAAAAGTTTTGCAGCAGAATTTTTTTTGTTACAGTATGCATTTAATCATATCCATCGCAGGAATAGTTCTCACTGGCAAAGAGAACTATCCTGAGTGGTCTCGGATGATAAAAAACACACTCATTTTCAATGAGTTGTGGAAAGGAGTATGTGTTGGAGACAGAGACAACGAACCAGAACAACCTACCTCAGACAACGAGCTCGTCATTTGGGAAAACAAGAACAACAAAGCTTATGCATTAATATCAACATTTGTAAATGAAGAGGTGAGTTGCCATATTTCACCATTTTCAACTGCTTTTGAAGCCTTACAAAAGCTGAAAGAACTCTATGACTCACATTCTGCAATTGAATTTGTTCAACTCATGATTAAAATCTTCACTCTTGAACTAAAAAATAATGATCCTCTTGCTCTTGCATCTAAAATAAAGTCTATAATGCATGATATCAAATCCACTAAGGTTGAATTGGATATTCCTCTTATCACTTTTCTCAAGGCACTTTATCCTACTTACTCCAATTATCTTGAGTCATTGCAAGCAAATGGAAATCTCAAAGATATCACCTTTGACTCTCTTGTGAAAAAGTTTGCTGAAAGAGAGAAAGCTTTTGGAAAGAAGACAACCCCTGAATCTTCTAAAGAGGCTATGTGCCTTGCTCATAAAGAAAAGAATCCTGCTCAAGATTCTTCTAGAGGAAGAGGTGGTCGAAGAGGAAGAGGAAGATATTTCAGAGGCAGGGGGGTAGACACTCTCAAGGAGAAAAGGCATATTTGCACTACATATGCTGCAAAATAAATGGATCACATGATGCCTCTACATGCAAGTTACCATGGGACAAAATTGAGTAGCAAAGAAACCAACAAAAAGATAAAACTGATGATACAGACAAAGGTAAAGCACCTGAATCTGCTCACTATAATGTGGCACAATGTAATATTGGAGTAAATGAAGATTTATTTAATGCTTCACTTTCTTCTTGGAAAAATGATTGGTTGCTTGATTCAGGAGCAACCTGCCACATGAATCATAGAAAATATTTTTTTGAATAATTACTGACAATGTTGATGGAGCAGTATACTTTGCAGACCAATTAAAAATCAAGCCATCAGGGCTTGGCACAATTAGGCTTAAACTGCCTGGTCTTCCAAACTTTCTTCTGCATCATTTTCTATATCTCCCACAGCTCAAGAGAAACTTGCTGTCCTTGGTCCACATCCGCCAGCAGGGTCACTCCATTCATATGTTTGATGGCAAGCTTGAGGTAAGAAAAGCATCTGACCACTCACTTGTCATGAGGGGAATAGAAGAATGAAGGCTTCTCAAGCTGCAAGGAACCTCTGCTCGTGCACAACATTTCTCATACAATTCTCATTATGAAGAAGGTACACTTCCATCAAGTTTATTATGGCATGGTATATTTGGACATTTGAACTATGACAGCCTCCGCTTGTTGAAGAAAAATGGTGTTGCTAGTTTGCCTACAATTCCTAGGAGACTTAAGCAATGTGATGCTTGCATTCTAGGAAAGCATAGAAAACCGTATTTTCATGATTCACATTCAAGAGCACATAGAAAAATTGAACTCATTCATTCAAATTTATGTGGTCCAATGGCTATTCCTTCTGCAAATGGAAACAAATATATAATGAAATTTATTGATGACTACACCAGAATGTGTTGGGTTTATTTATTGAAGAACAAATCTGATGCTTTTCAAACATTCAAGAACTTTCATAAATGGATTGAAAATGATGCACAATCTCATATTGGGTCTATTCGCACTGATAATGGAAAAGAATACACATCAAATGAATTTGAAAACTATCTTCGCCAACATGGGATCAAACATCAAACAACTGTGCCTTATAATCCCCAACAGAATGGTGTAGTTGAAAGAATGAATAGGACAATCTTAAATATGGTAATATCCATGCTCTTCTTAAAAAATGTAAAGATAATGTTTTGGGCTGATGATGTTTTATGTGCTGCATATATAAAGAATAGATGTCCATATAATGCTATTAGAAACAAGACTCCATATGAAATGTGGTATGGACATGCTCCTTCGGTAAAGCATCTCAGGGTCTTTGGTTCCTGTTAGCGCTCGAATCTGCCTCAGGCTGAGGAAGGCAAAACTCAAGGAAAAATCAAACCAAGCTCAGCCTCGTAGCTAGCCCTACGAGGATAGGAGAGGGCTCTCTCCAGTCAATCTCGATAAAATGAACAATAGGGTGCAAGATGACTTAAAATGGGAACTGATTTTAGGCTAGTAAAGAGATAGGAAAGTATTTTGATGAATGATTAGGTTTTTAGGGCTGTATGGGGAAAAGACAGCAAGAGAAGAGATTTAATCAAAGGCACAGATTATTCCATAAGGCAAGATAGGAAGGGAAATTTAACAATTAAATTTGAAATAATGTGGAATGTAAAGACTGTTGAAGAAAATTGAAAAGGGCATTAAACAATGAATCCTTGCCAACAGAAGAAAAAACATAAACATGAACGCTTCTTCAGGGCAGAGCAGCAAGTTGAATTCTACCCTTCTCACTCAGAAGCATTCAAACTGAAATGATTATGAATGGACTGTGAACATAACAAGGAACATATGAAATAGAGGAAAACATATGCCAAATTCATACCACAGGGATCTTATGAAACAGAGCTACATCTTTCATTAATTCTCTGTTAACAACTGTACAGTAAAACTCTGTATTTCTCCTCCACCAGCTTTCAGAAAAACTCCCTTACAAATCATTTGCAATAAAATAAATAAACTCTTGTGTTTGAAAACAGATCGATCCAAAATGAGGATCTGTTTCAACTGAAGTTAAAAATAGAAAAGAGAACAACCTTCTCCTTGAAATTCTCTAATGACTAACTAAAAGACTAAAAACTGGAGCGCAGACCCATTTGTATTACTAACTGAAGTCATAAATAGGAATACGAATCCTATTCTTCTGCTGTGATGAATATCTTCATTTCAAATTAGCCTTTCGATCTCTGACTACCACGTTACATTTGTCATTTGAATAAAACAGATTTTAATAAAAATAGCCTTTAAACTAAAATCCTGCCAATTCCAGCTCATGATGACAACTGTGCCCGGAGAGGGTTGCATGGTTGCAAGATAATGCTGCAATTGTCAATGGAGGAGGAAAATCTTGCAGTAATCCATTATCGAGGAACAACTGGAAATCGGTAGTGCGCTTTTTCCTAAGGGATTGCCATGAAACTGAAGCTGAGAGTGAATATGAGAACTCCATAATCATATCTGGCCTTGATTTTGGGAAGAAACCGTGCAAATGTCACTGCTGCACTTATTAAAAACACAACAGTCCCAATTACAATTGTTTCAGAGTTGTGTCCAACATGATCTGCAACGTAGCTTGTCCCTACAGCTAATAGTCCCCCAAACAATGTTGCCAACATTCTGTTTAGTCCCTTGGATAAGATCGCTTCTGCATACCAAAAATTATATGCTAATAAAGCTTGAATTCTTTTTTGTACGCAGAAACCTGAAGCCTAGAATATAAACATTGCGAAGTAATTCAGCTAACAGAACCATCTGTTGGGCCTGCAAATTGAAAATGTTCTTTGCTTCTGAGGTGAGAAATGATTGCTTTGAAGCATCCTTCTCCTTGGTATCATTTAAACATGTTTCTAATAAAATGTCAGGTGTTCGAATCACTCTATTAGAAATAAAGCCATGTTTTTCTTTCTTAAAAGGCCTATGCCCTATTGACTATATGTGTAGCACTCTTACCCAACGCGTAGCACACTCCATATGCGTAGTGCACTTGTAGATTTCACACAGGCTGGGGAGGCTATATGCGTAGCGCGCTCTATATGAGTAGCGCGCCTCCTCTGCGCGTAGCGCGCATGCAAGCATTTCTAAAATGTCCCACTCACTCAATGAAATTCTACTGCTCAACAATAATCTGTCTGGGGTTTGCCATCTGGGATTGCTCAGCTAGGAAAGCTGACAGTATTTGATGTGAGCTTCAATAAACTTATTGGAATTCTGCCACGTAGGATGCACCAAATGGTAAAACTGGAACAGCTCAATGTTGCAAACAATCTGTTCTCTGGTCAAATTCCTGTAGGGATTTGTATTCTGCCCACCTTGATGAATTTCGTTTTCGATTATAACTTCTATCCTTATCCTCGGTTTGCATCACCATGAATTTGAACGCAAACTGCAAATGATAATACCAAAACCTTGAATGCAAACAAAGCCCTGCAGAACCACTACGTTATTTCCTTTTGGTATTTCTCTACAAGCCAATCTATTTGCTGTTGAACTCCTTGAAACTTTTCCAACAGTCTTTCAAACTCTTTTGTGCTCATCAAATAATCCAGAGTTTGTGGCTTATTCTCCCAACTTTGCTTTGGGTATTGTGTTTCTGATCAACTGACTGATGGATTTCTGTTTGTCTCACAGGGTATAGAGCTGCTGAAGCTGAAACAAGGCTGCCATTGAGGAGCTGTAGAGCTTTGGAACACTTTGACAAATTACATATTCTAAAAAAAAACACATTTGATGATTTCTTCTTCAAAACAGGGTTTTGAAGAAGAATCAATCTCGCATCATTGACGATGACATTCCTGAAATAAACACTTACTGAACCTTCCTCTAGCCTGCAGACATTATTCGACATGTTTGAAGACCAATGACGAAGGACTGACAGGACCGTGTCTAACATTGGCTCCAATGGGGATGGCAGCTGCCGTTTCTTGGAGGTGCCAAGAACTGCAGATCTTTGGGAGAGCAGACAGTGCCTCCATCCATTGGGTGATGGAATCATTATTTTGAAGAAATGACAAAAGACTGATGACTCAACTTATTAACTGGAAAATCGACTCAAACTGACTTGATGCAAACTGAAATCACTGAATTAAAAAAAAAACTTTCTGAAAAGGGCGGTAGTCCATCAAGATTTGGAATCATGATGACAACCACCTGCATACTAATGAAATATGTACAATCATGTGTAGTGTGCCTTCCAATGTAACCAATCCAGTAGATGGATACACCCCAAATTTCTACTCTTACTCTCCTTGAGCAGGCGGAATGATAAACCTGTAGGCAACTCAAAATATCCACTGAAACCAAAGCTTATGATAATGAACCAGGCAATATTTATCCTTTCTAATGCTTGCAGAAAAATGCTGAAGGGGTCTTGAAAATTTTGAAGCACTGGCTTATCTCGAGATCCAGCTAAAAAAATACAAGTATTCACTCTATTATGATCTGAAAGGAAAATTGATTTCTGAGGGATAGAAATGCATAGAGAGGTATCTGCCATTTGAGTGTTAGCTGTAGGTTCCTTGACCATGAGAAATTCTGGCATATATTCCTCAACTTCATGATCTAGGTCATTCTTAAACAAAAAACAATCTTCAAGATTATCAAACATGATAGCCTTATCATCTTTGTGAAAGAAAAAATTATCTGTTTGCTGGTCTACAAAACTGATTATAAGACAATCATCTTTTTCAAAAAGAGGAGAAGTTTCACTAACACTTTCCTGACTATGTGTGCACTGCGAATCTACTGTAGCTTGGGTTGTAATAAGACCTCTCAAAAGTAGATCTATCTCATCTTCAGACAAAGGAGACAATGATTTTTGTTTTCTTCTGCTTAAACAGTAATTATCTTCATATGATAGGGCATTCAAACTATCATTTATTACTGAGTTATTGAAAGGAGATTTATCACTTACTTGCACAAAGATCTCATTCTATTTTTCATGAACATCTGAATCCAAAACTTTGTCTATGATCTCAACAACAGAGCTCTCTTTGATGGGCTTCAGCACAAGATATGCTTGGTCATTATAATTTGAATCTAGTTCTGAAATAGCTGACTTGACTGCATCACATTCTGAAATTGAATCTTGACTACCCTGCACGCTTTCTTCTTCTGTGGGCAGATCTGAAACGACACTTTCTCTTTCATCATTTTCAGCCATATGGCCATCTTCAACCCGCCGATCTTGATTCTGCTGCAAAATTTCCTGATCATCTTGATGGGTATCCACTAGGTTCTCTTCATGTTACTGAAATGGATTCTCATACAGAGCCTCCATGATCTCATCATCCATAAAATTAACATCTTCATAATATTTCTCAAGGCTTTCAATAAAAGTAGAAGCATGTTTGCAACAGTCATGAAATAAATTTAATGATGGATAATATGCTTGATATCTTTCAATGAAAAAGGCATGAAAATCCTTTAAACAGTAAATATAGGCCAGCGGCAAATTTTCATACCAGGATTGGGCTTCACCTTCCAGAGTGGCCAGGAATATCTTCATCATGCAATCTTTAGGTAAATCCACCTTCAACTTGCGAATATGCATGTGAAATCTAACCAGATGTAAAGCAACATCCTTCTTACCATCATCTTTAAACGTAGGCAGATTCCTTGACCAATCTACCTTGGGCATCTTATTCAGAAAACCTGGAATGTGATCTCGGCTCATGGGAGCATATCTTCTTGTGATTCAGTCCATCTTGAAAATCTCACAACTACTGATCTCCCTGCAGTGAAGTCACCATGAAGCATTGATTTCTGAATTTGTCAGTGAATGAAGTGGCCAGGTGAATGATTTCACCCTTGCGGTGTCTGATCGTTGTCCACCATCAACAATCATATTTGAACTTGATACAGGTACTGGGGCAATTAACAATTTAGATGTCATGTTTACAAGCTAGACCAGAGATTGACTGAAGCAACATTTATCTACTTCCGCTAATGCAAATCAAAAGTGTTTGGAAGGCTACCTAGCATAACTTCAGGCTCCGTCTGTAGCTATAAAACAGATGACATCAACAAGCAAACCATTTTCTTTCCCAGTATGGTCGCCACTATGTTAGCGCTCGAATCTGTCTCAGGTTGAGGAAGGCAAAACTCAAGGCAACATCAAACCAAACTCAGCCTCATAGCTAGCCCTACGAGGATAGGAGAGGGCTCTCTCCAGTCAATCTCGATAAAATGAAAAATAGGGTGCGAGATGACTTAAAATGGTAACTGATTTTAGGCTAGTAAAGAGATAGGAAAGTATTTTGATGAATGATTAGGTTTTCTGGGCTGTATGGGGCAAAGACAGCAAGAGCAGAGATTTAATCAAAGGCACAGATTATTCCATAAGGCAAGATAGGAAGTGAAATTTAACAATTAAATTTGAAATAATGTGGAATGTAAAGACTGTTGAAGAAAATTGAAAAGGGCATTAAACAATGAATCCTTTCCAACAGAAGAAAAAACATAAACATGAACGCTTCTTCAGGGCAGAGCAGCAAGCTGAATTCTACCCTTCTCACTCAGAAGCATTCAAATTGAAATGATTATGAATGGACTGTGAACATAACAAGGAACATATGAAACAGAGGAAAACATATGCCAAATTCATACCACAGGGATCTTATGAAACAGAGCTGCAACTTTCATTAATTCTCTGTCAACAACTGTACAGTAAAACTTTGTATTTCTCCTCCACCAGCTTTCAGAAAAACTCCCTTACAAATCATTTGCAATACAATAAATAAACTCTCATGTTTGAAAACAGATCGATCCAAAATGAGGAGCTGTTTCAACTGAAGTTAAAAATAGAAAAGAGAACAACCTTCTCCTTGAAACTCTCTAATGACTAACTAAAAGACTAAAAACTGGAGCGCAGACCCATTTGTATTACTAACTGAAGTTGTAAATAGGAATACGAATCCTATTCTTCTGCTGTGATGAATATCTTCATTTCAAATTAGCCTTTCGATCTCTGACTGCCACGTTACATTTTTCATTTGAATAAAGCAGATTTTAATAAAAATAGCCTTTAAACTAAAATCTTGCCAATTCCAGCTCATGATGACAACTATGCCCGGAGAGGGTTGCATGGTTGCAAGATAATGCTGCAATTGTCAGTGGAGGAGGAAAATCTTGCAGTAATCCGTTATCGAGGAACAAATGGAAATCGGTAGTGCGCTTTTTCCTAAGGGATTGCCATGAAACTGAAGCTGAGAGTGAATATGAGAACTCCATAATCATATCTGGCCTTGATTTTGGCAAGAAACTGTGCAAATGTCACTGCTGCACTTATTAAAAACACAACAGTCCCAATTACAATTGTTTCAGAGTTATGTCCAACATGATCTGCAACGTAGCTTGTCCCTACAGCTAATAGTCCCCCAAACAATGTTGCCAACATTCTGTTTAGTCCCTTGGATAAGATTGCTTATGCATACAAAAAATTATATGCTAATAAAGCTTGAATTCTTTTTTGTACACAGAAACCTGAAGCCTGGAATATAAACATTGTGAAGTAATTCAGCTAACAGAACCATTTGTTGGGCTTGCGGTTTGGAAATGTTCTTTGCTTCTGAGGTGAGAAATGATTGCTTTGAAGCATCCTTCTCCTCAGTATCATTTAAACATGTTTCTAATAAAATGTCAGGTGATCGAATCACTCTATTAGAAATAAAGCCATGTTTTTCTTTCTTAAAAGGCCTATGCCCTATTGACTATATGCGTAGCACTCTTACCCAACGCGTAGCGCACTCCATATGCGTAGCGCACTTGTAGATTTCACACAGGCTGGGGAGGCTATATGCATAACATGCTCTATATGAGTAGCGCACCTCCTCTGCGCATAGCGCGCATGCAAGCATTTCTAAAATGTCCCACTCACTCAATGAAATTCTACTGCTCAACAATAATCTGTCTGGGGTTTTCCATCTGGGATTGCTCAGCTAGGAAAGCTGACAGTATTTGATGTGAGCTTCAATAAACTTATTGGAATTCTGCCACGTAGGATGCACCAAATGGTAAAACTGGAACATCTCAATGTTGCAAACAATCTGTTCTCTAGTCAAATTCCTGTAGGGATTTGTATTTTGCCCACCTTGATGGATTTCGTTTTCGATTATAACTTCTATCCTTATCCTCCGTTTGCATCACCATGAATTTGAATGCAAACTGCAAATGATAATACCAAAACCTTGAATGCAAACAAAGCCCTGCAGAACCACTACGTTATTTCCTTTTGGTATTTCTCTACAAGCCAATCTATTTGCTGTTGAACTCCTGAAACTTTTCCAATAGTCTCTCAAACTCTTTTGTGCTCTTCAAATAATCCAGAGTTTGTGGCTTATTCTCCCAACTTTGCTTTGGGTATTGTGTTTCTGATCAACTGACTGATGGATTTCTGTTTGTCTCACAGGGTATAGAGTTGCTGAAGCTAAAACAAGGCTGCCATTGAGGAGCTGTAGAGCTTTGGAACACTTTGACAAATTACATATTATAAAAAAGAACACATTTGATGATTTCTTCTTCAAAATAGGGTTTTGAAGAAGAATCAATCTCGCATCATTGACGATGGCATTCCTTAAATAAACACTTACTGAACCTTCCTCTATCCTGCAGACATCATTCGACATGTTTGAAGACCAATGACGAAGGACTGACAGGACCGTGTCTAACAGTTCCACCTGTTATGCCTTGATACAAAATGTACATAGAAACAAACTTGGTGCTAGAAGTCGTAAATGTATCTTCCTGGGGTATTCAAACACCTCCAAAGAATATCGTCCCTATGATGAAGTAAATAAAAAGTTTGTTGTATCTAGAGATGTAATTTTTCTTGAATCATCCAAAACTGACAATGTTGTTGAGAGGAAACTTGATCGTTTGGATAGATTTGCAAAAGCAAAATCATTTCAAGAATTTGATAATTAGATTCCACATCTTGAAGGGGGGATTCCTATACTAGATCAACATGTGGAATCTTCTTCTAAAGAACACTCTCCCCTGCATGCAACTCCAACAATGGATGATGCTTTAAGTGATGTGATTGACAGAATTGGGAGACTCAACCTTGATTCAGTCCCAACTCAATCAGTGGAGCAGCCTGGACCATCTGAAAAAGGTCCCCCAAAGTGGCTGACAAAGACACTTGAAAGTGTTCATCCTAATAAGGTTGAAAAGACAAGAACTAGAAATTCAAACCGACAAAATGGAGGTGATGTAGATGAATCTAATTCACCTGTTGATATGGATGTTTCTTATGATTGTGAATTGAACTTGTCTACATATTTTGAACCAAATTCCTTCAAAGAAGCTGCTTCTCATGATGAATAGAAAGAAGTGATGCAAAAGGAGTATGATGCCCTCATAAATAATGGCACTTGGAAGCTGGTTGATCCGCCATTAGGAACCAAAGTAATTGGCTGCAAGTGGGCCTGCAAGAACAAGTATAAAGATGATGGCTCACTTGACAAGCACAAAGCTAGGCTTGTGGCAAATGGTTTTGCATAGAAGGAAGGGGTCAATTATGAGGAGACTTTTCCCCCACAGCAAAATGGACTACCATCTGGACACTCTTTTCCCTAGTAGCTCAGAATGGTTGGAAAGTCCATCAAATGGATGTAAAAACTACCTTCTTGAATGGAGATCTAAAAGAGAATGTTTTTATGTCCTAGCCTGAAGGATTTTCTATGAAAGGACATGAACATAAAGTATGCAAACTTGTGAAGTCCTTGTATGGCCTCAAAGAAGCACCGCGAGCCTGGTATGAAAATCTAACTGATCATCTTCTGAAACTCAATTTCAAACATTATGATCTTGATGATGCAACTTTATTTGTCAAGAAAGTTGGAAAAACAGTTGTATATCTTGTGGTATATGTAGATGATATTTTGATGACAGGGAACAATGAAAGCTATATTGCATCCATAAAGAAGGAATTGGGGAAAATTTTTGAAATGAATAATTTGGGATATGTTCATTACTATCTTGGTATTGAAGTAACCCAACATCCAAAGTCCATATTTCTTTCTCAAAAGAAATACATTGGAGATATGTTGAATAGGTTTGGCATGACAGAATGCAATCCTCTTACTACTCCAATGGAACAAAACTTAAAGCTCACATCTATTGAAGGAAAAGAATTTGAGGATGCAACAAAGTATAGACAGCTTGTAGGAAGTCTCAACTACCTAACTACTACCAGACTAGACATTTTGTTTGCTATTGGAATCCTCTCCAGGTTTATGCAAAAGCCTTGTGACAGACATTGGTCTGCTGCAAAAGGAGTTCTAAGGTACTTGAAGGGAACTCAAGACTTTGGAATCAAGTATACACAAGTGGACGACTTCAGCTTGATTGGATACTCTGATTCAGACTTCGATGGAGACAAAGAAACTGGGGTATCTACTCCAGGATATGTTATGAGTCTTGGATGAAGAGCTATTTCTTGGAGATCATGCAAACAATCAGTTCCAACAAATTCCACAACAGAAGCAGAATACGCGGCAGCAGCTGAAGCAACAAAAGAAATTGTGTGGCTCAGGAAAATTCTTGAAGATTTGCAGGTAAAACAAGTACAATCAACTCCACTCATGATTGACAATACCTCTGCAATAAAGTTGGCCAAGAACCCAAAGTTCCATGATCGAACGAAGCACAAAAATACCAAATATCATTTGATTTGACATCATGTTGAGGCCAAAACAATCCATTTCTGTCATTGTTCCACTAATGAGAAAATTTCCGACATCTTCACCAAAGCACTTGGAAGAGAAAAGCTTGAACGATTCAGAATGATGCTTGGACTCACCAACATTCCTTCAGATTAAGGGGGGGAATGTTGACACCTAATCATTAGGATTGGGTGAATACAATGTAAATAAATAATTAGTAATATGAACAGTCATCAGGAGATGAAGTGAACAGTCTCTCCCTCATGTATATAATAAATACCAACCTAAAGGAATATGATATACGAATCAATTTTGATTTGAGGAGTTACTACCTGGGTTGACAAGAGGTATGGAAGAAGTCAGCAGCTGAGTCCTCTATTGGCTACACATTGCCCATGTTAAAGAAATCATATAGAACAATATCATTGAATAAATAGATGAAATCTGGCCATGTATCCAGATTATATTCGAGCACAAGGAATTTATGGAGAAAGCGAAGCAAACCATTTCCACTATCAATGCTGAATCGGGAGAAATGCCTGCTATAACCAACAACATCATAAAAGTTCCTCAATTCCAAAAACATATATGAGATGGATGATCCAGGAGTAGATGATAGAACAAAAACCATCCTGGAAGTAAAGAAAGTTCTAACAAAGAAGAACTTGGTTGAACAACTGACAGAGAAATGCCACACTCTGGAGGTAGAAATTAACATGTTTTTCAATAGAATAGATGCATTGAACAAGAAAGTTTTGCCTTCTTTATTTGTGATTAATGAAAAATTGATGACTCAGGAAGATTACAAGAAGAAGCTTCAAGACATTGCAAAGGATACAACTAAGTATTCCCACATCAAAGGTACTATGCCAGGGAGAGCTTTTTATGAAGCTATCAACAACATCAATTTTATCCAACATGAGCTAGAACACATTTTTGCAGTAAAACCCACTTTTGCTTGGTATAATGAGGTATATGAGATCTACCACAAGGTAACGAAGATTGCTATTCCAGATGAAGAGCAATGGGATAAGTTGTGTGAATTCCAAGATTAAAAAGACAGGTTAGCTTCACCGGCACAACACTCGAATAGTGGCCACTCAGCAACTGTTCTCCTCCAAAGCAGTGCCAGATGTCCAGATCACTTGACCAGATTCATTTCTTTTGATCAAATTATTTTATTTATATTAGTTCAAAGTTAATAATAGAATGCCATGTCACTGAGGCATTAATTGTAATCTTTTTGTAATTTTTTAAAAATACTTCATTCTGTCGAAGTATTGAGGGTTGGTCCCTGAGCATTGTAACTCTTTCTATCACGAACTGTACCTTTTTCACGTTGTTGGAGCACCATTAATGAAAATAATTTTCTCATGATACTTGTGTTATAAAATACTGGTGATGTTTTTCCTACTGTAATTGTGTTTTCATTGTTATTCTTCTTATGCTATTCATCTATAATCTAATTGTAAAACATGAGATGTGAAAAATATGATATGTTTTTGAACACCTTATTTGGATTGCGTTTACAATCTGTATGTTTTCTTCTGAAAGTATAATTGAGAAGTTCCTAAATGCTTCTCAATCCCTGCTGAATCACACCTTTTCTCCATTCCATATATTTAATTTAAAGATCCAGTAAATCTAGCTAGCTTGCCCTGTGATTACTCTGAAATTTTGGTGCAAAATTCTAGTTTTATTTGAATCCATAGCCCAATGGAAAGAAATTAATTTGATAAAATCAACCAACCAATCAACTAAACTCAAAAAAACAACCAAGAATAATCATAACTAGCCTAAAATAAACCTAAAAACCAATTTAAATCATAAAGAGGGAGTCCTCTCTAAAGCTGGCAGGGCTAGATCCCAACTTCAAAAGGTGGTTTGATGTTGTCTAATGTATTTACTCCCACATCCTCAAAAATACAGAACGATAACATAGTGGCTGTTATCAATCTAGGAAACTCTCCTAGGTTGCAGCTCGGAGATGCCTGGTAACATATAATCTTCAATATTGTTCTCAGAACTATTGGAATGGATGATGGTTTGGATCAAGTTAGATGACCATTTCAGCTCTATTCCCACTCAAGGTATGCATGAACACTCTCAACAACACAAGGCTTTAAACCACGAATTCTCAATAGTTTATAGATTTAATGGATAGATGGAGAATACTAACTGTATCAGCATATTGCATATATAAACATAAATGAATGACTAGCTATGGGCAGCAAAAGAGAATACTGATAGTGCTAGCAGATGCATATATGACCACATATGAATGGTTAGCTACAGAAAACAAAGAAGCTTGCAAATCTAAGTTATCAAAGCAGAGGTAAGATGACAGTTATCTAGTCTTAGACACAAAGGAAACATGAACAATCTATTCAAGTGCAAGCATAGAACAACAAAGAGAATGGATGTTGAACATATAATGGCAAAAGAGGCTTGTATTTCTACAATGAAGATGAGAAGCTTGAAGGAACAATGGAGGAATAATCTCCAAAAGTTGAACCTATATTACATCTTACTAACATCTATTTATAGGCTATTTACAATGCTCTTGAGCTCTTTAGAAGGCTCGGAGTCTTAGTCTACCTGATATGCATCGTTAACTGATTTTATGCCCTCTGAGCAAGCATGGGATCCGATTTTTTTTGCTTTTGACAGCAGAGTAACTGCTTTTAGATATTTTGGTAGCTTGTTGCATTGTCTAGGAGTTCTCCTGAGCCATAGATGCTCCATGATGTTCGTTTGATTTGGCTGTGTCGTGCTGTCTATGCCACCTGATTGATTCTGTTTAGGGCTAGCTGTATGTGCTCCATGACTGTTTCTGTTAGGTCGAGCTATGTTGCGAAGGGAGAGCTACCGGGCCTCTATTCTCCCTTTAGATATTTAGAATGACTATTATTTCTATTAAACATAGAAAAACACAACAACCTTGTGAAAATCTCACCCATTTCTATCCTTTTCGAACTTAAAAAATGATTAGATACGACTTATCAATCTCTCGGGTTAGCCCTTGTCACCATCGCAAGTCACGTTCGGCCCTATTCTTGTGTATTTTGTTTATACAACAAAAACACTGAAAATGCATGAAAAATGCTTTGGGCGGACTTCAAATTTCATATATTCCACTTCCCGGATCCTCTCAGATCTAGGCTTCATTGCTATCGGCGCTGCCAGGCTTGCTTTGTATTTTTGTTATATAACGAAAATATATCAAATACATTGAAAAATGCTTGGGTGCGGATCTCAAAATATATGAATTCACAACTATAACACCGTCGGGTCTGGCTCTTTAGGTCGCCCATATGTATGTGCATAGGCCCCGCCCCTTGGTATATTGCTGATGCGATACAAAGATGCGATCCGATCACAATCACTGATTGCTCAATGCCCGAGCCTTTATATATATAACATGGCATATGTTCCCCACCGATCCGATCATCGGCAATTGCTGATCGGCGACGTCATGTGCCCGCCTTTAGTTTGTCCCCTCTCTATCCTTTCGCGCTTCAACAACCCTAAGAATAATTAATTCCTTTATCGGGTCCGCCCTTAGGGTTATCACAAGTTGCATTCGGCCCGCTCCCTTTTTATTTCGTTGTATAATGAAATATATGAAAAATGCATTAAAAATCACTTGGGAATGGACTTGAAATCTTATATACCATAATAATGCCGTCGGGTCCAGCGTTATTGCATTGCCCTTATATATATGCAAAGGCCCTACTCCATGGTTTCCACCGATAGCGATCTGACGATATTGTTAACACCCAGGTTGTTCCCTTTGACTCCCAAGGGAATACGGCCGGTGTAACCACTAACCAATCTTTGGATTACAGGCCCTAGCCTGCCTGAAATCAGAGAGGGCTCTCTCTTTAAATTTTAGCTTTGTTTTGTAAAGATTTTAGGCTAGTTATGGGTTTAGTTTTTTGTTTAAAGTTTTGGTTGTGAAATGTTGTTGTGAGAAGGGCATGAAATGTTTGGGAGATGTTAGTCCATTGGGCATATGGAGTCAGAGATTTGGGACAGTCCTGGTGCCTGTAATGGGAAAGTTTTGCTGCAAGGCTAGATGACTATTCTTGATATAAATTCTGATTAGTGAGTGAAACAGTGGGAGATGGAATTACAGACAGCATGATAACAGATTGAACATCAATTTCTAATTAGTAGCATACATGAATTACTAAATAGAAACTATGAAAGATTTAGGGTTTATTGGAGCAGTTAAGAATTCCAATTAAACCGCTGAGCCTATAGAAAACATTTATAGCAAAGACAGATTGAAATCAGGGTGTCTCCATGGACAAATCCTGAGCTATTCTTTTTCTTTCTTCCTAAGTTTAGATTAACATGTGAAAGATATGAGTTGAACTGATACTAAACGTGAAAGAGATAGAGAAAACTTATTATATCAAGACACAACACTAGAATCCTGCAGCATTCAGTAGTTCCAAGACAGCAAGCATCAGTAAGACCAACTTCTGCAAACCCCAAGGCCTTTTTCTATTATTTCTCCAGAGATTACAGCCGAGTTCTCCTTTGTAAAAAGAAAACAACAACCCCGAAATGAACTGCGTGGGGGAGATTTTATACAAAAATATCAAGTAAAATATCTAGAATGATAGTTATTGAGCAATAACTATCTATACCAACTTTGTACAGTGAAGTTATTTACAAAATTTAAAGCCTGTAGTAAAGGTACATAACAGCTGTTTGCTGTTTGTCAGTTGATGATGGCTTTTGGGCCCAAGGGCCGACTGCGTTAATTCTTGGACGGCTCCTGCTGACGACGGCTGCTGTAGATGACACGTTGTGGCTCTGATGCTTTTGGGATGCTGACCAGTGATCTTTGACTTGTGGTTGCTGATCTGTGACTTCTTTATTGATTCTCTGCTTGCTGTAAAATGCATTTGATTAAATTATTTTATCAAATCACAGCAAAGTCCTTATCATATATTTCCACCATTGATCAGTGGGCATCTGATGCCTTTGCATCTTGTGTAATGTTTCATCAGCATCTGTATATTTGTAGTAATTAGGGGGGACTTCAAACAGGTGATTGATTTCATGTTCTATAAAAAACAGATTTTCTAGTTTATCATACAGCTCTTGTCCTGTGGGCGGCCCAGTTTCTTTCGAAGTGCTAGATGAGGTAGTCAACTGATCAGTGATGTAGTTGTTGACTCTTTTTGCATATTTCTCATGAGAAGATAGCCTTCCTGTGCTGTTTAGTAAAATGGGGAGTCCCCTGTCATATAATGCTGTGATCTTGGCACCAAAAGTATTTACCTCTGCTTGAATATCCTGACATTTTCTTTCTAGTGCCTGTACATAGTTTCTGAGGGTGAGTACCCTTTTGATCAACAAAATTGTATCAGTTCTATCTCTGATACCCATGTTTGCTAACTGTATGCCAGTTCTGTTGTTCAACACATTGATCATTCTAGTAGCTACATCTGGCATACTTCCTAGAGAAGCTCTGGCTTTTTGACTTTTTGCGTAAGCCCTGCCCAGCAAATCCATTTGCTCATGGATGGTCTCTATATATTGCCATTGGTCTGTGATTGATTGACCAATCTTTAACCATATGATCTTCTTGAGCTCCGTTATTGCTTTGCCCATGGCCATCTCTTTCTCTAGCTCTTTGATTTTTCTTTCCAAGGTCCTTACTTCCCTTGTCTTTTCTGCCACGTGTTGCTTAGATTTATCATGTTTCTCATTGAGTGTGGCCAATTTCTCCTTGGCTTCATTCAGCTCTGCCATCTGGGCTTCTAGGATTTGAATCTCCTTCATCATCTTTTGCATGTCTAGGCTTGGAGCCTGTTCTGGTGCTGTTGCTGGTGCTGATGTTGATGGAGCTGTTTGAGCTGTCTGCCCTGTGGGAGGAGCAGTAGTTTGAGGGGACTCCTCAAGGTTTATGACTTGTTGAGGGGGTTGAGATGGCTGGCCTCCTTCTTTCTGCTTTAGTGCCTCCTGTAGTGCAGCCTCTGTTTCTACCAATTTACCTTCTGTTTGGACCAATTGCTGATGTAGTGTTATCAGCATGGCTGCTGTATCCTGGTCTTTCCTCTGCTAAGCAACCTCTTCTGTTTGGGGGTGAAGGGTTGCTGGGATCTTCACCATCTTTCTCAGAGCTGCAATATCTGCATCTCTTTCTTTTAGCAGTGCCTGCACAACTTTGGGGTCCTTTTGGTCATGCCCGAGCTCTATAATTATTTCCTCCAGAGACGTGATCCTGTTGTCTTTAGCCTGGGAGGATGCCTTTTCTAACTCCAATTGTGCAGTGGTATTATTCAAAGAATTCTGCAATCTATAATTTATCAATTTTTTATCTGCAAGAGTGGCATACACCATCTCACCCGTTTGCTTGTGCAATTCAATTTGATCCATTGGGTGGATGTCCTTGGACAAGATTTCCAGGTTTGTTCTTATATAATCAGCTGCAGACTGTGGCTGCAGCGCTGTGGGCATGAAATGGCTCATTATCATTTTTCCCTCTTACACATCATATGCAGACATCAACCTCTGCTGGTTTGTAGGAGCCATTTTCAATAAGCGATTGTACAGCTGTAACCTCACTGGCTCATTTCTGGCCTTGATGTCTATGAATTGTTTCTTTATGCTAGACTCACCCTTTCTTTGTTGCCCTGAGGAGCTGACCTCTCCTTCAAGTATTCTTTGCTGCTCTTGCTGTAATGAGCTAGCTGATACCTCTGTGCTGGGGGGACCCATCTGTGTTTTACCAAAAGGCATCTCCTCCTCTAAAAAAGGATTGAGCCTTTGTCTCTTTTCCCTTTGCTATGATGTTGCGGTACTAAGGGGAGTCTGTTCCTCTCTATCTCTCTTCTTACCCCTCTCTTCATTGATAGGGGTTTGGAGCACCGAAGTCTCCACTGTAACATTCTGTACTGGGGCCTCCTTTTCTTGCATTTGCTCATCATTAGGACCAGGAGCCTGTGCCATTTCTTCCTGTTGTTCAGGATGATTTTCAGGCTGTTCTTCTTGGGTTGATGGCTGCTCTTCAGGGGCCTCTTGCTGTTCTGTTTCCTTGCCTTTATCCTTTGCTAAAGTCTCTGCTGTAATTGGGGCTTGGGCTGCCTTTTGTGGAGCTGTGGATGATGAGGCAGCTGCTCCCACTTGAGTGCCTGGAAGAGGAAATACCTGTGAACAAAGCTCTAAGTCAGCCAACTTTTGGAGATTTCTTATTCCTCTTTGAGCTAATTCTTCTTGTGTAGTAGCCTCTTCTAAGGTGCCTTCCCTCCATTCTAGTTGATTTGCATATTTTTCTATGTGAGGCAACCTTACGTGATCATAACTGGCCAGCCTATATCTGACCCTTCTTAAGCTTATGAAATGAGTGGGGTCGTATGGTATCCAAAGGAAGCTGGTCTGTAAGCCAAGGCCATTTAGCATTCTATCTGCCTCTTGCCAAGCTTCCTCCCTTTTATTGTAGATGAAGGGGCCTAATTGGTTTCTGACTTTAAGCTGTGCTTTCTTGCCCTTGCTTGAAAAATGGAGTACATCAGCATTCCCAAATTGCCTGAAATACTCAAGGGCAAATAATCTCATAGGCACATATCTGGGAAATCTGTATGGGGCCAACTCACACCCATATATTCTGATAACTGTGTGGTTTTGGTAAAAATACCAATCCCCAATGCTGTATACCTTGGACAACTGAAGAATTATTTGCATCTCATCAGTTAGTCTTGGAGGAGGTGAGCTCAGAATCAGAGACATGGCTGGGTGGATGAAGAGGTCTATAAACTCACAATAAGTGTAATGGGAACAAGACCTATCGTGGAAAACAGAGGACCAATAGACCACTGACCTTGGATTGCCTTGTGCATCCATTCTTTTCACAGAAAAAGGAAATTTCTCATGCTGATAGTATAGGATTAAATGATAGATATAGGAGGTGTATCTGAACACCCTTTCTCTTTCCAAGTCTATCAATTGCTCATGTATTTTATTGGAGATATAAGTGGCATAGTCATAACAGATTGGGGGCTTACCAGGGGAAAACATGGCCATTATCACCAGCACAGTTTCATCAATAATTTCTATTGAATTATAGCCCAATATGGGACTAATCATGTCTGCAATGTCTGTGCCCAATTGATTTAGGTATACATGATGGATGGGAGGGTACTTCATGGTCTCAGAGGTTGAATCAATGAACAATTGATTTATCTTGGTGATTTGAGCATCTGTCAGTTTAAATCCCTGGTTTATCAGATCCATCAGTGATAAAGGAACTAATTTCTTAGCAGTTTTGAAGTTTAGCATCTCTCTAATGGCTGCAGGGGTGACATAAAAAACAACTGAGCCTGAAGGGTCAAGCACAGCCCTCTGAGTGGGGTCATAGCAGGCAGCACACCGGTGGATTAGGTTAGGAAACATATTGACCTGAGGGAGCTTGAAGATGGGGAGGAAAGAGTCCCAAATGCCCAATATATCAGTTCCACTATTATGCTTAATTTTCAATTCATTTAGCAAGTGAATGTGATACTTGCTATTCATTAGCATTTCCTCTGATATTTGGTAATCTTTATCTGCTAATGGTTGCCATTCCAACTCTCTCTGAGGGGCATTCAATGGAGCAATATTCAGGGCAACAGGTGCTACTGGTGTATCCATGTTTTACAAGCGAACTTGGGTTAAATTTCGACTATTTTTGGGAGAAACACCGTCCTGCGCGGTAGGTTAAGTAATTTGCTGAATTACAACCTGTTTCAGAGCAACAGGGGCATAATTGGGCACAATTGGCCGGTTAAAAACTGATGGAATTGGTTTTAAGGCATAGCAGGCCTATTTCTCCAGGGAAGATGGTCAATTTTAATGGTTTTTTAACAATGCAGGACGAAACAGAGCGCGCAGTCGGGGAATTGACAAATACCTGGTTTAATGGCGGTATTTGAGCTTGGTTGCAGTCGAATTCTGGGTGGCAGCAGCTCTGAATGGTCTTGGCAAGGTGCGGCAGCAAAGGACATGAAAATACATGCAGGAGGCAGAGCAGAAAAACACAGAAAAATGCGCAAAAATGGAAAAATTCGGCCAAATATGGACTTTTTGGCGTTGGAGCGAAAATTTGGATGACGTCAGCATGACGTCATCAGGTGGGGTCAGGGTCGGGTGACGTCAGCATGACGCCATCGGGTGACGTGGCAGCCTGTGAGTGGTCCACGGGGACTGCACAGGTGGCGTGACAGCTTGGAGCGATGGCGGGCGGGGGCGCTGATGCGGCGGTGAGGTGGCGTGACGTTGGCTTGACCGGTCAGTGGAAAACCGGGAGTGGTAAGCAGTTTTATATCGCACCGCTATTCATACGGAAGCGGGATTGTCAGAGGCAGGCCCGATCCAGTAATATGGAGACGCATGCCCCCGTGTGTACGTCAGCGGACGTCATTTTTCGGAAGCTAACGGCAGTACATCGGGGCCGCTCCGAAATTGATGAGGGCCGTCGGATGGGAAAGCCCAGATCCGATGGCTGGCGGGAGGGCAAGTTGTCAGGGCGATACGGTCAGGCGGGGAAAATAAAATATTATTATTCGTTGAAATATGCGCGCGACGGAACATTGGAAAAAGTGGGTTTTTATGGTTTTTACAGAGTTACGTGTTAAAAAGGGATTTTTCACAGGTTCATTTACAAAGAGGGTTTAGGTTATTAATCCAAGCAGATCTCGGATTAATCCAAAGATTAATATTTCAGCGCTCTTTGGGTCACACTCAATGTTTTAGCGCTTGAAAACATTTAATCGCCAATCATAGAGCTATAATGCTCGGGGAAGGGAATATGTAGATTTTTTGGGTTTTATGCATAACTTACATAGTAATAGGGGGAATAGGGGGTATAGGGAGTTAAATAGTGATAGATTAGCAGTTAGTATGAGTGGAAAAGGTGGATGAGGGGGGAAAAACACTAAGTTTTATATGAAATCAACTTAGTTTAGGAAGTAGATCAAAATGAAAAGAATTTTTACCCAAGAAATGTGGCTTTTAAAGAAACAAGAACCAACAAAAGACTTTGACTTCTTCCATGAGGGTAGGTAGTATTGGGATGTTAGTAATGAGTGTAATGGGGGTAATCAGGGGGTTAGACATGCTCCATGGTGATGCTGCAAAAATGATAGAGAAGAGGAGCTTCTCTATCCAATGAAGTTTTCTTGCTTTAGACCAACAAAATTGAAAAGAGTTGACACTTCTGCAACCCCATCTACCTACCCATCTACTTGCCTAGCATTTTTTGTTTCTTCATAGAGGTTGCACTTGGACTAGCAAACCCTCACTTGTTCTTTTCTTTTCTTTTTGCTTTTATCTTTGCTTTTCTATCTACAACTAACCTTATTACCTCCAAGGCCCCAGATTAAGCAGTTGGGAACCTTAATTCTCTACCTAACTACTGGCCTGCCAAGATTAAGCAGTTTGGACAGGCTTCTTTCTCTATTCTTATGACAAGAAATTGAAACATGGCATGATCCAGATTAGGCTGTTGGACCATCCATCCAAAATTTAGTTAACATCTAGCTATGTACACATATTCCATTCTCTTGGAAATATGGGATCTTTGCATCACCAAAGCAGAGGATATTTGGAACTTTCTTTGCCAATCATGAAATATGAAACCTATTGGTATAGGTATCTAACAGTGGCTCCACATGGGGATGGTTTTTCCATTTGAAAGACCAAGAACAACAGGTCAAAATGCCTTGGCCCTTGACTTCTTTTACCAAAACTTGGAGTTTTCCTCCTTGAAATCTCAAAATTGTGCCCTTCCCATCATGGTAGATCTCTGAACTTATTTGCCTTTTGCTGATAACTTACAAAACTTGGGAAGCTGCATTTTATACATGTTAACAGAAAGTAATATATACGCCCTATAATGTACAAGGGAGAGCCAAACTATATGCATGGGAAGTAGTCAAAATAGTGCTTCAACATACTGCCATTCACAGGACCTTCATCCAAGTCAGTTTCATCCAGATTTTTTAGGAAGTAAGTGTTGTTTCCTTGCACTGTTTGGATAACAAATGGTCCTCTCCAAAGAGAATCAAATTTTCCATGTTTTCCTTTATCTTCCCTTCTTGAATCCCACTTGAGGACTTTGTCACCAATGTTGAAATCTTCAGCCTTAGTCCTTCTATCAAAAGCTTTCTTTAACTTTTCTTGTAAAACTTGAACTCTGCTATAAACTTGGTCTCTAGTTTGCTGCAAACATATTATTTGATTGATCCTTCTTTGCATGTCATTGGGCTCAGCTTGACTTTCTTGAAGCAGTTTCATAACAGGAACCCCTAGTGATGAAGGAAGTTTGGCTTCTAATCCATAGACTAACTCATATGGGCTGACCCCAATGGATCTCTTGGTTGTTAGTCTATCTGCCCATAAGGCATTCACAAGCTTCTTATGCCAATTCTTCTTATATTCTTCCAACACCTTCTTTATGATGTTTACAAGGCTTTTATTTGATGATTCAACTAGGCCATTTCCTTGAGGGTAGTATGCAGTGGAATGGCCCAAATTAATATGAAATTTGTGGCAGAAGTTCACCATCTTCTTGGATCTAAAAGCAGCAGCATTGTCTGTTATTATCTTGTTGGGGCAGCCAAATCTAGACAATATGTTATTCTCCAAAAACTGAATGATAGTTGAATCATTTGCCTGTCTACATGGGATGGCCTCAATCCATTTGGTGAAGTAGTCTGTGGCTGTGAGGATCCATCTATGTTGCCCTGAAGATGAGGGATGAATTTCCCCAATGAAATCCAAGCCCCATTGTTGAAAAGGTCTCTCTGTTGCAATAGGCCTCAAAGGAAGTGGCAGTAACTTTCTCTTTCCCTCAAACATTTGACACTTATGGCATGAGGTAGTGAAATTTTTAATATCAGAGAACAAAGTGGGCCAATAGTAACCAGCCCTCAGTATCTTATCCACAGTGGACTTCCAATACAAGTGTCCACCACAATCACCTGCATGAAATTCTTTCATGACATTGTTAGTCTCATTCTCAATTAAGCAGTTTAACAATATACCCTCATGGTTTTTCCAAAGCAAATTGCCGTCCATGACACAAAATCTTGAAGCTTTCATTTTTAGGAACCTACATTTAGTTCTGGACAATCCTGGGGGAGCACACAGGTTTTGCAATACATAACATATATCAGAATACCAAGAGGATTGTTCAAAGGATACATTGATCTTTGGAGTCGCCAACTCCGGTTCATTGTCCATTTGATTTATGTCTAGGGCTTGGAAATTTGTTTCAGACATTAGTTTGGCCAAACCTTGGCCCTTTATCAGTTTTGTAGGTTTTATCTCAATGTCAAATTCTAAGATGTTTGCAATCCATTTTCCTCTTCTACCCTCTAAATTTTCTTGAGTCAAAATATCCTTGACAATAGCATTTGGTACATAGGCAATGACATGAGAGTATAGGATGTAAATTCTGAAATCTTTGATGGCTTTTACTAAAGCATAAGCTTGTTTTTCCATGATCTGGTATTTGAGAGGTGCATCTCTTAGTGCTCCGCTAAAGAAAGCAATAGGTTTTTCATTCCCTTGATCATCTTTTTGTAACAAGACAACAACAATTGTGTGTTGGGAAGCAAAGGAAAATATAATGAAGTCTCTATCAAATTGAGGGTTTGTCAGGACTGGGGTTTGGGTGAGGGCTAGTTTGATTCCTTCAAATGCTTGATTTGCTTCCACAGTACACTTTACCTTAGAATCCTTTTTAAGCATGTTATTAAGTAATCTGATCAATTCTGCCAAGTTTGGGATAAATCTCCTTAGGAAGTTGATCTTACCCAAGAAGGCTTGCAATTCTTTTACATTTCTTGGATGAGGCATTTGTAGGATGGCCTGTATTCTGTCTGGATCAATTCTAATACCATGCTTTGAAATAATATGACCCAATAACTTGCCTTCTTCCAAACCAAACAGGGATTTCTTGGGATTTAAGGAAATTCCATATTTCCTACAAGTTATGAATATTTGCCTTAGATGTTTCAAATGTTCAGAGTCAGATTTTGAAAATGGTGTAAGGTCATCTAGGTAAACCACAAGGAAATCATGAATCTCTTTGGCAAAAGCAATATCCATTGCTCTTTGAAAGGTAGCTCCTGCATTTTTCAACCCAAAAGGCATTTTGACATATTTGAAGGTTCCCCATGGGGTTGTGAATGCTGTTTTGTCCTGATCATCAGGGTGAACTAGGATCTGGTTGAAACCCGAGAATCCATCAAGTAAAGAAATTCTTGAGGCCCCCACTACTCTTTGCAAGATGTGATCCATCTTGGGTAAGGGGTAATTATCTTTTAGGGACACTTGATTCAAGTTCCTTAGATCAACACAAAGCCTTATTTCACCAGTTTTCTTTCTTGTAGGGACCAAATTTGAAATCCAATCCGAAAACCTGATTGGTGCTATGATGCCAGCTTTAAACATTTTTTGTACCTCTTGCTCCATTGATGGGAGAAGCATAGGATTGATTCTCCTCAATTTTTGTTTAAAGGGTTTTTGATTTGGCTTGAGGGGGATAGTATGTTGAATGACAGAGGTGTCATATGATTTCAAATCCTCATAGCTCCATGCAAAGACATCTTGGAATTCTTTGAAAAGGTCAAAATATTTGGGCTTTTGGTCAGGAGGTAAGGAAGCAGACAATTTTATTATTTTGGGTTGTTCAGCAGTTCCAATGTTACATTCTTCTATGGCAGCATTGAGGGGTTGTATTTTTGGCTTCCTAAGAATATCATTTGAGTCAAAAATGTCTTCCAAAGGAGTGAGGCCTGTTGGAAGAAAATTGTCTTTCCATTGTATAACTTCAGCTTCAGCATCAACTATTTCCTCACAACTGATTTGTTTAATTTCTTGTATGTTGTCTTTGTTAAAAATTGTTGGATGTAGCATTTGGTTTGCTGTTTTGGGTGAAATATTTGTTTGGCTTTGTTCACCTAGTGTTTGTGAATCACTTGCAGCCTCTGTATCAATGTTTAGTCCTGAAAATTCTTGCTGCAAAGTCAAGAAATTATTTATTTGTGTATCATCCTCAAACACTTGCCAATCCTTGACATTGTTTGGGACAGAAGGTCTGTGTTTTATCTCAGCTGTAAAGCAATGCTTGGGTTCAAAAGGTAGTTTACAAGTGCTTGCAAATGTGGCCAAACTATGAGCATGAAGATTATGGGTTCTAGAAATTTTGGTAATTTAAAATTCAGTGAAGGAATTTAGTATTTCAGCAGCAGCAGACCTATAAGATCTCAGTCTTTTGTCATTGGTGACAAAATTTCCCTTTACTTGTTGGATAATTAGGTCTGAGTCTCCTAGGATTGAAACCTTTGTGGCTTGTAAGGATTTTACTAGTTTGAGGCCTAGTAAAAGAGCTTCATATTCTGCCATATTGTTGGTGCACCTGAAGTTTAGCCTATAGGCTTGGCCCTCTGCACGACTGTTTTGTTTGTTATGTATCCAAACCCCTGCTCTTGCCCCTAATTTGTTGACTGACCCATCAAATTCAAGGAACCAGAGGACTTCTTGGTTAAGGGAAGAATTGTCAACTATTATGGGACTTGGCATCAACAACTTGAGATCTTGGCTTACACTTGGTTTTTCTTCTTGAACAGTTTTGCTTATTGATTGCTCAACCATTATTTCTAGAGCAGCAATTTGTTCATTTATATACTGTTCTTGTTTGAGTGTCTTGGTCTCATCATCATTTGTAGGACCTGCATTATCATTGAAGAGAATATAGGAGTCTATGTCAGAATGGACAACATATATGGGAAAGTTTTGAGGTTTTTCTTCACTGCTGACCATGTATTTCATGAGTGTTTCTCTGTATAGTCTCTTTGGTTGCCCAAAGACAGAGATGGTGGCATAGGACATGTCTAATTGAAGGGAGCCTTGAAGTTTAGAACCCCATGATCTTGATAATAACATTCCATATTTTGGCGGGATATCAGCAACCACCACATCCATTGAAATTGTTTTATTTGGATATTGAACCAAGGAAACACATAAATCCTTTATCAAACCTAAACACTTAACTTGGCTGGAGTCAAATGAAAACAGGTCCTTGTATGGCCTTGTTATGTCTAAATTCAGTCTCTCCATCACAGATTTGGGCATAAGGTTATGGGATGCCCCAGAATCAAACATGGCATTGTGTAGTATCTTGTCATGGATATGCAGGCTGACATAAAAAGGCAAAATTTCATTACCTGCTGTTTTTCCATCAACCTCAGGGCCAAAAAGTAATTCTGGGGTATCATCCAACACATTAACATCATCTTTATTGTTTGTCAATTGAAGGGACTTTTTAATTTGTTGTTTGTAAATGTCATGTTTTGCTAATTCAGCAAGGGGTATGGCTATTTTCAATTTACCAATTTCAGACTCAAAGTCAGAAGGTTTTTCAGTTTGAATTTTAGCATTCTGGTTGACCATTTTTTCTTTGTCATTTGACCTTTTAGAGGGTTCCTCTTGGTTCTGTGTCTGATTTTGGGGTTTATCCTTTTTACCCATCTTTTGAGGATGGTTGTTTGAATTGGTATGTAAAGGAAGTGCAACTGATGGCTGTTGATTTGAGGCATATGTTTCAGTGATATCCTCCACTGTGACATCATTAGTGATAGGATCAGATTTGTCTTTGGATTCTGAAATGGTAGCTTTCTTAGGTTGCTGGTCATCTTTTACTTTTTCAGGCTGTGACACATTTATTGTTCTACTTCTTAGTTTGTACTGTTTATGAACTTCAAGAAGAGCTGTATCATATCCTTGCTTAAAGTCAAAAGACTCACCTGATTTTGTTTGAAATTGTTTTACTTCATCTTCTTCCTGATCTTCTTGAGTCAGGAAAACTTGTTGTTCATCGTTCAAACCCATCAAATTGATGTGGGTGTCATCTATTTGCTCATTAGAAGTAGATGTCTCAGCATAATTTTCTTGGAAAGGAGGTCTGACCTCACTTTCAGGGCTTGCCTTTCCAGCATGTTGATTTTGGTTTCTCCTAAAATTTGGATTTCTAACAGGATTGTTTTGTGGGCTTTCCCATGATGATTTTCTCTCAACTGACTCCACTCTCTCACCTAATCTTTGCATACCATTAATTATTGCATCCAGTTTCTGATCCCATCCTGAAGGCTCTTCTTTAAAGGTAGTCTTTCTCTCCGTTCTTGTCCTATTTCTCTTCGCTATCAGGTTGGCTTCTACACTAACTGCTATGTCCTGCATTTCTGCTAAAGTTCGGGGAGCCCTTTCTCTTAATTGGTATGCCATATCTGAATCAAATCCATCAGGGAAGGTATATAGGGCCAGATCCGATGGGGGTCTAAGATTTTGGGGAATAGCATTGTAGACATTGTTAAACCGAGCACAGTAGTCCAAAACAGTTTCTTGTGGACCTCTTTTGATTGTATTGTATTAAGCTAAAATATGAAGTGGGTCCTTTTTCTTCTCCCATCTGTTGATAAATGTTTGATACAGGGCTTCAGGGTCAGCTATAGAGTTTATTGGAAGTGACCTAAACCATGTTCTTACATCTCCTGTTAGGCTTTGTACAAATTTTTTCATTCTAACCCCATCATCATCTATTTCGTAGTTCTCAAAGTAGTCCTGCATTTTCTTAGTATGTTGAAGGGCTGGATAAGAGCCAGTACCATCAAAGTATGAGATCTTGCTTTGGTACTCTTGAGGCATAGGAGCTGGATTGGCCGGTAACTGCAGTGGAGCATATCTATTAGCCATGTTTGGAGGGACAATATGAATAACAGGGATGAATGGGACAAGTGGAGGAAAGGGGATAACAGGGATATGTGTAACTAATGGAGGAGTTGAGGAGGCACTATGAGGGGTGGAAGAAGAACTAGGAGATTGTTGAACTGTGGTATGAAGATGGCGAGAAACCTTAGTAGGGGTTGGAATCTCAGTTTGAACACCTGTTTCAAAACCTGAATCTGAAAATGTTTCTTCTATCCTTTGTTTTTTATGTATTCTTGAAATCAGATTTGGGTTTTGGAACTCAGGTGATGGATTTGGATCAGGATTAGATCTTGTATGCTGGGTTTTCTTTTTAGGAGCCAGCCTTCTAAGATCTTCTTATGGAAAGTTTTCTAAGATGTATGAATGTTTAAAGGGACTGACCAGGTATAAACTAGCTGTATGAGACTTAAGACTGAATAAATATTGACTGAGGAAGCTTTTGTATACTCCTGCAAATGCAAAGCAGAGGCAGTTTCCAGGGCTTTCTGGCTTTCCCTCAGACTTTATCTACAACGTTAAATACCAAACAGAGGTTTATGAAGTTGATTCCCCAGTTGAGTCGCCATTTATGTTAACACCCAGGTTGTTCCCTTTGACTCCCAAGGGAATACGGCCGGGGTAACCACTAACCAATCTTTGGATTACAGGCCCTAGCCTGCCTGAAATCAGAGAGGGCTCTCTCTTTAAATTTTAGCTTTGTTTTGTAAAGATTTTAGGCTAGTTATGGGTTTAGTTTTTTGTTTAAAGTTTTGGTTGTGAAATGTTGTTGTGAGAAGGGCATGAAATGTTTGGGAGATGTTAGTCCATTGGGCATATGGAGTCAGAGATTTGGGACAGTCCTGGTGCCTGTAATGGGAAAGTTTTGCTGCAAGGCTAGATGACTATTCTTGATATAAATTTTGATTAGTGAGTGAAACAGTGGGAGATGGAATTACAGACAGCATGATAACAGATTGAACAACAATTTCTAATTATTAGCATACATGAATTACTAAATAGAAACTGTGAAAGATTCAGGGTTTATTGGAGCAGTTAAGAATTCCAATTAAACAGCTGAGCCTATAGAAAACATTAATAGCAAAGACAGATTGAAATCAGGGTGTCTCCATGGACAAATCCTGAGCTATTCTTTTTCTTTCTTCCTAAGTTTAGATTAACATGTGAAAGATATGAGTTGAACTGATAATAAACGTGAAAGAGATAGAGAAAACTTATTATATCAAGACACAGCACTAGAATCCTGCAGCATTCAGTAGTTCCAAGACAGCAAGCATCAGTAAGACCAACTTCTGCAAACCCCAAGGCCTTTTTCTATTATTTCTCCAGAGATTACACCCAAGTTCTCCTTTGTAACAAGAAAACAACAACCCCGAAATGAACTGCGTGGGGGAGATTTTATACAAAAATATCAAGTAAAATATCTAGAATGATAGTTATTGAGAAATAACTATCTATACCAACTTTGTACAGTGAAGTTATTTACAAAATTTAAAGCCTGTAGTAAAGGTACATAACAGCTGTTTGCTGTTTGTCAGTTGATGATGACTTTTGGGCCCAAGGGCCGGCTGCGTTAATTCTTGGACGGCTCCTGCTGACGACGGCTGTTGTAGATGACACGTTGCGGCTTTGATGCTTTTGGGATGCTGACCAGTGATCTTTGACCTGTAGTTGCTGATCTGTGACTTCTTTATTGATTCTCTGCTTGCTGTAAAATGCATTTGATTAAATTATTTTATCAAATCACAGCAAAGTCCTTATCATATCTGTCCACCATTGATCAGTGGGCATCTGATGCCTTTGCATCTTGTGTAATGTTTCATCAGCATCTGTATATTTGTAGTAATTAGGGGGGACTTCAAATAGGTGATTGATTTCATGTTCTATAAAAAACAGATTTTCTAGTTTATCATATAGCTCTTGTCATGTGGGCGGCCCAGTTTCTTCCGAAGTGCTAGATGAGGTAGTCAACTGATCAGTGATGTAGTTGTCGACTCTTTTTGCATATTGCTCATGAGAAGATAGCCTTCCTGCGCTGTTTAGTAAAATGGGGAGTCCCATGTCATATAATGCTGTGATCTTGGCACCAAAAGTATTTACCTCTGCTTGAATGTCCTGACATTTTCTTTCTAGTGCCTGTACATAGTTTCTGAGGGTGAGTACCCTTTTGATCAGCAAAATTGTATCAGTTCTATCTCTGATACCCATGTTTGCTAACTGTATGCCAGTTCTGTTGTTCAACACATTGATCATTCTAGTAGCTACATTTGGCATACTTCCTAGAGAAGCTCTGGCTTTTTGACTTTCTGCGTAAGCCCTGCCTAGAAAATCCATTTGCTCATGGATGGTCTCTATATATTGCCATTGGTCTGTGATTGATTGACCAATCTTTAACCATATGATCTTCTTGAGCTCCGTTATTGCTTTGCCCATGGCCATCTCTTTCTCTAGCTCTTTGATTTTTCTTTCCAAGGTCCTTACTTCCCTTGTCTTTTCTGCCACCTGTTTCTTAGATTTATCATGTTTCTCATTGAGTGTGGCCAATTTCTCCTTGGCTTCATTCAGCTCTTCCATCTGGGCTTCTAGGATTTGAATCTCCTTCATCATCTTTTGCATGTCTAGGCTTGGAGCCTGTTCTGGTGCCGTTGCCGGTGCTGATGTTGATGGAGCTGTTTGAGCTGTCTGCCCTGTGGGAGGAGCAGTAGTTTGAGGGGACTCCTCAAGGTTTATGACTTGCTGAGGGGGTTGAGATGGCTGGCCTCCCTCTTTCTGCTTTAGTGCCTCCTTTAGTGCAGCCTCTGTTTCTACCAATTTACCTTCTGTTTGGACCAGTTGCTGATGTAGTGTTATCATCATGGCTGCTGTATCCTGGTCTTTAATCTGCTGAGCAACCTCTTCTGTTTGGGGGTGAAGGGTTGCTGGGATATTCACCATCTTTCTCAGAGCTGCAATATCTGCATCTCTTTCTTTTAGCAGTGCCTGCACAGATTTGGGATCCTTTGGGTCATGCCCGAGCTCTATAATTATTTCCTCCAGAGACCTGATCCTATTGTCTTTAGCCTGGGAGGATGCCTTTTCTAACTCCAATTGTGCAGTGGTATTATTCAAAGAATTCTGCAATCTATAATTTATCAATGTTTTATCTGCAAGAGTGGCATACAACATCTCACCCGTTTGCTTGTGCAATTCAATTTGATCCATTGGGTGGATGTCCTTGGACAAGATTTCCAGGTTTGTTCTTATATAATCAGCTGCAGACTGTGGCTGCAGCCTGTGGGCATGAAATGGCTCATTATCATTTTGCCCTCTTGCACATCATATGCAAACATCAACCTCTGCTGGTTTGTAGGAGCCATTTTCAATAAGCGATTGTACAGCTGTAACCTCACTGGCTCATTTCTGGCCTTGATGTCTATGAATTGTTTCTTTATGCTAGACTCACCCTTTCTTTGTTGCCCTGAGGAGCTGACCTCTCCTTCAAGTATTCTTTGCTGCTCTTGCTGTAATGAGCTAGATGATACCTCTGTGCTGGGGGGACCCATCTGTGTTTGACCAAAAGGCATCTCCTCCTCTAAAAAAGGATTGAGCCTTTGTCTCTTTTCCCCTTGCTGTGATGTTGCGGTACTAAGGGGAGTCTGTTCCTCTCTATCTCTCTTCTTACCCCTCTCTTCATTGATAGGGGTTTGGAGCACCGAAGTCTCCATTGTAACATTCTGTACTGGGGCCTCCTTTTCTTGCATTTGCTCATCATTAGGACCAGGAGCCTGTGCCATTTCTTCCTGTTGTTCAGGATGATTTTCAGGCTGTTCTTCTTGGGCTGATGGCTGCTCTTCAAGGGCCTCTTGCTATTCTGTTTCCTTGCCTTTATCCTTGGCTGAAGTCTCTGCTGTAATTGGGGCTTGGGCTGCCTTTTGTGGAGCTGTGGATGATGAGGCAGCTGCTCCCACTTGAGTGCCTGGAAGAGGAAATACCTGTGAACAAAGCTCTAAGTCAGCCAACTTTTGGAGATTTCTTATTCCTCTTTGAGCTAATTCTTCTTGTGTAGTAGCCTCTTCTAAGGTGCCTTCCCTCCATTCTAGTTGATTTGCATATTTTTCTATGTGAGGCAACCTTACGTGATCATAACTGGCCAGCCTATATCTGACCCTTCTTAAGCTTATGAAATGAGTGGGGTCGTATGGTATCCAAAGGAAGCTGGTCTGTAAGCCAAGGCCATTTAGCATTCTATCTGCCTCTTGCCAAGCTTCCTCCCTTTTATTGTAGATGAAGGGGCCTAATTGGTTTCTGACTTTAAGCTGTGCTTTCTTGCCCTTGCTTGAAAAATGGAGTACATCAGCATTCCCAAATTTCCTGAAATACTCAAGGGCAAATAATCTCATAGGCACATATCTAGGCAATCTGTATGGGGCCAACTCACACCCATATATTCTGATAACTGTGTGGTTTTGGTAAAAATACCAATCCCCAATGCTGTATACCTTGGACAACTGAAGAATTCTCTGCATCTCATCAGTTAGTCTTGGAGGAGGTGAGCTCAGAAGCAGAGACATGGCTGGGTGGATGAAGAGGTCTATAAACTCACAATAAGTGTAATGGGAACAAGACCTATCGTGGAAAATAGAGGACCAATAGATTACTGACCTTGGATTGCCTTGTGCATCCATTCTTTTCACAGAAAAAGGAAATTTCTCATGCTGATAGTATAGGATTAAATGATAGATATAGGAGGTGTATCTGAACACCCTTTCTCTTTCCAAGTCTATCAATTGCTCATGTATTTTATCAGAGATATAAGTGGCATAGTCATAACAGATTGGGTGCTTACCAGGGGAAAACATGGCCATTATCGCCAGCACAGTTTCATCAATAATTTTTATTGAATTATAGCCCAATATGGGACTAATCATGTCTGCAAGGTATGTGCCCAATTGATTCAGGTATACATGATGGATGGGAGGGTACTTCATGGTCTCAGAGGTTGAATCAAAGAACAATTGATTTATCTTGGTGATTTGAGCATCTGTCAGTTTAACTCCCTGTGTTATCAGATCCATCAGTGATAAAGGAACTAATTTCTTAGCAGTTTTGACGTTTAGCATCTCTCTAATGGCTGCAGGGGTGACGTAAAAAACAACTGAGCCTGAAGGGTCAAGCACAGCCCTCTGAGTGGGGTCATAGCAGGCAGCACACCGGTGGATTAGGTCAGGAAACATATTGACCTGAGGGAGCTTGAAGATGGGGAGGAAAGAGTCCCAAATGCCCAATATATCAGTTCCACTATTATGCTTAATTTTCAATTCTTTTAGCAAGTGAATGTGATACTTGCTATTCATTAGCATTTCCTCTGATATTTGGTAATCTTTATCTGCTAATGGTTGCCATTCCAACTCTCTCTGAGGGGCATTCAATGGAGCAATATTCAGGGCAACAGGTGCTACTGGTGTATCCATGTTTTACAAGCGAACTTGGGTTAAATTTCGACTATTTTTGGGAGAAACACCGTCCTGCGCGGTAGGTTGAGTAATTTGCTGAATTACAGCCTGTTTCAGAGCAACAGGGGCGTAATTGGGCACAATTGGCCGGTTAAAAACTGATGGAATTGGTTTTAAGGCGTAGTAGGCCTATTTCTCCAGGGAAGATGGTCAATTTTAATGGTTTTTTAACAATGCAGGATGAAACAGAGCGCGCAGTCGGGGAATTGACAAATACCTGGTTTATTGGCGGTATTTGAGCTTGGTTGCAGTCGAATTCTGGGCGGCAGCAGCTCTGAATGGTCTTGGCAAGGTGCGGCAGCAAAGGATGTGAAAATACATGCAGGAGGCAGAGCAGAAAAACACAGAAAAATGCGCAAAAATGGCAAAATTCAGCCAAATATGGACTTTTTGGCGTTGGCGCGAAAATTTGGATGACGTCAGCATGACGTCATCAGGTGGGGTCAGGGTCGGGTGACGTTAGCATGACATCATCGGGTGACGTGGAGGCCTGTGAGTGGTCCATGGGGACTGCACAGGTGGCGTGATAGCTCGGAGCGATGGCGGGCGGGGGTGCTGATGCGGCGGTGAGGTGGCGTGACGTTGGCTTGATCGGTCAGCAGAAAACCGGGAGTGGTAAGTAGTTTTATATCGCACTGCTATTCATACAGAAGCGGGATTGTCAGAGGCGGGCCCGATCCAGTAATATGGAGACGCGTGCCCCCGTGTGTACGTCAGCGGACGTCATTTTTCGGAAGCTAACGGCAGTACATCGGGGCCGCTCCGAAATTGATGAGGGCCGTCGGATGGGAAAGCCCAGATCCGGTGGCTGGCGGGAGGGCAAGTTGTCAGGGCGATACGGTCAGGCGGGGCAAATAAAATATTATTATTCGTTGAAATATGCGCTCGGCGGAACATTGGAAAAAGTGGGTTTTTATGGTTTTTACAGAGTTACGTGTTAAAAAGGGATTTTGCACAGGTTCATTTACAAAGAGGGTTTAGGTTATTAATCCAAGCAGATCTCGGATTAATCCCAAGATTAATTTTTCAGCGCTCTTTGGGTCGCGCTCAATGTTTTAGCGCTTGAAAAAATTTAATCGCCAATCATAGAGCTATAATGCTCGGGGAAGGGAATATGTAGATTTTTTGGGTTTTAAGCATAATTTACATAGTAATAGGGGGAATAGGGGGTATAGGGAGTTAAATAGTGATAGATTAGCAGTTAGTATGAGTGGAAAAGGTGGATGAGGGGGGAAAAACACTAAGTTTTATATGAAATCAACTTAGTTTAGGAAGTAGATCAAAATGAAAAGAATTTTTACCCAAGAAATGTGGCTTTTAAAGAAACAAGAACCAACAAAAGACTTTGACTTCTTCCATGAGGGTAGGTAGTATTGGGATGTTAGTAATGAGTGTAATGGGGGTAATCAGGGGGTTAGACATGCTCCATGGTGATGCTGCAAAAATGATAGAGAAGAGGAGCTTCTCTATCCAATGAAGTTTTCTTGCTTTAGACCAACAAAATTGAAAAGAGTTGACACTTCTGCAACCCCGTCTACCTACCCATCTACTTGCCTAACATTTTTTTTTTCTTCATAGAGGGTGCACTTGGACTAGCAAACCCTCACTTGTTCTTTTCTTTTCTTTTTGCTTTTTTCTTTGCTTTTCTATCTACAACTAACCTTATTACCTCCAAGGCCCCAGATTAAGCAGTTGGGAACCTTAATTCTCTACCTAACTACTGGCCTGCCAAGATTAAGCAGTTTGGACAGGCTTCTTTCTCTATTATTATGACAAGAAATTTAAACATGGCATGATCTAGATTAGGCTGTTGGACCATCCATCCAAAATTCAGTTAACATCTAGCTATGTACACATATTGCATTCTCTTGGAAATATGGGATCTTTGCATCACCAAAGCAGAGGATATTTGGAACTTTCTTTGCCAATCATGAAATATGAAACCTATTGGTATAGGTATCTAACAGTGGCTCCAGATGGGGATGGTTTTTCCATTTGAAAGACCAAGAACAACAGGTCAGAATGCCTTGGCCCTTGACTTCTTTTACCAAAACTTGGAGTTTTCCTCCTTGAAATCTCAAAATTGTGCCCTTCCCATCTTGGTAGATCTCTGAACTTATTTGCCTTTTGCTGATAACTTACAAAACTTGGGAAGCTGCATTTTATACATGTTAACAGAAAGTAATATATACGCCCTATAATGTACAAGGGAGAGCCAAACTATATGCATGGGAAGTAGTCAAAATAGTGCTTCAACATCCTGCCATTCACAAGACCTTCATCCAAGTCAGTTTCATCCAGATTTTTTAGGAAGTAAGTGTTGTTTCCTTGCACTGCTTGGATAACAAATGGTCCTCTCCAAAGAGAATCAAATTTTCCATGTTTTCCTTTATCTTCCCTTCTTGAATCCCACTTGAGGACTTTGTCACCAATGTTGAAATCTTCAGACTTAGTCCTTCTATCAAAAGCTTTCTTTAACTTTTCTTGTAAAACTTGAACTCTGCTATAAACTTGGTCTCTAGTTTGCTGCAAACATATTATTTTATTGATCCTTCTTTGCATGTCATTGGGCTCAGCTTGACTTTCTTGAAGCAGTTTCATAACAGGAACCCCTAGTGATGAAGGAAATTTGGCTTTTAATCCATAGACTAACTCATATGGGCTGACCCCAATGGATCTCTTGGTTGTTAGTCTATCTGCCCATAAGGCATTCACAAGCTTCTTATGCCAATTCTTCTTATTTTCTTCCAACACCTTCTTTATGATGTTTACAAGGCTTTTATTTGATGATTCAGCTAGGCCATTTCCTTGAGGGTAGTATGCAGTGGAATGGCCCAAAGTAATATGAAATTTGTGGCAGAAGTTCACCATCTTCTTGGATCTAAAAGCAGCAGCATTGTCTGTTATTATCTTGTTGGGGCAGCCAAATCTAGACAATATGTTATTCTCCAAAAACAGAATGATAGTTGAATCATTTGCTTGTCTACATGGGATGGCCTCAATCCATTTGGTGAAGTAGTCTGTGGCTGTGAGGATCCATCTATGTTTCCCTGAAGATGAGGGATGAATTTCCCCAATGAAATCCAAGCCCCATTGTTGAAAAGGTCTCTCTGTTGCAATAGGCCTCAAAGGAAGTGGCAGTAACTTTCTCTTTCCCTCAAACATTTGACACTTATGGCATGAGGTAGTGAAATTTTTAATATCAGAGAACAAAGTGGGCCAATAGTAACCAGCCCTCAGTATCTTATCCACAGTGGACTTCCAATACAAGTGTCCACCACAATCACCTGCATGAAATTCTTTCATGACATTGTTAGTCTCATTCTCAATTAAGCAGTTTAACAATATACCCTCATGGTTTTTCCAAAGCAAATTGCCGTCCATGACACAAAATATTGAAGCTTTCATTTTTAGGAACCTACATTTAGTTCTGGACAATCCTGGGGGAGCACACAGGTTTTGCAATACATAACATATATCAGAATACCAAGAGGATTGTTCAAAGGCTACATTGATCTTTGGAGTCGCCAACTCCGGTTCATTGTCCATTTGATTTATGTCTAGGGCTTAGAAATTTGTTTCAGACATTAGTTTGGCCAAACCTTGGCCCTTTATCAGTTTTGTAGGTTTTATCTCAATGTCAAATTCTAAGATGTTTGCAATCCATTTTCCTCTTCTACCCTCTAAATTTTCTTGAGTCAAAATATCCTTGACAATAGCATTTGGTACATAGGCAATGACATGAGAGTATAGGATGTAAATTCTGAAATCTTTGATGGCTTTTACTAAAGCATAAGCTTGTTTTTCCATGATCTGGTATTTGAGAGGTGCATCTCTTAGTGCTCTGCTAAAGAAAGCAATAGGTTTTTCATTCCCTTGATCATCTTTTTGTAACAAGACAACAGAAATTGTGTGTTGGTAAGCAAAGGAAAATATAATGAAGTCTCTATCAAATTGAGGGTTTGTCAGGACTGGGGTTTGGGTGAGGGCTAGTTTGATTCCTTCAAACACTTGATTTGCTTCCACAGTCCACTTTACCTTAGAATCCTTTTTAAGCATGTTATTAAGTAATCTGATCAATTCTGCCAAGTTTGGGATAAATCTCCTTAGGAAGTTGATCTTACCCAAGAAGGCTTGCAATTCTTTTACATTTCTTGGATGAGGCATTTGTAGGATGGCCTGTATTTTGTTTGGATCAATTCTAATGCCATGCTTTGAAATAATATGACCCAATAACTTGCCTTCTTCCAAACCAAACAGGGATTTCTTGGGATTTAAGGAAATTCCATATTTCCTACAAGTTATGAATATTTGCCTTAGATGTTTCAAATGTTCAGAGTCAGATTTTGAAAATGGTGTAAGGTCATCTAGGTAAACCACAAGGAAATCATGAATCTCTTTGGCAAAAGCAATATCCATTACTCTTTGAAAGGTAGCTCCTGCATTTTTCAACCCAAAAGGCATTTTGACATATTTGAAGGTTCCCCATGGGGTTGTGAATGCTGTTTTGTCCTGATCATCAGGGTGAACTAGGATCTGGTTGAAACCTGAGAATCCATCAAGTAAAGAAATTCTTGAGGCCCCCACTACTCTTTGCAAGATGTGATCCATCTTGGGTAAGGGGTAATTATCTTTTAGGGACACTTGATTCAAGTTCCTTAGATCAACACAAAGCCTTATTTCACCAGTTTTCTTTCTTGTAGGGACCAAATTTGAAATCCAATCCGAAAACCTGATTGGTGCTATGATGCCAGCTTTAAACATTTTTTGTACCTCTTGCTCCATTGATGGGAGAAGCATAGGATTGATTCTCCTCAATTTTTGTTTAAAGGGTTTTTGATTTGGCTTGAGGGGGATAGTATGTTGAATGACAGAGGTGTCATATGATTTCAAATCCTCATAGCTCCATGCAAAGACATCTTGGAATTCTTTGAAAAGGTCAACATATTTGGGCTTTTGGTCAGGAGGTAAGGAAGCAGACAATTTTATTATTTTGGGTTGTTCAATAGTTCCAATGTTACATTCTTCTATGGCAGCATTGAGGGGTTGTATTTTTGGCTTCCTAAGAATATCATTTGAGTCAAAAATGTCTTCCAAAGGAGTGAGGCCTGTTGGAAGAAAATTGTCTTTCCATTGTATAACTTCAGCTTCAGCATCAGCTATTTCCTCACAACTGATTTGTTTAATTTCTTGTATGTTGTCTTTGTTAAAAATTGTTGGATGTAGCATTTGGTTTGCTGTTTTGGGTGAAATATTTGTTTGGCGTTGTTCACCTAGTGTTTGTGAATCACTTGCAGCCTCTGTATCAATGTTTAGTCCTGAAAATTCTTGCTGCAAAGTCAAGAAATTATTTATTTGTGTATCATCCTCAAACACTTGCCAATCCTTGACATTGTTTGGGACAGAAGGTCTGTGTTTTATCTCAGCTGTAAAGCAATGCTTGGGTTCAAAAGGTAGTTTACAAGTGCTTGCAAATGTGGCCAAACTATGAGCATGAAGATTATGGGTTCTAGAAATTTTGGTAATTTGAAATTCAGTGAAGGAATTTAGTATTTCAGCAGCAGCAGACCTATAAGATCTCAGTCTTTTGTCATTGGTGACAAGATTGCCCTTTACTTGTTGGATAATTAGGTCTGAGTCTCCTAGGATTGAAACCTTTGTGGCTTGTAAGGATTTTACTAGTTTGAGGCCTAGTAAAAGAGCTTCATATTCTGCCATATTGTTGGTGCACCTGAAGTTTAGCCTATAGGCTCGGCCCTCTGCATGACTGTTTTGTTTGTTATGTATCCAAACCCCTGCTCCTGCCCCTAATTTGTTGACTGACCCATCAAATTCAAGGAACCAGAGGACTTCTTGGTTAAGGGAAGAATTGTCAACTATTATGGGACTTGGCATCAACAACTTGAGATCTTGGCTTACACTTGGTTTTTCTTCTTGAACAGTTTTGCTTATTGATTGCTCAACCATTATTTCTAGAGCAGCAATTTGTTCATTTATATACTGATCTTGTTTGAGTGTCTTGGTCTCATCATCATTTGTAGGACCTGTATTATCATTGAAGAGAATATAGGAGTCTATGTCAGAATGGACAACATATATGGGAAAATTTTGAGGTTTTTCTTCACTGCTGACCATGTATTTCATAAGTGTTTCTCTGTATAGTCCTTTGGTTTCCCAAAGACAGAGATGGTGGCATAGGACATGTCTAATTGAAGGGAGCCTTGACGTTTAGAACCCCATGATCTTGATAATAACATTCCATATTTTGGCGGGATATCAGCAACCACCACATCCATTAAAATTGTTTTATTTGGATATTGAACCAAGGAAACACATAAATCCTTTATCAAACCTAAACACTTAACTTGGCTAGATTCAAATGAAAACAGGTCCTTGTATGGCCTTGTTATGTCTAAATTCAGTCTCTCCATCACAGATTTGGGCATAAGGTTATGGGATGCCCTAGAATCAAACATGGAATTGTGTAGTATCTTGTCATGGATATGCAGGCTGACATAAAAAGGTAAAATTCCATTACCTGCTGTTTTTCCATCAACCTCAGGGCCAAAAAGTAATTCTGGGGTATCATCCAACACATTAACATCATCTTTATTGTTTGTCAATTGAAGGGACTTTTTAATTTGTTGTTTGTAAATGTCATGTTTGGCTAATTCAACAGGGGGTATGGCTATTTTCAATTTACCAATTTCAGACTCAAAGTCAAAAGGTTTTTCAGTTTGAATTTTAGCATTCTGGTTGACCATTTTTTCTTTGTCATTTGACCTTTTAGAGGGTTCCTCTTGGTTCTGTGTCTGATTTTGGGGTTTATCCTTTTTACCCATCTTTTGAGGAGGGTTGTTTCAATTGGTATGTAAAGGAAGTGCAACTGATGGCTGTTGATTTGAGGCATATGTTTCAGTGATATCCTCCACTGTGACTTCATTAGTGATAGGATCATATTTGTCTTTGGATTCTGAAATGGTAGCTTTCTTAGATTGCTGGTCATCTTTTACTTTTTCAGGCTGTGACACATTTATTGTTCTACTTCTTAGTTTGTACTGTTTATGAACTTCAAAAACAGCTGTATCATATCCTTGCTTAAAGTCAAAAGACTCACCTGATTTTGTTTGAAATTGTTTTACTTCATCTTCTTCCTGATCTTCTTGAGTCAGGAAAACTTGTTGTTCATCGTTCAAACCCATCAAATTGATGTGGGTGTCATCTATTTTCTCATTAGAAGTAGATGTCTCAGCATAATTTTCTTGGAAAGGAGGTCTGACCTCACTTTCAGGGCTTGCCTTTCCAGCATGTTGATTTTGGTTTCTCCTAAAATTTGGATTTCTAACAGGATTGTTTTGTGGGCTTTCCCATGATGATTTTCTCTCAAATGACTCCACTTTCTCACCTAATCTTTGCATACCATTAATTATTGCATCCAGTTTCTGATTCCAGCCTGAAGGCTCTTCTTTAAAGGTAGTCTTTCTCTCCGTTCTTGTCCTATTTCTCTTCGCTATCAGGTTGGCTTCTGCACTAACTGCTATGTCCTGCATTTCTGCTAAAGTTCGGGGAGCCCTTTCTCTTAATTGGTATGCCATATTTGAATCAAATCCATCAGGGAAGGTATATAGGGCCAGATCCGATGGGGGTCTAAGATTTTGGGGAATAGCATTGTAGACATTGTTAAACCGAGCACAGTAGTCCAAAACAGTTTCTTGTGGACCTCTTTTGATTGTATTGTATTAAGCTAAAATATGAAGTGGGTCCTTTTTCTTCTCCCATCTGTTGATAAATGTTTGATACAGGGCTTCAGGGTCAGCTATAGAGTTTATTGGAAGTGACCTAAACCATGTTCTTACATCTCCTGTTAGGCTTTGTACAAAAATTTTCATTCTAACCCCATCATCATCTATTTCGTAGTTCTCAAAGTAGTCCTGCATTTTCTTAGTATGTTGAAGGGCTGGATAAGAGCCAGTACCATCAAAGTATGAGATCTTGCTTGGGTACTCTTGAGGCATAGGAGCTGGATTGGCCGGTAACTGCAGTGGAGCATATATATTAGCCATGTTTGGAGGGACAATATGAATAACAGGGATGAATGGGACAAGTGGAGGAAAGGGGATAACAGGGATATGTGTAACTAATGGAGGAGTTGAGGAGGCACTATGAGGGGTGGAAGAAGAACTAGGAGATTGTTGAACTGTGGTATGTGTTAGTGTCAGTCTTTCCAGCCTTCCTACAGTGATCAAATATGCTCTTACACAGTGGTCTCAGAGTGTCAAGGTCAAATTTTGTCATTTCAGTGAGTCTTCAAGCAAAATTTGGTCACTAGGCATTAAGCCTAGGGTTTGCCCAAATGTCAGTCCATGTCATCATTCAGCTGAGCCTATCATCATTCAGAGGGTTTTCATTATCATGTCAGTGTCGAATGAGTCATTTTACACCTTATTCATGCTTCAGTTGTGCCTAGGCAAGCTCATTTCCCTCTCCTAGGGTTTTGAAGGCAATTTCTCTTGGATGGTTAAATCACCGACAAAAATTGTTTCCTGATGTTCATACACCTTCCCCTATCCTTAAAGTACCTTATCAAACACTTCTCATCCCTTAGATCCGCCAAATTCCTCATTTTTGCACAAACCCTAGTTTCTAGCTACAACTTGGCAATTTTCTAGGTTTGGCCTGTGTTTTTCCCTTTTGGATCCCTTCCCCTTGCTCAATCTCTGAGATTCCACTTTCCCCTACTTCCTAACATCCCTCCCCACTCCCAAAAATTTCCTCAAGAATTTAGAAGCCCCCTATCCCCTTCATTTCGCTTCATTTCGACATAATTCCTTGTTTCACACATCGGGACAAGTTTCACTCAAATGATGTTTCAGAGCAATAAAAGATGAATTTTGGGAAACTGAGAGAGGTTTTTGTCCAGAACATGCCAAATAAGAAAAAACTCCTTCAGTTTTTGCACAGGTGTCATTTTTTTAGAGAAACGTCAAGAATACCGTTGCCTCAGGAGAATCAAAGACACCTCTGAAGTGACCTTGGGAAAATCAAGTTTTCTCCTAGCTTTGTTGGCCAAATGATTTTCTTGATGGGTAAAATGATAACTAGACATAAAGAGATTTCCAATGAGCTATCATGAGCTCCATTTCGGGTTGAGGAAGGCATTCAAAAGCTGACTGCAACAACACTCTTCCTTGAGGCAGCCTCATTTGGCACTTTTTGACCAGTATTGGGAGATTTGATTTTTGACAGGTCAAATCAACTCCAAATTGAAAAATTCCACTTGGTTTGGAAAGTATACTCAAAGAAATTTCCAACGAGCCATCCTGTGCCTGATTCCGATGCCAGGAAGGCCTCCAAAAGCCTCCTGCAAAAGCACAACCCGTTGAGGAAATGTGCGCGACCCGTTGAGGAAACTTTGCCATATTTGACCAGTTCAGCCCAGAAAACGTAGTTTGGCTCCATTTTGACTTTTTGAGGTGGATGGTGGTCCTCTTGGATGTAATTGTGACACTTTTTGGATACTTTTACTCTTGTTTAACTCTTCTAGAAGATTCTTGCATGTAAAGGGTAAAAATTGAATGTATGAACTGGTTTCCAAGTTTATAGAGGCAAGTTGTTTTGACTGCCTATTTTCTAGTGCTTAGTTTAGAAGTGGTTCAAACAGCTCCTAGGATAGTGAGCTCGACCCATGGAGGCAGGGAAAGAGGTTATATCATCTATATTATGTACTTTCTTGCTCATTTTCATGGTTGAACTCTTGAGGGAGAAGCTATCATTGTATTATTTCACTTGTATCTCTGCAATTTTTGGCTAAGGAAGACTAGGGTTTTGCAGTCATCTTTGGGATTCTTGTGGACTCATGTGTTGATGGTGTGTTTCTTCATGTTCTTTTAAGCTTTGTTATGTGATTCATTTCCTTTCTTTACTGCTGCACATTAAACAAATGAAGTGATAAAGTATGAATTCATGCTAGCCATGCTCTGCTTTTAAATTTGTTTAATTTCAATGTTTTCTTCTGTCTAAAGAGAATTCAAATTCATTGTTTGCTCTCTTTAGCCTTCTTATATTTATTTCCTAATCATCCACTTCAGCTAAAGACATCAATACAGGCTCCTACCTCGCCCCAAAGACCCCCCTGCAGAAACTGTGTCAAATCCCCGCACCCTAAATTGCAGCTCCTCAATTTGCCACCAAAAACCCAAAAACCCCCAAATCAACCTTCAAATCAGTTTACTAGCCTAATATCAGTGTTACCTTTGTTGGTCATCTCATCCTATTGAAAATCTACCGAGATTGACCGGAGAGAGCCTTCTCCTGCCCCGTAGGGCTAGCTACGAGGCTGAATGGTTTGATGTAGCTTTGAGGTTTGCCTTTTCAGCCTGAGGTGAAATTTCAAGTGCTAACAGTATGAAGATGGCGAGAAACCTTAGCAGGGGTTGGAATCTCAGTGTGAACACCTGTTTCAGAACCTGAATCTGAAAATGTTTCTTCTATCCTTTGTTTTTTATGTATTGTTGAAATCAGATTTGGGTTTTGGAACTCATGTGATGGATTTGGATCAGGATTAGATCTTGTATGCCGGGTTTTCTTTTTAGGAGCCAGCCTTCTAAGATCTTCTTATGGAAAGTTTTCTAAGATGTATGAATGTTTAAAGGGACTGACCAGGTATAAACTAGCTGTATGAGACTTAAGACTGAATAAATATTGATTGAGGAAGCTTTTGTATACTCCTGCAAATGCAAAGCAGAGGCAGTTTCCAAGGCTTTCTGGCTTTCCCTCAGACTTTATCTACAACGTTAAATACCAAACAGAGGTTTATGAAGTTGATTCCCCAGTTGAGTCGCCATTTATGTTAACACCCAGGTTGTTCCCTTTGACTCCCAAGGGAATACGGCCGGGGTAACCACTAACCAATCTTTGGATTACAGGCCCTAGCCTGCCTGAAATCAGAGAGGGCTCTCTCTTTAAATTTTAGCTTTGTTTTGTAAAGATTTTAGGCTAGTTATGGGTTTAGTTTTTTGTTTAAAGTTTTGGTTGTGAAATGTTGTTGTGAGAAGGGCATGAAATGTTTGGGAGATGTTAGTCCATTGGGCATATGGAGTCAGAGATTTGGGACAGTCCTGGTGCCTGTAATGGGAAAGTTTTGCTGCAAGGCTAGATGACTATTCTTGATATAAATTCTGATTAGTGAGTGAAACAGTGGGAGATGGAATTACAAACAGCATGATAACAGATTGAACAACAATTTCTAATTAGTAGCATACATGAATTACTAAATAGAAACTGTGAAAGATTCAGGGTTTATTGGAGCAATTAAGAATTCCAATTAAACAACTGAGCCTATAGAAAACATTTATAGCAAAGACAGATTGAAATCAGGGTGTCTCCATGGACAAATCCTGAGCTATTCTTTTTCTTTCTTCCTAAGTTTAGATTAACATGTGAAAGATATGAGTTGAACTGATAATAAACGTGAAAGAGATAGAGAAAACTTATTATATCAAGACACAACACTAGAATCCTACAGCATTCAGTAGTTCCAAGACAGCAAGCATCAGTAAGACCAACTTCTGCAAACCCCAAGGCCTTTTTCTATTATTTCTCCAGAGATTACAGCCGAGTTCTCCTTTGTAACAAGAAAACAACAACCCCGAAATGAACTGTGTGGGGGAGATTTTATACAAAAATATCAAGTAAAATATCTAGAATGATAGTTATTGAGCAATAACTATCTATACCAACTTTGTACAGTGAAGTTATTTACAAAATTTAAAGCCTGTAGTAAAGGTACATAACAGCTGTTTGTTGTTTGTCAGTTGATGATGACTTTTGGGCCCAAGGGCCGGCTGCGTTAATTCTTGGACGGCTCCTGCTAACGATGGCTGCTGTAGATGACACGTTGTGGCTCTGATGCTTTTGGGATGCTGACCAGTGATCTTTGACCTGTGGTTGCTGATCTGTGACTTCTTTATTGATTCTCTGCTTGCTGTAAAATGCATTTGATTAAATTATTTTGTCAAATCACAGCAAAGTCCTTATCATATCTGTCCACCATTGATCAGTGGGCATCTGATGCCTTTGCATCTTGTGTAATGTTTCATCAGCATATGTATATTTGTAGTAATTAGGGGGGACTTCAAACAGGTGATTGATTTCATGTTCTATAAAAAAATAATTTTCTAGTTTATCATACAGCTCTTGTCCTGTGGGCGGCCCAGTTTCTTCCGAAGTGCTAGATGAGGTAGTCAACTGATCAGTGATGTAGTTGTCGACTCTTTTTGCATATTGCTCATGAGAAGATAGCCTTCCTGCGCTGTTTAGTAAAATGGGGAGTCCCCTATCATATAATGCTGTGATCTTGGCACCAAAAGTATTTACCTCTGCTTGAATGTCCTGACATTTTCTTTCTAGTGCATGTACATAGTTTCTGAGGGTGAGTACCCTTTTGATCAACAAAATTGTATCAGTTCTATCTCTGATACCCATGTTTGCTAACTGTATGCCAGTTCTATTGTTCAACACATTGATCATTCTAGTAGCTACATCTGGCATACTTCCTAGAGAAGCTCTGGCTTTTTGACTTTCTGCGTAAGCCCTGCCCAGCAAATCCATTTGCTCATGGATGGTCTCTATATATTGCCATTGGTCTGTGATTGATTGACCAATCTTTAACCATATGATCTTCTTGAGCTCCGTTATTGCTTTGCCCATGGCCATCTCTTTCTCTAGCTCTTTGATTTTTCTTTCCAAGGTCCTTACTTCCCTTGTCTTTTCTGCCACCTGTTGCTTAGATTTATCATGTTTCTCATTGAGTGTGGCCAATTTCTCCTTGGCTTCATTCAGCTCTGCCATCTGGGCTTCTAGGATTTGAATCTCCTTCATCATCTTTTGCATGTCTAGGCTTGGAGCCTGTTCTGGTGCCTTTGCTGGTGCTGATGTTGATGGAGCTGTTTGAGCTGTCTGCCCTGTGGGAGGAGCAGTAGTTTGAGGGGACTCCTCAAGGTTTATGACTTGCTGAGGGGGTTGAGATGGCTGGCCTCCCTCTTTCTGCTTTAGTGCCTCCTGTAGTGCAGCCTCTGTTTCTACCAATTTACCTTCTGTTTGGACCATTTGCTGATGTAGTGTTATCAGCATGGCTGCTGTATCCTGGTCTTTCCTCTGCTGAGCAACCTCTTCTGTTTGGGGGTGAAGGGTTGCTGGGATCTTCACCATCATTCTCAGAGCTGCAATATCTGCATCTCTTTCTTTTAGCAGTGCCTGCACATCTTTGGGATCCTTTGGGTCATGCTCTATAATTATTTCCTCCAGAGACCTGATCCTATTGTCTTTAGCCTGGGAGGATGCCTTTTCTAACTCCAATTATGCAGTGGTATTATTCAAATAATTCTGCAATCTATAATTTATCAATGTTTTATCTGCAAGAGTGGCATACACCATCTCACCTGTTTGCTTGTGCAATTCAATTTGATCCATTGGGTGGATGTCCTTGGACAAGATTTCCAGGTTTGTTCTTATATAATCAGCTGCAGACTGTGGCTGCAGTGCTGTGGGCATGAAATGGCTCATTATCATTTTTCCCTCTTGCACATCATATGCAGACATCAACCTTTGCTGGTTTGTAGGAGCCATTTTCAACAAGCGATTGTACAACTGTAACTTCACTGGCTCATTTCTGGCCTTGATTTCTATGAATTGTTTCTTTATGCTAGACTCACCCTTTCTTTGTTGCCCTGAGGAGCTGACCTCTCCTTCAAGTATTCTTTGCTGCTCTTGCTGTAATGAGCTAGCTGATACCTCTGTGCTGGGGGGACCCATCTGTGTTTGACCAAAAGGCATCTCCTCCTCTAAAAAAGGATTGAGCCTTTGTCTCTTTTCCCCTTGCTGTGATGTTGCGGTACTAAGGGGAGTCTATTCCTCTCTATCTCTCTTCTTACCCCTCTCTTCATTGATAGGGGTTTGGAGCACCGAAGTCTCCACTGTAACATTCTGTACTGGGGCCTCCTTTTCTTGCATTTGCTCATCATTAGGACCAGGAGCCTGTGCCATTTCTTCCTGTTGTTCAGGATGATTTTCAGGCTGTTCTTCTTGGGCTGATGGCTGCTCTTAAGGGCCTCTTGCTGTTCTGTTTCCTTGCCTTTATCCTTGGCTGAAGTCTCTGCTGTAATTGGGGCTTGGGCTACCTTTTGTGGAGCTGTGGATGATGAGGCAGTTGCTCCCACTTGAGTGCCTGGAAGAGGAAATACCTGTGAACAAAGCTCTAAGTCAGCCAACTTTTGGAGATTTCTTATTCCTCTTTGAGCTAATTCTTCTTGTGTAGTAGCCTCTTCTAAGGTGCCTTCCCTCCATTCTAGTTGATTTGCATATTTTTCTATGTGAGGCAACCTTACGTGATCATAACTGGCCAGCCTATATCTGACCCTTCTTAAGCTTATGAAATGAGTGGGGTCGTATGGTATCCAAAGGAAGCTGGTATGTAAGCCAAGGCCATTTATCATTCTATCTGCCTCTTGCCAAGCTTCATCCCTTTTATTGTAGATGAAGGGGCCTAATTGGTTTCTGACTTTAAGCTGTGCTTTCTTGCCCTTGCTTGAAAAATGGAGTACATCAGCATTCCCAAATTGCCTGAAATACTCAAGGGCAAATAATCTCATAGGCACATATCTGGGCAATCTGTATGGGGCCAACTCACACCCATATATTCTGATAACTGTGTGGTTTTGGTAAAAATACCAATCCCCAATGCTGTATACCTTGGACAACTGAAGAATTCTCTGCATCTCATCAGTTAGTCTTGGAGGAGGTGAGCTCAGAAGCAGAGACATGGCTGGGTGGATGAAGAGGTCTATAAACTCACAATAAGTGTAAGGGGAACAAGACCTATCGTGGAAAACAGAGGACCAATAGACCACTGACCTTGGATTGCCTTGTGCATCCATTCTTTTCACAGAAAAAGGAAATTTCTCATGCTGATAGTATAGGATTAAATGATAGATATAGGAGGTGTATCTGAACACCCTTTCTCTTTCCAAGTCTATCAATTGCTCATGTATTTTATCGGAGATGTAAGTGGCATAGTCATAACAGATTGGGGGCTTACCAGGGGAAAACATGGCCATTATCACCAGCACAGTTTCATCAACAATTTCTATTGAATTATAGCCCAATATGGGACTAATCATGTCTGCAAGGTCTGTGCCCAATTGATTCAGGTATACATGATGGATGGGAGGGTACTTCATGGTCTCAGAGGTTGAATCAATGAACAATTGATTTATCTTGGTGATTTGAGCATCTGTCAGTTTAACTCCTTGTTTTATCAGATCCATCATTGATAAAGGAACTAATTTCTTAGCAGTTTTGAAGTTTAGCATCTCTCTAATGGCTGCAGGGGTGACATAAAAAACAACTAAGCCTGAAGGGTCAAGCACAGCCCTCTGAGTGGGGTCATAGAAGGCAGCACACCGGTGGATTAGGTCAGGAAACATATTGACCTAAGGGAGCTTGAAGATGGGGAGGAAAGAGTCCCAAATGCCCAATATATCAGTTCCACTATTATGCTTAATTTTCAATTCATTTAGCAAGTGAATGTGATACTTGCTATTCATTAGAATTTCCTCTGATATTTGGTAATCTTTATCTGCTAATGGTTGCCATTCCAACTCTCTCTGAGGGGCATTCAATGGAGCAATATTCAGGGCAAAAGGTGCTACTGGTGTATCCATGTTTTACAAGCGAACTTGGGTTAAATTTCGACTATTTTTGGGAGAAACACCGTCCTGCGCGGTAGGTTGAGTAATTTGCTGAATTACAGCCTGTTTCAGAGCAACAAGGGCGTAATTGGGCACAATTGGCCGGTTAAAAACTGATGGAATTGGTTTTAAGGCGTAGCAGGCCTATTTCTCCAGGGAAGATGGTCAATTGTAATGGTTTTTTAACAATGCAGGACGAAACAGAGCACACAGTCGGGGAATTGACAAATACCTAGTTTAATGGCGGTATTTGAGCTTGGTTGCAGTCGAATTCTGGGCAGCAGCAGCTCTGAATGGTCTTGGCAAGGTGCGGCAGCAAAGGACGTGAAAATACATGCAGGAGGCAGAGCAGAAAAACACAGAAAAATGCGCAAAAATGGCAAAATTCGGCCAAATATGGACTTTTTGGCGTTGGCGCGAAAATTTGGATGACGTCAGCATGACATCATCAGGTGGGGTCAGGGTCGGGTGACATCAGCATGACATCATCGGGTGACGTGGCGGCCTGTGAGTGGTCCACGGGGACTGCACAGGTGGCGTGACAGCTCGGAGCGATGGCAGGCGGGGGCGCTGATGCGGCGGTGAGGTGGCGTGATGTTGGCTTGACCGGTCAGCGGAAAACCGGGAGTGGTAAGCAGTTTTATATCGCACCGCTATTCATACAGAAGCGGGATTGTCAGAGGCAGGCCCGATCCAGTAATATGGAGACGCGTGCCCCCGTGTGTACGTCAGCGGACGTCATTTTTCAGAAGCTAACAGCAGTACATCGGGGCCGCTCCGAAATTGATGAGGGCCATCGGATGGGAAAGCCCAGATTCGACGGCTGGCGGGAGGGCAAGTTGTCAGGGCGATACGGTCAGGCGGGGCAAATAAAATATTATTATTCGTTGAAATATGCGCCCGGCGGAACATTGGAAAAAGTGGGTTTTTATGGTTTTTACAGAGTTACGTGTTAAAAAGGGATTTTGCACAGGTTCATTTACAAAAAGGGTTTAGGTTATTAATCCAAGCAGATCTCAGATTAATCCCAAGATTAATTTTTCAGCGCTCTTTGGGTCGCGCTCAATGTTTTAGCGCTTGAAAACATTTAATTTCCAATCATAGAGCTATAATGCTCGGGGAAGGGAATATGTAGATTTTTTAGGTTTTATGCATAATTTACATAGTAATAGGGGGAATAGGGGGTATAGGGAGTTAAATAGTGATAGATTAGCAGTTAGTATGAGTGGAAAAGGTGGATGAGGGGGGAAAAACACTAAGTTTTATATGAAATCAACTTAGTTTAGGAAGTAGATCAAAATGAAAAGAATTTTTACCCAAGAAATGTGGCTTTTAAAGAAACGAGAACCAACAAAAGACTTTGACTTCTTCCATGAGGGTAGGTAGTATTGGGATGTTAGTAATGAGTGTAATGGGGGTAATCAGGGGGTTAGACATGCTCCATGGTGATGCTACAAAAATGATAGAGGAGAGGAGCTTCTCTATCCAATGAAGTTTTCTTGCTTTAGACCAACAAAATTGAAAAGAGTTGACACTTCTGCAACCCCATCTACCTACCCATCTACTTGCCTAGCATTTTTTGTTTCTTCATAGAGGGTGCACTTGGACTAGCAAACCCTCACTTGTTCTTTTCTTTTCTTTTTGCTTTTCTCTTTGCTTTTCTATCTACAACTAACCTTATTACCTCCAAGGCCCCAGATTAAGCAGTTGGGAACCTTAATTCTCTACCTAACTACTGGCCTGCCAAGATTAAGCAGTTTGGACAGGCTTCTTTCTCTATTCTTATGACAAGAAATTGAAACATGGCATGATCCAGATTAGGCTGTTGGACCATCCATCCAAAATTCAGTTAACATCTAGCTATGTACACATATTGCATTCTCTTGGAAATATGGGATCTTTACATCACCAAAGCAGAGCATATTTGGAACTTTCTTTGCCAATCATGAAATATGAAACCTATTGGTATACGTATCTAACAGATATAACATGGGCCGTCAATCTGTGCTCATGATTGAAGGTTCACATTTAATCGTTGATCATAGTTTCACCCTTCATATAACCTGTGCCGATACTTCATCGATACTTTCGCTGATGCGACCCATCGATAGCGATCATCAGTGATCACCGATCGGCGGTGTCCAACTCCAATAGCCACTGCTTGGGATTGCCGATTTACGATTTGTCGCTTAGATCTGGGCCGTTGATTGGCCAGATCTAACGACAGCTGTGCATTCTTGGGTTTTAATCCTGTGGTAAGGGTTTTTCACTGATTTTGAAGTGTTTTAGCCTCCCGATAGTGCATTTTTTCCCTTCCAAGGGCTTTCCTCCCTTGCTTGTTTCGATTGATGTTTGATCTTTGAGCACCTTTGAAGACTTAGGGAGTGCTTTGGAGCATATTTGGATCCAATTTTGGGCCTTTTGTCAACGAAGCTAACATTGGCTCCTTCTAGGGATGAAATCCTCCCTGTGAGGTTTCAAGAACTATAGATCAATGCCTTTCCTGTATACAACAAGGTCAAATCTTCCTCCTAGTGTTGCATTGGGCATGGAGTCTATTAAGCATGAAATAAAAACTTTGAAAACAACATATTTACAATACCAAGGCTTGAAAGCCTTAACTGAAATAAAGTTCGAAGAACAGCCCATTGAATGGGCCATCAAAAACATATCCTTCCTTTGATGCATCCCTTTTGAGAAAACAGTCACCAAACTGAAAATTGACCCTTTTTACCTTTCCATGAAAGGTTTCTTTCTCTTGGTCAATGTGTATATCAGCCAATTCATCAAAGAATTGCAAAAGCCTATTGATTTGATCCTCTACTTCAAAAAGTTTCGAACACATGATATTATCAGGCAGAGATGGTCTATATTTCACCTCCTCTCTGTATGCTTTCAACCTTGGATGTTTTGATTGGGAGGTTTTGTACACCTGCTGAATGACAAGGTCTACTTCACACTTTGCTGTGTCATTTGTGACCTGAAAAGTTAATATGAAAGATGAATCAATGCATTCTTGTGTGGGGAACACAATGACTTCACCTATTCCTGCAGCTCCCTCAGAGCAAGCCCCATCAAAGAACATGTCCCAAATCTGTGGGCCTTCTTCCTCTATGATAGAAAACTAATTTTTTAAGTTGCGTAGAGGCCAACTGATAAGTCTTGGTAATGTCAAGACCGAGCTTATCCATGATAGCCTTGGGCATTGGATTATGGCTGGCTCCAGTGTCCAAAAGGCAATTATGAAGGATTTTATCATGAATAGTCAGAGAGACATAGAATGATGGGGGGCTGTCTTCACAATTTTCAATCATTGGGCTGGGAATAAAAGTTGGTTGGTCATATTGTAGATTTACATAGTCAGAGGAAGCTTGGATGGCATTAGGCTCAAGAGCCTCAAGGATAGATTTCTTGAAGGACTCATTCTTCACTGGTTCAATCAAACGCATAGGTATTCTTGGCTTTTGAATTTCTGATTGAAAACTGAAAGAAGAAGGGGACTTGTCAAGGCCTCTTACCTCTAAGGATAGAGCTTTGAAGATGATAGGATCAACTGCTAGTTCCTTCTGCTTATTAGCTTGCTGTTCTGCAGGGAAAACAACTAACTTAATGAACATGAGTCTCCTTGGCATTATTCATTTTTGACCTCAGATTAGATTTGTGCTGATCTACAGTTTGTAGAATAGCTTCACCGTCCCACTCTTGGCTGATCTGGTCATTGAATAATGAATTCTCATAGGCAACCTTGGTTAAAAAGGTGGCACTGCCTTTGTCTTCCATACAATGGATCTCATCATCTTTGTCAAACTACTCTTCTTCCATGACTGCATTTTGAAAAGGGGTCTTCACCCTTTGGTATTCATTAGCATCTTTGTTTCTTTGCAAAATCTACAACTACTCATTTGCTCTTCTATATGGAATTGGATTTGGAAGAGCAAAGGTATTAGGAACCCTTCCTTTCCCAGAACGCTACTCAACCTTTAATTTGGAAACTTCAAAGGCTAATGACTCTATCATCTTGGCCATTTTATCGATCTTGGGATCTGAAGATGATGAAGGCTCGCCCCTCTGTCTCCTTCTATCAACATTACCTTTGAGCTTTTCTGTAGCCATAATGTTTGATTCTACTTCCAGGGCTGCATCTTGCATATTAGCCAAAGAAGCACATCGCCTCTCCCTCAACAACAGACAAAATTTAGAATCAAAGGCGCTAGCATAGATGAGTCTAGTAGAGGTAGTGGTGGGTTTCACTTCAACTGGTATCTTGCTGTACATGCGGTTAATTCTCTTATTAAAATCAAACATCAGCTCACCATTTCCCTCTTTAAGTTCCCAAACTCAGTGTGGTAGTAGAGGAGATCTTTCTTATCCCCTCAATGCTTTAGAAATGCATCATCCAAAGCCTCAATATCTGCTATAGATCTTGGGGTCAGTTCTCTGAACCATTTTCTAGCCTCTCCATCTAGGCTTTGGACAAAGACTCTCATCCAGACATCATCTTCACTAATTTCCAGGTTATCAACATAGCTATAGAATGACTCAAGATGTTCTTCAGCTGAAACACCTTCAGTCCCAATGAACTTAGGCATATACTTATGATATTCTCCAGTAGGCATAACATTCAAAAGAGTGGGCAGTATTAGAGGTCCATACCTAGCAGCTATGATTCTTTCCATTTTGGTAGGTGCTTGTGGACCTGCCATAGCTATGGTGGCTAAAAGAGTACTAGCAGTCTAAATGATAGAGGGCTAAGGAGTGATTGACAGGACTGAAGGAGTATGATGGATAGGAGGTGAGGTTTCCTTTGGGCATACAACAAAAGGAAAACCTAAAGAATAAGGAGATTTATGAATCTCTAAGAGTTTAGTATTAGAAGCTATACTCTCAACATATATTTGTTCTATTACAGCCCTTTCTTGAAGAGATATAGGAGATTGTTTAGGTTTACTTGAACCTGATGCTCCTTTCTGCAATACCTTTCTTTCTTTGATGATCTTTTCAGGGTCAGGTACTGGGTCAGCTTGTGACTTCTGAGGATTTCTCTGAGTATGCCTCACAAACTGAGCCGGAACTATGAAGTGGAGTTGCTAAGAGGTTCGGCCTCCAGTAGAGTCACTAGATAGATGATTACAACCAAAAATGTGCCCAGAATTTGTTTATAATCAAAGATGGATCTCTGTCGTTTCCGAGGGAAGCTGAGCTTCAGTTTCCTCACCCCGGAAAAGGAGCCAATTATGTTATCACTCCAGGAAACTCTCCTAGGTTGTAGCTCGGAGATGCCTGGTAACATATAATCTTCAATATTGTTCTCAGAACTATTGGAATGAATGATGGTTTGGTCAAGATATATGACCATTTCAGCTTTATTCCCACTCAAGGCATGCATGAACACTCTCAACAACACGAGGCTTTAAACCACTAATGCTCAATAGTTTATAGATTTAATGGATAGATGGAGAATACTAACTGTATTAGCAGATTGCATATATAAACATAAATGAATGACTAGCTACAGGCAGCAAAAGAGAATACTGACTGTACTAGCAGATGCATATATGACCACATATTAATGGTTAGCTACAGGTAGAAAAGGATCTTGCAAATCTAAGTTATCAAAGCAGAGATAAGATGACAATTATTTGGCCTTAGACACAACAAACTGTTCAAGTGCAAACATAGAACAACAAAGAGAATGGATGTTGAACATATAATGGAAAAAGAGGCTTGTATTTCTAGAATGAAGATGAGAAGCTTGAAGGAACATTGGAGGAATAATCTCCAAAAGTTGAACCTCTATTACATCTTACTAACATCTATTTATAGCCTGTTTACAATGCTCCTGAGCTCTTTAGAAGGCTCAGAGTCTTAGTCTTCCTGATAAGCATCGTTAACTGATTTGATGCCCTCTAAGCAAGCATGGGATCAAAGTTTTTTTCTTTTGACAATAGAGTAACTACTTTAAGATATTTTGGTAGCTTGTTGTGCTTTTTGGGAGTTCTCCTGAGCCAGAGATTCTCCATGATGTTCGTTTGATTTGGCTTTGTCGCACTATCTATGCCACCTGATCGATTCTGTTTAGGGCTAGCTGAGTGTGCTTCATGAATGTTTCTGTTAGGGCAATCTATGCTGCGAAGGGAGAGCTACTGGGCCTCTGTTCTCCCTTTAGATGTTCAGAATGACTGTTCTTTCTGTTAAACATAGAAAAACACAACAACCTTGTGAAAATCCTGCCCATTTCCCTTCTTTTCGGACTTAAAAAATGATTAGATACGACTTATCAATCTCTCAAGTTTTCCCTTGTCGCCATTGCAAGTCGCGTTCAACCCTATTCCTATGTATTTCATTTATACAATGAAAACATTGAAAAATTCATGAAAAATGCTTTGGGCAGACTTCAAATTTCATATATTCCACTTCTTGGATCTTCTCAGGTTTGGGCTTCATCGCTATCGGCGTTGCTAGGCTTCCTTTGTATTTTCGTTATATAACAAAAATATATCAAATACATTGAAAACTGCTTGGGCGTGGATCTCAAAATATATGAATTCACAACTATAACGCCGTCAGGTCTAGCTCTTCGGGTCGCCCATATGTATGTGCATAGGCCCTGCCCCTTGGTATATCGCCGATGCGATATAGCGATGTGATGCAATCGCAATCGCTGATCGCTCAATGCCCGAGCCTTTATATATATAACCTGGCATATGTTCCCCACTGATGCGACCCGCCGATCCAATCATCGACGATCGCTGATCAGCGGTGTCATGTGCCCGCATTTAGTTTGTCCCCTCTCTGTCCTTTTTGGACTTCAACAACCCTAAAAAATGATTAATTCCTTTATCGGGTCCGCCCTTAGGGTTATTGCAAGTCGCATTCGGCCCGCTCCCTTTATATTTCGTTGTATAATGAAATATATGAAAAATGCATTAAAAATCGCTTGGGCGTGGACTTGAAATCTTATAGAATACCATTAATAATGCCGTTAGGTCTGGCGTTATCGCATCGCCCTTATATATATGCAAAGGCCCTGCCCCATGGTTTTCGATGAAAGTGATCCAGTGATATAATGTGGGCTATCGATCTGCGCATGCAATCGACGGTCCACGTTTAATTGCTGATTGCAGTCACACCCTCCATATAACCTACGTCGATACTTTCACCGGTGTGACCCGCCAATAGCGATCATCGATGATTGCTGATCGGTGGTGTCTAGCTCCGATTGCCATTGCTTAGGACAACCAATTTGCGATTTGCCACTTAGATCTGGGCTGTTGATCGGCTAGATCTAACGGCAGCTGTGCATTCTTGGGTTTTAAGCCCGCGGTAAGGGTTTTTGACTAATTTTGAAGTGTTTTAGCCTCCCAATAGTGCATTTTTTCCCTTCCAAGGGCTTTCCTCCCTTGCTTGTTTCGATCGATGGATGATCTCTGAGCACTTTTGAAGACTTAGGGAGTGCTTTGGAGCATATTTGGATCCAATTTTGGGCCTTTTGTCAGCAAAGCTAACAATGGCGACCATATTGGGGAAGAATAAATTTTAATCCAAAACATTATTATTCCCTGCTTTTAAAAAATTAGTATTTCAATAAGAAATTGCTGTATCAATATGAAATACATGATTTGAGGTTACTTTTGTAGATATCTGTTAAATTATAGATCCTAATTTTTTTTTGTGTGTGTGTGTGATGATTTTTCATAACCATGGCTCCCAGAAGAATTTATACTAGATCTCATCCTGATCCCAACCTTGCTAAAATTGTACATGACCTTAAGAAACTGGTGAGAAAAAGAAGCTTTACCAAGAGTCAAGGTAGTAATAGTCCCTTGTCTAGATTCAATTCTTCTCTGGAAAATACCCCTTTGTCAAGATCAAATTCTCTTCCAGAGAAGTTTGAAATTTTACAAGACATAGAATTTGATTTTCCTTTTTAGCAATGTTTGTTTAGATCCAAGTATGAGGCTTTCATAGATCAAACTGTCATAGATATATCCATATTGCAACCGTATATCTCCCAAGCTCAAGACCTTGAATCAGAACCTGATCTTGAACCTTTGCAACAATTTTCCAAATTGCAAGGTCTTGTTTTAGTGTTGGACCAAGCTATAGAAGGAGCTTTCATTCAACAATATGTTGAATTTTCTACTTTGACGATTGTAACAACCTCTTTATCTACCTAGTCCTCTCATTCTATACATTTATAGCCTCCTAGTCCTACTCATTCTGTAGTTTCAACTTCCCTACCTCTGGTTTCTCAAACTACTAGACCTACTATCCCTGTAGTTATCCAGACTACACCTCCGCTAGGTCCATCCTCAACTCAATCTACTAGGACAATTATGGTAGGAAGGTATGCACCCTTGGTGTTATCAGGCTAGCTAAATGCTATGCCTACAGATTATCCATCCAAAATTGTGACCTTTGACAATAATGGTGCTTATATTTCCCAAAAACATGTAGATAGGATGAATGACGTGTTTGACCTACAATAAGTGGATGAGGCCGATGCTAAAATGAGATTATTTTCCCAGAGATTAGGAGGTGATGTGAAGAAGTGGTTTAGGGGTTTACCCACATGAAGAATAGCCAACCTTGCTGCTTTCCATCAAGATTTTTTAGCTAGATGAGAGATCAAAAAGAACCTGCTACAACTCCTAAGCGAATATAAAAGGTTAAAAAGAAAACCCAATGAAATTGTGGAAGAGTATTGTGAAATATTCAAGACTGTGTACAATGCCTTCCCACAAGACATCAAGCCCTCTCTTGGCCTAGCATTGATTGATTTTCCAGATGGATTTGATGTAGATATGGAGTATCAACTTAGGGAAAGAGACCCAACAACTTTAGAAGAAATGCAAGCAAATGCAGTTAAAGTTGAAGCCAATATCCTGGCCAAAAAATCCAAATTGAAGTTTGAACACAGAGTAACCATAAAAGAAGAACCTTCTACTTCTTCTGTTGACCATAATATTGATAACCTAGTCAGAGTAGTGAATCAAATGATGCAAAGAGTGAACCTAAAGGAAAAAAATAAAACAAGTCAAAACCAAAATGTTCAATAAACTAGAAACCAAAATTTTAGAAGAAATACTCCCCAAATTAAACAAAGAGAGAAAAAGGGACCAGATTAGCAGATTCAACCTCCTTTTTAGGAAAATTACGTGGATGATGAGGGGAATATTGTGGAAGATTTGGATGATAACCAAATTAATTTGTTAGGGGTAAATGAAGATGAAACAATGTTTCTCACTCAAGAGGAACAAGAAATTTTTCTTATAGCCCAGACTGAAATAGATTTTGAAGAGTCAGAGGAATACAAACAAGGGTTTGAAGATGCTACAATGGAACTACTTAGGTAGTACAATCTTAGAAGTAAGAAAAATCAAGATACTACAACTAAAAAGAATGTTGAAAATCCTATTAAGAAGTTCTCTGATTCTGATCCAAAGAAAATAATAGAAAATCCCCCTAAGAAAACCACAGAAACTCTTGGAGAGAAACTTGTAGAACCTGTTATAAAAAGGGCAATTGATACTTCTTCTAGAAACACTCAAGCTGATATACCTTCTACTAGACAACAAACTGAACTGGCCACAAAACTAATTGCTGATAAGTCTGATTCTTCAAATCTGCTTAAAAATAAAACACCATTCAATATAGAAAATGAACTTTCAAAGTTGAAAATTTCTATCCCCTTAACTGAATTAGTCAAAAAGAATGTACAAGACTCATGTCCTGAAGGCATTAAACGTTGGGGGGAAAACTGATGATGTAAATTTGAGTGATGATCAACTTGGGCTCCTATTTGGGCCTGAGGTAGAAGGAAAACCACAAGAAGGAGGAGTACCTCCATTTTATGTCAGCTTGAATATTCATGATAAAATACTTCATAATGCTATACTAGATTCAGGAGCATCTCATAATCTAATCCCCAAAGTAGTCATGGAGAAACTAGGACTAGATATCACTAGACAATACAAAGATTTGTATTCCTTTGAATCTAGCAAAGTTAGGTGCCTAGGTATTATCAAAGACCTATGTGTCACTTTATCCAAAATCCCTGCTAAACATATAATGATGGATATAGTGGTTGCAGATATTCCCCCAAAGTATGGCATGATCTTGTCACGCTCATGGAGAGCAAAATTACAAGAAACCCTGCAAATGGACATGACTTATGCCACTATATTAGTGTTTGATCAACAGAGAATACTGTATAGGGAAACCTTAATGAATTACATGGTCAAGAGTCAAGATAAACCACATAACTACTCTCTCTACTCTATTCATTCTGACCTGGACTCCTTCCTTCTTTACAATGATGAGGGCATTAGTGCATAGGTCACCCAGGAATAAAATGGTATTGATAAAAATAGGAAAATCAGACTCTAATTGTGCAAAAAAACACTGAAACTGAACCTTTTTGGAACATGAGCTTTGATGGCTCTTGTAGCAAAGTAGGTTCAGGGGCAGGTGTTTGGGTGTCCAATGTAGGAGGCAATCATGTAGAAGGTCATTCCTATAAACTCAATTTTCATTGCACCAATAATATAGAAGAATATGAGGCACTTCTCTTAGGATTGAAACTATTGAAGAAGTTAGGTGCTAAAATAATTGTTGTTCAAGGAGATTCTGAGTTTATTATTAAACAGATCAAGGGAGAATATGCTGCAAATCATCCTAGGTTGAGAAACTACATGAATGCTGTCCTTGAATTTTTAAGAACTTTTGAAGAATATAACCTTTCTGTCATTACAAGGAATCAAAATGTATTGGCTAATGGTTTATCTTTTTTAGCTAGCACATGCCAAATGCCTCATCCAAACAAACAATATACAATGGAGGTTAAACACCGTCCTGTTGTACCTGATAATATGAGACATTGGCAGGTATTTGGAAGTGATAAGCAAATTGATTTTTTTTTGCAATCCAAGAAGGAGTATGAAGACAATAGCATAGATTCAGACTGTGAAGAGGAAGATCATATTATTGAATTTCTAGACTCTAAAGTAGGGAATCATATTGTTGAATATGTTAGTGTAGATAAACACCTTGATGATTCAAATGTAAATATTTCAGTCAGTAAAGATGTACATACACTAGAATTACATGAAATTGATCCAGAAAAAGAAGAATTTGAAGTACTTCAACTTAAAGATAATGTTCTTCCAAGGGGTCTAGCTCCTTTAGAAGAACATTTTGATTTTATTGATGTAGCAAAAAATCCAAAAATTGAACTTTTTAGGGGCAGACATAGAAGAATGCAATATAGGTAGTGAACATAATCCCAAAATGATAAATCTCTCAAAATCACTGCCTATTATCACAAAAAAATGATATATATCTCTTTTCAAAGAATTTACATATATCTTTGCCTGGAGCTATGAGGACCTGAAAGCATATGACACCAGTATCATACAACACAAAATCCCAATCAAAGAAGATAAAAAACCATTCAAGCAGAAAACTTAGTAGGTTCAATCCTATCTTAGTGCCTTTGGTGGAGAAAGAAGTGAAAAGGATGTATCATGCAAAAATTATACTTCCTATTAGATACTCTAGATGGGTGTCTAACATTGTGCCTACTAGAAAGAAAACTGGAGAAATCAGACTATGTATTGATTTCAGAAATCTAAATAAGGTATCCCTTAAAGACAACTACCCGTTACCTAAAATGGATCATATATTGCAAAAGGTAGTAGGATCAGTAGGATTTCCTTGTTAGATGGTTTCTCAGGTTATAACCAAGTCTTAATGCACCCTGATGATCAGGATTAAACTGCCTTCACTACACCATGGGTCACTTTCATGTATGTGAAAATGCCCTTTGGGTTAATGAATGCTAGAGATACTTTCCAAAGAGCAATGGATATTGCCTTTGCTAATGAAATTGGCCATTTTATTGTGATTTATCTAGATGACATTACAATCTATTCAAAAACTGATGAGGAACATTTAGCACATCTGAGAAGAGTGTTTGAAAAATGTAGAAGGTTTGGTATCTCACTTAATCCTAAAAAGACAATGTTTTGCCTTGAGGAAGGAAAACTTCTTGGTCACATTATATCCAAGGATGGAATTAGGATTGATCCCAGTAGGATTGAAGCAATTTTAAAAATTAGTTATCTAAGAAACATCAGAGAGCTTCAATCTTTTATTCTTAAAATAAATTTCCTAAGGAGATTCATTCCTAACATGGCAAAACTTCTTAGAAACATGAAAAACATGCTTAAAAAGGACTCTGAAATAAAGTGGAGTATTGAGGCTAAATAATCCTTTGAGTTAGTCAAACAGGCATTGACCAAGGAACCAGTGTTGATCAGCCTAGATTTTACCAAAGATTTCACAATCTTCTCTTTTGCTTCCAAACACACCATTGCAATAATTTTTTGCAGAAAAATAGTGAAGGCTTTGAACAACCTATTGCATTCTTTAGAAATTTTTTAAGAGATACATCTTTGAAATACAATATTATGGAAAAACAGGCCTTTGCATTAGTTAAAGCATTAAAATATTTTAGAGTATATATTTTTCATTCCCATATTATTGCTTATGTACCTAATGCAGTGGTTAAAGACATTTTGACACAGAATGGACTTGATGGAAAGCGAGGAATATGGATTGCTGTCATTCTGGAATACGACTTATAAATCAAGCTCACCAAGTTAATTAAAGGTCAGGGACTAGCCAAATTGATGGCTGAGTCAAATTTCCATGCATTAGACATTAACTTGATTGATTCATTAGATAATCAAGAGGAACAGGTGACTCCACAAATTGATGAGGCATTTCTGAACTCACCCTGGTATGTAGACTTGCTTTATGTTTTATTTAATTTAAATGCTCCTCTTGGTTTGACAAAAACAAAGGCAATATTTCTTAAGTTAAAAGAAGTTAAATTTTTCATTATAGCCAATGTATTTTATTGGAAAGATGCTAGGGCTATATTACTTAAATTCTTATTGAAGGATGATGCAGATAAAGTTATGCAGGAATTCCATGAAGGCGACTGTGGTGGACATCTTTATTGGAAAACCACTACTAATAAAATCTTTAGAGCTGGTTTCTAATGGCCTACAATTTTCCCTGATATTCACAAACATGTCACCTCATGTCATAAATGCTAGATTTTTGAGGGAAAGAGAAAAATGTTTCCCTTGCCCTTAATCTCTGTTGAAAGCCCTTTCTAGCAATGGGGATTGGATTTCATTGATGAAATTAATCCTCTTCCTCTGCCCAACACAAGTGGATTCTTACAGCCACTGACTACTTTACCAAGTGGATAGAGGGCACCCCTTCCAAAAATGCCATTGATGCTTTCATTGTTAAATTCCTTGAGACCAATATCCTCTCCATATTTCGCTGTCCTAGAAAACTCATCACTAGTAATGTTGGAACTTTCAAATATAAAAATATGGTTGAATTCTGCCATAAATACCACATCACTTTGGGACATTGAACAACTTATTACCCTTAGGGTAATGGGTTGCATGAGTCGTCAAACAAAAGTTTGGTAAACATCATCAAAAATCTATTAGATGGCAACAAAAAGTCTTGAACAACAAGCTGGTAAATGCACTTTGGGCTGACAGACTTACTACTAAAAAATCAATTAGCATGTCACCATACCAATTGGTCTATGGGATGGATGTAGTTTTTCCATCCTCAGGATTTCCAGTCATGAAGATCATTCAAGAAGTGAAATATGAACCCAATGATGTACATATAAGGATTAATCAAATTATCCAGTTGCAACAATCCAGGGAGGAAGTATACCATAGGACCCAAGTTATTCAAGAAAATGTTAAAAAGATTTTAATGATTTTAACATTGGGGAACAAGTGTTGATCTGGGATTCAAGGAGAGAAGAAAAGGGCAAACATGGCAAGTTTGATAATATTTGGAATGGGCCATATGTTGTTCATGCTTTCAGGGGAAATAATGCATTCTACCTTAAAGACCTAGATGGAGCAGACATACCTGGAGGTCCTGTTAATGGCAGGATGTTGAAGCACTACATTTTCTAGCATATATATTTTCCTTTCATCATTGTAAATATCACAACCTTTATGGTTTTGATTGGGTAACTTATTAACAAAGTTTGAAGCCCGTAGTGAAGGCCCTCAGCCTGGATTAATGAGCTACCAATAGTATCCTAAACAACAAAGAAATAAGATGAGGACATTATAGACATGGAGTACTCAAGGCTACTGATCTTATGTTCTTGACACTTCACTTGGAGAAGTGCCATCCCCATCTGAAGCCACTGTTAGAGTCCTATAATTATAGGATCTTAAGGTGATTGAGTATTCTTTATTTTTGATTTCATGTTGTATATAAATTTCAATATTCAAATGATTTCCAAAAAATAGAAAAAAGAAAATGAAAACAGGGCATGTTAAAAAATAAATAAAAAAAGGAAATATGAACCCCATAAAAGAAAAGATAGAAGATAAGATTGGAAGTGCTGCAAGTCCAAGTGCCAATACTGTTATAGACATTTTTGGTCCCTACAACCCCAAGCATGAAATGTCCATAAACCAAGGGCTTCTAAGTCCCTAAAAGTGTTGTTCTAACCCCTAAAGGAACAAGGTCAACAGATTACAGCTTCTCCCAGAAGTTCTCCATGAGAAACTGCTCAGAATTGGTCAAAACAGGATCATTGCAGCTGCTCCACTGGCTAGGTGCATTGCATCTCACCCAAATACACTGTGAGGGTACGTTGCATTTCAAAATTCCCTTCTGTGGGGTGCGATGGGCGAGAAATGACAAATGGCAGTGTCATTCCGCGAGGTGGAGAGGCAACGGAAGCTTCTAGAATCTTCTCCTATGACACTTGCCTCACTGAATTCGACCAAGGATGAGTAAGAGGCCATCAGTCTCCAAGTGGAAGCAAGAACTATCAAAGAGAAGACACTAATCAAACCACAAGCTGACTCATCTCCCTTACAGATATCTATATATGGATCCCTCATACCAGAGATCCAGAGGCTAGAATTTTGCATATTGTAAGGAATTGCTGTTGGTTTCTTGAGACAAACATCAGATTGTTGGGTGATCTAAGTTTTGTTTGAGGTGAAGAGGGGCTTCTTTGCTGGGAGGTTGATGCTGGGTCAGAACAACTGGTTGTAACTCCTCTCGGCTCTTTTCTTGTTTATCAATAAAAGCTGTTTGAGTTTTCCTCCATGCTTTTGTGTCATTGATGCTTGTTACATTTGTATGGTCAATTTACATCTGATCCTAGATTGTTTATGATTATAGATCCATGTATTTGTATAGTGCTATGCTTCTGTGATCTTATAGGTACTTTGTGAAGCTGGGCGTGAAAGGGAGCAGGTAGCTGAGGACTATCAAAGAAGAGAGGGATCAAATCAGGAGATTAGCGCAAGATAAAGGTTGGTCTTTCTGTTCCTTTCTATCTATAATTCATAAAGGAAAAACAAAAGTAGCTTTTCTCTGTTTGTTTCTAAGGCAGCTGTCACACCTTAGTGGGATAGATCAGTTCTATATAGACACTTTTCCCTGTAACAAAATGGCGACTCCACTGGGGGACTAATTAGTTTGTTTGTTTATCATTATTTTTTGTTTGTTTCATAAACTTACAAGTAGCATTCGAACTGCATTTGCCATAACAAATGCAAAGTATACAACTACTACTTCAATCCATCTACTGGATCTGTTTATGATTTAAACAACTGATTCACAAACTATCTGATTGCCCTTGTGATAGCTCTTAGATCCTCCTTAGATCTACCCTTGATTGTTGCATTACTGATTGCTTTTTGCTCGGCCAAAACCCAAGAACTGAACTGCAAACTGTGACCCGGAACCCGAACAGAGTCTCGTTTCTGGCCCAGCACAGGTACTGTTCAGAGATTCTGAATTTCAGCGCACTTCCTGAGTGGACAACCTGCGCTGCATTTCAGATTCTCTGTGTTACAGGTGCGCTGATTATACTAGCTCTGTGCAGTTGTGGCTTCTGTGGTTCATTATTTCCAGTTCTATTCCTGAATTTTGCTGCCTGTGATCAGTATATGTCTGTTTGAAACCCCTTTTCCTTGCTGTTATTCCACCTCCTTTGTACAAAAGAACTGTAGATGTTTTTGTGTGTTTGTTGAGTCATTTACAGTTCTCCTTTGCAAAAGTAGCGTAATCGTATTGTCATCCTTTGATTTGAGACTGTCGCAATTGTCGATTTCAATCGTAGGAAAGAGTTTAATTACTGTTGATGGTCGATTACCCTGTTACTATTGCTTTTGGTCTAAATTTGTAATTTTCTAGTGTCGAGAACAAGTATTCATTTCAAAATCGTAAGGTATTGTGATCGTCTCCATTTTTTATTTCGAAAAGAAACTTGTTGATATTTGTCGCTTGAAAAGAAATTCAGATTTGTGCATCAACTTTCTTTTTAGCATTCATATACTAAGAAAGTCGAAAAGCAAATACATTCATGTGCATTTGCATATAGACAGTCTGATTGGCTTGATTTAGGAAAGTTCATTTAGAGTGTGCTCTTTGCTCTTTGTGAAAAGATTCTGTCTTTCTTTTCCCTAGTAGCTAGGATTTTCATTGCATAAAGGAGATAAAAAGTTTGTTTATCATCTTAGATTGCATTTTAGGAATTACATCTACATCTTGTGGTGAACCCGAAAGGCAAACTTCATAAGCAAGATCAACTTAAAATAAATTCAATGAATCTAACAACGCTTTGGAAATTAACGCACAACATTTAGAAGTCTAGGCTAGAGATGTATTCCGGCGTCGTAAAGCCTGGTAACTGTTGTTCTCACTGATGGTTGGGTGATTCCTCCACTTTGAGACGATAAGTGCCAGTACGGACTTGTGCTCCCATGTACCATCGAGTATATTTTGGGAGACCCCAATAGGCTTAATCCTTTATCCATAGGAAGCTGTGTCTGCCGCCCTATCGATCGCAATGCACTGAACACAACATTCGGGAAGATTGACTGCCGTACCGTAAAAAGTATTCTGCAGTTTTGCGATTGGTTTGGTAATCCCTCTACCTAGATTTCCAGAGCAGTCCCTTTCGTTCCTTTTCAGACTCCTTAATGGAAAAGGTCCATCTGAGCACTTGTCACTTCAGGCTCATTAAAAATCGAAGGAGACTAGAGTCATCTTTTGTTTTTTCTTGACTCTTAAAAATTGAAAAAACAAGTTGTGTCAAAGCGTCTAAGATTCATCTAATTCGGAAACATACTTCCCTTTTATTTTTAGTTGATCGAGTAATCCGCAATTGTGGAAGAAAGTCAATCGAAATCGCTAGAAAATCTTTTGGATAGACAAGATATGTCTGAACAACCATCAACATCTAGGACTGTGTCATCCGACGCAGCAGCGGCAAAGCCTCCTGCTGCTACTCCAACGATGTTCGATGGTATACCATCTGTCCCGGTAAGTTATCAACAACAAGCCGAAGTCCAATCAGGGACTCTTTCGACGACATGGTCAATTCCTATTTCGTCATCCGGATTATCATCTGGTATTTCTTATGCTGAAACTCAACAAATTGATCCAATGTGTCTTCAAAGGCCAATTTACCCTTTAAGTACTGGATTGCCACCATATGGAGGGCAGTATGCCTTTTCATTGTTCCCTCCCGGAGAATAACCATATGGGAGTTTACAACAAAGTTAAGGTCAAACTGGAATTACATCCAGCGGTTGGGTACCAATACTGCCTCAGCAACCAAGGGTTGTATATTCAATGCAACCAGTCCACCCTGTGTCAAATATTCCCACTATACCTGCTATGGTGACTGAATCGCAAGTACAAGCGTTACCTGTTGTATGTCAACCCCAAGTTTCTCAGGTTGCAATACAACAACCTCTTGTCTCAATGACTCAATCACAACCTCGGGTTAGTGCCTCCTTATCTGGAGCGACTTAGGCTCAAACAAGTACTGTGACTCCTCATCTTGGTCAATCATCCAGTATTGGGCATCAGAAAATGGTCCAACAACCATGGTTGGTTCAACCTCAACAACAACCATTCCAACAATCATATCAAGGACCTGAGCAACAAGTCTTTGTAAGTAATGGGCAACCGCATTTCCAAAGCGGTTATCAACAACCATATTATAATGGTTATGCCCATCAACCTTGTCAAAGTTGCCAGCATCAAATACATTATGTTGGTATGCAAAGACCTACTGCTCAGGCGATTCCATCTTATCCTGGGTATGCTTCGCCTAACCTGAATCAACAGTTGCCCTTTGTAGTAACTCTAGAATTACCAGATCTAAACTGGCTGACCAATGATCCAATTGCTTATGCCCCTTGGTGGCCAGCGATCCCGCATAAACTTCCGTCAGATATTCCTAAATTTAATGGAAATCCGGGTGAATACCTGTCGAATCATGTGATGACATTTCATCTGTGGTGTTCATCAAACACCCTAAACGATGATTCGATTAGGCTTCACCTTTTTCAGAGGACGTTAACTGGTCTGGCAGCAAAATGGTATATCGAATTGCCTAGAGCTTCATTCGACAACTTCAGTACCCTAGCCACAATATTTTTAACCCATTTTCAGTTACCGATAAGGTATGAAACGGGAACGGAACTTATTACCAATTTCAAGCAGACAACGACCACTCACATATCTGATCATATTCATGAGTGGCGAGTCGTCACAGAATGGTAAAAACATATGTTCCTGATCAGCTGCTAGCTGAATGGTTTATCAAGTCATTACTTCCTTCCATCACGGAAGATGTGGCAAAAGGAGGGGTCGTCACCGAAGAGCAGGTTATCGCTCGTGCGCAATATTTGGACTTGATTTACACTCAGTCCGGCACGCTCTACGATAAAATACCTGACGCTCCTAGACCGTAATTCTCAGTTCCTCCTCCTCCTAAATCAAACAATGACTCTGATGCCGACGAAGGCATGATTGGCACAACAGACATGAAATCGACAAAGGCTACATATAAAAAGGCCCGTAAGATTTCCAGTCAAAATGAAAATGAGGAACTTCTTGCCTCGGAAGTAAATGCCATGTCGACCGACAAGGGCAAACAACTGAAGCAACCAGGGGGCAAGAAGAAAAAGAAAGGGAGAAAAAAGAAGCAGGATGAGTCATCTCCTAAAAAACCTTCTACAAACCCTTCTGGGCAAAGGAAACCTCCTGTGGGGTGTCATATATGCGATGAGGATCATTGGACGAGAGATTGTCCACATAAAGCTGAAGTTAAGAAACTCTTTAAGAGTTCAAAAACCTTAGCAGTATTGACTGATCCGTTTCCAAACCCAGGAACCAAATTGGTTGCTAATCAAAATGCTTCCCGATCCCAAGTGCTTATGTTGTCTATCTCAGAGCAGCAAAATGATGCTTTGACAAGGAATAAAGATTATGGGAATCCACAACTGTCGAATAACAAGGCTAATGAAAAACCTAGTAGTTCGACAACAACTTTGACCGAATTTGTGCCACACATCATTCCTGAACCAATGATAAAGTCGCCAAAGGGAGTAGTACACAAATCAACATTTAATCATCAAGAAAAAGTAGCACAGAATTATAATATAATAGAGGACCTGGCCCAATCGCCGTCTGCTATGTCGACATTTGAGGTACCGCAAAATTGCCTCTCCCAAAAGCAAGCTTTATTATCAGCAATAGGTGGGATTGGCCCAATGGATTCCAATCTTGTGGCCTTTGATCATAAAGGATATGACCCTCAGCTACCAGCTCAACTAGCTTTCCTTATTCAAGTGAAAGCCCTCAACAAAATTGTTCATCGAACAATTATTGATGAGGGGGCATCTACATGTATTATGTCGATGAGTTGCTGGAAAAATTTAGGCTCACCATGCTTGTCAAGATCATCAACTACGTTAAAAGCATTTGATGGACGATCATACACTCCATACGGGATTTTAAGTAACTTGCAAGTTGAACTTGGGGGCAAAACAGTAGAAATTGATGTTGAAGTAATTGACGGAAACCTCGATTACAACATTCTACTGGGAAGGCCCTGGATATATGCCATGGCCGCAGTTGTGTCAACCTACTTCAGGAAGATTGCATTTCCCTTTCAAGGAAGAATTACAATCATCGACCAACAAACATTTCTCCCCAACAGTTCACAAGTTACAGGAAGCATTCCAATGATCCATGGAAGCAATCATTCGCTTCAAAATATTGGAGTAGGCCTCCTAAAAGACCCTGCCTTAATGGGTACTTTTGCCCTACCACCTCCGAGTAATCGGGCGGAAGTGGCCACAGTGGAAACCTGCAATAGGAAATCTTCTATATCTAATGGATTCAGAAAATTCCTAAACATTTTGTCAGCACGGTCATCGCCATTTTAGAAATATTGTAGCAATCAATTTTCTTGGCTTGGGGGGAAAACCCAAATCAACGCTCATCGAGTGTTTGGATAGATAGGTCTAAGGAATATGGCACCTCTTCAGATCCTTGGTCACATGTACATTCTACAGACGAAGGAATCATTCAATCAATGATGATAGGAGAGGCACCATGGGAAGATTACCACCATCGCTCCCATCTTTCGGATTACCACGAAAATTATTCCAGCAACCTTAATCATCCATCAGTTTTTTATTTTCTATCAAATATTGTAAATACGGTGGACTTCGAGGATGGTTCTTATCTCGTGTTGACCTCGTTAAAAAATGAAACAAATAGTCATGAGGATAGTTCTTTTACTGTGTCAACCTCATTAAAAAATGAAACAAATCCCCTTTCCAAATCTTAAAGGTAAACCTTCATTCCAACCACCGAGTTGAATGCAATGAAGCTTGGGGGGCATGCACCTCGATTTGAATTATTATGCTGGGGGCATGCAAACTTATCATGAGCAGTGTTACTGCAGGGTTCAAGCTCGTTAAAAAATAAACTCGCATCGAGCAGTTTTAGCACATAGTTCAAGCTCGTTAAAAAATAAACATAAGCCATGAGAAAATGTTTCCCCCCGCATTTAAGCTCGTTAAAAAATGAACTATTCCCCGGTAAATAACCATCGTGAATGTAGTACTTCAGCCATTAAAGCCTTGGTCATGTTTGCACCATCACCTCCACTTTTTCATTGGCCGATCATTCACCTCCATTTGATTGTTTACCCATTTTGAGGAACAACTGCGAAGAGTGATTTCACTAGCCATCCTTGTAACACTGCCGTGATTGGAAAATTCCAAACCTTACCTGGAATCAATTGCTACCCATTTTATAACTCGTTCCTCAAAAGACGAGTCTCCTTTAAGCTCTTTTCAACTGACTTGTAAAATATGAAAAGATTGCCGAGCCATTGGCCTCTCTAGCTCGATAAAGGGACAAGAAGTGCTATCCCTCCTCTAGATTTTAATCTTTTTGGACCTGAGGGATTATTACACAAAACGATCGAGCGCTTGTTTTGTTCAGCTCATTAAAAGTATCAAAAATTCATCCCTTCTATATTGTTTTATACTTTTTCGGACTTAAGGGATTATATGACGAAAAAGGAATTTTGGAGTTACCTTTACGTTCCTTTTCAGACTCTCATATTGTAGGTTGGGGGCAAGAATTTTGCATATTGTAAGGAATTGCGGTTGGTTTCTAGAGACAAACATCAGATTGTTGGGTGATCTAAGCTTTGTTTGAGGTGAAGAGGGGCTTCTTTGCTAGGAGGTTGATGCTGGGTTAGAACAACTGGTTGTAACTCCTCTCGGCTCTTTTCTTGTTTATCAATAAAAGCTATTTGAGTTTTCCTCCATGCTTTTGTGTCATTGATGCTTGTTACATTTGTATGGTCAATTTACATCTGATCCTAGATTGTTTATGATTATAGATCCATGTCTTTGTATAGTGCTATGCTTCTGTGATCTTACAGGTACTTTGTGAAGCTGGGCGTGCAAGGGAGTAGGTGGCTGAGGACTATCAAAGAAGAGAGGGATCAAATCAGGAGATTAGCGCAAGACAAAGGTTGGTCTTTCTGTTCCTCTCTATCTATAATTCATAAGGGAAAAACAAAAGTAGTTTTTCTCTGTTTGTTTCTAAGGCAGCTGTCACACCTTAGTGGGATAGAGCAGTTCTATATAGACACTTTTCCCTGTAACAAATATTGATGAGTTAGATATTTTATTCCATTTTCAAATAACAATTGTGTGCAAATTGTTCTTGAATGCCACAATGTTTGAAATTCTGTTCAGGTCATACAATTTAATCATGACTGAACTCATTTAAATTTCTGTTAAACAGATTAGTGAATGAAGGTTTACCAAATAATTTAAACTTGGTAAATCAATAGCTAGGTAGAAATAAAATTGACTCAATAGTTTAATCTTAGTCAACGGCGAAATAAGTGATAGGATAAGGTAGATGTACATAAAAAGAAAAATGATTTGGGTCTGCTAGCTTAAGTGCACCCTGCAAAGCAAGAAGAGAAAATGTTAACTTAGAAAAAGGATGGAATGCAAAAGGGTAGGTAGAAGCACTATGGTGGTTAGAGGAAAAGCATGAATATTTTATCCTAAAGTCAAATATCAAGTATTATTTTCATGTGCAGAAGAAAAGACAAAGGATTGAAGTTGTACTCTAAAGAGTAATATATCAATTAATTTTGGTGTATTAATCCCCTATTCCTAAGTTTTAAAACCCCAAAGTCGCCCCTCCGCTCATATTTTGGTCCACCCACCTATTCCTAAGTTTAATACCCCACCATATACTCCAAATATTCCCCACTATGCATTAAATTATTTTCTCCTGACCCACCAAAAAACCTATCACCTCACATTAACACTTCGCCACCTTTCCCATCATCTGTGCCCACCTCCCAAGATCTGATAGCCCATAGAGCATTTCGCCCCCCCCATCACCATCCTAACTTTACAGGGGGGGGGGGGGGGGGGGTTCGAAGCGGGCATTATTCGAAACCTTGTTTGCCACTACGTGTCAAAACTACAGCATTTTGGACCCCCCTCGGGAAAAACCGTCAACCGCCTCCCCCCCCTCGGGAAAAACTGTTAACCGCCTCCGCCCCTTTGAAAAGCAGTTTCTCCACCTCCTGATACCACTCTTCTACCTGTTGCGCTCCCGCCACTCACCTTCTACCACATCATTTTCTCGTTGATTCCACCAATCACATCCGCTCCCACCAAAATTAAGCTGTTAAGCAATCAATTGGTTTAGCCGTTAATCCAACAGGCCCATGCTACATTCAACAAAAAAAACCAGACTGTTATATAATTCTACATTTCACTTATTAACCAATTACTAAATTCATACACTTCCACTGTTATTGCTTTGTTATAGGTTTTCTTGACTAAAATCTGGCATTTTCCCCTGCTGGTGACACTGTCCGCTCACTCATTTTCAACCTATTACGTCTGTTCTTATCCACAAATCCTAAGTCTTATCTATACATTGAAGCCTGTAATCCAGTTCTCACTACTTTCCTTAGCCTTATCTGAAGATTCCTCCAAAGGACAAGGGACAAGAAGAACCTGTGAATCCTCTAATCTATCCTCTCATTGATTTTCACCACATCCCTTTGGCTAATAGAGACCATAAAATCCATGAAACTCTCTATGAATTTTACCTTTTTGAGATGTATTGCTGGCTCGAGGACAAATACATAGACAAATACAAGGACATTCAATTGTGGGAATCCAATTTTCCCCACTATATTTTTCTCCGTACCGACATCACCCTAGAATCTAGTAGGAAGTGTCATGCATGTCATTTGCCAAGCCAAAGAGCCATCATTGCCCCCACTGGAGAAATTCTATTTACTATCACTCCTCAAGCCATAGAACAAATGATGCAAGCCCCTACAGTAGAGAATGCCACCCCCTTTTCCTATGAAGCACTTTTTCAATTGTACCAAAAATTGGACTTTGCCAAGAGGGCCAAAACCCTTGAAATTTTCTTGACAAAAGATGCGCCATTGCTAAAGAAAAATCCTCCATATTCCTCCTCTATTTTCCCTGAAAGCACCAAAAAAATTATCACAATCATCACTTACCTCCTTGGCTACTACTTAGATTAGTGGGTAGATGAGGCCATTATAGGAATTCTGTCCATTTTCTCTACTGATTCTAAGCCCTCCATCATGTTTAACTTTAGTCAATTTCTTGCAAATTCAATTCATGAGAAGTTTATCAAATTCTAGACTGAGGAGGTATTCAAGTATGCTTATGTGTTAGTCTATATGTTCTTATATTTTTAGGGAGACAACATCAAGCTTGATTTACAAAAGCTGGATGCAGAAGGGAACCATCAGTCTGCCATCTTTTGGACTACTCTGGTGATGAAGGAACAAAAGGAATACACATACAAACAATTCATAGAGATGTTTGTACATCCACCAATCAGTCTCTTAGGCAACTGAATAGAACTGAGGATCAGTGAGGAAATTAGAAAGGTGTTGCAGCTATCAGACCAAGTTCAGATAGGGGAATCGTACCTCTATCAAAATTATAGATAATTGAGAATATTTGGGTGTGAGATTGCCCCTTATAAGATACCTAAATTCCTCCCAATGAGGATTTTTTCTCTAGATTACATAAGACAGATGGTTAATATGGATGAGATTCACTTTGTAGCTGCCAAGAAGAAGTCCCAATTCAAAATTAAAACACAAATAGGGCCTTTCATTTGCAACAACAGGGAAACAAGGGAAGAAGCAAATAAGCTACTAAAAGAATTGCATTCAGCCTTAGTTTCACCTGGTCATATGATCCATTAGGGGTCATTTGTAAATTAAGTGTGGAAAAACAATTTACTGCCAATTTTCACACAGCTAGACCAGAGATAAAGAAGTATAAAAACCAGCTAGAATGGGATGAGAACACCTTACAAGAGGCAAAAGAGCAGCTGGTGTCATCCTCCACAGTGCAGATTCCTACCATGCAAGGGAAAACAACTAAGATAAGCAGATAAGAAGAGTCCCCTTCAGGGACTGAGATTTTTAGTGAAGGGTTCAAAATTATGTATAGGAAGAAGGCCAAGATTAGTTCCAAACTAAGCCTCAACAAGGATTTAGAGCATGAGAACATTATCACCACTAATGAGCCACTTGTTTCCTCATTAATGGATGATCAGACCACATTTTCTCCCACTACCTCTATGACTTCACAAGAGAAACAACAAATTATGTAGACCAACATATCTACTACAGGGGAGACAGAGAAAAGTATAATGGATATTGTTAAGGATATAAAAGTAAGGAATGAGGCCTTGAATGTTAACACCTACAATCAATTCTAGAAATAAGGCTGCTGTCAGCCTTTGATTTAGAGACAGGTAAAATGCAAATGACATTCCTCCAGGCACAGGTTCCCCAGCCCAAGGCAACATAAGACTACAAGAAGACAACGTTTGAGTTTGATGTAAAAGACATACATCCTATTGACCAAATGGAGATGCACAAGCAGACTGGGGAAATGATTTTTTTCACTATCACTAACACTGTTATGAGTTTGTCTAAACTGCAGGTTACATTAGCCAATGTTCAATCACAATTGAAGATGGAGAAGGTCTCTGCACTTGCCAAAGACACCAAGATCAAAAATCTGGAGGACTTGGAAATCAAAGTGGGTTATGACCCCGTGAACATCATTGCTGTAGAAGAGGTTGTAAGGAAAAAGAATTTATACATAGAAACATTAAGGAAGCAATTGAAATTACTAGCTACGAAAGATCCTCTAGCCAAGGATATTGAAGAAACAGAGACACAAAAGGCAGACATGATGAAGCTCATCATGGAGCAGAGTGCACAGTTGAAACAAATGGAGACATAGATGGAAAATATGATTAAAGAAAAGGAGAAAGTTTCCAAAATTACTGTTGTTCCTTTAGAATAAATCCCTATCACAGCCATTCCTAGAGCCACATCTTCTACAACAAGCACAGGGGATGCTGCAGATTAGTCAACAAATGCAGTGTAGAACATGTCTCTCCAGATTTTAAGAGATCAAAATATACATGCTCAAGTCAATCCTCTACAAGATCATCAAACAAGGACTGATACTTTTCATGTAGCAGAGCTACAGAGAGCTCAAAAAAGATAGAGGTATGGAAGAAGTTAGCAACTGAGTCCTCTATTGGATACACACTAGCCCATGTTAAAGAAATCATATGGAACAATATCATTGAAGAAATAGATGAAATCTAGCCATGTATCCAAATTATATTCGAGTAGAAGGAATTGATGGAGAAAGCCAAGCAAATCATTTCCACTATCAATGATGAATTGGGAGAAATGGCTGCTACAGCCAACAACATCATAAAGTTCCTCAATTCCAAAATTAGATATGATCTGGAAGATCTAGGAGTAGATGACAGAACATAATCCATCCTGGAAGTAAAGAAAGTTCTAACAAAGAAGAACTTGGCTATACAATTGACAGAGAAATGTCACACTCTGGAGGTAGAAGTTAACATGTTTTTCACTATAATAGATGTATCGAACAAGAAAGGTCCGTCGTCTTTATTTGTGATCAATGAAAAATTGATGACCAGGGAAGATTACAAGAAGAAGCTTCAAGACATCACAAAGGATATAGCTAAGTCTTCCCACATCAAAGGTACTATGACAGGGAGAGATTTTTATGAAGGTATTAGCCACATCACTTTTATCCAACATGAGATAAAACACATTTTTGCAGTAAAACCCACTTTTTCTCGGTATACTGAGGTAGATGAGATCTACTGCAAGGTAATAAAGATTGATATTCTAGATGAAGAGTGGTGTGATAAGTTATGTGAATTCCAGGATTAAAAAGATAGGTCATCTTCACCAGCACAACGCTCAAACAGTGGCCACTCAGCAACTATTCTCCTCCAAAGCAGTGCAAGATGTCCAGATCACTTGACTAGATTCATTCCTTTTGATCAAATTATTTCATTTTTGCAAAGTCAATAATAGAATGCCGTGTCACTAAGGCATTAATTGTAATCTTTTTGTAAATTTTGTTTAAATACTCCATTCTGTCCAAGTATTGAGGGTTGGTCCCTGAGCATTGTAACTCTTTCTATCAAGCACTGTACCTTTTTCACGTTGCTAGAGCACCATTTGTTGGCGTGGGATCCCCCAAGGGAAGCTTTGGGGCTTAGAGCCCAGATTTTGGTTCGATTTTATAATTCCAATGTAAAGACTCCACATTTTGTGTTACATAGTATTTTGTCACTGACCTTGCATTCCCTGATCCCGGACATTGCCGATCTGCGTTATTGACATTTGCTTTATGTCATGTTGCAAAATATGTGTCAGTGTCTTCCTTGTCATCTCAGGAAGAATACATCAGTTCATTACTCCTGGAGCAGACCCTTTTTAACCTTTGTTTTTGGGTCGTCGCGGGTCATCAGTTATTCCAATCGTGAAGATGGCCAAGATTGAACTAAGGCTAGCGACGTCATCGCTTTGTCCTTGTGTTTCACTCGTGACGAGCTACTTTTGGCAAGTTTGTTTTAACAAATTGTTGATGGGCGGTCCTAGGGTTAGTTGTTGGATTAGATGATTCCACCTTTTGTGCAACCTCCCAAAGGGATAAGCTCTTTCTCCCATCTCTTATGGAGGCTCCTCCTCCTATAAATACCTCCTTCACGGTTGAGATTAGCTTGTTTAGTTGGTTTGGAGAGAGTTTGAGTGGAGTTTGGAAGTAGCTTCTAATGTAACTTAGTCTGGGATAGTTTTGTGTGGATTTGGCTTGATTATATGAGTGTTCTAGCATCATAATTTTTTATTTTGGGTAGGAGAGAGAGTTATTCATCCTCTTGGGAAACAATTCATGAGTGAATTCTCGCGGAGACATGCTGACAGGACCCTTCAAGGAGACCTACAACATCGAGGCATGGTTGTAAGTTTTACTTCAGTTCATATTAATACAAATCAACGATTTATTTCCTATATCTTATGTCAAAATTGCATATTGATAGCTTGAAGTTCCTTGACCCTTTAAGTAGATCATTTTTGTCATATTCTATTATGTTCGTTGCTATTCTCTATATGTTGTTTTCAGGTACAAAAGTGATTAGAACGAGAGCTGGAGCAATGCAATGAGAACTTCATCAAATGAGGATTTGAAGGTAGGCCTTCATGACATCAACTATCTAAGGGAATTTTCTTTGATATTGTCTTTGCTGTGAGTAGACCCACTCTAGGGCTAGAGGGGTTGCCTCTGTCCACAGAGGGAACTTGCCTGCATCACAAGTTGGCGACCATACTGGGGAATCTAACCTTTTGTCTCTTGATTTGATTTTGCTTTGCTTGTTTATTATCTCGTTTACTTTTTGTGTAAAATTATCCATATTGTGAGTTGTTTGATTACTCCTGGTAGTCTTCCCACTATCATAAGTGATAGGTCTGGCCTTTCCTTAGCTGAATTTTTAAAATTTTTCTTTGATTTGGGGTCTTCGCCTTTTAATTTATGACAGTCACGAAGATAGTCACATTTTCTCTATCTAATTAGTTGCGCCTTCTACTATTTTGCATGATTAAATTACCTCACAGTCGCGAAGGGCTCTGAGATAGGCTCAAAGTTTTTGACTGGTGTACTTATGCGATGACGTCGCAAAGTTGCTAGTTAGGGGGTGCGACTTTTCATTGTCGGTGCATGTTGTTAGTTTGACGCTCGCGAAGATTCTGGTAGGTTTCAATTTTGAAGTTCTGTTTACTGATTGGCCTGTGTGTCCTATCCTTCTGAGCTTGTCTTCTATCTATTTTTTGTGTGTCAAATTGTTGTTTGCTAGAATACTTGACTCTTGGTTTCATTCCCTTGAGACTTCTCCTTTTGAATTGTGTGACCTGTTCACCTTAGGGTTTCTTGAAGCATTAGCTTTTTCTTGGGTTACTTGTTCATTTGGACCTTTGAGCTGTATTTGAAATGATCCCTTGCTTTATTTGAGGCTTTTCCTTATTGACTGTTCTTTCAATTTCTTGATTGGTATGTGATGTTTGGTTATCAAAAATTTCAAGTCTTGTTTGTTTGGTTTCCTTCCATCACTTTGGCATAGATCACATTGCTTCCCGGTCAGTTAGAAAGCTTTCAAGTTTTTGTAAAAAGAAACATATTTTTTTTTTTAAGTCTTTGATTAGTTTCCGAATGGAATGTGTCTCTTTACTTATTGAATGATTTCATTTGAAAAGGACTTAAAACTAGCATTGTTTTGATTTTTGCATTTGGTTTCTTGTCATCTATTTGGAAAAACAAAATATCACATTCATTTTGCATTAGGAAATGAGAACAATCTTTTGCATTAGTAAATTCTTGACATTCAGAAGTTGAAAAGCAAAGGATGTATTTTTCATTTTCTTAATTAGATTGCTTGCAAGTTAGTGAAAGATAGAAGAATTTCTCTTTCCTCTTGATTGGTTTCCTTGTGAAATAATACCATTCTCGCATTTTCTTTCTTGTTGCTTTGAAGTGAACCTCTCACTTTTCTTTAGTTAGTTCTTCATTGAAAAGAAATGGTTTCTTTACTCATTTAGTTGCATTCTAGGAGTTTTTGAAGATACATTCGGTAGGGCCTTGAAACTGAGATCTAATTCAAGATCAACCATTAAAATTTATTGAGTTAACCTAAGGAAGCATTGAAACTTAACGCTCATATATCTATAGGTCTAGGCTAGAGACATGTCCCGGCGTCTTTAAACCTAGTGGCTGTTGTTTTCACTAAGGTTGGGTGATTCCTCATTTTGTGATTCGATAAGTACTAGTACGGACTTGTGCTTCCTGTACCATCACGTATATGATGGGAGACCCCACTAGATTGCAATCTTGTTATCCATAGGAAGCTGAGTCTGCTACCTTACGAATTGTAATGCATCAAAAACAAAATTCAGGAAGATTAGTTGCCATATAGGAAGTCCTTGGTCATTTCTCTTTTATTTTACTACCAAGGTGTATATGCAGTTTTATGATTTGTCTGGTAAACTTTTTGCCTAGAGTTCCAGAGTAGTCATTTGATCTTTTTGACTCATTAAACTTAAAAGATCGTTTGAGCACTTATCCTTTCGAGCTCGTTTCCAATCGGAAGTGATAGAGTCACCTTTTGTCCTTTTCTCGACTCTTAAAACATGAAAAGGCAAAGTTTTGTTTTAGTGTCTTAAAATTAACTTCCCATGAAATATTCCTAGTAAAAGTTATCTTCATTAGTAGTTCTTTAGAGTCGATTCCAATGGCAACATTTCTAGAGTCTACCCCTTTGGAAGGGAATCCTGGTCCTTTTCCTTCTTTTGGAAACGTTGGTTCTCCTTATATGGCAATGTTGTCCCTCCTTGGGTTAACCATTGGTTTACCTGTCTGGTTATTTTCGACCTCAGTGATCCCGAGTGTCCCAACTCCTGCCCCACCGTCTCCTTCATTCGAACCACGTCACAATGATTCTAAGGTTGACCCCTCGCCTTATTCCCCTATTTCTTCACCTTCCTCTTCTACTTCGCCTGGTGAAAGTTTCAAATCTAGTAACCAGGAGGCTAAAAAGAAGAAGAAGAAGAAGATGAAGAAGAATAAGTCAGCTAAGCAAGAGGCCAACCGTGCAGTTGCTACTCCAAAAACATCTCCTATAGGCAAACCTTCTGTTTCTCCATGGAAGGTCAAATTCCCTTGTAAGATGTGTAAGGGTGACCATCTTCTCCGAGTCTGTCCTGACATTCCCAGAATCTTAGAGGTATGGTCTCAAAATCTAGATTGACCATCCCCATCGACCTCTTGAGATCATGACGATGCTACACTCTTGGCTAGCGATGGTAAGAAGAAAGGGAAGATTAGATTCCCCTATCGGCTATGTGAAGGAGAGCATCTTCTTCACCTTTTTCTTCTTATGGATAAAGCTTCCAAAGTTTTGGAAAACCTTATAGCTCCTTAACCCCAACTCCCTTTTGGTTATCAAAGGCTTTCTTCTAACCCTCTCCTAGTTGGTAAAGAGATTGACTTGGGTTCATCTCCTGCCTGTTCTCCTCTTCCTGAGCGAGACTCTTTTGTGTCTGTTCCTGACCAATAATTGGTTGAAAAGAGTTTCAAACTTGGCTCTGCCACCAGTTTCTCACTCTGTTCTTGAAGAGAGTAGTGATGATCATATTTCTCATGTTCTTCTCATCTCCTCAGATTCTCATGAATCGAAGAGTGACCCTCCCATCCCAGTTGTTCAGGAGAGTCCTTCTTCTATTCCTGCAAAGCATGGGGGCAATCATATGATACCCCCACCAAGTAGTTCTGTCATCTCTTTTGATTGGGGTCCATTCACTGCTTTTTGCCTTCCATCTTATGTGCCTTTCCAGATCACAGCACAAGCCTATAATATGGTAGTACCTAGAACTATATTAGATGAAGGTGTGTCTGTTAGCGTCATGTCTTCTACTACTTGGCAAGATTTGGGCTCCCCACAGCTTGTGCTTGTCACCCAGAATTTGTTGGCTTTCAAAAGAGGAATCAATCAACCCTTATGGATCCTTCTACAGTTTCCTATTACTTTGGGAGGAAAGACCATCATATAGACATGATGGTAGTCCAAGGTCCATTTGATTTCAATCTCCTCCTTGGATGCGAATATGTGTATGTCATGGGAGCTCTTGTTTCTTCACTTTTCTGTGTGGTTTGTTTTCTGCACGAAGGAAGAATTATGACTATTGATCAACTGTCATTCATTGGTCACTAGGCATCTCCTTTGCAACCATCGTCCCCTATAGGCTCTTGTTTGCAAGTAGTACCTTCCACACCACAGGTTAATTATGTGGCTACCCGTTCCGTCTTCACATCTGTTGATGATCACACATATGTTATAGTACATTATGTACTGGGGGCATTGGAACCCGATCTGTCTTTGGTACCAAATGACATGTATTACTCCCAGAGCATGGTCCTTCTGTCTAGTGAAGACCTCTTGGGAGCCATGTTCTCATATGTTCCATGAATAGTTACATGAGTATAGTTCTTGGTCTTGTGTCAACCTCATTAAAAAAGGAAACAAGAGATGAGGAGAGTTCCTTGTCTTGTGTCAACCTCGTTAAAAAAATGAAATAAGGGGTGATGAGGATAGTTTCTTCCTGTATTAATCCTCGTTAAAAAATGAAACCAAGGATATGAGGATAGTTCTTGGTCTTGTGTCAACCTCATTAAAAAATGAAACAAAGAGTCTGAGCATAGTTCTTTGTCTTGTGTCAAGCTCGTTAAAAAATGAACCAAGGGTCCCGAGGACAGTTTCTTCCTGTATTAACCTTGTTAAAAAATGAAACCAAGGATATGAGGATAGTTCTTTGTCTTGTGTCAAGCTTGTTAAAAAATGAAACAAGGGTCTTGAGGATAGTTCTTTTACTGTGTCAACCTCATTAGAAACTGAAGCAATTACCTTTCCAAATCAAGTCTTCGATTAAGATCTCGTAAAATACCAGTTGAGTCTTTCCAAGATCTCGAAAGTGAACCTTCATTCCATCCACCTAGTTGATTGAAATGATGCTTGGGGGGCATGTACTTTGATTGAGTCATTATGCTGGGGGCATGCAAACTTATAGCAAGCATAGTTTTTCATTTCAAGCTTGTGTAAACATGAAACCGAATCCAAGCAAAGTTCTCCATGGTTCAAGCTTGTGTAAAAATGAACCCATGCCCAATTTACATCACGTGATTGCCACTTTAATCAACTGATTTCTACTAGATGAGCCTTGGTTAATTCATTCCATTTCCACCATATCTTTGGCTGATCACATGCTTTCACTTGGTTGTTTTTCCTTTCTTGAGGGACCGCAACAATGAGTGGTTTTATTAGCCAGCCTCTTGACCATTACATGTTTTGAGTAGTTCAACCATTGACGGAACTAATTTCCACCCTTTATACCACTCGTTCCTCTAGTATGAGTCACCTTTAAGCTCCTTTCTGACTCGTAAAAGATGAAAAGATTGCAGAGTATTTTTCCCTTTTTGACTCGTTAAAGAGAATACAAATGAGGGGTCTGCTTTCAACTCTTTTTTGACCCTTTAAAAATGAAAAGATGGCCAATACCTTGTCATTTTGAACTTGTTAACAGATGCGAAACATTGTGCACCCATTATAAGTTTACCCCTTTTTCAGGCTAGGAGGCACTATTTACGAAAAAGTTACTCCTTGACTGAAATGGTCAAGTGTTCTCTCAAGTATTGTTTTCTACCCTTTTGGGCTTGAGATACAAAAACATACGAAAGGGGACCATGTGAAGTTTTATTTTACGTGTCTTTTTTAAACTCTCTAAACATGAAAAATATACCAAGTTACACCTTTTTCGGACTCGTTAAACTATTAAATGACATTGGATTTGTCACCATGACAAACACAAGTTTCTCCTTCCTAGGGCTCGTTAAACTTACTAGGTCGGATTCATCTGAAGGAAAAACTTATATTACAAGCATATGCTATCCCATTCAAGCTTTTGTTTCAAAAATAATAGGGGTACTCGCCAGAAATGGTGGGGGAAAATTTGGAAGTATTCCATCAGTTGTATTAACTATTACGGCAGTTTGTCACTCTTGAACATCGACACTCTTTCTGCTTCATGTTGGGTTGGGATATTGTTGGGCATGGAATCCCCCCACAACATGTTTTGGGGCTCAAAGCCCAAGTTTTGAGTATTATTGTTGAAAAGACTTCGCGAATTGTGGGCACGGGGTGCAAATTGTATGTTAGAGTCATAGCATTGTCCACCCTAAGTTTTGAATGTAGTAGCGGCCTACCCATGGTCTGTGGACCATGGGATTGTATAAATAGAGCAAGGCTCTAAGTTGTAAATATAACTAGAGATATATAGAGGAATGAATGGAGTTGAGAAGATAGCAAGCATAGAGTAAAGGTCTAAGTGCTTTGGGTCGTAGTAGTAGGAAGAGCCTCTGCAGCTGAGTGTGCAGAGGTCTAGTAGAGTTCATAGCTGAGTGCACGGACCCTTGCAGCTGAGTGCACAGGGTGGAGTTGAGTCTGTAACCAAGGAAGAAGAATAATAAAGAGAAGTTTGATTCCAAATCTTGTGTATCTGTTTTGAGTTATTATATGGTTGATATCTTTTGCAATTATACTGTTTTATTTATCCCGTGCACTGGTATGAATGGTGAACACTGTTAAGTATAACTAAACACATGAAATAAGCTAAGTGATCAACTAATATCGGGTTAGTAATAAGGGTCGAGTCTGTAACCAAGGAAGATGAATAATAAAGAGAATTTTGATTCCAAATCTTGTGTATCTGTTTTGAGTTATTATATGGTTGATATCTTTTGCAATTATATTGTTTTATTTATCGTGTGCAATGGTATGAATGGTGAACACTATTAAGTATAACTAAACACATGCAGATAAGCTAAGTGATCAACTAATATTGGGTTAAAAATAAGGATTTGGGTACTAACGTAGATAGAGTCCCAAGTAGGGCTGCGTGAAGACAACATCATTGACTGCAAGGTACTGATAGGTGCGTGTAGCGACGTGTGCACAGGGTCAAACCGTGGACCACCAAAAATCATCAGACATCTCTAGGGTGCTGAAACTTGGTTCTAGCACCCTCCCATACTACTTTGGGTGAGACCATAGTCTGCGCTCCGCAGACTGTTGCCGAAAGGGCCAATAGTACCGGGATTTGTTTGGCTAAATCACCTCTGAACCTGGGTCAGGCCCCTACAAGCCAACAAATGGTTCTGTTACTCGGACCGCGATCTACATAAGGGATGTATGATGTCATGTCACTGGAATCCAACCAAAAAATAAATTGAAGGGTGGTTGGACAAGAATATTCACGAGTTCACAACGTAGGAAAACAAGAATCCGCGAGTATCTAAGGAACAATGGTTGGAGCGCTACTAATATACAGAAATCCAAAAAATTTTCCTTTCATCCTTTCTTTCTAAGCTGTATGAGTGGATTGTAAAGCTAGAAGACAACCAGGGAAGGTGTAGGCTCGAAAAACCAATTGTGTGGACTCCGGAATTAGTGCACAGACTAGAAGTGTCAGGAGATAAGATCGCGCGAGCTGTGGACCATTGGCTCGATCGGATTATAGGAGGATTTATCACTGAGTTTGTGGTAGATATGACCGTCAGCTAGAGTGAGGTGGAACAACGCTTCCTCAAAGGACCACGAGGTAAATATATTAAACCTTTGAATACCTGGATTAAGATGCTATTGTGTGAAAAGCGGGTTATGCGAATAAATTAATGTTTGGGACTACACGAAGTGGGAAGATCTACAGAAACAGAAGTAGTGAAGAGTTAGAAACCAGTCCCCTAATTTCACCCTCATGGGAAAGCGAGGAAGAGCTCGCGAAAGTTTCTATGAGAAGTGCAGTCAGTCTGATAAGGCAACGAATTCCACCCTTACCACCTCCACCTACACCGCCACCCATCTCACCCTCTTCACCTCCATCTCCACCCACCCCACCTCCGCCACCACCGCAGTTCAGTATGGCGAGTGTGATCAAACTGTCGGTATTCAGAGGAGTAGGGAATGAAGATCCAGACCAATTCTGGTTCATGGTAAGGGCGGTATGTGAAGCATAAGGAGTCGTGGATGACAATATAAATAAGGCTACGCTGGTAAGCGTGTTTTAGGATCACGCATTATCATGGTATATTAAGCATTCTAATGACCATCCAAATGCAGGAATCACAGAAATTCGGGCCATGCTGAATAGGGAAGTTAGCAGGCCAAAGTCGGAGACACAATAAATTATCAGGTTTAAGGAGATCACGATGCTCCCAGGCGAGACCCCCTAGGATCTGGAACAGAGGCTGAAGAGTATGGTTCGTGAAGCCAACATGACTTTGATAGATGGACAACATCACGCATGGTTTGTAGCGTCATTAACACCCCATTTAAGGACGACGTTGTCACAACAAAAGATTTCCACCCAGGTCGAATCCTTGGAGATGACAATGAGATTGCATGAGACCCCTATCCAAGATCACAACTACAAAATATGTGTCAGGAAATGCAGAGTTTGAAATGGGATAGGGCACCTCGGTCAAAGGTGCACGAGGAGGTACAGTGCATAAAATGTGAAGGCCAGGGGCATGACAAGGACCACTGTCTAGTTTTCATGAATCATTTGACGAGAGGAGGACCGATTCCGTTAAGACTTGAGGCACAAGTAGGACCAAGTGCGACACCTGCACTATGGTGTGTGATCTGTTAGATAGGAGGGAAACACACTAGGATAATTATCATCTATTACAGAAGTATATGCAGACGTCCCAATAGTTGTTTTGTAATTTCTGTAGGTCGGTAGGCCATGATGAACACACCTGCAGAAGCTACGAACTAATGATGGATTAGACTCCTGCCTACAGGGTACAGATTGAAAAACGAGCCCTTGACCCAAATGTAGGAATGGCACGCACTGGATTTTAGGGTCGCGAACGAGGTCGAGGTGGAATGGGACTAGGAAGTGGTCGCGAACAACTAATTTGTTACAATTACAGAGGGCCCAGACACTATGCCCGCGATTGTATAATTTGACGAGGACATCATGCTTGTACTGTACTCAGTTTGATCATGAGGTAGAAGACTGCCCTACATTGATAGCGAGGTTGCGCGAAAAAGGGGTACTCTAGCCTCCCCCAACTCAGAATTTGCAAAAAATGAGGTCTGAGCCGGGCGAAGAAGACCCGAATGTAAACATAGTGCTCAGAAGCGGTACCACCACTGGCGATGATAAAGGTAAGCAGTTAGTATAAAGTTCATGGGTTCGCAAGGCTCCTACAAAGGAACCTGGATTTGATTTGGAGCATACGAACCAGACGTTCATGGAAGCTGAGAAGAGCTTCATGGAGGCCTCCACTTTAGGTAGTAAGGACCAAGTAGAAACAAGGATGGATCCTTCAATGCTCACTACCTTTATGGAGACATGCATGAAATTGCTGTGTGATAGCAAGGCAGTAAAAGGACTACAGGAACTTATCTCTAGGTGCACAGGGTCAGGAGAACTGCGCGTGGTCCGAAAACTTGGAAAGCATGCATTGCGCAGAGGGAGGGAAATGAGGTTGACTACGAAAATCGGCGAGTATAAAATGGATCAGGTAATCCTGGATCTCGGATTGGATGCGAATGTATTGTCGAAACAAACATGGGAATGCATGGGAAGATCCACACTATAATGGTATCCTATTCAATTGTGAATGGCGAACCAGCAGAAAATCATCCCCATGGGGAGATTGCAAGGGGTAATGGTGGATATTGAAGGCGCGAGTGCATTGGTGGATTTTGAAGTGATAGAGATTGTCAACGACAACAATCCCTATCCCACACTACTAGGAATAGACTGGGCCATCAATATGAATGGAGTCATAAATCTGAAGAAGTGCAAAATTATTTTTGAGAAAAAGTCACTGCGTGTAGTAGTACCGCTAGATTCGGCCAAAGGAGTGTGATACACTAAACCGGTGCGCGATGATGATATCGACTGTATCTACAAGATAACTGCACAAGAACAGGACTAGGTGAACCCAACTGCAGATGGTAGGATTTCGTGGGAGTGCAAAAGCTACTACACTTTGGATTCAGATGAAGAGATAGAGAAATGGCAGAATTGGCTGCAAAAAGTAACCACACTTAATTGCAACATGATGATTAGATCACTGCGCTGCGTGACAACAGAGGTAAGGGATCTGCCTAGGTATGATGGGTTGACAGCGGTGGATGAATTTCTAGACAAATTTGAAAGCGCAGTGCCAGAACAACAATGGTTTGATGCTCTAAAATGGGCATTGCGCGCGATGCCCACAAGGTAGTGGAGTACACATCAGGGAAGTTTAAGGACTAGCGTGGATGCAGAAGGATGATGCGCCTACGATTTGGGACTTTGCAGATGCAACAAGTAGATAAGTATGATAGATGGGATGATCCACAGACACACCTTGCAAAATGGACCAAGGTTTACGGGGAAAAGCCACAGCCTGAATGGGTACATTTATTCTATCATGCCCTAGATGTCATACCCATGAATTGGTATATTGAGACGGAGCTCCGCCATGGTACGAGCAAATGGGATATCTTGTGTGAGGGATTTCTGTTAACTTTCATGTTTGAAGATCATTGGTGGGATACTGTTGATGATGCACTACAGGCAGTAAAAGCAACTATTTTCAAAATACCCCAGGAGCCAATGGAGGTACTTCAGCCAGAATGGGCAACACAGCTGAGCTGCGCGCTGGAGTGTTACAATGTAACTATTGAGGAGGATGATGAGGACCCATGGAATATTAACATTCTAGAAGTGGAAGGCTATCGCAAGGTTCGTGGACCATCGATTGAGGACCCCAACATCACCACGACACTAAAAATAAAGCAGGTAAACATTGGAATCGAGGTGGAGCCAAAGTATGCAACGCTTGGGGACTATTGGGATGATGCCATGGTGATAAGGTCACTGAGTTACTCCATGAATACCAAGACTTGTTCCCGACCAAAATTACAAACTTAAAAGGGATCATTAGCGACTTAGGGATGATGAAGATCACCCTGAAACTAGAGGCGAAGCTGGTTAAGCAATGACCTTATCGCTTGAATCCGAAATATGAGGAAAAGGTCTGCAAAGAATTAGAAAAATGCTCGTAGCCGGAATTATTGAGCTAGTGGAAGAATCCGAGTGGGTGAGTCCTATGGTAGTACAAGAGAAAAAGCAGAAAGGCAAAATAAGCATATGTGTGGACCTCAGGAAGCTGAATGATGCCTGTATACATGATCCATTCCCAACACCGTTCACAGATGAAGTACTAGAGAATGTTGGCAGTCAGGAAGCATACTCATTCATGGATGGGTTCTCAGGGTACCATTAGATCAAGATCGTGCCGAAAGACAGGAGCAAAATGACCTTCACAAAAGAATGGGGCTGCTTTCAATACACCGTTATGTCGTTTAGATTGAAGAATGTGCCAGCCATCTTTTCATGCATCATTGTGGTTGCGTTCAAAGAGTACATCCACAAGTTCTTGGAGGTATATATGGATGATTGGACTGTATTTGGATTGGTTAAGCACCATGTTGCAAGCTTACGCTTGATGCTAGATACTTGCCGCTGACGCTAGATTGCGCCGAACCTTAAGAAGTGCATATTCCTCATTCCATTTGGAAACCTGTTGGGACATGTGGTCTACAAACAAGAAATGATGGTGGACCCTGTGAAGATTTCCGTTACTCTAAATTTGGAAGCACTGCGAAGTGTTAAACAACTGCGCCCTACCTTGGGACACACCGGATACTATAGGAAGTTCATCAAAAGTTATGCCCACATAACAACGCCGATGGAAAAGCTATTGAAAAAGGATGTTACATATTTCTGGAATGATGATTGCGTGAAGAGTTTGGATGTAATGAAGGGGAAACTGGCCTCCGCTCCAATCTTTGCCTTCCCAAAATGGGATTTGGAATTTCATGTACATGTTGATGCATCGTGTAAGGCACTGGAGTAGTACTCACACAGGAGGGTGCGGAGGGCATGGATCACTCGATCACGTTTGGACGTCGGAGATTGCCCAAAGTAGAGAAGAACTGTTCCACCACCGAGCACGAGGGGTTAGCGATGGTGTACGCGCTCCAGAAATACCGACACTATTTACTTGGAGGACATTTCAAGATATATACCGAACATTCCACATTGAAATACCTAGTCAATAAGCCTCTGTTTGGGGGGCACATATGCAGATGGATCTTACTATTCCAAGAATATAATTTTGAGGTCATAGTTAAGCCAGGATGCCTAAACACAAGAACATATCACTTGTCATGAATTAAGACGAGTGAGGAACCCATGAATTTGGAGGAGGGACTACCGGATGCACAGATCTTTGCAGTGCGCATCGCTGATAGACACTTTGAAGATATAATCCATTTTATGACAACAAGGACTACGCCGAAGGAATACTCAGTCCAATAGAAAAAGGAATTGGTGGTGTGCACGGCGAATTTTTCTGTCATTTTGGGGCACCTCTACAAAATGGGAAATGATGAGATATTGTGAAGATACGTACTTGAATTTGAACGAGGTTAGATCCTCGCGAATGCACATGGGGGTGCTGCAGGAGAACACTATGCAGGATGCGCGACCGCACAGAAGATTCTTTGCACAGGGTTATGGTCGCCAACCCTACATCAGGATTCAAAAGTGCATTGTAAGGCCTGTGATATATGTCAAAGGACTGGAAAAACCTCACGGAAGGACAAGATGCTGTTAAATCCACAAATGAGATTGCAACCATTTGAAAAATGTGAAATCGAATTTGTAGGACCGATCAAGCCTCAGAGAAAAACGGGTGTGCGCTACATCATCACCGCGATGGAGTACCTGACACGATGGGTGGAAGCGCAGCCGGTCAAAGACTGCATGACCGTTATGGCTCCGAATTTTTTGTTCAAAAATGTGTTGAACCGATTTGGCTGTCTGAAAATATTAATGAGTGATCGTGGAACACATTTCCTGAATGAAACCATCAACGCAATCACAAAAGAGTTCCAGGTGTATCATCAAAAAATTACACCATACCACCCACAAGCTAATGGGATAGTAGAAGCATTCAACAAAATACTGGAGACTCCATTGACCAAAGTGTGTAACGCGTAGAGAAATGATTGGGACCTATGCGTACCTACCATACTATGGGCCTACAGGACAACGTGCAAGAAATTGATGGGACATACACCTTTCCGATTAGTTTATGGCATGGAAGCTGTCATGCCAATGGAATACATCATACCTAGTCTACAAATACTAGCACTCACAGGGATGACGGACTGCGAAGCTCTGGAGGAAAGGCTCGCACAATTGGAAGAACTAGAGGAGGAATGGTTTTTGGCTAGATTTCATCAACAGGTACAAAAGCAGTGTGAAAAATCCTAGCACGACCGCCATGTCAAGTTGCACACCTTGAAGGTAAATGACTTAGTGTTGCTATATGATAATAAGTTTGAAAAATTTCTGGGAAAATTCATAATGCATTGGCTGGGACCATACATGGTTAAGGAGGTCACAGACAGAGGTGTGGTCCAGCTAGTCAAACTAAATGGAGAACCCTTTCCAAGAAAAGTAAATGGAAGCCGCTTGAAGACCTACATGGGTGGTCAAGCTATCTGACTAACCAGCCAAAGCACAATCTTTGCAAACCGAGGAGCCGGGCAAGGGCGCAAGACTATAAACATACGCAATAGATGCCCGTACAGATGTAAGGACCTAATTCAGACATAGAGGGCTTAGAAGACAGAATGCAGCAGGTTCAACAGGAAACAACTCACTGTGTTGCCGTGTTGTGGGGAAAAATGCCTATGCAGGACGATCCTATCCACCTAAGGTGTGACAGTGCCTTAGCAACAAACAAAGACAACTATTCTAGTATTCTTCCTTTATGAATTAAGAATGAAGAGAGATGGATGGACTAACCAGTGTCTTCCGTTTGTCCCTCGATCCGGTTTCTCTTCTCTTTGGGAGTTCCCAGCTACTTGCCTTCTCGCTCGCCCAGCTTCAAGAGGTTTCTGCAAGATCACAAGAAGAGAACACTACACAAAGACATAGATTCATATTCATAACTAGTTCAGGATTAGAAATAAACTAAACATACTAATGCAATCATACATCAAAGATACATCAGTATATAGGAGAAACCAAGATAGCTTTATTGATGAATAACAAGGTTCAGGAAGAGATACAACCCAAAGGGCTCCAATCCAGCATCTCCTTCCCAGCAAATGAAATTCCTATCTTCACCCCCTTCAAAGCATTAAGCACCCAATGATTCCAATCTCAAACCAACAACAATTCTTTGTAACAACGAAATTCTAGCCTCTAGATCTCATGGAGGAGAGATCCATATATAGATGTTTGGAGAGAGGATGAGTCAGCTTGAGATCTGACTAGTGTCCTCTCTCTCTGTCAGTTCTTGATTCCACTTGGAGGTTCTTGCTTCCACTTGGAGATTGGGAACCTCTTACTCATCACTAGTCGAATTCACTAAGGCAAGTGTCATTGAGGAAGATTCTGGAAGCTTCCTGGGTCTTGACACCTCTTGGAATGAACTTGCCATTTGTCAACTCTCGCTCAGCGCACCCTGGTAGTGCTTCTACCTGCGTTGTAGTGTAGGTAGCCAGTGTTGACTTTGCATTTCAGCGCAGATAGCTAGTGGAGCCACTGAATTGATCCTGAATTGACTTGTTTTTGAGTAGTTTCTGGTGGAGAACTTCTGTGAATTGCTGTGGTTTGTTAGCCTTGTTCCTCTAGGGGTAGGAACAACATGTTTAGGGACTTTGGATCCCTTAGATTATGGACATTTCATGCTTATAGCTGTAAGGCACAAAAATGTCTATAACAGTTGCCCCCTAAAGTATGAGGCCATTTATCGGGTGAAATGCTTTATCAGGAGGATCCGAAGTTCATTCATTGCTGGGAGGAGACCTGTAATACAATACAATACAATACATTATTTTTCATACTGCTTTCATGATCTAGCTGAGGCGGGCATTCCCATTCTCAGCTTTATAAATTCATTTTTCTGTACATAGAACAAACAATCGTCTGATGGTAGACTGATAATTTTGATGAAATTATCATCCTTTGGGTAGGATGATTATCTGCTGCAATGATGTACATGTCAATGTCTTTATCTTTCCTGAATATATATCGCAGCCTGGATGGATGAAACTAGATCCGGGGTCTTCAAACTCGTTCGATCTTCACTCTAAGTACAAGTCGATCCATGTGAGAAATGTTCTGAAGTCGAACATGGAAAGACATCGCTTGATTACCGGTCAATGAGGTAAACCGTTAACAAGCGCAAGAGGAATCACCGATAATGATAATGACGCTCAAGGTACTGCAGTACAATTCACGTGGTGTGAATAAAGGACTTGGCATCGAACACCACGGAAAATCTTTCGGTCGAAGGTCATTGATGTATACCTGTTGCCGGAAGTGAGAAACTTGCCATTGAGGCATGCAAGCTTCAAAGTACTGAAGGGGTTGTTCCTAGATCAACTTCTTGGATAATGAGCTGATGTTGACAAGAAGCGATCCGTCAAAGGAGGGCCTTAATGAATCCCACATCAATGACACGGAACGGAGCTAATGATTTTGATGGAGGTGAAAACGATCTGTGACATATGATTCAGGGTGGCGGTCATGAAAGGATGAAGGATAATGTACGGCAGTGGATGGGACACAGTTGACTTTTCTGAACGACTTCTCTTGAACATATGGCGACACTGATGCGATGGATCGGTAGCATTACCCCAAATATGGATGGTATGGCAAGACCATGGTGATGTGACCGGTGAATGAAACAACCCAACTCGATTGTGGTACGGAGGAAAAGTGTCATGTTCAAGAGCGACTTGCTACCATCAAAGTTTTCTTGAGTTTCTCCCAATTTTTCCCCAGTCATTGCTGACCAGTACCTCTTTATTTTTGTCAAGCTTGAGGAGGATAACATATGCTTGTTCTATAACCTGCCCTTTGGGCAAGCCCATCGCTATGTTTTAACGAGCCTAGCGATAGTGAAACTCGTTCTCGTCTAAAGACAAGTTTGTCGCTATTTAATGACTTTAACAAGTCTAACGACAAATATAACTCGGTCCTTTTCATTTTTAGAGAGTCTGAAAAGGTACATAAAGTTAACTCCAAAAGTCCTTTTTCGTCATCTAATCCCTTAGGTCCGAAAAAGTATAAAACAATACAGAAGGGATGAGCTTTCGATAGTTTTAACGAGCCGAATAAAACAAGCACTCGATCTTTTTGTGCAATAATCCCTCAGGTCCAAAAAGATTAAAATCTAGAGGAGGGATAACACTTCCTGTCCCTTTAACGAGCTGGAAGGCCAAGGACTCGGCAATCTTTTCATATTTTACGAGTCAGATGAAAAGAGCTTAAAGAAGACTCGTCTTTTGAGGAACGAGTGATGAAACAGGTTAGCAGCTGATTCCAGGTACAGGTTGGAATTTTCCAATCACGGTAGTGTCACAAGGATGGCTAGCGAAATCACTCTTCGCAGCTGTTCCTCAAAATGGGTAAACAAACATATGGAGGTGAACTATCGGCCAATGGAAAAGTGGAGGTGACGGTGCAAACACGACCAAGGATTTAATGGCTGATAATGTTACATTCACAGTGGTTATTTACCAGAATAGTTCATTTTTTAACGAGCTTAAACGCGGGTGGAAACATTTGCTCGATCTTATGTTTATTTTTTAACGAGCATGAACTATGTGCTAAAACTGCTCGGATCTTGCGTTTATTTTTTAACGAGCATGAACTGTGTGCTAAAACTGCTCGATAACCAGTCATATAATAAGAATGTCTCATGGAAGATGCTATTTTTTATGGAGCTTAGATCTTACAAAGCTTTGCTCCGGATCCCTTCGTTATGCAAGTTCGGAAACGACTAATCCTACGAGTTTAAAGGGTTAGACCTACAGGTTTAAAGGGAGGACCTAAAAATTTAAAAAATAAATAGCCGCCTCTTGCTTGCACTAAAAAAGGTTTGCATGCCCCCAAGCATAAAGTACGATTTCAAAGTTACCTCTACTTCATTTCCATCAAAACATTTGTTTCACCGAGAGAGGCCTACCTCTTTCAGGCTACCCAAAGATTGTCTCGTTAATCTTTCAAACAAAACACTTCCTCGGCAATGTCTACCGAAATAGACAAAGGTGAGCGACGAAGCCCGCCAACTCACATAACTTTGACAAGAGAATCTTATTCTAGAACAACCCCTCTTCCACTCACGAACGGGGTACGGACTAGTCATATTCTCCCGCGGAAACCTACCCTATACCCAAAGTTTTTCCTACCGAAGCAGACCAGGACGCATGCCCCCTGGGTTCTAGTCATATCCTCCCAGATTACTCGCACTCATCAGGAGGACGGACCGTGGGTTGAGACATTTCTTGCGTGAAGAGACCATTTAGGGATGGTATATGACTATTTGTGATGCATGATCCGGGAAATGAAAGCTGGTTCACGAGCTTGACCACTCTTCCTTCGTGTGGAAAACACGTTACTCTAAAGAGTGAGGAGACGATGGCTCCCATGCAATATATATAGTCTCGTCCAAGGATTAGGTTATAATACAAGGGTCCTTGAACGACCATCACGTTCATTTGAACGGTCTTCCCTTTCAATGTTATGGGCACATTGGGGAGGATCCCTAAAGGTCGACTGGTTCCTTTATCAAAGCCTGATAGATTTCTCATTTTAGGCAAAAGCATTGGCGAACCAAGCGCTTTCCAAGCAATAGAGGAAAGGATACTCACAGATGCCCCCTCATCAATGATAGGGCCAGCCATTACCATTCTGTATATTTGAATGATAATCCTGAATGGTATGCTCCTCGGCAAACGGGGTCTACCTAGTTGGTTCCAGTCGAACGAGACAACTAGGTTGCTTGGTGGTGGGACCGAATAGACGGCCGGGTATGACTCTGACGAAGTTCCTTCCTGCGATAAAGGAATGGGAAAATTGCCCCCTTGTTCGTTAGAGTCTGTGTTGATGAAGAGAATTTGGACGGTGTCGTCTTTATTCTCCTCTGTGATGGTATCATTCGAAGATAGAGCCTCTGAAGGCAAAACCGGGTAAACTGACGCCTCAACCTTTTGACTTTCGTCAGGTATGGATTCAGACGGTTCATCCTCAATGATACGTGCTTCGGCTGACCACCTGAGCGGGCCAGCCGGGTTCTCAACTGGTGAAGGACTTGGTAGGAGTTTTTGATATCCAGGAGGAAGTTGCGCTCGCAAAATCGGGCGATCTTCCAAAACTCTTTTAGCCTCATCTAAGAAGGGACAACGGTGGATGGCATGGTCGCCTTCACACAGTTTGCAGGGAAATCTAGCTTTCCCTCTTTGTCCTGTGACTTCACTTTCACTAGTTGACGGTGAGCTGTCAACATGGCTATCAGAGGTTGACGCCACTGAATTGTGCAAACGGGGAGACCAGTCCCTTAGTATCCGAGGGATGCAGGGACAATCTCTGTGGAAGTGGTCTCCCTTGCATATGACACATGGCGATTTAGGCCTAGTTAGTGCTGTGTGTGGATTTTTGTCAAACGCCACTTGTTTGCCCCCAGTCGCTTTTGGCTCCTTCTTCTTCCTCTCTTTCTTCTTCTTTTCCTTCTTCTCCTTAGGAACTTGGTTTTTTGTTTTACCAGTTCCGTCAAGCGAAGAGGAAGGAGGAGAGGGAGAATTAGATGAAGTAGAAGGCTGGTGGGTAACTCTGGTCTGGTTTGACTGTTGATTCGACTGTTCAGGAATAGTGGTGTTCTGAACGACATTGGTTGAGAAGAGCCAGACCAGAAGGCCAATCGTCAGTCCTAGAAGCGACAATGTGGCCATATGGGGCGCACCAACATCTCCCCAAGAGGAGAAGGGACTAGGATTTCCACCAAGGGGAATTCCTTGGTTGGTGTGCTCCATTTTCTTAACCTAAAGATCAACGCAGGAATAGGGGTTATTGTTCTGTTTAAAATAAATTTTAACGACGCTTTAGACACAACTTTCTTTTTCACTTTTAAAGAGTCGAGAAAAAGCTAAAGATGACTCTAGTCTCCTTCGATGTTTTAATGAGCCCGAAGTGACAAATGCTCGGATGGACTTTTTTCTGTTATAGAGTCTGAAAAAGGCCAAAAGAAACTGCTCTGGAGTTCTAGGCAGAGGGTGTGCCAAACTTTTCGCAAAACTGCAGAATACTTTTTAGGGTACGGGCGGTCGATCTTCCTGAATGCTGTGTTCAGTGCATTGCGATCAGTAGGGCGGCCGACACGGCTTCCTAAGGATAAAGTTTTATGCCTATAGGGGTCTCCCAATATATACGCGACGGTACATGGGAGCACAATCCGTACTGGCGCTATCGTCCCTCAGGAGGAATCACCCACCATCAACAAGATTGACAGTCACCAGGCTTTACGACGCCGGAACACGTCTCTAACCTAGACATCTATGTTGTGTGTTATGTTGCAAAGCGTTGTTAAGTTCATTCAATTTATTTTAGGTTGATCTTTTTAAAAGTTTGCCTTTCTGGATCACCACGAGATGTATGATACAATTCCTAAATGCAGTCTAAAGATGATAAGCAAGCTTTATATCTTTTCAACTTATGAAAATCGTAGCTACAAAGGGAAAAGAAAGACACAATCTTTTCTCAAAGAGCATTCAACACACTCTAATGCACTTTTCCTAAATCAATCATGCAAACTATCAAGATGCAAATGCACAATGCAGGTGTTTGTTTTCCGCTTTCTTAGTATTGATGCCTACAAAGAAAGCTTTTTGTACAACTTTGAATTTGCTTTTAAATGACAAATACAAACAAGTTTACTTTTTCGAAATCAAAGAGGGTAGAAGAGATTACAGCACTTAACGATTTTCGAAATGAATACTTGTTTCGACACTTAAAAGAGACAAACTCAAACCAAAAGCAAAAATGAATGTATAATCAACTGTAAACAGCCAATGAACTCTCTCCTAAGATCACAATCAACAGATCTGAATCAAGGGCTACAGGATGACTATTTCACTCTTGCAAAGGAAAACTATAAATGACGCCACAAACACATAAAAACACTCACAGTCTTTTTGTACAAAATGAGGCTGAATTTAAGCAAAGAACAAGAGTTATCAGACAGGTACCTATGCTGGTTACAGGCTGCAAAATCAGAGATCAAAACAGGGCAAAACAGAGCAGAGAACCCCAGCTGCACAAGGCCTAACTAGATCAGCGCAACCTCAACACAGGGGTTTTGACATTCAGCGCAGGTAGCCTTCATGGGACCTGTGTTGAAATGCAGAACCTCTTCACAGGGTCTGCGCTGAAGGAGAAACGAGAGTTTCTCACTGGGTTCTGGGTCACAGTTTGCTATTTAATCCACAGTTTCAGGCCAAATAAAAGCAACAAGCAAGGTACAATCAAAGGGATGCTTTGAGGGAGTACTAAGATCTATCACAAAGGATCATCAAATCATTTGTGAGTCCATCATTCAGATCATAGACAAATCCAGTGATTGGATCAAAGCAACAACTGTCTACTTTGCACCTGAGAATAGCAGATGCAGTTCGATTGTTGCTGTTGAGTCTATGAAACAAACAATGATGGAAACACAAATAAAATGACTAAACAATTCTCCCCAGTGGAGTCGCCAATTTGTTGTGGGGAAAAATGCCTATGCAGGATGATCCTATCCACCTAAGGTGTGACAGTGCCTTAGCAACAAACAGAGACAACTATTCTAGTATTCTTCCTTTATGAATTAAGAATGAAGAGAGATGGATGGACTAACCGGTGTCTTCCGTTTGTCCCTTGATCCAGTTTCTCTTCTCTTTGGGAGCTCCCAGCTACTTGCCTTCTCGCTCGCCCAGCTTCAAGAGGTTTCTGCAAGATCACAAGAAGAGAACACTACACAAAGACATAGATTCATATTCATAACTAGTTCAGGATTAGAAATAAACTAAACATACTAATGCAATCATACATCAAAGATACATCAGTATATAGGAGAAACCAAGATAGCTTTATTGATGAATAACAAGGTTCAGGAAGAGATACAACCCAAAGGGCTCCAATCCAGCATCTCCTTCCTAGCAAATGAAATTCCTATCTTCACCCCCTTCAAAGCATTAAGCACCCAATGATTCCAATCTCAAACCAACAACAATTCTTTGTAATAACGAAATTCCAGCCTCTAGATCTCATGGAGGAGAGATCCATATATAGATGTTTGGAGAGAGGATGAGTCAGCTTGAGATCTGACTAGTGTCCTCTCTCTCTGTCAGTTCTTGATTCCACTTGGAGGTTCTTGCTTCCACTTGGAGATTGGGAACCTCTTACTCATCACTAGTCGAATTCACTGAGGCAAGTGTCATTGAGGAAGATTCTGGAAGCTTCCTGGGTCTTGACACCTCTTGGAATGAACTTGCCATTTGTCAACTCTCGCTCAGCGCACCCTGGTAGTGCTTCTACCTGCGTTGCAGTGCAGGTAGCCAGTGTTGACTTTGCATTTCAGCGCAGACAGCTAGTGGAGCCACTGAATTGATCCTGAATTGACTTGTTTTTGAGTAGCTTCTGGTGGAGAACTTCTGTGAATTGCTGTGGTTTGTTAGCCTTGTTCCTCTAGGGGTAGGAACAACATGTTTAGGGAATTTGGATCCCTTAGATTATGGACATTTCATGCTTATAGCTGTAAGGCACAAAAATGTCTATAACATGCCGACATTCAGGCCATTCGAGGCCTGCTAGAGGGACTCCATGCCAAGATCACCGCACCGACAGAGTGACTCGAGGACGAGTCAAGATGTTTGTGTTGGGGGTTTGTTGGGCATGGAATTCCCACACAACATGCTTTTGGGCTCAAAGCCCAAGTTTTGAGTATTATTGTTGAAAAGACTCCACGAATTGCGGGCGCAGAGCGCAAATTGTATGTTAGAGTCATAGGGTTGTCTCCCCTAAGTTTTGAATGCAGTGTCGGCTTACCCATGGTCCGCAGACCATGGGATTGTATAAATAGAGCAAGGCTCTAAGTTGTAAACTTAACTAGAGATAGATAGGGGAACGAATGGAGTTGAGAAGATAGCGAGCATAGAGTAAAGGTCTAAGTGCTTTGGGTCATAGTAGTAGGAAGAGGCTCTACAGCTGAGTGCACAGAGGCCTAGTAGAGTTTGCAGCTGAGTGTGTGGACCCCTACAGCTGAGTGCGTAGGGCGGAGTCAAGTATGTAACCAAGGAAGAAGAATAATAAAGAGAAGTTTGATTCCAAATCTTGTGTATCTGTTTTGAGTTATTATATGGTTGATATCTTTTTCAATTATACTGTTTTATTTATCACGTGCACTAGTATGAATGGTGAACACTGTTAAGTATAACTAAACACATGTAGATAAGCTAAGTGATCAACTAATATTGGGTTAATAATAAGGGATTGGGTACTAATGTGGATCAAGTCTCGAGTAGGGTTGCGCGAATACAACATCACCGGCTGCGAGGTACTGATAGGTGCGTGTGGTGACGTGCGCGTAGGGTTAAACTGCGGACCACTGAAAATAATCAGACATCTCTAGGGTGCTGAAACCTAGTTCTAGCACCCTCCCATACTACTTCGGGTGAGACCTCAGTCCATGCTCCACGAACTGTTGCCGAAAGGGCTAGTAGTATTGGGATTTGTTTGGCTAAATCACCTCTGAACTTGGGTCAGGCCCCTACAAGCCAACATATATCCTCACTTTTTTTGGCCTTCTGGGTTTTGGGTTATCCATTTTGCCTCATTCCATTTGATCCTTTCTACATCATCATGACCTTTGACCCCTTGGTACCAAAATGCTGCCAAACTCTAGAGTTGTGTCGTCAATATGTTCAAGATCTTAATCCTTCTGTAGTTTGTATCCTTACACACCTTCCTCAGATTCTCTGTCTCATCCACATTCATCTTGTTCCTTTGTCTTGCATCGATGATGTGGAAACATTATGGCCCTCCTTCAACCGTTTGCTTCCTATCCACTTCAGTTCAGTAACTAGGAAGTTGATCTAAAGATTCCTTTCTGGTGCCTTGGAGCTTGCATGCCTTAATGGAAAGTTCTTCACATTCGACGACGAGCTTTCATCATTGGCCTTCGATCGGGTGATTTCATGGGTGTTTAACTTCAGATCATTCTTCACACTTTGTGGATTGTACTAGCAGTACCTTGAGAACCATTGACATTACTGGTGGTCTCTCTCGCGCTTGTTAACAGTTTACATCATTGAACAGTAATCAAGCGATTTTTTAGTATGCTCGACTTCAGCACATCTATTCGCATATTAGAATTTGTACCTTGATCAGGTTGGGATTCAAGACCTTGGGCTCAGATTACATAAGTCCAGGTTGCGTGGATTGGTTCATGATTGTATACATGACTCTTTTTGGGTGGCTACGACCATACCTTAGTCTTTTATATGGTCCTTTTGATTGGATGGTTGCGTCCATACCACAGATCGTTTATGTTTATCTTCTGGATGGTTGCATCCATTCCTTATGCACATGTATTTCCTTTCACTATGTACTCATGTATCATATATATCAGTTGTACTTGCGTTTGTAGGTTCTCCATGATGGTGTTTTGTTTCAATTATGGATTCGTAAAGCATTTCAGCCCTCCCACTCTCTCGGCCTTCATGCTTTAGGGGGCATCTGTTACACAGTATTTTGTCACCGACCCCACATTCCCTGATCTTAGACATTGCCGGTCTGTGTTGTTGACATATTCTTTGTGTCATGTTACAAAATATGTGTCAGTGTCTTCCTTGTCATCTCAGTAAGAATACCTCAGTTCATTACTCCTGGAACAGACCCTTTTTAACCTTTTTTTTTGGGTCATCGCGGGTCATCAATTATTCCACCCATGAAGATGGCGAAGATTGAACTAAGCCTAGTGACATCATCACTCTATCCCTGTGTTTCACTCGCGACGAGCTACTTTTGGTGAGTTTATTTTAACAAATTGCCGATGGGCAGTCCTAGGGTTGGTTGTTGGATCAAATGAGCTCGGCTCTCTCCTTTGGGATGGTTTTTCCAACTTTTGTGCAACCTCCCAAAGGGATAAGCTCTTTCTCCCATCTCTTATGGAGGCTCCTCCTCCTATAAATACCTCCTTCATGGATGAGATCAACTAATTCAGTTGGTTTGGAAAGAGTTTGAGTGGAGTTTGGAAGTAGCTTCTAATGTAACTTAGCCTGGGATAGTTTTGTGTGGATTTGACTTGATTGTATGAGTGTTCTAGCATCATAATTTTTCATTTTGGGTAGGAGAGAAAGTTATTCATCCTCTTGGGAGACAATTCGTGAGTGAATGCTTGCAGAGACATGCTGATAGGACCCTTCAAGGAGACCTACAATGTCAAGGCATGGTTTTAAGTTTTACTTCAGTTCATATTAATACAAATCAATGGTTTATTTTTATATCTTATGTCAAAATTGTATATTGATAGCTTTAAGTTCCTTGACCCTTTAAGTAGATCGTTTTTGTCGTATTCTATTATGTTCGTTGTTTTTCTTTGTATGTTATTTTCAGGTACAGAAGTGATTAGAGCGAGAGCTGGAGCAACGCAACAAGAACTTCATCAAATGAGGATTTGAAGGTAGGCCTTCATGACATCAACTATCTAAGGGAATTTTCTTTGATATTGTCTTTGTTGTGACTAGACCCAATCTAGGGCTAGAGGGGTTGCCTCTATCCGCAGAGGGAACTTGCCTGCATCACATTTTGTGGACGTGAAGCGCGTAGTTTGTTAAATAGTCATAGGGTTATCCGCCCTTATTTTTATAATGTAATATCAGCCATAGAAGATCTACCATGGTCTGTGGGCCATGGAATTGTATAAATAGAGAGAAGCTCTAAGTAGTAAAAACAATCACAATGTCTAAGGAAAAAAGATGTATGTGAGATAGATCTAAAGTGTAAGTCTAAATTTTGGGTCATAGTGTAGGTAGAGGCTCTGTAGCTGAGTGTGCAAAGGCCTAGTAGTCTGTATTTGAGTGCACGGACCCCTGCAACTGATTGCGCAGGGCGAGTCGAGTTTATAATAAGTTGGAAGTATTAATAAAGATAAGTTTCTATTATTTCTGCATCTTTATTTCTTGTTTATGCATTTGTTATATTGGGTATGAATTTTACTTCTAAATACTTATATGATGCGCGAATGTGTATAACTGTATTGGTTAAGTGAACATAAGATAGAATATCTATTTATGCGAAGTTAACTAAGATCTGTTAAGAAGATAAGTAAGACACTTAACGTAGTTTGGAAAATACGTAGATCATTTCCCTAGTAGCGTGAAAGGACTTCAACCCTTAGTTAGGGCTGCGCGAAAGCTGATCATAAAAGATTGCGAAGGTACTGAAGGTTAGAACAAAGCACGAAGCAACCTGTCCGAAGGTAGGTATATTTGGAATAAAGCGACATTACATCCATCTCAAGGGTATGAAAACTTGGTTCCAACATCCCCCCATACCACTTTGGGTGAGACTTCAGTTCGCGCTCCACGGGCTGATGCCGAAAGGGCCAGTAGTGTAGGGATTTGTTTGGCTAAATAACTCTGAACCTGGTCAGGCCCCCATAAGCCAAAAAATGGTTCCACTGCTAGGACAGGAATCTGCATGAGAGATGTGTTATGTCGTACCACTGGCATCCAGCTACGAAATAAATTGAAGGCTAGTTGGACAGAAGAATTCATGAGTTCACAATGTAGGAGAACAAAACCCACGACTGTAAAAAGAAGAGTAGCTAGATAGCTACCTATATACGGAGATCCGCAAAATATTTTTTGCGTCCTTCCCTACTAAGCTATACTAGTGGATCGCGAAGTTAGCAGATAGCCAAGGAAGGTGGAAGCTTGACGGCGCTATTATGTGGACCCCAGAGTTGCTGCGAAGGTTGGAAGCATCAGAGGATAAGATCACACGCACCATCAATAATTGGCTTGATTGCATTATAGGAGGATTTGTTATTGAGTTTGAGGTCGATATATCAGTCAGCTACAGAGAGGCAGAGCAATGCTTTCTCAAAGGACCATGGGGTAAGTACATAAAGTATTTGAATAGTTGGATTAAAATGCTGTTGTGCGAAAAATGGGTTATGCAGTCACCTTGATGTTCAGAGCTATGCGAAGCGGAAAGGTTTACAAGAACGAAGGAAATAAGGGTCCAGAAAATAACCCCTTGATTTCACCTTTGAGAGGGGATGAGGAAGAGCTCATGAAGGTCTCTCTGTTAAGACAAAGAATTCAACGAATACCACCCCCATCCACACCACCACCAGCTTCACCACCATCACCTGCATCTTCACCCATACCAACTTCACCACCACCGTGATTCAGTATGGCAAACACAGTGAAGTTTGTTGTGTTCAAAGGTTTGGGAAATGAGGATCCAAACCAATTTTGGTTCGTTGTAAGAGCTGTATGGGAAGCACAAGGTGTTACAAATGACCATATAAAGAAAGCGACACAGGTTAGCACTCTGCAAGATCACATGTTGACCTGGTATATTAAGTACTCCAACAATAACCCAAATGCGAGAGTCGTGGATATCCAAACAATGCTAAATAGAGAATTTAGCAGGCCTAAATTTCAAGCGCAGTTGATTGTGGGATTCAAAGAGATCATGATGCTACCAGGTGAGACTCTTTGGGAGCTAGATCGGAGGCTAAAATGTATGATCCGTGAAGCCAATATAAATCTAACAGATGTACAACATCGCGAGTGTTTTGTAGCCTCACTAGTACCACACTTAAGGAGTGTGTTATCCCAACAGAAGATAACAACTCAGGTAGAGGCTTTGGAGATTGCCATGAGGCTTCATGAGACCCCGATGCAGGATCCTAACCTAGGAGTTTAGCATATCCACACGTAGCTGAAGAATCTATGCCTTGAGATGCAGATTTTGAAACAAGACAGGATGGTTCGACCAGAAGTGCGCGAAGAAGTATGGTCTGTGAAATGTAAGAGTTGGGGTCATGACAAAGACCAATGGTCAGTCTTTACGAATTACCCCATAGGAGGAGGACCAATGCCTTTAAGGCTATAATCTCAAGTAGGACCTAGCACAATGCCTGATTTGTGTTGCGCTATCTGTCAAATAGTAGGAAAACATGCCACAAACAACTGCCACTTGATACAAAAATATACACAAAATTTGCAACAGTTGTTCTGTAACTTTTGTAGGTCGATGGGACATGACGAGTGCACTTGCAGAAGCTATGAATTGATGATGGATAGAACTCCCACCTACAGAGTGTAGGGTGAAATGTGACCCCTTGATCAGAATGAAGGGATGGTGCAGATAGGATTTCAGGGGTGTGGACGAGGCCGCGGCAGAGGAGGACCTGGTAGAGGTCATGGACAATTGATTTGCTACAATTGCGGATGGTCAGGACACTATGCCCGTTATTGCACTAATCCAATGCGCCCGTCATGCACGTATTGCACATTGTTCGATCATGAGACAAAATATTGTCCTACACTAATAGCTAGGATACATGACAAAGGAGCGCTACCACCTCCCCCAACTCAGAACCGGTAGATGATGAGGTCAGAGCCACGCGAGGAAGATCTGAACGTAAACATTGTTCTTCGAAGTGGAATCACAATGGGAGGTGACAAAAGGAAACAACAAGAAGATAGTACTTGGGTTCGCAAAGCCCCGGTGAAAGAAGCTAAGTTTGATTTGGAGTGTGCTCGTGAAGCATTCATGGAAGCTAAGAAGAACTTCGTTGATGCCTCCACTTGAGGAAACAAAGATAAACCAGAGCTGGAGATGGACCCATCTATGCTCACAACTTTCTTCGAAACCTATATGAAGTTACTGCGCTACAGTAAGGCTGTGAAAGGGCTACAGGATCTCATCAATAGATGTGCTGGGACCGCACCAGGTGCATCGTGCGTAGCCCGTAAAATCAGAAAGAATAAGAAAAGGACAAGAAGTGAAATGAGACTCAACGCGTAGATGAGAGAATACGAGATGCATTAAGTCATTTTGGATTTGGGGTCAAATTCGAATGTTCTACCAAAATAGACATGGGAGTGAATGGGGCAACCTGCACTGCAATGGTCTCCAATTCAGCTAAGGATGGAGAACTAATAGAAAATAATACCCATGGGGTGATTGCAGGGAATAACTATGGATATTGAGGGAGTGTGTGAGCTGGAAGATTTCGAAGTAATAGAGATTGTTGATGACAACAATCCCTACCACACGCTCTTGGGAATTGACTGGGCTACCGATATGAACGGGTTAATTAATCTGAAGAAGTGGAAAATGATATTTGAGAAGAAGTCACTACGTGTAATTATACCCTTGGACCCTGTTGAAGGATCGCGCTATACAGAGTTGGTCAGCGGCTATGAGAGTGATGATGATATGGATTGTATATATAAGATAATAGCGTGAGACCAAGACTGGGTGAATCCCATTGCGGATGGGTGGATTACATGGGAGTGTGAGAGCTCCTGTACTTCGGGTTCTGATGAAGAAATAGAATGATGGCAGAACCAGTTACATGAAGTAACTACGCAGAATTGCAATATGATGACCAGGTCGCTGCGATGCGTGTCGACATAAGTAAGATATCTACCTACTTATGATGGTCTAAATGAGGTAGATACCTTCTTGGATGCATTTGAAATGGAGGTGCCGGAAAAGCAACGCTTCTAGGCCTTGGACTGGGTACTTGTTATAGACATATTTGGGCACATCAACCCCAAACTTATATGTCGATGAACTAGGGCTGATCAACCCCTAAAAGAGTTGTTTCATACTCTAAAGAAACTTAGTCATTCAAATACATCATTCCTCAGAAGCTCCACTTCAGAAATCATCCAGAAAGAGCCTAAACTGGACCATACTGACTACTCCACTGATAAACTGCGATGCATACTGACTGGTACACTGTCAGGGTGAGATGCATACTATTTAGGCCTTCTATAGGGAGTGATGGGCGAGGTTGGACAAGTTTTCAGGACAATTTGTGAGTTAGTTTCTCATATAATCTTTTAGAAAGTTCTCTTGTGACACTTGTCTCTCTGAATTTGCCCAAGGATGAACAAGGGAACTAGGAAACCATCTCCAATTCCCCTCTCTTGTGGAACCAATTGTTACAAGTGGAATGACACTAATCAAATCCCATGGATGACTCACACCCTTGCAAACATCTATAAAATGATCTCCCATCCAGGAGATCAGGAGGCTGAATGGTGGTGAATTGCAAGTAAGTGCTGCTAGTTTTAGTATTGAGGAGAGAGCATTGTATTCTTGTTGGTGTGTTCTTGCTAATTCATGAGGTGAAGAAAGATTGATGCTGGGAGGATGGCACTGGATCAGACAACTAGGCTGTAATTCTCCTTATTATTAATAATTTTCTTCAGGATTTTTCCCAATTGATTATGTAATTGTGAATGCTTTCATTTGTTTGTTATATATCTGATTCTATAATGTTTATGTTGTAATAAATCATGCTTCTTTGACAGTTATTTGTTGTTGTACTTGTGCAAGTACTCTCCAAGTGTGTTAAGTACGGGGAAGAGTTATTGGATCTACCAAAGGAGAGAGAGATCAGGCAAGAGATCAAGCGAAAGTTCTAGGTTGGTTTTCTATTATCTTTCTCTTATCTATTACAAATAGGAAAGATCATTGAATTACTTTAAACTATTGTTTCTAGGGTAGATTCCAAACCTAGAGGGTTAGTCGTTCAACAATACACTAATTTTCCCAGAACCAGTACTATGCACTACCACTACGAGATGGTGGGGTATGCACAAAGGGAGTTTTGACGATTGGCGCGAATGTAGGAAAATGATGCGAACATGATTTGGGAAGCCTAAGATACGACTGATAGACAAATATGATGGGTAGTATGATCCACATGCATACCTGGCCAAGTGGATGCGGGCTTATGGAGAAAAGCCACAACTTGAGTGGGTTCACCTATTCTGTCATACACTGGATGTTATACCGATGAACTGGTATATAGAAACAGAGCTCCGCCATGGGACAAGTGAATGGGATATCCTATGCAAAGGGTTCCTGATGACATTTAGTTTTGAGGATGGGTTTGACGGTATTGAGGAAACACTATAAGAAGTGAAAGTAGCCATGTTTAGGATCCCACAAGATCCTTTAGACCTGACGCAACCTGAATGGGCTACTCAGATGAGTTGCGCGCTGGAATGTTATAATGTAACTGCTGAAGAAGGGGATGAAGATCTGCGAAAAATTAACATTCCAGAGATGGAAGGCCACCACGAGGTTTAAGGACCATAGATTGAGAACCTTGATATCACTGCGCTGGTGAAGACTAAGCAGGTGAATATTGGTACGGGGGAAGAACCCAAATTTGCAAAGATCGGAGACTACTAGGATGACATGACGGTGGATAAGGTCCGTGAGTTACTCTATGAGTATCAAGACTTATTCCCGACCTTTATGGATTTGAAAGGAATAATCAAAGATCTAGGAGTGATGAAGATCACGTTAAATCCTGACGCGAATCCAGTTAAGCAGAGGCCTTACCGCTTAAATCTGAAATGCAAAGAGAAGGGTCACGTAGAGCTAGACAAAATTCTCGTAGCAGGCATCATTGAGCTTGTGAAAGAATCCGATTAGGTGAGCCCAATGGTGGTACAAGAGAAGCAATAGAAGGAAGAGATAAGGATATGTGTGGATCTCAGAAAATTAAATGATGATTGTGTGTATGATCCATTCCCAACTCCATTCATGGATGAGGTGATGGACAACGTAGGTGGTCAGGAAGCATATTCTTTCACTGGTGGGTTCTTAGGATACCACCAGATCAAAATCGTACTAGAGGAAAGGAGCAAGACAACCTTCGCGACTGAGTGGGGTTGCTTTCAATATACTGTCATACCATTTGGATTAAAGAATGCACTGGCTATCTTTTCGCGCGTGGTTGTTGTGACATTTAAGGAATATATTCATAAGTTCTTAGAGGTCTATTTTGATGACGGGACTGTATTTGGGTTGGTTAAGCACCATGTAGCAAGCTTGCGCTTGATGCTAGATACCTACCAAAGATACCAAATCACGCTCAATCTCAAGAAGTGTGTGTTTCTCGTTCCTTTTGGGGCACGTGGTTTGCAGACAAGGGTTGATGGTAGAACCCGCGAAGATCGCAGTGATTTTGAACTCGGAAGCGCCAAGGAGTGTGAAACAATTGCGCGCTACTCTTGGACATATGGGATATTATGGAAATTTTATCAAGGGCTATGCCTAGATCACTATGTTAATGGAAAAATTGTTGAAAAAGGATGTCACATTTTGCTAGAATGATGATTGTAAAAAAATCCTAGATATATTGAAAGAAAATATTGTTACTGCGTCGATTCTTGTCTTCCCGAACTGGAAGAAAGAGTTTCATGTCCATGTTTACACGTCGTGTATAGCATTGGGGGCAATACTAACACATGATGGCAGAGAAGTCTTGGACCACCCTATCACATTCACAAGTCGTAGATTATCCAAAGAAGAGAAGAACTATTCCACCACTGAATGCGAGGGAATGGCTATGGTGTATGTGGTTCAGAAGTATTAGCACTACTTGCTAGGAGGCCACTTTAATATGTATATGGATCACTCCATGCTAAAGTACCTGGTTAATGAGCCTGTGTTGAGGGGGCACATCTGCAGATGGATTTTATTGTTCTAGGAATACGATTTTGAAGTTGTGAAAATTGGACGATTGAACGCGGGACTAGATTACCTGTCGCGCATCGAGACAGTGGAGGAACCTACTAGTTTGGAGGAAGGATAACACCACGCGCAACTTTTTGCTGTATGCATAGCATATGGACATTTTGAAGATATAATACACTTTCTAACAACTGGAACTACGCCAGAAGGATACTCTATCTAGCAAAAGAAGGAATTAGTGGTGCGCGTGACATATTTCTTTGTCATTGCTGGGCATCTATACAATATGGGGAATGATGAAATACTGCAAAGGTATGTACCTAAATTTGAATGAAGCAACATCCTTGTGGATGCTCACAGGGGTGCTGCAAGAGGTCATTATGCAGGAAGAGAAACCGCGCAGAAGATTCTACGTGCAGGGTTGTGGTGGCTGTTGGGACTCAGAAATGTCATATTTTCATCCACCTTTTTCTTCACTATTCCTTACATTTCATCATCCCATTAACCTTTTATCATATCATTTTCATAAATACATTTGGGTTTCACCTTCTTATTTTCCATTTTATTCATTTTTGTATTACAAGTGAATTTATGATTAAATATTAAAAAATATACATATTTTTATATATATCTCAAGAATATGTGAGTTTTGTGATGTGTAGGAAATATGTGAAGAATTAATTCCAAGAGACTTCTCAAATATCTCCTCCACCATATTAAGGAGATAATTATTCAAGTCTATTCCTAAGGAGAAGATCATGGAGGATTTGGTTGGCATATCTTATCCAAGATATGTGAGAGATGTGTGGAGGATTCAAAGGGATCATATTTTGTAATAATGGGAAAGTAGTTGAGAGTGCTTGAGAGAATATTGGATATGTAATTATGAGATGGTTATCTTCTTCATGTATATAAGAGAGTGCTCTCTCTTCATTTGAAAAAAATAGAGATTAGCTTTAAGAGATAGTTTTGTAATTAGGAGAAGAGAATTCTTAGCTTTGATTCATATTCTTTGTTATGTTTTCATGATTTGTAATTTGATTCTTGTAATATAATTTGAGATAGCTTTATTGTTGTGAGCTCACATATGTTGTTTGTCATTCAAATTCTTCACATGTTGTATTGTTTTTCCCTTATGTAATTTCTTGCTTTTATAGTTAATGTTTCAATGCCTTCCTAGATTAATTTGATTTCAATAATTTAGATTAGATTAGATTGGATTAGTTCCACTTCGGTCCTGCATATCTAGTGCATGTGCCTCGTAAGCCTACGAAACTCGGTTTGACAAATTAAATAGTTGGGCAAATACTACAACAAAATTAAATGACAATATTTTCACCCAACATTTTGGCGCCGTTGCCGGGGAGGCACGATGGATTGAAGTTTAGTTTGATTTTTCATGCAAGTGTGTTTAGACATGTTCCTAACTCCGAGATGTTAAGGTAGTAAGACGTGGGGAACAACCTATGCATCGCATTCGAGATACCGTAACGGGCTCGACCTCTTATGGATCAGGGCATGTAGGGTGTGTTTACATTTATGCAAGTGTGAATTTCAATTTCTGCAAGTGTGTTTGATTTTCGCAACTGTGACGAGTGTTTGATGAATTCATGGTTCATGGTTGTAGTTGAAGAATTCGATTACTCAATTAATGAGCAGTCCTTGTAAGAGGGTTTAATTGAGTATTGAATTCAAGATTATTTCTGTGGTCCTTTTGTTTTTAATTCAATTTTTAGTGTGCTGATTTGGAAGAGTTTTTGTGAACTAAAACCTTGTAAAAGGATTAAAAACTCAGACAATTATTAGCACTTTGTTTTTAGGATCTCTTTCAACATGGTTTTATAATGAGTGTCAGCTTGGAACTACTCACTCAGATCCTTGCAGAAGTCGAAATCTCCTCTTCCCTAGAAAAGGAGATCTTGACAAGAATTGAAAGTTCAACTACTCCCCAAGAAATAAACGAAGATTCAACATCTGAAGAATCCTGCGTATTTGATGGCGAACAATCATTCGAACAGGAATTTGAGGAAGAAGAACAACAAATCTGAGAAGAAGAATAGGAGTTACAACATGATCTAAGTGAGAGAAACTGTGCCTATAAAAGCTTTATCGAACAATGGTTCCAGGTAAGTACTAGATTAGATTCATCTTTTTATGTTTTAGTTGATTTGCGGTTACAACAACTAGACTCATTCACTCTCGAATATTTTCATCCATCATTTAAAAAATTGTTACTAGATATATTGTTGTTACTGCTACGTGAGTGGATTCATTGGAAGTTTAATTACACGTAACTATTTTTTTTTAATTAGTATAGAGTAGGTAGGATTTCATTTTTAGTTTTTACTTTCATTTTCAGTTTTGCTTCTACTTAGAATAAGTATGCTCTCCTCCGCGCTTAGTGCGATCGCGAGGATTAGAAAATAGGGATGAATTAGACGACTAATTTCAGGAATAAATAAATGTTTTGAAATATGCTTCATCAAAAACATCTTTCAATATGCAAATCATTGTGTCCATTTGTTAAAAAAAATTAAGTCTAGAGAAAGTTTAGTTTCTTTCTAAATTTTAGTTTTTCATTGATTAAAAGAAAAAATATATATTTTTAAAAACTAACCATTTTTGTTTTTAAAGATAGGGTTAATTTCATTTTTTTATACTTTTAATAATAAAAAATAAAAATAAAAAAAGAAAAAATAAAACAGTCAACCAACGCACTCATAAATAAAACAATTCATATAAAAGTAATGGCGCTGGAGTCTACGGCAGATGCACTTAATCACCTCAGCACTGATGTCCTTGAAGGAAAGTTTGCATTGCTGGAATGTGCTTCTGTCGACAATGACCTAGCAAGCTTGAGAAAAGAAGTTGCTGGAATCTCTAAGAGAGAGGAACTTCCAGCTGGTCGGTCCCTTGTGAGCAGTGAGAGGCCATCTTATCCTGGCGCTGGAAATTGAGAAAGAGATCTTTATTAAACTCAAAAATAAATTTTCAATACAAAAATGGAAAAGATGCCCTCTGCCATCGCAACTCCCTAAGAAATGCCCACAAAATCCTCCAAAACGTAAATTAAAATCCGGTTTTTGTCCAGGAAATCAGGAAACGATAATACAAATTACAATTTTGTAGGAACAAATCATTGCACGATAAGTCAAATCGGATTTTTCTATTACTAAATATCAAAGAGGCAGTTTTAATCAAGCGTTGAACCAGTTAGCACCGCATGGGTGGTTGCCAGGATCTTATTCAACGGCTTAAGCTCTCTGTCAAGCTGGGAAAGAGCAAAACAACGTTTGTTGTTTCTTTCTTGCATCTGGAGAAAATAATGAAGGTGACAATGGTTTTTACTGTGTTTTCAATTCTGGTTTTCTTGCTATGAAAAAATATTAATGCTTTACTGAGCCTTGATTGTCAAAACGAGCCTGGTCCACAAGTCGATTGTCCAAATTTCAAGCTTGTTATCATTGGCAATGTAGGCAACGGAAACACAACTTTTGTCAAGTGGCATCTTACTGGAGAATTTGAAAAAATACGAGACTACGATAGGCGTGAAAGTTCATCATCTTGATTTCTTTAACAAATTATAGGAAGATTCGTTTTAATTGCTGGGATACTGCAGGCCAAGAGAAGTTTGGTGGCCTTAGAAATGGTTATTACATCAACTAGCAATGCGCTATTATAATGTTCGATGTCACTGCACGTTTGACATACAAAAATGTCCCAACATGGCACAGGGACCTTTGTTGGGTCTGTGAAAATATTTCCATTGTTTTTTTGTGGTAACAAGGTTGATGTCAAGAACCGACAAGGGAAAGCCAAGCAAGTTACTTTTCATAGGAAGAATAATCTCCAGTATTATGAAATATCTGCTAAGAGACTACAATTTTGAGAAGCCTTTTTGCTAGGAAGCTTTCTAGGGATCCTAACCTTCATTTTGTCGAGTCACCTGCTCTTGCTCCACCAAAGGTTCAAATTGATATGGGAGCAGCAATAACAACATAGGCGAGATCAATAGGCCTAAATGGTGGCCCTCTCACACAGTTTTACAGATGAACCCCCACAATATTAACACAGGGAGCAGCAGGTTTCTGTTGCTTGACTACTGTTGTTTCCAAATTAGCATTACGCCACAGCAGCTGCCATCCCAAGCCTTTTGCATGGCCATGGCTCACACTGCTACTTTGAAGGAGGGTGTACAAATGGACAAGGCACCAGCAGCATTGGGTTCCTATTCTCAAGCAATTAAAACTAACAATCTTGTATTTGTTTCTGATGTATTAGGTCTTATTCCCGAGACTGGAAAGTTTATCTCACAGCCCTTGGTTGTTTTTTGATTAGGGTTAGTTTTTTTTATTATTTTCATTAATAGTTTTGTTTTTAATAAATAAATAAATAAATCGACATAAATAATAAATTAAAAACTTATGTTTTTTAATTTGTTATTTATTAATAATAAAAAATAATAAGAAATAATAAAAAATAAAATAAAATTGCCCTCATTCATTCACAATACTTGTTCCCTAACAAATACAAAATCCTTTTCAAATGTTTTAAATCAATTTTCCTGCAAACCAATAAAAACATTTTGAAAAAGTATTGCACAATCAATGAGTAAATTGCATGAGGACATGCAATAATTTTAGTTGGGGGGAAATAAAAGTATATTGGATTTTATCATTTATTTTAAGTGAATTTGCGGGCAAAAGTTAAGATGCATATACTAACAAGTGAAATGAGATTGGTGTTATGTGTAGGTCAACGAGAAGCTTATGCAGAAAGCTCAACATTACGATGTGACACCCTTTTCATACACAATTAGAGTAACTTCGAAAAATAATTAAAAAAATGGACATTTCATAAATTCTTGAAAATGAGCTAATTTGTTTTTGAGTCACTTCATATAGGAATGATCGATGGAGATGGCACATAAAGGTGACAATTTTTATGCAAGAATGGTGCTAAGTTTTTCAGAGTTGAAGACAATCTAATGAAAAAGTGATTTTTAGAAATCACAATGAAACATGCATCATTGGACGCTTGAAGAAACTAATTCTTCAAAACACATATCATGACATTTTCCACTACAAAAAAATCCTTTTGTGTCGTGATTACTCACCTTTTTCCTTCCAAACGCCTAGACCATATTTGTGTTGCAAGCCCACCTTCCATTACCTTATCTTTCACGACTTCATGCATGCCTATTTTTCTGAATCGCATACATTCCTTTATCCTTTTCAGTTTGTTGCCTTCTGAATAAAACTTATTCCCTTTCCATGATTACATTGCCTTGTTTTCTCGCCATGCTAATCCACACTGCTTGCCCGTGAGTTCTTTCCATTTATAGTCCTACCAAATATTTTTGTACAAACTCCTGTTGACGGATGTGGGATTCCTTAAGGCCCACCTTTCAACAAGTCTTGCCCCATCGACATCAACACCTTATCTGGGATATAGACTAGAGTTCATTTTGAGTACCTAGAGGCTTGCATGCCTTAATGACAAGTTCTCTCGCTGACGATCATGGGAATACATCAATGTCCCTTGATCTTCAGATCTTGCAAGTGGATCGACTTCAGCACATCCATTCGCACTTCGCAAGATGTACTTGGGTACCTTGGCACTCATTGACATCAATGGTGAGTTTGCCTTGCATTGGTTAATGACATGCATCAATGGCCGGTAATCCAATGATTTCTTTTCATGCTCGACATCAACACATTCTTTCGCATGATTAGAATTGTACCAAGAAATTTTGTAACAGGTGAAGACTATACACTTTTTCATGACTCCCTTAGTAGTTACCGCAACATGAATTATGATTGACGACAATACCACAATTCCACTTTCAGCGTTTATCTTTTCCATGATTCAGCATCAACAGTTCAGATTTCTTCATTTCTCAGGATCCAGTTATAACAACATCAGTCACATTTTCTTGATCCAGCAACAACAGCTACATTCCTATTGCATAGTTCATCATTCTTGGGTAAGTAGAGGTATGTTGTTTTCTAATCTTTAATCATGCAATTCCTTATATGCTGACTTGAATAATTTGGAAAATTCCCTCACCATGCTACATTTCCTTTCATGACCAATGCCAACTTGCATGACGACATGTAACCAATTCAGTTGGGGGGAACTATATTCGCTACATATTCACTACCATGATTCCATTTCTTCACCACTATCACTCCATTTTTTTTTCTCATTTACCATTCACCAACATTTATTTTCCAACGATACTTTGTTGCACTTTGCTTCATACGCAATATTGGCATGCTTCATTAATATTACAAAAGGGCTTTCTTATGCACATTATTATTTCCAACGAGTGTTTACATTATTATTGAAGAAAAGAGAATAGAAAATGAAATGAATGTTGTTAACACAAGAACCAACATTCTTTGTATTCATGGTTGTCACACAAGAACCAACCATAAGAAAATGTAAGTTGTTACTCATGTCTTTCAATTATCCTGGAAACATTCATTATTAAAAGACATCATCATGTAAAGCCAAAGTTCAAGATGCCAAATGTTCTTAAAGAGACGCATGCATGGTTGCATGAGGATATGCAACAAGTTCAGTTGGGGAGGATGTTGGGACTCAGAAATGTCATATTTTCATCCACCTTTTTCTTCACTATTCCTTACATTTCATCATCCCATTAACCTTTTATCATATCATTTTCATAAATACATTTTGGTTTCACCTTCTTATTTTCCATTTTATTCATTTTTGTATTACAAGTGAATTTATGATTAAATATTAGAAAATATACATATTTTTATATATATCTCAAGAATATGTGAGTTTTGTGATGTGTAGGAAATATGTGAAGAATTAATTCCAAGAGACTTCTCAAATCTCTCCTCAACCATATGAAGGAGATAATTATTCAAGTCTATTCCTAAGGAGAAGATCATGGAGGATTTGGTTGGCATATCTTATCCAAGATATGTGAGAGATGTGTGGAGGATTCAAAGGGATCATATTTTGTAATAATGGGAAAGTAGTTGAGAGTGCTTGAGAGAATATTGGATATGTAATTATGAGATGGTTATCTTCTTCATGTATATAAGAGAGTGCTCTCTCTTCATTTGAAAAAAATAGAGATTAGCTTTAAGAGATAGTTTTGTAATTAAGAGAAGGGGATTCTTAGATTTGATTCATATTCTTTGTTATGTTTTCATGATTTGTAATTTGATTCTTGTAATATAATTTGAGATAGCTTTATTGTTGTGAGCTCACATATGTTGTTTGTCATTCAAATTCTTCACATGTTGTATTGTTTTTCCCTTATGCAATTTCTTGCTTTTATAGTTAATGTTTCAATGCCTTCCTAGATTAATTTGATTTCAGTAATTTAGATTAGATTAGATTGGATTAGTTACATTTCGGTCCTGCATATATAGTGCATGTGCCTTGTAAGCCTACGAACCTCGGTTTGACAAATTAAATAGTTGGGAAAATACTACAACAAAATTAAACGACAATATTTTCACCCAACAGTGGCCAACAGTTCATTAGGATTTAAAATCATATTGCAAGGCATGTGATGTATGTCAAAGAACAGGTAAGCCATTGCAGAGGGATGAAATGCCTTTGAATCCACAAATGATGTTGCAGCCTTTCGAAAAATGGGCAATAGATTTTGTAGGACCTATAAAACCTAAAGGAAAGATAGGAGCGAGGTATATTATCACTGGACGAAGTACTTGAATCATTGGGCAAAAGCGCAACTGGTGAAGGATTGCACAGGCATGACTGCCGCGAAGTTTTTGTTTGAACATGTACTGACGCGATTTGGATTTCGAAGATCTTGATGAGAAATGGCGGTACACACTTCCTGAATGAAACGATCAACGCGCTGACAGAAGAGTTTCAGGTGTATCATTAGAAGAGCACACCGTATCACCCACAGGCTAATGGGACGATAGAAGTGTTCAACAAAGTACTGGAAACCACGCTAACCAAGGTATGAAATGCACAACGAAGTGATTGAGATCTACGCATACCTACAGTGTTATGGGCTTGTCGAACAACGTGCAAGAAACTGACGGGACAGACACCTTTTAGGCTTGTCTATGGAGTGGAAGCCATAATGCCTATGGAATATATCATGCCTAGTTTGCGCATAGCAATGCTCACAGGTATGATGGATTGCAGAGCTCTGGAAGAGAGGCTCATGCAGTTGAATAAGCTCGAAGAAGAACAATTTTTGGCAGGATTTCACCAAAAATTTCAAAAGCAGTGCGAAAAGGCATGGCACGATCGACATATTAAGCTGTGCACCTTTAAGGTGAATGATTTGGTGCTATTGTATGATAGTAAGTTTGATAAATGCCTAGGCAAACTCAGTATGCATTAGCTGGGGCCATATGTTATTAAAGAGATTACTGACAGTGGCACAGTGTAATTGGTAAAGTTAAATGGAGATCCCTTCCTAGGAAAAGTGAATGGCAGTCGTTTTAAGCCATACATAGGTGGTCCGACCATCTAACTAGCTAACAAAAGCACAATATTAGCACTCCAGGCAGGTAAAAGGAGGCGCGGGACTATAAACTACTCTGTCCAAGAACTGCACGATGTCAGTACTGCGTGTAGTAGCGAAGTGTCATAGGGTCCGCGACAACGCGAGGACAGTTGCTCTAGGGCACAGGTTTGCCGAAAAGTAACTGTTACAGTCACTATTCACAATTTGATGCTTGGTTTGAGACCAAATGGAGCAAGCAGCAGGCATTTAAGGTGAACTTTATGGGCTAGATTCTTGAAAATCTTCCGCTAATTGAGAATTACTGGATCGAGTGTGGGGGGAACAGTCGAATTCAAATTGAAAAGGCACTATAAATTACAAGTGGCTACCCAACAAACAACACTTTCCATTTTGAGAACTGAGCTGTTGCGCTATCAACTGTGTATGGACCTATCGAACTTTGAGGCTTTGAGAGCAAGTTTAGTGTTTGAAACATTGCCAAAGGAGATGTAGGACCTTTTGACTAGAATAATGTCAGCACCCAAATAAGCCATGGACACAGGAGTAATGACAGCCAAGGAAGCCACGCAAGAATTTGTAGAAGTAGAAGCCCCAAAGAGTGCCAGAATAATCACTGAGGTCCATATATCACTGCGCACACTGAGACCTAAGAAGGACAAGCAGGCCATGATACCGGTGCACGTCTCACCCAGAAATCCACTAAGGACCAAGCTCACATTGGAGGAAAAGGGGAAGGTCATTAATCTAGAGGCCGATGAGGAGGAAGAGTTTGAAGAAATTCCGGTGGAGGAGGAGGATGTAGAGATGGAAGTCAAAACCTAGGGTGTAGACCCTATCACCAGGCTACCAGAATATCTTCCTTCATGAAAAGGTAAAGCCAAGGTTCCAAAGGATATAGATGAGAGCAAGAGCTCTCTGCAAACTTTTATGCTCCCAGATGATATTAATTTTGGAGGAGCACACTTGGGACGGGTTCCTGTGCCGAAATTTGAAGATTGGGACCTCGCAAACCATGAGAAGTTCCTGCATTTAGCGACTGTGAAGCTAATGTGCCAGAAGATGGACGCGTTGATTGGGATGATTGAATTAGAGCTGCACAAATGGCTTAGAGGGGTAGATAAAGTACGGTTACTAAACTTGCTCTGGATGCCACATTACCATTGCACCCCAGTGACCTTTTTCGTCATCAAGCAGCTACTTTGCTTGGTGCATGATGGGTGCTTGTGGCTGGAGGAGCCCATCCCCATCATAGACCATCTGAGTCACAGGATTACATGGCTCCCTTGCTCAGGGGCGGATCCAGCAAGCATTTTAGAAGAAAAAAGTGAAGATTTGGCCATCGTGGAGGCAATGAAAAAGAAATTTAAGTTGGAGAAGAAGAAGTGAGGGTATGCCATCTCCACAATCAACAACCCTACAGTCAAGGTCAAAACACAGATATTGGCAGGGAAGGTGATGCAGAAGTGCCGCGTGGATGAGGTGTTGTTGGCTTGTTGGAGCCTAACCCAGGTTCAAAGTTAATTATCCAAACAAATCCCTGTACTACTAGCCCTTTCGACATCAGTCTGCGGAGCGTGGACTGAGGTCTCACTTGAAGTAGTATGGGGGGGTGCTGGAACTAGGTTTCCACACACTTGAGATTTCTGAGGGGTCGACTTGGTCTAAATGCTAGTCCCTATGCACACTTCCCTGGCCTTCATGCCCTGATATACTTACCTTCGTGCAGCCCTAACCAGGGACCGTGGGGCTTCTGCACTGCTGGTGCAGTGCTCTGCACTATTTCCCTATGTTCTGCTTACTTATCTTCCTACACCCATTAGTTATCTTCACGTAAATAAATGTCTTACTTTATATTTATTTATACAACACATTCATATGAGTTTGCGTAGCAAATAAATAGTACACTTGCAATTTATAAACAATAATACTTTAAACAAGAAAAGATACATAGAAATATGATGGAACTTCTCTTTATTAATGCTTCCAATGGTTACAGACTTGACCTACCTTGTGCACTCAATTACAGGGGTCCACGCACTCAGCTGCGGACTACTAGGCCTCTGCGCACTTAGCTGCAAAGCCTTCTCCTACTCTACGACCCAAAGACACACTTTACACTTTGACTTAATCTCTTAGACTCATCATGCTTCTGTTATGCTTTCTTTCCTTTTCTTTTACACTTAGAGCCTCTCTCTATTATACAATCCTATGGTCTGCGGACCATGGGTAGGTTTATCAAGCTGAAATTACATTACAAAAACAAGGGCAGACAACCCTGTGACTCTATTATGACTTCACGCTTCGCGCCCACAAATCACATAGCTTTTACAAAGGACTTGGTCAAAACTTGGGCTTTAAGCCCCAAAACATGCCTTTGGGGGATTCCATGCCCAACAAGCCCCCAACACAAACATCATGACTCATCCTCGAGTCACTTTGTCGGTGTGGAGATCTTCACGTGAAGTCCCTCCAACTCTACTCGAACCACTGCAAGGTTGGCATCGCACTGAGCGGCTACCTGCTGAATCTTCTGCACCCACTGTTCCGAGACCGCGATGTCGGAATTGCTTCCCTAGACTTGTTCCTATGTCCCCTGAATTTGTGCGAGCTTGCCTTCAATTGTTGCTATGACAGTGAAGGCCTCGTCGATCCAAGGCTGAGCACGCACCTTCAAGACTGCTTCTTTGTGCCGTGCTGCATCCACCTACTCTTTCATTTCTTTAGCCTATTGCATGTGTGCCAGCCGCTGAGTGAGGGCCACTGTCTGCGTGGTCCCTTTGACACTGTCATACTACTACTGGAGCTCATGCACTTCTATCTCTAAGTGTTGGATGTCGGGGTCCTCCTACAGATTCATGAGGACCTCAAATGACTCTTCCAAAATTCTAGTGCAATCCCTTACTGCACTGCCGATCTCTTCCAGCCATGATGCAATAATGCTGGTGCATTGTTCTCTTACTTCTAAAGGGGTGGACGGCTACGCTTTCAACCACAGATATACTCTTTGAAGGTTCCGCTCCAGCTAAACCTTGGCCATTTCTTCCCGCACCTCGCACACCCCTGCTGCTAGTTTGTGGATGCATGCCTCTGCTGGTGCGTCTGCTAGGATGTCCAGCTCAGGGACCATCTGACAAGACTCTTCTAGTACCTATACCATCTGCTTGTTCTGTGACACCACTTCATTGCGCTGCAAGCTTAAATGATCCATGTTGATCTTTTGCTTACTTAATACTTGTAGCATGCAAATCTCCCTAGCCCGCAGTTCTGCAGTAATCCCATCCTACAGAACGTATAGCGTCTCCCATGGGAGTGTAGTCATGTTGATCTTGATACCTTTGAGTGCACTAATCATAGGCCTATCGGCCTCATTTGTGGTGACCAGTGCCCCTTCTGGTAGCATGATGGTGTTTTTTGTTCAAGTGTGCAACATTTGCTTTCTGCAGTTATCCCTACTGTGAGGCTGGTCAAGAGGGCACCAGCCTGAAGAGTGCGCACCTGCAACTCCTGCAGCTACGCACCTGCAACTCTTGTAGCTATGCTTTGAGGGCCCCCAGCATAATCTGGTTCTCTTGTGTGAAGTTCTGGAGGGCCTCAAAGGTGACATCACACACCATCTCGCCAATGTCATGCAGATCACCCTCAGTAAGGGTGATTGGGTCAATATTCAACTTTGATGCCTAAACCTTCTTGCGTGGCCTTGTCCACTCGGTTGGCCGCTGGCGCTTCAGTTTTGTTGATGTGGTTTGTGGGTCTGCACCATCCTGCTCTTCCTCTGCTTCCTGACCATGCTAAGGTGACTTTTGGCCCTTGCACACCTTCTCGGCTGCCTTCTACGCTGTTGTTGCTGCTGCAACTTTTTTCTGTTCTGCTACCATTTGTGCAGTGTCCCGTGCCTTCTGCACTTTTGTTGCCACTGCCTCTTGCCTTCGCTCCTCTACCAACTGCGCCATGTGTAGTTTGGTCTCCTTTTTCTTCTTCTCTATTGCTGCGATGCCTGGGGCGTGCCACTTTGGCGGCCATGTCTCTAGTACATCAAAGAGTACATCATCTGTGGCTACAAAGGGTAGCTCTCTCCATTTCTTAGCTGGGTCCTTGCACGCTCTAATGTATATACTATGGAGGTCCGCTTTAAACTATGCAAAACTTTGCAGGCTATTGTAGACAGTGGCTGATAACTATGGCTTGCGGTTAATCCCCATCCTGAGGTTCATTTCCATGAACATCTAGAATATCTTACTATCACGGATCCGGTTTGCATCCTTCATGGCCTAGAGTGAAGCATACTTCGTGGTCTCCGGAAGATCTCTGTCAATTGTGGGGAACTGACTTTCCTTCAGCAATTCCCCTGCCACGAGCACTATGGACAGTAGAAGCCATGCATAGTGGAATGTTTTGCCTTGTTCCTAGGCCTTGTGGAAATTTTCCAAGAACTCCTTACAGAGGAACTTAGACCAGTTAAAATGGACCCCCTCCGCACACTACTCAGCAAATGCTACCACTGGTGCGGGTACCTCGTTCGCGTGGCACTTGCACATAACTTTACTTGCCAATATTTGGGTCGCCACTCTTACTGCTTTTTTGTTGATGCTGGATATGGGGTAGCCCCTTTTATTCTTCTCCAATTTATATTTCTTCTTCATGGCCTCTGCGATGGCCAAGTAACTGCTCTTTCCCTAAGAGATATCTACGGGGTCCTCTCCTTTGCATGGGAGCCGGTTAATAAGGTGAATTAAGTGGTCCTTGATGGGGATGGGATCCTCAAGCCAAAAACACCCACCATGCACTAGGCAGAGCAGCTGCCTGATGACAAATTTTTTTATTGGGGCACGGTGGAAATGTGGCACCCAGAGCAGGTTTAGTAGCCCTGCCTTTTCCACTCCGCGCAAACACTTTCATGGCTCTAATTTGTTAACCCTCGCCACGGTGTTTTGCTTAGGCTTCATGAGTTGCGGTCTCTAGGTGAGGGAACTTTTCATGGTCAGCGATGTTGTTGGGAAAAGTATCTATTCAGAACGCCCCTATCCCACTCTAAGGTGTGATAGTGCCTTAGCAACAAACAAGGAAAACTACTTGAGTATTCTTCTTTATGAAATGTAAATGAGGAGAAATGATGTAACTAACCTGTGTCTTCCGCTAGTTTTTTGATCCAATCACTCCTCTCTTTAGTAGCTCCCAGCTCCCTGCTCCCTTACCGGCCCAGCTTCACCGAATTCCTGCAAGATCACAAGAGAGAGAAACTACACGAAGATATAGATATACATTCATAAAAAGCTCAGGATCAGATTAAGCTAAACATGCAAATATAACAAAACACCATTGATACACAGCATGTAGGAGAAACTCAAATATTTTATTGATATGATAATAAAGTCCAAGAGGAGATACAACCAAGTGAGTCCCGATCCAGCATCTACCTCCCAGCAAAGGAATCCCTTCCTCTCCTCCAACAAAGCATAAATCACCCAATGTACTAATCTCAATCTCAAACCAACAACAATTCTCTGCAAAGTACAAAATTCCAGCCTCTGGATCTCTGGGATGAGGGATCCATATATAGATGTAAGAAAAGAGGATGAGTCAGCCTATGTTTTGACTTGTGGCTTCTCTTTGTCAGTTCTTGCTTCCACTTGGAGACTGAGAGCCTCTTACTCATCACTGGTCGAATTCAGAGAGGCAAGTGTCATTGGAGAAGATTCTGGAAGCTTCCATTGTCTCTCCACCTCGTTGAATGACTCTGCCACTTGTCATTTCCCACTCAACGCACCTGGGTAGTGCATTCAAGTGCATTGCAACGCACCTAGCCAGTGTATTTGGGTGCTTTGCAACGCAGGCAGCTAGTGGAGCTTCTGAATTGATCCTGATTTGACTAGTTTTGAGCAGTTTCAGGTGGAGAACTTCTGGGAGAAGCTGTCATTGGTTGAACTTGTTCCTTTAGGGGCAGGAACAACACTTTTAGGGACTTTGGATCCCTTGGATTATGGACATTTCATGTTCAAAGCTGTAAGGCACAAAAATTTCTATAACAAGCGAGATCCCAATCTTTAAATTTGAAGCTAGGCACGTGTCCCAGGTGCGTGCCCTCAAAAATGATGTCGTTTGGGAGGAGTGGGGTCTTGAGAGAGCTCTTTATCTCATTAAGATCCTTGGGAACTTTAGCCTTCCCCTTCTGTGGTGGGATATAGGCGAGGCAACTTTGTTGGAGGGTGCGCAGGCTCAGTTTCTTCCTCCATGCCTTCATCCTCATCTTTTTCAATGATAAGGTCCTCTAGGTCTTCCCCATCCTCGTCGGTTTCTATGTTAACGACTTTCCCTTTCTCATCCATTGTTAGCCTGGTGCGTAGTGCGTTTCGTGGGGACACACATATGGGAACCATCGATTGTTTGTCTTTCTTCGGTCTCAGCGTGCGCAGTGATTTAGGGATTTTCACCACAATCCCGGTGCCTTCAGGGGCATCCCCCATAGTCAGGGCATGCGCGTCCTCTTCCATGATCATCTTTCAATTTCCATAACTTCCTTAGATGTTGCCATCATGTCCGTCCAGAAATTTATCACTCGTGTAATTGGGGGCTCAATTAATGCCTTGCACAAGTCAACCAGGGCTCTGCTTAGAATGCGCAAGGTATACAACAACTCAATTCGCAAATGACCAAGTGTTGTTTGCTACGTAACCCTTTGTAATTTATAGCACCTTTTGAATTTGAATTCGACCGTTCCCCCCAAATCTGGTTCATTAATGCTCCCTTGGCATCAAATTTTCCAAAATCTTGCCCATAAATAGCATCTTAAATTCCTTCTACCTATTCCATTTGGTCTCAAGTTGAGCATCACATCGTGAATAGTGACTTCAACAGTCACTTTTTGGCCAACCTACGCGATAACTCTACCCCCCTTGAGTAGTCACGAACTTGTGACACCTTATTCCTGCTCGTAGATCCAACATTGTACAGCTCTCAAGCAGAGTAGTTTATAGTCCTGCACCGCCTTTCAACTGCCTGGAGTGCTAATACTGTACTTCCCACAGCTAGTCAGGTGGCCGCACCATCTGTATAGGGTTTCATTCGGTCATCGATCACTTTTCTTGGAAAATACCCACCTTTTATTGTTACTGGTGGCATTGCGCACTTTATCATCTATAGTGTGCCATAATGGTTGATTCATGTAATAATATGCGGTCCAAGCCAAGGCATCAGACTAATAAATTCACGGTGATAGTCCCCAAATTTATCAGGGTGATTGTGCGCACCCTGTTTTATCATCTTGGTCTTCTTATTGAGAAGATATTCCTTTATCTCGTCCTCAAGCTTCTTGACTTCTGCTTCCACTAGAGAGATTTTCTCCCTTAATCACACCCTTTCTTTCCCAAGTTCTTGGAGCCTAAAATTACCCTGTTTGATTTCTTTCTCAGGTCCCAAGCATTCTGCTTCATTTGGCGATCGCTTCTTCCATGGCTCCACGAATCGTCGTATCGGCCGGTGCTTCCATGCACATACTAGGCCTTTCATGCTCTATGAGGATTACATTCTTCACTTCATACCCTAGCCTTAGAGGTGCTTGCATCATTAGTTTCTTGCACGTTGTCCTATAAGCCCATAGAACTGCTGGTATGCGCAGGTCCCAATCAGTCTGTTGCTCATTGTGGACCATGTTCAGTGCTTCACATAGTTTGTTAAAGGTGTTTGCGTGGATAATCATCTACGTACTTGGTCTCTCCATACTCTGTGGTTCCAACTGGAGGGGTCATTCGTGCCATTTCCTCACCCACAAATGCTTAATGACTATGTCTCCTAACACGAAGACTATGTGCATCCGCGCAGGTTTTGTACCATATGCCTATATCCATCTAGACAGGTGGGCACACAGACAGTTTCGTATGGAAATATTGTCTGTTAATCGTCTCCAAGGCTTCCCAAACTACATGCGCATCATCCTCCTACATTCGTGCCAGTCTTCAAAACTTCTTTGGTGCATACCCCACCACCTTGCGAGCGTAGCACGTAGTACCCATTTCAAAGCATCGAAATTTTTCTATTTCGACACTTCTCTTTCAAATCTGCTCAGGAAGCCATCCACCTCACTTAATCCATCATACATAGGTAGATCCCTTACCTCCATTGATACGCAGTGCAGTGATCTCGTCATCATGTTACAGTTTAGAGTGGTTACCTCGTGTAACCGGTTCTACCATCGTTCTATCTCCTCGTCTGAATTCGATGTACATGAGCTTTCGCGTTCCCATGAGATTCACCCATCCACGGTTTTGTTTTCCTAGTATTGCTCTCATGTGGTTATCTTGTAGATGCAATCTAAGTCGTTGTTGCTTTCGTAGTCACGCACTGGCTGCGGGGTCCAAAGGTACCACTACGTGTAGAGACATTTTCTCAAAAATCATTTTGTGCTACTTCAGATTTATCACCACATTCATGTTAGTAGCCCAATCTATTCCTAATAGCATGGGGTAGGGATTGCTGTCATCAACAATCTCTATCACTTCAAAATATGCTAGTGCGCTTGCTCCTTCGATATCCATTGTGATTCCTTGCAATCTTCCCATAGGTAGGATCTTTTGGTGGTTCGCCATTCATAGTTGGATAGGAGACCATTGCAGCATAGGCCTTCCCATGCGCTCCCATGTCTGCTTCTGCAAAGCGTTCGCTTCTGATCCCAGGTCCAGAATCACTTGGTCCATCTCATATTCTCCAATCTGCGCGGTTAATCTCATTTCCCTTCCCGTTAGTGTCGTGTGCTTTCCGAGCTTCTAGACTATGCACGGTTCTCCTGGCAAGGTCCCGTTACATCTATTTATGAGTTCCTATGGCCCCTTTATAGCCTTGCTGTCATGCAGTAGCTTCATTCATGTTTCTAGGAACATTGTGAGCATCGATGGGTCCATTTCCGGCTCTGGTCTGTCTTTACTTTCTGAATGGAGGCATCAACGAAGCTCTTCTTGGCTTCCATGAAGGTTTCCCTAGCGTGCTCCAAATCAAACTCTGGTTCCTTCATTGGAGCCCTGCGAACCCAAGTGATTTCTTCAGGTTGCTTGCCTTTGTCATCCCCTATTATAATTCCACTTCGGAGCACAATATTCACATTAGGGTCTTCCTCGCATGACTCAAACATCATCATTTGCAGGTTTTGATTTGGGGGAGGTTGGAGTACTCCTTTATCGTGCAACCTTGCTATCAGTGTGGGACATGTTGGAAATAATATTGAGGGGGGGTGAATCAGTATTAGCAAGTCAATAATTTTTCATTTCCATAATCAAATTCATATATGCTACTTTGGTTAATGGAACCTGCGTGTATACGCGACTGTTATTAAGGCAACTAGCGTATATCCAGCAAACTTATGATTTAGTTAATTCATCATATGTTAATCTTTAATCAGTGCATCAAAATCATATAAATAGTAACTAGGTGTAGTAAAAACAAAACAGACAGTCACACATATGAACACAAGATATAAGGTGGAAACCCAATGTGGGTGAAAACCACTTGCTGCATTCATCTCTATCTTCTTTTTAATAATAAGAAACTTCTTTTACAATTCATGTGCTAGCACAGTCTTATACTAGTATGCAGGCTTCTACCTGTAGAAGGCTACAACCTTCTCTTGTTCTCGAGCTTCCCCTGGAAGGGGGCTACAACCCCCTAGCTCTTGTACTAGCTGATATGTTTACTAGTACGTAGGTGCTGGCCTACAGAAGGCTATAACCTTCTGTTTTCTTCCAGGGACCACGTTTCATAAATTTTCAAACTAGATCCATCAATATCATCATTCAATCATCTACATCAACCAATCTCCTTTTGCACCACCCAAAACTGAATCAACCAATCACTTTGACAAATCTTCAGAATGCTGTAACTAGAATATAGTAATAGTAACTAGAACACAAGCCAGAACTCAGAACATTGCAACAACAAACAGAAGTAGCTAAAATATATTTGGTGAGATATACACTACTTCCTTTTGTCGAACCTGCGTGTATACACACTTTTCTCAAGGCGAACCTGTGTACAGATCTGAAAATCAAAATTAAGATGTATACATTGTTTTGATATGCTAAACCAATGTGTATACGCACCTTTTCTAAAGTGAACTTGCGTATAGATCTATAAATAATGATTTAAACTCTACAACAATTTCAGACTTTAGTGATACCCAAATCATCATATTTACAGACTACAACATGTGCCATTTATATAGATAAATGATCAAAACCACATAAAGATACTTCACTTCAAGCCTTAGGATGCTGACCCATCATTAGATCTTATCCTTCATCGAGCACTAAGGTTCATCCTTGGTTTAGATCCAGCTATGCACCATAACCTGATAGCCTGTATATTAGATCTTGCTCTTCATCAGATATTCAATTCATGAGTGCCTTTGCCTAATGATCTTCTCGTCCTTTTATAGTCTTAGGCCTTACTCAATACCATGGACCAAAGCCACATAGAACCAATACCTTAGACCAAATAACTGGGGTCAACACTTCAGACAAGATACCTTGGACTAGTGCCATGGATCAAAATATAATGGACCAAATACCACGGACTAAAACTAAGTTTTCCAACATGTACGCGCTTTTCCTTCCATGAAAGTGCATGTGTATGCCATACGCGCCTTTTGGTTTGCAAACTTGCCTGTACACATGGCTTGGTCAATGGGGAACCTACGTATACCTCTATTTCTTCATTTTGTGAGTTTGAACTGTGATTTATCATCTGAGTGAGTTGCCATCAAGGACAACACCTGTGTCATAGTGCCAAATCTGTGTCATAATGCCAAGATCCTCCATCTCATGATCAAACAATGTACAATACAAGCATGATGGCCACGTTGGATTCGTACAATCACGGGCATAATGTCTTGGCCCTCCGCAACTGTAACATATAAGTTGTCTGCGACCCCTTCCAGGTCCTCCTCCACCTCGGCCTTGTCCGCGCCCCTGAAATACGGTTCGTGCCATCCCTACGTTCTGGTCAAGGGGCCATGTTTCGACTTGAACTCTGTAGGTAGGAGTCCGATACATCATCAGTTCATAAATTCTATATGTGTGCTCATCATGTCCCACTGATCTACAGAAATTACAAAACAACTGCTATGAATTCTGTGTGTACTTCTGCAATAAATGGCAGTTATCTGTAACATGCTTTCCTCCTATCTGACAAATCATGCACCATAATGAGGGCACTACGCTCGGTCTTGCTTGTGCCTCTGGTCTTAATGGCATTGGACATCCTCCCGCGAGGTAGTTTGCGAACACCGGGCAATGGTCCTTGTCATGTCCCTGACCCTTGCACTTTATGCACCATACCTCGTCATGCACTTCTGGGCGAGCCGTCCCATCTTGCTTCAAGCTCTACATCTCAAGGCACAAGTTTTTCAATTGTGCGTGAATCTACTAAACTCCCAAATTGGGATCCTGTATCATGGTCTCTGTTACACTAAAATTTGTCACCATGACTATTTGCAGTTAGTATGGCTCCATCAATTGTCATACTATCCTCCTTGGCAAGTCTTATACCTCTGCTCTTCATGTCAAACTCCAAGAAAGAGAGAAAGTCTTTAAAAATCTATATAACTCTGGGTACGCAGTTTCTCTTAGCCTTACCTGCGTGTACGCACCTCAAGTTCACATTCCCTGCATACTTGTACGCTCTGTCTATAAAGGGGTGGGTGCGTACCCCTGTAAAGCTCAAAAGGCGTGAGTTTTACTTCAAAAAAGTTACTTGTGGTCGATTCTAGAGCATTCTAGAAGTTTTTTTGACGTGTATTGAGTGCCTCCAGATGGTTCATGTATCCCTATGAAAGAGGAACTTATCCCATCAAGAGGGGAGCTATCCCACTCAAAGAGGGGCTTATCCCATTGATGGTGGACCTGATTAACTTCCTCCAAAGCACTATAAATACAGGCATTGGGCCAGAGGGAGGGGAGGTTGAAAGCTGAACATTCCTAAGGGTAGATGCTGCTGGAATTAGGACTCCCTTATAGAGCTTGAGAGGAGAGATTCCCATCCTTTCTTAGCTTCATTTGGAAGTGGGTGAGCTGATCAAAGTAAAGGAGAACTCTTGCTAGACCCTAGGAGGGACCTGCACAACACCAAGGCAATGGTTGTAATGGTTTCTTTTGTTTCCACTTAATACAATTAAGCTCATTTTTCTCAACAAGTTGTTATACATAATTTGTTTCATATACTCCTTGGTCTTTATGATGAATATGTTTTATTTTATGAGTTATTCAGGTGCTATGTAATCGTTTGCTTGTTAGTGAATGCAGGTTTCGAAGAGAAGGAGGAGCTCATCTGGATCGGCGAGGTTGGACTGCTACAAAGCGTTGAACTAAAGGTATGTTATAAACACCTGATTGCTTGTATTCTAAATGCATATTTAGGGAAAGATAGTGTTTAATTGTCTTGTTTGTCACTAGAAAGCCTTAGCTTCTAGGGAGGTCGGTTTTGTCCGCAAAATTGACTCTTTCCGCATGACAAAATGGTGACTCCACTGGGGAATCCATGGATTTGGTTGATTTCTCTTTTGATTGATACTTTGATTTGAGAAAAGTCGTTTTCTTTCTGGTTTTTGACTGATTGACTGTGAATTTGGGTGGAATAGCTTAGGGTTAAGTTAGATTTTACTTTTCTTGGTTTTGCTAGAAGTACGCAGCCTCTGCGTTAAGCACAGTGCGTACTTGTACGCACTGCAGCTTTGTGCACAGAGCGTACACGCACCTGTGAAAACAGGCTGCCTGCATACCCTGTCAAAAGTTGAGAAAATTTCAATTTTTCCTTTTTTGCCTCTTATATTTTGTTTTTAATTTGTTTTTGCTGCCCAGATCCACTGGTTACCTGTCAGAAGTCTTCATCTAAGCTTGTTTCATTAGTATCAAGGGTTTTAGTGAAATTCATAGAAGTTCTAGCCCTAGGGTTTGATTTTTGCATTGGTCCTGTAGTGACTTTGGCTTTAGAAGTTGTAAAACCTTGGATCTCCCTAGTCTTTTCAGTCTTCTTAGGAGTCGGACCTTTCATCAAATCCACCTTTGTGAGAAACCTACCTTTGTGTTGTCTCTTTGCGGAATTTCGAGAAAGCTTGTTGGTTAAAGTTGTGAATTTCATTCTTAAGAAAAAGAACAAAAGATTTTGATTTTTGTTTTTGACTGGTTTCTGCATGAACGAGTCCTTGGTTGAATTGTAACTAAGTAAAACATCCTGGAATTATACTTGGTAGGCTTTTGCCTCATTAGATTTGATTTTAGGTGAATTTCTCTTAGATTTGCTTTTAGGAAAAGTTGATTTGATTGTCATAGATTTTTTAAACTTGATTTTTGATAAAGTAGTTTTACATGCTTTGTTAATATAGGAAAAAAGTACAAAAAATCTCTTTTGAAGAAAAGTTTGTTTTAGTAGCATTTGAAGTCTTTGAAAAGAGAAAGGAATTTTCGTGAAATAATTAGTGGTCATGTGTTGTATGCTTTGGAAAAGATAAAGAGGTTGTCTCTTTGATTTTCATTGTCAAGAAAGTTGTCTTTATATCAATTTTGCATTCTCCAACTCTCTTAGCTAGGGAATTCATTGAAAAAAGAAAAATAGTTTAAATCATCCTAGGTGCATCTTTTTAGTGGATTTGAGTCGAGTCTACACACCATCAGTTTCATCTCCACTACCTTTTGTCCTAAAGAAAAGCCATAAAAATTAACGCTTAAAGTAAATTTACTTAGTAACTTTTTATTTACTAGGGCTCTGAAACACCAATATAGATCAGGCTAGTGTCTTGGAGTAGGAGAGTAATTAACTCTCCAAGACAGCAAAACCAAACAAGTAGCTCATCTTGTGGTAGGATAAATCCAACTGTTACATTTATGCTCTGGGAAAGCTCCTCTTAAAGGAGAAGCACGAGATCGTGTCCGAACCAGTGAGGGGATCAATTCTCCTTCATTGGGAACGACGCCAGATACGCACGTACTACAAACGGTAAACCTCAGATTATTGTCGAGGAGCCTAGGGTCACTTGTCGGTAAACCTTGGATTATTGTCAAGGAGCCGGCAAGGGGATTGAGCTTGATACTATGCCCTTGCGTGCTATCGGATCGTAGACTGTTCCCCCAGGTGTATTTGTTGCTGTTGGTGACCTTAGTGACCATTATCTTTAGGGTTCTACCCAAGGTGACGGTGGAGGGAAGATCCCACTGTACCTGGAGCAGACGTCGGCTAGACTCACTTGGATTTTCCGGGGGGTTCACTTCACTCGAGACGGTTAAAGTGGAGGAACTTGTGCTAGTCTATTCATTAAGCAGGTTGCCGGGGTAACTGTTCCACCCGCCACTTCTGTACTGAATTCGACGATGTTGGGCTTCATCACCAACTAGTGTTTTCGGTCCGGAAGGCTACTGTTTGTGTATGGTTTGACGCCCTAGATTCTTTAGGCGTGTGATTCGAATTTGTTTGTTTCTTTAGAGACTTTAGGTAGTTTGCTTTGAGATTTTACTTTGTTTGTGTGTGCAGTAGTTAAAAGTTTTTAACTGTGGCTGAATTACTGAGACAGTCCCGTAGACTTCGGGGCCAGTCACCTGAGATTGTAACCGTGGCCGATTTATTGAGGAAGTCCCGTAGACTTCGGGGCCAACCTCCTGAAGACGTCCCAAGTCATTACGAAGGTTTGAAAGTCCTTGTAACTCCTAGTGGCAGTAAAGTAGGTTCACCTAAAGAAGGAGAGTCTTCGTTGGTAGTTCATCCTGATTACCAAAGTCTAGAAACAGGATATAATCCCAAAGCTATTGCAGTTTCTGAGCTTGCTGGTAGTTTTTCATCTACTATTGATATAGGCGAAGAACCTAAGATATCTGAACCTGTTACTCCAACTTCTAGTGTTCCTGATTCACCTAGGGTAGAAAGAGTCATCACCGAAAATCTTCCTTCTGGTTTGATAGCTATTGAAGAACTTGCTCCAAAAGAAGAAATAGGCGTCCCTATCCCTGAAGATCAACCTACTATTGATCTAAGGGAGCGTGAATCCATTTTTTACAGTCCACCTAGAAGTACTACTTGGTATCTTTCGTTAACTAATTATTTGGACAACTCAGGGTCAAGTTTTTCTCCACCTCGTACTCCTTATCCACTTGGAGGTATTTATACTCCTGTAAATATGTCAAGTCAGTCATCTATGTTTACTCAATCTCCTGAATCTTTCTTGTACGGCAGTCCTTCTGTTCCCTCTGGGTATCAGTCACTTTCTGGTACTTTTGCGGGAGCATCTCCTCAACCCATTGAACATGGGTTATTAACTAGAAATAATGGTAATAAACCGTTGGGTGTAGGAGACATTTACATGATGTCAGGTTCAATTCCCAGTTCTCAACCTCAAGGTGGCCAGTTACCGCCTGGGGGGCAGCCTCAATTAACGCCTCGGGGGCAACCTCAAGGTACACAAATTGCGTATGGGGGGAAACCTCAAGGACAATATGTACCCGTGGTGCAATACATTCCTCAAGGTCAACCTCAGCCTCAATATGTACCCCAAGGTCAACCTCAGTATCAATTTATACCTCAAGGTCAACCTCAGTATCAGTACTTACCTCAAGGGTATCTACCCCAAGGTCAGTACTCGAGTCAAGGTTATCAACCACCCCAAGGTCAATCTTATGTTCAAGGTACGGGAAATGTACCTTTCAATTATCAATCCTACACTCAATCCGGTTATGGATCTCAATATCCTCAACCTTTCATGGGTCAATACCCCAGAATGAATATAGTGTGGGATCCATCGCAAGTTCAACAGGTATTGCAGCCAAGTGTACAGTTGTCATCTCAAGCTGGACAACCCTTAGCTTCTGGTTCACCCCAGCAACCAGTCTAGTCTAATGTTAAAACTTTTGTACCTTCGGTAGTTTCTCAGTCTGGGCCTATCGCCCCTAGTACTCCATCTCAAACGACTGCTGCAACTACCGCAACATCTGTTCAGTCTACCACACTTACTTCTAGAGTATCGACAGCTCCGGTTTCTACTGTCTATGTAACTACTCCTCAGACATCTTTACCTTTGTCTGGATCCACGTTTCAAACTACGGTTCAGATGCCTGTAGGACAGCCTGGTTTAAGTACGGTTGTCACTAGTCAACCACAATTCACTTATCAACCGTACAAGGGACAGTACCAATACGGGCCTGCTGTCCAGCAGCCAGTTTACCAGTATCAACCGTATCCTGGGTACACTTATCAACAACCTCAACAACCCCAGTACGGTCCGGTTAATCCTAGTTTTCCGGGAGGATACAATATCCCGAATGCGATTCCTATTCCAAGTTATCCTGGATATCCTCCTCCTGGGACTGGTCTTGTGACCCAGAGTTTTAGGGATCCTAATCGGAAATTACCATTTATCGCAACTTTGGATTTACCAGACTTGTCGCGCCTAACAAACGATCCAATAAATTATCTTCCGTTTTGGCCGCCAATGCCAAATAAGTTTCCCAGTGACATACCCAAGTTCGAAGTTAAGTCTGGAGAGGACCCGTCGAATCTTGTGATGACTTACCACCTCTGGTGTGCCTCTAATTCCATCTCGGATGATTCGATCCGCTTACGTCTTTTCCAGCGTACTCTCATTGGTCTCACGGCCAAGTGGTACATTGAGTTACCACGGGCCTCTTTTTATCATTTTAGCCAGTTAGCTACCTCGTTCTTAACTCATTTTCAGTTGCCGGTCAGATATGATAATGGCACGAAGTTACTAACTTCATTAAAACAATCGACATCCACTTATATTTCCGATCATATTCATGAATAGAGATGTCGAAGGCGATTAGTGAAAGTTTTTATCCCAGACCAAATCTTAGCTGAATGGTTTGTTAAATCATTATTACCGAAGATTACTAAAGACGTAGCTAAGGCCGGAGTAGTTACTAAGGAGCAAGTGATTGCTTAAGCGCAGTACCTTGACTTAGTTTATACTCAGTCAGGTACGTTACACGAAAAGATCCCAGATCTTCCTAAGTCGAATCAAATTGTTGCTGCTCCTTCGGGGTCTCATGCCGCCGATGGCATGATTGGTACAGTGAATATTAAAAGCAAGAAGAAATCCTCAAAGAATTCTTCTCCTATTATAACCTTACCAAACTCCCCGACAAGAGAATCTTCTGCTGAAGTTTTCGCTGATATTCACGCTGTAGAGTCATCTATGGCTAAATCAAAATCCGGTGGGAAAAAGAAAGGTAAGAAGAAGAATAAAGCAGACAAAGCTCCAAAGGAGAAAACTGAAAAGTCGGAACCCAATGACGAAAAGCGCAAACCTCGATATCCTTGTCTTATTTGTGAAGAGGATCATTTTACCAGAGATTGCCCTCATCGGGCCGAGGTTGTGAAAATCGTCAAATGTTCCCCAATTCCTGCTATTTTGAAAGATCCATTTCCAAAGCAGGAGAGTAAGATGATAGGTTCTTCCTCGAGTGCCAGTGAAGAACCCATATTGATGATGTCTCATGTAAGGATTGCGACTCGATCGCAAGATTATGGTAGTAAAAGTCCTGTTGATGGCAAAGAAGCAGAATCTTCTCATTCTAATCCATCAACCTCAGCTCCCGGTTCCGATCCACTACAGATCAAGAAACCTAACCCGGACTTAGTAATCAAACCGCCCGCAAAGGGTGTACTTCGAAGGTCTGCTTTCAATCCACATGCGAGAGCGGCCCAGAATTACAACATTGTTGAGGATTTAGCGGTTTCACCCTCAGCAATGTCGGCTTTGGAAGTGCTGCAATCATGCCCAGCACAACGCAAATTACTTTTGTCGGCTATAGGAGCTGTTGATGTTCAGGACCCGAACCTAATAATCTTTGATCTAGAAAATAGTACACTGCGTTTACCTCATCAAATGGCTTTCCAGATCCCAGTGATAGTCAATAACAGGCCTATTCATCGGACTGTAATTGATGAGGGAGCTTCCACGTGTATTATGTCGATACAGTGCTGGAGATCGCTTGGTCCTCCTTCAATAAATCAATCCCCGACCATTATTAAGGCCTTTTATGGCCGTGGGTTCCATCCGTTTGGCATTCTACAGGATTTGCCTATAGGGGTTGAAGGAAAAACCATTAGTCTGGATGTGGAGGTGGTTGATGCCCCTCTAGACTACAACCTTCTCTTGGGTCGAAGTTGGTCTTACGCTATGACAGCGGTCGTTTCATCGGTCTTCAGAGTAATAAAGTTTCCACATAATGGCAAGATCGTAACCATAGACCAGCTGGCTTACTTTTCATCTGACCCAGCCTCTTCAGAGAGTATCCAGCATGTTGGTAAAATGACTATCCCTTATAAGGATGTTGGAGTAGGATTAGTTAAAGATGCTGGTTTACTGGGAGCTTTTCCTTTTCCTCCAATCAACGCCTTGTCTTCATTTGCATCTATTCATATGATTACTTCAGACACCATTGTTTATAACGATCCTTGGATCATTCCTTCTGAATCTGAGATAGACTCATTTGGTGATGCTATGCCTTTGAGTCCATATGAAATTTCCTATGAAGCCGTGCAGTCTTTTACCGACCCGAGTTCAACCAAAATCGACCAAATGAATGCGGTCTGTGAGGAATCACTTTTCACGTCAACCTCGGAGTTAATAGCGTTTCTCGAAGTTGTGTCATCTGACGAACAACTTTGTGAAGTCCTGTGTGTAGACGATTTACCATGGGAATATCTCCATCATAGATCTTCGTTTTTACCTGAGGGTGATCGTTTTGAAAACGATTTCTCATCAATCTTTACAGCTGAATATGTCAAAGAAGCTCAGAGTCCAATGAAACATCCTGATTCAGAGCTGAATTTGGGAAACATTTCTCGCACTATTCCCATTGACATTTCAGTCAAGCCCGGAATTGTTGAGCACATTCATATAGGTGCCTCGTGTTTAGATGACGAAATTCAGACATACAAGGCCCTATTTCAAGAATTCCGCGACGTGTTTGCCTGGTCCTATGAGGAAATGCCAGGAATTGATCCCGCGATTGTTGTCCATGAGATCAAGACTTACCCGGACGCTAAACCCATCCGGAAACGTTTGCGTCAAATTCACCCACGAAAAGCGGCTGCAATTAAAGCAGAAGTTGAGAAGCTGTTGAAAGCAGGTTTCATTTATCTGATTCCGTTAACAAATTGGGTATCGAATATTGTTCCGGTTAACAAAAAACAGGGAACAATAAGAATATGTATCGACTATAGGGATATTAATCGTGCTTGTCCCAAGGACAACTACCCAACACCCTATATCGATCAAATAATTGACGATTGTGCCGGCAGTGAAATATTTTCCTTTATGGACAGTTTTTCCAGTTACAATCAAATCAATATTCTACCTGCCGATCAACCAAAAACGACTTTCATTTGTCCATGGGGGACATTTTCTTATTGCAAATTACCTTTTGGACTTAAGAATGCTGGAGCCACTTTTCAAAGGGCGATGTCTTATGCGTTTCATGACATCAAACACATTGTGCAACCGTATCTCGATGATTTGCCCGCTCACTCCTTACATCGAGCCGATCACCTTGTCCATTTACGGGCAATCTTCATGAGGTGTAGGCATTATCGGATTCGGTTGAACCCACACAAATGTGTCTTCTGTATAGAAGTGGGACGATTGCTGGGATTTGTAGTTTCAAAAGCCGGCATCCGCGTCGATCCCTCGAAGGTAGAAGCTATCATCAAATTGCCTCCTCCTTCGAGTCTTTGCCAACTCCAAAGTTTGCAGGGGAAAGCAAACTTTTTACGTCGATTCATTCCTAACTACGCCAATATTACAAAGGGTTTTACCCGGTTGTTGAAACAGAACGCTCAATTCTCTTGGGACGAGATAGCTCAGAAATCTTTTGATGCACTCAAGCATGCGTTGACCCATGCACCGTTGCTGCATCCTCCCAACTACAACCAGGATTACTTTTTGTACCTCGCTGCCGCTCATTCCACCATTGGAATGGTCTTAGTTCAGGAAGACGAATTCGGAATGGAACATGTGATATATTACCTTAGTCAGACTTTAAACCCAACTGAGCTCAAATATTCACATGTGGAGAAATTGGCATTGGCAGCCGTTCAAGCTGTCCAACGTTTTCGTCACTACATTCTACTCCGTAAAACTACAGTTATTTCGGATTGCAACCCTATGATCTACATTTTGACTAAACAATTGCTAGGGGGCAAGTACTCTAAATGGATCGTTATCCTGCAAGAGTTCGACTTGGAGTTTGAAAAATCTAAGTCTAAGAAATCCTTAGTTTTTGCAGAGTTAATGTGTGACTTCCCGCGTGCTGACACAGAAACTGTGGCAGAGGAACCCATTGCAGACGAATCTTTGTTTCTCATCAGCACTTTAGATCCGTGGTATGGGGATATAATCGTCTATCTCCAGACCCAATCCTTTCGGCCCAAAGTTTCAAAGTCGGAACGTCGGAAAATTCGATTCCAGTCCCAACAGTACAAAATTATTGGAGATACTCTTTATCGCTGTGGGGCAGACTTGGTTTTTCGCCGTTGCTTAACTCACGAAGAAGCTGAAAGGGTTTTGAATGACTGTCACTCTGGAGCGTGTGGCGGTCATATGTCTGGGTATGCCACAGCCCAAAAGATATTGCGCGTTGGCTACTTCTGGCCTCCTTGTTTAAAGACTGTATTATTGCGGTCCGGAAATGCCACAATTGTCAAGTGTTTGATCGCAAGATGCGCGCTCCACCTGCTCCTCTCCACCCTATAATTGCCGTTGGTCCTTTTGCCAAATGGGGTATCGATTTTATTACATGTAACCCTCACTCGGCCAGGGGGCATGCGTATATCATCCTTGCGGTTGATTATTTTACTAAGTGGGCCGAGGCGATGCCTACATTCGAGGCAGATAGCAAGACAGCTGCAGTTTTCGTATTCAATCACATTATTGCTAGGTTTGGTGTCCCACAAGCGATAATCACTGACCATGGGTGCCATTTTCGAAACGTTATGATGACAGAACTTACAGGCCAGCTTGGTTTGCGTCATGATAGCTCAACTCCTTATTATCCACAAGCGAACGGTTTGGTTGAATCCATCAACAAAGTTTTAGTTATCATGATCCGATGAATCATTGGGATTCCTCGGTCGAATTGGCACAACATTTTATTTTCCGCGCTTTGGGCGTACCAAACCTCAGTGAAAACATCAACAGGGTTCACTCCTTTCCAACTAGTTTATGGTTTGGAAGCTGTGCTGCCCATTGAATGCGAAATCCCGTCACTTCAAATGGCTGTCGAATTACTTCCAGCTACTTCCGAAGAGGAGAAGCGTTTATTATACTTAGCTCAATTAGATGAGACTCGACGTGATGCTGCATTGGCAATCGAGACTCATGCAAAACGTATGAAAGCTCAGTATGATCGGAATGTGACCCCTCGAAATTTTTCGGAAGGAGACCTAGTGCTATTATATGATCAAGCTAATGATAAATTAGGTGCTGGAAAATTCGTTCCTATGTGGCATGGGCCCTACATTGTCAAGCGAAAGCTAGCAAAAGGGGCCTATGAGCTGGTAGATTTTGACGGGGACTCTTTGGGTAAAACCATAAATGGACTTTATCTAAAGAGGTATTATGCTTAAATGATTGGGTATGGAGATTTTAGTTAGGTTAGGTTTTTCTTTCTAGCTGGTGTGTTTGTTAGTTTAGACAGTGTGCTTAGCTTAGAAAGTGTGTTTTTCGTCGTTATTCTGCTTATCTTGGTTTTACGCTTGATGTTTGCAGATGTCGATGCCTCTCCAAACATACATTGGATTTGCTGATGGTGCTTGTCGTAGTACACGGAATATCTCTTCCGCAGCATGGGTTATCTATTCGCCCTCTGACGAGTTAGTTTCTATGCATGGGGTGAGCCTCGGTCAAACAACAAACAACATTGCAGAATACAGTGCAGTGATTGAATTATTGTCTGAATCTATTTCATTTGGGATTCGGAGTTTGATAGTGAGGTTAGATTCTGAACTCGTTGTATTACAGCTTAATAGAGTGTGTGCCATTAGAAATCCAGTGTTATTAAGGTTATTTTTGAGAGTGCGTCTCTTGGAACGTGAATTTGATTACATTGAATATCAGCATATTCCAAGGTCTTTAAATACATTAGCAGATGCAATTGCTTCTCGAATGTTAGACAGACATTTGCGATAATCATACATGTAAATTTAAAAACATTTAATCACACATGTTTAACAAGATAAGCCGGTAATAATGATATATATATAGGAGTGTGTCAAAAAATACATCGTCTTCGATCATAGGTTGAAAAACACCTTATGATCGGCAAAAATGATAAGTACAAAAACCAAAATGTCACATGTGTCTACAAAAACGACCATTAAATCACTAGTGATGCTCTCTATATGACACCACTGCACGCGCCACCCTACACAAGAACCTCCTGAAAGGTCCTGGGACTGCGACTACATAGCACTAAAGCCTGATAGGAATATCATCTATAGTAGTCTCTGGTATGTCTGCCGTAAGACGCTCTAGGTCTTGTTCCAACTCAGCTAGGGTCTCTGTGGCCTCGTCCCGTGGGATCGGTGCCGCTGCAACTGGTTGCCTCCTCTCGAAAGGCCGGAGATTGGCTGGACGACGTGGGCCTACATCTGCATTTTGAAAATTATTACTGTCAGTTTTGAGACGATATAAAAACAAAAAAAAAATAGATAATTTAAAAACTTGTGAAATATGAAGTACCTGTGTCATCCCATTGTTCTCTCGGTGGAAGAACCATGTCCGGATCTCCACGAAAATCAACTCCGGCATAAGGAAAATCCTGTATCGAAAAGATTTGTTCCTCCAACCAGTGAAAATTCTCCGGTCTAAATCGGACAACCTCCGTGCCCTCGTCAAGATGACGGGCCATAACCGCAACCCATCGTGTCAATTTGGGCTCTCGGGGAAGCCCAGCCTCAACAGTGAGATGCTGTGGGATCAGCATCGGAACCCTCTCTAAAGAAAAACTCACAACTAAAGCCCCATAACCAAAGGTCTTTAGCTGTCTGTTTTTGGTTTTAGTCAGTTGGCTTTTTACGTTAGCCAACACAGCATCACACCAGTTGAAAATGGTGCCCCGATAGCAATCAATCGCCATCCGCATCTGGGATCCAGTGGCAATATGTAAAGCGGAAGCCTCGCAAAGTATGGTAACCGTGAAAGCAATGACCATAAGTTCAGGGCGGGATATAGTTTTGATCTCTATCCCCTTCTCCTGGTTCTGCGTGTTGCACCACTCTAGTCGGAGACTAGCAATGGACTGGCCACCCGGCCTAGTCCCGGACAGAGTCAATTGTTCGCCCCTCTTGGGCAAACCAGTGAGAAAGTAAATATCTGAGGGCTCTATCTCGAGCTGGTGCCCTCCAATGTAAAAGCACTGGTCCTGGACGTTCCATCTCTCTACCAGCCACTCTAGAAAGCGCACCTGGGCCCTCAGGCCAGGTATGGCCCAGTATTTGTAGAGGCCGCATGCCTTTAAAGCACCAATGGACGGTTGATGATTAATTGCGGCCAAATCAACATCTTCGTGCTCTCTCTCACACCAATCAAGCATGGTGGGCAATCTACACACCAAAAAACATTTGTTAGAGTCAATAAAATCAAAAAAATTTGGTCCATTTTGAAGAAATTGGGGTTTAAAAATTCGTTTTGCGGGGTACGCACCCCGCCTTTAGGAACAGGGCGTGCGTATGCAGGTTTCCTTAAGGCAAGGTGCGTACGCCCGGCATTTTCCCAACTGAGAAAATGTCGGGGTACGCGGGTCACCAGTGGAGCACCTGCGTACCCCGAAAGCGGACCTTGAAACCCCAAAACCTCCAAAAAATGAAACTAGGGCCTAAAAACAAATTCTAAACGGATGGAAATGAAGAGGAGGATGTTGTAGAATACCTGATGAGACGGCGTTCGATTTCGACGGTCGGATTCTCTGCAATGTCCACGGGACGTTTCTTGCCAAAAGCCCTTTTTCTCTCCTCAAGAGTAAAATGGTAAAAATGAAATGGTAAAAGCCCTTTTTATAGGTTTTTTGGGTAAATAAATGCCAAATTTGTTTATTTTTCACCATGAAAAGGTATTTTTCAAAGAATTTTTATCTATCTTTAAACAGGTATGAGTAATGTGTTGGTTTTTGTGCAGGATAAAAGGATTTTCAGGGAAAATTGTCATTTTTAACAAACAAAAACATCAGAGTCATCTTTTAAGCCCTTTTCTGACTCCTAAAACATGAAAAGATTTCCGAGCATTTCTTTTACACTCGTTAAAACGGAATTAAAAGACGGTCTCCTTATAGCCCTTTTCTGACCGTAAAAAACAGGAAAAGATTGCTGGATTTTTGTCGTTTCAAATTCGATACTAGAAATAAAACGACGTGTCCTTGATCGCTTTTTACTTTTCAGGTCAAAGACACTAACTATGAAAGTACTCCTTGGTCGTAAAAGATCAAGCAGTTCTCTCAAGTATTATTTTATACTTTTTCGGGCTTGGGAGACACAAATTTACGAAAAAGTTCAACCCTGGAGTCTTCTTAAGTTTTTTCAGACTCTCTAAAATTGAAAAATGCCGAGTTTCTCCTATACTGGACTCGTTAAAATTTCACAGTAAAGGACCTGTTCGATTACAAACAGGAATGGACCACTCCTTCTTAGGGTTCGAATCTAAACCAAGTTGGACTCATCCGAAGGATGAGCTTATAATCAAGCATATGTTATCCTCCTCAAGCTTGTAAAAAATAAAGAGGTACTTGCCAGCAATGGTGGGGGAAAAGAGAGAAAAATGAGCCTATTTGTTATCCTTTGACTCAGAAGAAGCCTTATCACCACTCTTGAACACGACACTTTTCATTCACCTGGGTTGGGAAATCCTTTTCCTAACAGTTGATTAAACCACATTGAAAATCTCCAACCGGTTCCGGGTATTAACTTTGGGTCAATTGTCACCAAACCATCTGTCGTGTCGTTATGTGTTCAAGAGGTCACTGCAAATAAACCATTCATCTGCAAAATACCCGTCATCCATCTCGACCATCCTTGAGTCAGTCCTTACAGCTACATTTCTTCAACTTGATCTATGATTTCGTGTTGTGGGCTTGCCTGCAACGGGTCGCTTTCTATCGACATCAGCACATTATCTAGAAAGATGACCTAGAAATCGTCAGTACCTTGAAATCTGCATGCATCAATGGCAGGTTTCTCGCCTTTGACGACGGTTTACATCATTGACTTTCGATCGAAGGATTCCGTGACATGTTCGATGTCAACTCATTCATTCACATCTCATGGATTGTACTGGGTACTTTGAGAACCATTGACATCACTGGTGGTCTCTCTCACACTTGTTAACAGTTTACATCATTGACTGGTAATCAAGTGGTCTCTTCCATGTTCGACATCAACTCATTTATTCACATCGATAGAATCGTACCATTTCGGGAAGTAGAAATGAAGACCCTGGATCTAGTTTCCACCATCCAGGCTGCGAGGAGTTTTTTATTCATTGTACAGTAGACTAATCATAAACAGATGGCTGCGTCCATACTGTGTCTACAAGAGTCTATGATTATGATGTACTGCAAAATCATTCCTATATCAGAGCAGTAGTTAGTTTGTTAGTTAAAGTTTTCAAACTGAGTATGGGAATGCCTACCTCAGCGATGATATGATCTTATATATGTATTTTGTGTTGAATATTTGCAGGTTCCGACTGGGCTCTCCACAAGATAATCCTTGAAATGATAAAGTACTTCACCCTTCCTAGATGATATGAAACCCTAATCTACTACAGGCTTCGCACTTTAGGGGGCAATCTGTTACACTAAAATTTGTCACCATGACTATTTGCAGTTAGTATGGCTCCATCAACTGTCATACTATCCTCCTTGGCAAGTCTTATACCTCTGCTCTTCATGTCAAACTCCAAGAAAGAGAGAAAGTCTTTAAAAATCTATATAACTTTGGGTACGTAGTTTCTCTTAGCCTTACCTGCGTGTACGCACCTCAAGTTCACATTCCCTGCATACTTGTACGCTCTGTCTGTAAAGGGGTGGGTGCGTACCCCTATAAAGGTCAAAAGGCGCGAGTTTTACTTCAAAAAAGTTACTTGTGGTCGATTCTAGAGCATTCTAGAAGTTTGTTTGATGTGTATTGAGCGCCTCCAGATGGTTCATGTATCCCTATGAAAGAGGAACTTATCCCATCAAGAGGGGAGCTATCCCACTCAAAGAGGGGCTTATCCCATTGATGGTGGACCTGATTAACTTCCTCCAAAGCACTATAAATACAGGCATTGGGCCAGAGGGAGGGGAGGTTGAAAGCTGAACATTCCTAAGGGTAGATGCTGCTGGAATTAGGACTCCCTTATAGAGCTTGAGAGGAGAGATTCCCATCCTTTATTAGCTTCATTTGGAAGTGGGTGAGCTGATCAAAGTAAAGGAGAACTCTTGCTGGACCCTGGGAGGGACCTGCACAACACCAAGGCAATGGTTGTAATGGTTTCTTTTGTTTCCACTTAATACAATTAAGCTCATTTTTCTCAACAAGTTGTTATACATAATTTGTTTCATATACTCCTTGGTCTTTATGATGAATATGTTTTATTTTATGAGTTATTCAGGTGCTATGTAATCGTTTGCTTGTCAGTGAATGCAGGTTTCGAAGAGAAGGAGGAGCTCATCTGGATCGGCGAGGTTGGACTGCTACAAAGAGTTGAACTAAAGGTATGTTATAAACACCTGATTGCTTGTATTCTAAATGCATATTTAGGGAAAGATAGTGTTTAATTGTCTTGTTTGTCACTAGAAAGCCTTAGCTTCTAGGGAGGTCGTTTTTGTCCGCAAAATTGACTCTTTCCGCATGACAGTCTCGTGAAGTCTCATCACGATCTCCAAGGCCTCGACCTGAGTTATGAGCTTCTGTTGTGACAGTGCATTCCTCAGATGCCCGTTAACAATGCTATAAACCATTTGTAGTGTTGGCCATCCGTCAACGTCATGTTAGATTCACGAATTGTGCACTTCAGTCTCTGATCCAACTCCCAAGGGGTCTTGCCTAGTAGAATTGTGATTTCCTTGAACCCAATGATTGAATGTGTCTCTGACTTCGGCCTGCTAAATTCTTTGTTTAGCGCAGTTTAAATATCTACGATCCTCGCATTCGGATTGTCATTGGAATGCTTAATGTACCAGGTCAGTGTGATCTTGCAATGCACTAACCAATGTCACTTTCTTTATATTGTCATCCATAACTCCCTGTTCTTCCCATACAACTTCTATCATGAACCAAAATTGGTCTGGATCTTCACTTCCTACTCCCTTGAACACTAGCAACTTTATCATGCTTTCCATATTGACTCACGGTGGTGGTGGAGGTGGTATGGGTGAAGATGGGGGTGAAGATGGTGAAACTGGTGGCAGTGTGGGTGGGGTGGTATGTGTGGAATCCTCTACCTTGTCAAATTGATTTCACTTCTTGGTGAGACCTTCACGAGCCCTTCCTCATCCCCTCGCAGAGGTGAAATCAAGGGGCTAGTTTCTAGTTCTGTACTACCTTCGTTTCTGTAGATTCTCCCACTTCGTGTAGCCCTAAAAATCAATTTATTCGCATGACCTACTTTTCACACAGTAGCTATTGGCTTGTTGGGGCCTGACCCAGGTTTGGAGCTGATTTAGCCAAACAAATCCTGGTACTACTGGCCCTTTCGGAAACAGTCCATGGAGCACAGACTGAGGTCTCACCCGAATTAGTATGGGAGGGTGCTAGAACTAGGTTTCCACACCTTGGAGATGTTTGATGAATTCAAGTGGTCCATGGTTAGACCCTGTGTGCAAATCGCTACGTGCACTTACCCATACCTTGCAGCCTGAGATGTTGCCTTCGAACAACCTTACTCGGGGGCGGAGCACTGTTGTTACCCAAGTCCTTACTATTATTCTACTATTCGTTGATTAACTTAGCTTATTTGTATACGTTAAGTTACACTTAGCAATATAAATCATTCATACATGTGTGCACAGTAAACAAACAATATATTTGCAATTTACATCAACCATGCATTAATCCAAGAACAGATACACAAATTGGTAACAAAACCTTTCTTTATTAATCTCTTCTTCAGTTATAGACTCAACTCCGCCCTGCGCACTCAGCTGCAGTGGTCTTCGCACTCAGCTACGGACTACTAGGCCTTTGTGCACACAGCTCCAGAGCCTTTTCCTACCCTACGACCCAAGACACACTTAGTCACTTAGACTTTATCCTCGCCTCTTTGCTGCTTATTGCTCTCTTTTACACTTAGAGCCTCACTTTATTTATACAATCCCATGGTTTGTGCACCATGGGTAGGCTAACAATACATTTACAAGACTAGGGTAGACAACCTTGTGACTCTATCGTACATTTTGTGCTCCGCGCCCGCAATTCGCAAAGATTTTACAACAATATTGGGTCAAAAGTTGGGCTTTGAGTCCCAAAACATGCCTCGAGGGGATTCCATGCCCAACAGGCCCCCAACAAAAACATCATGACTCGCCCTCGAGTCACTCTGTTAGTCCAATGATCTTGGCACAGAGTTCCTACAACTGTCCTCAAATTGTGCTGATGTCGACAACGCACTGAGCCACTACTTGCTAAATTTGTTGCATCCTTTGTTCTGAGACATTTGTGTCTAGGGTGCTTCTATGCATTAACGTGTGCATCCCCTGTATGTGCACGAGCTTTCCTTCTATGTTTGCTATGATAGTGAAAGCCTCATCGATCCACGACTGGACACGTGCTTTGAGAACTGCCTCCTTATGTCGCGCCGCGTCCACCTGCTTCTTCAATGCCTTAGCCTGTTGCATCCTCGTAAGCCATTGAGTGAGGACTAATGTATGTGAAGTTCCTCAGACATTGTCGTATTACTGCCAGAGTTCTCGCGCCTTTGTCTCCAGGCGTTGGATGTTGGGGTCCTCTTGTAGAGTTGTAAGGACCTCTAGTGCTTTCACCAACAAAGTGGTACAGTCTTTCACTGCACCTCCAATTTCTTCCAATCCGGCTATGATAGTGCTAGTGCACTGTTTTAGGAGCTCCGGGGGAGTGGAAGGATGCGCCTTTAACTGTAACACACCGATCTGAAGATTCAACTCTAGCTAAATCTTAGTCGTTTATTCTCTAGCCTTGTAGGCTTCGGTTGCCAACTTGTGGATCTGCACCTCTACTGGTAGATCTGCTGGGATGGCCAACTTCGGGACGTGGCAGCAAGCGTCATCTACCACCTGCAACAACTATTGATTCTGCGTCACCAATTCGTTGCATTGCAAGCTGAGTTGTTCCATGTTTATCTTCTGCTTGCTAAGAACTTGGATTGTGCGGCTCTCTCTAGCGCACAGCTCTACCATTATGCCATCTTGTAGTAGATATAGTGTCTCTTGTAGAAGGGAAACCAAATTAAGGCCAAGGCCTTTCATCATGTTAACCGAAAATATATCGGTCTCATTCTCTGTGACTAGGGCTCCTTCCGGTAACACTATTTTGTTTTCCATCTGTGCGCGCAACATCTGCTCTGCTGCCAAGGATCCTGCTACGAGGTGGGTGGAAAGGGTACCGACTTGAGGGGGACGGACCTGTAACTCTTGCAGTTGCGCCCTGAGGGCCCCCAACAAAGTCTGGTGCTCTTGAATAAAATCCTAAAGAGCCTCATTTGTGACATCGCAGACTGTTTCACCGATGTCATGGAGATCACCTTTGGTTAAGGTGATCGGGTCAATGTCCAATTTCGAGGCCTTGACCTTCTTCCTTGGTCCTGCTCTCTCTGTTATGTGTTGGTGCTTTAACTGTGTGGATGCGGTCCCTGGGTCCGTGCTCCCTTCTGCTGTGTCTGCTTCCTCTGCCTCCTGCTCCTGCAAGGATGTTGCTTGGCCCTCGTCTGCCTTTGCGGTTGCTGCCTCGGCCGCCTATGCTGCTACTGCTACTTCTATGGATTTCTTCTGCTCGACGACTTTCTGTGCCGCTTCGCGCGCTGCCCTTACCTCAGCTACTGCTGTTTTCTTCCACCTTTTCTCGGAAAATTATGTGATGCATAGCTTGGCATTGTCCTTCTTCTTCTGCGCTAATGCCTTCTCAAGTTCTGCAAGATCTGGGGCATGCCATTCCAGAGGTCATGTCTCCAAAATAGTAAAAGTTCCATCGTCAGTGGCTACAAAAGGTAGTTTCGTCCACTGCCTCGTCGGATCCTTACGTGCCCTGATAAAAATGTTGTGCATATCAACTTTAAAGTCTACAAAAATCTGTAGACTATTGTACACAGTGGGCGATAGGCATGGCTTCTAGATGATCCACATTCAGATGTTCATCTCCATGAGCACCAAGAATATTTTGGTGTCGCGTATCTGTTTCGCATCCTTTGTAACCCAGAGCGAAGCGTACTTCATAGCCTCTAGTAATTCTCTGTCAATGTTGGGGAATTGACTTTCCTTCGGTAGTTCCCCTGCTATGAGCAATATGGATAACAACAACCGTGCATAGTGGAAGGTTTTACCCTACTTCTAGGCTTCGCGACAATTTTTCAAGAATTCCTCACAAAGGAATTCAAACTAGTTGAATTGTACCCCCTCCGTGCACTACTCGGCTAGTGTGACCACCGATGTCGGTACCTCATCGGAGCAGCACTTCCTCATAATTTTTCCACCATGATTTGGGTTGCTACTCGTACCCCTTTTTCCTTGATGCTGGAGATGGCATAGCCCCTCTTCTTCTTCTCCAACTTGTATTTTATCTTCATGGCTTCTGCAAGGGCCAAATCATTGCCCTTTCCTTCGACTATGGTTGTGGGGTCCTTTCTTTTATTGGGGAGCCAAGAAATGCGGTGAATTAGGTCTGCCGTGATGGGGATAGGATCCTCTAGCCATAGATACCCATCATGCACCAAGCAAAGTAGCTGCCTGATGACGAAAATGGTTATAGGCGCCCGGTGGAAATGCAGAACCCATAATAAGTTCAGTAACCCGACCTTTTCCACACTGCGCAGCCACTTCCCTGGCTCTAACATTTTCACCATCCCCATAGTGTTTTGCTTCATGAGGTTCCTGGTCTCCAGGAGAGGGAATTTCTCACAGTCAGCGAGGTCCCAATCTTCAAACTTCATGGTTAGCACGTGGCCCAGGTGCGTTCCTTCAAACACAATGCCATGTGGGAGGAGTGGGGTTTGGAGTGAACTGTTGGTTTCATCCAGGTCCTTCGGCACTTTGATCTTCCCTTTTCGTGGAGGGACATATGCAAGCAATTTTGTTTCAGAGCGTGTAGGTTGAATATCCTCCTCCATGCCTTCGTCTTCTTCCTCTATGATGATCAAGTCCTGCAAATCTTCTTCTTCCTCATCTATTTCTATCGTGATAGCTTTCCTCTTCTTTGCCATCAATATTTTGCTACACAGTGGGTTCCTTGGGGACACGTGTACGGGGGTCATTGCTTGTTTATCCTTCTTGGGCCTTGGCATACACGGTGATTTAGGGATTTCTGCCACTACCACAACACCTTCTAGAACATCTTCCACCATTGGGGTCTGTGCGGCCTCGCCAACGGTTACCTCTTCAATTCCAAAATCATCCTTAGTTGCTATCATTTTATCTAAGCTGTATTCTGTCACTTGCGAACTCAGGGGCTCAATTATCACTTGGCTCTCAATGCTCAGGGCTCTGCTCAATCACTCAATTCTCAAATGACCAAGTGTTGTTTGCTGGGTAGCCTTGTGTGTTTTATAATGCCTTTTGAATTCGAATTCGACTGTTCCCCCCAATTCCGGTCCATTAATGCTTTCTTGGAAGCATATTTTCCCAAATCTTGCCCACAAATCATGTCTTAAATGCCCGTCGACCACTCCATTTGGCCTCAAGTCGAGTATCCCATCGTGAATAGTGACTTCAACAGTCACTTCCTAGCCAACCCAAGTAGCAGCACAACCCTGTGTGCACGGTCGCAGACCTTGTGACTCTCTACTTCTGTGCGCATCCCCAATATCGTGCAGCTCCTAGGCAGAATAGTTTATAGTCCCGCGCTTCCTTCCAACTGCCTGGAGTGATAAGACTATCCTTCCTGTGGCTAGTTAGGTGGTCACACCACCCGTGGGGCTCCATCCGGTCCTCCACCATGGTTCGTGGAGAATCCCCACTGTCTATTGTTGTGGTTGGTATCGCACACTTTACCACTTGCAACGCGCTACCCTAGTCACTACATTTGGCGATATGCGGTCCAAGCCAAGGTAGAGACTAACCAATTCATGGCGATAGTGCTCAAACTTGTCAGTATGATCATATGCACCTTGCCTTACCATCCTAGTTTCTTCAATGAAAAACACTTCCTTTTTCTTGTCCTCTAGTGTCTTGACCTCCGTGTCCATCATAACGCTTTTCTTCCTTAATCATACCCTTTCTTTTTCAAGTTTGTGGAGTCTAAAGTTTACCCGTCGGATTTCTTCCTCAAGTACAATGTGTTTTGTTTCTTGCGGTAGTGTGATTCATTCGTTTCGGGCTTCGCAGACCATCGTATCTACGGGTGCTGCTATACGTGGACTATGCTTCGCATGCTCCATAAGGATTACAACCCCTGCTTCATACTTCAACTTCAGAAGTGCTTGCGCGGTCAGGGTTTTGTACATGGTCCTATAAGCCCATAGAATCATTGGTACATGCAGGTCCCAGTCAGTGCGTCTCACATGGTGGATCGTGTTCAGCACCTCGCACACCTTGTTGTTATAGCTCCAAATCTCACTCTTATGGTTTGTGATGTTGTACTCATGGCCTAGGGCAACCCCTCCTTCCAGACCTGGTCCTAAAATTTAAAAAATAGTGTTTTATCCCTTATACGCGACATTGCCCTGAGTTAAATGCATGTATACGCGGGTCTGTGTATATCCAACCCGCGTGTATGTATTAAAACACATAAAAAAATATAAAATTCCTTCTTTTCGGGCGGAGATCGCAGGTCTTACCTGCTGATCACCTGTTAGTGCCTGTGGCCCAACTGTTCCCAACCAACTCCTAACTAAAAAACTACTTTGGAGATGGTATAAAAAGACCTCAAAGGGAAGGCCTAAGGGAGAGAATAGAGAGAAAGGTTATTATGCTGAGATTTTTCCCTTGACCAGGTCTGAAGTCCCTTGTGCCTTCTGCACTTCCCCCATTTTGTACAGGAAACCTTTGTTTCCTTGTGTGTTGATGTTCATCCACCATTTATGACATCATGGAGAGAGTCATGGAAGGAGTTTTGTTAGAGGCTTGAGGCTGGAACGGATCCGGAAGGAAGCTTTGCTTGGAGCCTGCTGAAGGTGACTTAGGTGAACATATTCCTTTTTATGTACTTTATTTGTCTATAACAAAAGAAACACATGTCTTGGTTCCCGAAATGAATCTTCTTTATGTTAATGATATTCATGTTTTGAATTCATGTGCAAATGGTTGTTTGGATTTCATAACTAACTACCTTTCTTTATGACATGAAGATCGTTTCTTTATAAGTTTTTGTCCATGTACTGCTGTGTTCTTTGAATTGTTTGTTTTGCAGGACAAAAGAGAAGAAGGGAACTCCAAGAAGGGTTTGGACGCTAAAGGCCTTCTCAAACGTAGGACCGAAGGTACGTACCCTTATCATAGAATTTGCTTATAATAGCATAATGGCTGTATGAATGCATGTTTCTTTGAATAGACAACTTTCAGTCTGCTAGGGTTTCACCCAAAAAGCCCTAGGGGACTAATTCCCTCTACCACTTGTCGAAGGATTTTCTGCAGATAATCTTTGGCATGCATGGCCTTATCATACTTCATCATTCGCGTCCTCATCTTGCCTGCTCCTGCTTGTTGTTCCTGTTTCCTATCGTGAGGATGGTGTACATTTGTGTAGGTTGCGTACCATATGCCTAGACCCATCTTGAGAGGTGGGCGCATAGGTTTTTTTGTCAATCATACCTGGCTTCCATTTGCAACTGAGGCTTTCCAAATTTTTTAAGCATCACCCTTCTACATTCATGCCAATCCTCAAAATTCCGTTGGTGCGTACCCCACGACCTTGCGGGCGTAGCGCGTAGTGCCAATTTCAGAGCATCGAACCGCTACTGTTCTGGCATCTCGCTTTCAAATTTGTTCAGGAATTCATCCATCGCTATCAACCCATCATACATAGGCAAATACCTTGCCTCTGTTGCTACATAACAAAGTGACTTTATCATCATGTTGCAATTGAGTGTGGTTACCTCATGTAACCGATTCTGCCATCATTCTATTTCCTCGTCCGAATCTGATGTGCAGGAGATTTCGCGCTCCCACGAAATCTTTCCATCCACTATAGGATTCACCTAATCTTGTTCTTGAGAGGTTATCTTGTAGATACAATTTAGATCATCATTGCTCCCATCATTGTGCACTGGCTCTGTGAAGTGCGATCCTTTCGTAGGGTCTAAAGGTATCACTATGTGTAGTGACTTTTTCTCAAAAATCATTTTACACTTCTTTATATTTATTGCTCCATTCATATCGGTGGCCCAATCTATTCCTAGTAGCCTAGGATAGGGATTGCTATCATCAACAATCTCTATCACTTCAAAATTTTCAAGTGTGCTCACACCTTCGATATCTACCATTATTCCTGTCGAGCGATAAAAAAGTCTCTTTTTAACTCCTAATTACCTTCACATTAATTATCAACCCAGGGACGACTTTTTATTTCAAAAGTGTACTCAGTCTGAGGCGGCTATTTACTCAAGAGTAATGTTTTGTAGTATAGTGCTTAAAATCCAAAAGTAAATGAATGCTTGAAAAAGAAATCTAACAATAACATAAACTCAAATGCTCTGAAATCCACCTATTCACTCAGCAAACATCAATTGAGGATACAGTAGCAATAACTCATTCCTCTAGAGATTGATGCAATTGAAATCAAACTAGAACAAGACAATCAATCTGGGAACGAGGAAGCAATAACCAATGTTCTCTACAGTTGACAGTCCTGCTTTAAAGTAATTAAAAGGAAATAGAAATTGAACTAAAGCTGCCATTGAAAGTAAACTAGGAAAACTCTTTAAAAGCAAACTATTGCAATTAATCAACAGAAATGAACAACAAAGTAAATGGGTAGCAAACTGTAATTAAAGGAATCTGAACAACAAACTCTAATTAATGGAAATGAACAACAACAAAGCCAAATTAATAGCAATCTTTACTTTAAGAATAAATCGGACAGCACACGGAAATAGAACAACATTGATTAATGATGGAATATGAAACAACGCTGGAAAGTCAAATATAAATACACAATAACTTAACACACGACACACCTTAATAGTAATCTGATCTTGGTAATCCGATTATCAGTCTTAGTTATAAAGAATACGACTGTATTTTGGAATGGAACAACAACGTTCATAGATTTAGCAATCACAAGGAGATATAGTCTCTAAGATGAATTCAGTAATACCAATTAAAGAGTGTTACAACACGGATACGATGTAATTGAACAACGATACATTCTGTAAGGACCAACAATGTTATATCAATGATTAAAAGAACAGAAATGCGTTACCAAGTCAAGATGAATCAATACGGCATTCCTGTCATAAAGAACGATATTACTCAATTGAACATAAATCAGATATAACAAAACCGTGATGTAAAATAATAGAACATACCAGATTACCAAATAAAGTTGATAATGAAACCACGCATAAACCAAAGAGATAATATACAGCAGCAACACAATCCACCAAAGGCTGGGCCCTTAGCCGCCAGCGAATGCTGCTGGGTTACTTCAGGATCAAAGATGGAATGACAACTAGATTTATATTAAAATATCAAAGAAGAGTTACAATGGATTACAACAAGAAATCTCTCCCTCTCTCAACCATTATCCATTCTCCCTGCCATCCTCAATTCTGAATCTCTAATTCATCCTCAATTCCATCATTCGAATCCATCCCCCTCTCTGATCTCTGCTTTCATTTAAATAGAGAGAGATCAGAGAGAAGTTACAACAGAGATAATTACAACATGATTTCTATTACAAAATTAGATTGTTTCCAACTAATTGATCAACAAGAAGATATTTCCATCCATCTTTCAACAAGAGAAAGGAAAATTTGGCTTTACAGCTGAGATTTGGAAAACGGCCACACAGCGAGTCTGAGAAAATCGTGCTCAAAGAACCCTGCGTTTCTCTCAATACAAGCTGAATTTGGGCAAACCATTCTTTGTTAAAGTTAATTTGGTCTGTTCTGGACAAAACCCATGTTCTAGAGTTTCCAGATTCATCTTCATTTGCTCAGAATCTCAACCGCAAAACTATCTCTTCTTATTCCATCGCATTTCTGAGTTGGCACTTTTAATGATCAAATCTTCAATCTGGAAATTATCTTGGAGGCTAAAAATGGTGAATAATGTTATAACCAATTTATTAAACTTTCATTGATAAAATCATGCATAATCATCAATTTATTAGAAATAAAGGAGAATAAATAATATTCATTCATAAGAGCATAAATCATTATAAAATGGATTTAAATAATAAATTATAATAAATGACGTGATGAAGAATGGTATAAATGGGTGGAATAAGCGTTCACAAGTGATAATAATAATGGCATATTAACGGCCCAACATACCCCCACACTCAATATGTTGCATGTCCTCATGCAACGAAAACCTGAATATATTGCATGTCTTCATGCAACCCCAAGACAAAATCCATGTGTTAACCAAGCAATAAAAATTTGAGAAGAAAAATAGGGGAGAAAATGGCTCTGAAGTCGCCGGGTCAGGTCAGCGCACGCGAAGGGTTTGGTTAGGGTTTCAACTGAGCCTTGAAGCTGCAGTAACCACGCCTGGGTCTCCGTTTCGCTCCCACCGCTACTGCAGACTCCGCGCTCCCTCCTTCCGTTACAATGCCGCTGTAGACTTCGAAGCCCTACGCTGAGGGAATCCTATGCCGTGACCCCCATGACTTCCGTTTCTTACCTGTGACGGTTTACATTTTTAACCTGGCACGGTCCGTTAGCTGTAACTGCAACCTGTCTTTTTCCCCGGGATTCTCTACTCCATAAGGTGTCCACTGTCCCGAGGTGCAGCTGGCCATGGAGGACTTGGAGGAAGTAGATTATTCCGCTGACCCATCGGAAGGGGTCTCCATCTGGCGTACTCCATATGCCACATCAGAAGGTATGTTTAATCCTGATTTCTCCGGAAATTTCTCACAGTTTTCCCTCGGTGAATCATCTAGGGCTCAGCCTGTGGTCCTCCCGGACGAACCCCCTACATGGCCTGCCCTCTCCACGCCGCCTCACTCTCCGGCAACCCTCGGTTTTGTCTCCGGTTGCTTAAACCCTAACCCTGGGTTGGTTCCCCCGGAATCTAGCTCTTTTTCTCGACCGCCGTATAACCCTCCTCTGCCCTCATCCTCCGTCGGTCTCGCAGTTTCCCTTGGTCACCACTCTGGCAGTTTCAATACCGTACCCCCGCTTTCGGGCCCCCCTTTTGCATCCGGTTTTGGCATACCCATCACTCACCAGTCCGCGACCCCTTTGAATGTTACCGCCCCGCCTCCGGGTCAGCCTCTGAACCCTCCACCTGCTCGCGGCCCTAAGCGGAAGTATAAGTGTTTCAAATCCAAGGAGGACGATATTTTTCTCAGACTCGAAGAGGACATTCGGTGGGGAGAATCGATGGACTTTGCAGATCGGGTCTTGGTCGGCCGCATCAGGGGACGCAGCTACACGGCGGCACAATTGAAAACCTGGGCAACTGAAGTATGGGGGCATCATTTGGTGAACATCCCTCATGTGCAGACATTCATGAGGGGATGGTTCGCACTGAGGTTTGCGCGTGCCGACCACACAAACTGGGTCTTGTCCTCCTACTGGCATTTTGTGCACGCCCCTGTGCTCCTTAAGAGATGGACACCCTTATTCGACCCTGAGACGGAGTAGATAGGCATTGGACCGGTCTGGATTCGGCTTCCAGGGTTACCTCTTCAATACTGGTCCGAGGATATATTCAAGCGTATTGGAAATGCACTTGGCACATTCATGGGCTATGATAAATCTTATCATCAGACTGGCATGATGGCTTATGCCAGAATCTTAGTCAACATGGATACCAGAGGCAGGCTATATGAGCACATTACAATTCAGTGGAGAGACTCTGCTCGCAGACAGATCATCGATTATGAGGGCATCCCCTACCGATGCCGCAGGTGCCACAAAGTAGGGCATCTCTATAAGGATTGCCCTCTCCTCCGAAAAGGGGCTAGGAAAGAAAATGAAGCTGGAGTCGACCCTCCCCAGGACACCTCCCTTCATCAGCATCCCATTCAGCATTCGGGGCCTCAACTGCAAGCACAAGAAGGAGCTGTCCCACAGAACTCTCCTGCGGCCGCTGATACTGTCACTGCCCCTGAGGCACCTCCAACTTCAACAGCACCTGTTCATACAGCACAGTCGGAGGACGCTGCGAACTCGGGTATGTCTTCATCTCCCCCTTTTTTGATATCTCATGCAACCTACACTGCATTGGGCATATCTACCCCCCCTTCATGCTCCATTCCCCTTCCCTCATTATCTCATCCCGATCCGTGACTCTCTCCCACTCACTCTCCCCTTACTTGCTCCCTCCCGCTCCCTCTGCCATTGGCCCCCCCTCTATTGATCACATCGACTCTTGCTTCCCTCTCTATCCGAACGACTCAGTCATCTCCTCGGTACGCTCTGCGATCTCGGATGAGGGACAAGGGCCCTGATGCGGTTGGTCTTGACTCTATGAGCATCCCCTCCTCACTAAAGACCTCCCGAGGTCGACCCTCCCGTATCACAAAAGCTAGGCATACTGTCGACGAAGAGGTTGCCCTTGGGCGACAACAGACTATTTTTGGGGCGCTTAGAGCAAAGGATGGCCCTCTTCCCCTTCCCCCATGAAAGTATTATCCTTTAATTGCCGAGGTTTTGCTAGTTCACCAAAAAAACTAGCGCTCAGGAGGCTGCTTACTTCGACTCAACTTGACATTATTTTCCTGCAAGAGACCCTATGCTTGGCTGAACCCCTCACACTCACCCTCTCCTCTTGGCTCCCTAATTGGACCTTCCATGCCCTGGATGCAGCTGGGCGATCTGGAGGATTGGCTGTTGGGGTCTCAAACAGGGCTGTGGATATTCGGAACCTCTGGGGAGGGAGGGGTTTAATAGGTCTTGACATATTTGTCCACTCCATTGAAAGAGACATCCGCATTATCAACATCTACGGCCCCTGCACTGATCGTGTTAACTATTGGAGATCATTAATGGCATCTGAACTTCTACAAGCTGATAACATCATATTGGGAGGGGATTTGAATTTTTCCTTGGGTTTCTGTGAATGTTGGGGGCATATGGTTCAGGTCGACTCCCTCTCTGAAACCCTCTCCACCTTATTAGAGGATCATAAATGGGTGGACATCCCTTCTGCTCGTTTACAATTCACCTGGTCAAATAATAGGAGTGGGGAGCAGAGTTTAGCCAGGAGACTCGATCGTTTTCTTATCAAGGAAACCCTGTACAACAGCCTCCCCAGAATACGACAATGGGTCGGATCAGGTGGCATATCCGATCACAGACCTATCTTCCTGGAGGCTGAGGACCTTAATCACAAAATCAAGAGCCCCTTCAAATTTAACGCCTCTTGGCTCCAGGACCCTTCGTATCTTCAGCTGGTCCATAATTACTGGCAGACCAATCCCATCAGGGAAGAGGAAGAACTTGCTGCAGGTTTTGTCAGAAAGCTCAGGGAACTCAAACAAATCACCAAAACCTAGGCCCACCAGAAGCGAATCCAAGATAACCTCATTCTGAAAGAGGCAGAACAGGTTATTGCGGAGTTTGAAAATGCATCCTCTGGGACTTTCCCCTCACAGGAGAGGAAAGAACAGTACGCTTCACTTATTGCTAAGCGCACTCAAATTCTGAAAGAAAGGGAAGAAAGTTGGAGGCTAAGGAGCAGGGCTATCTGGCTCACTGAGGGAGAAAATAACTCTAAATTCTATCACAAATTCGCCAATGGTCGCAAAGCCATCAATACGATTTGGGAGCTTAAGGATAACCAAGGCCATACTGTTACATCACAACCGAACATGGCAAGATTGGCCACCGAACACTTTCAAGGTATATACTCTGCTCCTGGGGACATAAATATTTTGGAAATCATGAGAGTTGCGGAACTCTTTCCCAGATATGTTGAACAAGATGAGTTGGATGAGCTACAGAAGGAAGTAACCATGGAGGAATTGGAAGCCACACTCAAATGGTTTAAGAAAGATAAGAGCCCGGGCCCAGATGGCTGGACCATTGAATTCTACACTGCTTTTTTCGACATCTTGGGGAATGACCTTCTGAAGATTGTGGAGGATAGCAGGCGACGAGGTAGGATATCCGCAGCCATCAAGACCACCTTCATCGCCCTTATCCCTAAATCCGATGATCCGTCCTCCTTCGATGATTTCCGGCCCATCTCACTCTGTAACTGCCTCTATAAAATCATTGCCAAGATTATCGCTAACCGCCTCAAGCCCATCCTCTCGCAACACATTTCCCCTGAACAATTCGCTTTCTTACATCACAGACAAATCCATGAAGCCATCGCCACTGCTCAAGAGCTCATGCACACCCTGCATATCAAAAAACAAAAAGGTATGATCCTTAAAGTGGATCTCTCGAAGGCATTTGACAGAGAAAACTGGCTGTATTTGAGGCTGCTGCTAACTCATCTTGGCTTCCCCTATGACTTCATCAAATGGACAATGAGCTGCATCACTGATGTATCTTACAGTGTTTTACTCAACGGGGAAGCCACCCCTTTCTTCACTTCTGAGAGAGGACTTAGACAAGGATGTCCCCTCTCGCCTTTGCTGTTCCTGCTAATCATGGAAGGTTTAAGCAGAATTATCACATCAGCCAGGGATAGACATCAATTAACAGGCATCAAAATGGTGGACAATTTCTTCCTCACACATCTGTTATTCGTTGATGACATCTTGATTTTCCTAAACGGCAGCATTGGCGACTCCACAACGCTTCACAACTCTTTCCTTCTATTTCAGCAAGCCACGGGAATGAAGATTAATGAAAACAAATCCACGATCACCATGGTGGGCTGCTCCATACAGGAATCTGCCTATATCACTCAGCGTTTTCCCTTTGTTCTTTTGAATCTGAAGGATGGGATAAAGTACCTTGGATTCAGACTAAAACCATCCGGCTACAAGATTGCAGATTGGTTATGGCTAATTGCAAAAGTGGAAAAGAGGCTACAGGTATGGTACCACCGATACCTCTCACGAGCAGGCATATTAGTACTCATCAAAGCTGTTATTGAAGCCACGCCAGTCTACTGGATGGCCCTAGCCTGGATTCCAAAAGGCATTCTGAATAGGCTTCAAAGTATTTGTTGCAGATTCCTTTGGAAAGGAAATCAACAGGGGAGACTATTTGCTTGGGTCAAATGGGACACCATTGCCAAGCCTAAGCGCTGGGGTGGATGGGGCATCAATAGATTGGATTCCTTCTCCAAAGCTCTGGCTGCTAAGCTGGGCTGGAGGCTACTTACCTCAGATGGCCTCTGGTCACAGGTTGCATACGCTAAATATATCAAGCCCCAGTCCGTATTGGATTGGATCTGTACTCATCATGGCACCAATCATCAAATCTCAAATATCTGGAAAGCTGTCATGGGTACCCTACCTCTTCTGCGTGATGGCATCACCTGGCGCATAAAGGAAGGCAACGCGGTTCGCATTGGGCTGGACCCATGGGTGGGATGTGGAAATGCCCACAGATTACCTGCTGATTTAATTCGACACCTTCAGGGCAGAGGTATTACACACATCAAGCATATTGGAGACAACGCAAACTCATCGTTCCTACAACAAGCTTGGTTGACCGCTCAAGCTCTGGAAGTACCGGCTCAATGGACAAACGAATGGACGGAGTATACAAGCGCACTATCTCAAGCACATATCAGGCTCACTGATGGTCCGGATGAGATCATATGGGCTTTTGCCAAGCATGGTGTCTATACACCAAAGCATGGATATCTAAAGCTCATGGAACCTCATAGACCCCCGGAAATTCAACCCACCTGGAAGGCTCTCTGGAAACTTAAGTCAGCTCCCCGGACTAGACTGCTGATGTGGAACATCCTTAACGACAAAATTCCCACTGGCACCAATCTCATGAAGCGGTCCTTTTATGGACCCTTCCGATGTCACCTCTGTCATAACGCAGAGGAAAGCACCGAGCACTTATTCCTTTCTTGCAGCTCTTCACAGCATTTCTGGAAATCACTCACATCGCAGATCCCGCTATTAAAAGACTGGCATGGCAACAACCTCATGGAAGCCTGGAATGCCTGGTGTCAAAATCACTCTGGGAAAGCCATTAACGTGCCACTTCTGGCATGTTGGGCCATTTGGATCGCTCGGAATCAGACTATCTTTAAGCTTAAAGCCCCTCATTGGCCTTCTATCATTCTCCACACGGTTGCAGACTACAATATGCTACCTAAAGAGGCTCCCCCAACCCCGCCCCGCATTCTCAGACCTGTACCCATTGATACATCCAAACCATGGGCGTTCTTTGATGGCTCGGCTCAAGAAGCGGGCTGTGGGGGAGGAGCTATCCTCCACCTAAATGAGAGGCATTGTTATAAGCTGCAAATCAACCTTGGAAGAGGCACTAATAATTTTGCTGATCTATGCACCGCCAAACACATCATCCATTTTGCTCTTCATAAACAGTGCAGACACCTACAACTATTTGGAGACTCTAAAATTGTTTGTAATTGGCTGAATGATGCATCCCATTGTTATGCATTTTCTTTGAGGCATATACTTGATGAAGCAAAGAGATTAACTGCTGCTTTTGAATCCTTTGCCTGCCAACATGTTTACAGGGAGCATAACACCGTCGCCGACCAGCTCTCCAAAGAGGCCGCGCATAGAGATGGAGAAGACTGGTTGATACAGGAGGAAATAGATGGCACATACTACCAGCATTACCACAGACCTTTTGACGACCACTTCGACGCGGGGCTATAAAGCCCACATTATATCAGAACAGTTTTTGTTTATAGTATGTACATAGATACTGTCTAGATATGTTTACAGCACACTTTATTTTGCTTATACACAGTATATATATGGCTCTCTGCGAAGAGCACAGTCAAATTTTGATCTCTGATAAACTTAACAGTTTTTATTATTTTGGAAATGCTCCCTGCATGGAGACATCATGGACTGCACTACAGTTATTTTTGAATCTCTGATAGGCAATGCTGCCTTCATATGAATATGCTATGGCATCTGCAAAATGTAATTTCTTAATACATAATAGAAATTACGACTTTTTCCCAGGGGAAAATAAAAATAAAAATTTGAGAACAAATGAATGCTTCCTTAATTAATGAATATTCAATTTTAGCAATCTTGATGAAGGCATAACAATTTTTACATTGACATTCAACTATATGTATGAAGTTGCAGCAAAATATGATATAGATAACAACAAACTTCATTAACCATTTTCTAAAAAACTACAAACCAGATTTTGTTGAAATGTTGAAAGTAAATTTTGATGCATGGATCATGATATATAAACAAAATGGTTGTAGGTGAGAGTGCATGATTTCTGAATGAACCAATTTATCTTGAAATTATCTGGGTATGTGTATTTTAATGATACATCTGTATTATCCAGAAATCACAAGAATTGAGTTCATAGTTTTAAAAGTATTATGGAAATCAATTTCTGCACTGTGTAAAAATGAAATTGTATGCTTTAAATGAGGAAGAAAGTAGAAAACATAAATCATGCGTAGCAATTCCTCCCCCTCTCTGAAGAATTAGCATGTCCTCATGCAATGCTAGAACACAAATAGAGGTGGTTGCTACTAGCTGTTGAATTCTATGCCTGGTGTAAAACAACATGGAATAAGGGAGGTGTTGAGAAGGAATAAGAATAGCAATGGATGATAAAGAATATGAATGACATGGTCATAAGAAAGAAATGAATGAAAGCAACACTCCCCCAAACTGAAAGATGATATGCCGCTGAAAAATGGGAAGTGGTACAGATGTGGACTGAAGGATGATAAATAATGCTCAAAATGGATTTTTGTGAAATTCTCCTAAATTCGTAATAAATTAGAAAATTAGGCGATTTTACCTCAAGTTTTACCTCCAAAAAGAAAAATGTGGAATGACATATATGGACTGGCAGTTGTTGAAGCTGATGTAGGCAGAGTTGGTGCTGAAAGTGATGCAAAAGGTGGAATGCAGGTAAGCACATCATGTCTGAAAAATTGTTCACATTCGCGAGTTGCTCGAGCCTCTTCTGTTAGTTGCAATAGTGTGGTCATGCTGTGAATAAAATTCTGCCCATACTTGTTGTTCTCCTGTAAACAAAGCACTATTTTGCATACAATGTTCTTGAATCCATAGTGTTAGCTTTGAATAGCAACAGATAAGATGCATGCAAAATTTCAATTAGAAAAACTTATGTATACATGCAATACTAATATGTTGTCAAATCAAGAAGTAATGGCAGAGTGCAGTAATCATATCGCATGCAATCCCATAATGCATACATTCCCCCCTCCAATTGGAAAAGGGATCCCATGACCATAAAGCATATGAAAGGTGTTGTGTTGATGACAAGGCAAGGGAATGAACAATACAACAGTAAATGAAGCAGAGTACACATATCAATGATAGGACAGCGGGAGTTATGGTTATAATGAGAGCAAAGTGTGTAAAGATAGTTATGAATAAGAGATAGGATGCTTTGGATTGATGATAAGTTATGAAAAAGAGAAAAAGGACAGCAATATGCAAAAAAGATGCTTTACTGACGGTATTCTAGCTGAAAATGATGTGATTGATCATAAAACAATTTCTCATGCATAAAGGTTCAAAACAGGGAAAAAAATTAAGGAAATAACTTCTCTGATAAAAAGAAAGAATAAGAAAAGGGTATTATAGTGATAATTGACGATAAAATATAACTTCAATACCATAAGCAGAGCCTCTGCTGCCAGCAGGCATCCATAGCCTCGACAGGGTTGCTTTTTAACCCATATGAGCTAGGATCCTCAATTTATAAATGGAGAGTTACAATGTTGTTCTACAGAAGAGATCAGTGTGCTGGCGTGGTAACCAGATAACCACACTGCCATTCACTAGGATGTAGCAAAAGCGATCAGGCCGGCTCGTGATGAGACCTCCTGTTCCAAGGATAATTTGGCTATCCAATGGATCATAACCCTGGTGTGGTGGCCATAATGGGAATGTCACTCTGTTATAGCCTTATGAACATGGTAGGTTGGCTCGTAATGAGACCCCCTATCCTCCATCTGCGAACAAAATTTTGTTGTTATTACACATTTTTATGATAAAAAGAGGGAGGCTCAGTACTCCTTAAGAGCAGGGATGGTGGAAGAAGTTGAACATGTCAATAGAAAAAAAATATACCCATAATCTCATTTATTATAGACAGAGAAGATTATAACCAGGAAGGATGGAACCAGCATGGTATTAAGATGATCAATCAGAATCATGTACAACAGAAAATAATGCAGTAAAGTAATATATAAATAATTGTGTCCCTTTTGAAAAGATTCTATCATCAAGGAGTTGTCCTATTAAAGATCATAACGTGAATGATATTAACTCGCTTCAAAAGAATCCATAATTCTTGTCCTCATAAAAGTAGTGTACTTCATGCCATGAAGGGGAATCAGTAAAATGTGGTTGAGATGAACTAGGAATAATCCTACAAGAGGAAGAAAGGGTTGCTCTCAAAAATACTCCCAAAGTGTTGCTCTTTTGAAGGAACAGCAAAAGCACTCAAAAAAAGTGGTGTTCCTTGTAGGGAACAGCATAGGAAATGCACACCAAAAAGCAAAAATACACATAAAAAGGTGTGAAAACGCAAATGCTGTTCCTTTGGAAAAAGGAACAGCAAAAACTAAAAGTGTCGTTCATTTGGAAAAGGAACAGCAAAAACGCAAGTGTCATTCCTTTGGAAAAGGAACAACAAAAATGAAAAGTGTCGTTCCTTTGGAAAAGGAACAAAAAAAACGCAAGTTCCGTTCCTTTGGAAAAAGAACAGCAAAATGAATCGCGAAAAATGAACATCAAAATGAACCGTGGAAAAGGAACGAAAAAATGAACCGTGGAAAAGGAACGGCAAAATGAAAGTGAAAAAGGAACGGCTGACACAAAAGGTGCTATTCTTTTGAAAAATGAACAACAAAACGAAAATGTTGTCCCTTTGGAAAAGGAACAGCAGAAACAACAAAAGTGCACACAAATGCTGTCCCTTCAGAAAAGGAACAGCAAAATGCACACGCATAACGTGCAAACATGCAAAGAAGGAATTCGTTGTTCACTGTATTGATGTTGAGGATGGGTTATAGTTTGAATGAAGCAACACCTGAAACACAAAATATAAGGGAAATCAGGAAAGAAACAACATTTTATTAAAAAATAGTATGTAAATAAATAAATTAAGTTACAACAGCTATGATATTATGTAAAAAAAATGATCTCTTTGAAAAATGTTTTGGCAGCAGTAACAAGACATGAATCTTCGAATGGAAATCAGTTCTTCATTTCTTCTATTATGAATCTGTTGGGTAATGATTTGGATGAAATTCCTTTGTTCCATTTAAAATTTCTTTCAAGAAGCACTCGCCCATAAATTGACATTCTTTTTCTCCTAGGACCTGCAAAAAACAAGTGTCTACCTGCAATAAAACATTAAATAATGGAGAAAGAGAGGTGCACGGCTCCCCTAATCCAAGAATTATTAAAAAAAACTAACAAGTAGTTACTCTGTAGAACAAATCCACGGAGAAAACAACAAAGGAAAATTTATTTGTCACTTGCGGGAGAGCAGTGGCCAATCATGCTAGCCTGCAGTGTTTTGATCACAACTTCTTTGTTTTTCGTCCAAATTGAGTGATTCCAAAGAAAAATGAGATCTAATTCAAATGTTTATCTCCAGTAGCAACAGGTTTTAAAAATTCAATGATATGATATTTCAATTTTAGTTAGAACAACCTGCATAATAGAGTCATTTTCAATTACCCAGCTTAGACCAACAGTTGATACTTCAAGCATAAATTTTTTGTTTGATGTCGGATTCAAATGATTAAAATTGGAAATGAAATTAGATTCATTTATTTATCTCCAATAGAAACAAGTTTTGAACACAAGAAGAATTGATAGGTCAAATACTATAAGGAACAACTGGAAAGACATAGTTTTAAGGGTGCTGATTTACGATAGACAGTCAGTATTTTGATCATAAATTCCTCATACGATATCAAAAATGAGTGATTCTAATTTCATTGTAAACTAGATTCATAGGGGAATCTACCATAGAAACAGGTTTTAAAAATTCATTCATTTAGGCCTCCAAAAGCTGACTGTCCCAACTCTGTTCCTAAGCTGCCAGCTAGACACCCTGTCAATGTTTTGGTTCGAACTTTTTCGTTTCAAAGCCAAATTGAGTGATTCAAATTGGGTTGGAAAGTAGAAATCAGAGTACACTTAGGATAGAAACAGGTTTTAAAAATATTGCATTTTGGTCCCTCAAAACATGACTGTCCCGATTGTTTTTCAGAAATTTCATCAAGCCCACAAGCCAAAAAAAAAAATGATATTCAAGCATTTTTTCAAATTGGGGATAAAAGTGAATATGAGTGTTTGTAGAAATATTATTTCCATTATAAGTCATCTACATACACAAATGAATTAAAAAATTATCACCGATGTTGATTTCCATAGCATGTTGCAACAAAAAACAACTAGCTTTACAAAAATAAAAATAAAAAAGATGTGTTTGTTTTATTTGTTTATTTATTTTATTTTCTCCACTATCCTACTCTTCTTTGAGAATCGAATATGTTTATGTATAAGAGTATTTCCAGTGGAACCATTTTAGAAATAAGGCTTTATGTATGCACATACCCAAATTTGAAAAATGCATGTTGATAAAAATTAGGGTATGAGAAGCCAACTTCCCTTGAAAAGATGGTATCAAAAATTGTTGAAGTATGGAGTGATGATGCAAACACGTGATGGAGTGAAACCAATCTTCAATATATCCGTTACTTTCTTGATTTCCCATCATACCATGAAGTTCTTGATCTTTTAAAATGGTTTGTTGGTGCAACCTAAAAGAAACCTCATTTTCTTCCATAGCTTCTACAATTTTTGAATTTGAAACATTCTGAATCTCATTGTAAGTTTTCTCTAATGGCACATGTGAGATAGAATGGGTGGGAAGGTTGGGTAAATTTGGCAGTTCGACACTATAAGCATGTTGTACTGGTTTATTATGGTGAGGGTGTGGAATTAGTTGAGCAGGAAAATGTCTAAGGAATGGAGCATTGTGATGATGTGGTTGTTTGGGTTGAGTGGATGAATTTGATATTCAAGGAGGATGTTGTAGAAGAGTTGGTGGAGAATATGGAGAATGTGCTTGTGCTACAAGATGAGGGAGATTAGTCATGCAATCATAAGGTGAACCGTGCCAAACTTGTAGACAAGATTGGTGGTGGTTATATTGCGATTCGCATGGCTGCTCTAACATGTGAGTATTCCATAATGGATTATGCAAGTAAGATAATGGAGAAGAAGTGTTTTGAACCATACCTGTTGACCTTATTGCAACTTCCTTATCTCTTTGATATGCTACTTCCATCCTAGATAAGGAAGAGTGAGTATCTATGGGATGCTCCTTTTGGTCATGAGTGAAAAACACTTCATCAAATTCTTGATTTTTATGAACTTGCAAAACATCCAATTTTGCATTTAGAGAGCTAACAAAATCAACTTTAAAATTTTCAAATAAAGCATTGATTTCAGCTCTTATGTCTCCTATTCTTATAGCAGATTTGGAAAAGAAAGAACAAACATCTCTAGAATTCTTACCAGCCTTGGAGATTCCTCTTGAATACCTTATGCACAACTCACAAACATCATCATATGATAATTGAAAAACATCACCTTTTCCTATCAGATTTAAGAGTTCTAAAAATTTATCTTTGATTCCTTTAAGAAGGAGTGTTTTTAAGATCTCTTTTTCCAAATGCTTATATTTTGATTTTTGAAGGTTGTATTGAAATCGATCTACATAGTCCTCCAAACTTTCATCTTCCCCTTGTATCATACCGAAAATATCTTCATTGGATTTGCAATAGTCTTGGTACTTCTTCAAGAATATGTTCTTCATGTCCTCCCATGATTGGATGCAATTCCCACCTAGGCTCATGAACCATCGGAGAGCTGCTCCTTTTAGAATAAGAGGAAACACTTTCAATCTTTGATCATTAGTACAATAATCATATCCTCTACAAAGTATTTCGAACTCAAATAAGAATGTATCTGGATGTTCATTTGCTAAACCATGAAAATTTGGTAAAGATGGGGGAATTATGTGCATTTTTGTCACTCCTCCTAGATCTTTGATAGAAAATTCAAAAGTAAAATTGTGAGCCATTTCTTACCATAATAGAAGATGTTCTTCATGTGTTTCTTCGAGGCTCCTTCTTCAAATGTTCCTGTCAATTAGTTAGTGAAATGGGTGGTGCTTACATCACCACTTGAGTGAAATCAAGTGATTCATTTTTCAAAATTTCTATTTTTTTTCCTAGTCATTCACACAAAAATTCAAACATCTATTTCTACTCTAAGTTCTTTAACAGTTCTGTTGAAAAGCGGGCGGGGGAGCAGGGCTTTTACATGCTCCGTACGTAGGTTCTTACCTTCCATTTTTAATACCAAATTCTTTCCTAACAGACACTCATCGGATGCACACTACTCTTTTAAAAATGGCTACACTCTCCCCGGCAACGACGCCAAAATTTCGAGCGATAAAAAGGTGTCTTTTTAACTCCTAATTACCTTCACATTAATTATCAACCCAGGGACGACTTTTTATTTCAAGAGTGTACTCAGTCTGAGACAGCTATTTACTCAAGAGTAATGTTTTGTAGTATAGTGCTTAAAATCCAAAAGTAAATGAATGCTTGAAAAAGAAATCTAACAATAACATAAACTCAAATGCTCTGAAATCCAACTATTCACTCAGCAAACATCAATTGAGGATACAGTAGCAATAACTCATTCCTCTAGAGATTGATGCAATTGAAATCAAACTAGAACAAGACAATCAATCTGGGAACGAGGAAGCAATAACCAATGTTCTCTACAGTTGACAGTCCTACTTTAAAGCAATTAAAAGGAAATAGAAATTGAACTAAAGCTGCCATTGAAAGTAAACTAGGAAAACTCTTTAAAAGAAAACTATTGCAATTAATCAACAGAAATGAACAACAAAGTAAATGGGCAGCAAACTGTAATTAAAGGAATCTGAACAACAAACTCTAATTAATGAAAATGAACAACAACAAAGCCAAATCAATAACAATCTTTACTTTAAGAATAAATCGGACAGCACACGGAAATAGAACAGCATTGATTAATGATGGAATATGAAACAACGCTGGAAAGTCAAATATAAATACACAATAACTTAACACACGACACACCTTAATAGTAATCTGATCTTGGTAATCTCATTATCAGTCTTAGTTATAAAGAATACGACTGTATTTTGGAATGAAACAACAACGTTCATAGATTTAGCAATCGCAAGGAGATATAGTCTCTAAGATGAATTCAGTAATACCAATTAAAGAGTGTTACAACACGGATACGCTGTAATTGAACAACAATACATTTTGTAAGGACCAGTAATGTTATATCAATGATTAAAAGAATAGCAATGTGTTACCAAGTCAAGATGAATCAATACGGCATTCCTGTCATAGAGAACGATATTACTCAATTGAACATAAATCAGATATAACAGAACCGTGATGTAAAATAATAGAACATACCAGATTACCAAATAAAGTTGATAATGAAAACCATGCATAAACCAAAGAGATAATATACAGCAGCAACACAATCCACCAAACGCTGGGCCCTTAGCCGCCAGCGGATGCTGTTGGGTTACTTCAGGATTAAAGATGGAATGGCAACCAGATTTATATTAAAATATCAAAGCAGAGTTACAGCGGATTACAACAAGAAATCTCTCCCTCTCTCAGCCATTATCCATTCTCTCTGCCATCCTCAATTATGAATCTCTAATTCATCCTCAATTCCATCATTCGAATCCATCCCCCTCTCTGATCTCTGTTTTCATTTAAATAGAGAGAGATCAGAGAGAAGTTACAATAGAGATAATTACAACATGATTTCTATTACAAAATTAGATTGTTTCCAACCAATTGATCAACAAGAAGATATATTTCCATCCATCTTTCAACAAGAGCAAGGCAAATTTGGCTTTGCATCTGAGATTTGGAAAACGGCCACACAGCAAATCTGAGAAAATCGTGCTCAAAGAACCATGCGTTTCTCTCAATACAAGCTGAATTTGGGCAAACTGTTTTTAAATAAAGTTAATTTGGTCCGTTCTGGACAAAACCCATGTTCTAGATTTTCTAGATTCATCTTCATTTGCTCAGAATCTCACCCGTAAAACTGTCACTTCTTATTCCAGCGCATTTATGAGTTGGCACTTTTAATGATCAAATCTTCAATCTAGAAATTATCTTGGAGGCTAAAAATGGTGAATAATGTTATAACCAATTTATTAAACTTTCATTGATAAAATCATGCATAATCATCAATTTATTAGAAATAAAGGAGAATAAATAATATTCATTCATAAGAGCATAAATCATTATAAAATGGATTTAAATAATAAATTATAATAAATGACGTGATGAAGAATGGTAGAAATGGGTGGAATAAGCGTTCACAAGTGATAATAATAATGGCATATTAACGGCCCAACAATTCCCTGCAATCTTCCCATCAGTAGGATCATTTGTTGGTTCGCCATTCTGAATTGAATAGGAGACCATTGCAACATGGGCCTGTCCATGTGATCCCATGTATGCTTTGGCAGAATGTTCATGTCCGCTCCTAGATCCAAAATCACTTGATCATTTTCATATTCCCCGATTTGCGCAGTCAATCTCATCTCCCTCCCTGTTTGTGTTGTGTGCTTCCCGAGATTTTTTAATATGTGCAGTTCCCTTGATCCAGCACATCTAGTGATGAGTTCTTGTAGTCCCTTCACAACCTTGCTATCACACAAAAACTTCATGCATGTCTCCAGAAAGGTAGTAAGCATTGATGGGTCCATCTCCATTTCTGGTTTGTCTTTACTAATTGAAGTGGAGGCCTCCATGAAGCTCTTCTTAACTTCCATGAATGTCTCCTTCGCACGTGCCAAATCAAACTCTGGTTCCTTTGTTGCAGCCTTGCGAACCTAGGCACTCTCTTCTGGCTACTTACCTTTATCATCTCTTGTTGTGATACTACTTTGGAGCATGATGTTTACATCCAGGTCCTCCTTGCATGGCTCAGACCTGATCATTTGCAGGTTTTGAGTCAGGGGAGGATGGAGTATTCCTTTATCGTGCAACCTCACTATCAGTGTGGGGCAATCCTCTGTCTCATGATCAAACTGGGTACAATATAAACATGATGCTCTCATCGATTCGTACAATCGCGGGCATAATGACTTGTCCCTCCGCAATTGTAAAAGATCAGCTATCCATGACCCCTTCCTGGTCCCATTCCACCTCGACCTTGTCTACGCCCTTGAAACCTAGTGTGTGCCATCCTTGCATTTTGATCGAGGGCTCACGTTTTTGTCTGAACCTTGTAGGTAGGAGTTCGATCCATCATCAGTTCATAACTTCTATAGGTACACTCATCATGGCCTACTGACCTACAGAAATTACAGAATAATTGTTGGGACATCTGCGTGTGCTTTTGTAATTGATGACAGTTATCTGTAGCATGCTTCCCTCCTATCTGAAAAATCACACACCATAACACAGGCACCACACTTGGTCCTGCTTGTGCCTCTAGTCTCAATGGCATTGATCCTCCTCTCGCTAGGTAGTTCGCGAAGACTGGACAATGGTCCTTATCATGTCCTTGGCCTTTGCACTAGCTTTCCTATCTTGTTTCAAGCTCTCATCTCGAGACACAAGTTTTTCAATTGTGTGTGGATCTGTTCGACTCCTAAATTAGGATCTTGTATCAAGGTTTCATGTAGTCTCATTGTGATCTCCAAAGCTTCGGCCTGAGTTGACAACTTCTGTTGTGACAACGCGTTCCTTAAATACGGTGTTAGCGATGCTAAAAACCATGCGTGGTGTTGGTCATCTGTCAAGGTCATGTTGGCTTCATGAATCATACACTTCAGTCTTTGATACAACTCCTAGGGGGTCTCACCTGGAAGCATCACGCTTTCCTTAAACCTGATAATCGATTGTGTCTCTGATTTCGGTATGCTAAATTCCTTGTTTAGCGCAACTTGGATATCCACGATCCGTACATTTGGATTGTCATTGGAATGCTTGATGTACCATGTTAGTGTGCGATCCTGTAAGGTTTTAACCAGTGTTGCCTTCTTGATATTATCACCCGTAACTCCTTGCGCTTCCCATACAGCCTTTAGTACGAACCAAAATTGGTTTGGATCTTCATTCCCTACTCCTTTAAATACCGACAACTTTATTGTGCTTGCCATATTGAACTATGGTGGTGGCGGAGGTGGTGTGGGAAAATATGGGGGTGAAGGTGATGAAACTGGTGGTGGTGTAGGTGGGGGTGGTATGCGTGGAATTCGCTGCCTTATCAGACTTATTTCGCTTCTCGGTGAAACTTTCGCAAGCTCTTCCTCACTTTCTCACAGAGGTGAAATCAAGGGGCTAGTCTCTAATTCTCCACTATTTCCATTTCTGTAGATCCTCCCACTTCGCGTAACCACAAATATCAATTTATTCGCATAACCCGCTTTTCACACAGTAGAATTTTAATCCAAGTGTTCAAAGATTTAATGTACTTACCTCGTGGTCCTTTGAGGAAGCGTTGTTCCACCTCGCTGTAGTTGACTGACATGTCTACTGCAAATTTGGTGATAAACCCTCCTATAATTCGATCGAGCCAATGGTCCACAATGCGCACGATCTTATCTTCCGATGCTTTTGGTCTACGCACCAACTCTGGGGTCCACACAATAGGTTTGTCGAGTCTACACCTTTCCTGACTGTCTACTAGCTTCGCGATCCACTCATACAACTCAAAGGGGAAGGATGCAAAGAAAATCTCGTGGATCTCCATATATAAGTAGCACTCTAACCATTGTTCCTTTGATACTCGCGGATTCCTATTTTCTTGTGCCACGAACTCGTGAATCTTTCTGTTCAACCACCCTTCAATTTATTTCTTTGTTGGATTCCAATGACTCGACATCAGACATCTCTTATGTAGATCCCGGTCCTACCAATGGAACCATTTTTTGGTTTATTGGGGCTTGACCCAGGTTCAGAGGTGATTTAGCCAAAAAAATCCCAATACTACTGGCCCTTTCAGCAACAGTCCGCGGAGCTTGGACTGAGGTCTCTCTCGAAGTAGTATGGGAGGGTGCTAGAACTAGGTTTCCACACCCTGGAGATGTCTGATGAGTTCAAGTGGTCCACAATTAGACCCATGCGTGCACGTCGCTACGTGCACTTATCCGTACCTCGTAACTTGAGATGCTACCTTTGCATAACCCTACTTGGGGGCTAAGCATTGTGTTACCCAAGTCCTTACTAGTATTCTATTGTTAGTTGATTAACTTAGCTTATTTGTATGCTTTAAGTTACACTTAGCAACATAAATCATTCATACATGTGCGTGCAGTAAACAAATAGTATATTTGCAATTTACATCGACCATGCATTAATCCGAGAATAGATACATGAATTGGTAATAAAACCTTTCTTTATTAATCACTTCTTTGGTTACAGACTCTACTCTTCCCTATGCACTCAGTTGTAGGGGTCCATGCACTCAGCTGCAGATTACTAGGCCTCTGCTCACTCAGCTGCAGAGCCTTTTCCTATCGTACAACCCAAGACACACTTAGTCACTTAGACTCTATCCTTGCCTCTTTGCTACTTATTGCTCTCTTTTACACTTAGAGCCTCACTCTATTTATACAATCCCATGGTCCGCGTACCATAGGTAGGCTGAACCTACATTTACAAGATTAGGGTAGACAACCCTATGACTCTATCATACATTTTGTGCTCCACGCCTGCAATTCGAGGAGACTTTACAACAATATTGGGTCAAAACTTGGGCTTTGAGCCCCAAAACATGCCTCGGGGGGATTCCATGCCCAACAGTAGCATTTTAATCCAATTGTTCAAAGATTTAATGTACTTAACTCGTGGTCCTTTAAGGAAGCATCATTCTGGCTTGCTATAGCTGACTGAAGTATCTACCACGAACTCGGTGATGAATCCTCCTATAATTCGATCAAGCTAGTGATCAACAACGTGCGCTAAATTATCCTTCGATGCTTCTAATCTACACATCAATTTTGGAGTCCACACAATAGGTCTGTCAAGCTTACACCTTCCTTGGCTATCTACTAGCTTCGCAATCCACTCGTATAGCTCAGTAGGGAAAGGTGTGAGGAAAATTTCATGGATCTCTATGTATAAGTAGCAGTTTAATCACACTTCTTTTGATAGTTGTGGATTCTTGTCCTCCTGTTCCGTGGACTTGTGAATCTTCCTATCCAACCAATATTTAATTCCTTTCTTTGTCAGATTCCAGTGATATGACATCAGACATCTCTATGCAGATCCCGGTCTCGACAACAGAACCATTTTTTGGCTTGTTGGGGCCTGGCCCAGGTTCAAAGTTAATTAGCCAAACAAATCCATGTACTACTGGCCCCTTCCGCAATAGTCTGTGGAGTGCGGATTGAGGTCTCACCCGAAGTAATATGGGGGGGTGTTGGAACCAAGTTTCCACACCCTTGAGATGTCTAAGAGGTTGACTTGGTCCAACTGCTAGTCCCTGTGCATAGGTTACTCTGCGCAATTCCCTAGCCTTCACACCCTGATATACTCGCCTTCGCATAGCCCTAACCAGGGGTTGTGGGGCTTCCGTGCTACTGGAGTAGAGCTCTAGAATATTTCCCTAAGTTCCGCTTACTTATCTTCCTACACTTGTTATTTATCTTCACGTAAATGGATGTCTTACATTAGATTTATTTATACAACACATTCATATGAGTTCACCCAGCAAATTAAAAAACACTTGCAATTTATATCCAATAATACTTTAAACAAGGAAAAGATACATAGAAATATGATGGAACTTCTCTTTATTAATGCTTCCAATGGTTACATACTCGACCTTCCTTGCGCACTCAGTTGGAGGGTTCTGCGCACTCAACTGCGGACTACTAGGCCTCTACGCACTCAGCTGCAGAGCCTTCTCCTATTCTATGACCCAAAGACACACTTTACACTTTGAGTTAATCTCTTAGACTCATCATGCTTCTGTTTTGTTTTCTTTCCTTTTCTTCTACACTTAGAGCCTCGTTCTATTATGCAATCCCATGGTCCGCGAACCATGGGTAGGTTTATCAAGCCGAAATTACATTACAAAAACAAGGGCGGGCAACCTTGTGACTCTATTATGACTTTGCGCTCCGCGCCCACAAATTGCAGAGATTTTATAAAGGAATTGGTCAAAACTTGGGCTTTAAGCCCCAAAACATGCCTTGGAGGGATTCCATGCCCAACAAGTGCCTGTGCTAGTGGTTGCACTAGTGGCGCAATGCGCAGAAGGGGTCTAGTTCAACTGGGAAAACTATCTATGCAGTGAGTTCCTTGAGAACTACCGCGAGGCACAGGGACAGGGCAAAACATTCCATTACGCATGGCTCTTGTTGTCGATAGTACTGGTGGCATGGGAGTTGCCCAAAGATAGCCAGTTCCCATCGATTGCGTAGGACCTTCTAGAGATAACGAAGTATGCTTCGCTATGGGCAACCAGGGATGCACATAGGATAAGGGAGAACAAGATATTTTGGGTGCTCATGGAGATGAACATCAGGATGGGGATCAATCGCAAGCCATGGTTATTTCCCACTATCTAAAACAGTTTGTAGAGATTTGCGGAGTTCAAAGCCTACTTCCACCATGTCTTCATCAGGGTGTGGAAGGACCCTATGAAGACGTGGCATGAGTTACCTTACTTAGCAAACGATAATGTAATTTTCATGGTACTTAAGTCTTGGCTGTTGAAGTGGTGCACTCTAGATGACTCCGTGGTGGAAGCAGAGAAGTCTGTCGTGCACTGGAAGAGACAAAACTACAGATGATGCAAATGGCAGAAAAGTACAGGAAAGAAGAAGCAGCAACTAAGGCCCATGTAGCGAGTGACGCCGCGAAGTTGGCAAAGGAGTAGAAAACAAGAGAGGAGGAGTGCGAAGGAAAAAAGCCACCTTCGCCTGAACTAGAGACTGATATAGAACAAGGTCACATGGACCTACAAATGATGTCCACCCAGCTAAAACATCTATGACCACGAGAGCAGGTAGGGTTGCGAAAGAAAACAAAGGCCTCGAAGACTTCGTTCGACCTTATCACCCTTAAGGGGATTCACATGATATCGGTGAAACAGTGAGGGATGTCACCACGAAGGCCCCCCAATAGTTTGAGGAACAACACTAGTTGGTATTGGGGGCTGTCCATACACAAATACAGGAGTTGCAAGTGCACACTCCTCAAGCTAGCACAGTGTCCGTAGCCTCGCAGTCAGCACTTCAGCCACTGAGGAAATTTTGCGCGCCAGGATGACCAACACAATAGTGCTGCAATATGGAGCACTCATTATAGAGAATGAGGCCAACAGTCCTATGGTTAGCAGTTTGAAAGGGGTCGGATCAAACATGGCTGCACTCCCTCGGGAGACACTCTATCTCTTACAGGATGGAGTCACTGCAGAACTTTGGGCCAGGGAGAGCCACGCTATACAGGTAATGAGCGAGCAGCACATCAACATTGAGCAGTTGAGCCTGCAGCAAAATGAGGCCATGGAGAAGAACAAAGAAATAGTGCAAGTTGTGGAGGAAGCCTGCTAGATGGTCCCGAAGTTGGCCATCCAAGTAGAGGAATCGGTGGAGGCGCGAGTACGTAAGTTAGCCATAAAGGTGCACAATGAAAGAGCAGAAATGGCTAGGGTTCAGCTCGAGCTAAACCTTCAGATAGAAAAACTGTAGTTGAAGGCCCATCCTTCAACTCTGCCGAAGATCAGAGAACAGTGTACCACCGCGGTCATAGTAGCAATGGTGGCAGTTGATAGTGCAGTGATAGACTACATGAAGCTATTCGAACAGTCGTTCGAGGTCCTAACTACCTTGCAAGAGGACATGAACATAGAGCACCTAGAGACAGAGGTGCACAAGCTGCAACAGAGATATGATGAGGTAAAAGGGACTACGAAGATGGTTTCCCTTACACAGAGGCTTGTAAGGATGCAATAGGCAAAGGCGCTCAAGGAGCAGGTGGATGTCACTCGACATAAAGAGGTAGTTTTGAAAGCACACCTACAGCCGTGGATCGATGAGGCGTATACAATTACAACATCCATTGAAGCAATATTGCGCAACTGCAAGCAACATAGGAGAGGATTCAGGGTAGCATTTCAATAGTAGCGGTCACTGAATAGCGTGTGGAGGAAGTCCAGCAGGCAATCGCTCAGTGCACTTCCAAACTTGCAGCAATCCAAATAGAGCTGGGAGGTCTTTGCACTAAGATCTCTGCACCTACATAGTGACTCAAGGGTGAGTCATGATGTTTGTGTTGGGGGCCTATTAGGCGTGGGATCCCCCAAGGGCAGTTTTGGGGCTTAGAACCCAGATTTTGGTTCGATTTTGTAATTCCAATGTAAAGACTTCGCCTTTTGTGGGCGCGAAGCAAATAGTTTGTTAAAGAGTCATAGGGTTATCCACCCTTATTTTGATAATGTAATGTCGGCCGTAGAAGATCTATGCATGGTTCGCGAGCCATGGAATTGTATAAATAGAGTGAAGCTCTAATTAGTAGAAATAATCACAATGTCTAAGGAAAAAAGATGTATGCGAGATAAATCTGAAGTGTAAGTCCAAGTTTTGGGTCGTAGCATAGGTAGAGGCTTTGTAGTTGAGTGCGTAGAGGCCTAGCAGTCTGCAGCTAAGTGCGCAGACCCCTGCAGCTGAGTGCACAAGGCAATTCAAGTTTGTAATCAATTGGAAGTATTAATAAAGAGAAATTTCTATTATTTCTAAGTCTTTATTTCCTGTTTATGCATCTGTTATATTGGGTATGAATTTTACTTCTAAATACTTATATGATGTGTGAATGTGTATAAATGTATTGGTTAAGTGAATGCAAGATATAATATCTATTTACGCGAAGTTAACTAAGATCTGTTAAGAAGATAAGTAAGACACTTAGCGTAGTTTGGGAAATAATGCAGATCGCTACCCTAGTAGCGCGAAAGCACTTCAGCCTTTGGTAAGGGATACGGGAAAGCTGATCATAATAGATTGCAAAGGTATTGAAGGTTAGAACAGAGCGTGAAGCAACCTGCACGAAGGTAGGTATAGTTGGAATAAAGCGACATCATATCCATCTCAAGGGTGCAGAAACTTGGTTCCAGCATCCCCCTGTACTGCTTTAGGTGAGACTTCAGTCCGCACTTCGCGAGCTGATGCCGAAAGGGCCAGTAGTGTAGGGATTTGTTTGGATAAATAACTTTGAACCTGGGTCAGGGCCCCATAAGCCAACACCATTAATGAAAATACTTTTCACTGGATACTTGTGTTATGAAATACTGGTGATGTTTTTCCTACTGTAATTTTGTTTTCATTGTTATTCTTCTTATGTTATTCATCTAAAATCTAATTGTAAAACAGGAGATGTGAAAAATAGGATATGTTTTTGAACACCTTATTTGGACTACGTTTACAATCTGTATGTTTTCTTCTGAAAGTATGATTGAGAAATTCTTAAATTCTTCTCAATCCCTACTGAATTACACCTTTTCTCCATTCCATATATTTAATTTAAATATTCAGTAAATCTAGCTAGCTTTCCCTGTGATTACTCTGAAATTTTGGTGCAACATTCCAATTTTATTTGACTCCATAGACCAATGGAAAGAAAGTAATTTGATCAGATCAACCAACCAATCAACCAAAATCAAACAAACAACCAAGCATAATCATAACTAGCCTAAAATCAACCTAAAAGCCAAGTTAAATCATAAAGAGAGATCCCTCTCTGAAGTTGGAAGGGCTAGATCCAAACTTCAAAAGGTGGTTTGATGTTTCCCATTGTATTTACTCCCAAAACCTCAAAAATACTGAATGATAGCATCATCCAAAATCTTAGGTGGGTTCTTTTCGTCCATCATTGAGAAGAAAACACTACAACACAAGCCAACTACATATTAATTCATGTATTTCTACTACAGAACATATAATCCACGAACAACCAAAACACATACTCCTGCAAAGTATCAATGTTAAATAGTAAAATAACATGCAATACATAAGCCAATTCCTCCAAGGAACCATGATTCCATCAATACCACTAAAATATTGGAAGCATATGATATTCTCCCCCTGAACATGTGCCATCACACTTTGTCAACCTTCTTCATGGAGATATTTGTACTCATGCTCACACCACAAATCCGCTATCAAAATATGATCATAATAGCCTCTATATATAACATTAGTAGCACAAATCCAACATCATAAAATCATCATAAAAATGATAATCACCATCAAACCCTAGCTACTTACATCAAAACAAATTCAACAAACATATCTATTCACATGCACTTCACTTTGTATGGAAACACCTTCAAGAATTCTACATGCAAGAAAAATATGCGCCATATTCTCCCCTTGAGGCCATGCAAGCCTCAGTTTCTCCTTGTAGACTCTTACTAATCCTTCTTCCTCCAAACCTTGAGGGGATGATATCTTGCATGCAAATCTCTTCCTGTCCTCTTGTCTGACCTGCTTTGCATGTTCTTCATTCTTTGATTGGATGGCCTTAACAACCTTGACATATTTTAATCTTTGGCCATATTAAAATATTGTCAGATATGTAGCACTTGATATGATCGAGGAATGGAGGAAAGGACTCAAATCTCTTGATTTTCCTTTTATTCCTCTTTGCCTGAAATGTGCATTCAATAACCTTGTGGCCAAAACAATTGCATAAGTAACAATAACCATAAAAATGACCATTATACCTAGTTTTGGATGAAATTTGTGAAGGGGGTAGTCCTCCTTGGTTGTTTTCTTGATAGGGCCTTCTATACAACTGCCTCCTTTGCTACATGCTTCCGTGATTCGTTGTAACATGTCCAAACTTGTGACAACTGTAACACTCTACCTTGTCCATCAAAGGGATGAATGGGATTTGATTCCTTTGAAATTTTATAGATATGCCATGACCCTCTCTTGGAGAAAAGGATCTTCTGAATGTATGTGCTATATATTTTTACTGTAGATTCAAACTAATTATGTGATATGCTAAACCAAAAGACATGAATTTACTCTACTCATCAGTGTAACAAAAATTGATCGATGAAATCACGAAGTAGAAAAGGAAGAATTTCAATCGCACATAACATAATATTTTTCTGGGGAAATAAAATTCTAAAACCCCTGACTATCTATATTGCATTAACAAGAGGATATGAGAATAAAATACAATTCTTGTTCAACCCGAACAATCTGCACAAGTCCAATCTCACTCATTGCTTCACAAACTAGCTCAAGCCAAATCTACTGCCTGCCAAGCCCCTACTTCCATGCGCAATCCCTAAGGTAATTAGCCCATATTTAATTGGGAAAATTCCTCACCACAATTGCGCAATCCATCATAGGCCTTATACTAATTGCATGCACCATTTGTACAACTAGGAAAATTATACAACTAATAGTACACTTTCCTTGAACTCTAATATCAACTGGGTCTTCCTCTTAACTGACATGCATGAGTTATTTTGAGTGAATTATCAATTATCTGATTGATCACTACATGTGAATAAAATCCAATTAATTCATTTGACTTCTCACTAGTTACTCCAATAGTTAGAACTAGTTTAACTGAATTTAACTAAGTTAAACTGAATTAAATAATTACAACTCAATAATAACTCAATTTAGGCCCCTAAAATTTAGGGATCACTCTACTTGACTCTAGATAGAATTCCAAGACATAGAATTTGATTTTCCTTTTCAGCAAAGTTTGTTTAGATCCAAGTATGAGGCTTTCATATATCAAACTGTCATAGATATATCCATACTGCAATCGTATATCTCCCAAGCTCAAGACCTTGAATCAAAACTTGATCTTGAACCTTTGCATCAATTTTCCAAATTACAAGGTCTTGTTTTAGTGTTGGACCAAGCCATAGAAGGAGCTTTCATTCAACAATCTGTTGAATTTTCTACTTTGACTATTGCAACAACCTCTTTATCTACCTAGTCCTCTCAGTCTGTACATTTATAGCCTCCCATTCCTACTAATTTTGTAGTTTCAACTTCCCTACCTCTAGTTTCTCAAACTACTAGACATACTATCCCTATAGCTATCCAGACTACACCTCCGCTAGGTCCATCTTGAACTCAATCTACCAGGACAATTATGGCAGGAAGGTATGAACCCTTGGTGTTATTAGGCTAGGTAAATACTATGCTTACAAATTATCCATCCAAAATTGTGACCTTTGACAATAATTGTGCTTATACTGCCCAAAAACATGTAGATAGGATGAATGATGTGTTTGACCTACAATAAGTGGATGAGGCCGATGTTAAAATGAGATTATTTGCCCAGAGCTTATGAGGTGATGTGAAGAAGTGGTTTAGGGGTTTACCCACAGGAAGAATAGCCAACCTTGCTGCTTTCCATCAAGATTTTTTAGCTAGATGAGAGATCAAGAAGAACCCGCTACAACTCCTAAACGAATATAAAAGGTTAAAAAAAAAACCCAATGAAACTGTGGAAGAGTATTGTGAAATATTCAATACTGTGTATAATGCCACCCACAAGACATCAAGCCCTCTTCTGGCCTAGCATTGATTGATTTTCCATATGGATTTGATGTAGATATGGAGTATCAACTTAGGGAAAGAGATCCGACAACTTTAGAAGAAATGCAAGCAAATGTAGTTAAAGTTGAAGCCAATATCTTGGCCAAAAAATCCAAATTGAAGTTTGAACACAGAGTAACCATAGAAGAATAACCTTCTACTTCTTCTATTGACCATAAGATTGATAACCTAGTCAGAGTATTGAATCAAATTATGCAAAGAGTGAACCTAAATGAAAAAATAAAACAAGTCATAACCAAATTATCAACAAACCAGAAACTAGAATTTTAGAAGAAATACTCCCCAAATTAAACAAAGAGAGAAAAAGGGACCAAATTAGTAGATTCAGCCTCCTTTTCAGGAAAATTACATGGATGATGAGGGTAATATTATGGAAGATTTAGATGATAACCAAATTAATTTGTTAGGGGTAAATGAAGATGAAACAATGTTTCTCACTGAAGAGGAACAAGAACTTTTTCTTGTAGCCCAAATTGAAATAGATTCTGAAGAGTCAGAGGAATACAAAGAAGGGTTTGAAAATGCTACAATGGAAGTACATAGGTAGTACAATCTTAGAAGTAAGAAAAATCAAGATACTACAACTAAAAAGAATGCTGAAAATCCTATTAAGAAGCTCTCTGATTCTGATCCGAAGAAAACAATAGAAAATCCCCCTAAGAAAACCACAAAAACTCTTGGAGAGAAACTTACAGAACCTATTATAAAAAGGGATGATAATTCTTCTAGAAACATTCAAATTGATCTACCTTCTACTAGACAACAAACTGAACTGGCCACAAAACTAATTGTTGATAAGTATGATTCTTCAAATCTACTTAAAAATAAAACACCGTTCAATATAGAAAATGAAATTTCAAAGTTGAAAATTTCTATCCCCTTAACTGAATTAGTCAACAAGAATGTATACAGGACTCAGGTCCTGAAGGCATTAAACACTGGGGAGAAAACTGATGATGTAAATTTGAATGATGATCAACCTGGGCTCCTATTTGGGCCTGAGGTAGAAGGAAAACCACAAGAAGGAGGAGTCCCTCCATTTTATGTCAGTTTGAATATTCACGATAAAATACTTCATAATGTTATGCTAGATTCAGGTGCATCTCATAATCTAATGCCCAAAGTAGTCATGGAGAAACTAGGACTAGATATCATTGATACAAAGGTTTGTATTCCTTTGATTCTAGCAAATTCAGGTGCCTAGGTCCTATCAAAGACCTATGTGTCACTTTATCCCAAGTCCATGCTAAACATATAGTGATGGATATAATGGTTGCAAACATTCCCCCAAAGTATGGCATCATCTTGTCACGCTCATGGGGAGAAAAATTACAAGGAACCCTACAAATCGACATGACTTATGCCACTATATTAGTGTTTGATCCATAGAGAATACTGTATAGGGAAACCTTAATGAAGTACATGGTCAAGAGTCAAGATAAACCACATAACTACCCTCTCTACTCTATTCATTCTGACCTGGACTCCTTCCTTCTTTACAATGATGAGGGAATTAGTGCACAGGTCACCCAGGAAAAAAATGGTATTGATAAAAATAGGAAAATCAGACTCTAATTGTGCAGCAAAACACTGAAACTAAACCTTTTTGGAACATGAGCTTTGATGGCTCTTGTAGCAAAGTAGGTTCAAGGGCAGGTGTTTGGGTGTCCAATCTAGGAGGCAATCGTGTAGAAGGTCATTCCTATAAACTCAATTTTCATTGCACCAATAATATAGCAGAATATGAGGCACTTCTCTTAGGATTGAAACTATTGAAGGAGTTAGGTGCTAAAATAATTGTTGTTCAGGGAGATTCTGAGTTTATTATTAAACAGATCAATGTAGAATATGTTGCAAAACATCCTAGGTTGAGAAACTACATGAATGCTATCCTTGAATTTTTAAGAAATTTTGAAGAATATGACCTTTCTATCATTCCAAGGAATCAAAATGTATTGGCTAATGGTTTATCTTTTTCAGCTAGCACATGCCAAATGCCTCATCCAAACAAACAATATACAATGGAGGTTAAACATCGTCTTGTTGTACCTGATAATATGAGACATTGGCAGGTATTTGGAAGTGATAAGCAAATTGGAATTTTTTGCAATCCAAGAAGGAGTATGGAGACAATAGCATAGATTTAGACTGTGAAGAGGAAGATCATATTATTGAATTTCCAGACTCTAAAGTAGGGAATCATATTGTTGAATATGTTAATGTAGATAAACACCTTGATGATTCAGATGTAAATATTTCAGTCAGTAAAGATGTACATAAACTAGAATTACATGAAATTGATCTGGAAAAAGAAGAATTTGAATTACTTCAACTTAAAGATAATGTTCTTCCAAGGGATCTATCTCCTTTAGAAGAAGATTTTGATTTTAATGATGTAGCACAAAATCCAAAAATTGAACCCATAGGGGCAGACATAGAAGAATGAAATATAGGTAGTGAACAGAATCCCAAATGATAAATCTCTCAAAATCACTACCTATTATCACAAAACAACGATATATATCTCTTTTCAAAGAATTTACAGATATCTTTGCCTGGAGCTATGAGGACCTGAAAGCATATGACACCAGTATCATACAACACAAAATGCCAATCAAAGAAGATCAAAAACAATTCAAGAAGAAACTTAGTAGGATCAATCTTGTCTTAATGCCTTTGGTGGAGAAAGAAGTGAAAAGGATGTATGATGCAAAAATTATACTTCCTATTAGATACTCTAAATGGGTGTCTAACATTGTGCCTACTAGAAAGAAAACTGGAGAAATCAGACTATGTATTGATTTCAGAAATCTAATAAGGTATCCCTTAAAGACAACTACCCGTTACCTAAAATGGATCATATATTGCAAAAGGTAGTAGGATCTAGTAGGATTTCCTTGTTAGATGGTTTCTCAGGTTATAAACAAGTCTTAATGCACCTTGTTGATCAGGATAAAACTGCCTTCACTACACCATGGGGCACTTTCATGTATGTGAAAATGCCCTTTGGGTTAATGAATGTTGGAGCCACTTTCCAAAGAGCAATGGATATTTCCTTTGCTGATGAAATTGGCCATTTTATTGTGATTTATCTAGATGACATTACAGTCTATTCAAAAACTGATGAGGAACATTTAGCACATCTCATAAGAGTGTTTGAAAAATGTAGAAGGTTTGGTATCTCACTTAATCCTAAAAAGACACTATTTTGCCTTGAGGAAGGAAAACTTCTTGGTCACATTATTTCCAAGGATGGAATTAGGATTGATCCCAGTAGGATTGAAGCAATTTTAAAAATTAGTTAATTAGAGAGCTTCAATATTTTATTGGTAAAATCAATTTCCTAAGGAGATTCATTCCTAACATGGCAGAACTTCTTAGAAATATGACAAACATGCTTAAAAGGGACTCTAAAGTCAAGTGGAGTATTGACGCTAAATAATCCTTTGAGTTAGTCAAACAGGCATTAACCAAGGCACCAGTGTTGATCAGCCTAGATTTTACCAAAGATTTCATAATCTTCTCTTTTGCTTCCGAACACACCATTGCAACAATTTTATTGCAGAAAAATAGTGAAGGCTTTGAACAACCTATTGCATTCTTTAGAAAATCTTTAAGAGATACATCTTTGAAATACAATATTATGGAAAAACAGGCCTTTGCAATAGTTAAAGCATTAAAATATTTTAGAGTATCTATTTTTCATTCCCATATTATTGCTTATGTACCTAATGCAGTGGTTAAAGACATTTTGACATAGAATGGACTTGATGGAAAGCGAGGAATATGGATCACTGTCATTCTGGAATAAGACTTAGAAATCAAGCCCAACAAGTTAATTAAAGTTATGGGACTAGCCAAATTGATCGCTGAGTCAAATTTCCATGCATTAGACATTAACTTGATTGATTCATTAGATAATCAAGAGGAACAGGTGACTTCAAAAATTGATGAGGAATTTCTAAACTCAACTTGGTATGTAGACTTGCTTTATGTTTTATTTAATTTAAATGATCCTCCTGGTTTGAAAATAACAAAGGAAAGATTTCTTAAGTTAAAAGCAGTTAAATTTTGCATTATAGACAATGTATTTTATTGGAAAGATGCTCAGGCTATATTACTTAAATTCTTATTGAAGGATGATGCAGATAAAGTTATGCAGGAATTCCATGAAGGTGACTGTGGTGGACATCTTTATTGGAAAACCACTGCTAATAAAATCTTTAGAGCTGGTTTATAATGGCCTAAACTTTTCCCTGATATTCACAAACATGTCACCTCATGTCGTAAATGCCATATTTTTGAGGGAAAGAGAAAAATGTTTCCCCTGCCCTTAATCTCTGTTGAAAGCCATTTCCAGCAATGGGGATAGGATTTCGTTGGTGAAATTCATCCTCTTCCTCTGCCCAACACAAGTGGATTCTTACAGCCACTGACTACTTTACCAAGTGGACAAAGGCCACCCCTTCCAAAAATGCCACTGATGTTGTCATTGTTAAATTCCTTGAGACCAATATCCTCTCCATATTTGGTTGTCCTAGAAAACTCATCACTGATAATGCTGCAACTTTGAAATCTAAAAAGATGGTTGAATTACGCCATAAATACCACATCACTTTGGGACATTGAACAACTTATTACCCTCAGGGTAATGGGTTGGATGGGTCCTCAAACAAAAGTTTGGTAAACATCATCAAAAATCTATTAGAGGACAACAAAAAGTCTTGGCACAACAAGCTGGTAAATGCACTTTGGGCTGACAGGCTTACTACTAAAAAATAAATTGGCATGTCACCATACCAATTGGTCTATGGGATGGATGCAGTTTTTCCATCCTCAGGAGTTCCAGTCATGAAGATCATTCAAGAAGTGAAAGATGGACCCAATGATGTACATAGAAGGATTAATCTAATTATCTAGTTGCAACAATCCAGGGAGGAAGTATACCACAACACCCAAGTTATTCAAGAAAATGTTAAAAAGATTTTAATGATTTTAACATTGGGGAACAAGTGTTGAGATGGGATTCAAGGAGAGAAGACAAGGGAAAACATGGCAAGTTTGATAATATTTGGAATGGGCCATATGTTTTTCATGCTTTCAGGGGAAATAATGCATTCTACCTTAAAGACCTAGATGGATTAGACATACTTGGAGGTCCTACCAATGGCAGGATGCTGAAGCACTACATTTTGTAGCATATATATTTTCCTTTCATCATTGTAAATATCACATCCTTTATGGTTTTGATTGGGTAACTTATTAACAAAGGTTGAAGCCCGTAGTGAAGGCCCTAAGCCTAGATTAATGAGTTACCAATAGTATCCTAAACAACAAAGAAATCAGATGAGGACATTACAGACATGGAGTACTCAAGGCTTCTGATCTTATGTTTTGACACTTCACTTGGAGAAGTGCCATCCCCATCTCGAGCCACTGTTAGAGTCCTATAATTATAGGATCTCAAGGTGATTGAGTATTTTTATTTTTGATTTCATGTTGTATATAAATTTCAATATTCAAATGATTTCCAAAAAATAGAAAAAAGAAAATGAAAAGAGGGCATGTTAAAAAATAAATAAAAAAAGGAAATATGAACCCCACAAAAGAAAAAATAGAAGATAAGACTGGAAGTGTTGCAAGTCCAAGTGCCAATACTGATGAGTTAGATCTTTTATTCCGTTTTCAAATAACGATTGTGTGCAAATTGTTATTGAATGCCACAATGATTAAAATTCTGTTCAGGTCATACAATTTAATCGTGACTGAACTCATTTAAATCTTTGTTAAACATATTAGTGAATGAAGGTTTACCAAATAATTTAAACTTGGTAAATCAGTAGCTAGGTAGAAATAAAATTGACTCAATAGTTTAATCTTAATCAATGGTGAAATAAATGATAGGATAAGGTAGATGTACATAAAAATAAAAATGATTTGGGTCTGCTAGCTTAAGTGCACCCTGCAAAGCAAGAAGAGAAAATGTTAGCTTAGAAAAAGAATGGAATGTAAAAGGGTAGGTAGAAGCACTATGGTGGTTAGAGGAAAAACATGAATTTTTTATCTAAAAGTCAAATATCAAGTATTATTTTCATGTGCAGAAGAAAAGACAAAGGATTGAAGTTGTACTCTAAGGAGTAATATATCAATTAATTTTGGTGTATTAATCCCCTATTCCTAAGTTTTAAAACCACAAATTTGCCCCTTCGCTCATATTTTGGTCCACCCACTTATTCCTAAGTTTATTACCCCACCATATACTCCAAATATTCCCCACTATGCATTAAATTATTTTCTCCCGACCCACCAAACAACCTGTCACCTCACATTAACACTCTGCCACCTTTCCCATCATTTGTGCCCACCTCCCAAGATCTGACAACCCACAGAGCATTTCGGCGCCCCCTCACCATCCGAACTTTACGGGGAGGGGGGGGGTGGCGGCGGGGGTCCGAAACGGGCATTGTTCGAAACTGTGTTTGCCACTACGTGTCAAAACTACAACATTTCGAACCCCCCTCGGGAAAAACCGTTAATCGCCTCCCCCCTCAGGAAAAACTGTTAACCGCCTGCCCCCCTCCGAAAAGCAATTTCTCCACCTCCTGATACCACTCTTCTACCTGTTGCGCTCCCACCACTCACCCTCTGCCACATCATTTTCTCGTTGATTCCACCAATCACATCTGCTCCCTCCAAAATTAAGCCGTTAAGTAATCAATTGGTTTAGTTGTTAATCCAACGCGCCCACACCACCTTCAATGGAAAAAACCAGACTGTTATATACTTCTACCTTTCACTCATTAACCAATTACTAAATTCATACACTTCCACTATTATTGCTCTGTTACAGGTTTTCTTGACCAAAATCTGACATTTTCCCCCGCTAGCGACACTGTCCACTCACTCATTTTCAGCCTATTATCTCTGTTCTTATCCACAAATCCTAAGACCTATCTATGCATTGAAGCCTGTAATCTAGTTCTCACTACTTTCCTTAGCCTTATCTGAAGATTCCTCCAAAGGAAAAGGGACTAGAAGAACCTGTCAATCCTCTGATCTATCCTCTCATTGATTTTCACACATCCCTTTGGCTGAAAGAGACCATAAAATCCATGAAACTTTCTATGAATTTGACCTTTTTGAGATGTATTGCTGGCTCGAGGACAAATACATAGACAAATGCGAGGACATTCAACTGTGGGAATCCAATTTTCCCCACTATATTTTTCCCTGTACCCACATCACTCTAGAATCTATTAGGAAGTGTCATGCATGTTATTTGCCAAGCCAAAGAGCCATCATTGTCCCCACTAGAGAAATTATGTTTACTATCACTCCTCAAGCCATAGACCAGATGATGCAAGCCCCTACAGTAGAGAATGCCACCCCCTTTTCCTATGAAGCACTTTTTCAATTGTACCAGAAATTGGACTTTGCCAAGAGGGCCAAAACCCTTGAAATTTTCTTAACAAAAGATGCCCCATTGCTAAAGAGAAATCCTCCATATCCCTTATCTATTTTCGCTGAAAGATCCAAAAAATTATCACAATCATCACTTACCTCGGCTACTACTCAGATCAGTGGGTAGATGAGGCCATTATAGGATTTCTGTCCATTTTCTCTACTGATTCTAAGCCCTCCATCATGTTTAACTTTAGTCAATTTCTTGCAAATTCAATTCATGAGAAGTTTATCAAATTCTAGATTGAGGAGGTATTCAAGTATGCTTCTGTGTTAGTCTACATGTTCTTATATTTTCAGGGAGACAACATCAAGCTTGATTTACAAAAGCTGGATGTAGAAGGGAACCATCAGTTTGCCATCTTTTGGACTACTCTAGTGATGAAGGAACAAAAAGAATACACATACAAACAATTCATAAAGATGTTTGTACATCCATCTATCAGTCTCTTAGGCAGAAGAACAGAACTGAGGATCAGTGAGGAAATTAGAAAGGTGTTGCAGCTATCAGACCAAGTTCAGATAGGGGATGGGTACCTTTATCAGAATTATAGATAATTAAGAATATTTCGGTGTGAGATTGCCCCTTACAAGCTACCTAAATTCCTCCCAATGAGGCTTTTTTCTCTAGATTACATAAGAAAGATGCTTAATATGGATGAGATTCACTTTGTAGCTACCAAGAAGAAGTCCCAATTCAAAATTAAAACACAGATAGGGCCTTTCATTTGCAACAACAGGGCAGCAAGGGAAGAAGTAAATAAGCTACTAAAAGAAACGCAGTTCAGCCTTAGTTTCACTTGGTCATATGATCCATTAGGGGTCATTTCTAAATTAAGTGTGGAAAAAAAATCTATTGCCTATTTTCGCACAGCTAGACCAGAGATAGAAAAGTATAAAAACCAACTAGAATGGGATGAGAAAACCCTACAAGAGGCAAAAGAGCAGCTGGTGTCATCCTCCACAGTATAAACTCCTACCATGCAAGGGAAAATAGCTAAGATAAGTAGAGAAGAAGAGTCCCCTTAAGGGACTGAGATTTTCAGGGAAGGATTCAAAATTATGTATAGGAAAAATGCCAAGATTAGTTCCAAACTAAGCCTCCACAAGGATTTAGAGCAGGAGAACATTGTCACCACTAATGAGCCACTTGTTTCCTCATTAGTGGATGATAAGACCACATTGTATCCCACTACCTCTACGACTTCACAAGAGAAACAAAAATTATGCAGATCAACACATCTACTATAGGGGAGACAGAGAAAAGTATAATGGATATTTTAAGGAGATAAAAGTAAGGAATGAGGCCTTGAATATTAACACCTACAATCGATTCTAGAAGAAGACTTCTGGTTCTCAAAGAAGGCTATTGTCAGCCTTTGATTTAGAGAAAGGTAAAATGCAAATGACATTCCTCCAGGCACAGGTTCCCCAGCCCAAGGCAACATCAGACTACAAGAAGACAACATTTGAGTTTGATGTAAAATACATACATCCTATTGACCAAATGGAGATGCACAAGCAGACTAGGGAAATGATTTTTTCCACTGTCACTAACATTGCTATGAGTTTGTCTAAACTGCAGGTTACATTAGCCAATGTTCAATCACAACTAAAGATGGAGAAGGTCTCTACACTTGCCAAAGACACTAGGATCAAAAATCTGGAGGACTTGGTGATCAAAGTGGGTTATGACCCCGTGAATATCAATGATGTAGCAGAGGTTGTAAGGAAAAAGAATTTAGAAATAGAAACATTAAGGAAACAGTTGAAATTACTAGCTACAGAAGATCCTCTAGCCAAGGATATTGAAGAAACAGAGACACAAAAGGCAGACATGATGAAGCTCATCATGGAGCAGAGTGCACAGTTGAAACAAATGGAGACATAGATGGAAAATATGATTAAAGAAAAGGAGAAAGTTTCGAAAATTACTGTTGTCCCTTTGGAAGAACTCCTATCACAGCCATTCCTACAGCCACATCTTCTATAGAAAGCATAGGGGATGCTGCAGATCAGTCGACAAATGCAGTGTAGAACATGTCTCTCTAGATTGAAGAGATCAAAATATTTCATGCTCAATTCAATCCTCTACAAGATCATCAAACAAAGACTGAGACTTTTCATGCAGCAGAGCTATAGAGAGCTCAAAACCAGATAGAGGTATGGAAGAAGTTAGCAGCTGAGTCCTCTATTGGCTACACACTATCCCATGTTAAAGAAATCATATGGAACAATATCACTGAAGAAATAGATGAAATATAGCCATGTATCCAAATTATAGTCGAGCAAAAGGAATTGATGGAGAAAGCCAAGAAAATCATTTCCACCATCAATGATGAATTGGGAGAAATGGCTGCTACAACCAACAACATCATAAATTTCCTCAATTCCAAAATTAGATATGATCTAGATAATCTAGCAGTAGATGATAGAACAGAATCCATCCTGGAAGTAAAGAAAGTTCTAACAAAGAAGAACTTGGATGTACAGTTGACAGAGAAATGTCACACTCTAGAGGTAGATGTTAACATGTTTTTCACTATAATAGATGTATCGAACAAGAAAGGTCCGCCTTCTTTATTTGTGATCAATGACAAATTGATGACCAGGGAAGATTACAAGAAGAAGCTTCAAGACATCACAAAGGATACAACTAAGTCTTCCCACATCAAAGGTACTATGACAAGGAGAGATTTTTATGAAGCTATTAGCAACATCACTTTTATCCAACATGAGATAAAACACATTTTTGCAGTAAAACCCACTTTTTCTCAGTATACTGAGGTAGATGAGATCTACTGCAAGGTAATAAAGATTGATATTCTAGATGAATAGTGGTGGGATAAGTTGTGTGAATTCCAAGATTAAAAAGATAGGTTAGCTTCACTAGTGCAACGCTCGAACAATGGCCACTCAACAACCGTTCTCCTCCAAAACGGTGCCAGATGTCCATCTTTTTGTAATTTTTTTTTAAATACTCCATTCTGTCCACGTATTAAGGGTTGGTCCCTGAGCATTGTAACTCTTTCTATCAAGCACTGTACCTTTTTCACATTGTTGGAGCACCATTTTTTGGGTGTGGGATCCCCCTGTTGTGGGGAAAAATGCCTATGCAGGACGATCCTATCCACCTAAGGTGTGACAGTGCCTTAGCAACAAACAGAAACAGCTATTCTAGTATTCTTCCTTTATGAATTAAGAACGAAGAGAGATGGATGGACTAACCGGTGTCTTCCGTTTGTCCCTCAATCCTGTTTCTCTTCTCTTTGGGAGTTCCCAGCTACTTGTCTTCTCGCTCGCCCAGTTTCAAGAGGTTTCTGCAAGATCACAAGAAGAGAACACTACACAAAGACAAAGATTCATATTCATAACTAGTTTAGGATTAGAAATAAACTAAACATACTAATGCAATCATACATCAAAGATACACCAGTATATAGGAGAAACCAAGATAGCTTTATTGATGAATAACAAGGTTCAGGAAGAGATACAACCCAGAAGGCTCCAATCCAGCATCTCCTTCCCAGCAAATGAAATTCCTATCTTCACCTTCCCTCAAAGCATTAAGCACCCAATGATTCCAATCTCAAACCAACAACAATTCTTTGCAATAACAAAATTCCCGCCCCCAGATCTCATGGAGGAGAGATCCATATATAGATGTTTGGAGAGAGGATGAGTCAGCTTGAGATCTGACTAGTGTCCTCTCCCTCTGTCAGTTCTTGATTCCACTTGGAGGTTCTTGCTTCCACTTGGAGATTGGGAACCTCTTACTCATCATAGTCAAATTCACTGAGGCAAGTGTCATTGAGGAAGATTCTGGAAGCTTCCTGGGTCTTGACACCTTGCTGAATGAACTTGCCATTTGTCAACTCTCGCTCAGTGCACCCTGGTAGTGCTTCTACTTGCGTTGCAGTGCAGGTAGCCAGTGTTGACTTTGCATTTCAGCGCAGACAGCTAGTGGAGCCACTGAATTGATCCTGAATTGACTTGTTTTTGAACAGTTTTTGGTGGAGAACTTCTGTGAATTGCTGTGGTTTGTTAGCCTTGTTCCTTTAGGGGTAGGAACAACACGTTTAGGGACTTTGGATCCCTTAGATTATGGACATTTCATGCTTATAGCTGTAAGGCACAAAAATGTCTATAACAGTTGCCCCCTAAAGTATGAGGCCGTTTATCGGGTGAAATGCTTTATCAGGAGGATCCGAAGTTCATCCAATGCTGGGAGGAGACCTGTAATACGATACAATACAATACATTATTTTTCATACTGCTTTCATGATCTAGCTGAGGCGGGCATTCCCATGCTCAACTTTATAAATTCATTTTCCTGTACATAGAACAGACAATCGTCTGATGGTAGACTGATAATTTTGATGCAATTATCATCCTTTGGATAGGATGATTATCTGCTGCAATGATGTACATGTCAATGTCTTTATCTTTCCTGAATATATATCGCAGCCCGGATGGATGAAACTAGATCCGGGGTCTTCAAACTCGTTCGATCTTCACTCTAAGTACAAGTCGATCCATGTGAGAAATGTTCTGAAGTCGAACATGGAAAGACATCGCTTGATTACCGGTCAATGAGGTAAACCGTTAACAAGCGCGAGAGGAATCACCGATAATGATAATGACCCTCAAGGTACTGCAGTACATTTCACGTGGTGTGAATAAAGGACTTGGTGTCGAACACCACGCAAAATCTTTCAGTCAAAGGTCATTGATGTATACCTGTCGCTGGAAGTGAGAGACTTGCCATTGAGGCATGCAAGCTTCAAAGTACTGAAGGGGTTGTTCCTAGATCAATTTCTTGGATAATGAGCTGATGTCGACAAGAAGCGATCCATCAAAGGAGGGCCTTAATGAATCCCACATCAATGACACGGAACGGAGCTAATGATTTTGATGGAGGTGAAAACGATCTGTGACATATGATTCAAGGTGGCGGTCATGAAAGGATGAAGGATAATGTACGGCAGTGGATGGGACACGGTTGACTTTTCTGAATGACTTCTCTTGAACATATGGCGACACTGATGCGATGGATTGGTAGCATTACCCCAAATATGGATGGTATGGCGAGACCATGGTGATGTGACTGGTGAATGAAACAACCCAACCCGATTGTGGTACGGAGGAAAAGTGTCATGTTCAAGAGCGACTTGCTACCATCAAAGTTTTCTTGAGTTTCTCCCAATTTTCCCCAGTCATTGCTGACCAGTACCTCTTTATTTTTGTCAAGCTTGAGGAGGATAACATATTCTTGTTCTATAACTTTCCCTTCGGGCAAGCCCATCGCTATGTTTTAACGAGCCTAGCGATAGTGAAACTCGTTCTCGTCTAAAGACAAGTTTGTCGCTATTTAATGATTTTAACGAGTCTAACGACAAAGATAACTCGGTCCTTTTCATTTTTAGAGAGTCTGAAAAGGTACATAAAGTTAACTCCAAAAGTCCTTTTTAGTCATCTAATCCCTTAGGTCCGAAAAAGTATAAAAAAATACAGAAGGGATGAGTTTTCGATAGTTTTAACGAGCCGAATAAAACAAGCGCTCGATCCTTTTGTGCAATAATCCCTCAAGTCCAAAAAAGATTAAAATCTAGAGGAGGGATAGCTCTTCCGGTCGCTTTAACGAGCTGGAAGGCCAAAACTCGGCAATCTTTTCATATTTTACAAGTCAGATGAAAAGAGCTTAAAGAAGACTCGTCTTTTGAGGAACGAGTGATAAAACGGGTTAGCAGCTGATTCCAGGTATGGGTTGGAATTTTCCAATCACGACAGTGTCACAAGGATGGCTAGTGAAATCACTCTTCGCAGCTGTTCCTCAAAATGGGTAAACAAACATATGGAGGTGAACGATCGGCCAATGGAAAAGTGGAGGTGACGGTGCAAACACGACCAAGGCTTTAATGGCTGATAATGTTACATTCACAGTGGTTATTTACCGGAATAGTTCATTTTTTAACGAGCTTAAACGCGGGAAAACACTTGCTCGATCTTATGTTTATTTTTTAACGAGCATGAACTATGTGCTAAAACTGCTCGAATCTTGCGTTTATTTTTTAACGAGCATGAACTGTGTGCTAAAACTGCTCGATGGCGGGTTTATTTTTTAACGAGCTTGAACCCTACAGTAACACTGCTCGTGATAAGTTTGCATGCCCCCAACATAATAACGCAAATCGAGGTGCATGCCCCCCAAGCTTCATTGCATTCAACTTGGTGGTTGGAATGAAGGTTTACCTTTGAGATTTGGAAAGGGGATTGTTTTCATTTTTTAATGAGGTTGACACAATAAAATAACTATCCTCATGACTCCTTGTTTCATTTTTTAACGAGGTTGACACGAGATAAGAACCGTCCTCAGAGCCCACTGTATTTACAGTATTTCTATTAGGGCGATGATCCACACTGACAAAATGATTAGGAATCTTCTGAATCCATTAGATATAGAAGATTTCATATTGTAGGTTTCCACTGTGGCCACTTCCGCCAGATTACTTGCAGGCGGTAGGGAAAAAGTACCCATTAAGTCAGGGTCTTTTAGGAGACCTACTCCAATATTTTGAAGCGAATGATTGCTTCCATGGATCATTGGAATGCTTCCCGTAACTTGTGAACTGTCGGGGAGGAAAGTTTGTTGGTCAACGACCGTAATTCCTCCTTGAAAGGGAAATGCAATCTTCCTGAAGTAGGTCGACACAACTGCAGCCATGGCATATATCCAGGGCCTTCCCAGTAGGATGTTGTAATCGAGGTTTCCATCAATTACTTCAACATCAATTCCTATTGTTTTACCCCCTAGTTCAACTTGCAAGTTACTTAAAATCCCGTATGGAGTGTATGATCGTCCATCAAATGCTTTTAACGTCGTTGACGATCTCGACAAGGGTGGTGAGCCTAAATTCTTCTAGCAACTCATCGACATAATACACGTAGATGCCCCCTCATCAATAATTGTTCGATGAACAGTTTTGTTGAGGGATTTCACTTGAATAAGGAAAGCTAGTTGAGCTGGTAACTGAGGGTCATATCCTTTATGATCAAAGGCCACAAGATTGGAATCCCTTGGGCCAATCCCACCTATTGCTGATAATAAAGCTTGCTATTGGGAGGGGCAATTTTGCGGTACCTCAAGTGTCGACATAGCGGACGGCGATTGGGCCAGGTCCTCTACTATATTATAATTCTGTGCTACTTTGGCACGAGGATTAAATGTCGATTTGTGTACTCCTCCCTTTGGCGACTTTATCATTGGTTCAGGAATGATGGGTGGCACAACTTCGGTCAAAGTTGTCGTTGAACTACTAGGTTGTTCATTAGCCTTGTTATTCGACAACTGTGGATTCCCGTAATCTTTATTCCTTGTCAAAGCATCATTTTGCCGCTTTGAGACAGACAACATAAGCACTTGGGATCGGGAAGTATTTTGATTAGCAACCAGTTTGGTTCCCGGGTTTGGAAACGGATCAGTCAATACTGCTGAGGGTTTTGAACTCTTAAAGAGTTTCTTAACTTTAGCTATATGTGGACAATCTCTCGTCCAATGATCCTCATCGCATATATGACACCTCGCAGGGGGTTTCCTTTTTCTCCCTTTCTTTCTCTTCTTGCCCCCCGGTTGCTTCAGTTGTTTGCCCTTGTCAGTCGACACGGCATTTACTTCCGAGGCAAGAAGTTCCTCATTTGCATTTTGACTGGAAATCTTACGGGCTTTTTTAGATGTAGCCTTTGTCGATTTCGTGTCTGTCGCGCCAATCACGCCATCGCCGGCGTGAGAGTCATTGTTTGATTTAGGAGGAGGAGGAATTGAGAATTTCGGTCTAGGGGCATCAGGTATTTTGTCGTAGAGCATGCCAGACTGAGTATAGACCAAGTCCAGATATTGTGCACGAGCGATAACTTGCTCTTCCGTTACGACTCCCCCCTTTGCCACATCTTCCGTGATTGTAGGAAGTAAGGATTTGATAAACCATTCAGCTAATAGCTGATCGGGAATGTACGTTTTCACCATCCTACGACGACATCGCCACTCATGTATATGATCAGATATGTGAGTGGCCGTTGTCTGTTTGAAGTTGGTTAGGAGTTCTGTTCCTGTTTCATACCTTATCGGTAATTGAAAATGGGTTAAGAAAGTCGTGGCTAAGGTACTGAAGTTGTCGAACGAAGCTCTAGGCAATTCAATATACCATTTTGCCGCTGGACCCGTTAACGTCCTCTCAAAAAGGCGAAGCCTTATCGAATCATCGTTTAGGGTGTTTGATGAACACCATAGATGAAATGTCATCACATGATTCGATGGATCTTCACCTGGATTTCCATTAAATTTAGGAATATCTGACGGAAGTTTATGCGGAATCGCTGGCCAACAAGGGGCATAAGCAATTGGATCACTCGTCAGCTGGTTTAGATCTGGTAATTCTAGAGTTGCTACAAAGGGCAACTGTTGATTCAGGTTAGGCGAAGCATACCCAGGATAAGATGGAATCGCCTGAGCAGTGGGTCTTTGCATACCAGCATAATGTATTTGATGCTGGCAAATTTGACAAGGTTGATGGGCATAACCATTATAATATGGTTGTTGATAACTGCTTTGGAAATGCGATTGCCCATTACTTACAAAGACTTGTTGCTCAGGTCCTTGATATGATTGCTGGAATGGGGGTTGTTGAGTTTGAACCAGCTCTAGTTGTTGAACCATTTGTTGTTGACCAATACTGGATGATTGACCAAGATGAGGAGTCACAGTACTTGTTTGATCCTGAGTCGCTCCAGATAAGGAGGCACTAACCTGAGGTTGTGATTGAGTCGTTGAGACAAGAGGATGTTGTATCGCAACCTGAGGCTGTTGGGGTTGACATACAACAGGTAGCGCTTGTACTTGCGACGCAGTCACCATAGCAGGTATAGTGGGAATATTCGACACAGGGTGGACTGGTTGCATTGAATATACAACCCTTGGTTGCTGAGGCGGTATTGGTACCCAACCGCTGGATGTAATTCCAGTTTGACCTGAAATTTGTTGTAAACTCCCATATGGTTGTTCTCCGGGAGCGAACAATGAAAAGGCATACTACCCTCCATATGGTGGCAATCCAGTACTTAAAGGGTAGATTGGCCTTCGAAGACACATTGGATCAATTTGTTGAGTTTCAACATAAGAAATACCAGATGATAATCCAGATGAAGAAATAGGAACTAACCATGTCGTCGAAACAATATCTGGTTGGACTCCAGCTTGTTGTTGACAATTTGCCGGGATAGATGGTATACCAGCGAACATCGTTGGAGTAGTAGCAGGAGGCTCTGCCGCTGCTGCGTCGGATGACACAGTCCTGGATGTCAACGGTTGTTCAGACATTTTTAGTCTATCCAAAAGATTTTCTAGCGATTCTACAAGAACTTACGATGAAAAGAGACTAACTTCGAAGATCAACGAGGGAATGGTGATGATTATTCCGTTTAAAATAAATTTTAACGACGCTTTAGACACAAATTGCTTTTTCAATTTTAAAGAGTCGAGAAAAAGCTAAAGATGACTCTAGTCTCCTTCGATATTTTAACGAGCCTGAAGTGACAAATGCTCGGATGGACTTTTTCCGTTATAGAATCTGAAAAAGGCCAAAAGGAACTGCTCTGGAGTTCTAGGTAGAGGATGTGCCAAACTTTTCGCGAAACCGCAGAATACTTATTAAGGTACGGGCAGTCAATCTTCCTGAATGCTGTGTTCAATGCATTGCGATCAGTAGGGCGGCCGACACGGCTTCCTAAGGATAAAGGTTTTATGCCTATAGGGGTCTCCCAATATATACTCGACGGTACGTGGGAGCACAATCCGTACTGGCACTATTGTCCCTCAGGAGGAATCACCCACCGTCAGCAAGATCGACAGTCACCAGGCTTTACGACGCCGGAACACGTCTCTAGCCTAGACTTCTATGTTGTGCGTTAAGTTACAAAGCGTTGTTAAGTTCATTCAATTTATTTTAGGTTGATCTTTTTAGAAGTTTTCCTTTTGAGGTTCACCACGAGATGTATGATACAATTCCTAAATGCAGTCTAAAGATGATAAGCAAGCTTTATATCTTTTCAACTATGAAAATCCTAGCTACAAAGGGAAAAGAAAGACACCATCATTTCTCAAAGAGCAATCAGCACACTCTAATGCACTTTTCCTAAATCAAGCATGCAAACTATCAAGATGCAAATGCACAATGCAGGTGTTTGTTTTCCGCTTTCTTAGTATTGATGCCTAAAAAGAAAGCTTTTTGTACAACTTTGAATTTGCTTTTAAATGACAAATACAAACAAGTTTACTTTTTCGAAATCAGAAAGGGTAGAAGAAATTACAACACTTAACGATTTTCGAAATGAATACTTGTTTCGACACTTAAAAGAGACAAACTCAAACCAAAAGCAAAAGTAAATATATAATCAACTGTAAACAGCCAATGAACTCTCTCCTAAGATCACAATCAACAGATCTGAATCAAGGGCTACAGGATGACTATTTCACTCTTGCAAAGGAAAACTGTAAATGACGCCACAAACACATAAAAACACTCACAGTCTTTTTGTACAAAAGGAGGCGGAATTTAAGCAGAGAAAAGGAGTTATCAGACAGGTACCTATGCTGGTTACAGGCTGCAAAAATCAGAGATCAAAACAGGGAAAAACAGAGCAAAGAATCCCAGCTGCACAAGGCCTAACTGGATCAACGCACCCTCAACACAGGGGTTTTGACATTCAGCGCAGGTAGCCTTCACAGGACCTGCGTTGAAATGCAGAACCTCTTCACAGGGTCTGCGCTGAAGGAGAAACGAGAGTTTCTCACTGGGTTCTGGGTCACAGTTTGCTGATTAATCTACGGTTTCAGGCCAAATCAAAGCAACAAACAAGGTACAATCAAAGGGATGCTTTGGGGAAGGGCTAAGATCTATCACAAAGGATCATCAAATCATTAGTGAGTCCATTGTTCAGATCATAGACAAATCCAGTGATTGGATCAAAGTAGCAGCTGTCTACTTTGCATCTGAGAATAGCAGATGCAGTTCGATTGTTGCTGTTGAGTCTATGAAACAAACAATGATAGAGACACAAATAAAATGACTCAACAGATCTCCCCAGCGGAGTCGCCAATTTGTTGTGGGGAAAAATGCCTATGCAGGATGATCCTATCCACCTAAGGTGTGACAGTGCCTTAGCAACAAACAGAAACATCGATTCTAGTATTCTTCCTTTATGAATTAAGAATGAAGAGAGATGGATGGACTAACCGGTGTCTTCTGTTTGTCCCTCGATCCTGTTTCTCTTCTCTTTGGGAGTTCCCAGCTACTTGTCTTCTCACTCGCCTAGCTTCAAGAGGTTTCTGCAAGATCACAAGAAGAGAACACTACACAAAGACAAAGATTCATATTCATAACTAGTTTAGGATTAGAAATAAACTAAACATACTAATGCAATCATACATCAAAGATACACCAGTATATAGGAGAAACCAAGATAGCTTTATTGATGAATAACAAGGTTCAGGAAGAGATACAACCTAGAGGGCTCCAATCCAGCATATCCTTCCCAGCAAATGAAATTCCTATCTTCACCTTCCCTCAAAGCATTAAGCACCCAATGATTCCAATCTCAAACCAACAGCAATTCTTTGCAATAACAAAATTCCCACCCCCAGATCTCATGGAGGAGAGATCCATATATAGATTTTTGGAGAGAGGATGAGTCAGCTTGAGATCTGACTAGTGTCCTCTCCCTCTGTCAGTTCTTGATTCCACTTGGAGGTTCTTGCTTCCACTTGGAGATTGGGAACCTCTTACTCATCATAGTCGAATTCACTGAGGCAAGTGTCATTGAGGAAGATTCTGGAAGCTTCCTGGGTCTTGACACCTTGCTGAATGAACTTGCCATTTGTCAACTCTCGCTCAGTGCACCCTGGTAGTGCTTCTACTTGCGTTGGAGTGCAGGTAGCCAGTGTTGACTTTTCATTTCAGCGCAGACAGCTAGTGGAGCCACTGAATTGATCCTGAATTGACTTGTTTTTGAGCAGTTTCTGGTGGAGAACTTCTGTGAATTGCTGTGGTTTGTTAGCCTTGTTCCTCTAGGGGTAGGAACAACATGTTTAGGGACTTTGGATCCCTTAGATTATGGACATTTCATGTTTATAGCTGTAAGGCACAAAAATGTCTATAACACCCCCAAGGGAAGCTTTGGGGCTTAGATCCCATATTTTGGTTTGATTTTGTAATTCCAATGTAAAGACTCCACATTTGGTGTTACACAGTATTTTGTCACTGACACTCCATTCCCTGATCCTGGACATTTCCAGTTCATGTTATTGACATCTACTTTGTGTCATGTTGCAAAATATGTGTCAGTGTCTTCCTTGTCATCTCAAGAAGAATACCTCATTTCATTACTCCTGGAGCAGAACCTTTTTAACCATTGTTTTTGGGTTGTCACGGGTCATTAGTTATTCCACTCGTGAAGATGGCCAAGATTGAACTAAGGCTAGTGACATCGTCGCTCTGTCCCTGTGTTTCACTCACGACGAACTACTTTTGGTGAGTTTGTTTTAACAAATTGTCGATGGGTGGTCCTAGGGTTGGTTGTTGGATCAGATGAGCTCGGCTCTCTCCTTTTGGATGGTTGTTCCACCTTTTGTGTAACCTCCCAAAGGGATAAGCTCTTTCTCCCATCTCTTATGGAGGCTCCTCCTCCTATAAATACCTCCTTCATGGCTGAGATTAGCTAGTTCAGTGGTTTGGAGAGAGTTTGAGTGGAGTTTGGAAGTAGCTTCTAATGTAACTTAGCCTGGGATAGTTTTGTGTGGATTTGGCTTGATTGTATGAGTATTCTAGCATCATAATTTTTCCTTTTGGGTAGGAGAGAGAGTTATTCATCCTCTTGGGAGACAATTCATGAGTGAATGCTTGCGGAGACATGCTGATAGGACCCTTCAAGGAGACCTACAACGTCAAGGCATGGTTGTAAGTCTTACTTTAGTTCATATTAATACAAATCAACGATTTATTTCCTATATCTTATGTCAAAATTGCATATTGATAGCTTGAAGTTCCTTGACCCTTTAAGTAGATCATTTTTGTCATATTATATTGTGTTTGTTGTTGTTATTTGTATGTTGTTTTCAGGTACAAAAGTGATTAGAACGAGAGCTGGAGCAATGCAACGAGAACTTCCTCAAACGAGGATTTGAAGGTAGGCCTTCATGACATTAACTATATAAGGGAATTTTCTTTGATATTGTCTTTGCTGTGACTAGACCCATTCTAGGGCTAGAGGGGTTGCCTCTATCTGCAGAGGGAACTTTCTTGCATCACAAGTTGGTAACCATACTGGGGAATCTAACCTTTTGTCTCTTAATTTGATTTTGCTTTGCTTGTTTATTGTCTCCTTTACTTTTTGGGTAAAATTATCCATATTGTGAGTTGTTTGACTACTTCTGGTAGTCTTCCCACTATCATAAGTTATAGGTCTGGCCTTTCCTTAGCTGAATTTTTAAAATTTTCCTTTGATTTGGGGTCTTCACCTTTTATTTTATGATAGTCATGAAGATAGTTGCATCTGCTTTATCTAATTAGTTGTGCCTTCTACTATTTTTCACGATTAAATTGCCTCACAGTCGTGAAGGGCTCTGAGATAGGCTCAAGGTTTTTGATTGGTGTACTTATGCGATGATGTCGCAAAGTTGCTAGTTAGGGGGGTGTGAATTTTCATTGTTGGTGCATGTTGTCAGTTTGACGCTCACAAAGATTCCTGTAGGTTTCAATTTTTAAGTTCTATTTACTGATTGGCCAGTGTGTCCTATCCTTCTGAGCTTGTCTTCTGTCTATTTGTTGTGTGTCAAATTGTTGTTTACTAGAATACTTGACTCTTGGTTTCATTCCCTTGAGACTTTTGTTTACGCGAAGTTAACTAAGATCTGTTAAGAAGATAAGTAAGACACTTAACGTAGTTTGGGAAATAGCACAGATCATTTCCCTAGTAGGGTGAAGGAAATCAGCCCTTAGTTAGGGCTGCGCGAAAGCTGATCATAAAAGATCGTGAAGGTACTGAAGGTTAGAACAGAGCATGAAGCAACATGCGTGAAGGTAGGTATAGTTGGAATAAAGTGACATCACATCCATCTCAAGGGTACAAAAACTTGGTTCCAGCATCCCCCCACACTGCTTCGAGTGAGACTTCAGTCTGTGCTCCATGGGCTGATGCTGAAAGGGCCAGTAGTGTAGGGATTTGTTTGGCTAAATAACTCTGAACCTGGGTCAGGCCCCCATAAGCCAACAAATGGTTCTGTTGCTAGGATAGGAATCCGCATGAGAAATGTGTGATGTCGCATCACTAGAATCCAACTAAGAAATAAATTGAAGGTTGGTTGGACAGAAGAATTCACAAGTTCATAGCGCAGGAGAACAAAAACCCATGACTGTCAAAAGAAGAGTGGCTAGACAACTACCTATATACAGAGATCCATGAAATCTTTTTGCGTCCTTCCCTACTGAGCTATACTAGTTGATCGCGAAGTTAGTAGATAGCCAAGGAAGGTGGAAGCTTGACGGTCCTATTATGTGGACCCCAAAGTTGGTGCGAAGTTTGTAAGCATCGAAGGATAATCGTGTGCACCATCGATAATTGGCTCGATCGCATTATAGGAGATTTTTTACTGAGGTCACGGTCGATACCTCAGTCAGCTACCACGAGGTAAGTATGTAAAGTATTTGAATAGTTGGATTAAAATGCTATTGTGCGAAAAATGGGTTATGTAGTTACCTTGATGTTTGGAGCTATGTGAAGCGGAAAGGTTTACAGGAACAAAGAAAATAAGGGTCCAGAAAATAGACCCTTGATTTCACCTCTGCGAGGGGATGAGGAAGAGCTCACGAAGGTCTCTCCGCGAAGTGCTATTCATCTGATAAGACAAAGCATTTAGCAAATACCACCCCCATCCACACCACCACCGGCTTCATCGCCATCACCTCCATCTTCACTTGTACCAACTCCACCACCACCGTGATTTAGTATGACAAACACAGTGAAGTTTCCTATGTTCAAAGGTTTGGGAAATGAGGATCCAGACCAATTCTGGTTCATTGTAAGAGCTGTATGGGAAGCGCAAGGTGTTACAAATGACCATATAAAGAAAGCGACACTGGTTAGCACTCTGCAAGATTTCGTGTTGACCTGGTATATTAAGTACTCCAACAATAACCCAAATGCGAGAGTCGTGGATATCCAAACAACGCTAAATAGAGAATTTAGCAGGCCTAAATTTGAAGCACAGTCGATTGTGGGATTCAAAGAGATCACGATGCTACTAGGTGAGACTCTTTGGGAGCTAGATCAGAGGCTAAAATGTATGATCCGTGAAGCCAATATGAATCTGACAGATGGACAACATCGCGAGTGGTTTGTAATCTCGCTAGTACCACACTTAAGGAGTGCGCTATCGCAACAGAAGATAACAACTCAAGCAGAGGCTTTGGAGATTGCCATGAGGCTTCATGAGACCCTGATGCAGGATCATAACCTAGGATTTTAGTATATCCACACACAGCTAAAGAATCTATGCCTTGAGATGCAGATTTTGAAACAAGACAAGATGGTTCAACTAGAAGTGCGTGAAGAAGTATGGTGCATGAAATGTAAGAATTAGGGTCATGACAAAGACCACTACTTAGTCTTTACGAATTACCTCGCAGGAGGATGACCGATGCCTTTAAGGCTAGAAGCTCAAGTAGGACCTAGTGTGATGCCTGCTTTGTGGGCGCTATCTGTCAAATAGCAGGAAAACATGCAACAGACAACTGCCACTTGCTACAAAAATATACGCAAAATTCACAACAATTGTTCTGCAAATTTTGTAGGTCGATGGGACATGATGAGTGCACTTGCAGAAGCTATGAATTGATGATGGATAGAACTCCCACCTACAGAGTTTAGGCCAAAACATGATCCCTTGATCAGAATGAAGGGATGGTGCAGATAGGATTTCAGGGGCGCGGACGAGGCCACGGCAGAGGAGGACTTGGTAGAGGTCACGAACAATTGATTTGCTACAATTGCAGAGGGCCAGGACAATATGCCCATTATTGCACTAATCCAATGCACCCATCATGTAAGTATTGCATGTTGTTCGATCATGAGACGAAATATTGTCCTACACTAATAGCTAGGATACGTGACAAAGGAGCGCTACCGCCTCCCCTGACTCAGAACCCTCAGATGATGAGTTCTAAGCCGCGCAAGGAAGATTTGAACATAAAAACTGTTCTTCGAAGTGGAATCACGATGAGAGGTGACAAAGGGAAACAACCAGAAGATAGTACTTGGGTTCGCAAAGCCCCGGTGAAAGAAGCTGAGTTTGATTTGGAGTGTGCTCGTGAAGCATTCATGGAAGCTAAGAAGAGCTTCGCTGATGCCTCCACTTCAGGAAACAAAGATAAATGAGAGCCAGAGATGGACCCATCTATGCTCACAACTTTCCTAGAAACCTATATGAAGTTACTGCGCGACAGTAAGGCTGTGAAAGGGCTACAAGATCTCATCAATAGATGTGTTGGGACTGCGCTAGGTGAACCGCACGTAGTCCGCAAAATCGGAAAGAATAAGAAAAGGACAAGACATGAAATGAGAATCACCGCATAGATCGAAGAATACGAGATGGATCAAGTCATTTTAGATTTGGGATCGGATGCGAATGTTCTGCCAAATAGACATGGGAGTGAATGGGGCAACTTGCGCTGCAATGGTCTCCAATTCAGCTAAGGATGGAGAACCAACAAAAAATAATACCCATGGGGTGATTGTAGAGAATAAATATGGATATTGAGGGAGCGAGTGAGCTCAAAGATTTTGAAGTAATAGAGATTGTTGATGAGAACAATCCCTATAGCGTGCTCTTGGGAATTGACTGGGCTACCGATATGAACGGGGTAATTAATCTAAAGAAGTGGAAAATGATATTTGAGAATAAGTCACTATGCGTAATTATACCCCTGGACCCTGCTGAAGGATCGCGCTATACAGAGCCGGTCTGCGACTATGAGAGTGATGATGATATGGACTGTATCTATAAGATAATAGTGTGAGACCAAGACTGGGTGAATCCCACCGCGGATGGGTGGATTACATGGGAGCGCAAGAGTTCCTGTACTTCGGATTCTGATGAAGAAATAGAATGATGGCAGAACCAGTTACATGAAGTAACTATGCTAAATTGCAATATGATGACCAGGTCACTGCATAGCATGTCAACAGAAGTAAGATATCTACCTAATTATGATGGTCTAAATAAGGTAGACACCTTCTTGGATGCATTTGAAAGGGAGGTGCCAGAAAAGCAATGCTTCCAGGCGTTGGACTAGGTACTTGTTATAGAAATATTTGGGCACATCAACCCCAAACTTATATGTCAATGAACTAGGGCTCATCAACCCCTAAAAGAGTTGTTTCATACCCTAAAGAAACTTAGTCATCCAAATACATCATTCCTCAGAAGCTCCACTTTATAAATCATCCAGAAAGAGCCTAAACTGGACCATACTGACTGCTCCACTGATAAACTGCGATGCATACTGACTGGTACACTGTCAACGTGCGATGCATACTGTTTAGGCCTTCTGTAGGGTGCGATTGGCGAGGTTGGACAAGTTTTTGGGACAGTTTGTGAGTTAGTTGCTCATAGAATCTTCTAGAAAGTTCTCTTGTGACACTTGCCTCTCTGAATTTGCTTAAGGATGAACAAGGGAACTAGGAAACCATCTCCAATTCCCCTCTCTTGTGGAATCAATTGTAACAAGTGGAATGACACTAATCAAATCCCATGGATAACTCACACCATTGCAAACATCTATAAAATGATCTCCCATCCAGGAGATTAGGAGGCTGAATGGTGGTGAATTGCAAGTGCTGCTAGTTTTAGTATTGAGGAGAGAGCATTGTATTCTTGTTGGTGTGTTCTTGCTAATTCATGAGGTGAAGAAGGATTGATGTTGGGAGGATGGAGCTGGATCAGAAAACTGGGTTGTAATTCTCCTTATTATTAATAAAGTTCTTCAGGATTTTTCCCAATTGATTGTGTAATTGTGAATGATTTCATTTGTTCATTATATATATATGATTCTATAATGTTTATGTTGTAATAGATCATGATGCTTTGACAGCTCTTTGTTGCTGTAATTGTGCAGGTACTCTCCAAGCATGTTAAGTATGGGGAGGAGTTACTAGATCTGCCAAAGGAGAGAGAGATTAGGCAAGGGATCAAGTGAAAGTTCCAGGTTGGTTTTCTACTATCTTTCTCTTATCTATTACAAATAGGAAAGATCATTGAATTACTTTAAGTTGTTGTTTCTAGGGTAGCTGCCAAACCTAGAGGGTTAGTCATTCAACAAGACACTAATTTTCCCAGAAAGAAATTGGTGACTCCACTGGGGAAGACCAGATGTTTGTTTGTTGTTATTGTTTGTTTTATGTTCAATTTGATAAACTATAGACAAAGTCTAAAGCCAGTCTGGTAGCTTTTGAACTGCTCTTGCTCTGCAATTGCATAGTAGATAAATGCTGCTTCAATCAATCTCTGGTTTAGTTTATGAGTTAAACATTTGACTTGAAAGCACATTTAGATGCCTTTTTGGTAGCTCAGTAACCTCGTAGGACATTCCATCATACTTTTCTTATCATTTTTCATCAAATACAAGCTTGATTAATTGAAAACTACAAATTTGAGCCAAAATACCTTCAGAAATCACTCCCTGGACCATCACACGGTCTTCCACAGTGACTCAGTATGCATCTCACTTCCTGAATGGGCAGGGTGAGATGCATCTCACCCTCTTCAAAGGCCAGGTGTGATGATCATACTGTTGTCTCCAAAGGCCAGGTGCGATGATTGACTGAACTCAATTTCCCATCTAGGAGTTGAGAGTTTTTGACTTGTTTTCAGATTTGTTTGGTTGTTTTGCTGAATATGAACAATGTCTCTTCACTGAAGCTTACTTGCATCACTTAATTCAGCCCTAATTAGACTAGGATTGTTAAATTTTTCTTATGTATTACTTTATCATTCACAATATTTAGTCGAAAGTTGTTTTTCTTATCGATTGATCTTTGTCAGAAGAAGTGTCGTAAATTCGTTCCTCTTTCAAATTCTAAATTGTCGTAAAGTCTTCATTCATTAAAGATCAATTGATTTATATGTGCATATGATTTTCCTTTTCATTTAAGTGTCGTATTTATTCATCTCTTTAAAATCGAAACTATCGTAAAGTCTTCTTTTTCGTTTAAGAGAAATTGTTGTAAATCGTCGCTTTTATGAAAAGATATTTTTGATCGTTTGTGCATTAATTTTCCTTTATGTATCATTCACATTAAGGGAAAATGAAAAGAAATACATGCATTTTGCATTATTCATATTAAATTTTGTGAATTCTTGATAGGAATAGCTAGGGAAATTGCATTAGATATGCTCTTTACTCTTTGTCAAAGATCTTATTACTTTATCCTTTAGTAGCTAAGGTTTTCATCATTCAAACTAAATCAAAAGTTTGTTTATGATGATAGTTGCATTTTAGGAATTGTGAACATACATCACATGGTGAACCTTCAAAGGCAAATTTTAAGTTAGATCAACTTAAAATGAACCTCAATTAACTTAACAACACTTTGGAATTTAACGCAACACATCCAGAGGTCTAGACTAGAGACGTGTTCTGGCGTCGTTAAAACTAGTGGCTATTTTTTTCATTGAAGGTTGGGTGATTCCTCCTCCTTGTTATGACAAGTGCTAGCATAGACTTGTGATCCCCATACCGTCGTGTATATATTGGGAGACCCCCGTAGGCTTAAATCCTTTATCCGTAGGAAACCGAGTCTCCCGCCTTATCAATCACAATGCACTGAACACAACATTCGGGAATATTAACTGCCGTACATAAGTCCTTGTTAATTTCTCTTTAATTTATCACCAAGGTGTATATTGCAGTTTTGTGATCGGTTTGGTAAACCTTTTTTTCTAGATTCTCCAGAGTAGTCACTTTCCTTCCTTTTCGACTCCTTAAAAGAAAAGGTCCATTTGAGAACTTGTCCTTTCAGGCTCATTAAAAATCGAAGGCGACTAGAGTCATCTTTAGCTTTTTCTCAACTCTTTAAAACTGAAAAAGAAAAGTTGCATCTAAAGTGTCGTTAAAATTAATTGACCACAAATAACATCCCTTTTCCTTAGTTGATCTTAGGTTGGAACATATGGCGAAAAATCTGGAGTCCACTGATTAAGGAATCCCTTTTGAAGGAAATCCTAGTCCTTTTCCTTCTTTCAAAAATATTGGTGCTCCTTATATGGCTACATTGTCCCTTCCAGGATTTATAATTGGCCTACCAGTATGGCTGTTTTCAACCTCTTTGGTTAAAAATGTCGTGATTTCTCCGCAATCGAGTACACCTCCAACTAGACAAAATCAACCTCCAGTTGATCCTAGAGTTGACCCTTTGCCTTCTTCCTCGGTTGTTTCTTCCTCCCCTCCTTCCTCTTCACCTAATGAAAGTAATGGTACTAGTAACCAGGTGGCTAAGAAGAAGAAGAAAGGGAAGAAGAAGAAGAAGCAAATTCAGTAGAGGGGAAACCAAGCAGTCATTGCTTTGAATGCAACCACTGATGAGAAACCATCCATTAAGCCACAAAGTTCGATATCCATGCATAATTTGTGTGGGAGACCATATTCATCGAAATTGTCCTTACATTCCTCAAATCATGGAAGAATGGTATTCCCGTTCACACCATCCCGTGTCATCAACCTCTGGAGATCATGTTGGTTACACGCCATCAACTAGTGATAATAAAGTTCATGGATAGAAGGGAAAGGTCAATTTTCCATGAAGGTTATGTGAATGGAATCACCCCATTCACCTTTGTCCCTATCTGGATGAAGCCAAGAAAGTGTTGGATAACCATCCTACTTCACCGCAACAACTTCCATCTAGTTACAGGAAACTCTCCCTAAATCCTTCACTAGTTGATAAACTGACTGACCCAAATCAACCGTCAGTCAAAACCACTCTCTCTGAAGGTGAATCCAATGAGTCCATACCTACATTGACAGAGATCAATTCAGTAATGTTGTACATCATGTACTGGGGGCATTGGAACCAGATCTCTCCTTCATGACCACTTATGAGTTGTGAATAGGAGTTCGAGGATGGTTCTTTTACTGTGTGAACCTCGTTAAAAAATGAAACAGGTCTCCGAGGATGGTTCATCGTCTTGTGTCAGCCTCGTTAAAAAATGAAACAACTCCCCCCCGGATGGTTCCTTGTCTTGTGTCAACCTCATTAAAAAATGAAACAAGGATTTCCGAGGATGGTTCGTCGTCTTGTGTCAACCTCGTTAAAAAATGAAACAAGGAATCCGAGGATAGTTCGTTGTCTTGTGTCAACCTTGTTAAAAAATGAAACCAAGGGTCTTCGAGGATAGTTTGTTGTCTTGTGTCAACCTCGTTAAAAAATGAAACCAGCGGTCTCTGAGGATAGTTCCTTGTCATGTGTCAACCTCATTAAAAAATGAAACCAAGGGTCTCCGAGAATAGTTCGTTGTCTTGTGTCAACCTCGTTAAAAAATGAAACCAAGGGTCTCCAAGGATAGTTCATTGTCTTGTGTCAACCTTGTTAAAAAATGAAACTAAGGGTATGAGGAAAGGTCATTGTCTTGTGTCAACCTCGTTAAAAAATGAAATCAAGGGTATACAAGGATAATTTCTGGTCTTGTGTCAACCTCTTTAAAAAATGAAACAAGGAGTTCGAGGATAGTATGTTGTCTTGTGTCAACCTCATTAAAAAATGAAACAAGGGTGTTTGAGGAGAGTTCCTTGTCTTGTGTCAACCTCATTAAAAAATGAAACTAAAGGTATGAGCATAGTTCCTTGTCTTGTGTCAAGCTCATTAAAAAAAAGAAACAAGGTACCCTAAAGCAAACTTCCAAGTCGAGTCTTTGATTAGATCTCATAAAATCCCAGTCGAGTCTTTCACTTAATCTCGTAAAAGAACCTTCATTCCACCCACTTGATAGCTATGAGTAGTCTACTTAGGTGACTGTAATGAAGCTTGGCGGGCATGCACCTAATGGTAAAGATAAGTTTCCCTGTAGGTTATGTGATTGGTCTATCACACCATTCACCTTTGTCTATCTGGATGAAGCCAAAGAGGTGTTGGATAACCATCCTGCTTCATCGCAGTGATTTCCATATGGTTACAGGATACTCTCCCTTTCATCATGCTGGGGGCATGCAAACCATTTTCAAGCATAGTTTTTTTTCATTTCGAGCTTGTGTAAAAATGATCCGATTTAAACAGGAACGCAACAAATTACAGAGATAACCATAAAAACAGATATGCAGTGGAAATAATACTTCATCCCAAGCCGAATGCTGCTATGTTGAAACTGATGAATGTGAAGCAGGTGCCTACTAAAGTGGGGTGGGAGGGCACGTCTCCAATGGAAACCCACTCCGAATGCTGCTCCAAAGTTAAAATGGACATAACTCGGCCAATATAACTCAGAATATTTATTATAACCTGTTTTTAGAAGCAGAAGGATCATTTTGCATCTTCCCTTGAGTTGGAAATCCCTATATAGACACTCTGACATCTCAGATTCGCGTTGCAACAGTTCCGCCGTCACAAAAATTACGATAAAATAGCTGATTTTAAATCAGCGATATCTCCCACATCCGAACTCTGATCGACCCATTTTTTTCTGAAATTGGGTGATTTTTTGAGAGGAATCCAGATCTGGTATTTGTTTTTGTAAATTTTGTACCAAATGTTTCATATCTGATCTTCAAAGTTGCCGCCCAAAAAAAATTCCTGCAAAAAAATGAAAAATGAAAATTTCTTCCTGCTTGACCCAAGAAAGTGCTATGTGGAGGTTGTAGCACATGCCTGAAGTTTGTTGAATATTGCTGAAAAATTTGAAATTGAAATATGCATCAAACCCTCATTCCCATGGAATCATAACCTGTTTTGATACCACTGATCCGGATCTTGGGTGGAGACCCCCAAGATCTAAAAGATTGAAATGGATCTTGGGGGGAGAGACCCCCAAGATCTGAAAACTTGCATTACCAGAAGAAAAATAGGAGAATGTCCAATAAAAAAAACCACAAAGAAACTTTTATTTAAAATAGTAATGGAAATATACAAGCTAGGGCAATGGTAGCTTATCTCTGAGGAGAGATGTGGTGGCTACATGCCTCTGAACTGTAAAGGCTACTTTGTGGCGGACAATCTGTCCTTTTACAAAATGTGACTTGTTACTTATAGTATTTTTCAGTTACAATACCACGGGTCAATTCCATGGGTGAATGAATACCATGGGTGGATTTTACAATACCACGGGCGGATGCCATTTACAATACCATGGGTAAATTCCATGGGTCGATGAATAATATGGGTGGATGAGTACCATGGGTGGATTTTACAATACCACGGGCGGATGCCATTTACAATACCATGGGTAAATTCCATGGGTCGATGAATAATATGCGTGGATGAGTACCATGGGTTGATGCCATTTTCCATTCGGATCATAAAAAAATCAAATGGAGGCGAATGATTGGCAACAATAGAGTGGAGGTGACGGTAAGAACACGACCAAGGCTCAAAAGTTGATGATAATTCATTCACAATGGTTATTTACCAGAGGTGGGTTCATTTTTTAATGAGCCTAAACTCTGGTGGAACATATGCTCATTGCTAGGTTTAATTTTTAACGAGCTTGAATGTCGCGTAAAACTGCTCGTGCCAGTCATATAATAAGGATGTCTCATCGATAGGTTCATTTTTTAGGGAGCTTGCACCATTTGAAATTATGCTCTGACTCCTTTCATTATGTAAGCTAGGAACGACCAATCCTACGAGTTTAAAGGGTTAAGAACCTACAAACTAAGAAAATAAATGGTCATTTTTCACTTTCACGCAAAAAGGTTTGCATGGCCCCAGGTATAGCGAAGTAGAGTTTCCTAGGTTACCCCTCAATTTGCAGGAAAAACACTTGTTCTATCGGGAAAGGCCTACCTTCTCCAGGTTACCCTTCAATTTGCAAACAAAACATTTGCTCTATCGGGAAAGGCCCTCTGCGGAAACCTACCCTATACCTGAAGTTTTCCTGCTGAAGCAGACCAGAGTGCATGCCCCCTTGGTTTCAGTCATAACCACTGATTCACTCACGTTCATCAGGTGGATTAACTGGAGATTGATGAGACATTCCTTGTGCAAAAAGACCTGTTAGGGATGGCATTTGACTATTAGCTATGTGTGAACCATGGAATGAAAGCTGGTCTATGAGCTAGACCACTCTGCCTTCATGCGAAAAACACATTACTCAAAAGAGTGAGGAGATGATGGCTCCCATGCTATAAATGTATTCATGGCCAAGGATTAGATTGTAATCTAAAGGTCCTTGGACTACCATTATGTTCAGATAAATGGTTTTCCTTCTCAAAGTTATAGGCAAACTTGGAAGGATCCCTAAGGAAGGATCGAAGCTTGTCAGATTTCGAATCTTAGGCAAAAGAGATGGTGAACCAAGCGCTTTCCAAGCAGTCGAGGAAAGGATACTCATAGAAGCCCCTTCATCTATGATGGTACCAACCATGACCATTTTGTAAGTTTGCACTATGATTCAAAATGGTACATTAGATGGTAAATGGGGTCTGCCTAGTAGATTCCAATCAAAGGAAATGGCTAGGTTGCTTGGAGGTGGGACCAAATAAACGGCAGGATACAACTCTGACGAATTTCCTTCCTACGGTAAAGGAATGGGCAGATTGCCCCCATGTTCATCGGATTCTGTGTTTACGAAAAGAATTTGAACGATGTCGTTCCCATTCTCTTCGGTGACTGTATCATCTGAAGGTAAATCTTCTGAAGTCAAGATGGGGTCAACTGTCGTCTCGACCTGTTGACTTTGGTCTGATGTGGACTCAAAGGGTTTATCTTCAATGATAGGTGCTTTGACCAACTCCAAAGGTGGGTTAGTTGGATTTTTAACTAGCAATGGATTCATCAAGAGTTTCTTGTACCCAGGAGAGAGTCGCTACGGTGATACAAGACGATTATCCAAGACTCTTTTAGCTTCGTCCAGGAAGGGACAACGGTGGAGGGCATGATCGCCTTCACACAGTCTACAAGGAAATTTAGATTTTCCTTTCTGTCTGATGACTTCGCTTTCACTAGTTGACGGTGTACTTTCAACATGATTGTTAGAGGTTGACGACACCGGATTGTGCAAGCGGGGAGACCAATCCCTTAGGATCCGTGGGATGCAAGGACAATCTCGGTGATAGTGGTCTCCTTTGCAGATGACACATGGAAATTTAGGTTTGGACGGTGCAGAGTGTGGATTTTTGCTAGACGATGCACGGTTGCCCCTTTTTGTCGTTGGCTCCTTCTTCTTCTTCTCCTTCCCCTTCTTCTTCTTCTCAGTTACTTGGTTTTTAGTTTTACTATCTTTACCAAGTGAAGAGGAAGAAGGAGAGGGAGAGACAAACGAGGTATAAGGTTGGGGGGGAACTCTGGTATCATCTAGTTTCTGATTCAATTGTTCAGGAGTCACGGTGCCTTGAATGATAGAGGTCGAGAAAAGCCATACCGGCAGGCCAATTGTCAGTCCTGGAAGGGACAATGTGTCCATATGAGGTGCACCAACATCTCCCAGAGAGGAGAAAGGACTAGAACTTCCCCCAAGGGGAAATCCTTGCTTGGTGGACTCCATTTTCTCAACCTAAGACCAACAAGGGAACAATGACGTTATTCCAATTACAATAAATTTTAGACACTTTGACACAACTTGCTTTTTCACTTTTGAAGAGTCGAGAAAAAGCTAAAGATGACTCTAGTCGCCTTCGATTTTTAATGAGCCTGAAGTGACAAGTGCTCAGATGGACCTTTTCCTTTAAGGAGTCTGAAAAGGAACGAAAGAGACTACTCTAGAAATCTAGACAGAGGGATTACCAAACCAATCACAAAACTGCAGAATACTTTTTACGGTACGGGAGTTAATCTTCTCGAATGCAGTGTTCAGTGCATTGCGGTCGATAGGGTGGCAGACACGGCTTCCTAAGGATAAAGGATATAGCCTATTATGGTCTCCCAATATATACTCGACGGTACATGGGAGCACATGTCTGTACTAGCACTTGTCGTCTCAAAGAGGAGGAATCACCCAACCTACGGTGAAAGCGACAATTACCAAGCTTTACGACGCCGGAATACGTCTCTAGCCTAGACTTCTAGATGTTGTGCGTTAGGTTCCAAAGCATTTTTATGTTCATTGAATTTATTTTACAGTTGATCTTTCTTAAGAAATTTGCCTTTCAGGTTCACTGCGTGATGTAGATATACAATTCCTAAAATGCAATCTAAGATGATAAACAGTCGTTTAATCTTCTTCTTGCAATGAAAATCCTAGCTACTAAGGAAAGAGAAATGAAATCCTTTCAACATAGAGCAGTGAGTACACACTAGATGCATTGTCCGAAATCAAAATCAACAAGCAGTCTAAATGCAAATGCACGTGCAAGTATTTTTTTTCTGCTTTCTTAATGTGTGAATAACAAAAAGAATGCTAAATACAAATCTGAATTATTTCTTCTTTCAAAGTGACAGTACTAACGATTTTCTTTTCAAAAAATGACAGGAAGGTAAGATGACACTTTGTGATTTTGAATTAAAAACTGCTTTCGACACTTGAAATACTACTAATTCAGATCAAATACAAGAGTAACGGTACAATCAACTATCAAGAACAGTAGGATTCTTTTCTTTGACTGAAAATGACACTTGTGACACTTCCAAATCAAAAGACGACAGTTCGATTAAGCTACTTCTTCGTAAAAGAGAACTGTAAATGGCACACAATACATAAAAACATTCACAATTCTTTGTACAATAGAGGTTGGATGATGCAAATAAAGGGGGTTTCAACAGTGGTCTACTGATCACAGACAGCAAAACTCCTGAATAAAACTGAAGAGAGTGAAGAAAAAACCAAAATCTGGAGGCAGATCTAGTCTTGTCTGATCATCACACCTGTAACACAGGGAAACATGGATGCATCCCACCTACTGCACACAGGAGGTGCGATGCATCCAGATTTCCAAGAAGACAAGGTGCGATGGTCTAGGGACGAGACTTTAACTTGGTTTTTGGTCATAGTTTACAGTTTAGTTCAGGGATTTAGGCCAAGCAAATGATAGTCAGTAACTACAAAGTATAGGGCTGATCTAATGAGGTTACTCAAGCTACCTCTAGGGCACTTAGGATGTTTTCAAGTCAATTGTTCAGTTCATAAACAAACTCGGAGATTGACTAAATCAGCATTGATCTACTTTGCACTTGCATAGCAAATTCAGTTCGAAGGCTAGCTGGCTTGACTTCAGGCTCCGTTTGTGGTTTATGAATCAAAAAAATAGAGACAAGCAATCAAACTAATCGCTCCCCAGCGGAGTTGCCATTTTGTTATCGAGAAATCTAGTGTCTATTCAGAGCTGCTAGTCCCACTAAGATGGGTAACTATCTTAGAAACAAACAGATTAAAGTCACTTGTTTTTCCTTTACGAGAGAGAGATGACAAAGAAATAAAGAGTACCAACCTCAGTCTTCCGCTTGGCTCTTTGCTTGTTTCCTTTCCCCTTTGACAGAATCTCGCCATTGCTTACTTACTTGTCTCGCTTCAAAGAGCACCTGTAGATTCGTAGTAGCATAATACCATCAAAGCATAGAGATCTTTCACTGTAAACAATATAGGATCAGATATATATTGACCATACAAATGCATATATCAACACAATATTCAGAGATACACAAGAATATGGAGGAAAACTCAAATAACTTTATTAGTAAAAGTTGTAGAAGAGAGGATTACAACCACTTGGTCTGACCCAGTGCCATCCTCGTAGCTTGAAAGCCCTCTTCACCTCACACAAAGCAAGATCACCCAACAATGTCTTCAAAGAGAAACCAGCAACACCTCTTTGCAATATACCCAATTCCAACCTTTGGATCTCTTAAATGAGGGATCCATTTATAGATATTTGTAGGGGGTGAGTCAACTTCTGGGATTTTGATTAGTGTCATATCTCTGATAGTTCCTGGTTCCACATGGAGATTTTAGATCTCTTACTCATCCCTGGGCGAACTCAGAGAGGCAAGTGTCAAATGAGAAGTTTCTAGAAGATTCTCTAGGTTTCCACCTAGTGAACTGCTTGTGCCATTTGTCTGCTCTCGCTCATCGCACCCTATAGAAGGGCTTTATAGTATGCATCACACTTTTTGCATGTGGCAGGTGAGATGCATCGCACCTTTAGCACTGGGCAGTTTGTATGGTCCTGCTTTGACCAGTTCTGAGTAGCTTTTCATGGAGAACTTTTGGGAGATGATGTATTCAACTGACCTTGCTCTATGAAACAACACTTTTAGGGACTTAGAAGCCCTTGGTTTATGGGCATATGTGATTGGGGTTGCAGTGCCCAAATATGTCTATAACACTCTCAACCACCAAGTCTCCAACATTTTCCTTGCTCCTCAAAGCCTTGCATGCATCTTGAACCTCAAGAGCATACAGGTTCCTGACTCGTGAATTGATCTGCTTCACCTATCTTGTGGTGATGTGTCTAAGGAAAACCTTTCCCTTACTGAAGACTACATCATAGCCTTTGTCCTCCAACATTGCGATCGATACCAAGTTCTTCTTTAGTCCTGGCACATACTTCACATCTGTCAAGGTGATGCGAGCTCCATGCTCCCTCTGAAAAGCAACTGTACCTTCACCTGAAACACGGTACCTTTCATTGTCACCCATCTCTTTGAGTAACTTAAGGTCTTTCTCCTCCAAGGTACTGAACAAACTCTTACGCCGATCATGTGGAATGAGGCTCCACTATCAAGAAACCAACCATAACCCATCATTGATGAAACCATGCATGAGATGAGGGAAAATCCAATTCGAACTGAGAGGCCAATGCCTCACCTTCAGATCCTTCCGAGGATCCCTTCTTGGATTTCTTCAATGGACAATTAGTTGCATAATGGCCCACCTCATGACAATTAAAGCATATAACTTTAGATTTTTCAATATTCTTCCCACCATGAGAAGAACTAAATTTGGGATGAGAATCCTTCTCCTTCCCTTTCCTTGCCTTACTTGCTAAGGAGAAATTTTCTTCATCCTCCTTGGATGAAGAACCATCTCTAGTGCTCCTCCTCATCTCCTCCTACATCAAATCCAACCATAGTAGTTCCCAATCTGGTAGTTTCTCTCTTCCATTCACTGAGTCTTGGTTGCTATGCCAGCTCTTAGGAAGACCGAGGAGAGCAAGACTCACCATATCATCATCATTTGTCATGATTCCTACACTTCCAAGCTCATCCCTGCAAGTGGTGAGCTTGTTCAGATATGTAGAGATTGTGTTGCCCTTTTCACACTTGATTTTCTGAAGCTTGTCTTTTAGTGCGAGCTTCCTCTGATCGCTGTTGTTTTGATATAGATCCTTCAATGTTTTCCACATTGAAAACTGTGTCTCCTTCCCATGGAGACTTGAGACAATATGGTCTCGAACTCCCTCTAGAATAATCCTCCTCGCTCTAGCCACACATTTCTTCCATTCTGCCAATTCTTGGACATTAGTTGCTGTTGGCTTGGGGACTTCTTGATCAATGAAGTCCTTCAAACCATTTTCCTCTAATACCACTTCCGTGTGATCCTTCTAGGCTATATAATTCAAGCTCCCATCTAGGGCATACTCGAGTCTCAAACCATTGAACTCCATTGGTCAACTTTGAGATGTGATAAAAATTCGATTTCTATAATCAATAACTTCAAACTTCAAACTTCTCCCTTCTTTGTATATTGTTCTTTGCTTTGATCACCTTTGCTCCAATACCATGTAGAAATTTCACCATAGATCACCTGATAATGCAATATACTAAAGCAAAATACTTGATCTACTTCTACTAACAAACTTGCGGAAGCTTAATCGATTTTGAGAAAGATCAATTAGAACACCTATAATAGAGAAGAAGGAATCATACACATGAAACACAGAATAATACTCTAGGGAAAGCCTCAACTAAAAACCCTGCTATTTGTATTATCATACAAGTGGAAATATCTCAAGATTACACAAAGATTTAGCTCACAAGCTATCCAGCTCTCAATACAATCCCTCACTGCTGCTCATAGATAGTCAAAGGCTTCTCACAAGCCTTCTCCTCTACCCTCCAAGCCTCCTATTTCCTTGCACATTTTCTCCTGGATCCTCAAGCTCCCAACTGTGTGTAATAATCCCTCACACACTACTTTGACCTCTAAAATAACTACACAATCCTGAAGGAGATAATTCCTTCTGCATGATGAGTTTCCTTATAGGAAAATTCCTCCAACTAATAGTACACTATCCCTTCCTTTAATCTCAAATGGGTCTTTCTCTAAACTAACATGCATAAGTTATTTATGAGAGAATATTCAGTTATCTGGAGAACACTAGTTGCATGCATGCATGCATTAACTGACTGAACTCACAATTAGTTCCTCCAACTGTTTGGAACTAATTTAACTAGACTTAACTCACTTAACTAAGCTAACTAATTACAACTCAAATACAACTCATCCTTATCTCCTTAATTAAGGGATAACTTCCTCAATCAAAGGGATAACTATTGCATGTCTTCAAATAGACTTCATGATTGATTTTCTCCAACTAATTAACTCAAGATGAATTAGTTAATTATTTTTCAAACAACTGCCAAGACCAAATTCGAATTTTAATTCAGGGACTAATTAAAATTGGAATCTATCCCAAAATTATATTTATAGAAATTCTATTTTTAGCATTTCTATTTTTTGCTATTTCCAATAGAGTTGAAGTATGTCCTGAAATGCTATTTATTGAAATGCTATTTTTAGCATTTCTTGTTGCCATTTTCAACATAACGCAGGTTGTAGTTTTACCCGAAGTAGTATTGGGGGATGCTAGAACCAGATTTTTGCATCCAGAGATCGTGTGATAAGTAATCTAAGGCCCTTCTAGCTTAGATCTACCTTCACACATATCGATGTATTCCTATGGTTCATTACTGCAACTCTATCCAAATGGCTTCCAGACCTTCACAAAGGTCTACGATCAGGCTTTTCAGACCTAAAAGAAGTAGATTTACAACTTTCACGTAGTAAATATTAACCCTAGATCTGCCTTCGCGCATATCTACCCATTCTGGCTAGTTATATTATCATATCTATCTAATGTATTCACAAAACCAGTTCATTACTTATCCTATGCATAGATATTAAAGATTTAATAGATTCACATAGAAGATACACTTTATTTCATAGAAAATAGATCTCTAAGCAATAATTCATAAACTTAAAGAGAAGTAAGAACAAGGTGCAGATGCAAAATATTTGGTCCAAAATCAATCTTTATTAGATACAGCCTTCAAGTTACAAACTCTTCCACCCTACGCACTAAGTTGTAGGGGCCCGCGCACTCAGCTACGGGCTTGCCAAGGTCTACATGCACTCAGCTGCAGGAGCCTTCCCCTTTCGCCTAAGTACAGGAAACAAATATTTCCTTCCTTAGCACTTTCCCTTACACTTGTTCTTCCAAAATTTATATCTCTAGACTTGCTATGACTCAAATATTTATAGCCTTCCTAGTACAATACCATGGCTCGCGACCTATGGGTGAGTCTCAAAACCTACCTATCACTTACCCATACATGGGGCTAAAGCCCCTTTGACTCATACTTAGTTGCACACTCCACTTCCACATTTCGCGAAGAAGTTACATTATTTACAAAATTATATTCAAAAATTGATTAAACTATCCAAAATTGACCCTATCCCAACATGCTCTTCCTTGAGACTGACTTATTTATTCTTGTGTGTATCCCACATTCTTTGTCTTCTCCTCTGTAGAGTTCTCTTGGCCCAAGCCTATGGGTAATTTTCTTTGCCTCTCATATTGTGTGGACCCTTTAGTGTTATGCCACTCTACTCTTAATATTACCTATCTGTGTAGTATTTTCCACTACAGCCTACCATGCAGTGTTGCCCTCGAGCTCCTTAAAGGATTGTCATTTCTACTCCCCTAATTCCCCCTTGCACTGCTTCTGGGAATTTTCCTTTTTTTCTCTATGTTAGGTCTTTTTTCTCTTATTCCTTGTACTCGGCCCTCCCCCTTCCTTATTTTTTGGAATGCCTTCCTCAACTACGTTGCGGAATCATTTGCCCAGCCGCCCCTCTCATCATTACGTTGTGCCTCTAGGTGGTCATGCATGTGTTGTCATGGAAAATCTCCATGTTAGGGTCCTATAAATATAATGATCAAGGTATCATTGTCTATCAATTTATCCCAATGGGATGTTGTAAAATTATTTTTCATTTTAAATTGTTTGGTTATTTAAAAGAAAATTGGGAAAAAAAGAAGGAAAAATATAAAGAAAAAAAAAAGAAAAGAAAAAGGAAAAGAAAAATAGAAAAATAGAAAAAGAAATAAAAATAAAGGGGAAAAGAAAAATATATAAATCCCCAAAGGGTGTGCCAGCCAAAATGTTGCCTAAGATTGTTTTATTTATCTTTAAATCTTGATTAAATTAGAAAAAATATGTTTTTAAATGTTAAATAAACATTAACAAGATTTTTTGTCATTTAGTAATAAAGTTCTGGCACTTTTGGAAGGATGAGATTGTCCCTGCTAAAATCAACGGTAGGGAACGATGTTCCCCCCCCGCCCCCCCGGACCTCTCGAAGGTTAATATGGAGGGGGGTCCGAAAAGTGGTTTGTTGGAAACCAACTTTCACCACGTGAAGACTCCACAAAAATTTTGGGGGCCTCCCCTCCCTTACCACTTACCTCCCCCTCCCCCCCCCCCATGAAAACTACTTCCTGTTTCCACTTGCTCCCGCTCCCGCTCCCGCTAGATCCTACACCAACACATCTGCCACCCTAATCCATATTCCATGTCACCTCATATTCCACATCACCGTGTCCCCTTACGTAGTATGACCGTTGGCCAAATCCCCTACGAACAATCATGTAAATGTTGGGTCATTAACCCCTACCAATGTTTAAAATATTAAATGTGATGCTCCGAAAATGGTAAATTTTCCATTTATCTCCTCCCCCTTTTGACTTTAAATATCCCACATCGCCCTCTTTTCTCCCTTTTCCATTTCGTTATATCAATGCATGTTCATTCTCAGAGATCATTTAGTGCCCTCTGCAATCATCATCTTCTTTTAGTACCAAACAAGCACGAATTGGGTAATTTTCTTTGGGCCTCTTTGTAGTCTTAAATGTCGTTACAGAAGGGAAAAGAGAAAATGGTAGTCAAGAGTCCAGTCTTACCCTTTGTTCACAATTTAAATGAGATGCGTTTAGTTGACACACAGTATAAGATAGCAGAAACTATATGTGAATTTGATTTGTATGAGCTTCATAATTTGGTGAAATAGAAGTATTTAGATAATAGCAATGTTTTAAGCATCTGGGAATCGTTTCTACCAAAATTTTCCTTTCCCCATACTCATATTTTCCCAGAATTCGCTACTTAGTGTTATCTCAGGTACCTCCCTAGCCAGAAAGAAGTAATTACTCAAAACAATTAAATCTTATTCTCAATTAGCCCGGAAGCTATTTTTCAATCCCTTCAGATTAATACTCAACCCCATTTACATCCATTTTTTATTGATGCACTCATGGAGATATACAGAAATCTTACCTTGCCCTAGCGAGCCCATATTTTTGAATGTTTTCTGCCTGAAAAATCTGAATTGCCTAAAACAAATCCCTTATACTCTACTTCTATTTTCCCTAAGATGTCAATACAAGTCATTTCCATGGCTACTTTCCTTTTAGGTTATCCCACATACCAATGGGTAGATGAATTAGTTTTAGGTTTTTTATTAGCATTTTCAATTGGTCAAAAGTCATCACTCATTTTCAATTACAATCAATACTTGCCAGATATTACTGATGAGAAATTTATGAAATTCAAGGCTAAAGATGTATTAAAACACCAATTAATATTAGTATATTTGATGATATTCTATCAAGAAAATAGGTTCAAGTTCCAGTTACAAAAGATGGATGATCAAGGAAGGACATTATCATTCATTCATTGGACTTCTTTACTCATAAGAAATTCAGGAGATTATTCATTCAGCGATTTTGTGGATCATTTGTTACATACATCCTTGTGTCTTCTTAACAACAATGTTATACCAAGGATTTCACCATAGATCAAGAAGGTTTTTCATCTTAGGAAACATGTTAAAGCTGGAGACTGGTATCTCTACCAAAACTATATAGATATTCGAACTATGGGTGTGAGCTTCCTCCCTATAGATTGCTAGTGTTTGTACCAATAAGGATTTTTTCCTTGGAGTACATTAGGCAAAGGCTAAACATGGATGACCTACATTTTGTATCAAATAAAAAGAAGGCAAAATTCAAATTGAAGGCAAATGTTGGGGCTTATATTGTAAATACTAGAGCAATAGCAAAAGGAAGTGGATGAAATACTATAGCAAATGAAATTTAAGCTAAGCTTCACATGGTCTTATGATCTATGAGGGATAATTTCAAGACTAATATTTGAGCAGAAGACCACATCATATGCACATAAACCCAGGCCAGAGATAGAGAAATATGCTAATCATGAGCAGTGGACAGAGAACACACTACAAGAGGTTGAAGAGAAAATTGTAAGTCAATCATCTCTACAAACTCCTATTCCAAAGGATAAGGAAATCAAAAGACTAAGGGAAAGTATGTTCCCTACAGATTCATAAGCTCTGGTGAGCTCTAGTATTGCAGCAATGATGTTGCAACTCTTGGGACTCCCTAATTCACTTTTATCAACCCAATGGTTTATAACAAACTTCGAAGCGACAGTGCTATATGCACAAGTACTAGCTCTTACTGCAGACTGTCACTTGATCAGTTGGCATAAGTTTGCTAGGAGCTCAAGCCAACTTCTATGAGTTCTCAGAAGAATATTTTAACTGTGATGGAAGAAATCTAACTCAAAAGAGACTAGTCTACTTGCAGAAAGAAGATGAAAGCTGAAAGGAAACACAAACCCTAGCAAACCCTAGTTTTACCGACTAACCCTACTTATACAAGTAAAGAGATGTAAACTACTAAAATGGATGCCATTGACTATTGAAAAGGTAAAATGCATGTGTTTAAGCTACTTTTGAAGGAAAATATGGAAAAATCATCTTTTTGTATTTTTGAGCAATTTTATGCAGAATTATTATGCTTTTGTTTTAACTATGTGTGATTGTGCAGAGGTTTATTGGCGAAAGGAAATGGAGTGGGTTTTTGTAGGAGGTTAGGAAGGTCTGGAGAGGACCTAAGGAGTCCCTAGCACCCTTCTGGATATTTCCACCACGGTCAGACTTCGAAAAATCGCTTCCATGAACTTCTACAGGAGGTTGCAGGGGATCTACAGGAAATTCTACATGAAGTTCTACAGGAACAGGCTGAAAGTGGTTCTTAGAGGGTTGAAGGTGGAAAACCAATGGGAAAGTGTAAATGAAGGATGGATAGGGATGTTAAGGGATCTAAGACTTGGTAAATGAAGCTCAGGAGTGATGAAGATGGTTGGATTCTTTCAAAGATGAAGAAAGCAATGTTGCACAAAAATGTAGAAATTAGGGCAAGTTGGGAGAGTATGACGAATGGGTGAAGGGAATCTTGAGAGAGAGGCTGGAGCAGGTTGTATGATGGAGGAAGGATAGTTTAGAGTGTCTTACAGGTGTTCTGTACACTACTTTCCAAAATTGATCCAAGCAAAGACTAAGAAAATAGAGATTTATCTATTTTGACCTAATTATGACCTAAAAAATAGAAAAGTGATGAACATAAATTTATAGATAGAAATTCATGCAAGAAAGCTATGGAAACTGAGCAAGAACAGATCTAAGAATGAAAACACAACTGATATCAACTTTTCCGACTCAAAATCTAACACTAGCAATTGCATTGGAAGGAAAAAACAGTGTTTTTGTGGCAGCAAGAGTGTCTTGGTCTCAATTCATGGTCCCAAGGAGGGAGAAAGGAAATCAAGGACTACTTGGTAGCCTTTTTTTGGATTTTTTCTGTTACCAAACTATCAAATCAACCTAAAGCATGAACAACTATTTTAATCATCAAAAACAACCTAAGTAACAAAGAAAGATTTAACCTCTATAACAAAAAATATTCTATGAATGCAGTAAAGACACATAAAAGTACACAAAGGAGGTATTGGGAGCTTAGGTTGGGCCCAACCCCAAGAGCTACAACACCCTAGGAAAGATCAGACCTGGTTCAAAGCTGGATTCATCTTCATTGATCAAAAAATAATAGTTACATCACAAAACTGTCTACAAGAAGAAGCTCGAAAATGAGCTGATTACAAGGCTGCACTAAAGTGTGAAAATAGACTATCAAATAGCTAAAATCTAACTAAAATTTGACTTAAAAAACTGAGGCCCTAAGCCTTCTTATTTATACAAATGGGGACCTCCAACAGTCATCCCAAAATCAAGGAACTCGGCTTCCTGAAACTGAAGATAACAACAATCCTACTTGACTTGCCTGGTTGCCTCTTGGCTTTGTGCTCCGTGTTTTTGATGGAGAATTCAAGGTAAGGGCTCATAAATGAAGGGGACACCCTCCTATAAATCCTCTCCCTTGTTTTTCCACGAATTTGGCTGCCAAATGCTCATTAAACCTTTGATTTTGTCTCAAAATTGACCAAAAATCTGCATAAAGCACACATTAGACTTTTTGGCATAATGACTAACCCAATTCACTCTATTAGCATAAATATGATCAAAAAAATACAATAAGCTAATGAGAATGGTGGATTAAGTTGAATTAAGAGGTAAAATGAGCCCATATAATTACCCATTTCTGGGGCTCATCATCACCCCCCTACTGAAGGTGTTGCTCATCCTCTGAGCAACTAATCTATCTCTTCATCTTTGATGGCCCTGGTGGCCCCCCTATCATCCCAAGCTTCTGATGTGGTCTACTCATGTGTGCCATAAAATTCTGCCTTCTTGTCCATGTCCTTCCACTGCTCCTCCTATTCTGCTTGTTTGAATTCTTGTGCTTTTCCTGGCCTTGAAATACATGGAGGCCTGCCTTTTTCTCTTCTCTGTTTTTCCTTCTGTTTGAATGTCTGGTGCTTCCTCATTACTATTCTTCTCAAGTTCTTCGGTTTGCTCCTCCTCTTCACTATTGGTTTGCTTCTACATTGCAAGGATTCTAATGCCCAGCTGGCCATGCAGGCCATTTGAGCTTCTTTTTCTTGTAACTGTTGTTTTAAAATCTGCACTTCATCTGTTGCCTGAGACTCTTTTTCTTGCAGCAGTTTCATTAGCATTTCAACATCAACTTGTGGCTCTGCCTCTTGCTATTGTTTCTCTGTTGCTTCATTGTCTGTTAGGGGACCTTCTTGCTGTTGCCGCCCTCCCAAGATGGACAAACTATCTCCCTTATGAATTTCCTACTGCTGTAATTACTTTTTCAATAGTTCATTTTCTTCCTATAGCTGGGCTATTTTACTACTCTCTATGTGCCTTACCATGGCCAACTCTCCTCTTAATTCCTTTAGCCTGTCCTCCATGTGGTGTTGAGTGTTTTTTTTTTCTTTTAAAACAAAATGCTCGGGTGAGAAAGCAGGCAGAACTGAAAATATAGGGATCACTGAATTTTCATCTTTTTCTGAAACCAAATAAGGAATTTCTCTTGTGCTTCTCCTTACAACATCAAATTGCAATAATTCCCCTATTTTAAACTACTGTTATCCTGAATTTGACTCTCTGCTTTTGAAAAGAATTTTTTTTTGACAGAACAGAGGATAAAGGCACAGGTTCTTTTTAGCGAGTAGATAGATATGAAAATTCATTTTTTTTCACACTGGCTGGCTTCTATGGTTGCATGTATTTTCCTTACAGTAGAATTTGAAAAAGGAGGAGGCAGATTTCAGATGTAGAGAAGAAAACAAAAAATTGTGTAGAACTCAGGGAAAATACTATAGGCAGACTCTTTTTTAAGCTTCACTCTCTTTTTCACTCCAATGTTGTGTTTTTAATCCACTACCTTACTCAAACAAGTCAAATGTAGAGAGGTTTTCCCGAGGCTACTCATTTTAAGCTTGAATTTCGATGAAAATCCTAGGTTTTCCTTCTGCAGAGCTGTTCTCTGCCCTTCCTGTAGAAATCTACCGACTCCTGTAGATTGTGTTTGTCGTTCCTGTAGAACCTGATAAGCAGGAGGGTTTTGAAAAATGGCAGAGAACGACTGGTTCGTTGCTATGGAGGTAGTATAGATCTTGTTGCAGCTGTGGGAATGATGATAAAATGGAAACAAAAGTGGTGAGAGTGTTTCAAAGATGAGTTCTTATAGTTGTTTATGGAGACTTCTGGTGATGGAGGGTGAGCTGGCCAAGTTTACATTGGCCCCATGCAGAATGTTGGTCCCCACTGCAGTGCTATTATAAAACTTCATGTTTTCTGCCTGTTAATCACTTGAAATCAATTGCGATGGAGTTCAAAACATCTACCACTACCTGTTTATTAAATTTCCCGTGAGTTGACTATACACGTGTTCTAGGTGATCTCCGGATGAGTGCAATCGGACCAGCTAAGGGTGTCTAGTTAACTGGCCACCTTTCTCACTTAATCCAACCATTTCATTCATTTATGAAGTTTTGAATGATACATATGAAAATAGAGGAATTGGTTTAGACACTTACTTGTAAGTTGAAATGTGTGCGCTGCTTGGTTCTTTTGCTGCTGCATGCTCTATTCAATTACTGCATGCCTATATCCATTCTGCTATATGATTTTTACTGTCTGATGCATAGCTTTTTTTCTTTTGCAGGTATCCTCTGGCTGGATCTAAGCTGCAGGAGTCTGTTTCAACCTTCATATTTGCACCCTCATGCTGCTGATGCTATATTTTTGCAGGGCAGTGACTTGTTTTGTCCATGGCTCCCAAACAATAGACTGGATTGACCTTGTCATGCGGAAAGAGTCGATAGTGCGGACATAACTGACCTCCCTAGAAGCAAAGGCTTTCTAGTGACAAACAAGACAAATAAACACTACCTTTCTCTAAACATGCATTGAAAATACAAGTAATCAGGTGATTTTAACATACCTTTAGTCCAACACTTTGTAGTAGTCCAGCCTCGCCGATCCAGATGAGCTCCTCCTTCTCTTCGAAACCTGCGTTCACTAACAAGCCAAAAGATTAAATAGCACCTGATAAACTCATAAAACAATACATATCCATCATACAGACCAAGGAGTATATGAAACAAATCATGAATAACAATCTGTTGAGAAAAATGAGTTCATTTGTATTAAGTGGAAACAAAAGAAATCATTACAATCTGAGCCTTGGTGTTGTGCAGGTCCCTCCTAGGTCCAACAAGAGTTTTCCTTTACTTTGATCAGCTCACCCACTCTCCAATAAGGCTAGGAAAGGATGGAATCTCTCCTCTCAAGCTTTACAAGGAAGTCCTAATTCCAGCAGCATCTACCCTTAGGAATGTTCAGCTTTTAACCTCCCCTCCCTCTGGCCCAATGCCTGTATTTATAGTGCTTTAGAGGAAGTTAATTAGGTCCACCATCAATGGGATAAGCCCCTCTTTGAATGGGATAGCTCCCCTCTTGATGGGATAAGTTCCTCTTTCATAGGGATACATGAAGCATCTGGAGGCACTCAATACACGTCAAACAAACTTCTAGAATTCTCTAGAAATGACCACAAGTAACTTTTTTGAAGTGAAACTTGCGCCTTTTGACCTTTACAGGAGTACGCACCCACCCCTTTACAGACAGATCGTACAAGTACGCAGGTATTGTGAACTTGGGGTGCGTACACGCAGGTAAGGCTAAGAGAAACTGCGTACCCAGAGTTATTTGACTTTTTAAGGACTTTCTCTCTTTCTTGGAGTTTGACATGAAGAGCAGAGGTATAAGACTTGCCAAGGAGGATAGTATAACAGTTGATGGAGCCATACTAACTGAAAATAGTCATGGTGACAAATTTTAGTGTAACAGATTGCCCCCCTAAAGTGCGAAGCGTGTAGTAGATTAGGGTTTCATATCATTTAGGAAGGGTGAAGTACTTTATCATTTCAAGGATTATCTTGTGGAGAGCCCAGTCGGAACCTGCAAATATTCAACACAAAATACATATATAAGATCATATCATCGCTGAGGTAGGAATTCCCATACTCAGATTGAAAACTTTAACTAACAAACTAACTACTGCTCTGATATAGGAATGATTTCGCAATACATCATAATCATAGACTCTTGTAGACACAGTATGGACGCAGCCATCTGTTTATGATTAGTCTACTGTATAATGAATACAAAACTCCTCGCAGCCTGGATGGTGGAAACTAGATCCAGGGTCTTCATTTCTACTTCTCGAAAAGGTACGATTCTATCCATGCGAATAAATGAGTTGATGTCGAACATGGTAGAAACCACTTGATTACCAGTCGATGATGTAAACTGTTAACAAGTGTGAGAGAGACCACCAGTGATGTCAATGGTTCTCAAAGTACCCAGTACAATCCATGAGATGTGAATGAATGAGTTGATGTCGAAAATTTCACGGAATCCTTCGATCGAAAGTCAATGATGTAAACCGTCGTCAAAGGCGAGAAACCTGCCATTGATGCATGCAGATTTCAAGGTACTGACAATTTCTAGGTCATCTTTCTAGATAATGTGCTGATGTCGATAGAAAGCGACCCGTTGCAGGCAAGCCCACAACACGAAATCATAGATCAAGTTGAAGAAATGTAGCTGTAAGGACTGACTCAGGGATGGTCGAGATGGATGACGGGTATTTTGCAGATGAATGGTTTATTTGCAGTGACCACTTGAACACATAACGACATGACAGATGGCTTGGTGACAATTGACCCAAAGTTAATATCCGGAACCGGTTGAAGATTTTCAATGTGGTTTGATCAACTGTTAGGCAAAGGATTTCCCAACCCATGTGAATGAAAAGTGTCGTGTTCAAGAGTGCTGACAAGGCTTCTTCTGAGACAAAGGATAACAAATAGGCTCATTTTTCTCTCTTTTCCCCACCATTTCTGGCAAGTACCTATTTATTTTTTACAAGCTTGAGGAGGATAACATATGCTTGATTATAAGCTCATCCTTCGGATGAGTCCAACTTAGTTTAGATTCGAACCCTAAGAAGGAGTGGTCTGTTCCTGTTTGTAATCAAACAGGTCCTTTACTGTGAAATTTTAACGAGTCCAGTATAGGAGAAACTCGGCGTTTTTCAATTTTAGAGAGTCTGAAAAACTTAAGAAGACTCCAAGGTTGAACTTTTTCGTAAATTTTTGTCTCCCAAGCCCGAAAAAGTATAAAATAATACTTGAGAGAACCGCTTGATCTTTACGACCAAGGAATACTTTCATGATTAGTGTCTTTGACCTGAAAAGTAAAAAGCGATCAAGGACACATCGTTTTATTTCCAATATCGAATTTGAAACGACAAAAATCCGGCAATCTTTTCATGTTTTTACAGTCAGAAAAGGGCTATAAGAGGACCGTCTTTTAATTCCGTTTTAACGAGTGTAAAAGAAACGCTCGACAATCTTTTCATATTTTGAGAGTCTGAAAAGGGCTTAAAAGAGAACTCTAAGGTTTCACTTTTTCGTAAGTTTTCACGAGTTCGAAAAAATGATAAAAATGTACTCATGGTCTTCATTTTTTCATAAGTTTTAAAGAGTTCAAAAAAATGATAAAACTGTACTTATATGGCCGACTTTCAATTTAATTTACGAGCAAGAAAAGACAGAAAGAACTCGGCCTTTTCATTTGTTTTACGAGAATGAAAGATAGCAAAATAATCTCGGTATTTTCATGAGTTTAACGAGTCTTGAAAATAACTGAAATTGACTCGAGATAGGTTTCATTTTTACAAAAGCTTGAAACAGAGAAAAACTATGCTTCAAAGTAGTTTCATTTTTACACAAGCTTGAAACAGAGAAAAACTATGCTTCAGAGTAGTTTCATTTTTACACAAGCTTGAAATAGAGAGAAAACTGTGCTTGATGCCCCCTAAGCATAACTGCTAGAGCGCATGCCCCCCAGCTTCATTTCATTCAACTAAGTACAAGTTGGATGGAATGAAGGTTTACTTTCGAAATCTTGGAAAGACTCGTGGGAGTTGTTTCATTTTTTAGTGAGGTTGACACAGGAAAAGAACTATCCTCAAAACCCTTGTTTCATTTTTTAAACGAGCTTGACACAAGATAAGGAACTATGCTCATAACTACTCTCTACAATCTACCTAACAAAAAACTTTACTCTAAAAACCTTGATTCATTTTTTAACGAGCTTGACACAAGACAAGGAACTATGCTCATACCTGATTCATTTTTTAACGAGGTTGACTCAGTAACAGGAACTATCCTCAAAATCCTACTTTCTACAATCTACCTACATATCCTAAAATCTACCTGATTCATTTTTTAATGAGGTTGACTCAGTAAAAGAACTATCCTCATGCTAGCCTGTTTCATTTTTTAACGAGGTTGATACAGGAAAGAACTATCCTCGTGCTAGCCTGTTTCATTTTTTAACGAGGTTGATATAGGAAAAAACTATCCTCATACCCACTGATCATGGCTTCCAACTGGAAGAAAGACATGTCAATGGACACACCTTGATCATGGCTTCCAAAAGGTCTTCATCAGAAGGAAGAATACTTCTCTGGAAGGAACACATGTCAAGGGACTCAAAAGGGATAAGAACATCGTGTTCAAGTAATCCCATAGAGTTTTCCATGTCAATTACCGGATCTAAATCAAAGGAAGATGAGCAAACAGTGAGAGGCTCACTTACATCGGTAACTGAAAACATGGGACCAGTTGCCACATAATTAACCCGTGGCAGGGTAGATACCACTTTAGAATCAGGAACATTTAGGGGTGTCATATTATTGGTAGTTGAAACAAGACTAGGGAATGAAAGCTGGTCTACAGTCACAATACTTCCATTGTGAGGGAAAGACATCATGCGAAAGAGTGTCGATACGACAGCTTTCATTGCATAAACATAGTCTCGCCCAAGGAGTAAATTGAAATCCAAGGGACCTCGAACTACCATAAGATCAATACAGACAGTTTTACATTCCAAGGTAATAGAAAACTTAGGAAGGATCCCTAAAGGTTCACTAATGGTTCTGTTAAAAGCTTTCAGATTCTGCGTAATAGGCGCAAGCTGAGGGGAACCCAAAGCTTTCCAAACAGTTGAGGATAAAATACTAACAGAAGCACCTTCATCTACCTAAGTACGATGTATGTCCCTACCACCAGCCTTGACAATGATTTGGAAAGGGATGGAGGAAGGAAGACGAGGTTCTGTCAGTCTATTCCAATCAAAGGAAAAGACCTCAGTACTTGGAAGGGTTTCTGTAGAAACAGGTGAAATGCCCCCCGGCATAGAAGAATCTGATGTAACAAGAAGAACCTGAGCAGTATGAAGTTCACTCTCTAAAGGGAAAGTGGGATCGACTGAATGTGAAATGGAATCGACCACTTGATCAACTAATGGATCATCAACCTGAGTGACATGAGTTTCACTCTCCAATGGAAGAGTGTGATCGACTGTACTTGAATTTAGATGAAGCACTCCGTCAGTTGACGGTAGGTTGGGAGAAAGTTTACGGTAACCAGTTGGAAATTCTTGCTGTGGAACAGTAAGGTTTTCCAACAATGTTGAGGCTTCATCCATGTGAGGGCAAATGTGAGTTTGATGACTCCCTTTGCATAACTTACAGGGAAACCTAACTTTACCCTTTTCCCCAAGAACCTGACTATCACTGGTTGATGGATCAATGGAAAGTTGATGAGATTTTTCTGACCATACTTCCAAGACCTTTGGAATACCAGGACAATTAACAAGGAAGTGGTCACCCTTACATAGCCTGCAAGGGTATTTGGGTTTACGATGCATGTCGGAGTTTTCCTCAACACAACTAACACTTACAGTCATGGTTGGTTGGTTGACTTCTTTCTTATCTTGCTTCTTCTTCTTCTTCTTCTTCTTCTTCCCTTTCTTCTTCTTCTTAGCCACTTGGTTACTAGCATCAAGGCTTTTACCAAGCGAAGAGGAAGAAATGGAGGAAGAAAAATTAGGTGAAGAAGGTAAAGGGTCAACAGAAGGTTGGTGATGTTGAGATGGTGAACTCTGTTGAGGTGAATCATTCGGTTGAGGTGGAACAATTGGAGTATTTTGGGCCAACGAAGTTGAAAATAACCATATCGGTAAACCTATTGTAAATCCAGGTAATGACAAAGTAGCCATATAAGGAGGACCAACATTTCCAAAGTAAGGAAAAGTACTAGGATTCTCGTTAGGAGGGGTTCCTAGGTTGGTAAATTCCGGAACATTTGCCATTATATTCAACTTCAGTGAATTTTATTAACAATTTAAAACTAAAATTAACAATTCACACTTAACAATTAAAATTCACAATTCACACCTATGGTCTCTAAAAGTAAAAACAAACAAATTAACACGCGCTATCAAATCTAGGAGTCAAACCATACACAAACAGTAACCTTCCGGACCGAAAACACTAGTTGGGGATGAAATCCAACATCGCAGAATTCAGTACAGAAGTGGCGGGTGGAACAGTTACCCCGGCAACCTGCTTAATGAATAGACTAGATCAAGTTCCTCCACTTTAACCGTCTCGAGTGAAGTGAACCCCCCAGAAAATCCAAGTGAGTCTAGCCGACGTCTGCTCCAGGTACAGTGGGATCTTCCCTCCACCGTCACCTTGGGTAGAACCCTAAAGATAATGGTCACTAAGGTCACCAACAGCAACAAATATACCTGGGGGAACAGTCTAAGATCCGATATCACGCAAGGGCAGAGTAGCAAGCTCAATCCCCTTGCCGGCTCCTTGATAATAATCCAAGGTTTACCGACAAGTGACCCCAGGCTCCTCGACAATGGTTAATCTGAGGTTTACCGTTTGTAGTACGTGCGTATCTGGCGTCGTTCCCAATGAAGGAGGATTGATCCCCTCACTGGTTTGGACACGATCTTGTGCTTCTCCTTTAAGAGAAGCTTTCCCAGAGCATAAATGTAACAGTTGGATTTATCCTACCACAAGATGAGCTACTTGTTTGGTTTTACCGTCTTGGAGAGTTAATTACTCTCCTACTCCAAGACACTAGCCTGATCTATGTTGGTGTTTCAGAGCCCTAGAAATGTAAAAATCACTAGATGAATTTTAATTAAGCGCTGTGTTATTTAGGCTGTTATTACTCAAATGGGTAAATGGATATGAAACCAATGGTGTTATGACCCGACTCAACTGAATGCAATCGAATATGATAATGTAATATTTTCAATTCGATGAATCCTAATTAAAGTAAGGAGAGAGTTTCCAGTCACTTCCGACAATGAAAAAAATTGATCACTAAGAGAAAATATAACAAATTCTCTAATGCACTAATTTTATCAAGAAAAACTAATGCAAATCAATTCCAAACCCATTTTTTTATTTTTATTTTTTGTGTAAATTCAAATCAAAGAAAGCTGATCTAAATATACGATTGATTTTTTCAGAATGTAAACTATGCAATTGTAATCTATGCACAATTCACTTGAAAAGTATGCAAATGTAATCTATGCGCATTTTTCAATAATATTCTGAAAATGAGAATTCTAATTATGAAAATGTAATCTATGCAAGAGAATTCTCAGACACAAGACGATTCTAATGTAATCTAAGAATCAATCAAGTGCAAGTAGAGAAAATTGGGTGAGAGTTCCAAAGATCAAAAAATAAAAACACTCAAAGGCGATTAACAATCATACACAATTTAGCCCCCCCCCCCCCCGGCGAATGAGGGGGAAATTTTTTTTTGCAAAAACAAAAATAAAAAGATGCAAAATTGTTAAAAGACTGAGACAAACCTCCAAGTAATGACCAAAGGAAATCAAATTAAGAATTTCTCAAAAAAGAGACTCAAAACACCCAATTGATAAAAGCTTAAAGCAGGAATGCCAATGAAATTAGCCAAGATGAAAGCTTCTGACAGGTGAACAGTGGATCTGGGTAGCAAAAATAAGCTATAAACAAAATCTAATAGGAGAAAAAGGAAAAAATGGAAATTTTCTAAGCTTTTGACAGGGGTACGCAGGCAGCCTGTTTGCACAGGTGCGGCCACGCTCTGTGTACACATCAAAAGTGCGTACAGGTACGCACTGTGCTCAACACAGAGGGTGCGTACTGCTCTCAAAATCAAGAAAAATAAACTCTAACTTAACCCTAAGCTATTCCACCCAAATTCACAGTCAATCAGTCAAAAACCAGAAAGAAAACGACTTTTCTCAAATCAAAGTATCAAACAAAAGAGAAATCAATCAAATCCATGGATTCCCCAGTGGAGTCGCCATTTTGTCATGCGGAAAGAGTCGATAGTGCGGACACAACCGACCTCCCTAGAAGCAAAGGCTTTCTAGTGACAAACAAGACAAATAAACACTACCTTTCTCTAAACATGCATTGAAAATACAAGTAATCAGGTGATTTTAACATACCTTTAGTCCAACGCTTTGTAGTAGTCCAGCCTCGCCGATCCAGATGAGCTCCTCCTTCTCTTCGAAACCTGCGTTCACTAACAAGCCAAAAGATTAAATAGCACCTGATAAACTCATAAAACAATACATATCCATCATACAGACCAAGGAGTATATGAAACAAATCATGAATAACAATCTGTTGAGAAAAATGAGTTCATTTGTATTAAGTGGAAACAAAAGAAACCATTACAACCTGAGCCTTGGTGTTGTGCAGGTCCCTCCTAGGGTCCAACAAGAGTTTTCCTTTACTTTGATTAGCTCACCCACTCTCCAATAAGGCTAGGAAAGGATGGGAATCTCTCCTCTCAAGCTTTACAAGGGAGTCCTAATTCCAGCAGCATCTACCCTTAGGAATGTTCAGCTTTTAACCTCCCCTCCCTCTGGCCCAATGCCTGTATTTAAATTGCTTTAGAGGAAGTTAATCAGGTCCACCATCAATGGGATAAGCCCCTCTTTGAATGGGATAGCTCCCCTCTTGATGGGATAAGTTCCTCTTTCATAGGGATACATGAACCATCTGGAGGCGCTCAATACACGTCAAACAAACTTCTAGAATGCTCTAGAAATGACCACAAGTAACTTTTTTGAAGTGAAACTTGCGCCTTTTGACCTTTACAGGAGTACGCACCCACCCCTTTATAGACAGAGCGTACAAGTACGCAGTTATTGTGAACTTGGGGTGCGTACACGCAGGTAAGGCTAAGAGAAACTGCGTACCCAAAGTTATTTGACTTTTTAAGGACTTTCTCTCTTTCTTGGAGTTTGACATGAAGAGTAGAGGTATAAGACTTGCCAAGGAGGATAGTATAACAGTTGATGGAGCCATACTAACTGCAAATAGTCATGGTGACAAATTTTAGTGTAACAGAGTTGAAGTTTTTTGAGCATGTTTCTATCATCATTATGCACCTCCCATAGAAAAATTGTGGTCAATGGATGCATGGATTTCGAGAAAATGCAAAAATGGCTGAAGGTTATGGAGGCTAATTTCTTGGAAACTGTGCATTGTAATTGGCTGAAATTGCTTGGGCAGGTTACTATAACCCATATGCATCTCCCCATGAAACAGGTTTTTAAATGGATGCACAGATATGGAGAAAATGCAAAAATGATTGAAGGTGATGGAGGCTGATTTCTTGGAAACCGTGCACTGGAATTGGCTGAAATTGCTTGGGTATGTTGCCATCATCCCTATACAACTCCCCATGAGAAAGTCTTTTAAATGGATGCACGGTTTTCAGGTTAGGGAAAAAACTAACTTCTGCTCTATGTATTTTTGTTTCAGAGCATTCTGTAGTTTTTTGGACAATAAGAAAAATGAGCTTGGGGTGTGATGCAGGAATGGAAATAATGGAAGGGATGTTTGAATATTATAGGAGGATTTATAAACCCTTTATGAAGCTTTCTGGTTCCTCAAACTACTTTTGAAGTCCATTTCTATCTCTTTATAATTTCTGCAGGATCCTCCTATAGAAAACACAGTTTTTAGAAAAGAAGCACAGTGAGGTGGAAAGGATGTCAAGAATGATAAAGAAGGGTGAGGGAAGGTAGGATAGGTGTTGTTATTGGTTTTAGAGCTTTCTTGGCACCTACTGCTGCTTCTTGAAGTTCTCTTGCAGACCTGCAATACAACTGGAAATTCATTTTTTTTTCTTTTTCTCTTTTTTTTGAAAACAACTAGGGTGCCTCAAGGAGGTTTTCACCCTAATTGCTTGCCCTGGGTGCCTCCAAGGGAGGTTTTCAATCAATGAACCAATATGAGGTGCCTTCGAGGAGGTTTTCACCTCAGATTTTTAATTTTTTCTCTTATTTTTCATTTTTTTTTTACCCTACCCTACTTGAAAAACAAAATAATTTTCAAGTATAATAATACTTCCAATGGAGCCATGTGCACATTGAGATGATAGAAAAAATGATGTGGAGGCTTGAAATGCATGATTTGACAGAGACCAAATGATTTGACTTTGAAGGGATTAAGCATAGTTGAGGAAGAGAGTATTGCTACAACTTATTGACCGTCTAGAACCATATCTCAATATAGTTGTAATGTCCTTGGTCCTTTTGCTGATCTGTATCATTATTCATGTCTTCTTCTATCATGAGCTTCACATCTTCCTCTTTTTGCTGATTTTTCTCTTGAATACATGGAGGATTTGATAGTAACCATGAGGGATCTCTCTCAATCTCTGATTTTGATGTCTTCTCTTCATCAAGTGCAACCCATGGTCCTTTGATCTCCTCTTTTGAATCTTCTTTTGTTGGATGTGGTCCTTCAATGCTTTCAATATAATCTCTTTTTTGCAATACTCTTCCTGAGCTATGGTGAATATCATTGAGCTCAAGAGGAGTCATTTGGACATGTTGTGCCTTAGCATTGTAATTAGGTTGAGCTACTCCAATGTGTGGGTTTTGAAATGGTGGTACAGGTAGTTGAGTGGGGGTGTATATTTGAGTTGGACATGGATGGGGTTGTGGTTGGGCAGGTGGTTTCCCACTATATACTTGTTGAGCCTGCCTGTTATTTGGGTTCGAGTTCGGTTGAGCAGGCATTTGGGGCTACCTTGGTGGAGCAGGAGGCGATGGTTGCGGTTGAGCAGGTGGTGGAGGCAAAGGAGTGGGAGGAGAGTTGTACTAGGGCCTACACCCCTGATGAGGTGCATTCCACTAAGGTTGTGGCTCAGCATAGGGGTGAAATGGATGAGTAGCTGGTTAAGCATGATATTAAGATGGATACGACCAAGGAGGGGGTGTGGACCAGGAAGGATGAGCAGGGGGACCCCAAGAAGGCATAGAAGTGGCTTGATAGGGGTTGTCATAAGTCTAGGATGTTCCTTGCATTCCTTGCTGGTAAGGTTTGGGTCTATGTGGTCTCCTTTGGTTCATGAAATAGAGTGGTTCAGTGGCACCTTTGGCCCTCTAATATGCAGCTTTAATTTTGGGCAAGGAAGGGCACTGATTCGTAGCATGGTCTTCTTCACAGACAAAACACACTTCTATGGAGTGCAATGGACATTCGTTCCTAGGATGATTTCTAGTGCATCTGGGACATAAAATGGTCAAAGCCCTCTCTGCTTCCTCTTGATATCTTTTGATATGCATGGCAAGCATCTGCCTCATCTCGCTCTTGAAATCTTCCCACATGCTTCCAATTTCACCTTCAATGGATGAGTTGGAAGAAAAGGTACTGCTCCCAACATTTCTGTTTTCAGCCATTGGCTCCAAAAGAATGTTTCTTCTTCTTCTCCCCTATAGCTTCTTCAAATATGTCTTGATGTTACCTAAGGGTGCTTCTTGATTGCAGCCACCGAAGAAGAGATAAGGTTGGCTATGTGAAGTAGTGGGGGTGTTTAGCAAGCATTTTTCTGAATTATCTCTACTCCTACGAGGCATGAAAGGAAATCCTTTTGGTTGGTTTTTGTTTCTTTTTTCTGCTTGTACCTACAAAAACTGAAATAGATTGAACTGCAACTAACTAAAATCTATCTTGCTGAAATGAAAATGCAGAATTGAAATGAAAGCAGAAAAGGACTAATCTATTTTGCTGAAATGAAATTGCAGAATTGAAATGAAAGCAGGAAATGCTAATCTACACTTGCTGAAATGAAATTGCGGAATTGAAATGAAAGCAGGAAATGCTTATCTATGCTTTCTGAAATGAAATTGCAGAATTGAAATGAAAGCAGGAAATGCTAACCTACGCTTGCTGAAATGAAATTGCGAAATTGAAATGAAAGCAGGAAATGGTCTAATCTACTTTTGCAAAAATGAAATTGCATAATTGAAATTGCAGAATTGAAATGAAGCAACTACTCTACTCTTGCTGAAATAAACTACTTTAGCATAAGGTTGTAGTAGAAAATAGAAGAAAAGCAGTAATCACAAAATACTCTGACGCTTCCCCGGCAATGGCGCCAAAAATATGGTGAGCTTCAGTATTGCAGCAATGATGCTGCAACTCTTGGGACTCCCTACTTTACTTTTATCAACCCGGTAGTTCATAACAAACTTGGAATTGACGGTGTTATATGCACAAGTACTAGCTCTTACTGCAGGTTGTCACTCGATCAGCTGGCACAAGTTCGCTAGGAGCTCAACCCAACATCTATGAGTTCTCAGAAGAATCTTTTAACTGTGATGGAAGGAAGCTAACTCAAAAGAGACTAGTCTACTTGCAGAAAGAAGATGAAAGCTGAAAGGAAACACAAACCCTAGCAAACCCTAGTTTTATCGACTAACCCTACTTATGCAAGTAAAGAGATGTAAACTACTGAAATGGATTCCATTGACTATTGAAAAGGTAAAATGCATGTGTTTAAGCTACTTCTAAAGGAAAATATGGAAAAATCATCTTTTTGTATTTTTGAGCAATTTTATGCAGAATTATTATGCTTGTGTTTTAACTATTTGTGACTGTGCAGAGGTTTATTGGTGAAAGGAAATGGAGTGGGCGTTTGCAGGAGGTTGGGAAGGTGTGGAGAGGACCTAAGGAGTCCCTAGCACCCTTCTGGAGATTTCCACCATGATCGGACTTTGAAAAATTTCTCGCATGAACTTCTACAGGAGGCTGCAGGGGATCTACAAGAAATTCTATAGGAAGTTCTACAGGAACAGGCCGAAAGTGGTTCTTAGAGGGTTGAAGGTGGAAAAATGGTGGGAAAGTGGAAATGAAGGATGTATAGGGATGTTAAGGGATCTACGACCTAGTAAATGAAGCTTAGGAGTGATGAAAATGGTTGGATTTGTTCAAAGATGAAGAAAGCAATGTTGCACAAAAATGTCGAAATTAGGGCAAGTTGGGAGAGTATGGCAAATGGGTGAAGGGAATCTTGAGAGAGAGTTTGAAGCAGGTTGTATGATGGAGGAAGGATAGGTTGGAGTGTCTTGCAGGTGCTCTGTACACTACTTTCTAAAACTGATCCAAGCAAAGAGTAAGAAAACAGAGATTTATCTATTTTGACCTAATTCTGACCTAAAAACCAGAAAAGTGATGAACATAAATTTATAGAAAAGAATTCATGCAAGAAAGCTATGGAAACTGAGCAAGAACAAATCTATGAATGAAAACACAACTGATATCAACTTTTCCAACTCAAAATCTAACACTAGCAATTGCATTGGAAGGCAAAAACAATGTTTTTGTGGCAGCAAGAGTGTCTTGGTCTCAATTCATGGTCCCAAGGAGGGAGAAAGGAGATCAAGGACTACTTGGTAGCATTTTTTTGGATTTTTTCTGTTACCAAACTATCAAATCAACCTGAATCACGAACAACTATCTTAATCATCAAAAACAACCTAAGTAACAAAGCAAGATTTACCTCTATAACAGAAATTATTCTATGAATGCAGTAAAAACACATAAAAGTACACAAAGGAGGTACTGGGCACTTAGGTTGGGCCCAACCCAAGAGCTACAACCCCTAGGAAAGATCAGAATTGGGTCAAAGCTGGATTCATCTTCATTGATCAAAAAATAATAGTTACATCACAAAATTGTCTACAAGAAGAAGCTCGAAAATGAGCTGATTACAAGGCTGCACTAAAGTGCGAAAATAGACTATCAAATGGCTAAAATATAACTTAAAAAACTGAGGCCCTAAGCCTTCTTATTTATACAAATGGGGACCTCCAACAGTCATCCCAAAATCAAGGAACTCAGCTTCCTGGAACTGAAGATAACAACAGTCCTACTTGACTTGCTTGGCTGCCTCTTGGCTTTGTGCATCGCGTTTTTGATGGAGAATTTGAGGTAAGGGCTCATAAATGAAGGGGACGCCCTCCTACAAATCCTCGCCCTTGTTTCTCCACGAATTTGGCTGCCAAATTCTCATTAAACCTTTGATTTTGTCTCAAAATTGACCAAAAATCTACACAAAGCACACATTAGACTTTTTGGCATAATGACTAACCCAATTCACTCTATTAGCATAAATATGATCAAAAACATACAATAAACTAATGAGAATGGTGGATTAAGTTGAATTAAGAGGTAAAATGAGCCCATATAATTACCCATTTCTAGGGCTCATCAAGCTCAAACTATAGAATTTCATGTTTTGAAGAGGAGAAAGAGGGAGCCAAAGACCGATACTAAGACTGACACTAAAGGTGATGCTCAGATAATAAATTTTCAAGAATAATCCTCAGAAGAAAAATGCTCATAGGATCAAACCACAATGGTTTTGACATGTATTCCCACCACTTCATTCCCATATTTTGAGGAGACAATTGAGTCACCTATGTCTTCTACATATAAAATTGTAGTACAAAAAAATATTTTTTCCAAATAGAGGGAGATTAAGAAGAAGAATGAAGCATTGAAGGCTTCAACATATTCAGAGTTTTGGAAACAAACTACCACTACTCAACATAGATTGTTGTCTACACTCGGCACATAGAAGGGGAAACTCCAAATGGCCTTTTTGGAACCTACAGTTCTAGTTCCCAAAAGTGTTGAAGACTACAAAGCCTCAATATTTTCTTTTGATACCAAAAAGGTCCATGCAATTGATCAAATCGATTTGCATAAACAAGCAGGAGAAATGATCTATTAAACACTGACAAGTTTAGCCATGGCTACTTCAAAATTGCAGGCCTCTTTAAATAACATGCATTCATAGTTAAAGATAGAGTGAATGTCATCTTTGGCCAAAGACACAAGAACTAAAGCTTTGGAAGATTTAGTGATCAAGCTAGGATATGATCCTAGTAACATCAAAGAAGCTAAGGAGATAATTAAAAATAAAAATGCAGATATTCAAGCTCTGAGGAAAGAACTCAAGGTTCCAACCACAGAGCACCCTTAGGCCAAAGAAGTAATTATTCTAGAGATAGAAAAGGAAAAAATGTTCAAACTAATAGTTGAACAGAACACTCAAATTCAGAAAATGGAGGCAAACATGGAGGTTTTGTTGAAAGAGAAGGAGAAATTAGTAGCTACAGGTACATCAACACAACAAGAAGTACATCAAACAATAGAGACATCCATTGTAGATTCTTCTAAAAGGCTAGTCAAAGCTTTAGGAGAACTATCAATAACAAACAGGGAAAATGAGAAGTTACTGGAAGAACTGACAAAGATGGAGGAAAATAAAACTAAATTTGATAATGCATATCTAGTAGAGGTACGGATAAATTTTAAGTTGACCAAGAAAATTGAGAAATATGAAAAGCAAACTCTAACAACTGAAATGTTGGCAGAGGCCAAGCAAAGTATATGGCATAACATCAATGCCAATATTACAGAATTGTGGCCATCATTTCAAATTATTTTTGAGCACGAGGAGCTAGTACAAAGGGTCAAAGCAGCAGTTGAACAAACAAAAGCTAAGATTAAGCACAGACTAGGGGAAGCACACAAAATTATTAAAATGTTGAATTCTTAGACTAGATATGAGATGGAAGAAGTCGTGATTCAAGACAGAACATGCACAATTATGGAACTGAAGAGAGTTCTAGCAAAGAAGAACCTCATGATACAACTGGATAATAAGTGCAAAGAGTTGGGGTTGCAAGTAAAAATATATAACATAAAATTTAATGTATTGCGGGAAAAGGGACTTCTAGCTCTGAAAGCCTCTAATGGAAAATTGATTCCATTAGGTAACTATCAAGACTAGTTATGAAACATAGCTCCAAATGCTTCCAAATTCACCAAGGTCAGAGGAATGATAACTGGAGAATCTTTCTTAGAAGGACTACAACACGAACTCGACATTCAACATGAAGTCCACCATGTTTTTCTCAATAAGCCAACTTTCTAGACATACACAGAGGTAGATGGGAAATTTTGGAGCATGGTAAAATTTCTCCATTCCTAGTGAAGAGTGGTGGGATAAATTTCTAAAGATCATTGAATAAGGGTAAACAAAAATCCCTACAAATTGGGGAGTAGGTGAACAGAAGAAGCAAAAAAGTAGCTACAGTCAGCAACAATTCTCCTCAAATTCTGAACAAGCATCATAAATAGTCAAGATTTCATGTTACTTAGTTCTATTTTTGAAATATCTACATTATTTCAATAGATATTATTTTGTAATAAATTTTGTTTTGAAGTCTGAATTAATTCGAGACAGACTCTATAAATATTTTGTAAAAAGATTTAGAAAGGGTTGGATTATGAAAAAGAGAAGATCTCTCGTTTGATTGTAGGTAGTGAAATATATTTTGAAGTAACAAATTTAGTAATACAGAGGTACTATGGTTTCAGGAATCTTGTGTCAAGCAAATGGTGATGTTTCCCTCTTTGTAAATTTGTTTTCTTTCAAGTTTCCACATTGATTTTCCTTCTTAATTTTGTAAGAATATTAAGAGTTGAATTTACTTATGGTACTCTACTCTGGCATGTTTATACAATCTTAAACATTTTCTTTTTTATATTAAGTATAGAATTCATCTATGTATGCTCTATATTTAATTGATCCTAATTCTGATTCATCTCATCCACACCACAACAACTCTACGAGATCCATGAGTTCCTGTTTCCTCTCCTTTATTTATTTTAAATTGATTACTGAATATTTTATGAATCCATGCCCAATGGACTTTTCTTTCATTTTACAACCAAAATTTTAAAAAACGTATCTTGACCTTTCATAACTAGCCTAAGATCTAAACAATAAGATTAAAATCATATAGAGAGAGCCCTCTCTGAAGCTAGAAGGGCTAGATCCCAGTTTTAAAAGTGGTTTGTGGCTAGCTCTACAGTTTTTCTTTTCAGCCTGGGAAAATTACAAAGTGCTAACACCCCACACCACTCTCTTCCCCTCCTTCCAACATCGCTCCATCTCAATAATTTTTTTCCTTTTGCTTGTGAACTTTCCCAAGAGAGGTATGGGCTCATCCTATTTTCCTCCATCTTAAATCAATGTGTATTCAACCCATTAAGGCACACCGGTCAACCTCGCATGGCTATTATTAAACAAAAATTATCCTCTAATCTCCCAAGAAACATCGTCCCCAAGATCTGAAATTTGTGCCCCATCTCAGCCAGTTTATGTTCTTATATTTTCATGATTTATTACAACAATGGTTACAATTATTCGTAAGAGAGGACTAACCCAAAGGGGATGTCATAAGTGTCTTCACCAATCTCTTGGAAGAATATAAAGCACATTGTGCCTCCACCTAATAAGATCCATGGGAATCCAAAGATCTTGGTCTCCACATGCTCAACAACACACTCAGGGATTTAAAGAGATAATCTCCACTTCAGTGTCAACATCAAGGAGTCTAAAGAATCAGCCTCCACCAAAATTTACACCCAAACCAGGAATCCAAAGCATACCCTATTCCCCACTTGAAAATTCACACAAGAATCTAGAGAGCTTAGTCTCCACTCATGTTCTCCTTTCCTTTAGATGCTTCTATTCAATGCATTCACTCTTTTGAGCCCTTATTTATCTATTTATTTCCCTTGAATCTCCTTTCTTTCACTTATGCAAACATTCCTTAATGTCTCTATCTAAGTGCCTTAGTGCTTCCACCTCCCCTTAGGCCATGAAGAGCTAATTCAATCATGGAAACTTCTTGCTTCCCAATCTCTCCTCCCCATGTTGCCACACTCCATGTGCATTTGTACATTGTTTCCACCCTTCTCCACCACTCCCTTCTCCTTCGTGCGTGCTTCCTTAGTATGTCCCATGAAACAAGGACAATATGGGCCTATCCTTGTCTCAAACATCCCATACACCCTTCAATTCCTGTGCCAACAAGGCCATCATTTTTTTAGGGAGATAGGTGGGTAATTTAATGAGGTTTCCTGTGTTTGGGGTTTAACCACTACACAAACAACTCATCCTCCCAAGCTCTGAATTTGTGTCCTCTCGCACAATTTAGTCATTATGTTATCACAATTAATTACATGAAATTATTTACATGAGGGGGAGACCAAAAAGGGATATCACTCTAGGGTGTAGGAAACAACTATGTTATGCTTTAATACTTTTGGAAATAAATTTGGCCACTAACTAGTAGAACTAATTACTACAATATAACTTGTGTACATTTGGTTTTTAAGGTCCAAATTTCAAATATGGACTTTGATACTATGTGTGAGGCCCCCTTCTTAGGGTCCCAAGCTTATAACAAACTACTCAACATAAATCTTAAAAGTTTATTATAGCTACATAATGATTCCTTTTTCTTATTCATTCCATAACATATTTATCATTTACACATCATATTTAAAACATATATAATTTGTTTTTTGAGTTGTTCATATAATTTTGATAAATTATAATAAAATACCTATATATTATGGCTTAGTTGAGGTGCTCTTCCTAGGACCACCTAATTGAATATGCTGCCATTCCAGTTAAGAATAACCTATATGGCATCCTAGCCCATGGAACCTCCACAAATTCCCTAGCCCTCTGAGCCTAATTCCAAACTGTAGTGATATTGTGTCCAACGCCTCAATGTTAACACCTTCCCAACTCCATTTTCCAAATTCTCTCTCTCCTTCACTCGACTCCCCCTTCCCCCTAGTTCTCCATGAAAGAAAACAAAAAGATAATGATCCCTTCTTCTCCATGAAAATTCCCCTTCTCTCCTTCTTTAGTCAATGCCCCACCCCCTATTCTTGAGCCACATCCACATTATTTCTATTGAAAATGCAACAAGATGATGGAATTTAGTGGAAAGGAGTCGCCTTCACTAAGTGGGCCCGCAAGCTATTTTTGGCGCAAAGTCTATTTTTAGACTATGCCTATTTTTAGACATATGGATCATGGTCTATGAGTTGCAGGATGCTATTTGTGGATGATTGGTCATGTTGGTAAAAATAGATGGACGTCTATTTTTAGACATATGGGCGGAGTCTATTTTAGACTGCCAGGCTAAAAATAGAACAGTCAAATATTATTAGCTCTTAATAATATTTGGACTATAAACATTATCTTATCCTCTTGGAGCACTTCAGTTTGAGCTACGGATGTGGCACATGCAACTACCAGAAGGAAATACGCTTTTCTCATGGGTCAGTTGAGCTATTTCATGATGGACTTCAGTTAGAACTCAAGTGATTGAGTTTGGTAGAGTTGATTGAGGAGTTGATGGAGTTGTGTTCAGTTTGACTTGGTTGAACTAGTTGTATTTAGTCTAACTGCAGAATACACTAGTGATGAGTGATGTGAATTAATTATTAATTAATTCACTAATTATTAACTTATAAAGCAACTAAAGAATACATCAGTTAACTCAGTGCATGGACAGTTCAGTGGAGACAGGTGTTAGAGGTGGAGACTATTATCAGTTGTGACTATAGTTGTGCATGAGATTTTCACAATCAGTGATTGAGACTGCCAATGAGGATTGCGCAGTACAAGCCAAGGAAACCGAGCTTGGATCATTCCTATTCTTGCTTTGGATTGCGCAGTAGAGGCAGGCAGACAGCGAAGGAGATTTGAACCTGTGACTTGATTCAGATCTAAGCTAGTTTATGTGTAACAGGTGGACATAGTACTGAGTACTTTTGAGGAGTATTGTACTATGTATTGTTACATGTTCTCTATCATTATAATATACAGATAGTTGGGGGTTTTCAGCTATATGCTTTCCCCGGTTACATACTGTGTAGATATGTGTTATTGATCTGTTTTAATGTGCGCATGCGAATGTTTTGATTCTGCAAATTGATCATCAACGTAGACGAGGTTATGTATTATGCATGCATTCCGCAAAAAGTGTATAATCAGGATAATCTCTGTGAATAAGTGTCATATTATTCAGAATTTCTACAATTTCTCCACCTACCCCTTTTCCTCTTAATTAATACCTTGGTTGGTCAATAAACCAGCCATCCCTCATTAAAGCAATAAAATAATAACATCTTTTAAAGGTCAGCCAAATCAATGGATTCATAGGAATCCCAATTAATCTAAATATTAAATTAATTACTAATATCAATTATTAATCAAGATTAAGGGTTAATCATTTAATTAACAACTAATCCAGCTTAACCCTTAATCAAGATTAAGGCTAATCATAATATTGATCATTAATCAAGCATAACTATTAATTAATCATCTAGTATAATAGGTTATTAAATGCTAGCATATTCATGTGAAGCGTGGGTATGTAGCTAGAATACCCATAACTCATATGTATACTAATAACACTAACAAAGGTCTATCACATCAACAAATTGTTGGGTATGTGTTATATTATTCTCATGACTATCCCCCCACGATATGTATGTGTTGTGTTTTTCACCCAGGAAAAAAAAATTGGGTGATTTTTTTTGCATTTGTTTTCAGTGGTTTTTGTTATTAGCGGTTTTGGCGTAGGGTGGCTTTTCCCATGGTTTTGTTGATATAATCAAAGGAAACATGATTATATTCTAATCGTATGTTATGTATTGGGAGTTTATGAATGTTACAACATCTATATACTGTATTGTAACATTATAAAGGACATAATAAAAAATCAACCTGGTTTTCCTGGCTTCGGATTCCAGGAGGAAAATATTTGTGTATATTTTTTGTGATTGACATTGTATTGTTTCTGTTAATTTGTTTATAGGTATTATCTGTACAAGGTTAAAACCTACAAAAATTTCATAGCGAGTAGGTTTACAATCGAATGTAGCATAATAAGATAAGGGAGTGGAAATTAGACTCTAATTTCTGAAATATGGTTGGATCAGAGGCCATCCAAGGAAGTGGTGTGGAGATATTTTTACAACCATCATTTAGTTTTCACATGTTTTGTTAGTCTATCATTTTGTTTTATTTTAAATAAAATCATCTTTCTATTGTAATAATTTGAGGCGACAGAGCCTACACGTCGAGACCACTAGTCATGTAGACAACTGGAAGCTCAGGCCTAAGATAGTTTTGTAACTGATTTTCAATTTTCCCCTCTCCTTATAAAAGGAAGGAAGAAACACTTAACAAAGGTTCATAATTTTTGGAAAGGCTTCTCTCTTACGAGACCTTTTCTGATTTTCCTAAAGGCATGTCTAAAGCTTGTTGTATGTTGGTTTTCTTCATGAGATTAATACAAAGTTCCAGGTGATTCCAACTTATTAGTTTTGCAGTATGTTCTTCTCTCTCTGTATTACCATATATGTTTAAAATTATTCACAAATTGCATGTCAAGTAGTAGCTAGTTGTATTTCCCTTCAGATGCAGATTCATTTAAGTCAAAACATTGATGGATAATGCTTGTTTCATGGTGGAAATTGAGTCTTTAAAAAGTGCTCCATGCATATTAGCATTTCACAACACACTCTCTCTCTCACTCGTTTCTCTCTTAATCTTGATATATATAATTATTAGGACTTAAGCTTTATATGATGGACTTATCTTCTATTTTCTTCTCCAATTATCAATATTTCAACAATTAAATCACTACACATTCCTAATATGATTTGGCTACTTGTGAGTTAAAGATTATTTCCCAAGTACTTCTATACACAAGTTGCTTCATGTCTGGTACCTTTATGAATGGTTCTAAATCAAACCCATTTTCACTATTTGTGACAAACCTAAGTGCTGCAGGTCTTTAATATAAATATATCAAGCACTCTTTAAGATGTCCTAAGCACCGGTCTCCCCCTTCAACCCAAGTTTGTCGCTAGGAAGCTTTCATATGTCCTGAAACACTTGTGCTACAGATGCTAGAAAAAGAAACAACATATTTTTGGCGTCGTTGTCAAGGAAAGAATCAAAATATTTTTCCTTGGGTACGACAAATTTTTACATTCCCTCTTTTAGGTGAGCAAGGCAAGTGCGGGTTGAAGATCTCTCACCTTAGCGACTCCACTGTCTGAATCTCATTATAAACATCCTCATGACTCCACTATTTATATTTTTTATCTGATCATCCTAGCTTTCAAAATTCCTCATACTCAATCCGATGCTAAACAACAGAAAACTTCCCCTACATTTGAACTTGAGATTACTCACCTAAAGGGTGTTCAAAATGGTCATTCCTGCATTCTTGGCCAACAAATTTTCCCCACTGGACTTTTCTTCTATTGCTAGTTATCCCCATCATGTCCCTTTATTTCAGGAATGGTATACCTATTTTCCTATATTCAGTGGAAACACAAATAGAAGGCCAGACCAACACCTCAAGTATTTTCATGAATGCATGGAACAACAGGGTATTGTTTTTGAAGATGTAAAAATGAAAATATTCATGTATTCTTTAGATGTAGACGCTAGTGTTTGGTATAGAAAAATACCTTGTGGAAGCATATCTTCCTTAAAGAGCTTTCAGATAGCATTCAATAATTTTTACAATGGATGATATCCAGTGGATGCTTCGTTTGAATATTGTTGTGCATATTTCAATGATCAAAATATTTCTGAGGTTAATGACCCCACTGAAGATGTTTGTGAGACTCCATTCCAAGAAGATATCTACTCACATCAAGAAGCATTTCCCAGTGATCAAGAAAGCAGAGAAGGAAACATCATCAAGCTGCAAATAAACTTTCAGAGATCTTATTCAGCCGAATTTTATGATTCTCCTTCTTGTGATGCATGTGACTCCGATGGAGAGTCAAGTGATGCAGAACCACAATAGTCTCAGTTATGGGAAGTTGCACAAAAAGAAGATGCCCAACAGGAGGTTGATAAAGAGGATCTAGTTTACGACTCACGTCCTTCAAATGGAGAACTAGTTCAAGAATTTGACGTTAAAGTTGATGAAGTTTCTCCGGTGGATGATTCATTTGATTTAGAGGAGGGTGAGATGGTTATTGTTAGCACCAAAAAATTGATCATCTAGCCTAATTTACTAGATGGATTGAAGTGCACCATGTAAAGCCAATTTTACCATAGTAAAATTGCTTTCACTGTGAGAAATTACTTAATAAACCACCTTTGTTAAGTAATTTATAATTAAACGCATGAAGAATAATTAAATAGATCACTATTTATTTGATTTCTTCTAGGAATAATTAATTAAACCATTGTTTAATTATTATTCCTTGTCATATTTGACCGAATCATGAAAAATAAACAGATAAATCATTAACTATCTTATTTTTCTCCGGGAATAATTAATTAATCACTAATTAACTATTATTCTTTACCAAATTTGACTAAATACCTTAGGAATAATTAAATAAATCCTAATTTGTTTATTATTCCTTAACTAATTCCTTGAGATGATAAATAAATCATTTATTATTTATTATTTCTAAATAAAAGTTTAAATACTTTTTCCCTCCTAAACAAATATAATAAAATATTCCAATTGGTTATTCCAAGAATGGGATCAATAATATTTTATTATTGCTCATTATTACAGGATAACTCACTATTTTGTTATAAATAGAAGGGTTTTCCATTCATTATTCACTTTTGATTATTTTCATTGTTGCACTAACTGTTGTAACTCCGATTATGTTCATTGTCGCACACCATATTTTCGCTAGGTTTACACATTATAGAGGAGAGAGACTTTACACAAGCTAAATACATTTAAGGATAAACAAGAACCCATCCCATAGAGGGGGGCTGGTAACATTTATTTGTTCCCTTCACAGGTGTTATAATAAAATTATTCTTTACATATCTGGTTTCCATTGGATGATTGGAGTTATTACTCTTTCTTTTTGTTGTTTAACTATGATTGTGGCATAGATCCAGACTTTGGCAGGTTTTGTTTCTATTAGTTGTTGCAGATCTACAATGTTTAGCATCCATTTATATTGTTTTGATTGTTTGTGATCCACAATCTTAAGTGGGTTCTTTTCCTACATCTTTGAGAACAAAACACTACAGCAGTTACATATTGTCAAAGGGATCTACTTACAGACAAGTGGGGAGAGGGATTCTAGAATTTTTTTTTTCAAGAAGAGCCCAAAGTTAAAGAGCCAAGAAAAGTTTGTGGCTACCTGTTGCAGGAAGATTCCTCCCTGGAAATTGTTCAAGAAAGGGAGACAACTACCAATGTTTCTCATCAATTCCATGATCCAGTAGCTAACTACATGGTATCTTTCTTTGGCCTATAACAATATACATCTATTCCAAGGCATGTGTCAAACCTTTGGTTTGAATTTTTTATGGGGTGCATGCCTATTTTAGCCATTGACTTTCAAGAACACAACCCAATTAGAAGGTTCATGGAGGAGATTAAAAACATTGAGCATCAAATATCAAGTTGGGGGCACATATCAAAAAAATTTCCAAATATTTTATGTGGTAAATGCATGTTTTATTTGTTGAATTTCTAGAGAACAATGGCATAAGGTTGAGTTGCCACTCTCTTTCTTCTTTTGCCTTCTCATGAGAAGAATGTGTAGAACTCATTCAAGTAGCCATTTGCTTGACTGGCTACATTGGAGAGAAGAGATCACCTAGTATATATAATTTCAGTAGGTGTGGACAATTGCCATTAAAGTTTAAAGCCCGAAGAGAAGGCCCTAAGACTTTGGTGGTGTGCTGTCAATTTTGTTTTATTTTCTTTAAATTATTTAGCTATGTCAGTCAATTAATCAGTTTGCAATCAGTCGGTTAAATTTTTAGTTTTTATGCTAACTCCATGCTAATGGATAGAAGGCTACTAGTTTGCAGGTTCTCAACACCTTTCCAGAAAGGCACTGTTCCCAGTTGGAGCCAATGTTATCACCTTCTTTAAAAAGTTTCCAGTTGTAAAAAGAGTCCAAAGGAGCAAAGAGTTTTACAACCATATTCCAAGCCATATAAGCACATAAAGCCCAAATCGGACCCTCTCCGAAGTATAATCCTCTGAAGAAGATTTCTAATGGTATGTGGAAGTCCTAGAATGGACTTATGGATCAAAAGTTAGAGCAAGTTGAATTTCTGCCTCTCAAAACTAGAACACAAAGAGAAAACTTGAAAAATTCTAAGTTTGAGTTTGTATCCATTCACCATGTGTCAAATCATCAATTAGAGGATCAAGCGTATGGTACATCATATATTTGGAGAGGAGCAGCAGTAGACGTTAGAGCAGGTCTGCGATCAATGATCGCCGATATCTCATATCAGTGATCAAAGGTTCCAAAGTACAACCCAAAAGTGGGAGGCATTTCACTGATTAGTGATTAGTGATCATGCATATCGGCGAAGAGTGAAATCCACATTCAGTAGAGTGAAATCGGCAATCGCCAATCGCAACAACGTTGGGCATGTTACAAGTCAGCAATCATCAATCCTTAAGTGACCTCAATTAAGAAATTGCAGGGAAAATATGTCGATTGTGTAAACTATCGGGGATGCCTAGAAATGATCTACAAAGGATTTCAACGAAAAACCAAGGGGAGACGAGCCTTTTCTCTCTCCTCTAGAGGGACATGTGGTAGAATACTATTGGTCTCAATAAAGCCATGTGGCATCTAACATAACCATGATGTGGCAGTACAGAGGACACGTGGCATACATATTCAAAGTTTTAAGGGGTCATATGGGGCCAAAACTAGGTTACACGTGTCACCATTCACAAGGAACCATGTGGCATTGATGACGTCACAGTCGGAGGTCACTAATAGACATTTTGTAACAATAGTAAAAGAAAAACCTTTGATTGAAGACTTCTGATTAGGGGGCTCCGTGGTGGGGATTGGCCCATAGTCACAAACAATTTGAAGAACCAATTTAGGTGGGGTTATGTGTTAAATGGTGATCGCACATCGACAATCACAACAATGGACCAACATGTAATCGACATTTTACAAAGGAACACATCGGGGAAACCTTTGATATCATGGGCCCAAAGCAAGGTGGACAAGTGGCATAAGGCAGATCACATGAATATATGTGCATTATGTATCAAAACCAATGGTTGGGTGGAAAAGTTAGTCAAAGCTTTTATAAAGTGAAGAGAGTTTATCAAAGGTTTTTTATGTGTTCAATATTTGGCGCAGGCCCTCCCTTATCCTCTTTCCACATGGGACAAACCATATCACACGTCACATGTTGCAAGTTTTGGAAGGGTGCACCAAATAAAGTGTCATGAAATCGTTGATCGCTAAGTTTTAATATTTCAAATGGGCCCAGGCGCTTAAGTGTGTGGTCCCATGTGTTACACATGGGGACCATTACCGATGTAGTATTGAAAATAATCACCCCCCGTCCTAGGTTCATATCATATAGTTTCCCCCTAATCCCCGAGGGCTAATGTCTAGGGGGCTAATTGGAGATTGGTGTTCACAGTTTTATCAAGTATGTTTAATTTGAAACTTCTGATCTCTGAGCTCCGATACAACTGTATAACTGTTTCACAGGGCATGGTTGGTCTAGTGGCTTGATAAAGAATGTAAGAAGGGTCATATGAGTTGGCAGTTGCACTCCAAAATTGTCATCATGGGTGATCGCTCCCCACTTTTGGAAAAGAAAGGATTAAAGCTGTTGAGACCAAAAGCGACAGGGAACTGGCCAAGAGTGTATGAGACATAATGTGGCATAAATGTGGCTTGATCAGAGGCCATCCAAGGAAGTGGCATGGAGATATTCTTACAACCATCATTTAGTTTTCACATGTTTTGTTATTTATTTGTTTTGTTAGTCTGACATTCTGTTTTATTGTAAAGAAAAAAATCTTTCTATTGTAATAGTTTGAGGCGATAGAACCTACACTCTGAGAAAACTAGTCATGTAGACAACTGGAAGCTCATGCCTAAGATAGTTTTGCAACAGATTTCCAAGTTCTCCCTCTCCTTATAAAATGAAGGAAGAAACACTTAACAAAGGGTCATAATTTCTGTTAAGGCTTCTCTCTTACGTGACCTTTTATGGATTTCCTAAAGGTCTGTCTAAAGCTTGTTGTATTGTTGGTTTTCTTCAAGAGATTAATACAAAGTTCTAGGTGATTCCAACTTATTATTTTTGCAGTATGTTATTCTCTCTCTATGTTACCATATATGTTTAAAGTTCTTCACAGATTGCATGTCAAGTAGCAGCTAGTTGTATTTCCCTTCAAATCCAAATTCATTTAAGTCAAAACATTGATGGATAATGCCTATTTCATGATGGAAATTGAATCTTTAAAAAGCCATGCATCTTAGCATTTCACAACACACTCTCTCTCTCTCTCTCAATCGTTTCTCTCTGAGTCTTGATATATAGAATTCTTAGGACTTAAGCTTTATATGATGGACTCCTTTTCTATTGTCTTCTCCCATTATCTATGTTTCAACAATTAAATCACTGCACATTCTTAATCTGATTTGGCCACCTTTGATTTAAAGATTATTTCCTAAGTACTCATGTACACAAGTTGTTTCATGTTTGGTACCTTTATGAATGGTTCTGAATCAAACCCATTTGCATTATTTGTGACAAACTAAAGTGTTGCAAGTCTTTAATATAAATCTATCAAGCACTCTTTAAGATGTCCTAGGAACTAGTATCTCCCTTCAACCCGAGGTTGTCTCTAGGAAGATTTCATATCTCCTGAATCACTTGTGCTACAGGTGCTAGAAAAAGTGACAATAGGTACAATATTTTTTCTTGACAAATAATGTTAATTCTCCTTATGGGGACACACTAGGCTTGATGTACCTTTTGTCTATCATATCTTTTTGCTGCATTTTTAATTCCACTAGTTCAAGTGTACTCATCCTATAGGGTTCTCTAGACCTAGGCAATTCTCTAAACATAAGCTCTATCAAAAAATCAATATCGATTTTGGGAGGAAATCCTGGTATCTCCTATGGAAACAAAGCCCTATGCTCCTACAACACTGGTTGGTCTTCAATTTTCAAATTGTTGTCTTCAATTGAATTTAATACATGTATAACATACAACATACATCACTTTCTGTTAGCTATAAAATTGAAATATCGCTTACTGACATGAGTTTTTTCACACCTTGTAAGATTATTTGTGTTCCCTCTTCATCTACACATTCTAAGGTTTTATTAAAATATAGTTTGGCTTATTGTATGCTCCATTCTAATCAGCAGGTCATATGACCCTAATGATAGCACATTCAAGGTTTATTGTGTGCGCAATCCACTCATTTCAAATTGTCATGCCTTAATTACTTTAGTAATTTTTCTTTTGTTTCTTGTTATTAGAGAAACCAACCATGACTTGGTGTGCTTCTTTCTCTGTAAAACACATGCCTCAAAAATTTGTGGTGCAATATAATTGAGGTTAGAACCTGGGCAATAAAAATTGAAATATATTGATTGGCTATTATACCTTCCATCTACACCTTTGATGCTTGGTGGTTTACTCACCGATTTTCAACAGCTACATAAATTCAAGGTACTTTTCAACTACATCATTGACAATAGTAGCCTTTTGGACTTTATAAATCATCCAATTATCATGATTTCTGTAAAGGTAATTTTGTATTAAGTAATTTTCCCCACACCCCTAACATTTCAATGGTCCTTTATTTGGTTCTTCTATCTTTTCTTTTGTTGACCTAATTGGCTTATCCACATTTTGAGCAGCATATTTTTGTTGGTACTAACCCCTTGTCGGAAAACTAAACTTGACACTTTTATGATTTATAATTTTAAAATTAAAGGCAATACACCTTATCCTATCCTCTCCATAATGAATCATTCCCCCCATTAAGAGCAAGGTTATGGCAAGGTACCTAATGTATAAGAACAATATAAACATGGAAGGAAGGATGCTAAGTCTTAGCTAAATCATTGAGAATCAAGAAAGATATTACTTTGCAAAATAACGATAATATTAAAAATATTGCTACATTTAAATGAGAAATCATGGTGTGAAAAAGAATTAGAAGATACTATAAGTCATCAACCCTAATATAAAAAAATGAAAAGATTATTGTAAAGAAGAAAATCAAGATTGTAAAATTAAGAACAAACTCTCACTAACTCCATGGTGAAACAAAAAAAAAAATTCCTAAAACATAATGGGTTGAAATAATTTCCCATCTTTGTGAAACTAAGAATATTGAAGATGGAAAAAATTTAACTACAACTATATTAAATCAAAATTTCAACTCATTTGTTACAATACCAAATTTAACTCATTAAAACTATGACTATTTAAAAATGGTTTTCTTGAAGCTTAAAAATGGTTTTCTTAAGTACAAAAATACATTTTAAAATAAATCAAATAATTCTTTAAGTATCTTAAAATGGAAGAAACCAAATTTATCTTAGAATAATCATAACTACCAACATTATAGAAAAGAATGAAATAACTATCAACACATCAAATCACACACTAAATATGATATTAATCCAGAAAAACTACAAATCAAATGAATATCCACCCTTAATATATAAAAGCACTCCCATTATGATTTTAGTTTTGCAAAGCTCATACAATCGATATATATATATATATATAAACTTTTCAATTTGGGGTTTTATAAATAAAAGTTGATTATCAGCTTTTTTATAATTTTAATTTAATTATTAGCAATTATTAGGTGGACGATAGATATTTAACCTCCATGGAATATGTTGAAATATTCTTAGTAGTATTCAGAAATCAAGAGTTAAGATTTATCTCTGAATTAGTTATGCTCTTTTAATTAATTTATCTCAAATTAATTAATTAAATAAAATATCATATCAAGACATTTTATATTGGGCATATGGTATATTGATAGGCCATATTGTGAGAATTATTTACAATTAAAATGGAACTATTATACGTAGAATTATGTAAGAATATCCATAGCTCAGTGGTGAATTTCCATAGTGTTGCAGCCTCAAAATTCTGCTGCCGAAACATGGGGGATAACCACCCGGTCTGGACCTTAAGATAGCTCCTTTTCCGTTTAAAGTGGTGGCTCTTACTGGGGATAATGGGACCAATTTCCTAGTTTGGATTTTAAGATGAGAGTGGGTGGTTCATGAGTATTTGCAATAGAATAATCATAATCTAAATGACCTATTCTATAATGCAATTATCTGACTAACTTATTCTAATATAAACCTCGGTATTCCTTTGTGGTATGCGATCTACAAAGATATCTGCTTAACATGTGATAATAAAGATTAATCACAACTAAACATAGAACGTATAAAGATAATTCCTTTGACTAAATAGTTAGTCAAGGAAATTTATAAAATATATCGCATATATGATGAGTTATATATGAAAATCACAATTTCATCTAGGCATCATACAAAAGTGCAATTAATGCTTAACAGAAAAAAATAATATCACATATAATTCATGAAAGTAAATTTTTGCCACTAATTAAAAGAAAACAGAAACAACGGTACAAGATAATAGTAACATATGTGCGAAGTCCTACTCATTTGACAAATGAAATAGACCAACTTCTTTCTTCAAATCAAATTGTCTCCCAAGAATACAATAGTGCATCAACAAAGAGTAGTCTGATATCTAAACAAAACGATCATGTTCCATAATTTCACCAAAGCATTCACAAACTTACAATAGTGCATTCTTTGCAGATGTTTTATGATAAAATTCTAGACCCTTCTCTAAATGCATGAGAAGGGTATAAATACTATTCTAACTAATGTGAAAAAAATAGATTATACAAAATTTGAGGAGGTTTCAAACAACCTTCCTCCTAACTAGTTAACTATCTCCAAAAATAAACAATGGCTAAATGAACAAAACTAAGAGGATGACTTGTTGTCTACCAACTTATCGTTCAAATCGCATATATCTGTCATCGGTTGAATTTGAAGAGGTTCCCCAAAATGTGTCCTGAGTCGTCCTGTGAAAATCACATCGGTGAGAGGTGGCAGCATCCGCTGAGACGTATGAAGAGAACATTTAAGAGTCATAATCTAGTTGTGCGGCTTAATGAGGTACTGCCAATACGAATCCCAGTTGGTCCTGGTCAATTTTGTAATTGCCTCCATTTGTGTCTCCACCTTTTCCTGCTAGCTTTTATACAAAGCATTTAAATCGGGCATTTCTTTCAGATTTCCTTCTTTAATTAGGTTGGTGGCAAAAAGGGTGTGATTCACTACCTGAATGATATTCTTTGATACCCTAGCTGCCCTTGCGACTGCTAGCTCGGCCTATTTGATTCTTGTGTCCCAATCTGTGAAGGGAATGTATTTATGAGTTTCCTCAATCTCAAGCAGATTGGCTTTCATTCCGTCTTCTATTTCCTTCCATTCGATGAACTCGGAGATTTTGGTGTTTAAATCGTTAAACTCTGTTCTCTGGTCGATTGCCTTATCTATCAGCTAGTCATTGGTGGTCAGATAAGGGGTAATGTGTGACATATTTTGGCAGAAATTCTCTTATTGCTTCACCAGAAGGGAATTTAATTCCAGTGCCTCTTTAACAAACTCTTCAGTAGTGAGAACATCCTAGTACCTTTCCATGGCTTGCTGCAATTCTTGGAGTTGCATATTTTTGGCCGATATATCTATTTCATGACTTATTTTCAAGACCTCCATGTTTTGGTGCAATTGGGTGAGTTGCTCAGCTGCTTTCCTATTTATGCTTGCTTTCTCTTCTTTGAGTTGTTGCACGAGCTATGCAATCCTCTCCTCAATCCTCTCGTCTTTTTCCCTTAACAAAGTAGAGACTTCAATAGCCTTGTCCATAGTGGCCGATGCATATGCTCCAGTGAACTGTGATAGTCTAGTCAAGTTCTCGGCTGGATTGAAAGGAATGTCCTTCCAAACTATGTCCATCGGCTTGTTTTCAAGTGGGAACTTAGGTGTGTCTACCCTTTTCCTTTTTCTCTACTTTCTTACTACAACCTTGTGGAGAGGACTATTGAACACATCAAGTGGAGGTATTTCAGTTATTTTCAAAACAATTTCTGATGTAGGAAGAACAAGGATAATTCCAGTATGTTGGGACATTGTCACTTGTTCCTCCATAGGCTTGGGCTGCTCACCGATAGACTTGGGCTTTGTATCCTTATGAACATGCAGAGGAGTTTTATACTCCACTGTTCCTTGGGTATTTGTCGCTTTGGGAGTGCCTTGCAATTTCTTCTTAAACTGATCCCACTCTTGCTCCAAACTACTGCCTTTGACCTCTGAACTGATTTCTATAGTCGGGGTGCTCATCACTTGTTTCTCAACTGACTTCATGTTGGACTTAGCTGTGTTAGTTGCGTCTTGGGGTTTCCCTGTGTTTTGGGTGTTCTTAGTATTTACCTGAGAATCTACTTGAGAACTAGGACCTTCACTATCAACAGTGACACTTGGTGTAGGCTTATCCTCAGGCTCTAACAAATGCATTGGGATCACTTCGAGCCTTTCATTTCTAAATTCCTGAAAGCTTTGAAAATCTTTAGGTTTCAGATTCACCTTTGCCAATTCGAACGCTTGTTCGAAGGATTCGGCTGACTATAACAAGTCTTCAAAATCATTATCCTCATGGTTGGAAATGTCATGCAAAAACAGATGGCATCCATAATGTAGGCACTAAAATAGAACGGAGGTAGGTTATCTGGAGAGGAGGCTCTCTTCTGTTGATATTCGTTAATGGTGGTGGCTAGGTTATCAGATAGGATGGAGGGCCAATTCATGATGTGGGAATTAACACAAGAATCAATCAGAGGAATCCATTCTATGGAAAACTTAGTATTATTGGGTAACCCATATAATCTACATAACATAGTTGCTGCATAGTTGTAGGGGTTTTCCAAAGAGGCTATAGCATACATACCTGATTTTTCATATTTGAATTTGTTATCCAATACTCTCCAATGCTGAATCAGCTTGAAGGGGTCTGGTTTCTTCTTTGCAAAGTTGGCCACAAATGTCTTGTCATAGATATCCTAAGGGTCGAGTATGTGGTACATTTTCTTCAAGTCCTCTACTCTGAACGACCCTATGAGCTCCATTCTTGAATTCCTAAATTGTCTATCTTCAATGATGAGGCTTTCAATCAACCACCTGATCATATCCATGTATGGGAAGATTTTAGCTCTTGCTCCTATCCTATGAAGGAAAGAATAGGAAGCATCCCTGAATTGAAGTCCCGAAGGCCTTGTTGAGTCAGTTGTTGCTCTTGTGATAGTGATTTTAGGACGTTTGTCCTCAAGCCTATTGTATATGACCTCCCAAGCTGTTGTACCTCTAGCAGCATCACAAACTGTATCAGAGAAAATAGGAGCCATCTCTGTAAACTCGGATTCAACAATGGTCTGCTTGCTCTATTTCTGCATCACCTTCCTTAGTGACTTTTGTAGCTTGCCTGAAATAGACAAGATACATCAGTGCAGACGGTATTGGGTAATTAAGGATGAAAGCTTCTCTGAAATGACTTTGGATCGTGAGAAAGGTTTAATGAGATAATCGATGTTAACTACCCATAACTTGGAAAATGATTATCCTTCATCAGGCCGCTAAATATTTATGAACCTATCAATTGTTCATTTTGATATTAAAACGTAATTATTTCACATGTTTTACCTCTCTTCGCACATCGCAATCTTTAAATGGATACAATATAGTGCTATCAGATGCATAAAGCGAAATGTGATTGTGAATATCGCAATATTGCATTTCACGAATTGTTAATGGACATTCTAATAGCATATAGCTAAATTTATTGTGAAGTTTGTGAAGTGCGAAGTGTGATTTGTGAAATGGCAAGGTGCTATTTATTGAGCTATCACAGCAGGAGATTTGATCATAGATCGCAAGTTTTTGAAGATGTTTTAAGACAGTCACATGGAAAAGTGTGATTTGTGATTTTCGATGCGGATTTCATCCTTAGTTCGTTTTGCGAGGTTTTGCTATGTATTATTATCCTAAGCATAAAAATTTAAAAGGGTCCCCATTTATATTTCTAACCTTAGCTATTTTTCTTCATAAATGGGGGGGTTGTTTCATAGTACAACAATTAGCAATTCACTTGCGAGAACCAGTTATCTTTGAGAAGTTTTCTAAAATTTATAAAAACACTTTCAAATTAATTATAGTTATAGGAATAATGATTACATGAGTTATAAGGTAAACAACATTTCTCTAGAATCATCATTACTTCCTCACTCTACTTATTCAATTACTTTAATCTTGTAATGATAAAAATATAAACGTTCACATCAACCAATAATACTTTTTAAAGTGATATAGCAGGTGTCTTCTGCAGATTAGTTTTTTGGTGTTTACTCATTTATCACAGATAGAGCCTCTGCTACCAGCAGGCATTCATAGCGTCGATAGGGTTATCTTTTAACCAACAATGATTCATTATCCCATCTATAGGAATTTTCAAATTTCAAAATGATATTCACTTGCTTTGAATCTCACTTGGACCTTGTCCCCTTTTCCTTTTTGAATATAATCTTTTTCTTTTTGGTTTCTTAAAAGACATTGTCTAGGCATGGTAACCTAATAATGACAATGTCATTCACTAGTTGTAACTAAACTGAACAAGCTGGCTCTTGATGAGACCCCTTGTCTTCTGATCGAGGAGATCATTAGCTATTACCATGTTTTGATATGCAGTATTGGTAATATCAGTTTAATTATTTCCCTATGAACATGGTAAACAAGCTCGTAATGAGACTTTTTATCTTCTAAGTTTCGTATATTTTAGAATTACACTCTGAGAAAAGAAAATTTTATCAGATGGGGTGAATCATTGGCTCTATTAAGATTTTTGGATGATAATGATAGAATTTATGAGAGATGTTTCAGCGTAAATCACATGATATTTCATTTGTCAATGCATTTCGAACCAACCAGTGTGGTTCATCGTCAAGACAAGTTGAAGAATCAAATCTAGATTGCTAGTTAAATAGTCAGAGCAGAACATCCAACAGCTATAATATTTGACCAGGCAACAGCTATATTGACCAACTAATGGCTATATTTGACTAGGAAACGGCTAGCTTGGACTAGACCCAGTGAAAAAGCGGGGGGGCGGGGGGCATAACTATATTTAAAAATTAAAATTAAAAATAGATCCAGTTAAGGATTTAAATAATTATTAAATTATTATTAAATTAAAAGTTAAAAGGGGGGGGGATATATGAATATAAAAGGTATTATATTAATTTTAATCTTTATTATAAATATACAAGTAAATTAATTTAAGTAATATATAGTAAGAATAAATCTCTAGTATTTATAAATATCTTTAATTGTTAGATTGTTTAATTAATAAAAAAATATTATCATAGATAAATTTCAATATTAAAGTAATTAATTTTCTTTTATTAAGTTATAATTATTAGAATTTGAAATTTTTAAGAATATTTAATTGATAATTTGTTTAATTATTTTAATTGTTAATTTGTTTAATTATTTATTATAATTATAAAATAATAACAACATATTATCATAGATTGATTTTCATAGTAAAGTAATTATTTTTCTTTTAATAATTAAGTTATAATTAAATAGTATATAACTAATAGCATAAACAAAATGCTGTCAAAATATCTCATACTATATAAACAACACATCAACGAACAAAGGCAAAATAGATAAGGATACGACATAACGAGGGGAAACTCACTTATAAGAAAACTAGAACCAGCTGCAAAAAAGGGTGGAGGGGAGGAAGCGAAGAAAATGACTAGGAAACGAGGGTTGGGACCCAACAATTACTGATCTTCTAGCCGTCCTTTCTATTGAGATTTCTCGGCCTTTTTTCAATCTCAAGGGCCTCCCTAAATTTATGGGAATGGAACTGCAACACTCTAGCAATAACACTGGCTTCTTCGATACAAACATGATGTTTGGTTTTCTCTGAATGTTCAACTAAAGTGGAAGACATGGTTCTCCTATGTTTAAGGTTAGTTGCATGCTCACTAATCCTTTGTTTAATGGAGCATCCAGTTTCACTAATATAGGGGGAATAAGGAATCATATATACCCGCTTCATGTCCTTAGGGTCGATCGGATCTTTCACTAACCTGAGGGACTTCCAAATAGTGTTAAGGGGTCTAAAGGTTGAGGGAACATTATGTTTTCTAAGAATCCTCACAATATTATCAGTGGTCCCCTGTACAAACGGAAGATGGACACCAGGGACCCGCTCTTTGGGTTCTCTTTTAGTTAACGAATTTTTGGCAGCTTTGAGGAAAGCCTTCTGACCCAGTTATCTACTATAACCATTCTTAGCAAAGACATTAAGGATATGGGATTTCTCTTTCTTGAAGCTCTTTTCTTCAGATATCCTTAGGGCACGAGTAGCGGGGGTGTTGAGAACACCCAACTTCTTAGCTAGGAAATGGTGGGAACTAGAATGAAGATACTGCTCCGTATGGGTTTTCTTACGGAACACTTGGTGGGAGAGTGTTACAGGGAAAAGTGTCTACACAGAACTGCTTATCCCACTAAGGAGTGGTAGCTACCTTAGAAACAAACAAAGTAAAGCTACTTTCATTTTTCCTTTATGAAATATAGATGAGAGAAGAACAAAGAAGACCAACCTCTGTCTTGTGCTAATCTCCTAGTTCGATTCCTCTCTCTCTTGATAGTCTTTCGCTACTTGCTCCTTTGTACGCCCAGCTTCACAGAGTACCTGTAAGATCACAGTAGCATAACACTATACAAGAACATGGATCTATAATCATAAACAATCTAGGATCAAATGTAAATTGACCATAGAAATGCATGAAACATAAATGACACAAGAGTATGGAGGAAAACTTGAATAGCTTTTATTGATAAACAAGAAAGAGCCAAGGGAGTTACAACCAGTTGTTCTAACCCAGCATCATCCTCTCAGCAAGTAAGCCCTTCTTCACCTCATACAAAGCTTAGATCACCCAACACTATGATGTTGTCTCAAGAAACCAACAACAATTCCTTACAATATGCAAAATTCCAGCCTCTGGATCTCTGGGATAAGGGATCCATATATAGATATCTGTAAGGGAGATGAGTCAGCTTGTGATTTGATTAGTGTCTTCCCTCTGATATTTCTTGCTTCCACTTGGAGATTGATGATCTCTTACTCATCCTTGGTCGAATTCAGAGAGGCAAGTGTAACAGGAGAAGTTTCTGGAAGATTCCATGCCTCTCCACCTCGCGGAATGACACTGCCATTTGTCACTTCTCGCCCATCGCACCCCATAGAAGGGATTTTTGAAATGCAATGCACCCACAGAGTGTACTTAGGTAAGATGCAACGTACTTTTCCTATGGAGCAGCTGAAATGATCCTGTTTTGACCAGTTTTGAGCAGTTTTTCATGGAGAACTTCTGGGAGAAGCTGTAATCAGTTGACCTTGTTCCTTTAGGGGTTAGAACAACACTTTTAGGGGCTTAGGAGCCCTTGGTTTATGAACATTTCATGCTTGGGGTTGCAGTGCCAAAAAATGTCTATAACAGTTGCCCCCTAAAGCATGAGGTCATTAATCTTTTGATGTGGGGTGAAATGCTTTATTATGAGGATCTGAATTTCTTTCAAGTTGGGAGGAGACCTGTAATAAGATACAATACAATACATTATCTTCATAATATTTTCATGATCTAGCTGAGGCAGGCATTCCCATGCTCAACTTTATAAATTCATTTTCATGTACATAGGACAGACAATCGTCTGAGTGTAGACTGATGATTCTGGTAGAGTCATCATCCCTTTGATTGGATGATTATCTGTGCAGCAATAATGTACATTTGATGTCTTTATTTCCCTGAATATATATCGCAGCCCAGATGGATGAAAGTAGATCTGGGGTCTTCAATCTCGTTCGATCTTCACTCAAAGTATAAGTCTATCCATGTGAGAGATGATCTGGAGTCGAACATGGAAAGACATCGTCTGATTACCAACCAATGATGTAAGTTGTTAACAAGACGAGAGGAAACACCGATAATGATAATGACCCTCAAGGTACTGCAATATAATTCACGTGGTGTGAATAAAGGACTTGGCATCGAACACCATGCGAAATCTTTCGGTCGAAGGCCATTGATGTAAACCTGTCGTCGGAAGTGAGAAACTTTCCATTGAGGCATGCAAGCTTCAAAATACTGAACGCGGTGTTCCTAGATCAACTTCTTGATAATGAGCTGACGTCGACAAGAAGCGATCTGTCACAGGAGGGCCTTAATGAATCCCACATCAATGACACGGAACTGAGAAAACGATTTTAATGGAGGTGAAAACGACCTGATGACATAAGGTTCAGTGTGGCGGTCATGAAAGAATGGAGTGTAAATGTATTGTAGCGGGTGAGACACAGGTGAATTCTCTGAATGACTTCTCTTGAACATATCGGCGGCATTGATGTGATGGATTGGTAGCATTAACCCCAAATGTGGATGGTGTGATGGGACCATGGTGATGTGACCGGTGAATGAAACAACCCAACCCGACTTGGATGCGGAGTGAAAGTGTCATGTTCAAGAGCGACTTGCTACCAACAAAGTTTCTTCAAGTTTTCTTCCTAATTTTTCCCTAGTCATTGCTGACCAGTACCTCTTTATTTTTGTCAAGCTTGAGGAGGATAACATATGCTTGTTCTATAATTTTCCCTTCGGGCAAACCCATCGCTATGTTTTAACGAGCCTAGCGATAGTGAAACTCGTTCTTGTCTGCTATGGACAAGTTTGTCGCTATTAAGTTTTAACGAGTTTAATGACAAAGATAACTTAGTCCTTTTCAATTTTAGAGAGTCTGAAAAGGGACGTAAAGGAAACTCCAATATTCCTTTTTCGTCATCTAATCCCTTAAGTCCGAAAAAGTATAAAACAATACAGAAGGGATGAATTTTCGATACTTTTAACGAGCCGAACAAAACAAGCGCTCGATCCCTCAAGTCCAAAAAGATTAAAATCTAAAGGAGGGATAACACTTCTGGTCCCTTTAACGAGCTGGAGAGGCCAATGGCTCGGCAATCTTTTCATATTTTATGAGTCAGTTGAAAAGAGCTTAAAGGAGACTCATTTTTTGAGGAACGAGTGATAAACTTGGGTAGCAGCTGATTCCAGGTAAGGTTTGGAATTTTCCAATCACGGCAGTGTTACAAGGATGGCTAGTGGGATCACTCTTCGCAGCTGTTCCTAAAAAAGGGGTAAACAATCAAATGGAGGTGAATGATCGGCCAATACAGAGTGGAGGTGATGATGAGAACACGACCAAGGCTTTAAAGGCTGAAGTACTACATTCACGATGGTTATTTACCGGGAAATAGTTCATTTTTTAATGAGCTTAAACGCGAGGAGAAACATTTGCTCATGGCTTATGTTTATTTTTTAACGAGCTTGAACTATGTGCTAAAACTGCTTGAATAATCCAGTCATATAATAAGAATGTCCCATTTAAAACCAGAAATTTTTAGAGTTTTGCCCCACATCCTTTCTTTATGCAAGTTAGGAAACGACCAATCCTATGATTTTAAAGGGTTAGAGGACCTACAAATTTAAAAAATAAATAGTCGCTCTTCGCTTTCATGCCAAAAGGTTTGCATGCCCCCAGGTATAAAATGAAGCTTCAAGGTCACCTTTTGTTCTACCGACAAAACATTTGTTTTATCAGGAAAGGTATACCTCTTTCAGGTTACCAAAGATTGTTCTATTCACAGCGCAAACAAAAAACTTCCTCGGCGATGTCTACTGAAATACACAAAAGCGAGTGGCGGAGACGACTCCACTCACATAACTTTGTCGAGGAAATCTTGTTCCAGTCTAACCCCCTCTTCCAATCATGGACGGGAGTGCAGTCTAGTCATATATCTCTCGCGGAAACCTACCCTATACCCTAAGTTTTCCTGTCGAAGCAGACCAGGGTGCATGCCCCCTGGGATTCAGTCATGTCCCCCGAATCACTCGCGCTCATCAGGTGGACGGACAGGAGATTGATGAGACATTCCTTGTGTGAAAAGACCATTTAGGGATGGTATATGACTATTTGCTATGTGTGATCCGAGAAATGAAAGCTGGTCTACGAGCTTGACCACTCTTCCTTCGTGCAGAAAACACATTACTCTAAAGAGTGATGAGACAATGGCTCCCATGCAATAAATATAGTCTCGTCCAAGGAGTAGATTATAATCCAGGGGTCCTTGGACTACCATTACGTTCATTTGAACGGTTTTCCCTCTCAATGTTATGGGCACATTGGGAAGGATCCCTAACGGTCGACTGGTTCCTTTGTCAAAGCCTGCTAGATTTCTCATCTCAGGCAGAAGTGATGGTGAACCAAGTGCTTTCCAAGCAGTCGAGGAAAGGATACTCATAGAAGCCCCTTCATCTATGATGGTACCAGCCATAACCATTCGATATATTTGAGCAATAATTCGGAATGGTACACTAGCCGTTAAACGGGGTCTGCCTAGTTGATTCCAGTCGAAGGAAACAACTAGGTTGCTTCGAGGTGGGACCGAATAGATGGCCGGGTATGACTCTGACGAACTTCCTTCCTGCGGTAAAGGAATGGGTAAATTGCCCCCATGTTCATCGGAGTCAGTGCTTACGAAAAGAATTTGGACGGTGTCATCCTTATTCTCTTCTGTGACTGTATCATCCGAAGATGGAACCTCTAAAGGCAAGACCGGGTCAACTGCCGCCTCGACCTTTTGACTTTCGTTTGGTATGGGTTCAGATGGTTTTTCTTCAATGATAGATGCTTCAGCTGAACACCTGGGTGGGTCAGCTGGCTTTTCAACTAGTGACGGACTCGGCAAGAGTTTTTTTATATCCAGGAGGAAGTCGTAACGGTGAAACCGGACGATCATCCAAAACTCTTTTAGCCTCATCTAATAAGGGACAACGGTGGACAACATGATCACCTTCGCACATTTTACAAGGAAATCTATATTTTCCTTTTTGTCCTGGGGCTTCACTTTCACTAGTCGACGGTGTGTTTTCAACATGATCATCAAAGGTTGACGACACCGGGTTGTGCAAACGAGGGGACCAGTCCCTTAAGATCCAAGGGATGCAAGGACAATCTCTATGATAGTGGTCTCCTTTGCAAATGACACATGGCGATTTAGGCCTGGTCGGTGCAGTGTGTGGATTTTCGCTAGACGACGCTTGGTTGCCCCCTTTCGCTTTTGGCTCCTTCTTCTTCTTCTCTTTCTTCTTCTTTTCCTTCTTCTTCTCAGGTACTTGATTTTTGGCTTTACCAACCCCATCAAGCGAAGAGGAAGGATGAGAGGAAGAATTGGAGGAAGTAGAAGGTTGGTGGGTAACTCTGGATTCGTCTAGTTGCTGACTCAATTGTTCAGGAATTGCGGTGTTCTGAACGACAGAGGTTGAGAAGAGCCATACGGGCAAGCCGATTGTCAATCCTGGAAGCGACAATGTGGCCATATGGGGCGCACCAACATCTCCCCAAGAGGAGAAGGGACTAGGATTTCCTCCAAGGGGAATTCCTTGGTTGGTGGGTTCCATTTTCTCAACCTAAGATCAACGTAGGAAAGGGTGATGATTATTCCGTTTAAAATAAATTTTAGACGCTTTGACACAACTTGTTTTTTCAATTTTAAAGAGTCGAGAAAAAACAAAAGATGACTCTAGTCGCCTTCGATTTTTAATGAGCCTGAAGTGACAAGTGCTCAGATGGACCTTTTTGTTAAGGAGTCTGAAAAGGAACGAAAGGGACCGCTCTGGAAATCTAGGTAGAGGGATTACCAAACCAATCACAAAACTGCAGAATACTTTTTATGGTATGGCAGTCAATCTTCCTGAATGTTGTGTTCAGTGCATTGCGATCGATAGGGCAGCAGACACGGCTTCCTATGGATAAAGGATTAAGCCTATTGTGGTCTCCCAAAATATACTTGACGATACGTGGGAGCACAAGTCCGTACTGGCACTTATCATCTCAAAGTGGAGGAATCACCCAACCATCAGTGAGAACAACAGTTACCAGGCTTTACGACGCCAGAATACGTCTCTAGCCTAGACTTCTAGATGTTGTGCATTAGGTTCCAAAGCGTTGTTAGATTCATTAAATTTATTTTATAGTTGATCTTGCTTAAGAAATTTGTCTTTCAGGTTCACCGCGAGATGTAGATGTATAATTCCTAAAATGCAATCTAAGATGATAAACAATCTTTTATCTTCTTTGTGCAATGAAAATCCTAACTACTAAGGAAAGAGAGACATTATTCTTTCACAAAGAGCAAAGAGCACACACTAGATGCACTGTCCTAAATCAAACCAATCAAACAGTCTAAATGCAAATGCACATACATGTATTTATTTTCGGCTTTCTTAGTATGTGAATGGTAAAAAGAAAGCTAATGCACAAATCTGAATTACCTTTCAAGCGACAATTACTAACAAGTTTCTTTTCGAAATCAAAAATGGAGACAATCACAACACTTTACGATTTGGAAATGAATACTTGCTTTCGACACTAGAAAAACTACAAATTCAGACCAAATACAATAGTAACAGGGTAATCGACTATCTACAGCAACCAAACTCTTTCCTATGACTGAAAACGACACCTGCGACACTTTCAAATCAAAGGACGATAGTACAATTACGTTATTTTTTGCAAAGGAGAACTGAAAATGACTCAACAAATACACAAAAACATTCACAGTTCTTTGCACATTGGAGGCAGAATAACAGCAAGGAAAAGGGGTTTCAACAGAGATATACTGATTACAGGCAGCAAAATTCATGAATAGAACTAAAAAGAATGAAGCACAGAAACCAAAACTGAACAATGCCTAGTCTGATCAACACACCTGTAACACAGGGAACTTGAAATGCAGCGCACATACTACACTCGGGAAGTGCGCTGAATTTCAGATTCACAGAACAGTACCTGTGTTGGGCCAGAGACGAGACTTTGCTTGGGTTTCGGGTCACAGTTTGCAGTTCAGTTCATGAGTTTTTGCCGAGCAAATGGTAATCAGTAATGCAGCAATCAGGGGTAGATCTAAGGAGGTTACTAGAGCTACCACAAAGGCCAATCAGAGAGTTTGTAAATTAGTTGTTTAATTTATAAACAAAACCCGGAGATTGACTGAAGCAGCATTTATCTACTTTGCATTTGCATAGAAAATGCAGTTCGAAAGCTACCTGGCTTGACTTCAGGCTCCGTATGTAAGTTTATAAAATAAAAAATCAAGGAAGATAAACAAACAAACTAATTCGTCCCCAGCGGAGTCGCCATTTTGTTACAGGGGAAAGTGTCTACACAGAACTGCTTATCCCACTAAGGTGTGGTAGCTACCTTAGAAACAAACAAAATAAAGCTACTTTCATTTTTCCTTTATGAAATATAGATGAGAGAAGAACAAAGAAGACCAACCTCTATCTTGCGCTAATCTCCTAGTTCGATTCCTCTCTCTCTTGATAGTCTTTCGCTACTTGCTCCTTTGTACGCCTAGCTTCACAGAGTACCTGTAAGATCACAGTAGCATAACACTATACAAGAACATGGATCTATAATCATAAACAATCTAGGATCAGATGTAAATTGACCATACAAATGCATGAAACATAAATGACACAAGAGTATGGAGGAAAACTTGAATAGCTTTTATTGATAAACAAGAAAGAGCCAAGGGAGTTACAACTAGTTGTTCTGACCCAGCATCATCCTCTCAGCAAGTAAGCCCTTCTTCACCTCATACAAAGCTTAGATCACCCAACACTATGATGTTGTCTCAAGAAACCAACAACAATTCCTTACAATATGCAAAATTCCAGCCTCTAGATCTCTAGGATAAGGGATCCATATATAGATATCTGTAAGGGAGATGAGTCAGCTTGTGATTTTATTAGTGTCTTCCCTCTGATAGTTCTTGCTTCCACTTGGAGATTGATGATCTCTTACTCATCCTTGGTCGAATTCAGAGAGGCAAGTGTCACAGGAGAAGTTTCTGGAAGATTCCATGCCTCTCCACCTCGCAGAATGACACTGCCATTTGTCACTTCTCGCCCATCGCACCCCATAGAAGGGCTTTTTGAAATGCAACGCACCCACAGAGTGTACTTAGGTGAGATCCAACGCACTTTTCCTATGGAGCAGCTGAAATGATCCTGTTTTGACCAGTTTTGAGCAGTTTTTCATGGAGAACTTCTGGGAGAAGCTGTAATCAGTTGACCTTGTTCCTTTAGGGGTTAGAAAAAAAAATTTCGGGACTTAGGAGCCCTTGGTTTATGGACATTTCATGCTTGGGGTTGTAGTGCCCAAAAATGTCTATAACAGAGAGGGAACCATCACCATTCTTAGATATAAGAATATCCAGGTGTTATAGACATATTTGGGCACTGCAACCCCAAACTCATATGTCCATAAACCAAGGGCTCTTTAGTCCCTAAAAGTGTTGTTTCATACCCTAAAGGATCATGGTCAATTGATTACATCATTTCCCAGAAGTTCCACCTAAAAAACCACTTAGAACTGGCCAAAACTGGACCATACTGACTGCTCCATGGTCAAGGTGTGATGCATACTGGCTTCCCCACTAATTAGGTGCAATGCATGCTGAAAAAGCCTTCTGTGGGGTGCGATGAGCGAGAATAGACAAATGGTAGAGATAGTTTGCTAAGTGGAAGATCATGGAATCTTCCAGAAACTTCTCCTGTGACACTTGCCTCTCTGAATTCGCCCAAGGATGAGTAAGAGATCAATGAAATCTCCAAGTGGAACCAAGAACTATCAGTGGAATGACACTAATAAAAAACCCAAAGCTGACTCACACCCTTGCAAGACATCTATAAATGGATCCCTCATCTGAGAGATCTAGGAGGCTAGAATTTGGTAATTTGTAAGGAAGTGTTGTTGGTTTATCTGTGAGAAGAAACATTGTATTGTTGGGTTATCTTTCTTTTCATGAGGTGAAGTGGGCTTCTATGCTAGGAGGATGATGCTAGATCAAATAGCTGGGTTGTAGTCCTCTCTTCTATTATTAATAAAGTTCTTTGAGTTTTCCTCCATATAATCGTGTGTTTGTGAATCTTATTGTTTATGAATGCAATTGTATGGTCAATGTGTTTTTGATTCTACATTGTTTATGATGTTTTAGATAGAGATGGTTTGATGGTTTTCTGTTACTTTGACTCTACAGGTACTCTTTGAAGTGGGAAAAGTAGGAGAGAAGTTGCAAATTCTATCAAGGGAAAGAGAAATCAAGCAAGGATCCAAGTGGAAGATCCAGGTTGGTCCTCTTTTCTTCCCTCTTATCTATTACACTTAAAGGAAATCTCAAATTGCTTTGATTGTTTGTTTTCTAAGATAGCTACCCATTTTAGTGGGACTAGCAGTTCGAATTGACACTAGTTTTCCTTGAAGCAAAATGGCGACTCCATTGGGGATCAAATAGTTTGTTTTGTTTGTTTATTGTTTGCTTTATAAACTAAAAACGGAGCCTGAAGTTAGCCAACTAGCCTTCAAACTGCCTTCGCTATGCAATTGAGAAGTAGATGAAGTCAATCCCTGGGTTGGTTTATGAACTGAACATCTGACTTACAAGAATTCTAAGTGCCCTTGTGGTAGCTCAATAACCTCATAAGATCATACCCCTATACTTTGTTTTTACTGTCCATCATAACTCAACCTAAATTGTTGAACTTAGTTGCAAATTTTGAGCAAAAACCAAACTTAGTTTCGCTCCCTGGTCCATCGCACTGTCTGTAACTGGGCAGCCTGTATGCATCACACCTCTTGTGTGTTGCAGGTGAGATGCATCCATGTTTCCCTGTGTTGCAGGTGCAATGATTGAGTGATACTGTTTCTCTCTTTGAAAGTTGGTTTTTTCCTCCTGATTTTCAGCTTTATTCAGTAGTTTTGTTGTTCATGATCAGTATCTCATTGCTAAAGCCTCCTTCCTTTACATTATTCAGCCTCCATTGATTAGGATTTGTAAATGTTTTTATGTATTTGTCCATCATTTACTGTCCTCCTTTGTCGAAAGTAGCTTAATCAAACTGTCGTTTTTTATGTCAAAAGTGTTGTAACCGTCATTTTGAGTCAAAAGAAGAGTGTCATAAAGTCTTCCTCTTCTAGATAGCTGATTGTACTTTCTTCATTGTATTTGATTTGAGTTATTAGTATTTGAAGTTTCAAAATCAGTTTTCAATTCGAAATCGAAAAGTGTCGTTTTAGTCTTCCTTTCATTTTGAAAAGAAATTATTAAAGATGTCATTTTGAAGAAAATAGTTCAGATCTGTACTTAGTTTTCCTTTTTTGCATTATCACATTAAGGAAACGAAAAACAAATACATGCATGTGCATTTGAATTGTGACTGTGTGAGAAATATGATTTAGGAAAAGTGCATTTAGTGTGTGCTCTATGCTCTCTGCTGAATGAAATCATACTCTTCTTTCGTTTGTAGCTAGGATTTTCATTGCTAAAAGAAAATAAACGACTGTTTATCGTTTTAGATTCAATATTTAGGAATTGTGCATCTACATCACGCGGTGAACCTTGAAAGACAAACTTCAAAGCAATATCAACTATAAAATAAATCTCAACGAACATAAAAATACTTTGGAATCTAATGCAACACATCTAGAAGTCTAGGCTAGAGATGTGTTCTATCGTCGTAAAACCTGGTAACTATCGTTTTCATTGAAGTTTGGGTGGTTCCTCCTCTTTTATATGAAAAGTGCCAGTACGGAATTGTGCTCCCCGTACCGTCGAGTATATATTGGGAGACCACAATAGGTTGATACCCTTTATCCTTAGGAAGCCATGTCTGTTGCCCTATCAATCACAATGCATTGAACACAGCATTCGAGAAGATTGACTACCGTACATAAGTCCTTGGTAATTTCTCTATCATTTATCACCAAGGTGTATTTTGCAGTTTTGCGATTGGTTTGGTAATCCCTCTGTCTAGATTTCTAGAGAAGTCACTTTCGTTCCTTTTTGACTCCTTAAAAGAAAGATCCATCTGAGCACTTGTCACTTCAAGCTCATTAAAAATCAAAGGCAACTAGAGTCACCTTTAACTTTTTCTCGACTCTTAAAAATTGAAAAAGCAATTTGTGTCAAAGCATCTTTAAAATTTATTTAAATCAGAATAACATCCTTGTTCCTTCGTTGATCTTAGGTCGAGATAATGGAGTCCACCTATTATACTCCTATACCAATAGGTGTCATATTTCATGATTGACTTGATGAGCTCTGTAATATGTTCATCCCTTTCCTTGCTGCAAAGGTTTCCATATTATAAAAAAATAAAAAAATGTAAAAAATGTAAAGAGGATATACCCTAAAAGAAAAATCAAAGGGTAAAAAGAATAAACTGGTAAAAAAAAAAGTGAAAGAAATGAACCCCAAATAAAGAAAGACCAGGAAAGTGTGCAAGTCCAAAATGCCACTACTTTTTCATTTTCTGTAAATAAAGCATTGTGTGCAGCTTGTTAATTTATGCCACAATTGATGAATGGCCAAACAACTTAATCTTGGCTAGTTCATATTTGAATTTCCTGTTTTAGAGATAGAGAATAAAATCTGACCAAACTGTTTAATCTTGGCAGATAAGTAGATAGGTAGAGTAAATAAAAAGGAGCTCAATAGTTAAATATGAGCCCTTGGATGTAATAAGGGCAGACTTAGGTAGGTTTGCCATGCAAAGAAAAGAAAATTTGATGAGGGTTTGCTATTCTAAGTGCACCCAAAGAAAGAAGGAAAAAAATGCTAGGCAAAGTAAGCAGGGTAGGTAGAATGGTGTTGCAGAATGATACTTGTGATGGATTATGTTTCTAAAAAATGTGTTAACTTTCACTTCTATCACAAGTGCATGGTGGACATTATACTTGATGCAGCTCAAGTGAGGCAAGGTTGAATAACTAACTCCCCTTAATACTTTTCCCTAATCATTCACTAACTCCCCCAAAAATATTAAGATCTGTTATTAATATCACTAAAAAGCCACTCCTTCCATTTCATCAATTGCCTAAGTAAAACCCCATTTTTACTTAGGAAATTGGCCATATTCCTCATATAAACCCTTTTTTCCTTTGGCCTAAGTTTTAAATATAAAATCCTAACATTATAACTTAGCGCTTTTTATTTTTCAAAATTCATATTAATTTTTGACTCTTATTATATAAACTCCTGGATAAGATGTTACCCTTCCCGTAATATATAAATATATTCAAAAACCACCAAAAAAATACATATCCCTCCCCCAGTCGAATACGACCATAGTCACTGTGTAATCGTGGATTAATAAGTTTATTTGAAACTTATTAAGAACCATAACCTTTCCCCCACCATGCCAAAGGGTTAATTAATAACCAGTCCCGCAAACCAATGAAAACCACCCCGATACATTTAAAATGTGGTTTAATACATCAGGCCCGTAGCAATTAAACCCCCGCCATGTTCAAAACCCGTCAGCCGTCCGATCTCCGCTCCATCATCCAACAGTCGACGATCAATATTGCGACCTCCTAACTGCCGAGCATTAACGTGTGATCGGCTAGCAGTTTTGCGCCCATACTCTACCATGCGTCGCCCTCTTAGTATGCTCGCTCGCCCACCACCCGAAACCACCTGGCCCCAAAAGCGGTGCGAGGCAAAACCATTTACCACCCCCCCCCCCGGCTGACGTCATCTGCTGACATCCTTCATCCTGTGTTGACATCACCCACCACGTCCTCCGCCACGTCATCTGCCCCCGTACTACTTACGTCATCCGTCCTTCAAATCATAAAATCTGCCGAAACTTCATTTTTTCAAATAAAAGGGTAAAATCGTCATTTTTGCTATATTTTTCTGCATATTGTGCTCCAGGCATAAAATCGACCGAGTTCATGGGTCCAATTTCTCGACCGCCTCCTAACCAGAAAAGACTCCATCAACGAGCTCGCGACCTCAACCAACCTGCCATTTACAATTTCTTCCTCTTTAAACGCAGTTTAAACCAAACAGAGGGACTTCCGAGTTTGCAGAAGAAAGAAATAAGATATACAAGGATATTTGCTACCCTAATCAGTGGACCTTCAGAGACATGAATTGCCAGAGGAAATATGATTAGAAGACACGTTAGCAGTTTTGTTTTACCAGAATGCGATGGATAGTGATGAAGAGTGTCAGAGAAGAATTAAAGAGTATCAGTACAACATTAAAGTGTATCAGTTCAGCGATAAAGGGGTCAGATTAGAATTAAAAAGTGGCAGATCAGAGGTAAAAAGCACAGTTAAGATAGGCAGCCAGCGTAGAGTTACTACAAAAGACAAATACCAACTGAATTAAAGAGCCTGCCTCCAGCACAAACATCAGTGATCTTTTCCTATTTTCAAAGACTAGTTGTTTCTATTTTTATTAGTCATCCTAGATATTATCTCATAGCTGTTATGAGATATTTGTTGTACAAATTTGTTGCATAAATACCCCCTCCATTGGAGTAGTGTGGGGGTATTCCTAGACTCTGTTGTAATATTGAAATTTTGGAATAAAGAGCTGTTGGAATCAACTGTTGTAGGGCCTACTAGATGAAGAATTGAAGCAGAGGACTTGTCACAGATTTCTTGAATCAACCATTGGATCAATAAGTCCTCTATATCTTGTGTTTTACAGTTTTCTTGTTTATTATATCATCTGTGTTTCATAATTTGAATGATAAAGAAAAGGTTAATTTCAGAATATGCTTGATTACACTATGTTTTTAGTCTTTATTGTTCTTAGTGTTTTCTTCAGAATTAGAATAAGCAGTGAAATCTTAATTGCTCGTGTTTCCTGATTCTTTCATGTTGATTATTTGTTAAAGAATTCTTAACTACTCCTTATCAGTAATCATCCATTTTCCCTCTTTCAACAGGTTGAAGGATTCTTAACTGCCCTTCACCCATTTGAGCCCATTCCATCTGTTTCAAGTCTCTATTTGTTCCATGTTTGACTACCTTGCTCAGTGAAGCCATCCTCTGTTAAGAAACCAAATCCAGAAAGCCATCTTCTTTTACTCCATTAGCCCAATGGACTGAACTACTCAGTTTTACCTCTCTGTTCTATCGAATCTCACCACCCAAACTCAAACAAACCCTTGAACTTCATAACTAGCCTAATACCTTTAAAAACAAAGCTAAATCATAAAGAGAGAACCCTCTCTGGATACAAATTGGCTAGATTCTGTATCTAAAAGATTGGTTTGTGGTTACCTTGGCATCCTTCCCTTTCTTACAACTTTTGGGAAAACCTGAGTGATAACACCACCAATCAAGGAATCCCTCTTAGGGGAAATCCTAGTCCTTTCTCCTCTTGGGGAGATATTGGTGCTCCGTATATGGCTACATTGTCCCTTCCAGGAATCACAATCGGTCTACCAGTATGGCTTTTCTCGACCTCTATCATTCAAAACACCATAATCCCTCAACAATCTAATCAACAACCAGATGATACTGAAGTTACCCCTTCACCTTCTACTTCATTGTTTCTCCTTCCCCTTCTTCCTCTTCGCTTGGTGAAACTAGTGACACTAAAAACCAAGTAGCTGAGAAGAAAAAGAAAGGGAAGGAGAAGAAGCATCCAGCTAAACAAGGAGGCAACCATGCATCATCTGGTGAAAATCCGCACACTAAACTTTCCAAACCAAAATCTCCATGCATAATTTGCAAGGGATACCACTACCATCGAGATTTCCCTTGCATTCCATGGATCTTGAGAGAATGGTCTCCCCGTTTGCACCATTTGGTGTCATCAACCTCTAGCAGTTAGGTTGACAACACACCATCAACTAGTGAAAACGAAGTTAATGGACATAATAGAAATTTCAAATTTCCCTGTAGGTTATGTGAAGGTAATCATACTCTTCCCCATTGTCCTTTTCTGGATGAAGCCAAAAGTATTTTGGATAACCATCCTACTTCACCGCATCGACTTCCACCTGGATATAGGAAACTCTTGCCAAGTCCTTCGCTAGTTGAAAACCTGATTGACATAATTCAATTGTTTATCAAATCACCTATCATTGAAAGTAAACCTTCTGAGTCCATACCAGACCAAATTCAACTGGTCAAGATGGCAGTCGACCTAGTCTTACCTTCAGAAGGAACACCTTCGAATGATACAGTTACCAAAGAGAATGAGAACGACACCATTCAAATTCTTTTTGTCGATACAGAGTCTAATGAACTTAGGGGCAATCCACCCATTCTTTTGCAATAGGAAGAAAGCCCCCTAGTTCATGAGATTTATCCAACTGTTTATCCGGTACCTCCTCCGAGAAGTCTAGTCATTTTCTTTGATTTGAATCAACTAGCAAAACCCCGCCTTCCATATAATGTACCATTTCGAATCATAGTACAAGTTTACAAAATGATCGTGTCTGGCACTATCATAGATGAAGGGGTTTCTGTGAGTATCCTTTCCTCAACTGCTTGGAAAGCGCTTGGTTCACCATCGCTTTTGCCTGAAAAACAAAATTTGTCAGGCTTCAACAAAGGAACCAATCGACCGTTATGGATCCTTCCAAAGTTACCGATAACTTTGAGAAAAAAAACAATTCATTTGAACGTGATTGTTGGTCAGGTAAATCCCCTCTGCGGACAGAGGCGATCCCACTAGCCTATAACAGAACTAGCCACAAACAAACCACGCTGCTATGCAAGTTCCTAGTTATGCATCAAAGGTGAATCAAGAAGACTAACTTGGAGTCCAACGCTATGATTGAAGCAGAGTTGATATCCTCGCTCCCTTGCTCCAACAGATCACAAACGAACACCTGCACATGCAAAGGAAGAGACAGATACCAACATAAAAACTACCAAGGCACAACTATATTTCAGTCAGAAAGGAAATAAATCAACACATCACCATGATAGATAATGAGATTGGAACTATAATAGCAGTCGCTTATCAATTAATAAACAGGAAAAGTTACAACCATTGTTCTGACGTCGACCCTTCTCCTGGCTGGGCGAATAACTATATGTGTCTTGCCATGCATCTCCTCTCCGGCAGCATAACCTCTCTAGCACTCACTAGCATCCCTCCAAGAACTCAAGAACTCAACATCTAACACTCCATGACCAATAATCATCACTACTATCACTCAATCACTAAATCACTAGCACTAACACTCTAACACTAGCCAACACTAGCTTGTCCAATGCATAATGACAAGCTTATATAGATGGAGAAGGGAGGAGGATACGATGAACCGGGACACCTTTTGCGGATTAGCATTATCCTCAAAAGCCATAAAGATGGATAAAGCTCGACAAAAGACTGATTTTTTATCCTCAGAAAAGCTCCATGTAATGAAGGAAAAAACAGTCGGACGTGCGTTAAGGCAAAAAGCACGAATAAATTTGGTTGGCGCGACTGTTGCTCTAAGACAGCGCGCCAATGGTCGCGCCCTCTTTTGAGGATCTCCATCATTGGCGCGGGTAGGATACTGTGGACTTGCGCCAATGGAAAAAGAGCACTTTTTAGGGATGATCTGCAGAAGGTGTCTTCAGGGAACATGGAGTACTTACTCAGGGGAACATAATGCAAGTGTTTTTAGCCTTTGTCACTTCTTATAACTCCCGAGATGGGTCCTCCAAGGTACGACAAGAGGAGTAACAGGGATGGTGACAAATTACTGTGTAACAGATGCCCCCTAAAGCATGAAGTCCGAGAGATGGAGAGGGGTGAAATGCTTTACAAGAACACACATAAGAACACATATAGTTACTGCCGCCGAGGAGCTGTATCAAGAGACATGACTGATAGTTCAATTACATGATGTACTTGGTATGGTCGCAGCCATCCATAAGAGAGTACATAAATAATCTGGATCCATAGTATGGACGCAGCCATCTGGTTAGGATCAATAAACTGACTCAGGTATGGTCGCAGCCATCCAGTGAATGAGTCAAGTATCAAGAATCACGCCTGGATTACAACAGACACAATCCAGGGTCTTGCGCTCCATCTCGACCCGAACAAGAGTACAAGTCCAAGCATGTGAATATATGAGCTGAAGTCGAACATGCATGAACATCGTCTGATTACCAGTCAATAATGGAAATTGTTAACAGACGCGAGAGGTACCACCAATAATGACAATGGCCCTCAAGGTACTATAGGTACAATCTATGACGTGTGAATCAATGATCTGAAGTCGAACACCCGTAGAATCATTCGATCGGAGGCCAATGATGAAAACCTCACGTCTAACACGAAGAACCTGCCATTGAGGCATGCAGGCTCCAAGGCACCGGAAAGGAGTCTCTAGATCAACTTCCTGGATAATGAGTTGAAGTCGACAGGAAGTGACCTTGATCGAAGGTGGGCCATAATGTTTCCCACATCATTGACACGAGACAGAGAGATGAAGTTGTGAATCAAGATTGTGCGAACTATCAGAGGGAGGTTGTTTTTCAGAGGTCAACTTCTCTTGAACATATCGGCGGCACATTAACGGAATTGGCAGTATTTGACATCAATGTATCAAAGGTCATGACGACGACGCAATGAGTGGATGAGAGGTCAAATAAGGTACCCAAATCCATGGAAGCAAGTGAAAGATATGAGATGAGATATCCCCACCCCGGACACGAAAGCAAAAAGTGCCATGTTCAAGAGCGACATACTGCCGTTACGGTAATAATTATGGTTCAAAAATTTTCTTTTCCCCCCGCCATTTCTGGCGAGTACCCCAGTTATTTTTAACAAGCTTGATGGGGATAGCATATGCTTGTGTTGTGACAAAATCCGATGTCATTAAGTTTTAACGAGTCTGACAAAGGAAGAACTCGGCGTCTTTTCATGTTTAGAGAGTTTGAAAAGACAGCAGAAAAGGAAACTCCAGGGATGTCCTTTTTCGTAAAGTTGTGTCTCTCGGGCCCGAAAAAGTATAAAATAATACCCGAAAGAACCGCTCGATCATTACGATCGAGGAGTACTTTTCATAATTAGTGATTTTGACCTGAAAAAGTAAAAAAGCGGTCAAAACCACGTCGTTTCGTAACCACTAACGAGTTTGAAACGACAAAAACCCGGTAATCTTTTTATGTTTTAACGGTCGATAAAAAGAACTTAAAACGACCGCCCCTTATCACCATTTAATGAGTCAAGAGGAGCGACTCGGCAATCTTTTCCTCTTTAAATGGTCAGAAAAGAGTTGAAAGCGGACCTCCATTTTTATTTTCTTTAACGAGTCAAAAAGGGAAAAATACTCGGCAATCTTTTCATATTTTACGAGTCAGAAAAGAGCGTAAAGGCAACTCGTCCTGAAGGAACGAGTGGTATAAGGGATAGTAACTGGTTCCGGTAATGGTGGAACTCACTTAAAACACGTAAAGGTTAAGAGGCTGGCTAATAAAACCACTCATCGCTGCGGTTCCTCAGGAAAGGAGAAAACAACCAAGTGAAAGCATATGATCGGCCAAAAAGATGGTGGCGATGGAATGAAACAACCAAGGCTCATCTAGCAGGATTTAGCGGATAAAAGGCAATCACGGGATGTAAATGGGTTCATTTTTACACAAGCTTGAACCATGGAGAACTTTGCTTGTTAAAATTTTTGTTGCATGCCCCCAGCATGATGCCCCCAGCATGATCATACAAATCGAGGTACATGCCCCCCAAGCTTCATGGCATTCACGGAGTGGATGGAATGAAGGTTTACTTGGAAAGACTCGATTTTGAAGGAGGATGCATGCCCCCCGGGCTTCAGTCACGCGCCCGGGTGAGCTGCCGTCATCAGAATGACGGGGTGGGTGCTGGGGCATTTCCTGTGGAAATAAGACCATTTAGGAATGGCAGATGACTATATGTGAAGTGTGAACCGGGGAATGAAAGTTGGTCTACGACTTTGATCGTTCTTCCTTCATGCGGAAAACACATCACTCTGAAGAGTGAGGACACAATAGCACGTATGCGATAAATATAGTCTCGTCCAAGGAGTAAATTGTAATCTAACGGACCTTGGACTACCATGAGACCCATTTGGATAGTCTTCCCTTCTAACGTGATAGGTACATTGGGAAGAATTCCTAAAGGTCGAGTGATTTCTCGATGGAAACCTATGAGGTTTCTCATCTCAGGCAGAAGCAGTGGGGAACCAAGTGCTTCCCAAGCTGTTGAAGAAAGGATACTCACAGGAGATCCCTCATCAATAATTGTACCAGCCATAACCATGCGGTAGACTTGGACTATAATTCGAAATGGTATGGCGGCTGGTAACCGAGGATTAACCAATTGATCCCAATTAAAGGAAACAACTAGGTTGCTTGGAGGTGGGACTGGATAGACAGCCGGATATGATTCTAATGGACTTTCTTCCTGGTGTGAAGGAATGAGAGGGATGCTCACTTGATCATTAACGTCTATGTCAATGAATAGAATTTGGACGGTGGGTTCTTCATTCTTGGCAGTGATAACATCATCTAAGGAGGTAACTTCTGAAGGCGAAACCGGGTCACTTGTAATCCGGACCGTTTGACTGTTGTCTGGTTTGGATTCAGATGTAGGATCATCTAGGGTTGGAAATTCTGAAAGCAAAACCGGGTCACTTGTAAGCCGGACCTTTTGACTTTCGTCTGGTTTGGATTCAGGTGTAAGAGCATCTAGGGTTGGAAATTCTGAAAGCAAAACCGGGTCACTTGTAAGCCGGACCTTTTGACTTTTGTCTGGTTTGGATTCAGGTGTAAGAGCATCTAGGGTTGGAACTTCTGTAGACAAAACCGGGTCACTTGTAAGCTGGACCTTTCGAAAGACCGGGTCACTTGTAATCCGGAACTGTGGACTTTCGTTTGGTTTGGACTCAGGTGGTTCATCTTTGATGATCAAGTGGTGCGTAGATGATGAATATAAATCACTTGCTCCGACCAGGGACTGGTCTGGAGCAGGCGGAGCACAGATAGGTTCAGGAAGAGAAAGCTGGACTAAGGAGGAATCATGTTTGATCACTTGGTTAGTGGAGAGATGCTCTGCAGTTGTAAAAAGACGCTGATATCCAGCGGGTAGTTGGGGTAAGGGATCCGACAGACTTGCCAACAGACGGGAAGCTTCATCCATAAGTGGACAAAGGCGAAGGAGATGATTACCTTCACAAAGTCGACAAGGGAAACGAACCTTCCCTTTTCTGTTACCAACTAGTAAGGTATCGTCGATTTGCGACAGTAAGGGGCGAGTCGGGTCACGGGACCATATGTGTAGGATCCTGGGAATGCCAGGACAATCAGAAAGAAAATGGTCCCCTTTGCATAACCGACAAGGAGACCGAAGCTTTCGGGGAGGAGCAGAAGGTGGTTCCACTTCTGATAGCTTCGTGGTAGACACGACCTTTCCCTTAGGAGTCTTCTTCTTTTTGGTCTTCTTCTTCTTCTTCTTAGCCACCTGGTTAGTGAAATCCAAGGTTTCACCAGGCGAAGTAGAAGATGAGGACGCATCAATAGGCGAAGAAGGCAAGGGGTCCACCTTAGAATCAACATGGTGTTGTTCGGGTGGAGGAGGTGGTGGTGGGACAGGAGTCATCACACTTGAGACCACCGAGTTTGAAAACAACCATACGGGTAAACCAATGGTCAACCCAGGCAAAGATAATGTTGCGATATACTGAACACCAACATTTCCAACAGAAGGAAATGGGCGAGGGTACCCATCAGGAGGAACACCTTGGCCGGTGGGCACCGGAAAGGCTGCCATTGAACGAGAAATAACCCTACTCAAGCTAACGCAAACAAAAATCTAATTGGGTAATATTATCGTGGCCAATAAATTTTAAGACACTGAACTTAACCTTTTCATTTTTTAAGAGTCGAGAAAAGGATAAAAGATGACTCTAGTCTCCTTCGAATATTTAATGAGCACAAAGTGACAAGACGCTCACAGGCACCTTTTCGTTTAGGGAGTCCGAAAAGGATCAAAAGTGACTGCTCTGGAATTCTAGGTAGAGGGTATGCCAAACTTTTCGCAAAACCACAGAATACTTTTTAGGGTACGGGTGGTCAATCTTCGTGAATGCTGTGTTCACTGCATTGCGAATCGTAGGGCGGCTGACACGGCTTCCTATGGATAAAGGCTTTATTCCTATAGGGGTCTCCCAATATATACTCGACGGTACGTGGGAGCACAGTCCGTATTGGCACCTATCGTTTCACCGTGGAGGAATCACCCAACCACTCGACGATAAACTACCAGGTTTAAAGACGCCGGAACACGTCTCTAACCTAGACCTCTAGAGTGTTTGCGTTATGTTCCAATGCATTGTTATGTTCATTGAGTTCATTTTAAAGTTTATCTTTGATTATGTTTCAGTTTTTTGGTCCTACCGTATGTGATATCTCAAAAAAATTTTACATGCAAACTATATGCCAAAATTAAATCATTTGATTCGATGAATTCTATCTACAGGAGGGTTGAGATCTTTTTCACAAACGAAACGATCACTTCAACAAACAACAAAGACCCTAATGCAGCTAATAACAAGAAACGAAATTTTGTCTTTTTCTTTTTAATAGCAACAAATAACAATAAATGCTAACTACTATGATGCAAGAGATTTTTTATTTTTTCTTTCCTTTAAGATGGCATGATGCATGTAAACAAATTCTAAGAGATATGCACAATCCAAGTTCAGTTAATGAAATAGAACCAATTCTGAAACACTAAAATGAACCATGCAAGCAAGGAAAAACACAAAGACTAGTGAACTTCAAAGAGGCTAGAAGTGAAGTATTCAGAGTATAGAAGATCAAGCTTTAACAAAGCACTGGATAGGTGCAGAACACAACCAACAAGTTGACTGGATAATCAAGAGATCGAAACTTCCCACAGAAGGCTAGTCATGCAAAGCCCCTAGATATCCTAGGGCTGAGACGAAAATCAATAGAAATGAGCAAACAGCTGAGGGATACAGGCTAAGACCAGTCAAGCAGAGGTTCAACACAGTTCCAGAGGCTGAGAGAGATATATAGAGAGACTGAAAGAGCTTTCCACCCACACACAGGCAAAATTTACAGAGCTGGCGCGACTGTCAGCCTGCAACTTGCGCTACCACAGGATTGGCGCGAGCTGCTCTTGAGAAACATGCGCCAACTGGCGCGACTGTCAAAGAAATAACCGCGCCAATTAAGCTTGCCAACTAGAAAAATAAATGATACGACCTCAGGTCGGGTTGACAGTGCTCAGATGGGTCAAACAGTAAAGAATAATGTCAAAACGAACTCAGGAAGCTCATTCACTCAAGCAAGCAGAAGAAAATTAACATGCAAGACAGAAATCAAATAGTTCCTCCCCAGTGGAGTCGCCAATTTGTTGGTCAGGTAAATCCCCTCTGCGGACAGAGGCGATCCCACTAGCCTATAACAGAACTAGCCACAAACAAACCACGCTACTACGCAAGTTCCTAGTTATGCATCAAAGGTGAATCAAGAAGACTAACCTAGAGTCCAACGCTATGATTGAAGCAGAGTTGATATCCTCGCTCCCTTGCTCCAACAGATCACAAACGAACACCTGCACATGCAAAGGAAGAGACATATACCAACATAAAAACTACCAAGGCACAACTATATTTCAGTCAGAAAGGAAATAAATCAACACATCACCATGATAGATAATGAGATTGGAACTATAATAGCAGTCGCTTATCAATTAATAAACAGGAAAAGTTACAACCATTGTTCTGACGTCGACCCTTCTCCTGGCTGGGAGAATAACTATATGTGTCTTGCCATGCATCTCCTCTCTGGCAGCATAACCTCTCTAGCACTCACTAGCATCCCTCCAAGAACTCAAGAACTCAACATCTAACACTCCATGACCAATAATCATCACTACTATCACTCAATCACTAAATCACTAGCACTAACACTCTAACACTAGCCAACACTAGCTTGTCCAATGCATAATGACAAGCTTATATAGATGGAGAAGGGAGGAGGATACGATGAACCGGGACACCTTTTGTGGATTAGCATTATCCTCAAAAGCCATAAAGATGGATAAAGCTCGACAAAAGACTGATTTTTTATCCTCAGAAAAGCTCCATGTAATGAAGGAAAAAACAGTCGGACGTGCGTTAAGGCAAAAAGCACGACTAAATTTGGTTGGCACGACTGTTGCTCTAAGACAGCGCGCCAATGGTCGTGCCCTCTTTTGAGGATCTCCATCATTGGCGCGGGTAGGATACTGTGGACTTGCGCCAATGGAAAAAGAGCACTTTTTAGGGATGATCTGCAGAAGGTGTCTTCAGGGAACATGGAGTACTTACTCAGGGGAACATAATGCAAGTGTTTTTAGCCTTTGTCACTTCTTATAACTCCCGAGATGGGTCCTCCAAGGTACGACAAGAGGAGTAACAGGGATGGTGACAAATTACTGTGTAACAGTGATGGTAGTTCAAGGTCCTTTAGATTACAATCTACTCCTTGGACATGACTATATATATAGCATGGAAGCGATTGTTTCCACACTCTTTCGAGTGATTTGTTTTCCACATGAAGGCAAACTGGTGTAATTAGTCGACCAGCTTTCATTTCCCCGGTCAAACACAGCGACGAATCAACCATCATCCCTAAATGGTCTCTTTGTGTCAAAAATGTCTCTTCAACCTTCATTCCATCCACTTAATTACCGGGAGTAGTTCGGTGAATGTAATGGAGTTTTAGGGGGCATGCACCCTAGTCTGCTTCGGCAGGCAAACCCAAAGGAAAAGAGAGATTTTCTTGAAGGTCATATGATTGGACTGAGAAAACATTCCCTTGTAGTTTATGTGATCAGTCTGAAACAGATATTTCCTTGAAAGTTTATATGCTTGGATTGAAAAATCATTTCCTTGTTGGATATGTGATCAATTTGAAACATGTATTTCCTTGTATGTTATGTGATTGGAAGCTCACCATTCACCTTCGTCTATTTCGATGGGCAAAGCCAAGGAAGAGTTTTTGTCTGCTGATAGAAAAAATCCTACCTAACCACAGGAACTTCCATATGGCAACCTAGAAACTCTCCTTTTCTGAAAGACCTGGGGGCATGCAAACCTTTGTATGCAAGTGAAAAATGACCTTTGGTTTTTTTAGCTTTTAGCGTTCTCAACCCTTAAGCTTTTTAGTTTTCCTAGCTTTGTAGCTTGGTCATTTCTAGCCTACATAAAAAGGAAATGAGCACATGTGATAGTAGAGTTCAAGCTCATTAAAAAATAAACCTACCAATAAGAGACATCTTCAAACGACTGGTAAGAGCAATGTTTCTGCAAGGTTCAAGCTCATTAAAAAATAAACTTTCCAAAGAGCAATGTTCTAGCAAGGTTCAAGCTTGTTAAAAAATAAACCTGCCACTGAGCATAGTTTCTCTTGATTCAAGCTCATTAAAAAATGAATCCACCTTTGGTAAATAACCTTTGTGATTGCCTTGCTATCAGCCTTTTTGAACCTTTGTTGTGTTCCTACCATCACTTCCATTCATTTGGCCGATCATACACTTCCACTTGATTGTTTACCCTTTTGAGGAACAGTTGCGACAAGTGATTCAGATTGACACCCTCTTCACACTGCCATGTTTTGAGAAGTTCCAAACTTACCTGGAACCAATTGCTACCCGAAAATACCACTCGTTCCTAAAAAAACGAGTCACTTTTAAACTCTTTTTAAACTCATTAAATATAAAAATATTGTCAAGCCATTGGCCTTTCCAGCTCGTTAAAGTAAGGGGAATGCCATCCTTCCCATATATTTTAATCTTTTTGGACCTGAGGGATTATCAAACAAAAATATCGAGTGCTTGTCTTTTCCGACTCACTAAAGCAATCGAAAAGTCATCCCTTTCGTATTATTTTATACTTTTTCGAACTTAAGGGATTATGATAAGAAAAAAGGACTATTGGAGTTTCCTTTTCGTCCCTTTTCAAACTCTCTAAACAAGAAAAGGATCAAGTTATCTTTGTCGTTAAACTCGTTAAAACAATAGCGATAAACTTGTCCACCCAGACAAGAACAAGTCTCACTGATGCTAGGCTCGCTAAAAACATAGCGACAAGTTTGCTCGAAGGGAAAATTATAGACCAAGCATATGTTATCCTCCTCAAGCTTGATAAAAATAAAGAGGTACTGGTTAGCAATGACTGGGGAAAATGGAAGAAAACTTGAAGAATTTTATTGGTAGCAGGTCGCTGTTGAACATGACACTTTCACTCCATCACCATGATTGAGTCAGCTTGGGTTATTTCGTTCACCATATCACCATTGGTCCTCCGTACCATCCATGGGTTAACACTACCAATCCATATCAGTGTTGCCGACATGTTCAAGAGAAGTCATTTAGAGAATTCACCATCCAACAAATGCCTCATCCATTGCAATACCTTCACCCTTCATTTTTCATGACCGCCATTCCTGAACCTTGTATCATCAGACCGTTTTCACCTTCAGAAAAATCATTTTCTTCATTTCGCTTCGCAGATGTGGGATACATCAAGGCCCTCCTATGACAAGTCACTTCTTGTTGACATCAGCTCATCATCCAAGAAGTTGACTTAGAAACAACCCTTTCAGTACTTTGAAGCTTGCATGCCTTAATGGCAAGTTTCTCACTTCAGGGGACAGGTTTACATCAATGACCTTCAACCAGAAGATTTTGCATGGTGTTTGACATCGGCTCATATATTCACACCACGTGAATTGTACTTTAGTACCTTGAGGGTCATTATCATTATTGGTGATTCCTCTCGCACCTTTTAACAGCTTACATTATTGGCTGGTAATCAGGCGATGTCTTTCCATGTTCGACTTCAGAACATCTTTTCACATGGATTGACTTGTACAATCGGGCAAAGATTGAATGATTTTGAAGACCCCAAATCTATTTTCATCCATCTGGGTTGCGATATATTCAAGAACATAAAGACATCAACTGTGCACAGAATCTACACAGATAGTCATCTAAGCAAAAGAAGATGACTCTTCATATGAAGAATCACTTTGTCCTATGTACATGAAAATGAATTTATAAAGCTGAGCATGGGAATGCCCGCCTCAGCTAGATCATGAAAATAATATGATGATGATGTATTGTATTGTATCTTATACAGGTCACCTTCCATTTCGAATACCTCAGATCCTCATGATAAAGCATTTCACCCAACATCAAAAGATTTACGACCTCATCCTTTAGGGAGAAACTATTATAGACATATTTGGGCACTACAACCCAAAACTCATATGTCCATAAAACAAGGGCTCTTTAGTCCCTAAAAGTGTTGTTTCATACCCTAAAGGATCATGGTCAACTGATTACATCATTTCCCAGAAGTTCCACCTAAAAAAACCACTCAAACTGGCCAAAACTGGACCATATTGATTGCTCCATGGTCAAGGTGCGATGCATACTGGCTGCTCCACTAGCCAGGTGTGATGCATACTGAAAGATCCTTATGTGGGGTGCGATAAGCAAGAATAGACAAATGGCAGAGACAGTTTACTAAGTGGAAGATCATGGAATCTTCCAGAAACTTCTCCTGTGACACTTGCCTCTCTGAATTCGCCCAGGAATGAGTAAGAGATCAATGAAATCTCCAAGTGGAACCAAGAACTATCAGTGGAATGACACTAATAAAAAACCCAGAGCTGACTCATGCCCTTGCAAGACATCTATAAATGGATCCCTCATCTGAGAGATCTAGGAGGCCGGAATTTGGTAATTTGTAAGGAAGTGTTGTTGGTTTATCCGTGAGAAGAAACATTGTATTATTGGGTGATATTTCTTTTCATGAGGTGAAGAGGGCTTCTATGTTGCGAGGATGATGCTGGATCAGATAGTTGGGTTGTAATCCTCTCTTCTATTATTAATAAATTTCTTTGAGTTTTCCTCCACATAATCGTGTGTTTCTGAATCTTATTGTTTATGAATGCAATTTTATGGTCAATGTGTTTCTGATTCTACATTGTTTATGATGTTTTAGATAGAGATGCTTTGATGGTTTTCTATTACTTTGACTCTATAGGTACTATTTGAAGTGGGACAAGTAGGAGAGAAGTGGCAAATTCTATCAAGGGAAAGAGAAATCAAGCAAGGATCCAAGCGGAAGATCCAGGTTGGTCCTCTTTTCTTCCCTCTTATCTATTACACTTAAAGGAAATCTCAAATTGCTTTGATTGTTTGTTTTCTAAGATAGCTACCCATCTTAGTGGGACTAGCAGTTAGAATCGACACTAGTTTTCCCTAAAACACTAGGAAAGGGAGGCCACCATCAACTTCCTATTCCATGGTGAACTTAATGGCCGAGGATTGACTATTGATATGATCAAAGAAGAGATCTAACTCCTCTTGTCCATGAGACCAGATGACGTTAGTGTCATCTACATATCTTTTCCAAAGCTTAGGTAGGAGGGGGGTCGAGTTTAGAGCCTTGGATTCAAAATATTCCATAAAACGATTCACAACAATAGGGGATAGGGGTGAGCCCATGGCAACACCATAGGTTTTCTCAAAGAACTCCCCTTCAAAACTGAAAAAGGTGGAAGTTAGGCAGATCTTAACTAACTGAGTGGTATCAGGATCTGTTAGGCGGTTGATCACCTCCATGGCCTCATTTATAGGGATGTAAGTGAAGAGGGAAACTACGTCAAAACTAACAAGAATGTCCCCAGGGTCAAGCTTAAGGTCCTTGAGTTCCTCAATAAAGGAAGCAAAGTCTTTAACGAAGGACTCCATATGACCAACTAAGGGTTTAAGCTTTAAGGCAAGGAACTTCACAAGAAGTTGGCCATTAAGTTCACCATGGAACAGGAAGTCGATGGTTGCCTCCCTTTCCTGGATATTCTTATTTCTGAGAATGGTGACGGTTCCCTCTCCCACGAAGTGTTCCATAAGAAAACCCATATGGAGCAGTATCTTCATGCCAGCTCCCACCATTTCCCAGCTAAGAAGTTGGGTGTTCTCAACACCCTTGCTACTTGTGCCCTAAGGTATCTGATGAAAAGAGCTTCGAGAAAGAGAAATCCCATCTCCTTAATGTCTTTGTTGAGAATGGTTATAGTAGATAACTGGGTCAGAAAGCTTTCCTCAAAGCTGCCAAAAATTCGTTAACCAAAAGAGAACCCAAAGAGCGGGTCATTGGTGTCCATCTTCTGTTTGTATAGGGGACCACTGATAATATTGCGAGGATTCTTAGAGAACATAATGTTCCCTCAACCTTTAGACCCCTTAACACTATTCATAAGTCCCTCAGGTCAGTGAAAGATCTGATCGACCCTAAGGACATGAAGGGGGTATATATGATTCCTTGTTCCTGTGGAACCCCCTATATTGGTGAAATTCGACGCTCCATTAATCAAAGGATTAGTGAGCATGCAGCTGACCTTAAACATAGGAGAACCAAGTCTTCCGCTTTAGCTGAACATTCAGAGAAAACCAAACATCATGTTTGTATCGAAGAAGCCAGTGTTATTGCTAGAGTGTCGTAGTTCCATCACCGTAAATTTAGGGAGGCCCTTGAGATTGAAAAAAGGCCGAGCAATCTCAATAGAGAGGACGGCTGGAAGATCAGTAGTTGTTGGGTCCCAGCTCTTGTTTCCTAGTCATTTTCTTCGCTTCCTCCCCTCCCCCCTTTTTGCAGCTGGTTCTAGTTTTCTTATAAGTGAGTTTCCCCTCGTTATGTCGTATCCTTATCTCTTTTGCCTTTGTTCGTTGATGTGTTGTTTATATAGTATGAGATATTTTGACAGCATTTTGTTTATGCTATTAGTTATATACTATTTAATTATAACTTAATTATTAAAAGAAAAATAATTACTTTACTATGAAAATCAATCTATGATAATATGTTGTTATTATTTTATAATTATAATAAATAATTAAACAAATTATCAATTAAATATTCTTAAAAATTTCAAATTCTAATAATTTTTTTTTTTTTTCTCGATTAAGACTAAATCTATTAAGTAAAAATATTGTACAATAGGATACATCCCAAAGATGCAAGAAACCGGCAACTGGAAATGATAGAACTATCAACCTCGGTTCCGGAAAAGGAGCTAAACAAGCAAGGAGCTACAACAAGTCACTAGAAGCTGAAAGAAGCATGGTAAACTACCCTGAGAGGGTAGAGGCTTCAACACGAAGCTTTTTCCCTTTTCGTTTTTTGACTTCCACCCAACCATTTGGTGGTGGATGAGCGAGTACAACTTGAAGATTGGGATCCTCCACCGGGGATCCCACCTTGGGGAAGCCCTCTTTTTCTGAATCCGAAGAAGAGGACGAATGGACACGTTTCTGAGCATTGGTTGCGTCAGAGGAAGGCGCCAGACCATCGGATGAGGGGGCCACGGTATGAGGGGCCTGTTCTAATTCTTCATCGCTATCTTCATCTTCAGAGCTGGAGGAACCAGGATCCACCACTGGAGGAGGAGAGCAAGGAGTCCAACGCTTGGGCTTGGGCTTGGAGGCATTGGCTTTGTTCTTTTTTGCCGGGCGAGATGGGCATGTATTCTGCAAATGCCCAGATTGGTGGCAATGGCGGCACCGAAAAGCCGTGTTCTCGTAGTCCAGAGTTTGGGTCCAAACAAAGTCGTTTATTTTAAGGTTGATTTGTTCTGGAAGACCTTTGCTTAGGTCTAACATCGCGCACATTCTTGCATATGAGTAGAGACCTTTAGCTTCCCGCCACATATCGCCACTGAGGAAGCTGCCTAGGGTGTCTCCTATAACTCTGAAGACACGGGTACTCCATAGGTGGGCAGGAAAATTTGGAAGCCGAATCCATACCGGAGTCTTGGTAATGACTGCAGTGGCTGGATCGAAATCTGGGAACCAGGGAGTTAAGAATAACCTTGCATTTCCCATGAACCAAGGGCCCTCTTCTAATGCCTTATCATAGTGCTTACTGTTGTCAAATAGGACAATGAAATAGCCTTTCGAACAGAAAAAGATCTTACAGTGATGAGTCCAGTTTGCATGGATCCATGCATAGAGATCCTGAGAACGCGGCCACAGTCCATTAAATCTGCAGATGATGGCTCTTTCAGCAAAATCTTGAAGTTGGGAAGCCAGTTCTTCATGAATGAGTTCGACAGAGGGAACTTCTTCGTTCTTGTCAACCAAGAAGACCTTGGATTTAGGGGCTTTCGGAGGATTGGGATTCTCAGAGTGGACAGCATCTTTGTATGAGAAAGGACAGGTAGAGGATGATTGCCCCGCTGCACCTCCTCTTAAACGAAGGGTCGCCACCACCAAGCTGTTCCTGGAAATGCCGTAAGAAAAGAGAGGAAGAGGGTCTTCAAGCTGTTTACCTTGATAGAGAAGTCGCAGAATGCTTGATGGAATCCCCAATCTGCGCTCTAGCTTCACTTTGAGATCCTGCACCAGATCTGCAGGGCTAACCCATTGCATGATGGTGCTGCCTGAAGGCTGAGAGATTTGAATCTGAAAGGAGTCAGATTCTGGCTTTGAACTCATGCCAAGAGTACAGATCTCTGGATCTGGCCAGAGCATGGCCTGTTCTGCCTGCTGGATGACCGGATCTGGCCAATCGTTGACAGATCTGAGGCTGCAGCTGCCTTTTGGAGAGCCGTTGTTTGCTCCAGATCCATATGGAGACCATGCGTATGATGGGGTCAACTGCTCTGGTTCGTGGCCAAAGCATACAGTTTTCTGACTGGCCGAGACCCTGATGGCAAGTTCAGATTTTCTGTGAAGCCAAGAGGGCTTCGAGCTTTTCTTGCTGCGGCTGTCCTGAACGCTGGGCAGCTTTGCGTGAAGGATAGCTGTAATGACCTGGGCGGCCGTGGGTGAAGATCGAAGCCCCAGCTCGAGTTCAAGCTCCTCAGCTGCGGCCAAATAATACAGCTCTTTGCCTTGACTGCTGCTACAGAGGACAACGCGGCCAGTCTTGGATCCGGACGCCTTCTGATCAAACCCTGATCCCGTCGTCGCTGCTCCTTTCTCTGGAAAGCAACGATCAAGAAATGAACCGGCGTCTGTAGGGTTCATTTTCCAGAGCATAAGGGTATATCTGGATGCATTATAGGAGGACCAAGAATGGACTGCCCCAGCAACCAGATCGGCGACGAGAAGATGGGGGGGAGCTCTCAGGAAATATATGTAATCATGCATGCCAGAAAGGAGATCAGATACCTGCGATTCCGGTTTTGAACTCGTCTCATCGGCTGCAACAGTGCTGAGCAGGGGCTGGGCGGCGGCCGAAACAGGGGAGGCGGCAGAGAAAAGTCTAGGGTTCATCCTCGGCTCCGTCTCGGCTATCCTCATAAGTAACCTCAATATTCGAAGGAACATAAATTCTAATAATTATAACTTAATAAAAGAAAATTAATTACTTTAATAAAAGAAAATTAATTAATTTAATATTGAGATTTTTTTTTTTTTTTTTGTTGAATTTGTCTACTCCTATATTGATACAAAAATATTTTTACAAAGAGGTAGTGGCCTTGAGAAGTCTAGCCCAGAGATGCGGCATGCTCACATTACATAGCTGAACACTGACCAAAAGGACTTGCTGAAGACTGACCATAAGAGCTTCTAGGACCATGACCATGACTAGTTCATAGAAACAGAATACGCCAATATCGAAACTGAAGACTGACCAGAGGTAATTCAAAGACCAAAACGGGTTGACTGGGCCCATACAAATAAAAAGGGAAGCACTGCCCAATTCAAAACTGAAATCTGACCCATTAAACAACTGTAACCATAACTGAGACCCAAAGACACAGTCAGAAGAATGCCACCCACACAGGGGAAACCGACAATTTAACTTTAGAAAAAAGGTCTGAGCATGAGAACTGTAGAGCATATAATGACTATAAAACAGGAGGGAATTGAGCACTTTCGAGCAACAGAGAATCAAAAACCATTGGACGCGGACCTGATTAAGCTTCATGAGAGGTGGAAGGCGACTCTTCAATGATGCGACACCCCTATTTGTAGGGATCTTCATCCTCAGAGGGATGGCCCTCTTTGCTTGAAGAACCACCACTAGGAGGGATGCTCAGACCAGCTTGAATGTTCATGTCCTGGGTTGCAATGCCACTAGGATCCTTACTCTGCTTGTTGTCAATCTGAGAAGTGCCATGCTTATCTTCCGCCCTCGTCTCCAAAGTCACCCCTAGTGTCACAGCAACCAGACCAGAAGTATCATCTCGAAGCTCAATGGTGACTGTAGCTATGAAGGAGAAATTATTGAGTGTACAGGGGAACTGAAAACGAGCAGTGTGAGATTGAGAATTATGAGAGCGCGCTGCTGAATTATGCTGCCCTCGACCCCGTCCACGACCACTCCTGGTAATGGGATAGCGGTCATAGGAAAAGTCCGAGGAATAAGACAAGGAGTCCGAAGTAGAGGAGGAGGGCTGGCAGATAACTCGCCCACGGGAACTTCCCCTCCTACAGTGCATTCTCTGGCGCAATCTATGCATAATGAAAAGAGCAGGAGGTGTTGAACAGGCAGCAGTACTGCGAAGGCAGGGGGGACTGAAAGGGGCCTAGCTTCAGCTCGTGGAGGAGCGCTAGGAAAGACTGAGGACGAGCGAAAACTGAATTTGCAGAATGGGCTTTGTGAAACATGAAATCCTGGCGATAAATCAACACAACATTCTAGAGCACAACATTTCCCTGGGCTGGTCCAAGAGCGAGGCTCTACGGTAGAAAGGGAACAACACGAGCGCAAGGGAGGAGCATGAATGAATTCTTGGAGGGGAGCCATGACAGATGAACTTGCAGGCTAGTGTGGAGGTACGAGCTGCATTAACGCAACATTGAAGATGTTACAAGAAGACTTAAATATTGGCATCACGCGAGGCTGGATGGCGGTGGTAATAAGCCACGCACCAACCCACCAAGCCACCCATGTACAGAACGCAATGTTACACACCCACATCCGAGAAATTTAATATTGAGATTTATCTATGATAATATTTTTTATTAATTAAAAAATCTAACAATTAAAGATATTTATAAATACTAGAGATTTATTCTTACTATATATTAATTAAATTAATTTACTTGTAATAAAGATTAAAATTAATATAATACCATTTATATTCATATATCCCCCCCCCCCGGCCTTTTAACTTTTAATTTAATAATTATTTAAATCCTTGACTGGATCTATTTTTAATTTTAATTTTTAAATATAGTTATGCACCCCCCCCCCCCCTTTTTCATTGGGTCTAGTCCGAGCTAGCCATTTCCTAGTCAAATATACACGTTAGTTGGTCAATATAGACATTGCCTGGTCAAATATTATAGTCGTTGGATGTTCTACTCTGACTATTTAACTGGCAATCTAGATTTGATTCTTCAACTTGTCCTGACGATGAACCACACTAGTTGACTCAAAACGCATCGACAAATGAAATATCATGTGATTTACGCTGAAAAATATCTCATAAACTTGATATGGATCACAGAAGCCTCAATTCAACAATGATAGAGTTTTTAAGATACTCATCTAGAGAAAGTCCTTACTAGGTTAAAGATTCTTTTGTTGACTGATAACAAAACATTCATACTCTATAAAAATAAGAGTTTGTTCATAGAATAAATGTTTTAAGCAAGATCAAGTCTTTCCAAAGAAATGAAGTTTATTTTAGTACTAAAATGTCCTAATTATTTCTTTTAACTCTTATTTACTTATAAAAATAAAAAACAGAAATATTATCAAAGATTTTATTTTGAAAAGCCAAAAGTAAATACTAGTTAACCATTATTTTCCTAAGAATCTTAAAAGAAATATGTTACAAAATTGGAAGAGGTTATCTTTTAAGAAAATTATTTTTTCAAAATTTTTCCATTAATGGGCAAAGAATCCTTCTTACCTGACAAGTCTTGTAAAAGAAACGTTGATTGTCCAATATTTCAATGATTTGAAAAGGGCCAAGCCATAGTCTTTGGAATTTGGTATGTCTACCTTTTCCTCGTGTGCTTTATCCCATTTCAAATCCAAGTCACTTACTTCAAGAGGTTTTTGACTGGCAGAAGTTGTATCAAAAGAAGCTTTGACTAATTTTTGATGATGGAAGTGGGTTGCTTTAGCCTTTTCTTGTTCCTCTTCAAGCTTAAGCATCTGAAACTGTCTAGCCTAGAGAGAAGAAGAATGGTTTTCATCGATAAATTTTACTAGTGCAAGAGATGGGATTGCTACATTTGTGGGAAGAACAACTACATTTCCATAAACTAAAGAAAAAGGAGAAGAACCAATAGAGGCCTTTTGAGTAATTATATTTGCCCATAGAGAAAATGTTAATGCTTTGTGCCAATTCCTATGATTTTGATCAATAGTCCTTTCGATAATTTTGATGAGGTTCTTGTTCGTTGATTCTACTAATCCATTACCTTGTGGATAATAATTGGTTGAATATTTCAACTTGAAATCTCGCTTTAGAGCAAATTCTACCATTGTATTTCTAGAAAAGTAAGATGCATTGTCAAACAATAAAGCTGAGGGTAAGCCAAACCTGGTAATTATGTACTGATCAATGAAGCCTGTGATGCTTTCTGTATTAGCTATCTTTAATGGGACAGCTTCTACTCACTTTGTAAAATAATCAATAGCTGTAAGGATGTACCTATGCTATTTGGAAGAGTTAGAAACCATCTCACCAATTGTGTCTAATCCCCATTGTTTGAATGGTTTTTGGATGTTAACTAGTTGTAAAGGGAATGCTGGCTTTCTTTCTCTTCCGGTTGTGGTTTGACAAGTTTTACACTTTCTTGCATATTCATGTGCATCCTTAAATACCGTTGGCCAATAATATCCTGCATGCAGAATTTTGTGAGCTGTGGTATTTCCCCCGAAATGTCCTCTAGCTAGTCCATCATGTAGTTCTTGCATGACCTTTTTGGCTTCAGGTTTCTCTAGGCATCTTAGAAATACTGAATCATAATTTTTTCTAAAGAATACATCATTGACTAGTTCATATTGATTTGATTTCAATCTTAAAGCTCGCTTTGTTTTATAATTAAGCTACATAGGAGCATATCCGTTTTTCAGATAAAATTTTAAATCAACATATTGTGATTGTGTATCATTGAGGCTTACCTCTGATATTTCACTTCATTACCTTGATCTTCTTCTAGTGGTAATTGGGAAGCTCCTGTTAATATCCTGCAAAAACCTTGGCCCTTGACAATTTTAGCTGGCTGAATTTCTACATCATATTCTTGAAGCACAGTAACCCAATTAGCTATTTTATCCCCTACTTCTCTTTGGATTAATAATTGTCTTACTTTAGGGTAGGGTACAACTATGTTTGTATGGGCTTTAAGAAGAAAAGGTCTGAAATGTTTCAAAGTTATAAAAACAGCAAATGCTTGTTTCTCGATAGCTAAATAATTTAATTCGGCACCTTGCAAATTAGAACTAAAAAAAGATATGGGTGCCTCGATATTTTCATCGTTCGGCTGTGTTAAAATCATTGCATATGATGTATCAGATGAAAAAGTCTATAATACAAAAGGTTTGAGAAAGTCAGGGGTTTTCAATGAAGGAGCGTTAATAATGGATTTTTTAATCAACTCAAATGACTCTCTTTCATCCTTGTTCCATCTGAAAACTGCATTTTTTTGTATCATTTCTTGTAGGGGTAGGACAATTTGTGAAAAATCTGGAACAAATATTTTTACAAAATTTATTTGACCTAGGAATGATTGCATTTTTTTTTGTTGTGTGGGAGGGGGATATTTTTTATCTCTTGGACTCTATCAAGATCAATGTAAATTCCTTTCTTGGACACTATAAACCCAAGGAGTTTGCCTTCTAGTAAAGCAAAATACGATTTTTTGGGGTTTAAGGAAATGCTATATTTCTTGCATCTTTTAAAAATGTGTTTCAGGTTGCTTAAATGATTGTTCCTATCCTTAGAATAGACGGTGATGTCATCCAAGTAAATAACAACTGATTTATTATATACCTTTAGAGGCAATGCCCATAGCACGTTGAAATGTGGCATCAACATTAATGAGTCTGAAAGGCATCTTCTTATAGGTATATGTTCCTCACGTGGTCCTGAATGTTGTCTTTAATATGTCATCTGGATGCACAAGAATTTGATTATATCCTAAGAATCCATCTAGAAAAGACATTAATTTGAAACCTGCAACTGATTGCAATATCTGTTCCATAGTAGGCAAGGGAAAATTATCTTTTTGACAAGCTTTATTCAGGTTTCTAAAATCAATAAAACTCCTAATATCACTGTTATTTTTCCTTACGGGTACCATATTTGATACCCATTTTAGAGTGTCTAATAGGGAAGATTATTTTGGCCTTCAGAAGCTTGTTCAATACAGATTTGATTTAACTCTCAAGGTTTGGGTGAATTTTGCGAAGCTTCTTTTGAACTGGCTTTTCGTTCGAAGTCATAGGTATGGTATTGATCTTAAAATGGATTGTACTTGTTTAAGGGTGCAAGGTATCCATTTCCCATAATTGCAAATGTGAGCTATACACTCCAAGTGACCTTTGAAAATGTGAAAACTTCCTATTTCTTATACAGAGATAGACTATAGGGGCATTCACCGGACATGTCACCTCTAAAGAGAGGATGAGTTCCAGAGGCTACCTGGCCCTCTACAGGCTCTGCCTAAAGAAATAACAAAGTAACCACTTAGAAGTCTTTGACATACACATACTTGAAGTTTGATGTCTTGGGGAATAAGACAAATAACTTTCTGCAACTGAATAGGTGATTATGTGTGCATGCAAGTTATGTATATTTGTTGTTTAACACTTTATATCAGTTTTGTTTAGCATATCATCTTCAGCAAATAAAGACATCAAAATGATAAAGCATTTCACCCCCTTTGGGCTACATCTGCTGGACCAAACCTCTCAAACTAGGCTTGTCTTCTTGTATTAAAAATGCTATAAAGGCTAATACAAGAATATGAGTGTCTCAAAAGACAGATATGATTGTAAATACAGAATCAGAAGATAGGAATTAGCTAAACATGCTCTTTCCCAAACACTAAACAGCGAAATTGTACCTTATACAGTACTTTCCCCAATTGGCCCTGGTGGCCCTTTAAACTTGCATGGAGAATTTTGAGGTGAATATGACCTCAATTGGTTTTGAAACCTCTGCCATTAGACTCATAAGGTCGAAAATAACAGACATAGGCTTTTGAATCACCAAAAATGGATGAACATAGCCCCCAAACAGCTTAAGCACTGAAATGGCCCTGGTGGCCCTGAAAGCTTCCCTGAAGCTAAACAGTGAAAAGAATGCCTCAACAGGAAAAACAAGTTGTAGAAATGGATTCAGAATGCTAAAAACCTTCAGGAATGACCTTCGTTCCACATTCACTGGCTGCACAATTCCCAATGCATCTCCCAAATTGATTTGGCCCTAGTGGCCCCTCGAACTTCCACGAAGTTAAAACACCTGCAAAAAAAACTCAGATGGCTATGAAACCTATGCCAATGGCTTCAGAAGGTCGAAGATACCCAAAATCTAAAAAAAATTCATCCAAAAAGGACTTTCCTAGCCAAAGTTATGGCCATTTACTCCCAACTGCCAGTTGCCCTTGAAAAGCTCCAGTTAAAACTGGCTGACTGCCAGATAACCCTGCTAAATATGGGGCAGCCGCCAAATTTGGCGCCACCACCAACAGATCCGCTAAATCTGCCATAACCCCTGGCTAACTTCACGCATGTGACCAAAAATTCGGAACGACGGTTTGTAGTTGGATTTCGTGCCGGGCGGTGGGGGTTTAGGCCCACGGTTTTGGGCGCGTAGTCATATGTATGGGGGCTGGCCGTTAGGGTCTGGCCCCCTTTCGGGCCCCACTTAAAGCAAATTTAAACTTCATATAAATTTTTTCCCGCCCACATAACAAGATTTGTAGTTGTGGCTCAACGGTTAAGCGCTTGGGTGTTAGACGGGAGGTCTTGGGATCAAACCTCACCGCCTCCAAACAAATTTTAATATGCGCCCAACAAACCTTTGTTGACATCACCCAGGCCACGTGGTGGCCTCCGATCCTACCACATGGCAGCTTGCTATTGGCTGCCCAGATGGAATATTCCAAAGAATATTCTGCGGAATATTCTTTTTTTAATATTTTTTTTGAAAAATATTCAAAAATTAAGGGTTATTGGGCAATTTTGTTTTTGGCATAACTTTCTCATACAACGACCGTTTTTCGAACCGTTTGCGGCACCAGAATCAAGAAGACGAGCTCTATCCAGTTGTTTAGGTTCAAACTAGTTCTAAGAACTTTCAATTTTTACCATTTTACGACACTTGGTCATGAGCTCCTGATTAGGTATGTTGAATTACAGAGGTATCATAGGTCTTGAGATTTGCGTAATCCCAGGAAAAGACACCTTTGTCTATTTTTAACAACTTAATGAATGATATTCTTTCTTCGGATGATAGGCCAAGACCTAGGTTAACATTTTGAGGTTTTTCATTTGACCCTAGGTTTACTACTTCAAATCTCAAAGTAGAACTTTGAGTTTTGGAGTTGGTAATTTTCTTGAACCTATCCTTTAGATCATAGAGATCTTCCATCTTAACTACAAACTTTGGGATTGGTGTTTGATCATGATTATGTTTTATTTGTAGATCATGTTCATGTTCATCTATGATTTGTTCTTCATACGACCCTTCTAATGTAAGGAAATTAACTATATCTCCATTATTGTTGAATACTCTCCAATTTGTTACATTATCGGGAATAGATGGCCTAAATATTAACTCTATTTAAAATATCTCTGGACTAAAGTCTTCTCAGGGTATAAGCTTGGATGCCATATTAGCAAGTAAGTCAGCACTTGCGTTTTGCAATCTAGGGACTGAAGAAATGTTAAAAGCAGAAAAATGAGAAGTCAAATTCTAAGCTAACGATTGATAATGTTTAAGGTGCCTAGAGACACAATGAATTGTATTTCTCACCTTCTTCACAATTATTTCAAAATCACCATAGACTTGCAGGTATTTGACATTAAGACCGATGGCTCTATACAGTCCTTAGATCAATGCCTCATATTCAGTGATATTATTAGTGCACTAGAATTCCAGTTTGCAGGCTAACATGGTTTTCTCTCCTTGCGGATTGATCAAAATGTGGTATGCGCCTACGCCATCTTCAAATTTAGAACTGTCAAAATAGAGAGTCCAGAAGAAAGAATTATTTGAAACTTTATCTACTAAATTTACACACTTAGAAGCATCTGATTGTGAAAAAAAATTGTTAAGTTATGGTATGTTCTATGCTTATAACAGTTTACTTCTTTTTCTTATAATATTCCACCGATTAGCAATCACATGTACATAAAGTAAAGTGCAGATAGAACATTAAACGATCGACAAAAAACAAGCCAAGACAAGAGACACAAGATGTGGCGGCTAGCCAGGGACAAACCCCACAATGTGTGGGGAAACCCTTTGATCAAATCTTCTTTTATCTTCAATAATTCAGCAGAGAGAAATAGTACAATAAATCTGATTCATATCAGCAGTAGCAAACCCTAGATCAGTAGCATCAGCATTAGCGGCTTCATTATCAAACTAGGGCAGACCATATCTCACAAACCGACAGTCGGATTGACTTCATTACACCACCAAAAGTTTCGGCTTCCAGAGGAGGTTCAGATGAACCTACAGCGCAGTTCAAATGAGGAGATCTTCTAGGCCACGCAAGTCAATCTTTACTTCTGCAGTTGCAGCTTCAGTTTCAGCAGTTTTCGACTTCAAACTAGGGCAGTCGATATCTTGCAAACCGTTCGTCGGATTGACTTCATTCCACCACCAAAAGTTGCGGCTTTCAAAGAAGGTTCAGATGAACCTACAGAGCAATTCCAAAGAGGAGATCTTCTAGGCCACGCAAGTCAATCTTTACTTCTGCAGTTGCAGCGTCAAATTCAACAGCTTTCGGCTTCACATGTGTGAGAGAGAGAGACCCATTTCAGCGCAGTAGAGAAGAGACTCATATCTGCGCAGTAGAGAGAGAGAGATGTGATGAGAGTAGTGAGTCCAAATGAGGAAAATTACTCTTATATTTATACACAACGTTGGTGGGTGAATAGATGCAACTGTTGGGCTTCTGAGCCTACATGAGTTGTAGGTCGGCTTGATAATAATTCCATAATCAAAATAAATTCATATCTCCGCGAATACTTATCGGAATTGGATGATCTTTATACCAATCCTACACCTCTCGACGAGAGAAATCTAATAAAAATATTATTAGCCATGAATAATATGACCCACATGAAGTTTTGCCCTGGTTGCCAATTTTAACACTCCCTCTCAACCATGGAGAACTTCATCTGCAATCTGTCTATCGGTCGTTACTATTCATCCATCAAATGCACTTCCTTGTACAGCCTGACCCTTGCCCTGCTCTGCTCTATTTTTCTTGTTCTGCTTTGTCTTGTTCTGCCCTGCACTAATCTGTACTGTTTTGTTCTGTTCTGCTCTGCTCTTGCATTGTTCTGTTCTACTCTGCTTTTTTCCGAATTATGAAGAAGAAGAAATGATCGAGGATGTATCATACTGACTCAAAGTCAATCTCAGAGTATGTACCACTGGTCCCAGACCAGTGTCAACCAACCCAAAGTCAGCGTCATAGTGAGTACAACTCCAATGGTCCCAGACCAATATCATCCTCCACTGACTCAAAGTCAGTCTCAGAGTATGTACCACTGATCCTAGACCAGTCTCAACCGACCCGAAGTCAGCGTCATAGTATGGTACAACTCCTACCACTAGTCCCAGACCAGTATCATTGATCCCAGATCAATGGAGGTCATCCTAGCGTAGGGAGTATGGTAGTTACAACGATGCGTCCATCGGTACTACTATGGTCCCTAACTTCATTTCCCTGCTCATTGATCAGATGAGAGGTACTTCCCATGAGTCCCAGACTGCATGGGTAGGATGCCTCGACAGGAGAACTAATCAATCCTGTCCTCACAGGAGAACACATCAATCCTGCTATAATTGCCATGGAGAACACATCAATCCGGGCCTCACAGGAGAACACATCAATCCTGCTACAATTTCCATGGAGAACACATCAATCCAGGCCGCCATGGAGAACACGTCAATCCAGGCCTCACAGGAGAACACATCAATCCTGCTACAATCGCCATGGAGAACACATCAATCCAGGCCTCACAGGAGAACTAATCATCCTGCTACACAGGAGAGCGAATCATCCTGTTCCACAAGAGAGTGAATCATCTTGTCCCACAAGAGAGCGAATCATCTTGTTCCAGTGTGCACCACCAGGGGAGGGTGAGTCACCCTGTGGTCGTATGTTGCTCCAGTAATAACCGCAAGCCCTCAGAGCTACCAGAGCTCAATGTATGCAACATGCAGGACCCTTGTACAAGGGTTCCTTACCGACTCCAAGTCGTTTGGGAAAATCACAGATTAGATCTTTCCTCGGGGCTTTGACAAGGTGTATCAACCTGTACATCATCTTAATGCGATGGAGCCTCCTTGCTCATCAACTTACCATATCCAAGATGATGTCTATCTGCTGGAGCAATCGACGAATACGGGATTCCTCAATAATCGAATCCCACCTCTGGTTGTTATAGAGAATCACAGTGGTATCCAATGTAAATCCAAACAGCGCACTGAAGAGCTTTCGCAACCTCACACAAGGTTATGCTAGCAACAATATATCCTGCTTCGGCGGTGCTCAAAGCCACCGACTTCTGCTTCCCGCTCATCCAGGATATCGAAGCAGATCCCAAGGTGAAACAACACCTGGAAGTGCTCCTACGGTCCTCCACATTGCCTGCCCAGTCAGCATCTGTGTATCCAAATAGTCTCACATCTCTAGCAATGTATCTTAACCCATAAGTGATAGTGCCACAAAGATATCTCAGCAGATTCTTGGCACCAATCTAGTGTATGTGGTGGGGTTCAACCATATGCTGGCTCAACGTGTTGACTGCAAAGCATATATCTGGACGGGAGTTCACTAAGAACATTAATGCTTCGACGAGTTGTCGATACTCGGTAGCATTTCGTAAAACAGGTCCAGTAGCACTACCGCTTAACTTCTTGAAGTTAAGCTCCATCGGAGTAGTTACAGGCTTGCAGTCCACCATTCTAAATCTTTCCAATATCTTCACCACATATTTTCCTTGAGATAGGAAAATTTCTCCTGGCTTTTGCCACACTTCAAGTCCTAGGAAGTAGTGCATCAGTCCTAGGTCTTTCATTTCAAATTCAGAGGCCAGCTCCCTCTTACATTTGTGAATGAGAGGGTCTACACCTGTTAGAAAGAGGTCATCCACATACAATACCAGTATGAGAGGCTTGTCATCTTCAACCTTAAAGTAAAGGTTAGGATCGGCTTCACTCCTAGTGAATCCCAACTTCATCAAGTAGCTATCGATCCTCTCATACCATGCTCGGGGTGCTTGCTTCAGCCCATAGAGAGCTTTCTTCAACCTGTATACATGAGATTTTCGATCATAAATCTCAAATGCTTCGGGTTGCTCCACATAGACCTCTTCTTTGATCGAGCCATGCAAGAATGCAGTCTTGACATCCATCTGATGTAGGTTCCATCCTTGTGAAGCGGCAAGGGCTATGATCGAGCGGATGGTCGTATATCTGAAAACGTGCAAATATCTCATCATAGTCTATACCTTCCTTTTGGGAGAAACCTCGAGCAACAAAACGATCCTTATACTTTTCCATGCTTCCATCTGCTGCATGCTTTATCTTGTAAAGCCATTTTGAAGTAACAATTGTCTTGTCCAAGGTCTGGGAACTACTTCCCAGACATCATTCTCCATAATAGACTCATATTCTACATTCATAGCATCCTTCCATACTTGATGTTTGACAGCATCTGAGAATGACGAAGGCTCGTTTTGTATGATCGTGCTCATGATGGTCAGGTATCCTTGATACCTATTAAGTTTCTTACTTTGACGGAAGGTTCCTCAGGGTGCAGCATGTCCTTTAGCATCATCAAGTATCCCCCTAAGCCATGAAGGCCTCTTCCTAGAAGAGGAAGGCTCATGTGGATGAGAATCTATCAGATCCATGAGTTCTTCTACATCAGGCATTGATTCATCATCCTTTTCTTTCGGTTCCCTGGTGTTGGCTTCTTGAGAGCTCCTCAAAGTCGAAAGATTGTTCACCTTGCGGTGAACTTTTCTTTAGGAGTCTTGGAACCCAATGCTTGATGAGGGCATCAATTTTGTACATATACGACAGTGATTGTAGTTTCAGCCCATAGAAACATCAGAAGTCTTTGATCATGTAGCATGGCCCAGACAGCTTCCATCATCGTGCGGTTCTTCCTTCCCACTACACCATTCTGCTCAGGAGTATGTGGTGTAGTAGTCTCCCTCTTAATGCCAACCTCAGGTATGCCTGAGTGAACCAATTGTAATATATCAGAGGTCTTGCTTTGGCTTGAGGGGAATGGTCCCCTTTTGAGCTTTCCTTCAGCACATCCTGGACATAGACCTTCATTCTCTATTCAGAATTCGGGCATCCCTATCACCATTTGTCTTACACCGAGTATAGATTTATAATGAAGGGGGGAAAACCTCTAATGTCAAAGTTCGGACTGAAGAGATGTGTCATAAGACATGACACCTAGCAGACTTCCATCGACCTGATATAATGAATCAACACTAAACCCAAGAGTAAAGGCATCTTTAACATTATTTTTCCATATACATACCTTGTCATCACTGAAGGTTACCTTGTAGCCTTTGTCTTCTGTTCCCGAGATGGATACTAGGTTCTTTTTGAGGTCAGGTGCATTTAATACATCTTGGAATTTCTAGCCTTCTTGAATGCTTGTCCTCTTCCTTGATTCCCAGCGCTCCTCTTACCTTTGCTGTTGAATTTGTCATTCCTTTGATTGCCATCAGAGGGATTTTGATCATCGTCCTAGAGTGAGTCCTTTCTATCAGGGCACTCCCTTGCATAGTGACTTGCTTTATCGCAAATGTAACATCGTCATTTTCTTCTAGCCTTAGGTCCAGCCTTTCCTTTTGATTTAGTCCCGGAATTATTTCTTTTCTTTGCATGAAAAGAAAAGGCAGCAGGAGGACCTTTAGGCATGGGCATTTCTTACACTTCTTCCCTTGTTTCTTCTTGAATGCATCTAGCCATTAATTCCTCGAAACCAGGAATTACATTATAGTTCAGAAGAGTAGTCCACATACCATTCAGATGGTAATCCTTCAAGAGTTGTGAGTGCCATTTCTCTGTCAGTAATAGTTTCCCCAATAGATAGGAGATCGTTCTTGATCTCAGTGATTCTTAAGAAGTATGCTTGCATACTTTCATCTTTACCCTTCTTGATTTCCCTTAGCTTATTTCTAAGAAACAAAACTTGATTTGCATCATTAACTTTAAATAAACTCACGAGTCTGTCATAGATTTCCTTGGAGGTGTCTAGATCAGAGATGTAAGCCACCAAGCGCTTGTCGATAGAGTCCCGGATGATCTTCTTTGTTTTGACTTCTCCATTTTTCCATTTGTTCCAGGCAACAGTAGATGCATTTGATGAAGGCTCGACAATATTGCCTCTTACATGGTCCAGCACTCCTTGATCTTCAAGGGTTAGATCAATAGACATCTTTCATCCGTGGTAGTCAGCTTTCTCACGGAGCTTGTCTTCGGCAGGAAAGAGTGTTGAGGACCCCATAGTTCTTTTAGGATAGCCTTGCCAATCTTCTCTTCAATGATTGCTCTTGCTCTTGCTTGGGCTTTGTCTTCACCTCAGCTCCGATACCATGTTAAGTTATGGTATGTTCTATGCTTATAACAGTTTACTTCTTTTTCTTATAATATTCCACCGATTAGCAATCACATGTACATAAAGTAAAGTGCAGATAGAACATTAAATGATCGACAGAAAACAAGCCAAGACAAGAGACACAAGATGTGGCGGATAGCCAGGGACAAACCCCACAATGTGTGGGGAAACCCTTTGATCAAATCTTCTTTTATCTTCAATAATTCAGCAGAGAGAAATAGTACAATAAATCTGATTCATATCAGCAGTAGCAAACCCTAGATCAGTAGCATCAGCATTAACAGCTTCATTATCAAACTAGGGCAGACCATATCTCACAAACCGACAGTCGGATTGACTTCATTCCACCACCAAAAGTTTCGGCTTTCAGAGGAGGTTCAGATGAACCTACATCGCAGCTCATATGAGGAGATCTTCTAGGCCACGAAAGTCAATCTTTACTTCTGCAGTTGCAGCTTCAGTTTCAGCAGTTTTCGGCTTCAAACTAGGGCAGTCGATATCTTGCAAACCGTCCATCGGATTGACTTCATGCCACCACCAAAAGTTGTGGCTTTCAAAGAAGGTTCAGATGAACCTACAGCGCAGTTCCAAAGAGGAGATCTTCTAGGCCATGCAAGTCAATCTTTACTTCTGCAGTTGCAGCGTCAAATTCAACAGCTTCCAGCTTCACATGTGTGAGAGAGAGAGACCCATTTCAGCGCAGTAGAGAAGAGACTCATATCTGCGCAGTAGAGAGAGAGAGATGTGATGGGAGTAGTGAGTCCAAATGAGGAAAAGTCCTCTTATATTTATACACAACGTTGGTGGGTGAATAGATGCGACTGTTGGGCTTCTGAGCCTACATGAGTTGTAGGTCGGCTTGATAATAATTCCATAATCAAAATAAATTCATATCTCCATGAATACTTATTGGAATTGGATGATGTTTATATCAATCCTACACCTCTCGATGAGAGGAATCTAATAAAAATATTATTAGCCATGAATAAGATGACCCACATGAAGTTTTGCCCTGGTTGCCAATTTTAACAAAAATCAATTTGAGAAACTACAATGTTGTCTAGAAAGGGAGACCTCTGAGCATTAAAGGATCCCAAAAGTGACTCGGCTGAGTAATTTCCAATGATATTATTGGTGAAGGAAATACGTTTGTTGCTTCCCTCGAGGTCAGTGACGGTATATTTCATGAATTTTTCTTGGTCTACCCTGATTTGGTTTGGTTTACCATTGTGTGGCAACCACATGTGAGACCAATTAGTTGTGAAATAACCATGAAAATTTTTAGACCAATCCCTACTGAGAATTAAACCATAAAATTCAGGTATATCAACCACCAAAATATAAATTATTTGGGAAACTTTTGGATTAGAGGAAAACCTAATTGAAACTGATGTTATTTCTCCAAGTACCTCTACTTTCGTCTTATCCAATTGAACTATGTGTACTGCAGATTTTTGAGGTGTAATGTTCAATTTGGTGCACAAAACCCTTGGCATGATATTTGAAGAGGCTCCTGAATCAACCAGGAAGTTATGAAAATTCTTGTTGAAAATTTCATACGTGAGCAGAAATGGAGGAATATGAGAAATAGACCTATCGCCAATTAGAACTAGATCTGAAGGATCTAATTTGTTTGAGGATGAGGGAGGTTTACCCATATCATAGGCAGCTTGAGTAACTACAACAGAGGGTAGAGGAGATATAGGAACTACTTTTAACTCTCTTAATAGAATTTTCTGTTGCTGCTTGAGTTTAGTGAGCTTGTGCAATGAGATGTTTGCTTTAGTCTTTTTCATGTCTTCAACTATATTGTATTCCACTATATCTGAGATTACAAATGTATTTGAGGCATTTGGAGGATCTAGAGGAATAGGACCGGTTTTTCTAGTCTTAGATTTCTTAGCTGTTATTTTCTCCTTCACAAGAGTAGCAGTTTTTTGTTTATGATTTGTGATAGACATGTCAGGAGAGTTTATTCTCCTTGTAGTCATTGGAATTGCTTGTGCCTCTTCTTCATTTGGGAGGATATAATCCACATTCCATTTAATTCAATTTCTTCTTCCACTTCAGCTTCCTATTCATCTAGTGAATCTTCTTTTGCTTCTTGATCAAACTCAACATTTGAAATGGTGTTTGGGGGTTGCGATGCAGAAGAAGAGTTCATTTTGAATGAGCGAAAAGGTTTCTTCGGAGCAGAGGATTCTGCGACCTGTTTTTTGATTTCGACCATTTCATTAGACATTGTTTTTAACACTTTCTGAAGGCCTTCAAGATCGAAAGGGTCCTTTGAAGCTTTCTTCTTAGAGTCATCCTTAAATGTTACTTTCTTTGACTTCCTTTCGTCTGTTTGTGATCTCTTTTCCAAAGATATAATTCTTCTTTCTACAAACAAGGCTTCTTTCATGTTTTCTACAAGGGTAGCCTTATTGGCTCTATCTACAAAAATTGAAATATTAGAAGGAAGAGATGATATATACCATTCTATTTGTACATCTACAGCAGGTTTAGAGGCAGTTGGGATCTTATTTAGAAACTTGTTAAATATGGAGTTGAAATCTTTGATCTTTTCATCTGGATTAACTTTCAAATTAGAAAGATCATTGATCAAGGATGTTATGGTCCTATCATCACAAAACTTTGCAATAAATACTTCTTGAAAAGTATACTAGTCTCTAATTGAACCCGCTAGAAGGGAAAAATACCAAGATCCAACAAATCCTTGGAATAAGCAAACAGTCTAATTACAACATTTTCATGTGTGACCCCATTAAGATTCATGGGTAACATAAAATTATTTAGATGTTCTTCGGCCGAGAGAGCATCATCAGGATTGTACTTAGGCAGCCATTTTTCTGGGTTTGTTGGGAGTGCATTTGGATTTGCAACTAGGACAACACCAGGATTTGTCCAAGGTTGAGCAGGTTGATTGGCCATAACTTGAGTTGGAAACTAAGAAGATGGGAAGGTCGATCCAGAAGTAGGTATAGATGGCGAAGAACTTACTACTGGGTTAGTACTACTAATGGTAGTACTAATTGGAGAAGTGGATAGTTGAGAAGTCGTGGATTGAGTAGAAGTGAATGGGGAAGTGAATGGATGGAAAGGTGATGTGATCTCATTGGTATCTGATTCAGATATTGATGAAGTAACTTTCCTATGTCGTGGAGGGATGGGGAACTCGAAAGGGGTGACCCCAAGCCTTTCACTTTGCAGTCTAGTCAATACACCAGTTTGTTGTAATAAGGAGGTAACACTTTCTTCAGAAACTTCAGGTCTCTCTAGTTTCTTGACATAAATGGATATCTGTTCTAATTTATGTATCAAAGAATGAACTTCGGGAGACTCAGGAGTGTAATCTAGAGAGGGTGGTTGCCTTACTACTTCAGGAGATGAGGGAGATGTTTCTACAACTTCAAACTTCTGATCAGGAGATTCTAAACGAGATCTAAAAGGTGTAGAAATTGTGGAGGGGTTTTGACTCTTATGAATGTTTTTCAAATGATATTTATGTTTATGTGCCATTCATAGTCAGATGGCCCTCCTTCTAGCACCAAAATGTTGCGGCCTCAGAATTCTCCTGCCAAAACATGGGGGATAACCACCTGGTCCAGACCTTAAGATAGCTCCTTTTCCATTTGAAGTGGTGGCTCCGACTAGGGATAATGGGACCAGTTTCCTAGTGTGGATTTTAAGATGACAGCACGGGTGGTTCATGAGTATTTGCAATAGAATAATGATAATCTAAATGACCTATTCTATAATTCAATTCTCTGAATAACGTATTCTAATATAAACCAAGTATTCCTGTGTGGTATGCAATCTACAAAGATATATTCTTAACATGTGATAATAAATATTAATCACAACTAAATAGAGATGATAACGTATAAAGATAATTCCTTTGACTAAATAGTTAGTCAAAGAAATTTATAAAATATATCACATATATGATGAGTTATATATGAAAATCACAATTTCAGCTAGGCATCATACAAAAGTGCAATTAATGCTTAACAAAAACAATAAATCTCACATACAATTCATGAAAGTAAAGTTTTGCCACTAATTAAATGAAAACAGAAACAATCATACAAGATAATAGTACCATATGTGTGAAGTCCTGCTCATTTGACAAATGACATAGACCAACTTCTTTCTTCAAATCAAATTGTCTCCCAAGAATATAATAGTGCATTAACAAAGGAAAGTCGTCTGATATCTAAAAGAAAGGATCATGTTCCATAATTTCACTAAAGCATTGACAAACTTACAATAGTGCATTCTTTGCAAATGTTTTTTGATAAAATTTTGGACCCTTCTCTAAATGCATGAGAAGGGTATAAATACTATTCTAACTAATGTGCAAAAATAGATTATACAAAATTTGAGGAGGTTTCAAACAACCTTCCTCCTAACTAGTTAACTAACTCCAAAAATAAACAGTGGTTAAATGAACAAAACTAATAAGATGTCTTGTTGTCTGCCAGCTTGTCCTTCAAATTGCATATATCGATCATCAGTTGAATTTGAGGAGGTGCCCCAAACTATGCCTTGAGCTGTCCTGTGAAAATCACATTGGTGAGAGGTGGCAACATTTGCTGAGTCGTATGAAGAGAACAGTTGAGATTCATAATCTAGTTGTGCGACTTGACGAGGGACTGCCAATACGAATCCCAGTTGGTCCTGGTTAATTTTGTAATTTCCTTCCTTTGTGTCTCCGCCTTTTCCTGCCAGCTTTTATACAGAGCATTTAAATTGGGCATTTCTTTCAGATTTCCTTCTTTAATTAGGTTGGTGGAAAACAGGGTGTGATTCACTGCCTTAATGATATTCTTTGATACCCCAGTTGCCCTTGCAACTGCTAGCTCGACCTATTTGATTCTTGCGTCCTAATCCATGAAGAGAATGTCTTTATGAGTTTCCTCAATCTCGAGCAAATTGGCTTTCCTTCCATCTTCTATTTCCTGCCATTCGATGAACTCAAAGATTCTGGTGTTTAAATCATTAAACTCGGTTCTCTGGCCAATTGCCTTATTTGTTAGCTGGTCACTGGTGGTTAGATAAGGGGTAATATGTGACATATTTTGGCAGAAATTATCTTATTGTTTCACCAGAAGGGAATTTAATTCCAGTGCCTCTTTAACAAACTCTTCAGTAGGGGGAAGATCCTGGTACCTTTCCATGGTTTGCTACAATTTTTGGAGTTGCATGTTTTTGGCCGATATATCTGCTTCATGACTTAGTTTCAGGACCTCCATGTTTTGTTGCAATTGGGTGAGCTGCTCAGCTGCTTGCCTGTTTACGCTTGCTTTCTCTGCTTCGAGCTGGTGCTCGAGCTATGAAATCCTCTCCTCTTTTTCCCTTAACAAAGTAGAGACTTCAGTAACCTTGTCCATAGTGGCCGATGCATATGCTCCAGTGAACTGTGATAGTCTAGTCAAGTTCTTGGCTGGATTGAAAGGAATGTCCTTCCAAATTATGTCCATCGGCTCGTTTTCAAGTGGGAACTCAGGTGTGTCTACCCTTTTCCTTTTTCTCTGCCTTCTTACTACAACCTTGTGGAGAGGACTATCGAACACATCAAGTGGAGGTATTTCAGTTATTTTCAAAACAATTCCTTATGTGGGAAGGACAGGGATAATTCCAGTATGCTAGGACGTTGTCGCTTGTTCCTCCATAGGCTTGGACTACTCACCGATAGACTTGGGCTCTGTATCCTTATGAACATGCAGAGTTTTATACTCCACTGTTTCTTGGGTATTTGTCGCTTTGGGAGTGCCTTGCAATTTCTTATTAAACTGATCCCACTCTTGCTCCAAACTACTGCCTTTGACCTCTGAACTGATTTCTGTAGTCGGGGTGCTCATCACTTGTTTCTCAGCTGACTTCCTGCTGGACTCAGTTGTGTTATCTGTGTCTTGGGGTTTCCCTGTGTCTGGTGTCTTCTTAGTATTTACCTGAGAATCTACTCGAGAATTAGGACCTTCACTATCAACAGTGACACTTGGTGTAGGCTTATCCTTGGGCTTTAACAAATGCATTGGGATTACTTCGAGCCTTTCATTTCTAAATTCCTGAAAGCTTTGAAAATCTTCAGGTTTCAGATTCGCCTTTGCCCATTCGAACGCTTGTTCGAAGGATTCAACCGACTGTAACAAGTCTTCAAAATCGTTATCCTCATGGTTGTATTGCTTGAGCTTTACTGCAGTAGTGATATTATATGCCACTTTGTCTGGATCAAATTGCCTCTTAGGCAATGTATGAAGCTTGAGGGCTTCCATGTGTGCTGACTCCTTAGTAGCATGAACAAAATTTGCTAAAGCAAAAGAACTGCACTTGATAGGAAAAGAGGGCCATAATGACTTCTTGTTGTCTTTGAGAACTTTAGTCAGGCCTTTTCCCATGGTCTGGTAGGCAATCTCTCTTGCTAATAATTTATCAGAAACATATAAAGGAAGGACATGTGGATCGTTGTGCTACCAAAAACCCTAATGTAGGTGAACCATTCTTCAATAAAATATTTGCCGATAGCAAACAGGTCTGTTGTGGCTTCTTGGGAAAACCTGGGGGCTCTCTGATTGAAGATTATTTGATGTAGGGGCAAAACAACAACATGAAATATTTTATAGAAGTGAGGTATATAATGTGATTCCCATATTTGTTTATGACTGAGATGGATTGGGTAGGGGTCCTGTAAGGTCCATTTCCAACCCATGGTTGGAAATGTCGTGCAAAAACAGATGGCATCCATAATGTAGGCACTAAAATAGAATGGATGGAGGTTATCTGGAGAAGAGGCTCTCTCCTATTGATATTCGGTAATGGTGGTGGCTAGGTTATCAGGGAGGATGGAAGTAAAATTCATGATGTGGGAATTAACACAAGCATCAATCAGAGGAATCAATTCTATGGAAAACTTAGTATTATTTGGTAACCCATATAATCTACATAACATAGCTGCTGCATAGTTAAAGGGTTTTCCAAAGAGGTTATAGCATAGATACCCGATTTTTCATATTTGAATTTGTTGTCCAATACTCTCTAACCCTGAATCAGCTTGAAGGGGTCTGAGTTCTTATTTATGAAGTTGGCCACAAATGTCTTGTCATAGATATCCTGAGGGTCATGTATGTGGTACATTTTCTTCAAGTCCTTTGCTCTGAACGACCCTATGAGCTCCATTCTTGAATTCCTAAATTGTTTATCTTCAATGATGAGGCTTTCGATCAGCCACCTGATCATATCCATGTATGGAAAGATTTTATCTCTTGCTCCTATCCTATGAAGGAAAGAATAGGAAGCATCCCTAAATTGAAGTCCCGAAGGCCTTGTTGAGTCAGTTGTTGCTCTCATGACAGTGATTTTAGGACGTTCGTCCTCAAGCCTATTGTATATGACCTCCCAAGCTGTTGCGCCTCCGGCAGCGTCGCAAACTGTATCAGCGAAAATAGGAGCCATCTCTGTAAACTCAGATTCAGCAATGGTCTGCTTTCTCTATTTCTGCATCACCTTCCTTAGTGACATGTCTTTTGTAGCTTGCTTGAAATAGACAAGATATATCAACACAGACGGTATCGGGTAATTAAGACTGAAAGCTTCTCTGAAATGACTTTGGATCGTGAGAAAGGTTTAATGAGATACTCGATGTTAACTACCCATAACTTGGAAAATGATTATCCTTCATCGGGTCGGTAAATATTTATTAACCTGTCAATTCATTCGTTTTGATATTAAAACGTAATTTTTTCACACATTTTACTTCTCTTCGCACATCGCAAGCTTTAACTGGATACAATATAGCGCTATCAGATGCATAAAGTGAAATTCGATTACAAATATTGCAATATCACATTTCGCGAATCGCTAACGGACATTCTAATAGCATATAGCTAAATTTTTTGCAAAGTTTGGAAGTGCGATTTGCGAAATGGCAAGGTGCTATTTATCGGGTTATTGCAATGGGAAATTTGATCGCAGATCACAAATTTTTTAAGATGTTTTAACACAGTCACATGAAAAAGTGCAATTTGCGATTTGTGATGCAGATTTCATCCTTAGTTCGTTTTGCGAGGTTTTGCTAGGTATTTTCTTAGAGTTAGGTATTATTATCCTAAGCCTAAATATTTAAAAGGGCCCCCATTTATATTTCTAACCTTAGCTATTGTTCTTCATAAATGGGAGCGTTGTTTCATAGTACAACACATAGTAAAATAGAGTGAATCTCCATAGTTAAGAATATTGTTACATTTTAACTAGTATTTTGGTTTTTTTATAATAGATAATAATAAAATAATAATTTAGAATAAAATTATACTTTAGTTAATTTTTTTAAGTCAACAAGAGCAATGTGAGATGGAAAATAAGATAAGTGTTTTGATGCTTACAATTTAAATATTGACCAATGATTTAATTTAAGTTATACAACAACACTAATTATATTTAATACTCATCACCTAGGTTGAAATTTGAAAACAAACCCACCCGTCAAATTAGAAAGTTTAGACACGATCGATTTTACAATTTTTTAACTGTATTTAATAGGTAATAAGCCCATAAAATTCCATTTAAGTTATATAACAACACTAATTACATTTAATACTCATTACCTAGGTTGAAATTTCAAAACAAACTAATTATATTTAATACTCATTATCTAGATTGAAATTTCAAAACAAACTCACCCCCAAAATTTAAAAATTTAAACACATGCAAATTTTTTCGCTAATTTTTTCGCTAAGTAATAAAACCATGAAATTCCATCCTTGCTCACCACCGAAGTGTGTGACTTGAATTGATTGAAATTTCAAAACAAACTCACCCCCAAAATTTAAAAATTTAAACACATGCAAATTTTTTTGCTAATTTTTTCCCAAGTAATAAAACCATGAAATTCCATCAATAAAACCATGAAATTCCATCCTTGCTCACCACCGAAGTGTGTGACTTGAATTGATCAGTTTCCCCTCCTAGGGCAGAATTATAGTCACCATCGGGTAGTGTGGGATAATCCGTATCCGCTTCTCAGGTAAGGATTCAAATGGTAATGTCGCAATTATTGCTCTGCTGAACATGGAACACATGGCTTCCACTTTATTGTTATAATACAAGTTCACCAACCGAAAAGTTCATGTCTTGTTTCTATCTTCTCGATTATTGCAGGTGAGCATGGAACACATGGCTTCCACTTTCACTTTATGACACGAGTTCGCCTTAAACATCATGACCGACTTTTATTTTCTCAACGTGAAATCACTTCTCACGGAATAATAATTCTTACCGTGTAAGTTTCAGAAACAGAAGGTTAGGTTGTGGTTGATAAGCAAGCTTATTTTGAAACTTGATTTATAGGAGCGAAATTTGATAAAAAGTAATGAGTTAAAATAATTGATTTATCTTTCAAATTTTGTAATATTTTTGAGCAAAGAGGTTTATTAAATTTAATTGAGGAGATGTGTAAGTTTATCTATTAATCCGTGCTCATTTAAAATTAAAAATTACTTTCTAAATTAAAAAAAAAAATATCGATTATAATTAAAAAAAATATTGTATAAATTAATTAGAAGTAAAAAAATGTGTGAATCATATATTTAAATCTTATACTTTTCAAAAATATCTCAACAAGATATTTAAATAAACTATTTGAACATCTATGTTAACTAATTTATGTGAATATCAACTTCATATATATTTCTATATATTAGAAAAAAAAAATAAGTTATTATGGTTAAAATTTTTATTTGTTCTTATATATACTCTATTTAATATTCAAAAATACAATTTACACAATGAAAAATAATACATTGTATTTTGCACTCTAAAAAAATTTGCACATGAAGAAAGATCCCTCTTCGCTCAGATTAGATCCATACTCATTTTACAGCACAGTATGAGGGGATAATTAAAAAAAATGAATATGATGTAAATTAATTAGAAGTAAAAAAAATGTGTGAATCAAATATTTAAATCTTATAGTTTTCAAAAAAATTAAACAAAATATTTAAATAAATTATTTGAATATCTATGTTAACTAGTTTATGTCTATATCAACTTTACATCTATATATGAAAAAAATTAAGTTTTTATGATTAAAATTTTTATTTGGTCATATTATTTAGCTTTCAAAAATACAATTTACACAATAAAAAATAATACATTATATTTTGCACTTTAAAAAATTTACACAAAAAAATTTGATCTTAGTTAAATAATATTTTTATAAATTTGAAAATAAACCACTAAAATTCTCAGGTTTACGAATTATAATCACATTGATATATAACTTGCACTAAATTGATAGTGGAAATATTTCACTGCAAATAGATTAGTAGTATTCTAAGTAAAGAGTAAATATATTATATAAAATAAGAATAACATAGGAATAGTTTTGTTTTTTCAGAGACGAATCAGTAACCAGGCTACACCAAGTTCTTGTTATAATTCTAGAAGGCGCAAGGTAACTGCTCATTTTCCACATGTGCGCACTCAGCATAAAACAATCAATGTATAAGAGCCAGAGCTGCCCTATAACTAGGGCACTGTTAGCCCTATAACTAGGGCACTGTTAGCTTTATGAATGTAAAATTTGAAAAATATTTATAACTTCGGAGATTTGATTTTTTTAAACTTATGTAAATTTGGAGTTAAAATAGATATATGTTAGTTTTAAATTAAAAATTATTTTAATTAATTTTATTTTTTATTTTTATTATATAATAATTAAATATTTTTTATGATTTATATGCTCATTCTTTTTGAAGTAAAAAATATCTTTCTATATATACAGCAAATTAAATTATTTCTGTTATTAATAATTTTTTAAATGTTAAATGTAAATTCATTGTTATACATTGAAACAATTACAAATCTCCCTAATATCTTAAAATTAGAAAGAACCTAATGGAATAAGAACTCTCTTGATTTCTTTTTCTATATTAAAATATTTTAAGAACAAGCATATTGAAATATTGAAATATTTGATTTATGAGGCATATTAATGGACTAAATACACATCTACTTGTAAGAAAATTTTAAATTTTAAATTTTTTTCCCATATATAAAATTGATATGAAACTATATTGTTTAATAAATGTTTTATTTAGAACTAAAATTTTTGTTGTTATTACAATATATGTTTTTTAAATAATACGTGTTAACTTAACATAAAATGAATTACACATCATATAATGTCCATAATATTATTTTTAAGCATACTTAAAACAATAGAAATTATCGCAGGATTTTAAGAAAATGGAATTTTTTAAAAATCTATCAGGATTTTTGATATAGTTGTCAACTTTTAGGATTTTGGGTGCCGTTCAGGATTTTCGATATAGTTGTCAACTTTTAGGATGTTGGGTGCCCCAAAGGGTTGTTGATGGTGTTAATCTATTTCCACCATCAAATTTAAACAGTCCCAAAGTCATAAAAATTTTCTAACAAAATTTGAGAAATTAGTTTAAGCAAAATTATAACCTCATTAGACAAAACCACTAAATAACAAAATACTTAAATAAGCTCATAAGTACTAATATTATTCTATTATTTTTTAATGAAAGAACTATCAACACAAAGATTTAACATAAAAATAAATAAACACACAAATTTAACATAAAAATAAATAAATAAATTATAATTGTAAATTGTTCTTATAAAACCTATTTCCATATTCTTAAATACAATTTACATAACAAAATTTAGTCAGCAAATTCTGAGAGAGAAATCTGGAATTGAATCTTAATATATAACATGTTGATATCTGGAATTGAAGTAATTTGAATTTAAACGATTTTATTACTTCGTAATAAGCGATTTGATTATCAAATTGCGTTCTCACTAAAGCATATATCAAATTCATAATGTCTGAAAAAGCCTTCGTGGCTCTGGTCTCTAAGCGGGCGCCGGACAGGGAGAGCAGAGGAATCGGCGCCGGAAACCGATGAAAATTGTAATAGCATAAGCATGACATCAGCCCTACGGTTGTTGACAGTATAGAGATCTTCACTGCACACAAATAAATCTACGTCACGGATTTTTGTCGGCGTTCGTGACGTTGACGGTATACGATTCCATGTACGGTTTGGCTATTTAAGGATTAGGCGGGAGGGTACATACGGTGGTCCCTTTGCACATTAAACGGCGGTGGGCGCCTTGTCGGTGTTCGAGAAGGCGCCCTGCTCGCCGTTGGATGCGAATCCGGCACCATTAGGAAGATCTTCCCTGATGTCAGAACCATGTGGGAGGGCCCCGTGCTGGCGGGAGTTCTGTTTCATGCTTGACAGCGACGGTTGATGGCGACGGCGACTGCGATTCATCATACGCTTACGCATGCATGGTGATTGTACGCACGTAGATGGATACCGATCGAATGTGGGGAAACAGGGGACCATCTCGGCGGATAGGATAGTCTGACTATATCAGTTCTGAAAAATGCATTACAATGCCATAGTCCGACTATATCAGTTTTGAAAAATGCCATGTCAGCGTTCACACTATCACATAGCCAACCATATCTCAGATAGTGGGGCACATTCAAGTCTATACAATATAGATTCATATCTCATTATAACAGCATTATAACATGGTTGAAGTATAAAAATAATATGGGTAAATATCAACATAAATCTATGTACGGATTTAACATGAACTGAGAGGATTAAATTTTTTCACGTGTAAATTTTTTTTGAGTGCAAAATACAATGTTCACCTCTAAAAAAATTTAGAGCCCGAAATCTAACATGTTATTTTTCATAGAGTATATATAGGACCAAATAAAAATTTTAACCATAAAAACTTAATGTTTTTTTCTATATATAGATATATATGAAGTTGATATCTACATGAATTAGTTAACATAGATTTTCAAATAGTTTTGAAAAGTATAAGATTTAAACATCTGATTCATTTTTTTTAATTATAGTAGACATTATTTTTTATTTAGAACATGATTTTTAATTTTTAATTTCATTTTAAAAGGGCATGGACGGTCTGACAGACTTACACATCCTCTCATACTTGGTTGTAGAATGAGTCTTTTAGCCCAATGAAATTAATGATTGTTTGATTTCTTTTTCATTATGGAAAAATAATAAGTAAATGATTGAGTTACTGTTTGGTACTTAACCCGTTGATTGAAATAATTAGCTTATTGCATGGTACTTATTATTTGTCGGGAGACTAAATTCCACATTATTCTCATCTTGTTGACCAGGTACTTAATCCAATGATTGCAATGACCAATTATTGTAGTGATTGGCTTACTGCATGGTACTTAATATTTGTCACAAGACTAAATTTCACATTATTCACATCCAACTAACAAACAAGATGCAAAATAATAAGCCACTGATTGACATATTACAAGTTATTTAATATTTGTCAGGGGAGTCATGAGAGTTCCACCAATACAGAGTTAATACACTGTCGTTGGAGCAAGGATGGTAGTCTATGCTAGTTTGGACCATAGTTACCAAATTCGAATTCATATTTGAATTCCATTCGATACACAAAAAGTTGGATTAAGGATGGCAGTCTATGCTAGTTTGGACCATAGTTACCAAATTCGAATTCGTATTTGAATTCCATTCGATACACAAAAAGTTGGATTATATAAAATTCAATATGGGAAAAGTTCGACAATACACATCTTAAAAATATTAATATATTATTATTTCTTTCAAAATTTTGAAAATTAAAATGAATTTTTCCTCACTAAAATGTATGTTTATTTGTTTCCAACATTAACAATTTTTTTCTGTCTAATTTAAGATGATCCAAACATAGTAAAAGACAAAATGCATCAAGTTTATTAATATTGTAAATTATTTATTAATATTGTAAATTGAATAAATATTTAAATCAAATTCTATAATATAAATACCAAAAACTACCTTTGTAATAGATAACCAAAAATTAACCCCTTTAATTAAGTTTCATACCAACAATTAACCATCTATGTCCCAATCTACTCACAGCAAGCTAAAAAAATTGAAGCTTTTATAATTTTTAAATATGAAACTTGCTCTATGTTTTTTAATACTAAACTTACTATTTTTACAACTGCAATTTTTTAATACTAAACTTACTATTTTTACAACTGCAATTTTTTAAATGTAAAATATCTATACATTTTTTTTTACAACTGCAATTTTTTAAATGTAAAATGTTTTTACAACTGCAATTTTTTAAATGTAAAATATCTATAACATTTTTTTTTTTTACAACTGCAATTTTTAAATGTAAAATGTCTATAACATTTTTTAGTATAGAAATTACAGTTTTTATACTTTCTAATATAAAATATTTTTTAATACTGAATTTATTTTTTTTATAACTGCAATTTTTTAAATTTAAAATCTCTATAACATTTTTTTAATATATAAATTAACTTTTTTGGTACTAGAATGTTTAGTTTAAATTAATAAACAAAAAATTGTAAATTAATCTCTATAACATTTCTGAAACTCATGAATGACAGGTAATTTATATAACATATTTTAATATATAAATTATTGCCTTTTGTACTTTTTAATATAGAATGTTTGGTTTAAATTAATAACCAAAAAATGTAAACTTGGAATACTTAAAACCTAAGTTTATGATAAGGGAAGAATCTTTAAAAAATCGCATCGTAAAACGGTAGTAGAACACCACCATTCAAGTGCAATCCTCGCATGTGCGAGATTGTGATATTGAACAACTATCGCGTCGCAATAAGTAAAAGTTATAAGAAATACTTCAGAATTTACCAATTTGCGATGACGTTGATCGCAAGATCTCATCTCGCAGGAAACAGGTTAACGAAATTTGTCATACATAAAACTTCTACGATCTGCGATATTGCGATATCGCGATATAGCAATGGTTGTGATGTTAGGCCAGATCAACGCTGCGATGTTCTATTTGTGCAATTTTACGATATTGCGACGTTGCAATATGCGATGGTGCGATCTACGATGTTGTGACGCAAATCGCAAAATCGCTCCATCGTAGATCTTTCGGGCATGATACTCAAGAAAAGCTATTTTCCATAAGCTGACACATGATTATGCGCTTTAAATGCTAATAAAGGAGTTAGTTGTCAGTTATTAATAAAATATGAACGCGTGTTTTTCAAAGAATCACTTCACGTAAGGTGGTGTATTTGGTATGTCTGCGGCATTTAAAACTCTCCCATCACCCTTCCTGGTCATTCATTTCCACTTCACTTGTGAATTGCAGGAACGGAGAATGGAGGATGATATAAAGCAATACGCAGGTTGAAATGGGAAATAAAAACAAAGACCCGAGCTCCGAAGAAAAGGAAATGGCACCTTTGTATACAGACACGGCTTGTAACAGAGACACGGGAATAGCTATGTGGGAAGGCATGTACAGTTTGCTCAAAGAGGAGAATCCCAGAGTAATGAAAGTTACTGCTGTCGCAGGCTCACAGAGTTCTTCTGAAGCATCCCTAGAAGAGCTAGTGTGCTCATTCCTACATCGGATAGCGACAAGGCCAAAAATTCTCCCATACACAGACATGGTCAAGTGGATACTTGATAGCGCTGAAATCAAAAACATACAGTTCAAGGTTCATGGTCATGGGCTCATCGGGTCATTCGCTGCGCAAGATTTAAAGCTCATGTATCATCTGCCTGAGCCACAGGCAACTTATAACACGCAATTCATAGAAAAATTCGTGAAGGAGAACCAGAACCTGTCAAAAACCACCAAAGACTGGTCCAGGAAAGACGAACCGCTCAAGAAAGATAAACACGGTATGTACAGTACTGGTTCCCTTACCTCCCCATATTGCTTTGCTGCTGCCATGCTCTGTAGAATATTTGGAATGCCAGATATCAACAAATTTTCATCCGAATGGTTACCATTACTAGATGCTACCACAAATGCCACTATTGTAGATTGGGCCAAAATTTTATCTGATAACCTAATCACGGCTATTGTCAGTTACCGGTCCAAAAGAGCTACGTCTCGAAGGATTTATCCTCCTTTTTACCTAGCCACATATATTATGGATTCAATTTGTTATGTTTCTAAGTTCCCTGTTATGGGTTGGAAGTGGACAACTCAAGACCCCTTACCCATCCATGTCTATCATAAGATATTGTGGGACTCTCAGTTCACTCCATACTTCTACCAGATTTATCACGGACTTATGCTGCCCTTGTATAGAATGTTGTATGATAAAGAACCCCTGAGGTGCTCACCTGAAGCACAGATAGACATCCTCCCCATCGCAAGATGGTTCGAAGAGGAATTGTTCACTTATGTTAGGGTATTTGGAAGTACTGCACCCCCTCATGTTCTACCTTTGTATATCCCTGATAAACTCCTAGCTCGAGAAATTGCATATCAAACCTGTGGAGAAGGCGACCTAACTAAAGACTTAAAGGACAAAAGGAAGGCTATATGGCCACAGTTTCCTGTAGCTTGTGGGGCCTTTTCGTTATTTGATGCAGGTCACACATTCACTGAAGTACAGAATATGACGTGTTTACAACTATTTAAATTCCCGGGAAGACCATTTGACCCGAATGAGGTTGCCCAGAATTTCAAAACTACAGTCAAGATAAAAGTGTTCGTTGGGAAAAAGGATTTATTTGATGATACATTCCAACAGAAAATCACACTTCAAGAGATTTTGTGCGAAGCCCAATTGCAATTGTCTCCAGAAGACTTTCAAAAGTTCATGGTATACAGAGAAAGAAGATTAACTAGTATTCATCTAGAAAAACTACGACTGCCTGCAAGAGAACCAACTCCAAGCGTTAGTCTCAGTGGGAGTTCAAGCACTAACGGATCTAAATCCAAGTCTGAACAAGAAATGCCTGAACACTCTAAAAGATCCGGAAATGACCAAGATAGGAGCGAAGAGTCAGCTAAGGATACTGCTCAGTCAATGGAACTTCTACAACAGCAGGTTATTGCCTCCCCGCAAAGAGATCCTCCTCCTCTCATCATTGAAACACCACCAGTCATGACCGAATTAGATAAGGAATGGGAAACCTTCAACGAACTGATCAATCTTGAAGGACAAGCCCTAAAAACACCTGTGAGCAATACACAGGTAGCACAGGAAGTAGTCACAACAATAGTCAGCAATGTCTTAGATACGGAGCATATTCCTGTTGCCCCATCTTCTGAGCTTATACTTAATATAGAAGAAATTCCCCCTCTGGACATATTTTATAGTCCCCAACATAAAGCAGTGGTAAGAAGACAGAGAAAGAAAAGGAAATTAGAAAATACACTCTCTCAAGATGCAGAACAATTAGACGTCTTGTGGAAAGATCCCACCAGCAATCCTACTGAAAATCTCACCAAACTATCTCAGATCGTAGGAGCGTACGCCTCTGCGACTATTGCTAAAGCATCAGAAGTACAGTAGTTGTTGAAAGAACGGGAAGATCAAATACAAGTACTGCAACTACAATTGCAACAAGCCAACACCAATAATGAAGCACAGAAACAACTTGAAAAGTTGCAGGAGGACTTCCAGCAAATGCAGATAGGATATCTGAAAAGTTTGGATGAGAATGGAAAGCAGTTACATGATTTACAAGAGATGCACAAAGACGACCCTAATCTTACAGAGTTTATTTCGGAATCTATTTCCTTGAATGAACAATTACTGCGGCAGCAAGAAGTGTTGGGCCAAAAGATATCACAGTGGGGTTATTATTGTGAAACTAGTGATAAGATCACTAATCAAGTGGTCGATTTATGAAGTGACTATGATCTGATTGATAAACGGGTGATTGAGTACTTGGCTTGGCAAGATGAAGGCGAGGGAAAAAGAGCAGGCGCACCAAGGATAAATGAGAACCATAAAGAGCTGCTCTTTAACAAGTGGAACGATCAAATTAGGGAGGCAGAACAAGCGGCAGAAACAGTAGCCACGGCAGCAAGCATTCTTATTGACTGTGTAAATGAGAATTTGCACAGGGAAAATTTGATCGCAGAAACAACCCCGGGATATTTACCGAACAAACTACAACTAGAGGTGGAATGGAAACAGAAAGCGCAAGAAAAGACAAAAGCAATTCAAGTGCTAAACAGGTTAAATTGGGAATATTACTGGACATACTTGGTAAAGCCGCATAGTCAGTGGATGACTGTGAAGTGTATCATAAATGCGGCCGAAAATATGGTACCAGCTCTCATCGATTCCATTTTCTCAGCTCAGCTCAAAGCAGAAGTCAGCCAGCCAACTCTCCTTAAACCAATGCTGAATACATGCAGTTTTAAAGACCAGATACAAAAGTAGTTTAGTTCTGGATTTAATTTTCACTTTAAATTTTGCTTAGGAAAAGGGCGGTCATTTAAACTGCATCCTGAATTTTTGTAAATAAGTTATTATTAGATTTAGGAAGTAGTATTTAAACCCTTCTCATGCATTTAGAGAGGGGTCCAGAAATTTATCAAAAACTTGTCCTCAGAACATGCACTTTTGCACCCTCAGAGGAGGTTTTGGTGAATGAATGGATCAAGATTTGTTGATGTTTGCATTTGATATCTGCTACTGATTTTGCACTTCTGTACTCTTAGTGGATGTTAGAGCAAGGAGAGATAAATCATTGTTGCTTGAAGCTTATGAGTAGGACTAGTCATAAATGGTACTTTTATCTCTTGACCATTTCTGCTTATATGTTAAAGTGACATACAGTTTTTAGTTGTTTATGTATTATTGCATGAATGCTTGAGTTATAATTTGGCACTTTTGTACGATGATAGCTATTTATTTATGCCTAATGTATGAATAGCGCATTATGCGATATGCTTTTCACAACTGTTTCGTCTAACTTTTTATGCGAAGTGGTTCATCTTGATTGATTTCCTTTCTTATAATCGCTGAATGATCTTTCTTACCAGTTGTTATTTGAAATCTCTTTAGATCGCATAATAGAAGAATTACATCCCGGGTTAGTATAGATTTAGATGTGTTGTTTATTAGATTATAATAGCATAAAATTAGATTAAAGTTTGAATTAGAATATCTTAGATAGGAACTGTTAGATCAACAACATCAAATTCTACACACACACACTCATAGATTGGGAAACTGGTCCCATTATCCCCAGTCGGACTCGCTATACCAAACGGATAAGGAGCTGCCAACCAAGGTCTAGACCGGGCGGGTATCCCCCTTGTTGTCGACCCGATTTTCTGGGCTTCAACATATTTGGCGCTAGAAGGAGGGCTGAAACATGTTGCCTGTTGGGGTTTGTTTTCAATTGTAACATTCGAATTAGGATGGCTTCTCTTAAACTTCCCATTTGGAGTTGTATCCATTTTTGTGCCTCTTCCAACACTCCACCCGAAGTGGTAAGACTCTTGTCTCAGGTAAAATTTAACGGTAAGAGAAATTCTTCTGCTTTTAATCATGCCCTTCAATTTATTCAAAATGTTTCAAATTCGAATTTTCAAGGAATTGATGAAGGCATTTTATGCAGAATTTTTACTCTCACATTTGTAGCGGAAGCTAGAAACTGGTGTAGAACCCTCCCAGTTGCCTCAATTCATAGCTGGGACCAATTTTTCATGGCTTTCATTTGTAAATTTGATTGCTATGATTATGATCAAGTATATGATGAAATTGAATATCTACGCAAAGAATATGAGTCTGTTAGAGATTTTAATATTCGATTTCATCTTAATTGTTTGAAATATGATGTTGAGAATGAACTCATGGATGAAGAATCATTAGATTGTGTTGATCATAATTATTCTCTACCTCCTATCCTCAATCCAGTAGAAATTAGTCCAAGCTTTGTTCCATTTTCTTCTAATGTAAATGAGAAATCCAATTTGGATGTGCGAATAAATCATGATGAAGAAATTTCCCAAAGCTTAGGGGACATGTCTAATCCAATACAAGAAGACAAAAGCAGCAATGTTGGAAGAAAGCCCGCCTTGGAATCGGAAAGCAACTTTGAGACAAAGTTAGATAATATGATCGCAACTCGACAAATGCAAATGCCAAGGTTAGAATAGCAAAGTAATCATCTTCCAAAAAACATGAGCACACAAAGGTATGATCTAAAACCTGAAATCTACGATGAATGTAATGAACAAGAGTTTTCACAGGGAGATATTTTTAAATGCATTATTTCAGAGTCACATTTTTCTCTTTATCCTGATATTTTTAATGATGATAATTTCCCCCCCCAGTATTAACGATATCTCAGAAAATACAGAGGATCATCCAAATGAATCACCATTAGGTTTTCAAGATAGAGAAGCAGCTATAGAGCACCCTTTTGTCATTGAAAAACATGAACGGCTTGACCCTCCTTGTTTGAATATACTGGATGAAAAAGAGAAATCTAGGGAATCCTGTGAAGTCATTTATGATAGCTACTTTGATGTTGAAGATGTTGATTTATCTCGAGTGAATCATCAGAAATCTGAGAATGAGAGATATTCTAATTCAAGAATTATTTCAGCCGATCCTCATTCCAAAGTAGCAGATCATCTGCATGATTTCACTACCCAAGAGAGTATTCCAATCTATGATTCATATCATGAACAAACCTTCACGCCTGTTCACAATCATAATTTGTTTTCTAATTCACAAGATGGAATTTGAAATTACTTGAATCCCATAATTCTGGCCAATCCTTGTGAAAGAGAAAATATTTCAAAACGATCCCAATTGTGCTATAACACTAGTTGTACAGATAGTCATTGCATTCTTTTTCGTTTGCACTCATTTTGTATAAAACCGGATTTTGCTTTAAATTTTAATTTTCAGACTCTTGATAGATTACTCTGGCATACTGAGCACCTTACCGACAAACATTCGAGTGATGTTTTACCATTTTGGAAAATTGAAGTCTGTCGAAAGAATGTAGAACTTTTTCAATTTCAATTCCAATCAATATCATTTTTTTTTAAAAACTTCTATCTTATCCAAAACTGCATCAACAAAAGAATGTTTTGGAGAATTTCCAACAATTCAAGTTAATTGATAATTGTCCTTTGAGAAATTTCCATCCATTCTTCATTGATTCATTCAGAGAGATATATTTGGAAACTTTCCTTTCATTAGAAATTGTCAAAGGCCTAACTTTCACACATAATAAAAATAATAGGATACAGGCTATTAAATCCAAAAATTCATATTCGCAACCTAGCCTGTCATCTTTCCTAATGAACGATTACCAATCCATAATGGAAACGCATCCTGATTTTTATGATCCAATAGGTATCCAATTGGAAAGAAAATTTCATAAGAAGAAGATTTCAGGCAGAATTCTGACAACTGTTATGCTTTCTAATTCCACATTTAACGTTTGCAGTTTAGTAAAAAATTTATTCCTAATACTGATATTTGAAATGTATACACATGTAGGAATAAAAATGAGAAAATGGTTACATTGGAAATATCATTATACCTAGTCAATTTTGTGTGTATAGTTAAAATAGGAGTAGAATTAATTTAGCTAGGTTGTCGGGTGCATAGTTTATTTTTAACAGTTTGTAGACAAAATAAATGAAGTAGTTAGCCCTATTCATATTATGTAAGCAATCCAAGGGAATAGTTACCTCTCATTTCCTTAAAAATGTTTTTCATAATAAAATCTGTTGTCGTTAACAACATTTGACATTTACTAAAAGACACCAATTCTCTTTCAGATTTTGAACTTTTCGCTTGTATAAATAGCAAATATTTTGGAAAGCTGATCTTTATTATTGATAGATACAGTTAAAAACTCTAGCCTAGATATGATACTTGTTTCAACTTCAAAAATTTTGACGAAAACAACCTTTAGTGAAGAAATTGTTTTATCTCAGTACAATGAAAGGTATCAATAACAAAATAAAGATTCTCTGTAGAACAACTATTTCCAAAAAACTCTATTATTATCGTCCAGAGCTATCTTAAGGAAGCAATGACTTCCTCCCTGCTAAGGAAATCGCAACTTTCAGAGGAACAACCCAAGGATACACTGAATAAGAGGTCTCATCATGAGTTGGCTTATCATTATCACAGATGATATAACTTGCTGGCTTTGCCAATACTGTACACCACAACAGGGCAATGACTCAAGATTGTTGCAATCAAAAGACAAGGGGTCTCATCGCGAGCCAGCTTGTTCAGCAAAGTTATAAATCAAGTGAATGACTGTGTCATAATTTGGCTACCAAACCAAGACATTGTTCTTTAAGAGTAAAAAGAAAATCAAAGCAATAAGTGTGGATATGGATTTTTCTTTGAAAAGTTGTGGGTTGCCTTAAGTAGGATACAAGATCATTGCTGGGTAACAGGTAACCCTGTCGAGGCTATAAATGCCTGCTGGCAGCAGAGGCTCTACCTACGACAAATGAGCATATTTAAAACTGCTTTACAAAGGAGACTTTGTTTTATCTTTTCAAGACCAAGTAATGACTGATATAAATACAAGGACTAGCCCGAGGAACCAACTAATCAAAGTCGAACAATGAAACAAAATATCATTGACAGATTAGAGCATAAGGTACTTTATCTTTCCATAACAAAGTTTAACTTTTCAGAAAATTTTCTGTTTTGGAGGTTTGGAAAATTCAGCAGGAAAATAGAGATAACTGGTTCTTCCAAGTGAATCGCCAATTGTTGTGACCAGCAAGAACCCCCCCTTTTCATTTAAGTGTCATCCGAAATACTAAATGTGTGGGGACCCTTAGTTAAAATTTAGGAAAAGCAAAAGTAGTGCTTAAATTCCTTTTCGGAAAATAAAGTTACCATCGTAAGCTTAGGAAATTCCTTGGAATACTTAAAACCTAAGTTTATGATAAGGGAAAATTTTTAAAAAATCGCATCGTAAAACGGTAGTAGAACGCCACCATTCAAGTGCAATCCTGGCATGTGCGAGATTGTGATATTGAACAACTATCGCGTCGCAATAAGTAAAACTTATAAGAAATACTTTAGAATTTACCAATTTGCGATGACGTCGATCGCAAGATCGCATATTGTAGGAAACAGGTTAACGAAATTTGTCATACATAAGACTTCTGCGATCTGTGATATTGCGATATCGCGATATAGCGATGGTTGCGATGTTAGGCCAGATCAACGCTGCGATGTTCTGTTTGTGCAATTTTACGATATTGCAACGTTGCGATATGTGATGGTGCAATCTGCGATGTTGCGAAGCAAATCGCAAAATCGCTCCATCACATATCTTTCGGGCACGATACTCAAGAAAAGTTATTTTCCATAAGCTGACACATGATTATGCGCTTTAAATGCTATAAAGGAGTTAGTTGTCAGTTATTAATAAAATATGAACGCGTGTTTTTCAAAGAATCACTTCACGTAAGGTGGTGTATTTGGTATGTCTGTGGCATTTAAAACTCTCCCATCACCCTTCCTGGTCATTCATTTCCACTTCACTTGTGAATTGTAGGAACGGAGAATGGAGGAAGATACAAAGCAATATGCAGGTTGAAATGGGAAAGAAAAACAAAGCCTCGAGCTTCGAAGAAAAGGAAATGGCACCTTTGTATACAGACATGGCTTGTAACAGAGACGCGGGAACAGCTACGTGGGAAGGCATGTACAGTCTGCTCGAAGAGGAGAATCCCAGAGTAATGAAAGTTACTGCTATTGCAGGCTCATAGAGTTCTTCTGAAGCATCCCTAGAAGAGCTAGCGTGCTCATTCCTACATCGGATAGCGGCAAGGCCCAAAATTCTCCCATACATAGACATGGTCAAGTGGATACTTGATAGCGCAGAAATAAAAAACAGACAGTTCAAGGTTCATGGTCAAGGGCTCATCGGGTCATTCGCTGCGTAGGATTTAAAGCTCATGTATCATCTGCTTGAGCCACAGGCAACTTATAACATGTAATTCATAGAAAAATTCATGAAGGAGAACCAGAACCTGTCAGAAACCACCAAGGACTGGTCCAGGAAAGACGAACCGCTCAAGAAAGATAAACACGGTATGTACAGTACTGGTTCCCTTACCTCCCTATATTGCTTTGCTGCTGCCATGCTCTGTAGAATATTTGGAATGCCAGATATCAAAAAAATTTCATCCGAATGGTTACCATTACTAGATGCTGCCACAAATGCCACTATTGTAGATTGGGCCAAAATTTTATCTGATAACCTAATCATGGCTATTGTCAGTTACCGGTCCAAAAGAGCTACGTCTCAAAGGATTTATCCTCCTTTTTATCTAGCCGCATATATTATGGATTCAATTTGTTATGTTTCTAAGTTCCCTGTTATGGGTTGGAAGTGGACAACTCAAGACCCCTTTCCCATCCATGTCTATCATAAGATATTGTGGGACTCTCAGTTCACTCCATACTTCTACCAGATTTGTCACGGACTTATGCTGCCCTTGTATAGAATGTTGTATGATAAAGAACCCCGAGGTGCTCACCTGAAGCACAGATAGACATCCTCCCCATCGCAAGATGGTTCGGAGAGGAATTGTTCACTTATGTTAGAGTATTTGGAAGTACTGCACCCCCTCATGTTCTACCTTTGTATATCCCTGATAAACTCCTAGCTCGAGAAATTGCATATCAAACCTGTGGAGAAGGCGGCCTAACTAAAGACTTAAAGGACAAAAAGAAGGCTATATGGCCACAGTTTCCTGTAGCTTGTGGGGCCTTTTCGTTATTTGATGTAGGTCACGTGTTCACTGAAGTACAGAATATGACGTGTTTACAACTGTTTAAATTCCCGGGAAGACCATTTGACCCGAATGAGGTTGCCCAGAATTTCACAACTATAGTCAAGATAAAAGTGTTCGTTGGGAAAAAGGATTTATTTGATGATATATTCCAATAGAAAAGCACACTTCAAGAGATTTTGCGCGAAGCCCGATTGCAATTGTCTCCTGAAGACTTTCAAAAGTTCATGGTATACAGAGAAATAAGATTAACCAATATTCCTCTAGAAAAACTATGACTGTCTGCAAGAGAACCAACTCCAAGCGTTAGTCTCAATGGGAGTTCAAGCACTAACGGATCTAAATCCAAGTCTGAACAAGAAATGCCTCAACACTCTAAAAGATCCGGAAATGACCAAGATAGGAGCGAAGAGTCAGCTAAGGATACCGCTCAGTCAATGGAACTTCTACAATAGTAGGTTAGTGCCTCCCCGCAAACAGATCCTCCTCCTCTCATCATTGAAGCACCACCAGTCACGACCGAATTAGATAAGGAATGGGAAACCTTCAACGAACTGATCAATCTTGAAGGACAAGCCCTAAAAACACCTGTGAGGAATACACAGGTAGCACAGGAAGTAGTCACAACAATAGTCAGCGATGTCTCAGATACGGAGCATATTCCTATGACCCCATCCTCTGAGCTTATACTTAACATAGAAGAAATTCCCCCTCTGGACATATTTTATAGTCCCCAACATAAAGCAGTGGTAAGAAGACAGAGAAAGAAAAAGAAATTATAAAATACACTCTCTCAAGATGCAGAACAATTAGACGTCTTGTGGAAAGATCCCACCAGCAATCCTACTGAAAATCTCACCAAACTATCTCAGATCGCAGGAGCGTACGCCTCTGCGACTATTGATAAAGCATCGGAAGTACAACAGTTGTTGAAAGAACGGGAAGATAAAATACAAGTACTACAACTACAATTGCAACAAGCCAACACCAATAATGAAGCACAAAAACAGCTTGAAGCGGAAACTAGAAACTGGTGTAGAACCCTCCCAGTTGCCTCAATTCACAGCTGGGACCAATTTGTCACGACTTTCATTTGTAAATTTGATTGCTATGATTATGATCAAGTATATGATGAAATTGAATATCTACGCAAAGAAGATGAGTCTGTTAGAGATTTTAATATTCGATTTCATCTTAATTGTTTGAAATATGATGTTGAGAATGAACTCATGAATGAAGAATCATTAGATTGTGTTGATCATAATTATTCTCTGCCTCCTATCCCCGATCCAGTAGAAATTAGTCCAAGCTTTGTTCCATTTTCTTCTAATGTAAATGAGAAATCCAATTTGGATGTGCGAATAAATCATGATGAAGAAATTTCCCAAAGCTTAGGGGACATGTCTGATCCAATACAAGAAGACAAAAGCGGCAATGTTGGAAGAAAGCCCGCCTTGGAATCGGAAAGCAACTTTGAGACAAAGTCAGATAATATGATCGCAACTCGACAAATGCAAATGCCAAGGTTAGAACAGCAAAGTAATCCTCTTCCAAAAAACATGAGCACACAAAGGTATGATCTAAAACCTGAAATCTACGATGAATGTAATGAACAAGAGTTTTCACAGGGAGATATTTTTAAATGCATTATTTCAGAGTCACATTTTTCTCTTTATCCTGATATTTTTAATGATGATAATTTCCCCCCCTCAGTATTAACGATATCTCAGAAAATACAGAGGATCATCCAAATGAATCACCATTAGGTTTTCAAGATAGAGAAGCAGCTATAGAACACCCTTTTGTCATTGACAAACATGAACGGCTTGACCCTCCTTGTTTGAATATACTGGATGAAAAAGAGCAATCTAGGGAATCCTGTGAAGTCATTTATGATAGCTACTTTGATGTTGAAGATGTTGATTTATCTCGAGTGAATCATCAGAAATCTGAGAATGAGAGATATTCTAATTCAAGAATTATTTCAGCCGATCCTCATTCCAAAGTAGCAGATCATCTACATGATTTCACTACCCAAGAGAGTATTCCAATCTATGATTCATATCATGAACAAACCTTCACGCCTGTCACAATCATAATTTGTTTTCTAATTCACAAGATGGAATTCGAAATTACTCAAATCCCATAATTCTGGCCAATCCTTGTGAAAGAGAAAATATTTCAAAACGATCCCAATTGTGCTATAACACTAGTTGTACAGATACTCATTGCATTTTTTTTCGTTTGCACTCATTTTGTATAAAACCGGATTTTGCTTTAAATTTTATTTTTCAGACTCTTGATAGATTACTCTGGCATACTGAACACCTTACCGACGAACATTCAAGTGATGTTTTACCATTTTGGAAAATTGAAGTCTGTCGAAAGAATGTAGAACTTTTTCAATTTCAATTCCAATAAATATCATTTTTTTTGAAAAACTTCTATCTTATCCAAAACAACATCAACAAAAGAATATATTTTTGGAGAATTTCCAACAGTTCAAGTTAATTGATAATTGTCCTTTGAGAAATTTCCATCCATTCTTCATTGATTCATTCAGAGAGATATATTTGGAGACTTTCCTTTCATTAGAAATTGTCAAAGGCCTAACTTTCACACATAATAAAAATAATAGGATACAGGCTATTAAATCCAAAAATTCATATTCACAACCTAGCCTGTCATCTTTCCTAATGAACGATTACCAATCCATAATGGAAACTCATCCTGATTTTTATGATCCAATAGGTATCCAATTGGAAAGAAAATTTCATAAGAAGGAGATTTCAGGCAGAATTCTGACAACAGTTACGCTTTCTAATTCCACATTTAATGTTTGCAGTTTAGTAAAAAATTTATTCCTAATACTGATATTTGAAATGTATACACATGTAGGAATAAAAATGAGAAAATGGTTACACTGGAAATATCATTATACCTAGTCAATTTTGTGTGTATAGTTAAAATAGGAGTAGAATTAATTTAGCTAGGTTTTCGGGTAGATAGTTTATTTTTAACAGTTTGTAGGCAAAATAAAAGAAGTAATTAGCCCTATTCATATTATGTAAGCAATCCAAGGGAATAGTTACCTCTCATTTCCTTAAAAATGTTTTTCATAATAAAATCTGTTGTTGTTAACAACATTTGACATTTACTAAAATACACCAATTCTCTTTCAGATTTTGAACTTTTCGCTTGCATAAATAGCAAATCTTTTGGAAAGCTGATCTTTATTATTGATAGATACAGTTAAAAACTCTAGCCTAGATATGATACTAGTTTCAACTTCAAAAATTTTGACAAAAACAACCTTTAGTGAAGAAATTGTTTTATCTTAGTACAATGAAAGGTATCAATAACAAAATAAAGATTCTCTGTAGAACAACTATTTCCAAAAAACTCTATTATTGTCGTCCAGAGCTATCTTAAGGAAACAATGACTTCCTCCCTGCTAAGGAAATCGCAACTTTCAGAGGAACAACCCAAGGATACACTTTATCTTGAAGAATAAGAGGTCTCATCACGAGCCGGCTTATCATTATCATAGATGATATAACTTGCTGGCTTTGCCAATACTGTACACCACAACAGGGCAATGACTCAAGATTGTTGCAATCAAAAGACAAGGGGTCTCATCGCAAGCCAGCTTATTCAACAAAGTTATAAATCAAGTGAATGACTGTGTCATAATTTGGCTACCAAACCAAGACATTGTTCTTTAAGAGTAAAAATAAAATCAAAGCAATAAGTGTGGATATGGATTTTTCTTTGAAAAGTTGTGGGCTGCCTTAAGTAGGATACAGGATCATTGCTGGGTAATAGGTAACCCTGTCGAGGCTATAAATGCCTGCTGGCAGCAGAGGCTCTACCTACGACAAATGAGCATATTTAAAATTGCTTTACAAAGGAGACTTTGTTTTATCTTTTCAAGACCAAGTAAGGACTGATATAAATACAAGGACTAGCCTGAGGAACCAAATAATCAAAGTCGAGCAATGAAACAAAATATCATTGACAGATTAGAGCATAAGGTACTTTATCTTTCCATAACAAAGTTTAACTTTTCGGAAAATTTTCTGTTTTGGAAGTTTGGAAAATTTAGTAGGAAAACAGAGATAACTGGTTCTTCCAAGTGAATCGCCAATTGTTGTGACCAGCAACAACCCCCTCTTTTCATTTAAGTGTCATCCAAAATACTAAATGTGTGGGAACCCTTAGTTAAAATTTAGGAAAAGCAAAAGTAGTGCTTAAATTCCTTTTCCGCAAATAAAGTTACCATCGTAAGCTTAGGAAATTCCTTGGAATACTTAAAACCTAAGTTTATGATAAGGGAAAAATCTTTAAAAAATCACATCGTAAAATGGTAGTAGAACGCCACCATTCAAGTGCAATCCCGGCATGTGCGAGATTGTGATATTGAACAACTATCGCGTCGCAATAAGTAAAAGTTATAAGAAATACTTCAGAATTTACCAATTTGCGATGACGCCGATCGCAAGATCGCATATCACAGGAGACATGTTAACGAAATTTGTCATACATAAAAATTCCGCGATCTGCGATATTGCGATATCGCGATATAGCGATTGTTGCGATGTTAGGCCGGATCAACGCCGCGATGTTCTGTTTGTGCAATTTTACGATATTGCGACGTTGCGATATGCGATGGTGCGATTTGCGATGTTGCGAAGCAAATCGCAAAATCACTCCATCGCAGATCTTTCGGGCACGATACTCAAGAAAAGCTATTTTCCATAAGCTGACACATGATTATGTGCTTTAAATGCTAATAAAGGAGTTAGTTGTTAGTTATTAATAAAATATGAACGCGTGTTTTTCAAAGAATCACTTCACGTAAGGTGGTGTATTTGGTATGTCTGCGGCATTTAAAACTCTCCCATCACCCTTCCTGGTCATTCATTTCCACTTCACTTGTGAATTGCAGGAACAGAGAATGGAGGATGATACAAAGCAATACGCAGGTTGAAATGGGAAAGAAAAACAAAGCCTCGAGCTTCGAAGAAAAGGAAATGGCACCTTTGTATACAGACACGGCTTGTAACAGAGACGCGGGAATAGCTACGTGGGAAGGCATGTACAGTCTACTCGAAGAGGAGAATCCCAGAGTAATGAAATTTACTGCTGTTGCAGGCTCACAGAGTTCTTCTGAAGCATCCCTAGAAGAGCTAGCGTGCTCATTCCTACATCGGATAGCGGCAAGGCCCAAAATTATCCCATACACAGACATGGTCAAGTGGATACTTGATAGCGCAGAAATAAAAAATAGAGAGTTCAAGGTTCATGGTCAAGGGCTCACCGGGTCATTCGCTGCACAGGATTTAAAGCTCATGTATCATCTTCCTGAGCCACAGGCAACTTATAACATGCAATTCATAGAAAAATTCGTGAAGGAGAACCAGAACCTGTCAGAAACCACCAAGGACTGGTCCAAGAAAGACGAACCACTCAAGAAAGATAAACAGGGTATGTACAGTACTGGTTCCCTTACCTCCCCATATTGCTTTGCTGCTGCCATGCTCTGTAGAATATTTGGAATGCGAGATATCAACAAATTTTCATCCGAATGGTTACCATTACTAGATACTGCCACAAATGCCACTATTGTAGATTGGGCCAAAATTTTATCTGATAACCTAATCACGGATATTGTCAGTTACCGGTCCAAAAGAGCTACGTCTCAAAGGATTTATCCTCCTTTTTACCTAGCCGCATATATTATGGATTCAATTTGTTATGTTTCTAAGTTCCCTGTTATGGGTTGGAAGTGGACAACACAAGACCCCTTACCCATCCATGTCTATCATAAGATATTGTGGGACTCTCAGTTCACTCCATACTTCTACCAGATTTGTCACGGACTTATGCTGCCCTTGTATAGAATGTTGTATGATAAAGGACCCCCGAGGTGCTCACCTGAAACACAGATAGACATCCTCCCCATCCCAAGATGGTTCGGAGAGGAATTGTTCACTTATGTTAGGGTATTTGGAATAACTGCACCCCCTCATGTTCTACCTTTGTATATCCCTGATAAACTCCTAGCTCGAGAAATTGCATATCAAACCTGTGGAGAAGGTGGCCTAACTAAAGACTTAAAGGACAAAAAGAAGGCTATATGGCCACAGTTTCTTGTAGCTTGTGGGGCCTTTTCGTTATTTGATGTAGGTCACGTGTTCACTGAAGTAAAGAATATGACGTGTTTACAACTATTTAAATTCCCGGGAAGACCATTGACCTGAATGAGGTTGCCCAGAATTTCACAACTACAATCAAGATAAAAGTGTTTGTTGGGAAAAAGGATTTATTTGATGATATATTCCAACAGAAAAGCACACTTCAAAAGATTTTTCACGAAGCCCAATTGCAATTGTCTCCAGAAGACTTTCAAAAGTTCATGGTATACAGAGAAAGAAGATTAACCAGTATTCCTCTAGAAAAACTACGACTGTCTGCAAGAGAACCAACTCCAAGCGTTAGTCTCAGTGGGAGTTCAAGCACTAACGGATCTAAATCCAAGTCTGAACAAGAAATGCCTGAACACTCTAAAAGATCTGGAAGTGACCAAGACAGGAGCGAAGAGTCAGCTAAGGATACCGCTCAGTCAATGGAACTTCTACAACAGCATGTTATTGCCTCCCCGCAAAGAGATCCTCCTCCTCTCATCATTGAAGCACCACCAGTCACGAACGAATTAGATAAGGAATGGGAAAACTTCAACGAACTGATCAATCTTGAAGGACAAGCCCTAAAAACACCTGTGAGCAATACGCAGGTAGCATAGGAAGTAGTCACAACAATAGTCAGCGATGTCTCAGATACGGAGCATATTCCTGTTGCCCCATCTTCTGAGCTTATACTTAATATAGAAGAAATTCCCCCTCTGGACATATTTTATAGTCCCCAACCTAAAGCAGTGGTAAGAAGATAAAGAAAGAAAAGGAAATTAGAAAATACACTCTCTCAAGATGCAGAAAAATTAGATGTCTTGTGGAAAGATCCCACCAACAATCCTACTGAAAATCTCACCAAACTATCTCAGATCGCAGGAGCGTATGCCTCTGCGACTATTGATAAAGCATCGGAGGTACAACAGTTGTTGAAATAACGGGAAGATCAAATACAAGTACTGCAACTACAATTGCAGCAAGCCAACACCAATAATGAAGCATAGAAACAGCTTGAAAAGTTGCAGGAGGACTTCCAGCAAATGCAGATAGGATATCTGAAAAGTTTGGATGAGAAGGGAAAGTAGTTAATGGATTTACAAGAGATGCACAAAGACGACCCTAAGCTTACAAAGTTTATTTCGGAATCTATTTCCTTGAATGAACAATTACTGTAGCAGCAAGAAGTGTTGGGCCAAAAGATATCACAGTGGGGTTATTATTGTGAAACTAGTGATAAGATCACTAATCAAGTGGTCGATTTACGAAGTGACTATGATCTGATTGGTAAATGGGTGACTGAGTACTTGCATTGGCAGGATGAAGACGAGGGAAAAAGGGCAAGTGCACCAAGGATAAATGAGAACCATAAAGAGCTGCTCTTTAACAAGTGGGACGATCAAATCAGGGAGGCAGAACAAGCGGCAGAAACAGCAGCCACGACAGCAAGCATTCTTATTGACTGTGTAAATGAGAATTTGCACAGGGAAAATTTGATCGCAGAAACCACCCCAGGATATTTACCGAACAAACTACAACTAGAGGCGGAATGGAAACAGAGAGCGCAAGAAAAGGCAAAAGCAATTCAAGCGCTGAACAGGTTAAATTGGGAATATTACTGGACATACTTGGTAAAGCCGCATAGTCAGTGGATGACTGTGAAGTGTATCATAAATGCAGCCGAAAAGATGGTACCAGCTCTCATCGATTCCATTTTCTCAGCTCAGCTCAAAGCAGAAGTCAGCCAGCCGACTCTCCTTAAACCAATGCTGAATACATGCAGTTTTAAAGACCAAATACAAAAGTAGTTTAGTTCTGGATTTAATTTTCACTTTAAATTTTGCTTAGGAAAAGGGCGGTCATTTAAAATGCATCCTGAATTTCTGTAAATAAGTATTATTAGATTTAGGAAGTAGTATTTGAACCCTTCTCACGCATTTAGAGAGGGGTCCAGAAATTTATCAAAAACTTGTCCTCAGAACATGCACTTTTTCACCCTCAGAGGAGGTTTTGGTGAATGAATGGATCAAGATTTGTTGATGTTTGCATTTGATATCTACTACTGATGTTGCACTTCTGTACTCTTAGTGGATGTTAGAGCAAGGAGAGATAAATCATTGTTGCTTGAAGCTTATGAGTAGGACTAGTCATAAATGGTACTTTTATCTCTTGACCATTTCTGCTTATATGTTAAAGTGATATACAGTTTTTAGTTGTTTATGTATTATTGCATGAATGCTTGAGTTATCATTTGGCACTTTTGTACGGTGATAGCTATTTATTTATGCCTAATGTATGAATAGCTCATTATGCGATATGCTTTTCACAACTGTTTCGTCTAACTTTTTATGAGAAGTGGTTCATCTTGATTGATTTCCTTTCTTATAATCGCTGAATGATCTTTATTACCAGTTGTTATTTGAAATATCTTTAGATCACATAATAGAAGAATTTCATCCCGGGTTAGTATAGATTTAGATGTGTTGTTTATTAGATTACAATAGCATAAAATTAGATTAAAGTTTGAATTAGAATATCTTATATAGGAACTGTTAGATCAACAACATCAAATTCTCCACACACACACTCATAGATTGGGAAACTGGTCCCATTATCCCCAGTCGGACCCGCTATACCAAAGGGATAAGGAGTTGCCAACCAAGGTCTGGACCGGGCGGGTATCCCCCTTGTTGTCGACCCGATTTTCGGGGCTTCAACAGGGTGATAGGGTGTGCTTATGATGATATGCTTGAAATTATTCCAACATCGCGCTGATCGTTTCATTCATGAAATGCGTACCCCTATCACTCATCAAAATCTTAGGACAACCAAACCTTGTTAAGATGTACTGGAATAGAAACTTCGCAATAGTTGTTGTTGTACAATCCTTCACTAGTTGCATTTCCACCCACCTAGTTAAATACTCAGTTGCAGTAATGATATACTACACGCCCTTCTTCTCTACTGGTGGTTGTATTGGACCTATAAAGTCAATGGTCCATTTCTCAAATACTTGCAATGAAACTTGGGGACTTAAAGGCAATTCATCCCTTCACAAAGTCTTCCCTGTCCTTTGGCAAGCATCGCACACCTTGCAGTATGCCTCAAAATCCTTGTGTAATGTTGGACACCATAACCTAGCGTGCAAGATCTTCTACGTGGTCACTTTCCCTACATAGTGACCTCCTACCACTCCTCCATGGGCTTTAGCTATGATACTAGAACATTCAAATTCCATAACATACCTTCACAGTATCTCATATGATCCCATCTTATATAAATGAGCTGCAATAATTGAAAAACTGCAACGCGCACTACTAACTCCTTCTTCTGTTGAGTGGAATAATCTTCTAGGGTTGTTCCCATCATTAAGAACTGAATAATATATTAAAAATTATTGTTCACGAAGTGCATCACAAAGATTTGTGTGTCTGGCATTCCTTCCTCCAAACTACTTGGTTCTTCACCTGTTTCAATCCTGGATAGATGGTCTGGACCCACATTCAGCCTTCCAAGTTTCACAATTACTTCAAAGTCATACTCCTGGAACAATAGTAACCATTGGAATATCTTCCCCCCCAACATAGGCTTATCAACCAGGTATTTGAGCACAGAGTGATTTGTATACATTTTAAAAATTTCTACCTAACAAATAATGTCTAAACTCCTGTAGCGCATAGACCATCACCAACCCTTCGCACTCTGTGGTGGAGTAATTCTTCTCAACTTTGGATAACTTTATGCTCACGAAAGCTATCAGATGATTGACCTCTCCCTCACCTACCTGTGTTAAAACTACTCCTAGCACAATGCAGGAGGCATCAACATGCACATGAAACTCCTTTTTCTAGTCCAAAAATACCAAAATAGGCACGGTCACCGTTTTCTCCTTCAAGATATCTAGGTTGCACTGACAATCTTCATCCAAGCAAAATATCGCATCCTTCTTTAACAATTTCTCCACTAGCACAGTTATTTGGGCATATTCCTTGATAAATTTCCTGTAGTACTTGATATGTCCTAATATCGCATGCAACTATTTCACATTCCTATGTGCTTCCAAGTTCACTATTACGATCATCGTCACAAGGTCCACCATCAATCCTTGCTTACATACAACATGGCCAAGAAAAATTCCACAGGGTACACAGAATATACATTTCTTTAGGTTCAACATGATTTGATACCTTCGACACGTATCTAGCATGAGGTGCAAACTTGCAACATGGCACTTCACCAACCCAAACATGGTCCAATCATCAAAATATACTTCCAGAAATTTATGAATGAACTCTTTGAATAATGCGATCACTACCCAGGAAAAGATTTCAGGCACGTTCTTCAATCTGAAAGGCATAACTGTATATTGAAACCAACCCCACTCAGTCACGAAGGTTTTTTTAATTCGATCCTCCGGCATGATCTTTATTTAATGATAACCCAAAAACCCATCAGTAAATTAATACGCTTCATGTACGCCAACATTCTCTAATATTTCACCAGTAAATGGTGTTGGAAATAGATCATGCACACAGGCATCATTCAACTTCCGCTGATCTACGCATATGGAGATCTCACTCTTCTATTTCTTTTCTTGGATCACCATTGGGATTACTCAATCCAATTCTTCTATAGGCTTAATAATACTAGCTTCCAACATTTTATCTAGTTCTAGGTGCAACTTCTCCTTATACTTTGGATTCAATCAATAAGGTCACAGCTTAATAGGCTTCGCATCTAGTTTCAATGTGATCTTCATAACACCGAAATCAATGAAAATCCATTTCAAATCTAAAACTTCATTGGGAATAAGTGTTGGTACTCACACAACAGCTCAACTACCTTATCACCCATATCCTCATCCCAATAGTCTCCTATCTTCGCAAACTTAGGTTCTTCTTTAGATACAATGTTTACCTACTGAGTTTTCAAAGGCTCTGATATATTCAGGTTCATCATATTTGGTCCCTTGAATTCGCGCTTCCCTTTATTTTCATGAATGGTAATATTCCGCTGATCATCCTCTTCTTTAGCAGTCACATTATAGCATTCCAACATGTGGCGTAGTTGTGTACTCAAATCTGGCTGAGTCCATTCTACTAGTTCCTTCGATGTTTTAAATATAGCTACTTTAGTTTCTTGTAGTGCCTCATCAATTCTCTCAAACCCATCCTCAAAGCTGAAGGTTAATAGAAAACTCTCCCTTAAAATGTCCCATTCAACAATCCCACGATGAATTTCTGTCTCCAAATACCAGTTCATTGGGATCGTATCTAGCGTATGAAAAATTATATTCACCCATTTTGGTTGCGGTTCTATTCCGCAGCCCTTAGTCCATTGTGCTAAATGATCACATGGATCATCCTTCCCACTATATTTTTTTGTCATTCTAGTATTAGCATAGCCAAACCTCAACTTCATCCTTCTTATGTATTCTCTCCATCCAGGAAAGCTCTCCTTGTGCGTACCCCACCAACGGGTAGCTTTAGCACCAATTCTAGTGCCTGGAGTCGATGCTCTTCCAATACTTCTCTTTCAAAGTCATCTAAAAATAGTTCTACATCAGTCAAACCATCATAATGCGAAATATTTCTTACCTCAGTTGAGACACACCTCAGTGATTTGGTCATCATATTGCAGCAGAGCGTAGATACTTCATTGTTGGGAGTGGGATCCCCCAAGGGAATTTTTGGGCCTAAAAGCCCATGCTTAAGCTAATTTTTGTAATATAATTGTAAATACTTTGCATTTTGTGGTCGTAGAACATGAAGGTGTTATGTGTCAAAAAGGGTAGTCTGCACTTAGTTTTGTAAAGCAAAGTCAGTTGTAAGAGATCTACTCATGGTCCATGGACAATGGGATTGTATAAAAAGAGCTAACCTCTAAGTAGTTTAGACATCAATCAATCAATCAATGAATAGAATGACAGATCATGTAATAGAGGGATAGAAGTCTAAGTCTTGGGTTGTAGCGTAGATAGAGGCTCTGCAGCTGAGTGTGTAGAGGCCTAGGGTAGAAGTCCACAACTGAGTGAGTGGACCCCTACAGCTATGTGCGTAGGGTGGACAAATTCTGTAAACACTTGGAATATATTAATAAAAGGAGTTAATCTACAATTTCTGTCTTGGTTCTGTTGATGTGTTTGGATATTTTATGTATGAATTTCCTTTATTATGCTTATATGATGTGTTAATGAATGAAAACACATTGCATAATTGAATGCAATTACGAATATCTGCTTATGCGGTGATAACTTTAAGTATTTGAAGAGATAAGAAAATCACATAGGATAATTGGGGACTCTGCATGGCACGCTACCATAGCAGCACGAAAGTACCTGAGCCATAGGTTACGGCTGCACGAAGGTCGATCGTATACTTTCACGAAGGTATCGAAGGATGGAATAAAGGGTTTGTCTTGCAAGCCTTAGAGCGAAGTGACCTACGCGAAGGTAGGGATAGAAGAAATAAAACAACATCACAACCATCTCAGGGTGCGAAAACTTGGTTCCAACATCCCCCCATACTACTTCAGGTGAGACTTCGGTCCGTGCTCTGTGGACTGATGCCGAAAGGGCCAGTAGTGTAGGGATTTGTTTGGCTAATTAACGTTGAACCTAGGTCAGGCCCCTTCAAGCCAACAAATGGTTCCGTTGCTGGGACCAAAATCTGCATAAGAGATGTGTGATGCTGTATCACCAGAATCCAACTAAGAAGGAGATCAGACACTGGTAGTATAGAAATATCCACAAATTCATTGCGCAGGAGAACATAAACCTGTGACTGACAAAGGAACAGTGGTTGGACAGATACCTGTATATAGAGATCCATGAGATCTTTTTATGCTCCTTCCCTATTGAGCTATATGAGTGGATCACGATGCTAGAAAATAGCTAAGGAAGGTGGAAACTTGACGGTCCTATTGTGTAGACCCCGGAGCTAGTGCGAAGGTTGGAAGCATGTTGGCTTATGGGGCCTGACCCAGGTTTAGCGTTAGTTAGCCAAACAAATCCCTACACTACTGGCCCTTTCAACATCATTGTGCAGAGCGTGGACTGAAGTCTCACCCAAAGCAGTATGGGGGGATGCTGGAACCAAGTTTCCGCACCCCTGAGATGGTTGTGATGTCGATTTATTCCAACTATACCTACCTTCGTGCAGGTTGCTTCGCACTTTTCTCCACCCTTCAGCACCTTCACAAAGAGTTACAACCAGCTTTCATGCAGCCCTGATTAGGGGCTGAGATGCTTTCACGCTTCTTAGGGCAGAGAACTTCACTATTTCCCAACCTAGATTAAGTATCTTACTTATCTTATTGACAATTCTTAATTGTCTTCGTGTAAACAGATATTCTAACTTGCATTCACTTAACTAATATAGTTATACACATTCGTGCATCATATAAGCATTAGAAGTGAAATTCCTACCCAATATATCAGATGCATAAACAAGAAATAAAGATGCAAAAATGATAGTAACTTCTCTTTATTAATACTCAACTACAGACTACTAGGCCTCTGCACACTCAGCGACAGAGCCTCTACCTACGCTACAACCCAAAACCTAGACTTACGATTAAGGGCTATATCTCATACATCTTCATTAATTCAGCATTTTCTATTATCCTCTAACTACTTAGACCTTAGCTCTATTTATACAATCCCATGGTCCTTGGACCATGGGTAGATCTTCTACAGCCGACATTACATTATCAAAATAAGGGCGGAAAATCCTATGACTCGTTTAACAACTATGCGCATCGCGCCCACAAAATGCAGAGTCTTTACATTGGAATTACAAAATTGGACCAAAATCTGGGCTCTTAGCCCCAAAACTTCCCTTGGGGAATCCCGTGCCCAACAGGTCCCCAACACAAACATCTTGACTCACCCTCAAGTCACTCTGTAGGTGCAGAGATCTTAGCGCGAAGACCTCCCAATTCTGTTTGAATTGGTGAAAATTCGGCAGTGCACTGAGCGGCTACCTGATGGACTTCTTCCATGCGTTGTTCGGTGACCAATGCTATTGAATTGATTCCCTGAATCCTTTCCTAAGTTTCTTGCAGTTGCTCGAGATTTTCTTCAATGGAGGTTGTAATTGTATAGGCCTCATCGATCCATGGCTGTAGGCGCACTTTCAAGATTACCTCCTTATGACGAGCAGCATCCACTTCTTCCTTGAGCACCTTTGCCTGCTACATCCTTGCAAGCCTTTGTGTAAGGGCAAATATCTGTACGATCCCTATTACCTCATCGTATTTCTATTGCAGTTCATGCGCCTCTGTCTCCAAGGGCTCTATGTTTGGGACCTCCTGCAGGGTGGTTAGGAACTTGAATGATTGTTGGAATAGCTTCATGAAGTCTGTCGCTACACTGTCAACCACCACCATTGCTGTTGTGACCATGGTGGTACATTGTTCTCATACCTCCAGTGGAGTTGAAGGCTGAGCCTTCAACTACAATTCTTCTATCTATAGGTTCAGATCTAGCTGAACCCTAGCCATTTCTGCTCTTGTGTCGTGCAACCCTATGGCTAACTTACGTACGCACGCCTCCATTGGTTCCTCTGCTTTAATGGCCAACTTTAGTACTATTTGGCAAGCTTCCTCCACAACCTCAATTGTCTTTTTGTTATGCTCCATTGCTTCATTGTGCTACAGGCTCAACTACTCAATATTGATGTGCTACTCGCTCATTATCTGTATAGCACGACTCTCCCTGGCCTGAAGTTCTGCGGTGACTCCATCCCGCAAGAGATAGAATGTCTCCTGAGGGAGCGCAACCATGTTTAATCCAACCCCTTTCAAACCGCTAACCATAGGCCTGTCAACCTCATTCTCTGTAATGAGTGCTCTGTCTAGTAACAGTATTGTGTTGGTCACCCTGGCGCGTAAAATTTCCTCAGTAGCTGAAGTGTCGACTGCGAGGCTGGTGGAAACTATGCCAGCCTATGGAGTGCACACCTCCAACTCTTGTATTTATGTCCGGAGAGCCTCCAATACCAATTGGTGTTGTTCCTAAAACTACTTGAGGCCCTCTGTGGTGACATTCCTCACCGTTTTGCCGATATCATGCAAGTCCCCTTCAGTGAGGGTGATAGGGTAAAAAGATGTCTTTGAGGCCTTTGTTTTCTTTCACAACCCTACCTGCTCTTATGGTCGCGGACGTCTTAGCTGGGTGGACATTGTATACGTGTCCATGCCACCTTTTTCTGTGTCTGTCTCTGGTTCGGTTGAAGGTGACTTCTGTCCTTCACGCTCCTCATTTTCTATTTTCTACTACTCCGCCAACACGACAGCAACATGCGTTGCCTCGGCCTTAGCCGTTGCTTCTTCTTTCCTGCGCTTTTCCACTAGTTGTGCCATCTAAAGTTTTGCCTCTTCCTTCTTCCATTGCATGGCAGACTTCTCTGCTTCCACCTCGGAGTCAGCTGGGGTGTTCCACTCCAGTGTCCAAGGCTCAAGGACTGCGAATATCACATCATCAGCCACCAAGTACGGTAAATCATACCACGTCTTCGTAGGGTCCTTTGGTGCCGTAATGAAGACATGGTGGAAATCGGCTTTGAACTCCAAAAAGATCTGCAAACTGTTGTAGACTGTGGGTGATAACCATAGCTTGCGCTTAATCCCCATACAGATGTTCAGTTGCATTAGCACCCAAAATATCTTTCTCTCCCTTATCCTGTACGCGTCCCTTGTCGCCCACAACGAAGCGTACGTCGCTGCCTCAGGAAGGTCCAGCATGATCATAGCAAACTGGCTATCTTTGGGCAACTCCCATGCCACCAATATGATTGACAACAGAAGCCATGCGTAATGAAACATTTTTCCCCACTCCTATGCCTCACGGCAGTTCGCAAGGAACTCACCGCATAGATAGCACGCCCAGTTGAACTGGACCCCTTCTACGCATTGCATTGCTAGTGCAACCATTAGCATAGGTACCTCATGTGCACGGCACTTCCGCATCACCTTCCATGCCAATATCTGTGTCACAACCTTGAATGCAGGGTTGTTGATGTTGGAGATGGCATACCCTCGCTTCTTCTTCTCTAATTTAACCTTCTTTTTCATGCCCTCCGTGAGGGCCAACTTGCCACCTTTTCCCTTGGAAATGTTTGTTGGATCCTCCCCTGAGTAAGTGAGCCGTGTAATCTAGTGAATCAGATGGTCTATGATGGGGATGGGCTTCTCCTGCCACATGCACCCATCATGCACCAGGCAGAGCAGTTGCTTGATGATGAAAACGGTCACTGGGGGGTGGTGGTAATGTAGCACCCAGAGGAGGTTTAGCAATCCTACTTTCTCTACACCTCTAAGCCATTTGCATGGCTCCAATTCAATCATTCTAGCCAGTGCATCTATCTTCTAGCACATTAGCTTTGTATTCGCTAAATGTGGGAACTTCTCATGGTTGGTGAGGTCCCAATCTTCAAATTTCAGCACAGGAACCCATCCCAAGTGTGCTCCTTCAAAAATAATATCATCTAGGAGTAGTGGGGTTTGTAGAGAGCTCTTGCTCTCATCTATATCATTTGGAACCTTGGCTTTACCCTTTCGTGGAGGAACATATGCAGGTAACCATGTGATATGGTCCGTGCCCTGGATTTCAATGTGCATCTCTACATCCTCCTCCTCCACCAGGATTTCTTCAAACTCTTCCTCCTCATCAGCCTCCAAATTAATGGCCTTCCCCTTTTCCTCTAATGTGATCTTGGTCCTCAGTGGATTTTTGGGTGAGACATGCACTGGATCATGGCTTGCTTATCCTTCTTAGGTCTCAATGTGCTCAGTGACTTAGGGACCTCAGCGATTATTCTGGTGCTCTTTGGGGCTTCCACCTCCACAATCTCCTGCGTGGCTTCCTTAGATGTCACTACTCCTGTGTCCATGGCTTCTTTAGGTGCTAACATCATTCTAGTCAGGAGGTCCTGCATATCCTTCAACAATGTTTCAAACACTGAACTTGCTCTCAAAGCCTCAAAGTTAGAAAGGTCCATACACAGTTGATAGCGCAACACCTCAGTTCTCAAAATGGCAAGTGTTGTTCGCTAGATAGCCACTTGCAATTTATAAGGCCTTTTGAATTTGAATTCGACCATTCCCCCCACATTTGATCCATTAATGCTAGATTGGCAGCAGATTTTCAAGAATTTAGCCCATAAAGTTCGCCTTAAATTACTTTTTCCTGCTCCATTTGGCCTCAAACCAAGCATCAAACAATGAATATTGAATTTAACAGTCACTTTTTGGCTAATCTGCGTGCCAGCATAGCTATCCTCATGATGTCGTGGACCTTGTGATACTTCACTACTATGCATAGTACTGACATTGCGCAGTTCCCGGGCAGAGTAGTTTATAGTCTTGTGCCTCCTTTCAGCTTCCTGGAGCACAAAGAACGTGCTTCTGGTTAGTAGTCAGATGGTTGGGCCACCTGTGTATGGCTTCAAATGACAGCCATTCACTTTTCCTGGGAAGGGATCTCCATTCAGCTAAACCAACTGGACTGCACCATCGTCGATAATCTCCTTAATAACATATGGTCCAAACCAATGCATTATGAGTTTCCCTGGAAATTTATCAAACTTACTATCATACAACAACACCAAATTGTTCACCTTAAAAGTGTGTAGCTTAATATGTCGGTCATACCATGCCTTTTCATGCTGCTTTTGGACTTGTTGGTGAAATCCAACCAATAGTTGTTCTTCTTCTATCTCATCCAGTTGCATGAGACTCTCCTCCAAGGCTCTGTGATCTATCATACCTGTGAACACTGCTATACGTAGACTAGGCACGATGTATTCCATAGGCATTACAGCTTCCACTCCATAGACAAGCCTAAAAGGTGTCTGTCCTATCAACTTCTTGCATGTCACTTGATAAGCCCATAACACTACAGGTATGCATAGGTCCCAATCACTTTGCTGCGCATTGCATACCTTGGTCAGTGCAGTTTCCAGTACTTTGTTAAATGCTTCTACTATCCCATTAGCCTGTGAGTGATAAGGTGTGCTCTTCTGATGATACACCTGAAACTCTGCCATCAGCACGTTGATCGTCTCGTTTAGGAAGTGTGTACCGCGATCGTTCATCAAGATCTTCGGACATCCAAATCGCGTCAGTACATGTTCCATCAGTGCAGTGATTTTGGCATAACCTTTGATAAAGTTTATGTAATATCCCGTATGTCCCAGAGTAGCACGCATCTATTTCATAGTTCTCGGTGCTTTCAAGTTCAGAATCATCGCGATATTCACAGGGTCTACCATCAGCCCTTGTCTGCAAACCACATGCCCCAATAGGTTCCCAAAAGGAACGAGAAACACACACTTCTTAAGGTTGAGCGTGATTTGGTATCTTCGATAGGTATCCATCATCAAGCACAAGCTTGCTACATGGCGGTTAACCAGCCCAAGTACAGTCTAGTCATCAAAATAGACCTCCAAGAACTTATGAATATATTCCATAAATGCCGCAACAACCATGTGCAAAAAGATAACTGATGCATTCTTTAGCCCAAATGGCATTACAGTGTATTGAAAACAACCCCACTCAGTCGCGAAGGTTGTCTTGCTCCTATCCTCCGGCGCGATTTTGACTTGGTGGTACCCAGAGAACCCATTAATGAAAGAATATGCTTCCCGACCACCTACATTGTCCAACACATCATCCGTGAATGGAGTTGGGAATGGATCATGCACAGAAGCATCATTCAATTTTCTGAGATCCATGCATATCCTTATCTCGTCCTCCCACTTCTTCTCTTGCACCACTATTGGGCTTACCCAATCGGATTCTTCCATAGGCTCAATGATGCCTACCGTGAGCATTTTGTCGAGTTCTACGCAGACCTTCTCTTTGTAATTTAGATTTAAGCGGTAAGGCCTCTGCCTAAGTGGCTTCGCGTCAGGATTTAACGTGATTTTCATTACTCCTAAATCTTTGATTATTACTTTCAAATATGTAAACTTAGTCGGGAATAAGTCCCGGTATTCGCAAAGAAATTCAATGACCTTATCCACCATCGCATCATCCTAGTAGTCTCTGATATTTGCGAATTTGGGTTCTACCTCTGTGCCAATATTCACTTGCTTAGTTTTCACTGACACGGTTATATTAGGGTTCTCAATCTACGGTCCTTGAACCTTGCGGTGGCCTTTCATCTCTGCAATGTTAATTTTCCATGGATCTTCATCCTCTTCTTCAGTAGTTACATTATAACATTCTAGTGCACAACTCAACTGAGTAGTCCATTTAGGTTGCATCAGGTCTAAAGGATCCTGTGGGATCCTAAAGATGGTTGCTTTTACCTCTTGTAGCACATCCTCAATACCGTCAAACATATCCTCAAAACTAAATGTCATCATGAACTCTTTGCGTAAGATATCCCATTCACCTGTCCCATGGCAGAGCTCTATTTCCATATACCAGTTCATCGGTATAACATCTAGGGTATGACAGAACAGGTGCACCCACTTAGGTTGTGGCTTTTCTCTATATACCTACATCCACTTGGCCAAATAAGCGCACTGGTCATCTTGTCCATCATACTTGTTTGTCAGTCACATCTTAGGTTTCCCAAAACATACTTGCATCATTCTCCTACATTCATGCCAATCGTCAAAGCTTCCTTTGTGCGTACCCCACCATCTTGTTGGTGTAGCACGCAATACCCAATCCAACGCCTAGAAGCGTTGTTTTTCTAGCAACTCCCTTTCAAATGCATCCAAGAAGGTATCTACCTCATTTAGACCATGATAAGTAGGTAGATCTCTTACTTCTGTCGACATGCAGTGCAACAACTGGGTCATCATACTACAATTCAATGTAGTTACTTCGTGTAGCCGATTCTTCCATCATTCTCTCTCTTTGTTGAAGTCTGAAGTGCAGGAACTATCACTCTCACATTTAATCCACCCATCCGCAGTGGGATTGACCCAGTCTTGGTGTCACGTTGTTATCTTATAGATATTGTCTAGATCATCATCACTTTCATAGTCGTGAACTGGTTCTGTATAACGTGATCCTTTAGCAGGGTCCAAGGGTATTATTATGCGCAGTGATTTCTTCTCAAAGATCATTTTTCACTTCTTTTGATTAATTACCCCATTCATATCGGTAGCCCAGTCAATTCCTAGGAGCACGGGGTAGGGATTGTTGTCATCAACAATCTCTATCACTTTGAAATCTGCCAGCATACTCGCTCCCTCAATATCCATAGTTATTCCCTGCAATTGCCCCATGTGTATTATTTTCTGCTGATTTTCCATCCTTAGCTAAATTGGAGACCATTGTAGTCTGGGTCTCCCCATTCGCTTCCATGTCTGTTTCGATAGAACATTCGCATTTGATCCCAAATATAGAATGACTTGATCCATCTCATATTCTCTGATCTACACGGTGAGTCTCATTTCATGTCCTGTCCTCATCTTATGCTTTATGATATTCCAGACTTCATGCGGTTCTCTTAGTGTGGTCCCAGCACATCTATTGATAAGTTCATGTAACCCTTTCACAGCCTTATTTTCGCGCAGTAACTTCATACAGGTTTCGAGGAAGGTTGTGAGCATGGAGGGGTCCATTTCTAGCTCAGGCTTATCTTTGCTTCTTGAAGTGGAGGCCTTAGCGGAGCTCTTCTTAGCTTCCATGAAGGTTTCTCGAGCGTGCTCCAAATCAAATTCAACTTCTTTCGTTGTGGCTTTGTGAACCCAAGTACTGTCTTCTGGTTGTTTTTCTTTGTCATCTCCTATCACGATTCCACTTTGGAGAACTATGTTTACATTCGGATCTTCCTCGCACGGCTCAGACCTCATCATTTGTAGGTTTTGAGGCGGGGGAGGAAGTAGCGCCCCTTTGTCACCTATCCTAGCTATCAGCACAGGAAAATATTCTATCTCATGATCAAATAGTGTGCAATATTTCCACGACGGGCACCTCAGATTGGTGAAATTTCCGACATAGTGTCCCGGCCCTCCGCAATTGTACCAAATCAATTGTATGCGACCTCTACCAGGTCCTCCTCCACCTCAGCCTTGTCCGCGCCCTTGAAATCCTGTCTGTACGATTCCTGCATTCTGGTCAAGGGGCCGCATTTCATCCTGAACCCTGTAGGTGGGAGTTCAATCCATCATCAATTCATAGCTTCTGTAAGTGCACTCATCATGTCCCACCAACCTACAAAAGTTGCAAATTTTTTGTATACTTCTGTAACAGATGGCAGTTATCCATGGCATGTTTTCCGACTATTTGACAGATCACACACCATAGAGCAAGCGTTGTACTAGGTCCTACTTGAGCTTCTGGCCTTAAAGGCATCAGTCCTCCTCCTGCAAGGTTATTTATAGAGATCGGGCAGTGGTCTTTGTCATGACCCTAACTCTTACATTTCATGCACCATACTTCTTCGTGCACTTCTGGTCGGACCGTTCAGTCCTGTTTCATGCTTTGCATCTCAAGGCACAGATTATTCAGCTGCACGTGGATCTGCTAAACCCCTAGGTTAGGATCTTGCATCCGGGTCTCATGTAGCCTCATAGCGATCTCTAAGGCATCTACCTGAGTTTTTATCTTCTGCTGCGATAGTGCACTCCTTAAATGTGGTAGTAGAGAAGCTGCAAACCACTCGCAATGCTGTCCATCTCTCAGATTCATATTGGATTCATGAATCATACATTTCAGCCTCTAATCTAGTTCCCAAGGAGTCTCACCTGGTAGCATCGTGATCTCTTTAAATCTCACAATCGACTACACTCTAGATTTAGGCCTGCTAAATTATCTATTTAGCATTGTTTGGATATCCACAACTCTCGCTTTCGGGTTATTGTTGTAGTACTTAATATACCAGGTTAGCGCGTGTTCCTGCAGGGCACTAACTAGTGTCACTTTCTTTATATGGTCATCTGTAACACCTTGCGCTTCCCATACAGCTCTTACAGTGAACTAGAATTGGTTCGGATCCTCATTTCCCAAACCTTTGAACACAGAAAACTTCACTGTGTTTGCCATGTTGAATCGCAGTGGAGGTGGAGTTGGTATGGGTGAAGATGGAGGTGATGGCGGTGAAGCCAATGGTGGTGTGGGTGGAGGTGGTATTCACAGAATTCTTTGTCTTATCAACTGAATAGCACTTCGCAGAGAGACCTTCATGAGCTCTTCCTCGTCCCCTCGCAGAGGTGAAATCAACGGGCTATTTTCTGGCCCTGTTAGCTCTACTATAAGACGAAGTTTTTTCTAAGGACAGAACAGGCTTGGCCGTGTGTTATGCTCAGAAAGGAGCACACAGCAGTCCGTCTCCTCCTCCTCCTTCATTTTTCCTACACTCTTATAACTCCCGCTACTTTTGTTTTCCTCCAATTTACCTCTAAAACGCTGTGAAAGTATATGTTCTTTCGGCCCCCGAGCGCTAAGTTTGAATCTTCATGTAACCACAATCACCTGATCGTGTGCTTTTCCCCACCACCACAGCCTTTTCCCGTGCACTAAACCTCATTTATCTCCCCACTGTTTGATCATTTTCCATGTGATCCAACGGCATTCGCACCTCCCGCGCCCGTAAGCTGCACGCACTTTAACTCGCAGGGAAAGCGGTTTTCCACCTATCCCATCCACCACATGTCGCACGATGATTGTGATCGCCTGACCATGTATGATTACTGCCATCCTCCGAAAGTGGTGCAGGGAATACCGCTTACTACCCGTACACCCGTCCCCACCATTAACCTCCACATATCTTTACCACCCGATGACCGTCAGATCCACTGCGTCCAGATCCAACGGCTCATGACTGCCTGCTCCCGCTTCTTCCTAATAGCTCCTGCAAATAAATCTCCACCGTCCATATGCAAGATCCGATGCTTCACAATAATTTTCACCTCCATTTCCTCCTGACACCTCCCGTCGATAGATCTCTGCCATCCATCCATGTGATCCAGCAGCTAACATTTATTCCCTGCCCTCCATTCATTCCCCATGCAGTTTTTGTGTCTTTGGCTCGTCCAGTGCATCTGAAGGAAGAGGCAGCCAGTATTCAGCACTCTGCGCAGTTAATCCTCAACCTCTGCATTCAAGAGTAGTATGGTCGAAGGACGAGAAGGATAGCCTCGAGCAGATAAACACATTTACCAGTTATGGAACTTCTTCCATACGACATTCCACCGGCTCAAGAAGGACAATAGGATACCAGAGAATGTCAAATTTATTCATTAAAGCAACAGATTATAGCAGAGGCCCATTTTAGATAGTTAATGTGGTTGGTGGTCCATTATGACCCCTCCTCGTATAGGATAGCAGAGCATTTTTTGTAATCAACCTCTATATATATACCGAGAAAGAAGATATGATGAAGGTTGATGGTTGTAGTTTTGATGTAAGGTTCAACTTCTGGAGACTATAACTACTGTGATACCTACAACATCTAGTCTTCATTTTCAGCTAATACAAGCTTCTTTTGCTGTTTATTGCTCACTTTCCATTTCTACTCTATTCTAGGTTGTGCCTGTTATGTATTTTTCATGTGCTCTTTGTTAGAGTCGGTCTACTTATCCCTCCGTCAGAGATCAAAGCTCTTTTTTACATTTCATGTTTAGGTGTCCCATCAGTTTCGATTAGTTGCATTTCGTTAGGCATGCCATAACTCTGATGGAATGGTTTGTGTTACTCATTCCCCTCGTGCTTGGCACTGCTGGTTTAGGTCTATTCATAAAAACAAGTCTTCAAAGGTCATGTACAGTCCTGTTTCAAATTGCTGGGTCATAACAATGGTTCTTGGTCATTAGGTCTTGGGTTGAGTCAGTCTTGTTTTGCAAAGTCTAAGAAGACCAGCAAGCCAGAGGGATGTCCTCGATAGGTGGTTACTTCAATAATTTTCATCATTATACAGATAAATTAGGACTTCTCTTCAAAACTATGTTTTGAAGATAAGTCATCATCTCATTTTTGTAAAAATCTTCAAAAATTTCAGTTCTTGAATCGTCCAAGCGCAACCTTGGTCTCCTTTGCCAGATCATATCACAACTATCCCTGCAAAGAATTGCAAAGAAAATCATTATTTCAACCAAATTTAAGGAGGAAACCAAAAAGGTCAGAAGTCTATTAATCCTGAAAAAGTGTCAACGACAAAACATTACAAAATGGGTCATGGACCAAGCAAAAATCAAAAGGGAGTCTTTATAAAGATATTTCATGACATTTTCAACTCATTTTGCATGCCAAGAGTGAAGAACATCATTCCAAAGCGAAATTTTGAGTTTGTGAGGAAGTTGGAGCAGTTTCAGGGGTGCGCGACGCATAGGGCTCAGGCACGCGGCGCACAGGGTTTTTTGGCACAATTTTCATCTTTAGCTCAAGAAACGAAGCCAGTTTGACCAGTTTTGACTTGTGATGTGATTTTTTTTACTCCTATTGATGTAATTAATGAAACATGATGTAATTTTGGCACTTTATTACTTGTTCTAGAAGATTCATTCACTAAAAAGTGAAAATTAAATGAATGAATCAGTTTCCTACCTTATAGAGGCAAGTTGTTTTGACTGCCTAGATTGTAGTGCTTTGTTTAGAATTGGTTGAAACAGCTCCTAGGATGATGAGCTCGACCCCTAGAGGCAAGGGAATGGGTTGGCTTTCCTATATGATGTATTTTCTTAGTCATTTTCATGGTTGGACTCTTGGGGAAAAGGTTTGGAGACTCTATTGTACATTTTACTTCAGCATTTTGGCAAAGGAAAGACCAGGGTTTTGCAGCACTGTTTGGAATTCATGTGGCTTTATGTCTTGATGTTGTGCTTCTTTCAGTACTTGTAAGTTGTTATGTGTATCATTTTCCTTCTCTCATCTTCTGCAATTGAATAAATGAAGTGTTAAGGTAGAATTCATAATCTGTAATGCTCTGCCTTTAAGTTTGTTTGATCTCCTATGTTTTCATTTGTTTAAGGAGAATTCTTGAGGTTTCCTTGCTCTCCTTAGCTCCTCACCTGTCTGATCTACTCACCTCATTAGCTTTTAAGGCATCAAACAATTGCCTACCTTGCTCCAATCAGACCTCTGCAGAAACTGTGTCTCATCCCCGCACCCAAAATGGCCTTCCCCTTTAATTCAACAAAAACCCCAAAAAATCACCTTTAAACCTCTGCACTTAATACCTAGCCTAAGATTAGTTACAATTTCAGTCATCTCGAGCCTCATTGATTATATTTTTCCGAGATTGACCCAGAGAGAGCCCTCTCCTGTCCTCGTAGGGCTAGCTACGAGGCTGAGCGTGGTTTGATGTTGCCTTGAGTTTTGCCTTCCTCAGCCTGGGGCAAATTCGAGCGCTAACATAGTGGTGACCATACTGGGGAAGAAAATGGTTTGCTTGTTGATGTCATTTGTTTTATAAGCTACAGACGGAGCCTGAAGTTATGCCAGGTAGCCTTCGAAATGCTTTTGCTTTGCATTAGCTGAAGTAGATAAATGCTGCTTCAGTCAATCTCTGGTCTAGCTTGTAAACGTGACATTTAACTTGTTAATTACCCCAGTACATGTATCAAGTTCAGATCTGATTGTTGATGGTGGACAACGATCAGAGACTGGCAAGGCTGAAATCATTCACCTGGCGACTCTAAATTAGTTTTGAGATCAGATCCAAAGACTCCACTGGAGGATGATCCTGACCAGTAGAAACATGAAGGGACAACATGGACAGATCAGGTATTCAAGTTGGAATTTCATCCAAGACATTTTGTTCTTTGTCATAAATTATTTCTTCTCTTTTCCCAAGAATGTCAAGAAGGCTTTGCAAAGTATATTGTATTTGAGAAGAGATCCTCGGCCTGCAGTTGATTCTTTCCCTTTGAAGATGGTAAATACCAAAGATTTTCATACCTTTGAGCTTGATCAAGACCTTTCTTCTAAATCTTGTGATGACCGTCTTAAAACTGATGAACCTCAAGAGACCAAGACTAATTCTATACCTGCTGTACATACCCCTACACCTTGTAAAATTCCAGATCGGTATAAACCTCTTGTTTTACCTTCTGTTCTCCATGCTTTCCCCAAAAATTATGATCTATACTTGCCAAGGTTTGATGGTGAAAGTAAGAATGTCAATGCTGAGCAACATGTGCAGAATTTTGAGTCTTTTCTAGACCTTTTTGAAGTTGATAGCGAAGATGTCAGTATAAGGCTTTTTGCTCTTTCTTTGCAAGCTAAAGTGAAGAGTTGGTTCAAAGCCCTGCCTGATGCGAGCATCTCAGATTTCCAGCAATTCGTCAAAGTTTTTCTCGACAGGTGGATGATCGAGCAGAACCTTTTCCTTATTATAGAAAAGTATAACCAACTGAAAAGAATTCCAGGAGAGACAATACAACAATTTTTTGCCAGATTTAATCAAGTTTATTATTCAATGCCAGTTGAGATAAGGCCTACTCCTAGATCTGCTCTCTTGCACTATCCGGGTGCCTTTGATCGAGAAATGGAGTTTCAGCTACGAGAAAGGAATATTGCAACACTTCACGAGATGCAGAACAGTGTAGTAAATGTAGAGGCGCATCTGCTGATCCGACGGGCAAGGTTGAAGGAAGAAGAGATGAAAAAAATAGATCTAGAGGAATCAACATCTCTAGAGGTGAAGCTTGACATTTTGGTAAGTGCAGTGGAAAAGATGATGGACAAGATCAACGCAAAGAATGATTATGATGTTCAAGCCCATGGCTTGTTGATTGAAGAAGAACAAATGGCCGCTCCAAAACATCTTATTTCTTATCCCAATTGATATGGATCAGATAATGATTGTCTTATAAATCATCTTGGAGAAGAAAGATCTGTTGATATGACATGTATGCTTGATGATGTCTTTTATACTGATGATTTGCCTCAGTTTGATCAGTATGATGATGATTATGTTCTCCAAATAGAAGCTAATCTTGCAAACAAATCAGTAGCTAGTTTGTGGGAGGAGGAAGTTCACTTACAACAGCTCGAGTACAATGATCAAATGATGCATAGCAGCTATGACATTGATGAGGAAAGTGCAACAAAGTTTGAAGTAAGTGAAGGATCTTTACCTTTTTGCTTTGATTCATGTCAGTTCATTAGAGACAACTTCCATGCAATCAGAAATCAGCTATCGACTAGTCTTGATTTGGATCCTCTTGAGTGCCATGAAAACTTTGTTCCAGGCTTTTCATATTCAGATTTCCAGCCCCCAAATGCCATTGATTTTCAAGTTGTAGATGAAGATATGGAAGCTAGAACATATGATCAAATGATACAAGAAGATTTCATACCATTTTGTTTTGAATCATTTCAGCTTTTGAAGGGAAAATTGCATAGTACATCTTCAGTAAAGAATAAGCAGCATGTAGGAAATCATGTAATCACATTGGAACCAATAGAAAATGGGTTGCAACAGTCTTTTCAAGTTTTTCATGATCCAATAGATGATGTTTTGGATGAGGTTTGTAGTCAAAGTCTTTCTCCATTGACTATATGTGAGCTTCAAACGTGTATTGATACAAACTTGATCCGACAGCCGGTTTCTGTGTCATTTTCAACAGAGGTCTCGTTACAAGGCTCAGATCAAAGTTTACATTCATGGTATGAAGAGAAGAGAAGTAATCCATTGGATGAGCTAAGTCCCAGTGTGCATGAATTTCAAGATCCTTATGCAGTGTTTTTGGAGGCGGATAGAGAATCCATATCATTCAACGGATCTGTTTCCAAGTTGTCATGGGAGTTGCCTTTCAGTAGTTCTCTCTTGTTGTTCATAAGTGAGCACTTGCGGAAAATTCGAACAGCAGATGGAATACTTACTTGGTTGCACTGGTTGTTTCATTTCACTTGATCAGGTGATGAATGAAACTGTTAGAGTAGGTTTTGATGAATAAGCTCCACTTTGAGCATCATTTCCAGTTTTTCGGTTGTGTTTAAGTATTGAATCAGTTTTTAGTTGAGTGAGAGTCAATTTGTGTCATCGAGTCATCATTTTTCAGTCATGCATTTTAGTTTGAGTTTTTGACTCCATTGCCCAATGGACGAAGGCACGGTCTGCTCTCCCAAAGATCTGCCGTTCTTGGCACCTCCAAGGAGCTACCATCCCCATTGGAGCCAATGTTAGAGTCGGTCTAGTTATCCCTCCGTCAGAGATCAAAGCTCTTTTTTGCATTTCATGTTTAGGTGTCCCATCAGTTTCGATTAGTTGCATTTCGTTAGGCATGCCATAACTCTGACGGAATGGTTTGTGTTACTCATTCCCCTCGTGCTTGGCACTGCTGGTTCAGGTCTATTCATAAAAACAAGTCTTCAAAGGTCATGTACAGTCCTGTTTCAAATTTCTGGGTCATAACAATGGTTCTTGGTCATTAGGTCTTGGGTTGAGTCAGTCTTGTTTTGCAAAGTCTAAGAAGACCAGCAGGCTAGAGGGATGTCCTCGATAGGTGGTTACTTCAATAATTTTCATCATTATACAGATAAATTATGACTTCTCTTCAAAACTCTGTTTTGAAGATAAGTCGTCATCTCATTTTTGTAAAAATCTTCAAAAATTTCAGTTCTTGAATCGTCCAAGCGCAGCCTTGGTCTCCTTTGCCAGATCATATCACAGCTATCCCTGCAAAGAATTGCAAAGAAAATCATTATTTCAACCAAATTTAAGGAGGAAACCAAAAAGGTCAGAAGTCTATTAATCCTGAAAAAGTGTCAACGACAAAACATTACAAAATGGGTCATGGACCAAGCAAAAATCAAAAGGGAGTCTTTATAAAGATATTTCATGACATTTTCAACTCATTTTGCATGCCAAGAGTGAAGAACATCATTCCAAAGTGAAATTGTGAGTTTGTGAGGAAGTTGGAATAGTTTCAGGGGTGCATGACGCATAGGGCTCAGGCGCGCGGCGCACAGGGTTTTTTGGCACAATTTTCATCTTCAGCTCAGGAAACGAAGCCAGTTTGACCAGTTTTGACTTGTGATGTGATTTTTTTCACTCCTCTTGATGTAATTAATGAAACATGATGTAATTTTGGCACTTTATTACTTGTTCTAGAAGATTCATTCACTAAAAGGTGAAAATTAAATGAATGAATCAGTTTCCTACCTTATAGAGGCAAGTTGTTTTGACTGCCTAGATTGTAGTGCTTTATTTAGAATTGGTTGAAACAGCTCCTAGGATGATGAGCTCGACCCCTAGAGGCAAGGGAATGGGTTGGCTTGCCTATATTATGTATTTTCTTAGTCATTTTCATGGTTGGACTCTTGGGGAAAAGGTTTGGAGACTCTATTGTACATTTTACTTCAGCATTTTGGCAAAGGAAAGACCAGGGTTTTGCAGCACTGTTTGGAATTCATGTGGGTTTATGTCTTGATGGTGTGCTTCTTTCAGTACTTGTAAGTTGTTATGTGTATCATTTTCCTTCTCTCATCTTCTGCAATTGAACAAATGAAGTGTTAAGGTAGAATTCATAATCTGTAATGCTCTGCCTTTAAGTTTGTTTGATCTTCTATGTTTTCATCTGTTTAAGGAGAATTCTTGAGGTTTCCTTGCTCTCCTTAGCTCCTCACCTGTCTGATCTACTCACCTCATTAGCTTTTAAGGCATCAAACAATTTCCTACCTTGCTCCAATCATACCTCTGCAGAAACTGTGTCTCATCCCCGCACTCAAAATTGCCTTCCCCTTTGATTCAACAAAAACCCCAAAAAATCACCTTTAAACCTCTGCACTTAATATCTAGCCTAAGATTAGTTACAATTTCAGTCATCTCGAGCCTCATTGATTATATTTTTCCGAGATTGACCCAGAGAGAGCCCTCTCCTATCCTCGTAGGGCTAGCTACGAGGCTGAGCGTGGTTTGATGTTGCCTTGAGTTTTGCCTTCCTCAGCCTAGGGCAAATTCGAGTGTTAACACTCTTGATGTTTAGCATTAGAGGGGCTATCATCCCAACTCTGTGTTAGAATCTAGTATGTATCATTAAATGTGCCATGCAGGTTTCTATTTACTTAGTGCCAAAGAGCTATCATCCTGTCTTTGCATTAGGAAATAGATTTGCAGACCTCTTTACTGGTTGTAGCCAGCCATCACATGGTCTTGTGCATCTGTTGGTGTGGTCAGTATTCTCCATGTTCACTTAATCCTCAAACTGTGAGTAATTGGTGGTCTAAAGCCTTGTAGTCTGGGGGTGTTCACCCATGTCTGGGTTAAGCATAGTAGAAGTGGTTATCTAGCTTGAATATGCATCATTCCTTCCATTCATCCACCCATTTCCAACATCTTTGTTGAGTTTGTAATGTTCCCGAGCATCTCTGAGATACAACCTAGGAGAGTTTCTTGGGGTGATAACATTAATTGGCGCCATTGCCGGGGAGAGGACATTGAAGCTCAGCTTCCCTGGGAGATGACACAATTCTAGATTTTGATGATAGACAAGGTCTAGAAACATTTCTGGTTGTAATCATCTATCTGGCGACTCCACTGGAGGAAGACCAATCTTTGGTGACTCCACAATATAGTCCTGGCTCAGTTTGTGAGGCATACATGGAGAAATCCTCAGAAATCACTAGCTGACTCAGTGCCTGACCCTGAGAAGATTGCTAAACAGAAGAAAACATCATAGAAAGGAGCATTAGGACTAGGTAAGCCTAAGAAAACTTATGCATCTCTGAAAGATAAGGCTGTAGTTGAGAATATACAATTGGAAGATATTGAGCCTAGTGTTGCTAGTGAGAAACTTCCTTCAGAGATTCAAACAGCTCCTTTTTTAGTTAGTTCCCCTTCGAATCTCAGTCCAAAGAAAGCTTCCCATATAGTCCATAACATCCCTTTGCCTTTGTCATCCATTTCATTGTTTCATACTGCTCAATCTGCCAGTGTCCTTCCACATACCCCAGTCATGGCAGGCTAGCAAGCACCTATGAAGATAGAAAGAATTGTAGCTGCCAGGTATGGACCTCTAGTCTTGCCCATTCCTTTGAACACTATGCCTGCAGGAGAATATCAGAAATATATTACCAAGTTCACTGGCACAGAGGGAGTAACAGCAGAAGAACACCTTGAGGCTTTCTATAGTTATGCTGATAACTTAGACGTAAGTGAAAATTATGTGTGGATGAGTGTTTTTGTCCACAGCCTTGATGGAGAGGCCAGAAAGTGGTTCAGAGAACTAGCCCCTAGATCTATTGCTGATATTGAAGCCTTAGATGATGCATTTTTGAAGCACTGGGGAGATAAAAAAGATTTTCTATATTATCATATTGAGTTTGGGAACCTAAAGAGGGAGAATGGGGAATCTTTTCTAGATTTTAATAAAAGTTTTAATCATATGTATAGTAAGATACCAGCTGAGGTAAAGCCTACCCCCACTTCTGCCAAACTCACTTATGCCAATGCTTTTGACTCTGATTTCTGCCTGTTGTTGAGAGAAAGAAGATGTGCCACTCTAGCTAATATGTAGGATGCAACACTAGAGGTGGAATCCAATATTATGGATGAAAAAAAGCTTAAAAGTCATGCTGATAGAAGGAGGTAGAGAGGTGAGGCTTCTTCTTCCTCTACTTCATCTTCAGAACCCAAATTAGATAAAATGACTAAGATGATAGAGTCATTGGCTGCTGAAATATCTAAGATGAAGGTTGAACACATTTTCTCCCAGAAATCCCAATCCATTCAGAAGAACAAATGAACAACTACAAATAATTTAGAGGGGAAAAGAACCAAAAGAAGAATAGAAAGTTAAATCTCCCTTCCAAAATGTAGTCATGGAGGAAGAACAGTTTGAAGATGAGGATGAAATTCATTACATGGAAGATAAAGGCAGTGCTACCTTTTTGACATTGGCTGCGTATGAAGAATCATTGCTGCAGGAACAAGATAGTCAGGAGTGGGACAGAGAGGCTGTTCTGCAGACTGGTGAACAACAAAGATACAATCTGAGGTCAAATGCAAAAAATGTCAAGGAGAATCCTGCCCAAAGAGCTGTTGTCCAAACAGAGTCACAGAATATCAGACAGAGAAGACCAGCAGCTGATCCAGTCATCCTCAAAGATCCAGTTCAAGAGGCAATAGGTTCTGATAAGTTACCTCCCTCTTTCAGCTTAGAGTCGGAAGTCCAGAAGTTAAAAATATCTGTGCCTCTGGTAGAGTTGGTAAAGAGTGAAGTGTTTAGAAAGCCTATCCTTGAAGCTCTTGAGCTAGAAACCACACAAACCTCCACTGACTCTATCAATTTGCAAGATGGTAAGCCTGCTGTTGTGCTTAGCCCCATGATTGAACCTGCTGATAATAATTCTCCATCATTTTATGTTTCATTGACCCTTCATGACAAAATCCTCCACAACTGCCTACTAGATACAGGGGCCGGCCACAATTTGATGCCTAAAGCTGTCATGGAAGAGTTAGGCCTTGATATTACTAGACCATATCATGATTTATTCTCTTTTGATGCAAGGAAAGTGAAATGCCTATGATTAATCAAAGACCTGGCCATTACCCTAACTCAGCTGCCCATGAAGAGTATGATGATGGATATTGTGGTAGCAGATGTCCCTCCTAAGTTTGGCATGCGGTTGTCTAGAGGATGGCTTAAGAGATTAGGCGGGACATTACAGAATGATCTATCTTATGCCACTATCCCAATTTTTGGAGGGGAAAGAAGGAGATTGTACAGAGAAGCACATCTGGCATACATCATTAGTGATGAGAAGAATCCTACTAATCATCCCATATATGCTATGGACACTGATTTTGGAGCATGTATTCTCCAAATAGAAGAATCTCAGAAGACCTCAATGCAACTTAGGAAACAAATAGTTCAGGCCGAGGAAGAGCAAGGAAGGCAATTTTGGGATATGTTCTTTGATGGAGCATATTCCAGGGAGACTGCAGGAGCAGGGGTGGTGCTGGTATCTCCAAAGAAAAAAAGCACACATCTGTCTTTCAAGCTGGCTTTTCAAGTCACAAACAATATAGTAGAGTATGAGGCTCTACTATTGGGCCTTAATTTAGCAAAAGATAGAAGAATCAGGAACATAAAGGTGTTTGGAGATGCTGATCTAATCATTCAGCAAGTAAACATAACATTTCAGGCAAAACACCCAAGGTTGAAAGCATATATAGATGAGGTATGGAGACTCAAAGATTCCTTTGATAATTTATGTATTTCATATATCCCTAGAGCCAAAAATTAGCTTGTTGATTCCCTTTCTATGTCTGCTAGCATGTTTATCCCTCCCATGCCTCCTAGAGTAGTTTATGAAGTTCAAATGAAGTATAGGTCATCCTTGCCTGATAATGTCCACCATTGGAAAGTTTTTGATGATGATGATGAAATAAATAGGTTTCTGTAAGTCATTAATGAATTTTCCGAAATGAAAATTGACCAAGAGAATGAAGCCTTGGAAAGAAACCCCCAATCCCAGCTTAGAAATAAAATTGGCAAAGATAGCATTGTCTAGCTTCCCAGCAATCATATTCCTAAGGGTTTAATTCCTCAGAGTTTACATTCTGCATTCCAAAATAATTGCATATGTACCCTCTGCTGCAATAAAAGATGTCTTAACTCAACCTGATGCTGATGGAAGAAGGGCTAAATGGATTGCAAAGCTAATTGAATTTAATATAGAACTGAAGCCCACCAAACTTGTCAGAGGTCAGGGTCTTGCCAGGTTGTTAGCTGAAGAAAATTGCAAAACATTGGACATATATTTCATGGGCACAAGTGCAGAAAATGGTCAGGCAGAAGAAGAACAAGCAGTTGAACCAGAGAGAAAGCAGTCAGTGGCTAAAAATCTAGCTTCTTGTGATTGGTATTATGCAATAGTTAAATTCTTGTTGAAGCTAGAAATCCCTCCAGGCTCAAGCACAAGTCAAGCTAGAACTATTAAGATTAGGGCAGCTAAATATTGCATTAATAAAAATCTGCTCTACTGGAGGGATCCATCTGGAGTGCTTTTGAGGTGTCTAGACAAAGAATAGTCAATAGAAGTTTTGCAGAAGTTTCATTCCAGCATGTGTGGAGGACACCATTATTGGAAGACCACTGCTCATAAGATTCTCAGAGCTAGGTATTATTGGCCCACCTTGTTTTCTAATGTCTTTTCATTTGTTAAATCTTGTGACAGGTGCCAAAGATTTGAAGGGAAACAACAGTTGAAGTCCCTACCCCTAAAACCAATACATGCAAAAGGACCTTTTCAGCAGTGGGGCTTGGATTTCGTTGGAGAGATCAATCCACATTCCAGTGGCCAGCATAGATGGATATTAGTAGCCACTGATTATTTTACTAAGTGGATTGAAGCAATCCCTATCAGGAAGGCTGATCATAATGTGGTCATGAAGTTTTTAGTTGAAAATATCTTTACCAGATTTGGTTGTCCACATAAATTAGTCACAGATAATGCAGCAGCCTTCAGGGCAAAAGAATTGGTGGACATGTGTGATTCAATGGGCATTAAGCTGGTTCATTCCACCTCATATTACCCTCAAGGAAATGGTCTAGTAGAATCCTCTAACAAAAGCCTGATAAGGATAATCAAGAAGCTACTGGAGGACAATAAAAAGAATTGGGATTCTAAGCTCAAATATGCACCGTGGGCTGACAGAGTAACCGTTAACAAATCCACAGGGAATTCCCCTTTCAAGCTGGCATATGGCACTGAAGTTGTATTCTCAATTCAGTTAACTCTCCCTGTGGCAAAATTCCTTCAAGAAGAGTAGAATGAGGAAGAAGAAATGGCAAAAAGGATCACTGATTTATCAGAAGTACATCAAATCAGAGAACAGTTGGTTGAAAAGGCTGCAACACATCAGAAAAAGATCAAGGATGCTTTTGACAGGAAGGCAAAGACAAATAATTTCCAGGTTGGAGACTTGGTGCTGAAGTGGGATGCATTGAAAGAAAAGAAAGGTAATCATGGGAAGTTTGATGCTTTCTGGATAGGGCCTTTCATCATTTCTCAGATTCAAGGGAACAATACCTTCATGTTGAAAAGCAAGGGAGGAGAAGCAGTTTTTGATGGCCCAGTTAATGGGCGTTTTCTAAAAATTTATGTGATTTAAGGTCTTTGGGCCTTAAAGTTGTAAATATGTTGTTTTATCAGTTTTATTCAGACTCCATGCCAAATAGAACACTAGGAATTTTGCTAATTTGTTTTCATTGGAAAGGCATTGATCTGTAGGTTCTTGAGACCTCACAGGGAGGATCTCATCCCCAGAAGGAGCCAGTGTTAGCTCTGCTATAAGACGAAGTTTTTTCTAAGGAAAGAACAGGTTTGGTTGTGTGTTATGCTCAAAGAGGAGCCCGCAACAGTCTGTCTCCTCCTCCTCCTTCATTTTTCCTACACTCTTATAACTCCCACTACCTCTGTTTTCCTCCAATTTACCTCTAAAATGCTGTGAAAGTCTATGTTCTTTCGGCCCCCGAGTGCTAATTTTGAATCGTCATGTAACCACAATCACCTGACTGTGTGCTTTTCCCCACCACCACAGCCTTTTTCCCGCATGCTAAACATCGTTTATCTCCTCGCCATTCGATCATTTGCCGCGCAATCCGACGACATTCACACCTCCCGCGCCCATAAGCTGCATGCACTTTAACTCATGGGGAAAGTGGTTTTCCGCATGTCCCATCCACCACGTGTCACGTGATGATTGTGATTGCGTGGCCATGTACGATTACCGCCATCCTCTGAAAGCAGTGGGGGAATACCGCTTACCGCCCGTATGCCCGTCCCTTTCAGTTAACCTCTGCATATCTTTGCCGCCCGATGACCGTCAGATCCGCCACGTCCAGATCCAACGGCTCACGACTGCCCACTCCTGCTTCTTCCCAATAGCTCCTACAAATCAATGTCCACCATCCATTTGTAAGATCCGACGGCTCACAATCATTTTCGCCTCCATTTCCTCTCGACACCTCCCACTGATAGATCTCTATCATCCATCCATGTGATCCAATGGCTAACATTTATTCCCTGCCCTCCATCCATTCCCCATGGAGTTTTTGTGTCTTTGGTTCGTCCCATGCATCTGAAGGAAGAAGGTAGCCAGTTTTCGGCACTCTGCGCAATTAATCCTCAACCTCTGCATTCAAGAGCAGTATGGCCGAAGGACGAGAAGGAAAACCTCGAGAAGATAAAAACATTTACCAGTTATGGAACTTCTTCCATACGACATTCCACTTGCTCAAGAAGGACAACAAGATACCAGAGAATGTCAAATTTATTCATTAAAGTAGCAGATCATAGCAAAGGCCCATTTTAGATAGTTAATGTGGTTGGTGGTCCATTATGACCCCTCCTTGTATAGGATAGCAGAGAATTTTTTGTAATCAACCTCTATATATACCTAGAAAGAAGATGTGATGAAGGTTGATGGTTGTAGTTTTGATGTAAGGTTCAACTTTTGGAGATTGTAACTACTATGATACCTGCAACGTTTGGTCTTCATTTTCAGCTAATACAAGCTTCTTTTGCTGTTTATTGCTCACTTTCCATTTCTACTCTGTTCTAGGCTATGCCTGTTATGTAATTTTCATGTGCTCTTGATGTTTAGCATTAGGGGGGCTGTCATCCCACCTCTGTGTTAGAATCTAGTATGTATCATTGAATGTGCTATGCAGGTTTCTATTTACTTAGTGCCAGAGAGCTGTCATCCTATCTTTTCATTAGGAAATAGATTTGTAGACCTCTTTATTTGTTGTAGCCAGCCATCACATGGTATTGTGCATCTGTTGGTGTGGTCAGTATTCTCCATGTTCACTTAATCCTCAAACTGTGAGTAATTGGTGGTCTAAAGCCTTGTAGTTTAGGGGTGTTCACTGATGTTTGGGGTTAAGCATAGTAGAAGTGGTTATCTGGCTTGAATATGGATAATTCCTTCCATTCATCCACCCATTTCCAACATTTTTGTTGAGTTTGTAATGTTCCCAAGCATCTCTGAGATACAACCTAGGAGAGTTTCTTGGGGTGATAATAGGGCCCTTATTTCCTTCGTTCCTGTAAATCTTTCCACTTCGTGTAGCCCCGAACATCAAGGTAACTGCATAACCCATTTTTCGCACAACAACATTTTAATCCAAGTATTTAAAGATTTTATGTACTTACCTCATGGTCCTTTGAGAAAGTGTCACTTTGCCTCACTATAGTTGACTGAGGTGTCAACCATGAACTCAGTAACAAATCCTCCTATAATGCGATTGAGGCAATGATCGATGGCGTGCACGATCTTATCATTCGATGCTTCCAACCTTCACACTAGCTCTGGGGTCCACACAATAGGACCGTCAAGTTTCCACCTTCCTTGGCTATTTCCGAGCTTCACGATCCACTCGTATAGCTAAGTAGGGAAGGACATGAAATATATTTCGTGGATCTCGATATACAGGTAGCTATCTAACCACTCTTCTTTTGATAGTCACGAGTTTCTATTCTCTTGTGCCGTGAACTCATGAATTCTTGTGTCCAACTAGCCTTTGGTTTCTTTCTTAGTTGAATTCCAGTGATACGACATCACACATCTCTTATGCAGATTCTTATCCCGGCAATGGAACCATTTGTTGGCTTATGGGGGCCTGATCTAGGTTTGTTATAGACATTTTTGTGCCTTACAGCTCTAAGCATGAAATCTCCATAATCCAAGGGATCCAAAGTCCCTAAAAGTGTTGTTCCTACCCCTAGAGGAACAAGGTCAACCAATGATAGCTTCTCCCAGAAGTTCTCCACCAGAAACTGCTCAAAACTAGTCAAATCAGGATCAATTCAGATGCTCCACTAGTTGGCTGCATTGCAAAGCAACCAAATACACTGGCTAGGTGCATTGCAACGCACTTGAATGCACTACCCAGGTGCGTTGAGCGGGAAATGACAAGTGGCAGAGTCATTCAACGAGGTGGAGAGACAATGGAAGCTTCCAGAATCTTCTCCAATGACACTTGCCTCACTGAGTTCGACCAAGGATGAGTAAGAGGCTCTTAGCCTCCAAGTGGAAGCAAGAACTAACAGAGAGAAGCCACAAGTAAAAACATAAGCTGACTCATCCTCTCTGCTTACATCTATATATGGATCCCTCATCCCAGAGATCCAGAGGCTGGAATTTTGTACTTTGCATAGAATTGCTGTTGGTTTTGAGATTGAGATTAGTGTATTGGGTGATTTATGCTTTGTCGGAGGTGAGGAAGGGATTCCTTTGCTGGGAGGTAGATGCTGGATCGGGACTCACTTGGTTGTATCTCCTCCTGGATCTTCTTATTGCATCAATAAAACTATTTGAGTTTCTTCTACATGCTTGTGTATCACTGATGTTTTGTTATATTTGCATGTTTAGCTTAATCTGATCCTAAGCTTTTTATGAATGTAAGTCTATATCTTCGTGTCTCTCTTCTGTGATCTTGCAGGAATTTGGTGAAGCTGGGCCGGTAAGGGAGCAGGTAGCTGGAAGCTGTCGAAGAGGAGAGCGATTGGATCAACAAACTAGTGCAAGACACAGGTTAGTTTATCCTTCCTCTTCATTTACATTTTATAAAGAAGAATACGCAAGTAGTTTTCCTTGTTTGTTGCTAAGGCACTGTCACACATTAGAGTGGGATAGGGGCGTTCTGAATGGATACTTTTCCCAACAAAAAAATGGTGACTCCGCTGGGGAGCGTGTCTAGTTAGTTTGTTTGTGTTTCTCTTGTTGTTTGCTTCATAAACATAGAAGTAGCAATCGAACTGCATTTGCCATTATCAAATGCAAAGTAGCTGCTACTTCAATCCACCCATTGGATTTGTTTATGATTTGAACAGCTGATCCACAAATGCTCTAATTGCCCTTTGTGATAGCTCTTAGTCCTCCTTTAAATCATCCCTCTAATTGTACCTTACTGATAGCTTTTACTCGGCCAAAATCCATAGATTAAACTGCAAACTGTGACCTAGAACCCGGATAGAAGTCTCGTTTCTGCCCCAGCGCAGGCTCTGTGAAGAGGTTCTGCATTTCAACGTAGGTCCTGAGAGGGCTACCTGCGCTGGAATTCAGTTTCTCTGTACAACAGGTGCGTTGATCAGCCCTTGCCCTGTGCAACTGAGGTTCTTTGCTTCATTTTGTTCAGTTTTGTCTCTGATTTTTGCAGCCTGTTATCAGTGTGTGTACCTGTCTGAAAACCCCTTTTCTCTGCCTTAATTCTGCCTCCTTTGTACAAAAAGACTGTAGGTGTTCTTTGTGTATTTGTTACATCATTTATAGTTTTCCATTGAAAAGTAAAATAGTCATACTGTCGTCCTTAGATTTAGATCTGTCGTAATTGTCGATTTTTGATCTTAGGAGAAAGTTTCTTTGCTGTTGACAGTTGATTATACTTTTTACTTTTGCTTTGGTTTGAATTTGTCTCTTTCTAGTGTCGAAACGAGTGTTTGTTTCAAAATCATAAAGTGTCGTAATCTCCTCTACCTTTTTGATTTCGAAAAAGAAGCTTGTTTGTGTTGTTCACTTGAAAGAAAATTCAAATTTGTACATCAACTTTCTTTTTAGGCATCAATATTAAGAAAGTGAAAACAAATGCATGCATTTGTGCATTTGCATATTGATAGTTTGTATGGTTTGATTTAGGAAAAGTGCATTTACAGTGTGCTCTTTGCTCTTTGAGAAAAGATTGTGTCTTTCTTTTCCCCTTGTAGCTAGGATTTTCATTGTTGAAAAGAGATAAATGCTTGCTTATCATCTTTAGATTACATTTAGGAATTACATCTACATCTCGTGGTGATCCAAAAAGGCAAACTTCTAAGAAAGATCAACTTAAAATAAATTGAATGAATCTAACAACGCATTGGAACATAACGCACAACATAGAGGTCTAGGCTAGAGACGTGTTCCGGCGTCGTAAAGCCTGGTAACTGTTGTCCTCACTGATGGTTGGGTGATTCCTCCACTGTGAGATGATAAATGCCAGTACGGATTGTGCTCCCACGTACCGTTGAGTATATATTGGGAGACCCCTATAGGCTTAAAACCTTTTATCCATAGGAAGCCGTGTCGGCTGCCCTACTGATCGCAATGCACCGAACACAGCATTCGGGAAGATTGACTGCCGTACCGTAAAACATATTCTGCAGTTTTGTGATTGGTTTGGCACACCCTCTACCTAGATCTCCAGAGCAGTCCCTTTCGTTCCTTTTCAGACTCCTTAACGGAAAAGGTCCATCTGAGCACTTGTCACTTCAGGCTCATTAAAAATCGAAGGAGACTAGAGTCATCTTTTGTTTTTTCTCGACTCTTTAAAATTGAAAAAACAAGTTGTGTCCAAGCGTCGTAAAATTTATTTTAAACGGAATATTCATACCCTTTTCCTACGTTGATCTTAGGTTGAGAAAATGGAGTCTACCAACCAAGGAATTCCCCTTGGTGGAAATCCTAGTCCCTTCTCCTCTTGGGGAGATGTTGGTGCACCCCATATGGCCACATTGTCGCTTCCAGGACTGACAATTGGCTTGCCAGTCTGGCTCTTCTCAACCAATGTCGTTCAGAACACCACTATTCCTGAACAATCAAATCAACAGTTAGATCGGTCCAGAGTTACCCACCAACCTTCTACTTCTTCTAATTCTTCCTCTCCTCCTTCCTCTTCGCTTGATGGGGCTGGCGAAGCCAAAATTCAAGTTCCTAAGGAGAAGAAGGAAAAGAAGAAGGAGCCAAAAGCGAATGGGGGCAAACGAGTGTCGTCTAACGAAAATCCACACACTGCACTGACTAGGCCCAAATCGCCATGTGTCATTTGCAAGGGAGACCACTTTCACAGAGATTGTCCTTGCATCCCTCGGATACTAAAAGACTGGTCTCCCCGTTTTCACAATCCGGTGGCGTCAACCTCTGATAGCCATGTTGAAAGCACACCGTCAACTAGCGAAAGTGAAGTCCCAGGACAAAAAGGGACAGCTAGATCTCCCTGTAAACTGTGCGAAGGCGATCACGCCATCCACCATTGTCCCTTCTTAGACGAAGCTAAAAGAGTTTTGGATGATCATCCAGTTTCACCGTTATGACTCCCTCCTGGATATAAAAAACTCTTGCCGAGTCCTTCGTTAGTTGAAAATCCAGCTGGCCCGCTCAAGTGGTCAGCTGAAGCACCTGTCATTGAAGATAAACCAACTGAATCCATACCTGACGAAAGTCAAAAGGTCGAGGCGGCAGTTGACCCGGTCTTGCCTTCAGAGGTTTTATCTTCGAATGACATCGTCACTGAAGAGAACAAGGATGACACCATCCAAATTCTCTTCATCAACACAGACTCCGACGAACACGGGGGCACCCTACCCATTCCTTTATCGCAGGAAGGAAGTTCGTCAGAGCCGTACCCGGCCGTCTACTCGGTCCCACCACCAAGCAACCTAGTTATCTCCTTCGACTGGAATCAACTAGGCAGACCCCATTTACCAGCAAGCATACCATTCAGAATTATCGTCCAAATATATAGAATGGTCATGGATGGTACCATCATAGATGAGGGGGCTTCTATGAGTATCCTTTCCTCTACTGCTTGGAAAGCGCTTGGTTCGCCATCGCTTTTGCCTGAGATGAGAAATCTGACAGGCTTTGATAAAGGAACCAGTCAACCTTTAGGGATCCTCCCCAATGTGCCCATAACATTGAAAGGGAAGACCGTTCAAATGAACGTAATGGTCATTCAAGGACCCTTGGATTATAACCTACTCCTTGGACGAGACTATATTTATTGCATGGGAGCCATCGTCTCCTCACTCTTTAGAGTAATGTGTTTTCCGCACGAAGGAAGAGTGGTCAAGCTCGTGGACCAGCTTTCATTTCCCAGATCACGCATCGCAAATAGTCATATACCATCCCTAAATGGTCTCTTCACGCAAGAAATGTCTCAACCTACGGTCCGTCCTCCTGATGAGCGCGAGTAATTCGGAGGGATATGACTGGAACCCAGGGGGCATGCGTCCTGGTCTGCTTCGGCAGGAAAACTTCAGGTATAGGGCAGGTTTCCACGGGAGAATATGACTAGTTTGTACCCCGTCCGTGATTGAGATAGGGGTTATTCTGGAATAAGATTCTTTTGTCAAAGTTATGTGAGTTGACGGGCATCGTCGCTCACCTTTTTTTATCTCAGTAGACATCGCCGAAGAAGTGTTTTGTTTGAAAGATTAATAGAACAATCTTTGGGTGACCTGTAAGAGGTAGGCCTCTCTCGGTAAAACAATTGTTTTGGCGGAAGTGAAGTAGAGGTAACCTTGAAACTATGTTTTATACCTGGGGGCATGCAAACCTTTTGGAGTGCAAGCAAGGGGCGGTTATTTATTTTTTTAATTTTTTAGGTCCTCCCTTTAAACCTGTAGGCTAACCCTTTAAACTCGTAGGATTAGTCGTTTCCTAACTTGCAAAAAGAAAGGATGTGGGGAAAAATCTAAATGTTGCCGTTTTATATGAGACATTCTTATCATATGACTGGATTAATCGAGTAGTTTTAGCACATAGTTCATGCTTGTTAAAAAATAAACATAAGACCGAGCAAGTGTTTCAACCCGCGTTTAAGCTCGTTAAAAAATGAACTATCCTCCGGTAAATAACCACCGTGAATGTAACATTATCAGCCATTAAAGCCTTGGTCGTGTTTGCAGCGTCACCTCCACTTTTCCATTGGCCGATCATTCACCTCCATTTGATTGTTTACCCATTTTGAGGAACAGCTGCGAAGAGGGATTTCACTAGCCATCCTTGTGACACTGCCGTGCTTGGAAAATTCCAACCCTTACCTGGAATCAGCTGCTACCCATTTTATCACTCGTTCCTCAAAAGACGAGTCTTCTTTAAGATCTTTTCATCTGACTCGTAAAATATGAAAAGATTGCCGAGTTTTGGCCTTCCAGCTCGTTAAAGCTACCGGAAAAGCTATCCCTCCTCTAGATTTTAATATTTTTGGACCTGAGGGATTATTGCACAAAAAGATTGAGCGCTTGTTTTGTTCGGCTCGTTAAAACTATCGAAAATTCATCCCTTCTGTATTGTTTTATACTTTTTCGGGCTTAAGGGATTAGATGACAAAAAAGGAATTCCGGAGTTAACTTTACGTACCTTTTCAGACTCTCTAAAAATGAAAAGGACCGAGTTATCTTTGTCGTTAGACTCGTTAAAAAGATTAATAGCGACAAACTTGTCTTTAGACGAGAACGAGTTTCACTATCGCTAGGCTCGTTAAAACATAGCGATGGGTTTGCCCGAAGGGCAAATTATAGAACAAGCATATGTTATCCTCCTCAAGCTTGACAAAAATAAAGAGGTACTGGTCAGCAATGACTGGGGAAAAAATGGGAAGAAACTCAAAGAATCTTTATTGGTAGCAAGTCACTCTTGAACATGACACTTCCACTCCGTGCCTGAGTCGGGTTGGGTTGTTTCATTCACCGGTCACATCACCATGGTCTCGCCATACCATCCACATTTGGGGTAAATGCTACCGATCCATCACATAAGTGTCGCCGACATGTTCAAGAGAAGTCATCCAGAGAAGTCAACCGTGTCCCATCCACTGCCATACATTATACTTCATTCTTTCATGACCGCCACCCTGAACCATATATCATCAGATTGTTTTCACCTCCATCAAAATCATTTGCTCCGTTCCGTGTCATTGATGTGGGATTCATCAAGGCCCTCCTTTGACGGATCACTTCTTGTCGACATCAGCTCATTATCCAAGAAGTTGATCTAGGAACACCCCATTCAGTACTTTGAAGCTTGCATGCCTCAATGGCAGGTTTCTCACTTCCGGCGACAGGTATACATCAATGACCTTCGACCGAAATATTTTGCGTGGTGTTCGACACCAAGTCCTTTATTCACGCCACTTGAATTGTACTGCAGTACCTTGAGGGTCATCATCCTTATCGGTGATTCCTCTCGCGCTTGTTAACAGTTTACATCATTGACTAGTAATCAAGCGATGTCTTTCCATGTTCGACTTCAAAACATTTTTCACATGGATCGACTTGTACTTCGAGTGAAGATCGAACGAGATTGAAGACCCCGGATCTAGTTTCATCCATCCGGGCTGCGATATATATTCAGGAAAAATAAAGACATTGACATGTACAGCATTGCAGCACAGATAATCATCCTGCCAAAAGGATGATGACTTCATCAAAATCATCAGTCTACCATCAGACGATTGTCTATCCTGTGTACATAAAAATGAATTTATAAAGCTGAGCATGGGAATGCCCACCTCAGCTAGATCATGAAAACAGTATGAAAAATAATGTATTGTATTGTATCTTATTACAGGTCTCCTCCCAGCATTGAATGAACTTCGGATCCTCCTAATAAAGCATTTCACCCGATAAACGACCTCATACTTTAGGGGGCAACTGCTATAGACATTTTTGTGCCTTACAGCTCTAAGCATGAAATGTCCATAATCCAAGGGATCCAATGTTGCTAAAAGTGTTGTTCCTACCCCTAGAGGAACAAGGTCAACCAATGACAGCTTCTCCCAGAAGTTCTCCACCAGAAACTGCTCAAAACTAGTCAAATCAGGATCAATTCAGATGCTCCACTAGCTGGCTGCGTTGCAAAGCACCCAAATACACTATCTAGGTGCGTTGCAACGCACTTGAATGCACTACCTAGGTGTGTTGAGCGGGAAATGACAAGTGGCAGAGTCATTCAACGAGGTGGAGAGACAATGGAAGCTTCCAGAATCTTCTCCAATGACACTTGCCTCACTGAGTTCGACCAAGGATGAGTAAGAGGCTCTCAGCCTCCAAGTGGAAGCAAGAACTGACAGAGAGAAGCCACAAGTCAAAACATAAGCTGACTCATCCTCTCTGCTTACATCTATATATGGATCCCTCATCCCAGAGATCCAGAGGCTGGAATTTTGTACTTTGCAGAGAATTGCTATTGGTTTTGAGATTGAGATTAGTGTATTGGGTGATTTATGCTTTGTTGGAGGTGAGGAAGGGATTCCTTTGCTGGGAGGTAGATGCTGGATCGGGACTCACTTGGTTGTATCTCCTCCTGGATCTTCTTATTGCATGAATAAAACTATTTGAGTTTCTTCTACATGCTTGTGTATCACTGATGTTTTGTTATATTTGCATGTTTAGCTTAATCTGATCCTAAGCTTTTTATGAATGTAAGTCTATATCTTCGTGTAGTTTCTCTCTTCTGTGATCTTGCAGGAATTTGGTGAGGCTGGGCCGGTAAGGGAGCAGGTAGCTGGAAGTTGTCGAAGACACAGGTTAGTTTATCCTTCCTCTTCATTTACATTTCATAAAGAAGAATACGCAAGTAGTTTTCCTTGTTTGTTGCTAAGGCACTGTCACACCTTAGAGTGGGATAGGGGCATTCTGAATGGATGCTTTTCCCAACAACAAGGTTCAACCTTAGTTAGCCAAACAAATCCCTACTCTACTGGCCCTTTCGGCATCAGCCTGTGGAGAACGGACTGAAGTCTCACCCGAAGTAGTATGGGGGGGTGCTGGAACCAAGTTTCTGCACCCTTGAGATGGTTTTGATGTCAGTTTATTACAACTATACCTACCTTTTCACAGGTTACTTCGCACTCTATTCCACCCTTCAGTACCTTTGTGAAGATTTACAACCAACCTGTGTGCAGCCCTTATCAGGGGTTGAGATAATTTCACGCTGCTTAGGGAAGCGAACTACACTATTTCCCAAACTAGACTGAGTATCTTACTTATCTTATTGACAGATTTTAATTATCTTCACCTAAATAGATATTCTAACTTACGTTCACTTAACTAATATAGTTATACACATTCACACATCATATAAGCATTATAAGTGAAATTTCTACCCAATATAACAAATGCATAAACAGGAAATAAAGACGCAGAAATGATAGAAACTTCTCTTTATTAATACTTCCAAAGGATTACAAACTCGAGATGCCCTGTGCACTCAGCTGCAGAGACTCTACCTACACTACGACCCAAAACTTAGACTTACGCTTCAAAGCTATCTCTCATACATCTTCATTACTTTGGCATTATCTATTATGCTCTAACTACTTAGAACTTAGTTCTATTGATACAATCCCATGGTCCGCGGACCATGGGTAGATCTTCTACAGCCGACATTACATTATCAAAATAAGGGCGGACAACCCTAGGACTCTTTTAACAACTACAGTCTCTGCGCCCATGAAATGCAGAGTCTTTACGTTGGAATTACAAAATTGGACCAAATTCTGGGCTCTTAGCCCCAAAACTGCCCTTAGGGGATCCCGCGCCCAACAAAGCATTGGAGGATAATATCACCTGTGCTGTCGATCATTAGCTCAGTCACATCATAGGAGGATTTGTGACTAAATTCGCGATCAACACCTCAGTCAACTACAACAAGGTAGAGCAATGTTTTTTCAAAGGACCGCGAGGTAGGTACGTAAAATATTTGAATACCTGGATTAAAATGCTATTGTGCGAAAAATGGGTTATGGAACTACCTTGATGTTCGGGACTATGTGAAGCAAAAAAAATTATAGGAACAAAGGAAAAAATGGTCTAGATTATAGTCCCTTGATTTCACCTCTGTGAGGTGACGAAGAAGGGATAGCGAAGGTTTCTCCGCGAAGTGCTATTCAGTTAATAAGACAAGGATTCCCGCGAATACCACCTCCGCTCACAGCATCTCCAACTTCACCACCCTTACCTTCAACTTCACCCCTACCACCTCCACCTTCATCGCAGTTCAGTATGGCAAATACAGTGAAGTTTCCTTTGTTCAAAAGATTAGGAAATGAGGACCCGAACTTATTCTGGTTCTTTGTGAGGGCTGTATGGGAAGCTCAAGGTGTTACAGATGATCATATAAAGATGGCGATACTAGTTAGTTCCCTACAAGATTGCGCTGACCTAGTATATTAAGTATTCTAATGATAACTCGAATGCTGGAGTGGCAAACATCCAGGCAGCACTAAATAAAGAATTTAGTAGGCCTAAATCTGAGGCGCAATCGATTGTGGGATTCAAAGAAATCATGATGCAACTAGGAAAGATTCCTTGGGAATTAGATTAGAGGTTGAAGTGTACAATCCGTGAAGCTAACATGAATTTAACAGATGGACAACATCGCGAGTGGTTTGCAACTTCGTTACTACCACACTTAAGGAGTGTGTTGTCGCAACAGAAGATAACCACTCAGGCGGAGGCCTTAGAGATTGCCATGAGACTACATGAAACTGTGATGCAAGTTCCAAATCTAGGAGTTTAGCAGATCCAAGCACAACTGAAGAATCTGTGCCTTGAGATGCAAAGTCTGAAGCAGGACAGGACAACTCGACCAGAGGTGTGTGAGGAGGTATGGTGCTTAAAATGCAAGAGTCGGGATCATGACAAAGACCATTGCCCAGTATTTGTGAACTATATTGTAGGAGGAGGATAGATGCCTTTAAGGCCAGAAGCTTAAGAAAGACCTAGCGCAAGGCCTACATTATGGTGCGCTATCTGTTAGGTAGCCGAAAAACATGCCACGGATAACTGTCACTTTTTGCAACTTTTGTAGGTCCGCAGGGCATGATGAATGTACTTGCACGAGCTATGAACTAATGATGGATAGAACTCTCACCTATATGGTTTAGGCCAAAATGCAGCCCCTTGACTAGAGCACAAGAATGACACTGACCAGATTTCAGGGGCGTGGACGAGGCCGAGGCAGAGGAGGACCTGGAAGAGGTCGACGATAGTTGATTTGCTACAATTGTGGAGGACTAGGACACTATACCCATGATTGCACTAATCCAACACATCCATCATGCAAGTATTGCACATTGTTTGATCATGAAACTGAAGACTGTCCTACACTGATAACTAGGATATGTGACAAAGGGGCACTGCCATCCCCGCCGACTCAGAACCTACAGATTATGAGGTATGAGCTGCGCGAGGAAGATCCAAACGTAAATATAGTGCTCAGGAATGGAATCGTGATAGGATATGACAATGGGAAATAGCTAGAAGATAGTACATGGGTTTAAAAAGCTCCAACAAAGGAGGTTGAGTTTGATTTGGAGCGCACACATGAAACCTTCATGGAAGCTAAGAAGAGATTTGCTGAGGCCTCCACCTTAGGAAGCAAGGATAATCCTGAGCAGGAGATGGACCCCTCTGTGCTCACAAATTTCCTGGAGACCTATATGAAGTTACTGCGTGATAGTAAGGCTATGAAAGGGTTACAAGAGCGCATTTATAGATGCACCAAGACCGCACCAGGTGAGCCACGCATAGTACGAAAGATTGGAAAGCATAAACCAGGGACGAGATGGGAGATGAGATTGGTCGCGCAGATAGGAGAGTATGAAATGGATCAAGTTATTTTGGACCTAGGGTCAGACGCGAATGTTCGACTGAAATAGACTTGGGAAAAAATGGGGAGACCTATGCTGAAATGGTCTCTAATTTAGCTAAGGATGGTGAATCAGCAAAAGATCATCCCCATGGGGCTGCTGCATGGGGTGACCTTGGATATTGAGGGAGCGAGTGCGCTGGATGATTTTGAAGTAATAAAGATAGTGGATGATAGCAATCCCTATCCTGCACTCCTAGGAATTGACTGGGCTACTGATATGAATGGGGTAATCAATCTAAAGAAGTGAAATATGATCTTTGAGAAGAAATCATTGCACGTAATAGTACCCCTCGATCCTGCTGAAGGATCGTGCTATACGGAACCAATCCACGATTACGAAAATGATGAAGATCTATACTGTATCTATAAGATAATAGTGTGAGACCAAGATTGGGTGAATCTCACCGTGGATGGACGGATTACATGGGATCGTGAAATTTCCTACACTTCAGATTCTGATGAAGAAATAAAATGCTGGCAGAATCAGTTACATGAAGTAACTATGCTGAATTGCAACTTGATGACCCGATCATTGCACTGTGTGTCCTCAGAGGTAAGCACTCTGCCTACTTATGATGGTCTGAATGAGGTGGATATCTTTTTGGATGCATTTGAAAGGGAGGTACTAGAAAAGAAATGCTTCTAGGCATTAGATTGGGTACTACCCACTATGCTCGCAAGATGGTGGGGTACACATAAAGGAACCTTTGATGATTGGGACGAATATAGGAGGATGATGAGAACATGATTTGGGAAACCTAAGATGCGACTGACATAAAAGTATGATGGGTAGGTTGATCCATGCGCTCATTTGGCCAAATGGACCCAAGCTTTTGGAGAAAAGCCCCAACCTGAGTGGGTGCACTTGTTCTGTCATAACCTGGATATTGTCCCCATGAATTGGTATGTAGAAACAGAGCTCCACCATGGGATAGGTGAATGGGATATCCTACATGAGGGATTCATGATGACGTTCAGTTTTGAGGACGGGTTTGACGGGATTGATGAAGCGCTACAAGAGGTGAAAGCTTCAATCTTTAGGATACCATAAGATTCTTTAGACTTGATTCAACCTGAATGGGCTACTCAGCTAAGTGGCATGCTAGAATGTTATAATGTAACTGCTAAAGAAGAGGACAAGGATCTATGGAAAATTAACATTCCAGAAACAGAAGGACACCATGAGGTTCAAGGACTGTAGATTGAGAACCATGATATAACCACGTTGTTGAAAACGAAATAGGTGAACATTGGTATGGATGCAAAACCCAAATTCGCAAAGATTGGAGACTACTGGGACAATGTGACAGTGGATAAGTTCACTAAATTGCTCCGCGAATATCAGGACTTACTCCCTACCAAGTTTACAGATCTTAAAGGGATAATTAGGGACCTAGGAATGTTGAAGATCACGTTGAAACCCGATGCGAATCCAGTTAAGAAAAGGCCTTACCATCTCAATCTGAAATATAAGGAAAAGGTCCACTTAGAACTGGACAAGATGCTCATGGCAGGTATCATTGAGCCTGTGGAAGAATCTGACTGGGTAAGCCCAATGGTGGGCAAGAGAAGAAGCATAAGGATGAGATAAGGATATGTGTGGATCTCAGAAAAATGAATGACACTTGTGTGCATGATCCTTTCTCGACTCCATTCACTAATGAAGTGTTGGAAAATGTAGGTGGCTAGGAAGAATATTCATTTACTGATGGGTTCTCTGGGTACCACCAAATCAAAATCACGCTGGAGGATAGGAGCAAGACAACCTTTGCGACAAAGTGGGGGTGTTTTCAATATACTGTAATGCCATTTGGATTGAAGAATGCACCTGCGATCTTCTCGTGCGTGATTGTTGCATCATTCAAGGAATTTATTCATAAGTTCCTGGAGTATATTTTGATGACTAGACTGTATTTCGGCTAGCTAAGTGTCATGTAGCAAGCTTACGCCTGATGTTGGATACCCGTCGAAGATACCAGATCATGCTCAATCCCAAGAAGCATTTGTTTTTGTGTTCCTTTTGGAAACTTGTTGGGGCATGTGGTTTTCAAATAGGGATTGATGGTAGACCCTGCAAAGATCATGGTGATACTAAGCTTGGAAGCGCCGAGAAGTGTGAAACAGTTGTGCGCTACCTTGGGACATACGGGATATTACAGAAAGTTTATCAAGGGCTATGCCAAAATCAATGTGCCTATGGAGAAATTGTTGAAGAAGGATGCCACATTCTACTGGAACGATGACTACAATAAGAGCTTGGATATATTGAAGGAAAAGATGGTTACTGCACCGATTCTACTCTTCCCAGACTGGAAGAAAGAGTTTCATGTGCACGTCTATGCATCATGCATAGTGCTTGGAGTAGTACTGACACAGGCTAGCAGAGAAGGCTTGGATCATCCTATTGCGTTCGCAAGCTGAAGATTATCCAAAGCATAAAAGAATTATTCCACCACCGAGCACGAAGGACTAGCTATGGTGTATGTGCTCCAGAAGTATAGGCACTACTTGCTGGGAGGCCATTTTAAGATGTATATGGATCACTCTGTGTTGAAGTACCTGGTCAATAATCCTGTGTTGGGGAAGAGAATCTACAAGTGGCTCTTATTGTTCAAGGAGTATGATTTTGAAGTGGTTGCGAAGCCTAGATGATTGAACGTGGGACCAGACCATCTGTTGCACATTGAAATAGGGGAGGAACCTACTAAATTAGAAGAAGGATTTCCTAATGCGTAGCTATTTACAGTGCACATCATGGATGGTCATTTTCAGCATATAATACACTTCCTAACAACAGGAACTACTTTAAGAGAAGATCTTCGGCGAAAATCACAAGATAAATCATTTGTCGACGCATTTTGAACCAACCAGTGTGGTTCATCGTCAGGACAAGTTGAAGAAACAGATCCAGCTTAGCATGTTAAATAGTCTGAGCAGAGACTCCAACGGCTAATTTTGACCTACGGACCCAGGTCAAATTACTATTCATTAATTTAATATTATTATTATTATAATATTAATACAAAAAATATTTTTAAAAATTAATTAATTAATTTATATATATATATATATATATATATATATATATATATATATATATATTTCAATTAAAATCATACAGTTAAGGTTAAAAATATCAATAAAATAATTTAAATGGTTAGTTAGAAAAGGTAATTAATTTAATTTAATTAAATTATTTGTTATTATATATTAATAATATAAGTAATTTTTTGTTTAATTAAGTTATTTATTAAATATAATTAATATTATATTAGTAAAATAGTCTTGATATTAATATATTATTAATATTAGTAGTCAAAATATTATTATTAATTTAATATTAATAATATTAATATTAATATTAATATTATTATTATTAATATTAATATTAATATTATTATTATTAATATTTATGGAAATAAGTTAAATTAGGTAAGATATATAGATAAATAAAATACTTTTAAGGGTTAAAAAAAAAAAAAAAAAACTTTAATATAATTTATTTATTTAAATTATTTATTAATAATATATATATATATATATATATATATATATATATATATATATATATATATATAGTAAAGTAATAATCTTCGGTTATTTAGATAAAAGTTAGGTAAAAGATAGTTGAAAAAAATAAAAAAATAAAAAAAAAATAAATAATAATAATAATAATAATAATAATAATAATAATAAATACATGTAAATATAGGGTATATAAATCAATAAATAAATAAAATAGAGAGAACGACAAAAAAGGGGAGGGACAGGAAAAAGACCAAAAGCAACCACAGAGCAAAATGGATCAACCCCAGGAGGAAGGAAGGCTCCAGGGGGAACACAGAAAACTAAGACGACAGGGCAGGGATCCAACAGCTACTGATTTTCCAGCCGTCATCTCTATTGAGATTGTTAGGCCTTCTTTCAATCTCAATAGCTTCCCTGAATTTACGATGATGGAAATGAACAATCTTAGCAACAACCTTGGCCTCCTCAATACAAACCTGATGCTTAGTCTTTTCCACATGCTCTGCTAATGCTAAAGACTTGGTTCTCCCATGTCTTAGGTCAGCTGCATGTTCGCTTATCCTCTGATGGATGGAGCGTCCTGTTTCCCTGATATAGGGGGTTCCACAAGAACAAGGGATCAAGTAGACACCCTTCATGTCCATAGGGTCAACAGGATCTTTCACCGATCAGAGGGACTTACGAATGGTGTTGAGGGGCCTAAAGGTAGAGGGGAATCATACCTCTTAAGGATCCGAGCAATTTTGTCTGTGGTTCCTTGAACATAGGGAAGATGGACTCCTAGTTGGCGCTCCTTCGGTTCTTTATTAATCATCACATTTTTAGAGGCTTTAAGGAAAGCCTTCTGACCTAGGCGCCTACTGTAGCCATTCTCCACAAAGACATTAAGGAGATGGGATCTCTCCTTATCAAAGCTCTTATTATCAGAAATCCTCAGGGCACGAGTAGCAAGGGTGTTAAGAACACCCATCTTTTGAGCAGGGAAATGATGGGAATCGGCATGAAGATACTGCTCAGTATGCGTTTTCTTACGGAATACTGAGTGGGAGAGAGAGCCATCCATATTCTTAGAAATAAGAATATCCAGGAAAGGGAGGCAACCATTGACCTCTTTTTCCATGGTGAACTTAATGGAAGAGGACTGACAGTTGAGGTGATTGAAGAAGCGATCCAGCTCCTCGTGGCCATGGGACCAGATGACATTAGTGTCATCTACATACCTCCTCCAAAGCTTAGGAAGGAGACGAGCTAAGGCTAGAGCTTTGGCTTCGAAATCTTCCATAAAGATATTGGCGACAATAGGGGAAAGGGGGGAGCCCATGGCAACACCAAAAGTCTGTTCAAAGAACTCACCCTCGAAACAGAAGAAAGTGGAAGTGAGACAGATCTCCACCAGATGCGCGGTATCGGGATCCGTTAGGTGATAGATCACTTCCAAGTCCTCCTTTATAGGGATGCAGGTATAAAGGGAGACCACATCAAAGCTGACCAGGATGTCCTCAGGGTCAAGCTTAATATCTTTAAGCTCCTTAATGAAGGATGCAGAGTCTTTCACGAAGGACTCAGTGCGGCCAACCAGGGGCTTAAGTTTCAGGGCGAGGAACTTAGCTAGAAGGTAGGTCGGACCACCAATGGTATTGACGATAGGCCTCAGAGGGATCCCTTCTTTATGAATCTTAGGTAACCCATAGATCCTAGGAGTAAGGGGACTGCTCTCAATGAGTTTGTGGCTTAGAGAGCCCACCGAACTATTGGACTTGATGGCGAGAGCCACAGTCCTAGAATCTTTCTTAAGAGGGTTCTTGGGCAGTTTTTTATAACTGCCACTATTGTAAAGATGATCTAACATATTCTTACAGTAATCATCCTCGTTAAGGATGACCGTAGCCCCTCCTTTGTCAGCCTTCAGAACGACAATGTCTTGGTTCTGATTTCTCTGCCCTTAAATCATTAAATCAGAACCAAGACATTGTCGTTCTGAACGCTGACAAAGGAGGGGCTACGGTCATCCTTAACAAGGATGATTACTGTAAGAAGATGTTAGATCATCTTTACAATAGTGGCAGTTATAAAAAACTGCCCAAGAACCCTCTTAAGAAAGTTTCTAGGACTGTGGCTCTCACCATCAAGTCCAGTAGTTCGGTGGGCTCTCTTAACCACAAACTCATGGAGAGCAGTCCCCTTACTCCTAGGATCTATGAGTTACCTAAGATTCACAAAGAAGGGGTCCCTGTGAGGCCTATCGTCAATACCATTGGTGGTCCGACCTACCTTCTAGCTAAGTTCCTCGCCCCGAAACTTAAGCCCCTGGTTGGCCGCACTGAGTCCTTCGTGAAAGACTCTGCATCCTTCATTAAGGAGCTTAAAGATATTAAGCTTGACCCTGAGGACATCCTGGTCAGCTTTGATGTGGTCTCCCTTTATATCTGCATCCCTATAAAGGAGGCCTTGCAAGTGATCTATCGCCTAACGGATCCCGATACCGTGCATCTGGTGGAGATCTATCTCACTTCCACTTTCTTCTGTTTCGAGGGTGAGTTCTTTGAACAGACTTGTGGTGTTGCCATGGGCTCCCCCTTTCCCCTATTGTCGCCAATCTCTTTATGGAATATTTCGAAGCCAAAGCTCTAGCCTCGACTCGTCTCCTTCCTAAGCTTTGGAGGAGGTATGTAGATGACACTATGTCATCTGGTCCCATGGCCATGAGGAGCTGGATCGCTTCTTCAATCACCTCAACTGTCAGTCCTCTGCCATTAAGTTCACCATGGAAAAAGAGGTCAATGGTTGCCTCCCTTTCCTGGATATTCTTATTTCTAAGAATATGGATGGCTCTCTCTCCCACTCAGTATTTCGTAAGAAAATGCATACTGTGCAGTATCTTCATGCCGATTCCCATCATTTCCCTGCTCAAAAGATGGGTGTTCTTAACACCCTTGCTACTCGTGCCCTGAGGATTTCTGATAATAAGAGCTTTGATAAGGAGAGATCCCATCTCCTTAATGTCTTTGTGGAGAATGGCTGCAGTAGGCGCCTAGGTCAGAAGGCTTTCCTTAAAGCCTCTAAAAATGCGATGATTAATAAAGAACCGAAGGAGCGCCGACTAGGAGTCCATCTTCCCTATGTTCAAGGAACCACAGACAAAATTGCTCGGATCCTTAAGAGGTATGATATCCCCTCTACCTTTAGGCCCCTCAACACCATTCGTAAGTCCCTCCGATCGGAGAAAGATCTTGTTGACCCTATGGACATGAAGGGTGTCTACTTGATCCCATGTTCTTGTGGAACCCCCTATATCGGGGAAACATGACGCTCCATCCATCAGAGGATAAGCGAACATGTAGCTGACCTAAGACATGGGAGAACCAAGTCTTCAGCATTAGCAGAGCATGTGGAAAAGACCAAGCATCAGGTTTGTATTGAGGAGGCCAAGGTTGTTGCTAAGATTGCTCATTTCCATCATCGTAAATTCAGGGAAACTATTGATATTGCAAGAAGGCCTAACAATCTCAATAGAGATGACGGCTGGAAAATCAGTAGCTGTTGGATTCTTGCCCTGTCGTCTTAGTTTTCTGTATTCCCCCTGGAGCCTTCCTTCCTCCTGGGGTTGATCCATTTTGCTCTGTGGTTTCTTTTGGTCTTTTTCTTGTCCCTCCCCTTTTTTGTCGTTCTCTCTATTTTATTTATTTATTGATTTATATACCCTATATTTACATATATTTATTATTATTATTATTATTTATTTATTTATTTTATTTTTTTCTTATTTATTTATTATTTTTTATTTTTTTAATTAATTAGTTAATTAATTAATTAATTTGTTTATTTATTTGTTAATTAATTAATTTTTTTTTTTTTTTTCAACTGTCTTTTACCTAACTTTTATCTAAATAACAGAAGATTATTACTTATATATATATATATATATATATATATATATATATATAAATAATTTAAATAAATAAATTATATTAAAGTTTTTTTTTTTTTTTAAACTAACTCTTAAAAGTATTTTATTTATCTATATATCTTACCTAATTTTACTTATTTCCATAAATATTAATAATAATAATAATAATAATATTAATATTAATATTAATATTAATATTAATATTAGTATTAATAATATTAAATTAATAATAATATTTTGACTACTAATATTAATAATATATTAATATCAAGACTATTTTACTAATATAATATTAATTATATTTAATAAATAACTTAATTAAACAAAAAATTACTTATATTATTAATATATAATAACAAATAATTTAATTTAATTAAATAAATTACCTTTTCTAACTAACCATTTAAATTATTTTATTGATATTTTTAACCTTAACTGTATGATTTTAATTGATATATATATATATATATATATATATATATATATAATATTAACATTAATTAGTGAATAATTTAAATAAAAAATTGAATTATCTTCTTAAACTAACCACTAATAGTATTTTATTTATTTTGAATCCTAACTTTTATTAATAACCTATATATATATATATATATATATATATATATATATATATATATATATATTTATATATATTAATAAATAAATTAATTAATTTTTTAAAAATATTTTTTGTATTAATATTAAAATAATAATAATATTAAATTAATGAATAGTAATTTGACCTGGGTCCGTAGGTCAAAATTAGCCATTGGTCGATTTAGCCGTTGGAGTCTCTGCTCAGACTATTTAACATGCTAAGCTGGATCTGTTTCTTCAACTTGTCCTGACGATGAACCACACTGGTTGGTTCGAAACGCGTCGACAAATGATTTATCTTGTGATTTTCGCCGAAGATCTTCTCTTAAACTTGATATGGATCACAGAAGCCTCAATTCAACAACAGGAACTACGTCGAAAGGGTACACTATCCAACAAAGGAAGGAATTAGTGGTGCGTGCGACAGACTTCTCTATCATTTCTGGGCATCTGTACAAGATGGGGACTGATGAGATATTGCGACAACATGTACGTAAGTTTGAAAGAAGTAGTATCCTTGCAGAATCTCATGGGGGAACTACGAGAAGACATTATGCAGGGAGAGCTAGTGCGCAGAAGATTCTACGCGCATGGTTGTGTTGGCCAACCCTTCATAAGGACTTAAAAGCATATTGCAAGGCATGTGATGTGTGTCAAAGGACTGACAGACCATTGCAGAGAGATGAGATGCCTTTGAATCCACAAACAACGTTACAACCCTTTGAAAAGTGGGCAATAGATTTTGTAGGAGCCATTCAGCCACAAGGAAAGACAGGAGCGAGCTATATTATCACCGCAATGGAGTATTTAACTCGTTGGGTAGAAGCCTAGTGGGTGAAGGATTGCACGGGCATGACTACTGCAAAGTTCTTATTTGAGCATGTACTGATGCAATTTGGTTGTCTGAGGATCTTGATGAGTGATTGTGGCACGCACTTCCTGAATGAGACGATCAATGTGCTGATGGAGGAATTGCAGGTATACCACTAGAAGAGTATGCCTTATCACCCGCAAGCTAATGGGATGGTGGAAGCGTTCAACAAAGTGCTCAAAAACTCATGGACCAAGGTTTCCAATGCTCAACGAAGTGATTGGGACCTACGCATACCTGCAGTACTGTGGCCTATCGAACGACATGCAAGAATTTGACTGGACAAACCCCTTTTGGGCTTGTATTTGGTGTAGAAGCGGTAATGCCTATGGAGTATATTGTGCTTATCCTGCGCATAGTAGCACTCACAGGTATGATGGATCATAGAGCCCTAGAGGAGAGGCTTGCACAGATGGATGTATTGAAGGAAGTAATATTTTTAGTAGGATTTCACCAATAGGTCCAAAAGCAACGCGAAAAGGCATGGCATGATTGCACTCATTTAATGTAAATGACCTGGTTTTTCTATATGATAATAAGTTTGATAAATTTCCAGGGAATTTCAGGATGCACTGGTTATGGCCTTATGTTATTAAGGAGGTTATCAATGGAGAAGCGATACATCTGGTCAAATTAAATGGAGAACCCTTCCCCAGGAAGGTGAATGACAGTTGCTTATAGCCATACATCGGCGGTCCAGCCATGTGACTAAATGAAGGTAGTACAGTCTTAGCGCTCTAGGTAACTAAAAGGAAGTGCGGGACTATAAACTACACTACCTGGGTTGGGGAGCTATGCGATTGGAAGATGGTACGAAGCAAGGACATGTCACTGGGTCTACGGCAGTGCAGAGGGAGCTACACTACCCAGGGAGAAATCATGCTAGTTGGCCAGAAAGTGACCGTTAAAGTCATTTTTCATGAAAAGATGACATAAGTGAGGCCAAAAGGAGCGGGCGGCTAGAATTTATGACGAAATTTATGGCTTAGATCCTTGAAAATCTATCGCTAATCCAGCATTAATGAACCGATTTTGGGGGGAACGGTCGGATTTGAATTCAAAATGCCCTATAAAATACAAGTGGTTGTCTAGCAAAAAAACACTTGGCATTTTGAGAATTGATTTGTTGTGCTCTTAGGTGCGCATGAACTATGAATTCTTTCAACATCTAGTAGCGAGTCTGGCATTTGAACAATTGTCAAAGGAGACACAGGAACTAGTGGATAGCATCATATCGACACGCACAGAAGTTATGAACACCGAAGAAGTGGTAGCCACAGAGAATGCGTAGGAAATCGATATGGAGGCCGAAGTAGCTGCTCCAGAGGTAGCTTCCCCGGAAGTAGCCGAAGTATTGGCAGAGGTCCCTAAATCACCAAGAACGCTGAGACTGAAGCCAACCCCAACCAAGGAGACCATGAAGGACAAGAATGGAAAACAACCTACCATATCGGTGTGTGCCTCATCAAGGCGAAACCCACAGAAGCCCACTGCACAGGAGAAAGGAAAGGCTATAAACCTAGAAGTAGAGGAGGAGGATATCGAAGACATCCCGATGGATGATGAGGATGTGGGAGTGGAAATAGAGGAGGTTGAATCCCAGGGTGCGGACCCTATTACACGATTTTCGGAGTATGTCACTTTGCACAAGCCTAAGTCCAAGGTCCCAAAGGACATTGATGAAAGTAAGACTCACCTGCAAACTCCTCTGCTCCCGGATGAAATTGCTTTTGATGGTCCACATTTGGCATGGGTGCCGATATTGAAGTTTAAAGATTGGGACTTGGTGGACCACAAGATGTTCTCACACCTGGCGACTGAGTATCTGATGTGTCGCATCATAAACACAAATACAGGAATGACCGCGTTGAAGCCACAGAGGTGGCTCAAGGGGGCAGAGAAGGCAGGATTTCTGAACCTGCTCTGGGTGCCACATTATAACTGCACCCTAGTGACAATCTTGGTCATCAAGAAATTATTATGCTTGGTGCATGATGGATGTCTGTGGTTGGAGAAGCCAATGCCCATCACCGATGTGTTGATTCATAGAATTAAGCACCTGCCATATACAGGCGAGAATCCAGCAATTATCTTTGGTGGAAAGGGTGGCGAGCAGGTACCCGTGGAATCAATGAATGAGAAGTTCAAATTGGTGAAGAAGTTGCGTGGGTATGCTATCTCTAGCATCTGTGACCCCACTGTGAAGGTGGCAACATAGATCCTTGCAGGAAAGATGATATGGAAGTGTCGCACCGATGAGGTGCCGGTGCTTGTCGTCGTGCTAGCAAAACAGTGCACAGAATGAGTCCATTTTAACTGGTCTGACTACCTTCGTGGAGAGTTCCTAGCAAACTATCACGAAACCCAAGAGAAAAGCATGTCCTTCCACTACGCGTGGCTCTTGCTATCAATTGTTCTAGTAATGTTAGAGCTACCAGAGGAGATCCAGTTACCCTCGATCGTGCCAGACCTTCCTGAAGCAGTGAAGTACGCTTCGCTATTGGCGACCAAGGACGCGGAGCGAATTCGGGACAACAAGATCTTATGGATCTTGATGGAAATGAATATCAGGATGGCCATCAATCACAAGCCGCAATTGTTGCCCGCAGTATACGCTAACCTGTAGAGCTATGCCGAGTTTAAAGCTGATTTCCATCAAATATCAATCATGGCATGGAAGGACACTGCGCAGAAGTGGTATGATTTGCCGTACCTGGCCACAAATGATACCATCGATGTGGTGGTTGATAAATGGCCAGTGAAGTGGCACACTACCACGGACTTGGCTATGGGCGGAAGCAAGTTTGCCACACAAAAGAAGAAGGAAGAGACCAAGCTAAAGATGGCGCAGTTGGTCAAAAAGATAAAGAAGGAGGCTGCTGAGAAGGCCCAGGAAAAATAGACAGGAAAGGAGGCAAGAAAACTAACAGGTGGCACAGAGCGGGGCTATAACAAAGGCACGTGATCGCCTTCACCTGAGACCAAAGAGGAGGATACAGAGTAGCACGGTGCGGACCCTTAGACAATGTGTGCCTACATTAATCACCCAAGAGAGCTAGAGAAGGGAGGGTCTAGAATGAAATCCAAAGCTACAAGACCTCGCTGGACCCTATCACATTGACGAATGACGACTTATATGACATCGATGACACAATTAGAGATTTCACTACGGAGGCCCTGTAGGGGCCATCTAGACTGGGTTGGAGGAGTTGTAGACCCGCGTGTCACAAACTGGTACGGTGTCTACCAGCTTAACTATCATCACATCAGAGGTTGCTGATATTTTGCGCATGAAGGCTTCGAGTGCACTAGTGCTGCTAGATGGAGCATTGACCACAGAAAATGAAGCTGGCAATTCCATTGCCAGCGCCTTGAAGGGAGTTAGACTAAGCTTGGTAGCATTTCCACGCGAAGCACTCCACCTCTTGTAGGATGAAGTAATTGCAAAGCTAAGGGCTTGTGAGCACCATGCCCTCCAAGTGATTAGCGAAAAAAGAATAAACAACAAACATATGGCTCTACAAAGAAATGTTGCCATCATCGTTGAGGTTGAGGTGACCAGCCAGAGCAAGAAGATCATACAAGTCACAGAGGAAGCATTGCAAAATGGTCCCAGAGTTGGCCATTCCAGAGGACAAGCCAATCGAGGTCCGCATCCACAAATTGGCCACAAGGGTGTGCGACACTCAGACAGAGATGGCGCGGGTTTAGTTGGAACTGAACCTATAGAATACAGAGCTCTAGTTGAGGGCCTAGCCTTCAACACTGCCAAAGGTAAAGTAATAATGGGCGACTAATGTCACAGAAGCAGTCACGACAGTGGAGAGAGCAGTAGCAGACTACACATAGTTGTTCAGGAAAGCGTTTGAGGTCCTAACTAACTTGCAGAATGACCCAAACAACTAGAGGCTAGAGACGGAAGCACACAAACTCTAACAACGCTATGATGAAGTTAAGGGCACATCGCGAACCATCGCACTAACACAAAGGTTAGCCACGGTGTAGGAAGCCAAGCAGCTGAAGGAACATGTGGACACAACACTGCATAAGGAAGCAGTGTTGAATGCATGACTAAAGCCCTGCCTAGAGGAAGCTTATGAAGTCACAGGAAACATTGAAGGAAAGCTTGTGACTCTAAAAGAAACGCAACAAAAGATTTAGGCTGACAGTGGAGGAGGAGTAACCAAGAAGACAGTTGAAGATGTGAAGTAGGCAGCAGCTCAGTGCATGGCCGAGGTTGCGGTCATCTAGGTCGCGCTAGATGGGGTTCGCACAAAGATCTCTGCACCTATCAAGTGACTCAAGGGTGAGTCACGATGTTTGTGTTGGGGACCCGTTGGGAGCAAGATCCCCCAAGGGCAGTTTTGGGGCTAAAAGCCCATGTTTAAGTCAATTTTTGTAATATAATTGTAAAGACTCCACATTTTGTGGTCACAGAGTACGAAGGTGTTATGTGTCAAAAAGGGTAGTCCGCCCTTAGTTTTGTAAAGTAAAGTCGGCTGTAAGAGATCTACTTATCGTCCGTGGACCATGGGATTATATAAAAAGAGCTAAGCTCTATGTAGTTTAGACATCAATCAATCAATCAATCAATATAATGGAAGATCATGTAATAGAGTGATAGAAGTCTAAGTCTTGGGTCGTAGCATAGGTAGAGGCTCTACAGCTGAGTGCGCAGAGGCCTAGGGTAGAAGTCTGGAGTTGAGTGCAGGGACCTTGCAGCTGTGTGCGCAGGGTGGACAGAGTCTGTAAACACTTGGAAGATATTAATAAAAGGAGTTATTATGCAATTTCTATGTCTTGGTTCCATTGATGTGTTTGGATATTTTATGTATGAATTTCCCTTATTATGCTTATATGATGCACGAATGAATGCAATTACATTGAATAATTCAATGCAATTATGAATATCTGCTTACGTAGTGTTAACTTTATTTGATAAGATAAGCAAATCACTTAGGATAATTGGGGAATCTACACGGCATACTGCCATAGCAACGCGAAAGTACTTGAGCCATAGGTTAGGGCTACGCAAAGGTTGATCATATACTTTCGTGAAGGTATCGAAGGTTGGAATAAAGGGTTTGTCATACAATCCCTAGAGTGAATTCACTTACATGAAGGCATGGATAGAAGAAATCAAATGGCATCACAACCATCTTAGGCTGGGAAACTTGGTTCCAGCATCCCCCCATACTGCTTCGGGTGAGACTTCAGTTTGTGCTCTGTGGGCTGATGCTGAAAGGGCTAGTAGTGTAGGTATTTATGTAGCTAATTAACACTAAACCTGGGTCAGGTCCCTTCAAGCCAACATTCATACAGTTGTTTCTTCCAGTGTTCAAGCTCTTAATTTGAGTCTGAGGTGCAGGAGCTATCCATGTCCCACGTAATTTTTCCATCTGCTGTAGGATTGAGCCAATCCTCATCTTGCGTTGTTATCTTATATATTTGATAGAGATGATAATCACTCTCTGTATAGTCGCTCACAAGTTTAGTATAACACGCTCCTTCTACAATGTCTAGTGGCACTACAACCCTGAGTGACTTCTTCTCAAATGACAACTTCCGCTTCTTCAAATTGATTAATCTATTCATATCAATAGCTCGGTCATTTCCTAACAACGCGCAGTATGGGTTACTATCATCCACTATCTTAATGACCTAAAAGTCAGCCAGCACACTCGCACCCTCAATGTCCATGGTTACACCATATAAGTACCCCATTGGAATAATATTTTTCTAATTTTCCATGCGCAACTCAATAGGAGACCACTGTAGTGCAGGTCTCCCCATGTCTTCTTAGGCAAGACATTCACATCAGACCCCAGATCTAATGTTACCTAGTCCATTTCATATTCACCTATCTTCGTAGTTAGCCTCATCTCGCACCCCATTCATGCCTTATGATTATCAATCTTTCTTACAGTGCGCTGTTCAGTAGGAATATTTTCCTTATTGGTGCATCTATCTATTAAGTCTTGCAAGCCTTTGACTACTTTCTGATCACGTAATAACTTCATACAAGTCTTCACAAAGGTAGCTAGTATTGAAGGATCTACATCTTGTGATGCATTAGTCTCCAACATTTTCTCCTGACTTCCTAAAGTGGAGGCCTCAACGAAGTTCTTCTTTGCTTCCATGAAGGTCTCCTTAGCGCGATTAAGATCAAAGTCTATGTCCTTCTCAACAACCTTGCATACCCATCTATCTTCCTCAGGTTTCTTACCTTTATCTGCTCTAGTCATCATACCATTTATCAACACAATATTCATTCTTTGATCCTCTTGGCGGGGCTCAGCCCTCATCATCTGAATGTTCTATGTAGGCTACTGGGGCTACACCTTCTTCTCTTGCATATTTTCCATAAGTACCAAACATTCCTCTATGACATGGTCAAACTGTAGATAATACTAACATGAGGGATGTGTGGGATTTGTACAATCTGACGCGAAGTGCCCTGATTTTCCATAGTTATAGCAGATTACCTGCCCATGCCATCTTCCTCGTCCACCACCTCTTCCTTCTCCTCAGCCTTGGAATCCTCTGCGCATTGCTCCTGTGCCTTGATCCTGAGCTCAGTTCTCTAATTGCATTATGTAGGTAGGGGTCCTATCCATCATCAACTCATAACTTCTACAATGGTGTTCATCATGCCCTACAGACTTACGGAAATTAAAAAATAAATGTTGAGGGGTCTGTACAAACTTATGCAGCAAATGGCAGTTATCAGTAGCACGTTGTCCTGTAACCTGACAAATAGCACACCAAAGTGCAACTCCTGCACTCGTCCCAACATTATTTTATGGTTTTAGGGGCACAAGTGCTCCCCGTATAATATAATTCTTAAAGAACATGCAGTGATCCTTATCATGTACATGGATCTTACATTTCAAACACCAGATCTCAGTGCACACCTCCTACTGAGTTTTCCTTCCTTTGTTCAATCTCTACAACTCTAAGTGCATACTCTCCAGCTGGGAGTGAGTCTGTTCCACTCCAAGGTTTGGATCCTGAATAGGCCATGCATCCAGCCTCATCAGGATCTCCAAGGCTTCCGATTGCGTTGTTATTTTGTGCTATGACAAAGGTAGTCTCAAATGTGGCAAGAGAGATGTTATAAACCAGTCACGATGTTGGGTATCTGAGATTTTCATATTAGCCTACTTGACCTGGCATTTCAACCTTTGATGAAAGTCCTAAGGTGTCTCATCGACCTTCTATTTCATTTCCTTAAATTTAATTATTGATTGCGCCTTTGACTTAGGCTTACTAAACTCCTTGTTCAAAGCTATCTGGGTATCTGCTAATGATGCATTGGGGCTATCAGTGCAATACTTCATATACCATGTTAATGCATGATCTTGTAAGGCAGTAACCAACTGTGCTTTCTTAATATTATCGTCCCTGATCTGTTGTGTTGTCCAAACACCATCTGTGACAAACCAAAATTGTTTTGGATCTTTGGTTCCGGTTCCTTTAAAAATCAACATCTTCATCGTGTTTTCCATGTTGAATGGTGGGGGTGGAGGTGGAGTGAATGGATGAGGTATACATGGAATACCTTGTGTTATTAACTAAACCGTGCTTCACGTCATAGTCAAAACTACCCCTTTGTCGTTGCTTGAAGGGTGTTCAATGAGCGAACTATATTTTGGGCTTGATCCTTTGTTCCTTCTAAAGAATCTCCCACTTCGCGTAGCCCCAAACATCAAGGTAACGACATAACACTCTTTTCACGTAAAATCATTTTAATCCAATTCTTCAGTGATTTCAAATACTTACCTCGCGGTCCTTTAAATATCCTTTGCTTTGCTTTGCTATAGCTGATATTCCTATCGATCACAAAATAAGTCACAAAAATTCCCAACATGTGATCAATCCAATGCTCCATAGGCCACTCGATATTTCTTTCTGATGCTTCTAGACGTCACACCAGTTCAGGAGTCCACACTATATGGCCTTCGAGCCTCCACGTCCCTTGACTATCAGCTAAATTAGAAAACCACTCGTATAGTTCTTCAGGGAAGAAACAAAAGAATGTGTCAGTCTCATCTATATACAAAAGTATCTGTAACCACTGCTCCTTGGATAATTTAGGGCTCCTATTCTCCTTCGCTATGAACGCGTGTGACTTTTGATCAATCCACTTATCAAGCTCTTTCTTTGTAGGAAACCATTTATCCCACATCTCTCAGATAGATCCCGGTCTCATCAATAGAACCATTTGTTGGCTTAAGGGGGCGTAACCCAAGTTAAGAGTTGTTCACACCAACCAACAAGACCCTAACTGTCGGCCCTTTTGGCAATAACCTACGTATCGCAGGCTGCAGTCTCACCTGAAGTAATATTGGGGGATGCTAGAACCAGGTTTCTACATCAAGGGACATGTGATAACTGGTTCTTAAGTTCCTATAGCTCAGATCTGCCTTTGCGCAAATTGGTAGTCTTCTTGGGCTCGCTACTGCAACTCTATGAAAACGGCTTCTAGACCTTCGCGAAGGTCTATGAACAGTATTTATGGACCTTAAACAAGAAAATCACCTACTCTCGCGCATCAATGAGTATCCCTAGATCTGATTTCACGCGGATCTAGCCAATTCAGTAGGAAACATAGTAGAATCAACCCTTAACTTTGTGAACAAAGATAATTACTTAAAGAATGCATAAATAAGATAGATTCAACAGTTTCGTGTAGCATTGATACATTATTTCATGAAAACATATCATTGAGCAACAAAATATAACATAAGCAAAATCAACAGAAATGCTCAGATTGCATAGTAATTCTTCAAAATCAGTCTTTATTGATCTTCAATGTTCAGCTTATAGACTCTTCTACCTTGCGCACTCAGCTGCAGGGGTCCACACACTCAGCTATGAACTTACCAAGGCCTCCTACATAATCAGTTGCAAGAGCCTTCCCCTTCTCATGTAAGTATAGGAAGCAGAGCCTTCCTGCCTTAGCACTCAGCCAAAACATTCTCTGTATTGCCTTAGCTTACTTAGTTCTCTCTATCTAGACTCACTATGACTCAAATATATAACATTCTCAATACAATACCATGGTTCGCGGACCATGGGTGAATCTTAAAACTAACCCAAACAAGGAGCTAAGACTCCTTTGACTCATATCTACCTACGTACTTTGCATCCACATTTCGCATAGACTTTACATCTTTTACAAAACCTTATACAAAAATAGGGTTGTCTAACCCCAAAACTGAATCTAGGGACCCTATCCCAACAATTAAGTACCATTTGACCAACTTTAATAGGAAAGTTAGGCCATACTTTCTTTTTCATCCTATACAACATCCTGGTCTGACCATGGAGTGTTATTTGATTGACTCTTTCTCTAATATAAAGCCTATCAAGTATATATCTTGGCATAAAATGAGGTCCAACATCACTTCTAAAAATTCTAATAAAAAAAAAATTCTCTATACAAAACCAGTCTCCAATTTTAGACAAAGCTTCTTGAAAATATTTACTAATTCTTGTAGGAGCTATTCCAAATAAACATTCATGAAAACATATCATGATATAGTTTTAGATATCATAGATGTTTTGTTTGAAATGAATCTCCAATAGAAAAACAATATAATCTTGTATGGTTTGTTGATGATTAAAAGAATAATTTAATTCCATGAAAGGAAATCAAGCTAAAGACATGACAAATTCCATAAGAAGCATGCATATAAAAACCTTGTTCAAACATGGGAGGATAATATATGGATATTTTAATGGCCTTTGATATATTCAGAGAGAGAATTTATGCCCAGTTGAACCTCTTTGAGAGTTTGTAAATGCCAAAAATAAGAGGAACCCATTCAAGCTTGCAGTGTTTTGGATTAGCTTCTCCATATAGTCTAGAGAGCATCTCCGTTATATGCCTAAAAGGGGGTTTGAGGTTGTTATTTTCAGGATCATGTAGCCATTCTTTTATAACTAAGTTATAATCATTATTTTTCTTCTTCGAAACATTATCATCAAATTCATCTAAAAACACCTTGTTCAAAATAATTACTCGAGGATTTAACTTAAAAATACTATTTAGGAATTTAGGCTTCCAAGAGAAAATCATATTCTTATTGTGATCAAAGATATAATAGGCTAGAATGTTAGCATGCATTAAAATCCAACTAATAATGTCATAATAAGTAAATATGTTTGGTCCACTTTCAATTCTATGTAATTGAGTTCTCCTAATACTACCCTCCAAAAAGCAGTGTGATAAAGCATAAGAATCATCCTGATTCATTCAAGCAAGATTGAAGGAATTCAGTTTATGAAGGAGAGTTTCAAATTCGAAATAATAATGCCCATCTAAATTTTCTAATTCTACCAACTTCTTTTCTTCAAATTAACTAAAAATTCCTTCCCATGGGCGCTTACTTGCATCTTGAGTTCTAAAGGTAGTAATTGAAATGAGTGATAGATTTAAATTGTTATCCAAAATGTCGGGGGCCTAATCCATGGCTTTTGTTTTCATTTTAATCTCTTGAACTATTTTTTTAGAAGCCTGGGTTTTCCCTTTCTTACCCATTTTCAAATAACCTATAAAAAGAGTAAGAAAAGACATGAGAAAATGGAATTTGACAAAACAAATGAGAAATTTAAGGCTGAAATTTCAAAATAATTTTAACACCAACAAATAGAAAGTAGGCTTTTAATGGAGTTTCACGGTTGTTTTCATAGAAAATGAGGAGTTTTGTTCATACAGGGTTGAGAACTTTTAATGTAGAAAACTGTTAAAATTGGCAACTAGGGCCAAATTCCACCTTATAAAAGCTCATATGATGGAGATGATTACTTAATTGGATCCCTATTTTCGAGAGGTCCAATTTTGATATAAAGATCATCTCATTTTGACAAGCAGAAATGGAATTTTGAATTTATTCTTTCTCATGGAAAAATTTTCAAGGTCGGTCTCAGTCAAATGTAAACTTATGAAGGCCAATGGATGTGTCTCCTCATGCTCAACGATGTTTATAAATATAAGTGACCTCTCTCTCATTTGGATATCATCATCTCATCACATATCCATCACTCTCTTCTCTTGATTGGTTCGTACAGCATGGAGGCTTCTCTACTTCACACCTGTGGAAGAGGACGATTTTATGGACTATTTTTGAAGGCCAAAAATTTCAGGGATTAGGGCAACATTGATCAGCATTGACTTGGAATTTTTAACCATGTGTTGAAATTGATATAGAGGGAAAAATTCCGATTTCTGAAGGCTACATTTATTGGCATGATTTTCAAGGTGATTGGGATAGTTTGACCAAGTCGACTTCAGTGTTGACTTTTTGATTTAATTGCATAAATTACAGCAACATTTGACTACGTTGACTGGCCTATTTTTGGGTTGAATTTGACTTTCTTGGTAGGCCAAATTCTTCTGCTATTGACCGAGATACTTGGAGGACATTTTGGGGCTTCTTTAACCATTGCTGGCATTTTGGTTAGGGCTACAATTGACTGTTGATTTGACAGGACTGTTTTGGGCATGTAACTCTGATATTTGTACTCTCTCTCTATTGAACTATTGAAGAATAATAAGAAGATTTGATCAAAGGGTTTCACCACATTGGGGTTTTTCCATGGCATTCACCATATCTTGTGTCCTCTTGTCATGCATTGTCCTCTACACATATTTTTATGTTCTATTTTCATTTATTTTCAATGTGTTTAAGTTAATGTGATTTCTACTCAACATAATTGGAAATTGTCATTGGGATGCTAAAGGAACATTGAAGTAAATTGTGCTAAAGAATAGAACATACCATTATTACCTAAAATTAACATGGTATAGAGCTCAGGTGAAGACAAATACCAAGCAAGAGTGAAGCAAAGAAATCACTAAGAGAAGTGGTTCGACAAGGACTTGGAACTAGTCCCAATGATGGCTACATCTTTCTTCAAATCCGAGGATAGGCTCAAGGAAAAATTTTACTATCATGCATGGAAGGTGACTCTAGATTTGACATTGGAAGAAAATGATGCCATGGAATATGTCAAAGGAAGAATAACATAGCATCCTTCAATTGCATCCATAGCTGCACAAAGAAAGTACAAGAAAGGTGAGGTTAAAGCTAAGAAAATTATTATTGATTCTATTCATAAGCCTTTGGTTGCCTATATTTCTGATTTGGAAACATCTAAGGAGATGTAACAAAATCTGGTTGGGATTTTAAAAGTAAATAATGCAAATCAAGTTCTCTTTCTCAATAACAAGTTCAAATATATCAATATTTGTTAGAGGAGAATCCATCCAATTCTACTTAATGAGGATTACCGAGATCAAGAATGATCTTCTATCTATTGGAGAAGTCACTGGTGATAGGAAGCTCTTTCGTATTGCAATTGGAGTTCTTACAATATAATGTGATTTGTTCAAAACTACCATCCTCAATAATGATAGGATTTCGGGATTTAGTGAATTATTGGCTAGATGCGCTCAAGAAGAAATTAGGATGATGGAAAGAGACAAGACCTCAAATGGAAACAATCTTACTGCCTTCTCCTCTCATTCTAATAGGAAGAATAGTGATGGTCTAAGGAATCAAGTTCAAGGGTTAAAGTTGGGATTGAATGAAGGAAGAAAATGAATATGCTTCAATTGTAACAGGTTTTTCCACTTCGCTCTAGAGTGTCCTCGCAAGAAGGATACTCCAAGATATGATGGAAACAATAAAAACAACTTCGAAGGTAATGGAAATAAAAGGAACAATAGGTTCAATAACAAAGGAAAGAGGAATGCTCTCAATACTCAAAATGGAAATGGTCATCCTCCTAAGAAGTCAAGAAACTCCAGGTATGAAGAAGTTAATGTTGTAAAGCAAAAAGAAGTTTATCATATTTCTGCCCTCACCACCACCTCTCTTCTGAATACATTGGACCATTGGTTGATTGATAGTGGTGCCTCAAGGCACTTCAGTGGGTACAAGGAGGCCCTCTCAAACTTGGTTGAAAAAAATACGAATATGGAGATTATACTTGGGGTTTCTACCACTTATCCTGTGAAAGGAATTGGGACTATTACTCTTCACTTAAATCAAGGTGAAACCCTCCACTTACAAGAAGTGCTATATGTACCTAATCTGAAAAATAACTTGTTCTCTATTTCTATGATGGAAGACAAAGGTTTTAAGGTGACATTCATTAATGGGAAGGTTTATGTTTGGCAAAGGAACCCAATTGATGCATTCACTCTTGGATTCAGGGTTGAAGGTCTCTATCAGGTTGCAGGAAGTTTGTCGGAAGCAATGACATGTGATACTTCTCTTCAATCCGAATTATGGCACCAAAGATTTTCTCACCTTCATTTCAAAGTCTTTCCTGACGTTAGGAGCATGATCATAGGTACACCCGAATTCAACTTAAATCATGAAGGTGTTTGTTAGGGATGTGAAGCTGGAAAACATACAAGGGAACCATTCCCCTCAAGTGAAACTCAAACCACCGATATTCTTCAATTAGTCCATTTTGATCTATCAGTTATGTTGCCCGTGAAATCTTTGGGTGGATATTTGTACTATGCTATTTTTTTGGATGACTTCTCCCGCAAAACATGGATCTATTTCTTAAAGAAGAAGGATGAATTATTGAAATGTTTCTGCTCTTTCAAAGCCTTGGTCGAGAATCAAATAGGGAAGAAGATTAGCATATTGAGGACCGATAATGGGACTGAATATGTGTCAAATGAATTCAAAGACTATTATATAGAAGTTGGAATTAAGAGGGATACCAATACCGCATATACTCTTGAACAAAATGGTCTTGCCGAAAGGAAGAATAGTACTATCATAGAAGTTACCCATGCTATGTTACATGATCAAGGTCTTCTGAAGTTCTTATTGGGAGAAGCTACTAACGCCACTGTGTATGTCCAAAATAGATGCCCACATCAAGCTTTGGACTTCAAGACACCTGAGCAAGTTTTCACCGGTAAGAAACTTGATGTTTCTCATTTTAGAATATTTGGTTGTCCCATATATTTTCATGTGCCGAAAGAGAAAAGAAACAAGCTAGATGAATTTGGTAAGAAAGGAACATTTGTGGGCTATAGTGACACTTTGAAGGCATGTAGAATCTATGTTCCTAGTCAAAGGGAAGTGGAATTAAGTCATGATGTCACTTTTGATGAAGACTATGCTATTAGAAATACCCCAGATATTCCTATCCCTAGGAAGGATAATGATGATGCTGATGCAAAAAAGAAGGATGAACCTTCATCTGATGAACCGATGCCCAATGTTGAAGGCTTGAAGGATACCATTGATCCACCTCCTAGTGATCCCTATACTTCAAGAGAAATGCCTTTGTGGCTCAAATATACTCTTGAAGATGCCGAGAAACATATTTCACCAAGGGGGACATTTCATGAAAGCAATAAGTTGAATAGGTACAAAGGGTACTTAGCTTCCATGAGTACCATTGTTCAATCTGAGCCTTGTACATTTGCAGATGTCATCAAACAACAAGTTTGGAAGGATGCGATGAACAAGGAGTATGAGTCGATCATGAAGAATAATGTCTGGGATGTAGTTCCTATACCCAAGGACAAGTCTGTGGTTACTTCAAAATTTCTCTACAAGATAAAAATGGAGTTGATGGGAGTGTTGAAAAGTTCAAAGCTAGATTTGTCACTTGAGGCTTTTATCAAAAGGAAGAAGTAGATTATGATGAGATATTTGCATCGTTTTCCAGATATACCACCATCCATTCGATCATAGCCCTTTTTGCCTCGCAAGGATGGAGCCTACACTAGATGGATATCAAAATTTCCTTCTTGAATGGTTCACTTAAAGAGGAATTCTACGTGGAAAAACCTAATGGGTTTGCGGTTCAAGATCAAGACACACATGTATGGAGGTTGAAGAAATTCCTTTATGGGTTGAAGCAATCCCCTAGGGCTTGGTATAAAAGAACGGATAGGTATCTTATGAAGTTGGGATTTACAAGGAGTGATGCTAACCCAAACCTATACTTCAAGGTTGAAAAGGAAAAACCTCTCATTTTGGTCCTTTATGTGGATGACCTATTTCTGATAGGTGACGATCCACTCATTCATCAATGCAAGATAAATTTGGATTTCGAGTTCGAGATGAAGGACTTGGGACTGGTGCATTATTTCCTAGGACTGAAGGTCTAGGAAAATCTAGGTGAAATTTTCCTTTATCAAGGAAAATATATTTTGAAGCTACTTGAGAGATGTGGGATGGTGGTGTTATCAACCAGGGTGGTGGGAGTCAGGGTATGTCAACCTTTCAACCCGGTGTAACTATTTCAAACCAGCTTTTAATTGGAAGTTAGACCTTCCAATCTGAGATGGCTCTCTCAATATTTTTTAAGAATGCAAATGGCTAACTCTAGTTTTCTATTTGATTTTTTGGGTGAAAGAGTGTGAGGGCAACCACCATTGGGCATGGAGACAATTAAAGAAAAACAAAAACAAACAACATTGTTTTATGGATGCTGAGGCATCTTTGGTTTACTGATGTGGAAATGGACATTCATAGTGATCATAGAAAATTGAAGGAAGTTGGAGAAATGCAACATTGAATTCAAAGTAATCAAATAAGCTCTAAAAACTAATAACAAAGGAGCATGATAGGATAAGACTGAAACCATATTGAATCTCAGGTTAAAATGGAGTATGTTGCAACTGTATTTTCTATTAATTGAAGACAATACAACAATTTTCTTCTCACTACCTCGATCCCCCCTTATGGAGAGTTGAAAATCTACCTATATATATAAAAGAGATCCCTTTACATAATCTCCCACCTGGGCCAAATTCAATTCCTTGTTCTAGAGACCTGTTCCTACTTGATTAATAAAACTTTGAGACGTCATAGGGATTTCTGTTACAATAGAGTTTAAATACAAATGGGATTTGTATGAACTATTACAATAATTTAAAGCATGGCACTGTATTTGTAGAAGGTTGAACATTTGGCCTTTGAATTTTTTGTGTTGTTTACTATTGAAACGTGCTGAAGGTGCCTTGCTGTCTCAGTGTCTTGTTATCTCTTTGTTTCACTACCTTCTATGTCTTACATCCCTGTGTTCTTGCACTTTGTTTAATGACCATGTTGCTAAAGAAACACCGAGAAACACCTTCCAAACACGATGATATATAAAATGCATCACTTAAAAAATCACATCTAGGGAGGGTTCTCGCACATCACAATTTCAAGTCGAAAGGATTTCAAGGAGTAGGAACTTTGACTATGCAATCACTGATTGTGATATCGCAATTGGCTAGAGAAGGGATATTGTAGTTGACAGTGGAATAGAAATCACAATCGGTGGGGGATGTGGCTATATGTGATATCGGCAGAGGGTTTTACGATATGTGATATTAGCAGAGAGTTGTGATATCACAATCGATGAGGGGGAGAATAACTTTGTTGGGACAAATGGGAAAGTTTTGTGATATACGATATCAATGGAGAACTGCAATATTGCAATCGACGGAAGATGTAATATCACAATAGGCCAGTAGAGGAGGACTTGGATATGATAATTTGTGGGAAGGGATATTGCGATATACAATATGGCAATTGCAATTGCAATCGTGAAGGGGGACGAGAAAAGATATATGCAAAGGAAAAAGGGAAGGGATGATAGCAATACGATTTGAGGGTCCAGCCTTATAAGGACGGTGGCATGTTAGAAAGTATTTTAAAGAGTAATGGGTCACGACTAGAATTTGGAAAAGGATTACGATTAGAGTTGGAAATGTGGCTAGAGTTATAAATGGGTTATGACTAGAGTTGGAATGGGTTACGGCTAGAGTTGGAAATGGTTATGCGGATGAAATGGGATGAGAATATGGGAATATGGGAATTCCTCTAAAACAAATAGAATAGACATGTCCTTCCTTCTTAATCTTCAAATGTAAAACACAACAATCTCTTTCAGAAAAAGCAACAAATAGATGTAAAGATTAGTGGTGGAAAACCTTAACTAATAAAACTAAAATTTATTTTAGTGAGTTATCATGGATAACATTGGCTCCAATGGGGATGTTGCACCCCTATGGTGGAACAAAGAACCAACAGACTAGTTGCCTGACCATTAGGCTGATATCATCTGAAGAGTACATTCAAACCCACTTCATCAAACTGAAAAGAAAACTGCAACATGTAATATAAAGTTGAAGGAACAACTTGCCCAACAAGCTTATTTATGTCCTTCTCTAACATCTGAAAATTCACCTATTTAATTCAAGTTATATAAAATCTCCATATAACCAGTCAAACAATATATTCGATGCTTGGGCTGCTTGATTGTGCTTGAAAAAAATCAGTATTGGATCATATATGGGAAACTTAGAATAAGGATTGAATCCATCCCCCTGAGCTTATAAGTGGAAGAAACTTCACCTTCACCAATGACTAGAATAGACTTGCGGTAGAACTCATCTTGAAAATCATCAAGCTACTAATCTGCAAGCAGTGGAGTCACCATGAAACTTCGATCTTCAAAATTATTTAAGAGTGGAGTCGTGAGGGTAATATCACAATCATCAGAACTTCTGATTTCCTGTTCCCCTCAAGAATCATAAAGAAGAGACTCAAAGAGAATCCCAAAAAAAGGAGCCTTTCAGATCTTGGTAGATGCACCAAAATGTTATCAACTGGGCTGGTGGGAGTTGGGTTGTGTCAAACTTTCAACCAAGTGTAACTATTTCAAACTAGATTTTAATTGGAAGTTATCCCTTCCAATCTAAGAGGGGTCTATCAATATTTTTTAAGGATGCAGATGGCTAACTCTGGTTTTCTATTCAATTTTTTGGGTGAAAGAGTGTGAGGGAGGCCACCATTAGGCATGGAGTCAATTAAAGAAAACAATTACAAACAACATTATTTTATGGAAGCTAAGGCATCTTTGGTTTAATAATGTGGAAATGGACATTTACAATAATCACAACAAATTGAAGGAAGTTGAAGAAATGCAACATTGAATTCCAAGTAATCAAATAAGCTCTAAAACCTAATAACAAAGGAGCATGATAGGATAGGACTGAAACCGGAATGAATCTCAGGTTAAAATAGAGTATGTTGTAACTGTATTTTCTGTTAATTCAAAGCAATACAACAGTGGTCTTCTCACTATCTCGATCCCCCACTGTGGAGAGTAGAAAATATACCTATTTATAGAGAAGAGATCCCTTTACATAATCTGCCACCTAGGTCAAATTTGATTCCTTGTTCTAGAGACTTGTTCCTACCCGATTAATAAAACTTTGAGACTTCATAGGGATTTTTGTTACAATAGAGTTTGAATACAAATGGGAGTTGTATGAACTATTGCAATAATTTAAAGCATGGAACTGTATTTGTGAAAAATCGAACATTTGGCCTTTGAATCTATTGTGGTGTTTGCTATTAAAACGTTCTGAAAGTGCCTCGTTGTCTCAGTGTCTTGTTGTCTCTTTGTTTTGCTTCCTTCTATGTCTTACTACCATGTGTTCTCACGCTTTGTTTAATGGCCATGCTACTGAATAAATACTGAGAAACACCTTCCAAACATGCCATTTATAGAATGCATCACATAAAAAATCACATCTAGGGAGGGTTCTCACAAATCAAAATCACAAGTTGGAAGGATTTCGGGGAGTGGGAACTTTGACTATGTGATATCGCAATCAGCGGGAGAAGGGCTATTGCAATTAGAAGCGGAACAAAAATCTTAATCGGCGGGGGATTTGGCTATATGTGATATCAGAGGAGGGTTTTGTGATATGTGATATCAATGGAGAACTGTGATATCGCAATCGGCAGGACAGAGAAGAACTTTATTGCAACAGGAGGGAAAGTTTTGTGATATGCGATATCATCAAAGAACTATGATATTTCAATCGGCGGAGGATGTAATAGTGCAATTGGCTAGCAGAGGAGGACTTGGATATGATAATCGGCAGGAAGGCATATTGTGATATACAATATCGCTATCGCAATCGAGAAGGGGGATGGGTGGAGATATATGCAAAGGAAAAAGGGAAGGGCCTATAGCGATACAATTTGCGGGTCCAACCTTATAAGGAATGTGGCATGTTATAAAGTATTTCAAAGGAGAATGGCTCACAACTAAAGTTTGGAAAAGGATTACGATTAGATTTGGAAATGTGGCTAGAGTTAGAAATGGGTTATGGCTAGAGTTGGAATGGGTTACAACTAGAGTTGGAAATGGGTCTGCGGATGAAATGGGATGAGAATATGGGAATATGGGAATTTCTCTAAAACAAATAGAATAGACCTGTGCTTCCTTCTTCATATTCCAATGTAAAACATAGCAATCTCTTTCAAAAAAAGCAACAGGTAGATGTAAAGATCAATGGTGGAAAACCTTAACTATTAAAACTAAATTTATTTTAGTGGGTTTTCTTGGATAGTAGGTGGATTATAAGTTCATGACTACTCCGATGGAACTCAACTTTAAGAAGCTATGTGGAAGTGTTGTTGGGCCTAGATTGGTGAATCCTTCCAAGTATCATCAAGTTGTGGGGGCCCTAATGTTTTTGGTCAACTATTGTCCTAACATATGTTTCGTTGTCAACACGTTGAGTCATTTAATGGTTGAGCATCATCATATTCATTGGATTACTGCTAAGAATATCTTGAGATATCTCTGGGGAACAATCCACTATAGACCGAGATGCACTTCCAGGAACTTGAGGCTTCATGGATATTCGAATGCTGACTAGGCTGGCAGTGTGGTGGATCATAAGAGGATGTCTGGGTGCTACTTTTGTTTGGGGTCTTCTTCAATATATTGGATGAGAAGGAAGTAGAAATTTTTTTCACTAAGCACCCTTGAGGCCGAATACATTACTGTGAATATGGATTTTTATGAAGCAGTTTGGTTGAGAAAGTGAGCTATTTGAGCATGTACTAGATACCACCGTGATATTTTGTGACAACCAGAGTGGGACTATCATAGAATCTCACGTTTGATGACCCCTCCAAGCACATTGATATTAGGTTCCACTTTATCCGGGATATGGTACAATGGAGAGAAATAAGGCTCCAACACATTAGGATGGATGAGTAGGTCATAGACATTCTCACATATCCTTTGGGCAAATGGTCAAATTCTTAACAATCTGAGAGAGGCTTGGATTCATGGAACGAACCTCCTATGAGGGTCTCGTATGATTTGGACACATAGATCTAGGAGCTCCTAGGGTCTTGGGGTACTTCTTGGAGCTATGAGTGACCATAGGGTGAGTGGTTCACATTTCCTTAGTGGTGTGATGGATACAGGGTGAGTAGTTCACCTTCCCCTGTGATACCCCATTATGGTTGACATGTGTGGAGGGTGACTAGTTCACCTTCCCCTACGATTAACATATGCAAAGGATGAGTGGTTCACCTTCTCCTACTGATGCCCTGGCACACATCCTACCCATAAAGTCTAGGACTCATGGGAACTACCTCTCATTTGGACAATGTATTGGGAAAAGATGGCTAGGGACCATAGCACTATTGATGGACGCATTATGTATTGTCGTACTCCCTGTGACTAGGATGCATGGTTTTCAACAACTTCATCTAGGATCAAGGACTGACTTTTGTTAGTGGAGAGTGGTATGATTTTATGAATCACTCTCGATCACCTCTTATTCATTATTACTTCATGGTTTAGTAGAAAAGACAAGAGTAGGGAAGTGATGACAGGGATGGTATAAATGACAGGATGTTATCGTGACAGATGGATTAGGAGGTGGAATTATCCCTAGTTGAGAGGGAATGCTTAAATTGGAAGCTAGGGCCAAATTCCATCTTAGGAAAGCTCATATGATGGAGATGATTATTTCATCGAATTCATATTTTCGAGAGGTCCAATTTTGATATAAATATCATCTCATTCTGACAAGAATAAATGGAATTTTGAATATACTATTTTCATGGACAAATTGTCAAGGTCGGTCTCAGTTAAATGTAGGCTCATGAAGCCCAATGGATGTGTCTCCTCACCCTCAATGAAGTGTATAAGAAGAAGTGACCTCTCTCTCATTTCGACATCATCATCTCATCACATATCTCTCTCTCCTCTCTTTATTGTTTTGTATAGCTTGGAGGCTTCTCTACTTTGTACGTGTGAAAGAGGATGAACTTTTGGACTGCTTTTGGAGGCTGAAAAATTTTAGGGATTAGGGTAGCATTCACCAGTGTTGAATTGGACTGTTTAACCATGCGTTGACTTTGATCTAGATGACATAATTTTGATTTATGAAGGACGCATTGATTGGCACAATTTTCAAGATGATTAGGACAATTTGATTGAGTTGACATCAATGTTGACTTTTTTATTTGACTACAGAAATTACAGTAGCATTTGACTAGGTTGATCGAGCCATTTTTGGGTTGACTTTGAATTTCTTAGTAGGCTGAATTTTTCTGCTTTTGACCGAGCTACTTGGAGGACATTTTGGGGCTACTTTGACCACTGTTGACTTTCTGGTTAGGGCTATAATTGACTATTGATTTGACAAGACTATTTTGGGCATGTAATTCTGATATTTGTACTCTCTCTCTGCTAAACTATTGAAGGATAATAAGAATATTTGATCAAAGGCTTTCCCCACATTGGGTTTTGTCCTTGGCATCCACCATATCATGTGTCCTCTTTTATTGGCTTGTCTTATGCACGTGTTTTTATGTTCTATCTGCATTTATTGTCAATGTGTTTAAGTTAATCTGATTGCTACTCGATATAATTGGAAATTTTCATTGGGTTGCTAAAGGAACATTGAAGTACATTGTGCTAAAGCATAGAACATACCATTATTACCTAAAATTAACAAAAGCTTAAGTTTTAAGCATTTAACAGCTTCTTGGGAGAAATAATGGTGAATTAATCACAAAATCATGTAGAATTGATAAAGTGGAAAAAATGAATATTGGTTCATTAATACTCATTAAAATTGAAATGAAAGCCAACTACTTAAACTGCCCACAAAATGAGGTTGTACTTGGTTGAAGGTTAGATATTGGGACTTTGTTGAATTTTAAAACTCAATTAAAAAATGGCTTATCGACCTTCTGACCTCCAATATTATTTTATTAAATAATAATAATAATAATAATAATAATAGAAAATCAATTTAAAAAATGAAAAGAATCATACAAGTCAATTGAAGGTTTGGAGTTGGAGGCTTATAAATATTGTAAATCGATATAAACCTTGTCCAATCCAAAATTTGGGACAATCCAGAAAATCAGAGGTCAGAACAATAGGAGGTCGAGAAATATTTCAAAAAGGTTTTAATGTTTGTGACCTCCAACTTTCCACTTATATTATTTATTGATGTATTTTTTAATTTTTTAAAGGTTTTGAACAATTTCTTTTGAGGTATTTTAAAACAAAAAATAAAGAAAATTGAAGGTCCCCTACTATTTAAATTTTAAAAATAAAAGGGGGTTGTTGTAGATCTAACACTAAATGGAGATGCATTGGGATAAACAATTATCTCTGTTAATGATAATTCAAAAGTCAAATAAAAATAAAGGTTTCATAATTTTTTTATAAATTATGATTGATCTATAAATTCATAATATTTTGAACATAAAGTAAATAATAAAATAGAAGTAATTGTGACAAAAAATGAAAACCTTTTAAAATAAGAGGCAAAAAATGAGGTTCTTTTATTAACTTTTAAAACTTTAAATTAAATCAACTTTGAACTTTTCATACTAAGTTTTGAGTTTTAATACTACCAAAATAGTTTGATTTACTTTGTCGTCCTCTCTCTTAATCTTAGCATTGCTTCAAGTAGACATGTTCAGTACCCTGATGAAGATTGCCTTAGTATCATATTTCTAACAATCAATATTTGAAATGTTTTTAAACTCTTTAATCATTTAATGTCCTTTGTGATAACTTATAACATATTACTTTTAACAAATTTTGATCTGGAAAGAGTGGGGTGATATGAGAGTTGTTTTGATTTAGAAAAATTTTGATGTATTAATAATCTTAAATTTGTACTTATTATTCATTACTGATCAAATTCAGTGTATCTTAAATGTGAAAGTGATGGAGCTCATAATGTAAACAATCAAGCACTTTCCCACTAATGAATGTTTTTATAAAAAATAAAGCAATGACAAGCATACAAGATTTCTCATTATTTCATAATACTTTATCCTTATCCTTTGAATTTATTTGAATAATAAATATTTAACTGACCAATATACATTTTGTTATCGCCCAAAAATGATCACCTAGCCATTTCTAACTAGGTGGATTGAAATACACCATGTAAATTTAATTTTACCATAGTAAAATCACTTTCATTGTGGAAAATAATTTAGTAAACCACTTTTATTAAATTATTTTCTAATTTAAATAAAAAAACCCATGAGAATAATTAGAGAAATCATTACTTATTTAATTTTCTCCAGGAATAATTATTAAATCATTATTTAAATAATTATTTATTGTCACATTTGACTAAATCCCTTAAGAATATTTAAATAAATCATTATTTATTTCATTTTCCTTATTTTTGTTATTAGAATAGGGTGGTTGTATCCGCTACTACATGACATAGATAAGGGATGCGCTCTTAGATGCTACTACATGGCACATGGTGCTTGGGAAAGGTCCTATTGTAGCGGCTACAACCACCCTCCAAAATTTTGCCTTAGCTTCGTTTTGGAGCCTCCCTTCCAACCTTCACAGCAGCTTACGTTGCTTCATCAAGTTCACAAGCTTCAGTGTTTTTCTTGCACAAAGGTAGCCTGTCAATCACAGATTGATGCCTTCCCCTCATAGGCTATTCACTCAAACTTGGCCCTATTGCAGGGTGAGCATCTTCCCTAAGAAAATTGTGTATTTCTAAAGGGAAACTAGCCTTCCCTCCAGAAATTGCGCAATCTTGTCTGCAATCCTCCTTGGCTCCAAGATTGCGCAATTCTGTTAGTCAACACTCCCAGCAGGAATTGAGCAATTTTCCCCAGCAGGGCTGCTCAGCATAGAATTTGGGAAAATCTGGGCAGTAGTCAGCTTCTCTGCCCAGAAATTGCACAAATCTCCTAGGCAGCCAGCCCAGCTCCTAGCCAAAAATGCGCATTTTTCTCTAGCAGTCGAGCAGTCTCTTGCATGTGCAACTGAGTTGACTGGTTCCCTCCACAACCGAGAAAAACTGACTTGTATGCATGGGTTTCTTCTCCCAAGGCAGCATGCAAAGGCATCTCTTGTTTCAGGGATCTTCGTTTAGTAGTTGGAGGTTACATGTAAGGACTATTCTAGAAACCTCCCATGAAGTGTCGATTTCCCTAGATTTGTGCCATGCGTGTCACAACCTTGATGTTATAAAAACTCATCAACTGAATGTTGCAGAGCTCATTCCTCACATAAACCTTATAGCTCTGACATCCCGCATCACATCTAGGAGTAGTCACCACATTCAGCTCAGTTGTCTTAGGGTAAGCCCGCTTCCCATTCCTTGTGTTGCATTTCTGTTGCATTTTGTGTTTTCACTTGTATGAGTATTGTTTTCTTGATTTCTTTCAACTCTTTTTTTCATTTACATGTATATTATCTTTTCCTAGCACCATTTCAATTTTCGTCAACATATCACTGTTGTCTCATGCATGAAACTGTTTTTTGCAAACGGTCGTTGATTCGGTGAATTGCCTCACCCACATGCTTGTTGTTCCATTTTCTTATTCTGTCGTTCACCATTTGCGTGCATGATCATTTGCTTATGCTTACACTCAGTATCAGCTTGAATTCACACTCGCGGTCACTTTAAGTTTCCCGATGGCAAGTCTGGGTTGCCTTGGCCTGGACTCTGCCTCATTTCTGCTCATCAACTGCTCCCCAGAACTGCTTTGCACAATCCTGAGGGATGGTGATTGCTGGCCAAGAAAATTATGCAATGCAGTCACTAAGCCTACAAGCCATTTCCAGTTGTGATTGTGCATTGCGCAAATCGAGCTGTCAACAACTAGACATGACTATACATTGCATAGTTTCAGCAGTTAGTTAGTCCCCTAGCAGCCCAGACTATGCCTTGCGCACTCTTGGTAGTCAGTCTTCCGACCTCCCGACTGAAATTGCGCAACCTTCATGATCAATCACACATGTATGTTGCAAGTTAGTTCTCATGTTCATTTTGGTTTTCAACTGACGGATTGCTTGCCATGAGTGTTGCCATGTCTCCAGGTATTGCAGGTGTTGATCTACCTCTTGGCAGTGTAGGCACAATGGTTTCCAAGAGAGTAGAGTCGAAGACACCATTCAGAGCACACCTGGAGATGCAGTCGATCAAATGTCTATAAGCTTGCCTACTCATGAAGATATCAAGTTGTTCGTAGATGAGAACATCAAGATATCATAGGAAGCAACATCATGAACAACATTTGATTGTAGCATACCAAACGTAGCGAATAAAACGAATGAAGCAGATGCAATGAATGCAAGAGGAAGGTTGTTGACAACACAAAGGCAGAACAAAGTTGCAAGATCAACCAAATCCACTGATAATGAAACCAACTTTGGAGACTCAGGATATGAGGTGACTACACAACATGAAGATCGTACGAAGATGAAGAATGAAATAGAGAAGGAGTTGCATGTGCTGAAGAAGAAACTCAGGAAGAACATGAAGTTGCATAGAAAAATGAATGAGTTGTAGCAGGAACAAGAACATTAATGGGCACAATGTGCACTCATGGATGAAACTGTGTCCTTACAAGTTAAATATTCATCCCAGCAACTGAAACGGAGCAGACATGGTGAGCAGTGTTGTTGATCACATGCAAAGGATTTAGTAGCATGCAGATCATTGTGTGAACACATGTAATCCAACCCATTGAACATAGTCACCAAGGTGAAGACAAGAAGAAAGTCCAACTGGAGCTAAACATATACTTCGGCAAGTTGATGTGCATGACCACGAGCACACACTTGAAGATCAACACGAACACTATGCATCAGTGTGTGTTTGGTTTAGCCACACCCAATAAGACCATGTACATGTTAGTAGATGAGTTGGATGAAGGGGCCAAACCAATGCACCAGTTGTAATGGAGGAAAGAGTTCACTTCAACAAGATGTCACCATGAGGTTCATGCACAACATCATGGACGACCAAGCTTGGCATCAACTCTTCAGCTTCACCATCACAAGCATGTCAAAGATTTGGTCTCATCACAGTGGACCGAGTGTCAATGATGTCTTGCATGGCTTGTTCAAGCCATTTTGTCTCACATGAATACATGTGCATTGTAATGTAATGTCATGTCAAGTATAAGTCAAGTGCCAATAGTTGGATGTAACAGCCATAGAGTAGGTGAAGAGTCATGAGGGTAGTTGAATTGTCACAAAGGGGAATGTGAATGGTCACCCCACCCTTTGCTATAAATAGTCCCTCATAACTCATTGTAGAGGCTTTTGGTCAGCCAAGCTTCTAATAAGACTATCTTGGAAAGAGCTTGGACAATATTGTAATGTGCCTTGGCTTCTCCACTGCACAGAGCTAGTTCAACTCTTTGGAGGAGCAGGTGGATGTGGCTGCAATGTTCCACTGTTGGTGCTAGCAAGTTTACATGGATGTATTGTACTATTAGAACTTACACTTCTTTATATAGTAAGAGCCAACATGTTTTCACACATGTATTGTATCTGTGGTAAGACTGATCTTTAACACTTGTAATGCATGTTTCTCTAACATGTGTTCTACATATGAACTAATTCATTTATTGTAATGCTTCATCTATTAATGGAAATGTGTTGTATATTTTTTTAATGCTACCCCATCCCTGTCGACTGCTCTGCCAGACATCAAACAGACCTTTCACATGAACCTTGCTATAACAACCATTGCACTCATTTAGACTGATCCGTGAGTGTTGTACATGATATCTTACCTTGTATGTTGTGACTTCCGCATCCGAGTGGACTGCTCCACCAGAAGTTGTGTATGTCCTATGTGTTGTGTGTTCCTAGCTGAGTTGGGACTGATCACTTTCAACCTGGAACTCACCTTCACCTTCATCTGAACCCACCTATGTTAGAACCTCTCATACACCTTCCTTGACTCACTGCAGTGGTCACACCCTTGCTACTGAAAAAGTTATCTTACTTGCCTCTATGCGACATTGCGATCAAGGCATTACCATATGACCCACTGCTGGGACTCCTACACCAAACGGTCTTTTGTTTGATTAGGACTTCTTACCAGGGATATCCCCTTACATGTTGGCAGGTCCAAGACCGTAAATAGGTCTTTAACAGTATTGTAATGTTAGGCATCCTACGTGTTGGGATTGTGTTTTGAATTCCAAAGAACAACCTTAGGTTGGTGATATATTGTTTCTACATGCTTACCTAATGTGAGATTCCAAGTGGAAGTAGTAGGGGTGGTCGAGTTCTTAGAAGTAGAACTCGTCCCAAGAGGGTAATAGGATTTTTCACATGTAGTCATGTTAACTTTTTCTTGAAACATAAGGACAAGTGCATTGTTTCCAACAAGATAAAATTGTGGTTGTTGATTACCCCCTTGTGTATGTTGAGGATTCTTCACAACCATTTGTTGTTTTGGTTGAGTGGGGAATGGATGAGTCAATATTCTTGGATGTTGGGTAGCTATCGTTGGTGCAAGAAGGTGATGGATTCATCCATACAATAGAACTCATGATTCAAATGCTTACATTGAAAAATATTACAAGGGAACTTTATATTGCGATAGAATTCACTTGTGCCCCCACCCTAATTAGGTTGGCTTTGTTGGTTCTCTTAAGCATGTCTATTTTTTTGTTTATACGTTTAATTATTTTTACCTCCAAGTTGTTGAGTATTCTTAGATGATGAGTAATTCAATGTAAGAATCTACACAAACTTATCTGACGAAGAGGGTTCTTGTTGAGAGCTAGGGGCACTTTCTAGGGCTTAATAAGTGACCATAATTTTCGCTAGTTGAGTGGAGAGTTGGCTCAGAATATTAGAGGAAAGGGAACCAATCACACCATCAGAGTGTGGTCCCATCTTGGGTTGTTTACGATCTATAAAAGGTTGAGTAGCATTGGGATGGATAATGTAAAATGTTCCCAATTGAGAGTAACTCAAATCAATATGTTAAGCACGTAATATGGCCTACATCTTGGCAACTACCCCAATAATAGTGACATCCCTAGCAATTTCTAGGTGAAGGGATTGGGTGAACTAGTCTCTAAGGAAATCATCAAGAAGCCTAGTTCATACTAAATTATTTAATATATGCCACTTGTGAATAGGATTAGAAATATGAGTGGCATCATCTTCTTAATATTTGGTAGAACATCATTCTTAAGATCTTGAATAATAGGTAACTGAAAGTGGTTCAGAAAAGTACAAGCCAAGGAAGCAAAGTTGCTATAGGATGCCAAATCGAGTCTGATATACCATTTTGTGACATCCCCCATTAGTGTTCATTGGAAGAGTCTCAAATTCACATAATTATCCACCAAAGAGTTAGATGAACACCGTAAATTAAAGGTGTTGATATGTGTAGAAGGATTCTCTCCAGGTTTCCCCTCAAACTTAGGAATATTTGAAGGTAACTTGGCCAACATAATTGGCCAGCTAGAAATATGATAGATGGGGTCATTGGTCAGCTTATCTAGGTCTGGTAAATCAATAGGGGTTAGAAAAGTAATTTTTAGTTCACCAAATTAATCATAAGGGCCATAACCCCCTCACGGACTATAAGGTCCCCCCATACCATATTTAAAGGTAGAAGGATTTAAAATAAGGTTATAATTCATCCCAATATACTAATATCATGGGCCAACAAATGACATGTAAGGATTATGCCTCTTTAGGTAAATTCCCCCAAAGAACAAAGGACTCCAATAGGCTTGGCTAGCAACAAGAATGTACCCATCACTAGAGAAAATGCCTCCATGCGCTGAAGCACCACTATAAGAATGAGAGTCCATAAACATAATTGTACTAATGGAGATAGTGCCCCCATGTATACTAGCTCCCATAAAGGAAAAGGAACCTCCAGAATAGGGAGTCCCTCCAAACATAGAACTAGACCAAGGTTGAGAAATACTTCCAAAAATGATGTTTCACCCAACCTGGTTAGAAGCAACGGATGATCCCCCCATCATTTTCCTAGAAGTAAAAATGCTTGAGCTAATTTTAGTAATAGTAGCTTCAGATGAGATAGGAATAAATATCCTAAATCCAATGGATTGAGTAGAGTTTTCTCCCAATCCAAACGTGAATCTAAAGGAAGGCATAAACACAGAAAAGGTGGAAAATATTATAGGGTCATAGATGTAACTGGCGGCATGTCCGAAGAATATGTGAGAGGTGTGGAAGGAGGTATATATTTGGCCACACTGAGTGGTGGTAAAGATGACATGTCAATAGATATTTCCAATGCAAATGGTAAAGTGAGGCATGTCTCCTCAATAGAGGAAGAAGTGTTTTCACTAGTCATGTAAGGAACACACATGTAAAAAGGTCCACTACTGTCAATATTCAACTGCACTAGAATTGGGTCGAGAGGGTTAGTCATGGGTGGGTTATATTATGTCAAAGTAATTTTGTTAATTACCTCAACAATAATATTGTCTTCCTTGCTAGGAACGAAGTTATCCCCCCCATCCTGAATATCGTATAAATTTCCCATTACCGAAATTAGCCTATGTCTATGTGGTGGTGGATCTTCCTCTTCATGAGAGAGGCCTAATAATCTATGAGAACGTTTGTTACTTTGTTCAAATATGGTGAATACATGTTTATTATCAAATTAAGACAATGAAGACAAACCTATGGCCAAATTATGACTTAGACCAAACAACACTCTCTAAAATAAAGCCTAAAGGTAAGCACACACAAACCAAAGAGATAGAGAAGGGACCTTCCCGTTGCTGGAGCTTTCTTGATCAAGGAACAAGTCAACAAAGAAGATATGGTTGAGGTAGTTATAACAGGTACCTACTTAATAACCCTTTTAAACCCAAGAAAAGTACCCTTATTAGCCATGGGGTACCCTCTAAGAGGATCGAGTGCATTATATGAATTTTCACTTATGTGGAAAAAATGAATTCCCTAGATCTAGTGGCTTGATCTAGAACAACAGAGGAAAAAAAGAATCAATTTTTTCCTTAGAGAGATTGGAATATGGAAAAGGAACCTACCTAGAATTCATAGCAAGTCCTTCTCTCTTCTTTTCTTGTAATATCAAATACTATCTCCACACGTTATAAATAAACCCTGTAACAATGACTAAAACAAGCAAAGGAACTACAATATCCACATAGCATAATCTAATATCTCTATTCAATGCATCAATATGGCATTGAAATTAAAGAGCATGAACATAACACAAGTATTGGTAAACATGATTCTTTTTGTATTAACAAGTAAAAGAGAGAGTTAAAACCATATATAGAAGTTGACTTTGTAGATGTGTCTTCCCACTTGACTTTCCCTTCCTTGTAACAAAGAAAACCTTCATACTCAACCCTAATGAAAATTGATGATTATTCCTTAAGCTCAAAGCAGCAGCATGCGGGCACTAGAAATCTCCAAAATCCAACCTAGTAATCTCTAAATGCCAACCTAGATTCCATGGGAGGTAGTGAATTTATAGGGTAAACGTGGTAGTTTATGATTTACCAATCTAGGCTTCATATCCACTTATGAGGGAGGATAATCTCAAGGAATAAGATATGAGGTCTCCAAGATGGGATTAGATAGGAATTCAAGATCTCTATCCATGGTAAATAGTTAAAACAACCTTAGAATCTTCTGGAAGAAGAGGCTTAAAAATATATATTTTAATTCTCTCGAATTTCTAGAATCAGCACGCTTGTAGAATGGAGCAACTTGTGTTGGTCACCACTAATGCTCAGGTATACAACTTGTACCCAATGTTGGTGGACAATAAGGTAGAGTGTGATGGGACTAAAAATATGGTTTTAGAGCATTTATACCTAGAAACTCAGACTTTTTGTAGAAACTATGCTTATGTCTTTGAAAAGGGATTATGACAAAGTGTTCAAGGATATTTATTGATCTGGTTTTCAAGTATTTTGGTCTGATGTGACAAAATGGGCTATAATAGAGTGATTTTTCTTGAAATTTTCCTCAAGTAGAGAGAGGATGACCTCTTCCCTATCACCCATGTAAAAGGATCCTAGAGAAAGGCCACCACCAACAACACATCATCGAGGGATAGTTGACAGTTGGGTTCGCATGCAAGGCCAAGAAAAAAAAGTTTGAAACCCCCTAAGAGATCCCTCATATCGAGGTTGTCTCCTCCCAAGTGGTCCCTAGGTGCTACAACAAAAGATGCTAATAACATCATTTCTAATACGTGAAAACCACGCCACCTAGACCTACAAAGTAGGTCATGTCACTCTGCTAGCCTTAAGTATAACCTTGTGATTAACTCTTATATTAGAAGGCCTTCCTAGACCCTACCACTAAAAGTGGATTTTATGTCCCTACCGCAAGATGCTAGAAGTTGTTTTGTGGTTTTGGAGTAGTTAACCTCACACTCTTATTCCAAGACCCTAGCCTAGACTAATCTTGGTGTGCTAGTAGTGAAAATAAAAGATGAGTTAAATAAATTTCGCTATAGCATTAATTTTAAGAGGTTGTGTTGGGTCCCTATAATACTAGTGATTACCCCATTACTATTGTATTTATACCCCTTATTAATATTGTTGTGCCCCTATTACCCCCATATTGTTATTACTGTGCCCCATAGAATCCCTCTATTGTTGTTTTTGTGGCTTTATATTATTATTGTTAGGTCGGCTGGATTATATTGTGACTCCTTAGACTCTTATATATAGAAAGGAGGTTTTTTCATTTGAATCATCCAAGAATTGTTCATTTATGTAATTTAAAGGAGCTTTCCCCCTCGAAGAGGCTGAATTCTAAGACGTTGATCTATCTTTTCTATCTTTTCTTGAGCTGGTTTCATAACATTTGGTATCAGAGCCTTGGATTCTAGGGTTTCGCTGCTCCAAACAGGTCATCATGGAATTTTTGCTATAACGTTTTTTATACGATGTTTCAGAAGTTGCAACAAAAACCCATTTGAGAAGAAATCACGCTGAACCTCGGGTCCCAATTTCAGAGCTTTTCGCGCTATATTTGTGGAGATATGATCTGAGGAAGTTGGTCTTTTTGCAGACTCCTGAATTACATTCCAAACAGGTGACCTGGGGAAAAGCCTCATAACTTTCTTTCTGAGCATCAGATTGAAATTTTGTAAGAAGGTGCAGAAAGAGGATGGACTGTAGTTTTCTTGTATATATTTTTCAGAGTCAAAGGTCGAAACAGTGACACGTGGCACTTCATACAAGTTCACTCTACTGAACTAGTATATAATCAGGTCACTGCGGGGGATTGTGCATAACTCCTTCTTGGAGAATTCAATTTGGATCAGACTAGTGGCATTGGAAAGAGGACACAAAAGGCTACTATAGGTCACAATTTCAGAACTGGATGATTCGAAATTACAGAGATACATCAGATTCAATATTAGGTTTCTACAAAGTGAAAAAAGGTGTGTAGTTTTTTTTTAAATTTTTGCGTAAGCTTGGTTTGAAGGAATTCAAAGGGCATAGTAAAGCATTATTATCGGTAATTGATGCCCCAAGGAAAGAAAATGCAAACACCTAGTAAGCAACCTGAAAGCTCTAGCATGACTTATGAAGAAGAGGAAGACATGCAACATGATATAGCAAAATTACGAGACCAGGTGCAACAAGTGTCACTTGCACAAAAAGGAACAGAATCTAAGATGGATGGTTTAAAGAAATATGTAGAAGATAAGATGGATGGTTTAAAGAAAGGTTTAGAAATGGATGATATGAAGATAGATTTGAAGACAGACATGGAAGAATTGAAGAAGTTTCTACAAGAAAGGGTCACTAATGGTGAAAGGGTAGTAAAGGAAACTCATGATGAGAACAAAAGAAATGTTAATCATGATTCCATAGACTCTAATTTTGGATCGAAGACCCACCATATTCCAAAAATTGATATGAGGAGGTTTGATGGCAAGGATCCCGCAACATGGATATTACAGATGGAGCAATTCTTCGATCTCAATAATGTGTAAAACACACAAAAGGTATGTATGGCAACTTTATATTTGGAACCAAATCAGTTTGTATGGTATCAATGGCTTTGCTCTCATAAACAATTTATCATTTGGGCAATTTTTACGGAAGAATTGATAGCACATTATGAGGATAAAAAAAGCAACATTTTTTTAGCCAATTGATAAGTCTCAAACAAAAGGGTTCAATAATGTAGCACATTGAGGAGTTCCAAAAATTGAACATAAGGGTAAAAGATATTCCAGAGGAGCATAGGATTGATGTGTTCATAGGGTCTTTAAAGGATAATATCCAACATGATGTTCGCCTTTGGGAACCTGATTCATTAAAGAAGGCATTCAGGTTAGCAAGAAAAATGGAAAGCAAAATTATGGCAACCAGGAAGCATACCACTCACAACTATAAAGACGAAAGTGTTGTTGCCCATAGTCTTCCACAACCTATAAGGTTGACACCACAAAAATTGGAAGAAAAAAGAGCAAAAGGGCTTTGTTACAGTTGTGATAGCAAATACACTAAAGGTCATAAGTGTGCTGAGAAGAAATTATTCTATATAGATTGTGAAGAGGAAGAAGAAAAGGAGCAAGAAAGGTCAAAAGAAGAGGATATACTCTAGGAACAAAGCCTAGATGAAGAACAAATAAATCTGACCATATCTTGTAATGCATTGGCGGGAATTACCACTCCTCAAACCATCAAGATAGAAGGACAAATCAAGAAGAAAAAGGTAATAGTGTTGATTGATTCAGGAAGCACCCACAATTTTATTCATTGTAAGGTATCAAAAGAATTGACTTGCTTCCTATATCCAGCACCAGAGTGTCAAGTGATGATTGAAAATGGAGGAACAATAAAGTCCTCTGGAAAGTGCCATAATATCAAGCTATCCATGGGAGAATATGTATTGACTAGCCCAATGCTTTCCATTCCAATGGGAGGTGCTGATGTTGTACTAGGAGTCCAATGGCTACAATCCTTGGGTACAATAGCTTTTAATTTTCAAGAACGTTTCATCAAATTTTCTACGGAAGGAAAGGAAGTTGAATTAAGGGGTATTGCAGGGAAACCAGGAAATATAATCAGCTCTAATGGTATGACAAAGATTCTAAAAAAGGAGCAAAGAGGTGTAATTGCACAATTATGTTCACTAGATGTTTCCACATCGGAATCATCTATTTCTCTAGATCTCCAAAAAGTCCTGGACAATCATTCCAAGGTATTTGAGACTCCCAAAGGTCTCCCACCTATGCGTGATCATGATCATGCTATTCATCTGATTCTAGGAAGTTTTCCTCTAAACATCAGGCCGTACAGATATCCCTATGTCCAAAAGAGTGAAATTGAACGTATGGTTGCAGAAATGCTAGAGGCTGGTATAATTCAACCGAGTCAAAGTTCTTTCTCTGCTCTAGTAGTATTGGTGCACAAGAAGGATGGATCATGGCACATGTGTCCGGATTATAGGGAGCTCAACAAGCTCACTATTAAAGATAAGTTCCCCATTCCTGTCATTGATGAATTACTGGATGAATTGCATGGATCAATTTACTTCACCAAGTTGGATCTTCATTCAGGATATCATCAAATCAGAATGAAGACTGAAGACATTCCGAAAATAGCATTTAGAACTCATGAGGGTCATTATGAATTTTTGGTCATGCCTTTTGGCCTTACCAATGCACCTTCAACATTTCAAGGTTTGATGAATTCAATTTTCAAACCATTCCTTAGAAAATTTGTGTTAGTATTTTTTGATGATATACTAATCTACAGCAAGTCTTGGAAGGATCATGTTGAACATGTTGACAGGGTGCTACAACTATTGGAGGAGAAACAATTATATGCAAAAAGATCCAAATGTTTCTTTGGAGTCCAGGAGGTGGAATATCTAGGTCATATTGTATCTCATGAAGGAGTTAAGGTAGACCCTAGCAAAATTAAAGCCATTAAGGAATGGAAAATCCCCACATCCATAAAGCATCTGCGAGGATTTCTCAGGTTGACAGGGTATTATCGCAAGTTTGTTAAGAATTATGGGAGAATAGCAGCACCTCTAACAACATTATTGAAGAAAGATGCATTTTCATGGACTTCGTAAGCAACAAAGGCCTTTGAACATCTTAAAGAGGCAATGTGCCAAGCACCGGTCTTAGCTACACCGGACTTCACAAAAACCTTTATTGTGGAATGTGATGCTTCAGGAAATGGAATTGGTGCTGTTCTAATGCAAGATGAAAGACCCATTGCTTTTGAAAGTCGTCTAATCAAGGGAAAGTTTTTAAGCAAAGCTATTTATGAGAAGGAAATGTTGGCAATACTCCATGCACTTAAGAAATGGCGACCCTACCTAATGGGAAGACACTTCAAGGTAAAAGAGGATCATGATAGCCTTAAATACTTTTTAGAACAAAGATTATCCTCTGAAGAGCAACAAAAGTGGGTCACAAAGATGTTGGGTTATGACTTTGAAATCATCTACAAAAAAGGGAAGCAAAATGTGGTGGCAGATGCACTCTCAAGAAAGGATGAGGATGTGGAAGCATTGTTGTGTGCCATTTCTATTATCCAAGTAGATTGGATAAATGAAGCAAGGGAGGAATGGAAGAATGACGAAGAAGTGTGGGCACTTATTCGAAAGTTACAACAAGATTCCAGTACGTCTGATACATTTAGCTGGCAAAATGATTCGTTATGGTACAAAGATCGCTTATACCTCTGTAATAATTCCCAGCTAAAACAAAAGATTCTTATGGAATTGCACACTTCTCCCTTAGGAGGGCACTCAGGATTTCTAAAAACTTACCACAGGGTTAAGAAGGAATTTTTTTGGGATGGCCTTAAATCAGATATTCAAAAGTTTGTGGCGGAATGTTTGGTTTGCCAACAAAATAAATTTGAAACAATTAAGACACCGAGTCTATTACAACCTTTATCCATTCCAAGCCAACGTTGGGAGGAGGTTTCAATGGATTTTATCACAGGTTTACCCAAGTCTGAGGGAAAGAGTGTCATCATGGTGGTAGTTGACAGACTTACCAAGTATGCACACTTTTGTGCATTAACACATCCATTTAAAGCCAATACAATTTCTACTACATTTATGGAAACAATTCAAAAGCTGCATGGAAACCCAAAGATTATTGTAAGTGACAGAGATCCCAGTTTCACTGGAAATTTTTGGATAGAATTATTTTCTTGTCTTGGTACTCAGTTAGCTCATAGCTCATCTTATCATCCTCAATCTAATGGGCAAACCGAGATAGTAAACAAATGTTTGGAAGGATATCTTCGTTGCTTTGTATCTGATAAACAGACACAATGGGTCAAATGGTTGCCTCTGGCTGAATGGTGGTATAACACTTCCTTCCATACAGGAACAAAAATGACCCCATTTATGGCACTTTATGGGTATCAACCACCATCCATCACATCATATTTAAGAGAAAATTCTAAGGTTCAGGCAGTGGAACATCACATTGAACATCAACAACAAGTCCTCCAACTCTTAAAGGATAACCTCATGTTGGCACAAAATAGAATGAAACAACAGGCAGATCAACATCGCAATGAAAGAAGTTTTGATGTAGGTGATTGGGTATTCCTACGGCTACAACCATATAAGCAAATGTCCCTCAAGCAAGCTAAGAAGGATAATAAATTATCACCAAAGTATTATGGTCCGTACAAGGTGTTGCAAAAGATTGGTACTATGGCATACAAATTGGAGCTTCCTGCAGCTTCTCGATTGCACCCAGTTTTCCATGTTTCATGTTTAAAGAAGGTTATAGGTGACAAGCTCCCAGTTCAAACAATATTGCCAGAACTTGATGAGGAAGGAAAAATTATATTGGAACCGGAAGCAGTCACAGAAACAAGAACTCGACAGCTACGAAATCGATCAATTTCAGAGTATCTTATCAAGTGGAAGAACTTATCGCTGAAGATTCCACATGGGAGGATGAAAATTTTATGCAAAAGTATCCAGAACTACTCAAGCGTTGAGGACAACACTTTTTTGAAGGAGAGGGGCATGTTGGGTCCCTATAATACTAGTGATTACCCCATTACTATTGTAATTATACCCCTTATTAATATTGTTGTGCCCCTATTGCCCCCATATTGTTATTACTGTGCCCCATAGAATCCCTCTATTGTTATTTTGTGGCTTTATATTATTATTGTTAGGTCGGTTGGATTATATTGTGACTCCTTAGACTCCTATATATAGAAAGGAGGTTTTGTCATTTGAATCATCCAAGAATTGTTCATTTATGTAATGTAAAGGAGGTTGCCCCCTCGAAGAGGCTGAATTCTAAGACGTTGATCTATCTTTTCTATCTTTTCTTCAGCTGGTTTCATAACAGGTTGTTATTTACTTAATAGGGTAATGGCACCAAACTGAGATGGAGCAAATAGACTCTTACTAGAAACAACCTAATGCATCTATATGGAAATGCACAAACTTTTTTCTTTTTAATTCAATGAAAACTAAATACAAGAGGGTAAAGAGTTTGTTCCTTTCTTAAAGTGAAAATAATGACTTAAAGCTCTCAATAAATACTCTAACAAAATTCTCTAATTTTATAATAAATTAGACCCAAGAAAATATCCAAAACAAATCACTCAAGAAGAGAGCGAAAACAACACCAAGAAAGAACACAAGACACTCAATATATCTAAACTTGGGATTTTGAAAACAAGATTACTCAGAAGTAATAAAATAAAGTATGATAGAGAGAAAAATGATACTGCAAATAAATTAAGGGTTTTGTTAATTTCCTATATTTCATAGGAGGAAGTGTTTTTACCTAATGATTTTATATTTGAAAAATGTAAATAATGTTTCATGTTTGAAATTGATTTCCAAAAGAACAATATATATATATATATATATATATATATATATATATATATATATATATATAGAGAGAGAGAGAGAGAGAGAGAGAGAGAGATAGATAGATAGATAGATATATATAGAAAAAAGAAAAAAGAAAATAAATTCTAGGGGATAGAAAAAATCGAATAAAGAAAGAAATGGAAATAAAACAAAACAAAAACAAAAAATAAAAAAAAATATCTATGAAAATGTCCTCATAGGTGAGAAAATCTAAATGCCACGAAGAAAAATTAGTATTGCATTAGTTTACATTTAGAAATTTTGAATAAAGTGTGCAACTTGTTTAAATGCCACTTGGTAAATAGGAAAATTTGAAATAATTTGGGATAATCACAGTGTTTAATCGTGATTAGGATAGGAATACAATAGGTTAGATAGTGAATAAATTAATCACTTGGTTTAGTTGTGATTAATCGATAGGAAAAGATCAGTAAAAACTGTTCTCTGCTAGTCCAAATGTAGCATTGAATTGTTTCTAAATAGTTTTTAGGAAAAAATACTTTTTGATTAACTTTACCTTAAGTAAGGGTTAATCGTGCTTTAATGCACATGTAATAACGTTTGGAATATGTATTTTAGCTTAAGTTTTCACTTTCAAATAAAATGGATGGTTGAGATCGTCCTCCGCTCGGATCAGCAACAGGGGAATGTCCCCCCCCCCCCCCCCACAAAGCTCAACTTTGCTTTTTCCATTGGGGGGGGTCCAAAATCTCCTACTACATGCAACCCTCTCGACATTTCACAACCCCCCCCCTCACTTTCCTTTCATCACGCTTCCCCCCCTCCAAAACGTATTATGTTGTTGACTTCCGCTGCTTCCACTTCCACTCACCACCTGCCACATAGACCTGCTATCCCCACCTTCCATCAGCACCTACATGCCACGACATATCTCCGACCCCACCATACTTACCACCTCAGCCTACCTTCCCTCCACGTGCTCTCTGCCACCTCACCCTCGCAAACCCCACTCCTCCAACTACTCCCGGCCGTTAAAATTATCCTGATGAGTCATTTCCTCCTAATCTTGTGCTTCCATCTAGTGCCCCTTTCACCATGTCAACAAGTCGTTATTGTATTAACTCATTTCTGCTGCCTTTGCAACCAACGCATTCCCCGTTAATGGTAAAGGATTAATGGTTAATTAGGAAATCACTCTATATAAATGCTTTGAAACCATAAAAATTATTTCTTTCATCGTGTCATATGATCAACAAAGCTTACAAATTCTTAAGCCACAATAGTGACCAGTTAAATTTCCCAACCATTACTATTTCAAACTATCATTAGGGACCTAGTTCGACATTCCTCTGTCATTTTCCTAGTCTAGTTAATCTGTGACCTTTTCTCATCTTAGAAAATTCATCATGCTGCCTAAAATGAAATTCACCAAAGAAAAGAGAAAGAAACCAGAAGAGAACCCCATACTACCCCCACCTATATGTAGATATTTCTTGTAAATTCACAAGCTCATGCAATGTACTAAAGCAAAAGACAAGAAGCTACTTCTACTTTCAACTAGTAGAAGCCAACAGATCGATGAAAATAGTAATCGACAAGAGGAAGATAAATCAGTGGCACATAACACAATAAATATATGGGGAAATCCACAACTCAAAACCCCACTATCTGTATTTCATTAATTAGAAATCCAAGATGATAATATAATGCTTTTTCTCATAAGAAAAATCCCAACACTCATTAAAATAGATCTCCAACTCACAAGAAAACTCTTGGCCAACACTTAGCCAATTCTCCAACTCTCCAAGCCCCTATTTCCTTGTACAATTCCTATGGATGGTTAGTCCAAATTAAAGGGAAACCAGTGCATCCAAATTTGCGCAATCCCTTCAAGGTTCAGTTCCTGATTCCAAGCACCATCTGTAAAACTCAGAGAATTATACAACTGATAGTACATTGTCCCTGCACTCTAGTTTGAACTGGATCTTTCAAAGAATCGACATGCATGAGTTTCTGATGAGGGAATCTTCAGTTAACTAGAGTAGCACTAGTGAATGTATTAGTGCACCAACTAACTATTAACTCTCTATTAGTTCCACAAACCCTTTGGAACTAATTTAACAAAACTTAACTTAGTAAACTGAGTTATTTAATTACAACTCACAATTAAACTGATATTGGACCCCTAAAAATTTGGGAGAAAATATACATGGCTTCAGAAAGACTTCCAACTCAAAATTCCTAGGTTAGTTAAGTTAATTAAACTTAATTAACTATTTAGAAGTTTCTATGAAAAAATAATTCGATTTTAATTCTCAATTTAATTCAGGGACAAATTAAACTAGAATTTCTAGATTCTACTTTTAACATTTCTTGCTGCTATTTTCAACACTCCCTCTCAACAAGAAAGGAAATCAACTAGATCCCGATCCCAAACCTTTGGAATGTTCTGCATGTAACACTTCTCTCTAGTGTTGTTTCTACAACAACCCCAGAAACAGAAAACATCCAACATGAATTAGTATGATGCATCTGTCATCAAAGTCTCTGACTATTATTGCCTCTGTCAACTGAAAACTTTGCACTTCTGCTAACTACGCCTTTCTACACTGTTTCCATCCCTTCTCTACGCTCTTTATTGTCTAACTTCTCTACCCTATGTTAATTTGATCTCTAACTAAATCAATCCAACTCATTTCTCCCACTACTATGTACTTTGCACTCTCGTAAAAAGGTATGATCCATGATTTAAAACCTCTCAATGGACCCTACCCAATTTTAGCCCTCTTGGGACTATCACATCAGGTCACCCCACCTCACACCTAGACATATGGCTACATGTGCTCCCTCAGACCACTTAGTTTGAAATTCCCCCCTACTGGAGGTCTCTGCATGAGTGGATGCCTCCACTCAGTCTCCTCTCGGCTTCTCCAATTTTGGATGCTTCACAATTGTCAAAGACCACTTCTGAGACTGTTGCTTCTCTATTTCAGTGGATCTCTCTACTCGGTCTCATCTCAGCTTCTCTAGATGTGGTTGCTCCACAACTTCCTGAAGCTACTCCAGAGGCTTCTTCTGGGGCTACATGTTGAGAGGTAATTTACTCTCCCTCTCAACCACAAAGTCTATAAACTTTTCCTTTCTCCTCAAGGCTTTTCATGCATCTTGAACCTCAAGAGTGTATAGGTTCTTGACCCATGCAATGATATGTTTCAACTATCCCATGGCGATGTGTATAAGGAAAATCTTTCCCTTACTAAAAACCACATCATAGCCATGGTCTTCCAATACTACGACTGAAACAAGATTCTTCTTTAGTCCTAGAACATACATCACATTTGTGATCCTAAGAGGGAAGTTAGACTCCCTCTGAAAGAAAACAGATGAGATGATGCAACCTACCTAACTTCATGATAGATATAAAGACACGCAAATCAAAGGGATATGCTATGAGAAAAATTTCTTGAGGTAGAGTGCATTGGGAGAATTAGGAAGGAGATGGCCTTCAAAATCCTCCAAAATATATGCCCCCTTTCCTAAGTGCAAGGGTAATCAGGGGTAGACCTGGCTTCCATGATGTCCTTATTAGAATGGAAGATGGGTGGATGAGAGGAAGACTAACTACATGATGTGATGGCAGTACTTGGTGCATCAACCTGAGAGAGAAGGTTCACATATGCATTATCTGGAATGGTAGTCGACGGGGTAGTAGATGGAGGATCTACAGATGTTGAGACTTGGGATTCTATCAAAAAAGGTTTGATAGAAGCATGCGCGGAAACCTCAGAAAGGTTTGTCTTTTAGGAAATCAAGGATGATGATAGGTAAAGGATATGGCCTATGGAGTCTGTCATCTCGACATCAGGGGGAAGGATCACGATGGTGGGATGAGAGTCCCCCTATTCTGGTTTACTAGTGGTACCAAAATCCATGGGTAGAGGAGTAGGTGATCCACTATGAGTGGTCTCGTATTCATGAAGTGCCTCAAGGAAATCACGAAATTTTTCAAGATGAGGGCAACAATGGGAATAGTAACCATGATTATCACACAATTCATAAGGGTGATTTATGCGTAACGTTTTGAGTTTCTTGGCTGGACCTGGTAAGGTAACATGGACCTCAGGGATATTTGACTTAGGGAACGTTTCATGAATCAAAGGTTTGAGATGAGGGAGTTCAGGATAATTATTGGTGGCATGCCCAACAACTTTACACAAAGCACATGGAGGTGATAGCTTTGGGGCCTTGGGGGCTGGAGGAGCTTGGCAGGCCTTGTCCTTAGGTTCTTTCCTCATGGCTTTGCCCCCACTCTAGATTCTTTCACAACATGAGTGGGTTCCTGTTGAGGTTGCAATGGAATTGGAGTAGTGGTAGGGGTTGTAGGGATTGTTTGAACCAAGGTCAAAGCATGGTAAGGTCTTAGCTGGCTAGGCAAAGTGCTTGCAGGGGGATCAATCTACCATACTGGGATCCCCAAAGTCATGTTAGGGAGGACTAGTGAAGCCATGACAGGGACATAAAAGATTCCTAGAGGCAGAAATAAGAAAGGTATATGGCCTGCAGGGTAATGTCCTAGTAGAACGGCTCCTAGATGGTTGATACCTAGAGGAACAATTCCTGGTGGGAACATAGGAGAGGCACCCACAAACAAAAGTGGTCTTGGAGGGTTAACCCAAATGGCTCAACTAAGAGGGTAATAGCAGGGAGTTGAGGAGCTAGCTATTGAGCAGATGTGCTAGACTGCTTGATTGTAGCCCGTGACGCTTGTAACATGCAAACACTCAAAGAGATAGGCTCAGAGATGAGAGGGGGAGGACCAGGGAAAGCACCCAACAATCATGAATCTTTGTAGACTTCGAGTGAAACATTGGTGAGAGGAGTTGAAGACTGCTTATTTGACATTGACAAGATAATGGACTCAGGGGAGGTCATAGATGTCGGCTCATAGTATTCCAACTGATCGATGGTAACGATCCTCCATTCATGGAGGAAGCACATCTTGTAGAAAACCGCATATGTCAAAACTGGCATGGCATATGTGTAACTACGACCCAAGAGAATGTTGTAATCTAAAGGGGAATCAATAACTTCAATGTCTACATGGACAGTCTTTCCTGCAAGAGTCACGGGAAAATTGTGATACATGCCGAGAGGCTGGGAGGAGTGATTGTCCCAAGCACGCAATGTGATGGTGGATGGGGTTGGCTCAGATGACTTAAGTTGTTTCTAAACAGCAGCGTACATCACATAGGTGGATTCACCTTCATCAATAATGCAATGGGAGATTATGGCATTACGAACTGAGACAGGTATCTAGAAAGCAATGGATGAAGGTAATGGGGGATGGTTTGATGTATCAACTTGGAAGACAATCAAATGATCGTCAGAAGGATCTACTGTGCCCAAAGCAGTTAGTAGAGATTTATTTTGAGATGGGCATGACTGGAGTACCTCCAGCATCAACATGGTGGTAGGTGATTGTGCCAAGTCCTCTACTATACTGTATGTATGGGAAACTCGATTAGAAGCCATGTTACGATGTAATGGCCCCTTGGGGATCTTGGGAATTGTCTCAACTTTAGGTTGAGGGATATGTAATAGAATATTTGGTGTCGTAAGAGGCTCAGCAGATGCTTTGTTTTTGGAATCAATGGTGGACGAAGTCAATGGATTGTCATATTGATGCGATCAAGTTTGGAGGTTGATATTTGAGGGATTAACCTCATCAAAATTCATCATAAGGATCTAGTAGTCACCAGGACCAGAAGGTTGGGGGGATGGGATGCTTGACCTAGATGAGGTTGAGTAACAAGAAAAACTTGCTGATGGAAATGATTTGTAAGAACTACCAGTTGACATGGCGCATGATTCTGAGGCGATTGCTAGATGGGTAGTTGACCTTTATAAGTTTATTGAGCTTCCCACATTTGGTGCATCTGGGTAAGAGAGGACACTAATGTGTATAATGGCCATGTACACCACAAAATGCACAAGGCTTATTCATATGAATAGCCTTGTTTTCCTTGGGCTGACTTCCTTGTTGTTGGTTGTTGGTGTTAGGTTGGTTCCCCTAGGGTTCACTAGGTTGATTACCTTGAATACCCTAGTTACCCTTGTTACCCTTCCCTTTATTATTTTTCTTTGAATTTTGGTGATTGGTCGCACTCTGTTGCGTAAACACTTGATGCTAAGTGGGCGGTGGCTGTTGGGGTTGAGGATGCATGGGAGGTTGTGACAGTAATGCTCGAGGGGTTGGAGCGTTGGGCTATGCATAGGGAGGAGAAACGGTTTGGTAGAAAGGTTGAACATTGGTTGACATTGAAAACATGTTGTTAGCAGGATGGGCATAAGTGTTGGAGGAACTGGTGCCCCCCTACGAATAGCCATAACTTTGCTGAGTATATGGTAAAGGGTGTGAAAGGGTTCCAACAATACCATCGGCGACGCGAGATGCCGCCAATGCATTGGCTCCTCCAGGATGGGGGAGGTGTGGAATGACAGTATAGACCTAACTGGATTGCACATAAATTAGGTCATATCTCAGAGTGGTTTGGAGAGCTTCTTCCTTTATCTGAGGAAAATGGGACACAACATCTTTCCCAATGGGTGATAAAATGCTCCTAAGAAACCAATCAATATAGACACGATCTTTGAAGGATGGGGCACGACATCTGTTCCTCCTTATATGCCACTCTTGAACATGATCAGAAAGATGAGTGGCAGAGGATTGACAGAATGAGGTCAATAGCTCCGTACGAGTGTCATATCAGAGGGGAAACTGAAAATATGAGAGGAATGTTATAGAAAGCGTCGTGAAAATGGAATGAGATGTGGCAGGCTGGTCTACATACCATTTTGCAGCATCTCTAGTGAGCGTGTGTTGGAACAACCGAAGATGAATGGAGTCATCGGTAATGGAATGAGATGAACAACAGATGTGGAAGGAGTGCACATGATTGGTAGGGTCCTCTCCAAAATTACCCTCAAACTTTGGGAATTTTGAGGGAAGCTTAGTCGGCATAGCAGGCCAACCAGTGTCATGGTGTATTGGATCATTTATCAACTGGCTAAAATCCAGGAGACTTAACCCAGCCATAAAAGGGAGCATGGAGACTGCTGGAATGGTTCCTGAGATGGTTCCACTAGATGTGACCATTGGAGTAGAACTAGAGCCAACACTAGGTTGGGTGCCTACACCAGCTGTGGGTCCAGACATGGTGACGATATGCGATGAAGGAGGCTCGGAATCAGATGAACCAAAAGAAGAGTCAGTATGGGGACTCGGGGGACTATGAGCTCAAACCCTATGGGGAGGAGTAATATGCCCAAGTGGAAACTAGGGATGAAGGCCTAAGAGTCTCCGCGACAAATGCGTTGGTGGCACAATGGTGGTAAGACACAATTGACATGGAAATGGTGAATGGAGATCAACAATATGCCTTTTTCCCTATGCGGGGAGATAAATTTATTATCTTAAGTCTTGGCTTGGCAGTGTAAACCAAGCACCCTTCACTTAAGGTGTGCCTATGTGCAAGTGTGTTTATTAATTAAGCCTAGATCACATTTGAAAAAAGAAAAAAGATTGTTCAAAATAAACTGAAATTAAAAACAAAAAATGAATAGAAAATCAATTAACTAAACCCCACCCAAACTGGGTTTGCAAACACTATGCTAGTTGGTGGAAAAATCAACTGAAAACACACTAAAAAGGTCAAGAGATCTAAGTGTCGGTGTGACTGGGATCAAATGACACTAGGCTGCTGGAAAGTGGTGCAACAACAACAAAAAACTAGAGAGGAAGATTGCTGCAAAAAGATAGGGAGATGGGTGTAAAACCTAGGGAAACCAATTGGATCCTAAGGCAAATGACCAAACAAGGTTTGAAATGAAACTGTGGATGGAAACATCCTATCTTTGAATATCTAAAACATAAGGTTATAGATCTGGAAAATATGGTTGAAAGCGCTGCAAAAAATCAGACTTCTTACTCAGCTAAACTCCTCCAATAAACGTGGAAGCATACTAGAATCCCTAAGGGGATAAATTCCACTTCAACAAGTAAATCAGAGTATATCAAGGCCTAAGCGAGATAGGACAGTGGGCAACCAACCCAGCAGACAACTCTCAGAAAAATCCAAAAACAGATCTGACAAAAACCCGGAAACCCTAAAAATCGTAGGTACTGACCTGATTTTAGGGGGATCACACTTTCTGGGCTGAAAGGTGTGCTTTGGGCGTCCAGATCACACTTTTTTGGGAAGAAAAGTGTGATTTCTCCTACATGATTCCCGGTTGGCAAGTCTTAAAAAACTTTGTCATCTCTGTCATGACTAGTTCCTGTGACCTACAAAAAACACTAACAAACTTCCAGAAGTTAGAAATTTTACAGATCTAGGGTTAGAAAGCTAGTAAACAACATTAAGGGACTGAAAAAAGAAGAAACCCTAAGCTGAAAACTAAAGGTCACCCAGGTTTCTGGATTTGAAGCAAAAAACCAGTGGGGTCACCAATTTTGTTGTAGTGTTTTCTTCTCAAAGGTGTACGGAATGAAAAAACTTAAGACTATGCATGACAAACAATCTAAACAATATAAATGGATTCTAAACATTGTAAATCTGTAGCAACTGATAGAAACAAAACCTGCCAATGTCTTGATCTATGCCCCAATCATAGTTAAACAACAAAATGAAATAGTAATAATAACTACATTAATCCAATGGAAACCAGATATACCAAAAATAGATTTTATTATAACACCTGTGAAGGGAGTAAATAAATGTTAACAGTCCCCCTCTATGGGATGGTTTCTTGGCTATACTCAAACATCTTCTACTTGTGTAGAGTCTCTCTCCTCTATAATGTGTAAACCTAGCAAATAAAATGTTTGAGATCAATAGGAACTTGAATGGAAGAAAAATGGTGTACGATAGTGATAATAATTCGAGATATAACAATGAGTGCAACAATGAAAATAATCAAACTTGAATAATGAATGGAAAACCCTTCTATTTATAACAAAATATTGAGTTATCCTCAAATAATGAGCAATAATAAAATATTATTAACCCCATTCTTGGAATAACCACTTGGAATATTTTATTATATTTGGTTGGGAGGGAAAAAGTATTTAAACTTTTATTTAGAAATAATAAATAAATAAATGATTTATTTATCATCTCAAGAAATTGGTTAAGGAATAGTAAACAAATAATGATTTATTTAATTATTCCTGAGGGATTTAGTCAAATTTGATAAGGAATAATAATTAATTAGTGATTAATTAATTATTTCTAGAGAAAAATAAGATAATTAATAATTTATCTGTTGATTTTTCATAATTGGGTCAAATATGACAAGGAATATTAATTAAACAATCATTTAATTAATTATTCCTAGAAGATAATTAAATAAATAGCGATTTATTAATTATTCTTTATGGGTTTAATTATAAATTAGTTTAATAAATGTGGTTTATTAAGTAATTTGTCACAGTGAAAGAAATTTTACTGTGGTAAAATTGGCCATACATGGTGTACTTCGATCCATCTAGTAAATTAGGCTAGATGATCAATTTTTTGGGGATAACACGTACCGATCCCAGTAGCTCTATACCTGTCATCATCTCCAAACTCTATGCTCTTCTTGAGGTCTTTCTCCTCAAAATCACTAAAGAGATCTCTATTCCCCGTCATATGGAATGAGGAACTGCTGTCAAGATACCACATGCCTCTCATGGCAGTGCTGACCATGCAAGAAATTAGAGTGAAATCAAGTTCAAATTGTGAAGCTAGAATATCACTTGTTGCCGCTACTGCCAGCTCCTTCTTGCTTGCTTTCTGCTATAGGCATTTCTTGGCATAGTGCACGTGCTTGTGACAGTGAAAACACTTAACTTCCATTCAGTCCATCTTCTTTTTTCCTTCCTCGCCTTGGGACTTCTTTCCCTTTTCCTTCTTGTCCTTACTCTCTAAGGAAAAATCCTCTTCCACTTCCTTGGAAGAGGTCCCATCTCTGGTGTGACTCCTGATCTCCTCCTGCATCAAATTTGACCATAGTTGTTCCCAATATGGCAGGTTCTCCCGACCATTGACAGATTCCTGATAACTATGCCAACTCTTTGGGAGTCCTATAACAGCAAGACTTACGATATCATCCTCGAAAACCATGATTCCAACACTTCTAAGTTCATCATGACATTGAGTGAACTTGGTCAAGTAATTTGGAATTGAGTCGCTCACCTCCATCTTGATTTTTCAAACATTATCTTTCAGTGCTAACTTTCTGTGGTCACTACTATTATGGAAAATGTCCATCAATTATTTCCACATAGCATGTAGAGTTTCCTTTCCATGGAGACTTGAAACAATGTGGTCTCGAACTGCCTCAAGGATTATCTGCCTTGCCTTTGCCACACACTTCTTCTATTCAGCCAGATTCTGAGCATCTGATGTTGGTGGCTTAGGAATGTCCTGATCAATGAATTCCTTCAAGAAATTATCCTCCAACATGGCCTCCATCCTATCCTTCTAGGCTATATAATTCGATTTTCCATCCAACGCATACTCGAGCCACAAACTGTAGAACACTATCTGTCTGTCTGAAGTATGTATTGAAAATTTGAATTTCGCCTCTAGCCTTGAACTGAAAAATTTGAAATATCCTATAGGATATTGTTCTTAAATCTGATACCATGTAGAAATTTCCTGTAAATTAAGAAGCTCATGCAATGTACTAAAGAAAAAGATAAGAATATACTTCTACTTTCAACCAGTGGAAGGCAATAGATCGATGAAAACAATAATCAATAAGAGGAAGATAAATCAATGACACATAACACAATAAATATCTGAGGAAAGCCACAGCTCAAAACCCCACTATCTATATTGCATTAATTAGAAATCAAAGATGATAATATAATGCTTGTTCTCACAAGAACAATCCCAGCACTCAGTAAAATCAATCTCCAGCTCACAAGCAAACTCTTGGGCAACATTTAGCCAATTCTCCAGCTCTCCAAGCCCCTATTTCCATGCACAATTCCTATGGATGATTAGCCCATATTAAAAGGGAAACCACTGCATCAAAAACTATGCAATCCCTTCAAGGTTCAGTTCCTGATTGCATGCACTATCTTTACAACTCAGAAAATTATACAACTCATAGTACACTGTCCCTGCACTCTAGTATCAACTGGATATTTCTTAGAATCGACATGCATGAGTTTCTGATGATGGAATCTTTAGTTAACTGGAGTAGCACTAGTGAATGCATTAGTGTACCAACTGACTGTTAACTCTTTATTAGTTCCACAAATAGTTTCGAATAATTTAACTAGACTTAACTTAGTAAATTGAGTTATCTAATTACAACTCACAATTAAAGTCATACTGGACCCATACAACTTAGGGAGAACATATACATGACTTCAGAAAGACTTACAACTCAAAATTCCTAAGTTAATTAAACTTAATTAACTATTTACAAGTTTATATGAGAAAAGAATTCGATTTTAATTCTCAGTTTAATTCAAGGACAAATTAACATGGAATTTATGGATTCTATTTTTAACATTTCTTGTTCCTATTTTCAACATGGTAGACTTAGATCATGTACCCTTATTAGACATGCAATCTAAAATTGTTGAAACCAACTGTGAATTTGACTTGTTCAAACTTCATAGTTCATTAAAATAGAAATCTCTTGACCAAAGTGATGAAATTCATCTATGGGAGTCTACCCTACCTCAATTCATGTTCCCATGGGCCCATGTTTTCCCTGAGTTAGTTCCATGGTCTCATTTGAGGTATGTCCCCTCTAAGGGAGCTATCGTAAGTCGCAATGGTGAATTTTTGATAACTATCACAACTAAAGTCATTACCCAACTTCTCCTGGTAACAATCCCAGAGTCATCTAATCCAATGTCAGTAGACTCTCTCACAAAGCTCTACAAGAATTTAAATTTTCCCCAGAGAGCGAAGATCTTAGAAGTTTTTCTTCCTGAAGATGCCCAATTACCAAAAACCAACCCTCCATATTCATCTTCCATGTTCCCTGAGGGAACCAAGTAGATCATTTCCATCATCTGTTACATTCTTAGTTATCATTCTGGCCAGTGGGTTGATGAGTCCATTGTTGGATTCCTGTTAATTTTCACCACTAGTGAGAAACGAATCATTTTGAATTACAGTTTGTTTATTGTAGAGGCTGTGCATGATCGATTTAAAATTTTTCTAGAGAGGGAGCTTTCAAATACTCCTCTGTTTTAGTGTACATGTTAATTTATCAACAAGCAGACAAATTCCCTTTCACCTTGTAGAAGATGGATGAGCAGGGTAATGCTTAGTTAGTCATACAATGGACATCCTTTGTGAGAAGGGATTCCACATAATTATTTTTCATAGACTTTGTGGACCAGTTCTTATACATAGTGGCATGTCTTCTACATAGTGATGTGGAGCCCAGGATAGGTGAAGACATTAAGAAGATTCTACATCTCAGTGATCAAGTAAAGACAGGGGACTGGTATCTTTACCAAACCTACATAGAAATTCAGATATATGGGTGTGAGCTTCCACCCTAAAAACTACCCAAATTTGTGCCTATGAGACTTTTCTCATTAGAGTACATACGACAGATGATTCACATGGATTATCTACATTTCATGGCAGCCAAGAAAAAGGCCTAGTTCAAGATTAAAGCCAAAGTAGGACCTTTTGTCTGCAATACTAGATCAGCTGGTAAGGAAGTTGATTTGCTGTTGAAGAAAATGAAATTTAAATTGAGTTTCACTTGGTCTTATGACCCTTTTGGCTTGATCTAAAAGCTAAGGGTGGAGAAAAAGACCACACCTTATTCACATACTCCTCAACTAGAAATCGAGCAGTACATGAACCAGACTCAATGGGTGGAAAACGCACTATAGGAGGCAAAGGAGCGAGTTCTCTCTACTAAAACCACTCAAACACCCATACCTAAAGAGAAATAGGAGAAGAGAGTAAGATAAGAAGAATATTTCCTAGTGATAGAAATAAGAGCAAAAGATTTCCTAGTTTATACAAAGAAGAAAAAAACCAACTCTGCAACTGTTTTTCAACAGAACACAAAAGAAAAAAACACTATTGTAATGACAGGTCCTCATGTGTCTAGCAGAGAGGAGGATATCTTCATAGGATCATCATCTTCATCTACTTCCAGAGATCCTCCATAGACACCAAAGGCAGCCGATTTGGCTCAAGACACTATTGATCCCGACATTTTTTTTCCAAATATAAGGTAATTAAGGAAAGGAATGAAATGTTAAAATCCTCCACTTATATGCAGTTCTGGAAACAAATAGTTGTATCTCAGGACATATACTATCGTCATTTGACTCAAAGAAGGGCAAAATGAATATAGAATTTCTCAAAGCCAAAGTACTAGCTCCCATGTCACCTAGAGATTACAAGGAATTTGTGTTCACTTTTGATGCACAACATATTCATCCCATAGACTAAATGGACCTGCACAAACAAACAAGTGATATGATGTATTCCACACTCACTAACACTTCCATGTATACCTCTAAATCGCTGCTATCACTATACAATGTACAGTCCCAACTCAGGTTAGAGAATATTTCTTCCTTAGCCAAGGATACTAGAATCAAGTCACTGGAGGACTTGGTGATGAAGTTGGGATATAATCCCAAATACATCAAGGCATCTAAATAATTTCTAAATAAAAAGGATGTTGACATAGTAGCCTTGAGAAACCAATTAAAGCTACCTATGATACAGGATCCACAGACCAGGGAGCTAGGAGAGATAGAGAATCAGAAAGAGGATATGTTCATGATAGTCATGAAGCTAAATGGCCAAATGAGAGACATGGAGATAGAGTTAGAGAAACTACTCAAAGAAAAAGAGCAGGTAGAGAAGTTGGCCATAGAAATTCCTCTTACTGTAGTTCCAATTATAGTGGCCACAGCTACAGGGTCATCTGCATCTACAACAATAACAACAAGAGATTCAACAAGTAAATTGGTCAGAGACATGGACAGTCTATCTATCTAAGAGCAAAAAATTGCTAAGCTAAAAATTCAACTTAAAATAGTGTCAGAACAAATGTTTAAGACCAATAATGCTTATGTGGCAGTGTTAGAGAAGACCCACCAGTTGTTATGTGGAATTTTGCATCTACGAATAAACTCAATTTCGCTAGGTGGGTAGCTACACCTAGAACAATAGATTTAAAGTGCTTAACCTTTTTCTATAGAAGATAAATAAGACAAGGGACCTACTTGTTATATTTATCTTCCCTTTGTCTTCTTTGTTTGATTCTCGTCGCTCCTTCTTAAACTTAATCCACTCAACAAGTACTTGCAATCATAAATGGAGGACAAAAACCAATCAAAGCAAGAGATCTATCTACTATAAGCAAATAGAATCGAAATAATTTACACATATAATCATCAAACATAAAAATAAGAATATGGGAAAAGGTGTAAACAACTTTATTAAGTAGAAGGAAGAATTACAACCATGAAGTCTGATCCATTGTCACTCTTCCAGCTTGGGTTCCAACCAACATTACATCAAAAGCACAACACTTCGGTAGCATAACAATACTTGTTTACAATCTCAAACATCACACCAACAGTATCTCCTTACAAATTCTCAAACTCTAGCCCCTGATCACTTAGATGAGTTCTCAATTTATAGGCAAATGGTGGTGGTTTGGTCGTAAATGAGGGTATTGAATGGCCTTCCAAACTTAGAGTTAGCTTCCATGGAGGAAGGGATGAGAGGATAGGAGGTTACTTAACTCATTCCATATCCAATTTCGATCTCATAGGAGATGATAAGTGTGGGAATCTTCTAGATGGCTCCAGAAGATAAGAATATTCCCATAACCCTATGCGAATTTTGCTAAATCTCACCCAACGCAGGTCAAAGTGGGCCTAAGTGCTCTAGAAAGAACCCTAACATGGGCCCACTTGCACTGAAGCTCACTTACCCCTGATTGAGGCTACGCTGGTCCCTTAAGGAGGCATTTCTAGAGGGCTTCAGGCCAAGAAAATCTCAGGGAAGGAGGCATTCAAAGTGTTGACTTGTCTACGACATGTAGCAACTGAATTAGGGTTTGATGAGCCCAAAAAGTATTGATCTAAATAATGGGAGTGATGTTCCCAAATGAATTTGTAACCGTTGTGCCCTAAATTATGAAGTCAAAAAATGTTAATGTCGAGTGATATTCTTTATGATGTGATGAGGAGGTTCCAAAGTGGATGTTGACCTGCATCGATTATAATACATAATATCAAAATATTTTGATTTTTTCTCATGAATTGCTAAGGGAAGGCATACCCATGCTCAACATATAAACTTTCATTACAAGTACATAGATAGTCGTCTATAGACATAGACCCATGATCGAATGACCATCAATGTAGAGCCATTGTATGGATGATTTGGTACATTTCCTGAAATCGCAACCCGGATGGATGAAACTAGATTCGGGGTCTTCAACATCGTTCAATAATTTTCTCAAGTACGAGTCTAACCATGTGAATATGTGATCTGAAGTCGAACATGGGAAGGCACTGTTTGATTAATAGCCAATGATGTAAGACGTTAACAGACGCGAGAGAAATCATCGATAATGATAATGATCCTCAAGGTACTGCAATACATTTTGCATGGTGTGAATGGATTTTTTGATGTCGAACACCATACAAATTCTTTCGATCGAACATTAGTGATGTCAACCTATCACCGGAAGTGAGAAACCTGCCATTGATGTATGCAAGCCTCAAGGTACTAGAAGGGTGTTTCTAAGTCAACTTCTTGGATAATATGCTAATGTCGACAAGAAGCGACTTGTCGTAAGAGGGCCTTGATGTATCCCACATCAATGACACGAAATGAGTGTAATGATTTTTTGGAGACGAAATGTGACTAACAACACGAGGTTCAGGAATGGTGGTCATGAAAATGAAGGTTTACGAGTATTGCAAAGGATGAATTTTAACTGAGTGACTCCTCTTGAAGATGTCGGTGACACTAAATGGTTTGGTAGCATTGAACCAAAACCAAAGTAATGGATGGTATGATAGACCAAGGTATGATGACCATCAAGCAGATAACCCAACCCAAATAGTCACAGTGATGAAGTGAAAGTGTCATGTTCAAGAGAGACCTACTGCCATAAAGTGGTTTACCCCTTTTCCCATTTTCTCTAGTCATTGCTGACCAGTACCTCTTTATTTTTATCAAGCTCGAGGAGGATAACATATGCTTGTTGTATAATTCCACCCTTCGGGTGAATCCATCGCTATGTGATGTTTTAATGAGTCTAGAGAAGGTGAAACTCCGTCTTGTCATGATGGACATGTTTGTCGCTATTTGATGTTTTAACAAGTCTAACGGCAATGATAACTCGGTCGTTTTCATGTTTAGAGAGTTTGAAAAGGGGAAAAAAGAAAAATCCACAAGTTTTTTTTCATATATTTGTCTCTCAAGTCAGAAAAAGTGTAAAACAATACAAGAGAGAACCTAATGACCATTTTTTATCAACATGTTCCTTTTTTGTAAATAATCTATCTTAGTCTGGAAAAGGGTTAAACTTATACTGGGTAGATGTCGTTTCCAATCCATTAACGAGCTGAAAAGGACAAGCACTTGCAATATTTTCATATTTCGAGAGTCTAAAAAGAGCTTAAAGAGGACTCCAAGGGGGTTCCTTTTTTGATGTTTAACAAAGCTTGAAAAATAGCTAAAAGTATGCTTTGTGGTCAAGGTACAATTCATGATCATGCATGTCAAATTCTATAAGACAACTTTAAATCTGTTCAAAGCAACACCAAATGGATTAAACATACCTGTTTCATTGGTAAAAATAGGTAAATACTAAAGTTTACTCATTTAATGCTCATGAAATAAACATAAAAACAAGATTTTACCATGTTATTTTCACCATTTGATATTTACCATTCAGTTTGTGCTTTGACCCTGTTTTTTACCTTGATCTTCAGTCGCTGATTGTGAGATATTATGTGGATCATTTCTTATGCTGTTTGGACCAGGTAGGAGATCTACCCCTCCTCTTTCTTTTCATGTCATTCTTTTACAATTTCATGCAATTTTTCAGGGATTTTAGGGCCCCTGGGGTTAGAAAATTTCATCCGAGGATCAGCGCAGGCTTCCATGTCGAAAAATACATTGGGGAGCACCCATATAGAAGGCTAGCTACACTGTAGCACATTGTCTCCTTGCCTAGGCTACGCTGGGCAAGTTTCACAATCTTGTTTCACCAATTTGGCCCAAAATTTTTGTAGTTATTTTCATGAAAAGGATCCTAACTAAGCTCATGGTTTGATTTTAGGCTTTCATCAAATCAAAATGTCTATTACATGGCGAGAAAGAGAGCATGAAGAACAATACATGGTTTCCCTAAATAATCTGGGTAGGGTTGAGGCCCTCAAAAACTATGGGTTTCTCAAATACTTCAGGTTGTCTGGAACGAGGCAGCAATCAGAACTATTGCAATTCCTACTTCATGCATGGGATTCAATAGATCAGGCTTTTCGCATAAGGTACAAAGTGGTCCCTATTATGATTGATGATGTTTACTTTCTTTCAGGGTTGTCGAGATGTGGTGCCCCCATATCTCTTTCAGGTTCCTCCCGTGGAGGGGAATCAGTGAGGGACTATGTTCGACAATTATGTTGGCTAGGTACATAGCCTAGCAAGGATGGAAAGGTAATCATCAAAGATATTCATGATTTTCCTTTGAGAACAATCCTTTTCACCATCGCAAAGTTGTTAGGCAGTGTGACACGTCATCTGGCAAACAGATCATATATGCAGTATGCACTTTAGTGTCTTGAGCCAAAAGAGTAGCTGACAAAGGTAAAGAGTAGTAAGACCAAGAAATTTAGCTATGGATTGCTCTTAATTTCTTTTACCTTAGAGAGAATTCCATTGATGCAACCCTAGCATGTAGCACTGCGTGTAGCTAAACCTAGAGATCCACGGATGCAGGGGTGGGTCGAATTGATGGCTGGACATGTTGGTCAATAATCGATTACATTTTCTAGTACATTCTTCAGTTGGATCGATCGACAACACATTTTCAATGAGGAGCACCCATACATAGGGATGGATTTTCGTGGAGATCTAGAGTTGAGTATACCAGTGGGTGCTCGGGTGCTATAGGTAAATTGTTTCTTGGCCAAATGTTTTTTGATTTTTAAGTTTATACATGTTTTTGTGTTTTGATGTTTCCAAGACTAAACAAAAATCATTCTCATGCATGCAAATGTTGGTATTGTTCGACATGTGACACACCAACCGAGGAAAGGTGGACCAGTGTGGAGAAATGTTGGGAGAGCAGTTCTCCAGAATTTGGATTTGGCCAAGACACTAACAGAGTTGCAGGATCATGTAGAGGGATTAACTCTTGGTATTCCGGATGTCCAGATCAAGGAGTTACCTATGAGGCTACAATTCCATACTATTGGTGTTCCTGGCCATTGGATCTGGCTTTTGTGCATGATAGCTTAGGCTGTGACTTGTTATCATGAGCATCACTAGGTCTACTTAGGATGATTTTTGCATGCATTTTGAGTTTTTAGGTCAGATTACCAAACATGTCTTGGACACAAATTTTGTAAAAAATTTAAACATCTATCTATTTTTACTTTCATAGTTTTTATATATATGGTTATATGTAATCCTATTCAACTAATGATGTGAATTGAAAATTTATTTTTACCTGTGTCACAAATGTTTGTTTAACACATAGTTCGCTAATGAATTGGTTAATGTGTTAAAGTTTCTAGAAATATGTTGATATTGAATGTACTCAAAATGTGTTTCCAAAATATGAACTCTAAGGAACATACGAAGAATTGTTGGGTTTTGGACGATATAAATGTTTGTTAGTTGCAGTACAACGAGTTGTGAGGCCAACCTAACGATGATTCGGCGAATGCCAAGTGAAATGGCATGAGAGAGAAGTTAGATCAACGCGCTATATTCAGCGATATTGTTTGTATAATGACCGATACAAATTCCTCAAAAACTCACTAACTCACCAATTGGATCAAAAATGGCCCATGCTATAGAAGGTAGGTTCTAAGTACTGCGACCAGCACCATCGGCGTAACCAAAAATTGGTTCCAAAGATTCCGACATCTGCAAAAAATGCAAAGCGAATTACTTATCCACATAAAAATCTAAAATACACACTAACACACACACTCATGCAATTAAAGCATATATACAGTGATTTTACTACACTCAATTTAAGCATAGTAACATTGAGGTACAACCCATTTCGGGGTTGCGACATTGGAATTCCACCATAATCCACCAACTCGTAGGCACCTTTTGCCAAAATACGCTTGACAATGTAAGGGCCCATCCATAGTGGTTCAAATTTTCCTGCTCCAAGTTGATCAACTTCCTGATCATAAAGCAAGACCAGGTCTCCTTTCGAGAAAATGTGAGGCTTGACATTTTTGTCATATTGGGCCTTGATTTGTTTCTTATGTGCTTCATTAGCTAATGCGGCTTCACGTCGGGTTTCATCTAGATGGATGAATTCTAAGAAGCACACTTCTTCATCAGAAGTGTCAAGTAACAGGTCAATCGTGAGTTTGAGAGATGAAATTTCACATTGTATTGGCAAGATTGCCTCTAGACCATACACCAATTGAAAGGGTGTGAATCCAGTTGCATTTCTCACCAAGGTTCGATATGCCCACAAGGTTGAGTACAAGATTAAATGCCAGTTTCATTTATGAATCCCTATCATTCTTTGAAGCATTCACTTTAGAAATTTTTTGATGGCCTCAACTTGTCCATTCGCTTGCAGATAATAAGGAGTAGAACTATCATGCGACAGTCCTAACTTGGTAGTTAACTCACTCATCATGTGATTACGAAAATGTGACCCATGATCTGTAACTACATCCTGTAGTACACCAAACTGGGCAACCATGTCGTTGAAAAACAAAAGTGCATCCATCTCGCCACTGTTTTTTAATGTTGGCATCGCCTCGGCCCATCGTAAAATCGTATTGATACCACGACGATAAAGAGTGTTGCCAATGATCAGATAATCTTTGGCTTGGTATCGGATACGTCGTTGTTGCGAGCAAGAGGTATTAGGATGGAAATTTTTTGTCTCAAGATAAATTTGTATATCTCCATACCACAGGTCAAATGATGAAATCAGGAATAGAGACTCATCTAGAATTGATGGTTCTGAAGTTGAATCAATGGTATTTGAGGGAAGGTCGCAAAGAAGCTTGGCAAAAACAAGAGATTTAATTGATTTGGATTTGATGAATTCCAAATCAAATTCCTGCAAAATGACGATCCATTTTGCATATTTTCACCCCAGCAATTGACGTGACAAAATATATGTCATAGGGTTTCAATCTGAAATGACAATGGTATTTCGGAGCGGGATATAGTGGTGAAATCTCTGTACAGCTTGAACGACAGCCAGAGCTAAATTTTCGACGTAAGAGTACTTAACTTCTGTATCATTGAGATTGTGGATCAAATAATATATCGGATGTTCAATCCCATCTTCTTCTTGGACTAAAACCATTCCAATGGTTGTATCTACAGTGACGAGATACAAAAAGTAGTCATTTTGATAATTTGAGGAATACATTAATGAGGCTCTAATCAAGGTATCTTTAAGAGCATCAAAGGAATCTTGCGCAACTAGATCCTAATGGAAGGGTATCCCCTTTTTCAATAAATGAGTAAATCCTTTAGCCATTTCATCATAATTGGGAATGAACCTCCTCAAAAAGTTAGCCTTCCCTTGGATTCTCTGTAACTAAAGTAGATTTGAAGGTGGAGGCAAGTCAAGAATTGCCTAAACCTTAAGTGGGTCGAGTCGAATTCCTTCCTTAGACACTAAAAATCTAGGCAAACAACCAGAACCAACACAAAACACACATTTGTGTGGATTGAGTTTTATTTTGTAGTGTCAGCACCGCAAAACTATAGCTCTCAAATGTTGCAGGTGATCAGTCTGCTTTCATGAATGAGCAAGTAAATCGTCAAGGTATGGCTGAACAATATGTTTGATGTCATGGAAGGCATAATTCATTGCCCTCTAAACTGTTTCCCCTACGTTCTTCAAACCAAAAGGGAGTTTCCTGTAAGTGAATGTTCCCCATGGACAAATAAAAATAGTTTTAGATTGGTCCTCTGGGTGGACATGTTGGGTTGTCTTATATTCCTTCCACGACTAGCCCACGTAGTTAACTATGGGGTTAGAAGGGGGACGAAGCCCCCCCTTTCGTTGCACTGATTGCGTAGCAGGGGGAGTCATAGGGGGTTCGAAGGGTGCAGGTAACCCCACTCGTTGCCCTGGAAAATTTTGGTTTTGGAACCTATGTTAGGTTGGGCGGACCCACCTATGGTATTGTGCATGATTTTCACACATGTTTTTGGATGCGATGGTTTTTGGTCCATGGTTTTGGATGCGATGGTTTTCGGTCCATGGTATTGGATGCTTCGGCATGTATAAATATGTATTATAACATTGAAAGGAAAATAATGAAAAATCAAGCTGGTAGTCCCAGTTTTGGGATCCGGGGGAAAATCTCTGTGTATATGTGTTTTATGTGTGATGCTCTTGCATTGTTTATTTTCTATGTTTTAGAATTCGTATGCAGGTAATTTTTGTACTGGGTTAAAACCTACATTTGGTATTGGAGTTGTTTTGGCTTCAAGGGGACACCTTTGTTATTGAGGGATTTTGCTCGGGCCTGTCGTAGACCCTATTCAGTGGGAGATCTGCGAGATCAATTCTGGTGGTGAAAGAAGATGGTGAGCAGTGGAAAGATAGAGATCGAGAAATTTAATGGTCAGAGTTTTGAGTTGTGGAAACTCAAGATGGAGGATCTATTGGTGGATAAAGATCAGTAGATCGTGGTAGATCCGGGTACTAAACCAAGGGGAGTGTCTAATGAATAATGGAAGAAGCTGGATCGGAAGGCAAAGAGCATAATATGATTGTGTGTCTTAGATTCAGTATTGTTGAATGTATCAGCGGAAGCAGAATCGGGTGAGTTTCCCTTTTGGTGGTAAGAGGGCGAAACAGATATTAGAACTTTTGCACAGTGATGTGTTTAGACCTGTAAAGGTTCCATCACTGGGCAAGTCTATGTACTATGTATCATTTATAGATGACTTCCTAAGGAATACATGGATATATTTACTTAAGAAGAAGTCTGAAGTATTTGACAAGTTTAAAGAATTTAAGGCTCTGGTGGAAAACCAGACAGGGAAGAAGATAAATGTGTTGAAGGCAGATAATAGTGGAGTGTTTTGTAGTAAGGAATTTGAAGAATTCTGTAAGAAGTGTGGTATATCATGACAGAAGACTACTCCATATACACCTTAGCAAAAATGGAGTTGTAGAAAGAATGAACAAGACATTGATGAAAAGGGCAAGAAGCATGCTTAGTGGTGCCGGGTTAGGACAAGAATTCTGGGCGGAGGCGGTGGAGACAGCATGTTACCTGGTCAATAGATCACCTTCATCATCATTGGAGAATAAGACTCCATAAGAGGTATGGACTGGTAAGAAACCCTCTCTTTCACATCTGAGGGTATTTGGATGTGATGCTTATGTACATGTTCCAAAGGAGAAATGAACCAAGTTGGATAGTAAATATGAAAAGTGCATCTTTATTGGGTATAAGGATGGTTTAAATGGTTATAAGCTTTGGAACCCAGTAACAAGGAAGGTTGTGTACAGCTGAGATGTGGTTTTCGTAGAGGTGAAAGATGTTATTAAACATGAAGTCCAACCAAAGGAACCTGAGAAGATAGAGTTTGAGCTAAAGGAGGAAGAATTAGACTCTACAACAGAGGAGGAATCAGAAGATGAAGAGCCACAAACTCCGGGTGTGAGAAGATCAATTCGAGAAAGAAGGCAGCTAGAAAGGCATAGTCCATCTGCTTTCTATTCAAATTTTGCTTTATCTATTACTGATGATGATCCCAGAACTGTGAAGGAAGTAGTAGATTCAGAGGACGGAAAACTCTAGAAAGAGGCCATGGTTGATGAAATGGCATCTTTGCACAAAAATGAGGCTTGGGATCTGGTGGAGTTTTCGGCTGGAAGGAAACCCATTGGTAGCAAATGGGTGTTCAAGAAGAAGACAAATGCAGAAGGAAAGGTGGAGAAATACAAAGCTCGGTTGGTAGCAAAAGGTTATTCCCAGGTGTCGGGAATTGATTTTGGTGATATTTTTTCTCCTATTGCCAAGGTAACTTCTATTAGATTACTTTTATCTGTTGCTGCTACTTTTGATTTTGAGGTAGAAAAAATGGATGTGAAGACAAAATTTCTTCACAGGGATTTGGAAGAGGAGATCTACATGAAGCAACCTGAAGGCTTTGTGGTGAAGGGTAAGACAGAACTGGTATGCAAGTTAAAGAAGTCTCTATATGGGTTAAAACAATCACCAAGGATGTGGTATTAGAAATTTGATACATTTATATGGGGACTTGGCTTCACCAGAAGCAAAGTAGATCACTGCGTATATTTTAAATTAATTGGTGACTGTGTTATTTATCTGGTCTTGTATGTGGATGATATGTTGTTGGTTGCAAATGACAAAGAAATTATCCAAGATTTGAAGACCCATTTGTCCTCCGAATTCGACATGAAAGATCTTGGTGCTGCAAACTATATTTTGGGCATGGAAATTAAAAGAGATCGGACAAAGAGGAAGCTCTGGTTAAACTAGAGGAAGTATGTCGAGACAATATTGTAGAGGTTTAATATGTAGGATAGTAAACCAGTGAAGGTTCCTATTCCTGTAGGTGTAAAGTTATCTGTTGAATAGTGTCCCAAGACAAAAGAAGAGGAAGAGGACACGTCCCATGTTCCACATGCAAGTGCATTCGGTATCCTGATGTATGCGATGGTCTATACTAGACCAGACATTGCACATGCAGTGGGAGTATTGAGTAGGTTTATGTCAAAACCAGGGAAGGAGCACTGGACAATAGTGAAGCAAGTTTTCAGGTATTTGCGTGGAACTAGTGATTATGGTTTGTGCTACAAAGGAAGACAAGGATTGGACAGAGTGTTGGATATTCATGGCTTTGTTGATGCAGACTGGGCTGGAGATTTGGATTAAAGAAGATCTACAAGTGGGTATGTGTTTAACCTATTTGGAGGTGCAGTCAGTTGGATGAGTAAGAAACAATCTGTAGTGGCACTATCAACTACAGAGGTAGAATACATGGTAGCCACTCATGCAAGCAAGGAAGCAATTTGGTTGCAGATATTGTGTTCAAATATGGGGTTAGTATAGGGAGCTATAAGGATAGACCATGACAGTCAAAGTGAAATTTTCTTGGCAAAGAAACCTGCATATCATTCAAAGAGAAATCACATTGATGTTCAGTATCACTTTGTGAGGGATATGATAGAAGATGAAAAGGTGTTGCTGGTAAGGGTGGACACTTTGAAGAATACTGTAGATGCATTGACAAAATTTGTGAGCTCTGAGAAGTTCTCTTAGTGTAGAGAAACAATGGGTGTTGCAGGGCTGGATAAATGACTAAGCTCTCTTATGGCCCCTTGTGGAAAGAAAACAACAAGTGGGAGAATGCTGGGTTGTGTTCTATTCTTTCCATGACTAGCCCATGTAGTTAATTGTGGGGTAAGAAGGGGGGTGGATCCTCCCCCCTTTGTTGCGCCCATTGCATAGCAGGGGGAGTCATATGGGGTTTGAGGGGTGCAGGTAACCCCACTCTATGGGGTCCAGGGCAGCGCCCTGGAAAATTTTGGCTTTGGAACCTATGTTAGGTTGGGCAGACCCACCTATGGTTTTGTGCATGATTTTTGCACATGTTTTTGGATGCGATGGTTTTCGGTCCATGGTATTGGATTCTTTGGTATGTATAAATATGTATTATAAAATTGCAAGGAAAATAATGAAAAATCAATCTGGTAGTCTTTGTTTTTGGATCCAGGGGAAAATATTTGTGTATATGTGTTTTATGTGTTATGCTCTCGCATTGTTTATTTTCTGTGTTTTAGAATTCGTATGCAGGTAATTTATGTACAGGGTTAAAACCTACATTCTGATATTGATTTGATTATAGCCAGAAAAGCTATCAATGAATAAGAATATTTCACATCCGGAACATTCATCAATAATCTGGTCGATAAAGGGTGTAGGATAATTGTCTTTCAGACAAGCCTGATTAACATCCCTATAATCAACGTACACTCATATTGTCCCTTGTTTCTTTATCACAGGAACAATATTGGAAACCCAATCAGTAAGAGGAACAGGGTAAATGACACTAAGATGCAAAAGTTTTTTAACTTCTATTTTAATAGCAGCAACCTTATTTGGATGAACAGGACAGAGTCATTGTCGTACTGGTTTGACATCAAGATACATTTTGATTTCATGTTCAACTATACTAGAGTCAATTCCTGTGTTGGGTCCCTATAATACTAGTGATTACCCCATTACTATTGTAGTTATACCCCTTATTTATATTGTTGTGCCCCTATTACCCCCATATTGTTATTTCTGTGCCCAATAGAATCCCTCTATTGTTATTTTTGTGGCTTTATATTATTATTGTTAGGTCGGCTGGATTATATTGTGACTCCTTAGACTCCTATATATAGAAAGGATGTTTTGTCATTTGAATCATTGAATAATTGTTCATTTATGTAATGTAAAGGAGGTTTCCCCCTCGAAGAGGCTGAATTCTAAGGTGTTGATCAATCTTTTCTATCTTTTCTTGAGCTGGTTTCATAACATTTGGTATCAGAGCTTTGGATTCTAGGGTTTCGCTGCTCCAAACAGGTCATCGTGGCATTTTTGCTATAACTTTTTTTCTGTGACATTTCAGAAGTCGCAAAAAAAACTCATTTGAGAGGAAATCGTGCTGAACCTTGGGTCCGAATTTCAGAGCTTTTTGTACGATATTTTCGGAGATATGATCTGAGGAAGTTGGTCTTTTTGCAGACTCCTGAATTACATTCAAAACAGGTGACCTGGGGAAAATTGTCATAACTTTCTCTCTGGGAATCAGATTGAAATTTCGTCAGAAGGTACCGAAAGAGGACGGACTATAGTTTCTTGTATATCTTTTTCAGAACCAAATATCGAAAATTGTACACGTGGCACTTCATACAACTTTGCTCTTCTAGAAAGGTCTATAATCAGGTCATCTTGGGAGATTGTGCATAAATATTTCTTGGAGAATCCAATTTGGATCAGACTGGTGGCATTGGAAAGAGGACACAGAGAGCTACTACAAATCACAAATTTAGAACTAGATGATTGGAAAGTACAGAGATACATTAGAGGCAATATCAAGCTCCTACAAAGTGAAAAAAGGTGTATAGATTTTTTTAAATTTTTGCTTAAGCTTGGTTTGAAAATTTATTTTGAAGGAATTCAAAGGGCATAGTAGAGCATTATTATCGGTAACTGATGCCCCGAGGAAATAAAATGCAAACACCTAGTAAGGAACCTGAAAGCTCTAGCATGACTCATGAAGAAGAGGAAGAAATGCTACATGATATATCAAAATTACAAGAACAAGTGCAACAAATGTCACGCTCACAAAAGTTAACAGATGCTAAGATAAATGGCGTGGAAGCTAAGATAAATGGCGTGGAAGCTAAGATGAATGGCATGGAAGCTAAGATGGACAATTTAAAGATAGATTTGAACACAAATTTGAAGACAGGCATGGTAGATTTGAAGACAAATTTGACAAATTTTCTACAAGAAATACTTACTAATGGTGAAAAGGTAGTAAAGGAAACTCATGATGAGAACAAAAGAAATGTTAATCATGATTCCATAGACGCTAATGTTGGATCGAAGAATCACCATATTCCAAAAATTGATATGAGGAAGTTTGATGGCAAGGATCCCGCCACATGGATATTACAGATGGAGCAATTCTTCGATCTCAATAATGTGCAAAACACACAAAAGGTACGTATGGCAACTGTATATTTGGAACCAAATCAGTTTGTATGGTATCAATGGCTTTGTTCTCGTAAACAATTTATCACTTGGGCAATTTTTACGGAAGAATTGATAGCACATTATGAGGATACAAAAAGCAACACTTTTTTTAGCCAATTGATAAGTCTCAAACAAAAGGGTTCAATAATGGAGCACATTGAGGAGTTCCAAAAATTGAACATAAGGGTAAAAGATATTCCAGAGGAGCATAGGATTGATGTGTTCATAGGGTCTTTAAAGGATAATATCCAACATGATGTTCGCCTTTGGGAACCTGATTCATTAGAGAAGGCATTCAGGTTAGCAAGAAAAATGGAAAGCAAAATTATGGCAACTAGGAAGCATACCACTCACAACTATAAAGACGGAAGTGTTGTTGCCCCTAGTCTTCCACAACCTACAAGGTTGACACCACAACAATTGGAAGAAAAAAGAGCAAAAGGGCTTTGTTACAATTGTGATAGCAAATACACAAAAGGTCATAAGTGTGCTGAGAAGAAATTATTCTACATAGATTGTGAAGAGGAAGAAGAAAAGGAGCAAGAAAGGTCAAAAGAAGAGGATATATTCCAGGAACAAAGCCTAGATGAAGAACAAATAAATCCGACCATATCTTGTAATGCATTGGCGGGAATTACCACTCCTCAAACCATCAAGATAGAAGGACAAATCAAGAAGAAAAAGGTAATAGTGTTGATTGATTCAGGAAGCACCCACAATTTTATTCATTGTAGGGTAGCAAAAGAATTGAATTGCTTCCTATATCCAGCACCAAGTGTCAAGTGATGATTGCAAATGGAGGAACAATAAATTGCTCTGGAAAGTGCCATAATATCAAGCTATCCATGGGAGAATATGTATTGACTAGCCCAATGCTTTCCATTCCAATGGGAGGTGCCGATGTTGTACTAGGAGTCCAATGGCTACAATCCTTGGGTACAATAGCTTTTAATTTTCAAGAACTTTTCATTAAATTTTCTACGGAAGGAAAGGAAGTTGAATTAAGGGGTATTGCAGGGAAACCAGGAAAGATAATCAGCTCTAATGGCATGACAAAGCTTCTAAAAAAGGAGCAAAGAGGTGTAATTGCACAATTATGTTCGCTAGATGTTTCCACATTGGAATCATCTATTTCTCCAGATCTCCAAAAAGTCCTGGACAATCATTCCAAGGTATTTGAGACTCCCAAAGGTCTCCCACCTATGCGTGATCATGATCATGCTATTCATCTGATTCCAGGAAGTGTTCCTCCAAACATCAGGCCGTACAGATATCCCTATGTCCAAAAAAGTGAAATTGAACGTATGGTTGCAGAAATGCTAGAGGCTGGTATAATTCAACCGAGTCAAAGTTCTTTCTCAGCTCCAGTAGTATTGGTGCACAAGAAGGATGGATCATGGCGCATGTGTCCGGATTATAGGGAGCTCAACAAGCTCACTATTAAAGATAAGTTCCCCATTCCTGTCATTGATGAATTACTGGATGAATTGCATGGATCAATTTACTTCACCAAGTTGGATCTTCGTTCGGGATATCATCAAATCAGAATGAAGATTGAAGACATTCCGAAAACGACATTTAGAACTCATGAGGGTCATTATGAATTTTTGGTCATGCCTTTTGGCCTTACCAATGCACCTTCAACATTTCAAGGTTTGATGAATTCAATTTTCAAACCATTCCTTAGAAAATTTGTGTTAGTATTTTTTGATGATATACTAATCTACAGCAAGTCTTGGAAGGATCATGTTGAACATGTTGACAGGGTGCTACAACTATTGGAGGAGAAACAATTATATGCAAAAAGATCCAAATGTTTCTTTGGAGTCCAGGGGTGGAATATTTGGGTCATATTGTATCTCATGAAGGAGTTAAGGTAGACCCTAGCAAAATTAAAGCCATTAAGGAATGGAAAATCCCCACATCCATAAAGCATCTGCGAGGATTTCTTGGGTTGACAGGGTATTATCGCAAGTTTGTTAAGAATTATGGGAGAATAGCAGCACCTCTAACAACATTATTGAAGAAAGATTCATTTTCATGGACTCCGGAAGCAACAAAGGCCTTTGAACATCTTAAAGAGGCAATGTGCCAAGCACCGGTCTTAGCTACACCGGACTTCACAAAAACCTTTATTGTGGAATGTGATGCTTCAGGAAATGGAATTGGTGTTGTTTTAATGCAAGATGAAAAACCCATTGCTTTTGAAAGTCGTCCAATCAAGGGAAAGTTTTTAAGCAAAGCTATTTATGAGAAGGAAATGTTGGCAATACTCCATGCACTTAAGAAATGGCGACCCTACCTAATGGGAAGACACTTCAAGGTAAAAATGGATCATGATAGCCTTAAATACTTTTTAGAACAAAGATTATCCTCTGAAGAGCAACAAAAGTGGGTCACAAAGATGTTGGGTTATGACTTTGAAATCATCTACAAAAAAGGGAAGCAAAATGTGGTGGCAGATGCACTCTCAAGAAAGGATGAGGATGTGGAAGCATTGTTGTGTGCCATTTCTATTATCCAACCAGATTGGATAAACGAAGCAAGGGAGGAATGGAAGAATGACGAAGAAGTGTGGGCACTTATTCGAAAGCTACAACAAGATTCCAGTACTTCTGATACATTTAGCTGGAAAAATGATTCGTTATGGTACAAAGATCGCTTATACCTCTGTAAGAATTCCCAGCTAAAACAAAAGATTCTTATGGAATTGCACACTTCTCCCTTAGGAGGGCACTCAGGATTTTTAAAAACTTACCACAGGGTTAAGAAGGAATTTTTTTGGGATGGCCTTAAATCAGATATTCAAAAGTTTGTGGCGGAATGTTTGGTTTGCCAACAAAATAAAGTTGAAACAATTAAGACACCGAGTCTATTACAACCTTTATCCATTCCAAGCCAACGTTGGGAGGAGGTTTCAATGGATTTTATCACAGGTTTACCCAAGTCTGAGGGAAAGAGTGTCATCATGGTGGTAGTTGACAGACTTACCAAGTATGCACACTTTTGTGCATTATCACATCCATTTAAAGCCAGTACAGTTTCTACTGCATTTATGGAAACAGTTCAAAAGCTACATGGAAACCCAAAGATTATTGTAAGTGACAGAGATCCCATTTTCACTGGAAATTTTTGGACAGAATTATTTTCTTGTCTTGGTACTCAGTTAGCTCATAGCTCATCTTATCATCCTCAATCTGATGGGCAAACTGAGATAGTAAACAAATGTTTGGAAGGATATCTTCGTTGCTTTGTATCTGATAAACAGACACAATGGGTCAAATGGTTGCCTCTGGCTGAATGGTGGTATAACACTTCCTTCCATACAACAACAAAAATGACCCCATTTATGGCACTTTATGGGTATCAACCACCATCCATCACATCATATTTAAGAGAAAATTCTAAGGTTCAGGCAGTGGAACATCATATCGAACATCAACAACAAGTCCTCCAACTCTTAAAGGATAACCTCGTGTTGGCAAAAAATAGAATGAAACAACAGGCAGATCAACATCGCAATGAAAGAAGTTTTGATGTAGGTGATTGGGTATTCCTACGGCTACAACCATATAAGAAAATGTCCCTAAAGCAAGCTAAGAAGGATAATAAATTATCACCAAAGTATTATGGTCCGTACAAGGTGTTGCAAAACATTGGTACTATGGCATACAAATTGGAGCTTCCTGCAGCTTCTCGATTGCACCCAGTTTTCCATGTTTCATGTTTAAAGAAGGTTATAGGAGACAAGCTCCCAATTCAAAAAATATTGCCAGAACTTGACGAGGAAAGAAAAATTATATTGGAATCGGAAGCGGTCATAGAAACAGGAACTTGACAGCTACGAAATCAATCAATTTCAGAGTATCTTATCAAGTGGAAGAACTTATCCGCTGAAGATTCCACATGGGAGGATGAGAATTTTATGCAGAAGTATCCAGAATTACTCAAGCGTTGAGGACAACACTTTTTTGAAGGAGAGGGGCATGTTGGGTCCCTATAATACTAGTGATTACCCCATTACTATTGTAGTTATACCTCTTATTTATATTGTTGTGCCCCTATTACCCCCATATTGTTATTTCTGTGCCCCATAGAATCCCTCTATTGTTATTTTTGTGGCTTTATATTATTATTGTTAGGTCGGCTGGATTCTATTGTGACTCCTTAGACTCCTATATATATAAAGGAGGTTTTGTCATTTGAATCATCGAAGAATTGTTCATTTATGTAATGTAAAGGAGGTTCCCCCCTCGAAGAGGCTGAATTCTAAGGTGTTGATCTATCTTTTCTATCTTTTCTTGAGCTAGTTTCATAACATCCTGGCATCTACTCATATGACCATGCAAATATGTCTCGGAATTCATGAAAGAGAGCATGGTAAATATCAAGTTCTGATGGAGAAAAATATTTGCCAACATGAATGTTTTCTACAAAGTTAGGTTTGGTTGAAATATTGATAGGAATTGTTTCTTTGATATTTGACAGGTTTCGCTCGGAATCTACTGTAGCTATGAAGACATAATTTGAAAAGAAATAAAAAACTAAAGGGTGGTTAATCTCATTTGAATAATCTTCTATGTGATCTAGAAAATGGGAATGATGATGATAATCTTCCCATGGTTCTTCTTCCGTCATCAATGATTGGATGATTTCTTCATTAGTAGAAAATATACGTGAAAAAGGATTGGAGGAAGTACCATATTCTAATGAACGATCTACCCATACAATTGGTGAAGATGGATTTGGGTTTCCCGCACAAGCCAAAAATATTGATTGCTACACAAGTTCAATAGGGCTTAGCGGCATGATTTCATTATTACTATCAACTTCAGAACTATTGGTAATCTTCCTTAAGTCAGATGAAGTGGAAGATATCATGTTGCAAGTCTCAACTTTTGCCACTTCTGAAAAGTTTGATGGTGACGGTAGTGAAAAAGTACCCATTAGGGAAGGATCCGTGAAGAGACCTACACCAATGTTTTGAAGAGATAGAGGGAGTCCATTTACCAACAGAATGCTTCAAGTAGCCTGTGAACTAGAGGTGAAGAAGGTGATTTGGTCGATGACTATGATTCCACTCTTATGAGGGAATGCAATCGTATGAAATTAAGTTGAAACCAGAACATCCATAGCATAAACCCACGGTCTTCCTAGAAAAATGTTGTAGTCAAGGTGTTTGTCAACTACCTCAACTTCAACAGTTATTGTTTTGCCTCCTAGTTCAATTTGCGGATTACTCAATATTCCACAAGGTGTATATGTGCGACCGTCAAAATATTTTAACGTTGTTGGTGAACATGACAAAGGCAATGAGCCAAGTGTTTTCCAGCAATTCATAGACATAATACAAGTAGATTCCCCCTCATCAATAATGGTTCAGTGAATAATTTTATTCAAGGCATTTACTTGAATCAGGAATGCTAATTGTGCTGGTAATTGTGGCGTATAACCCGCATGGTTGAAAACCACAAGATTGGAATCAGTTGGATCGATTCCACTAATTGTTGGCAACAAAGCTTGCTTTTGGGAGGGACAATTTTGAAGCACCTCAAGCATCGACATAGCAGAAGGTGACTGAGCCAAATCTTCTACTATGTTATAATTTTGTGCAGCTTGAGCTCGAGTGTTAAATGTCAATTTATGTACAACTCCCTTAGGTGGTTTTATTGTTAACTCTGGTGTAATAGGTGGTGGAATAGGATCAGACGAAGTCGAAGTCAGAGAGGTAGGTTGATCAAACTGGTTATTCAAAGATGACAGTTGATTTCCATAATCTTACTTCATGTTGACACCAAAATATCATTTTCCAGCTTAGAGGCGGATAACATAAGCACTTGGGAAGTGGAAGCATGGTCTACAGCAACCATATTTGTCTCTGGTTTTGAAAAAGGATCAGTCAATACTGCGGATGTCTTAGAAGTCTTCAAAAGCTTTGAGACTTCAGAGCGGTGAGGACAATCTCGCGTAAAATTCTCATCGTTACAAATCAAACAAGGGTAACAAGGTTTCCTAGCTAAAGGAGAGGAATCAAATGATTTCTCTTGAGGGGAATTATTTTGTTTCTTCTTGTTTTTCCCCTTCTTCTTGCTTCCTGGTTGCTTTTCATTCTTGCCTTTGTCAGATGACATGGCATTGATTTCGGAAGAAAGAGTGTTATCAAGTGCATTTGTAGTTTGATTGGAAATGGAAAGTGTTTGACTAGATGGCCTACCTGCCATTTGTGTGATCGAAGAACCAATCACACCATCAACGGCATGAGAGTCCTTACTCGATGGTGGAGGAGGAACAGTGAAAGCTATTCGGGATGCATTCAAGATCTTGTCATAGAGCATGCCAGACTATGTATAAATCAAGTCCAAATATTGGGCACGAGCAATTACTTTCTCTTCATTGACAACTCCACCTTTCACCACATCCTCAGTGATAGGTGGAAGCAAAGATTTTATAAACCACTCAACTAAAAGCTGATCAGGAACATAATTTTTAACCATTCAACAATGACGACACCACTCATGAATATAATCAGAGATATGAGTAGCAGTAGTCTATTTAAAGTTGGTTAATAGTTCCGTTCTAGTCTCATATCGTATGGGTAACTGGAAGTGGGTTAAAAATGTGGTAGCTAAGGTAGCGAAGTTATCAAAAGAAGCTCGTGGTAACTCAATGTACCACTTCGTAGCCAGACTAGTAAGCATTCTCTAGAAAAGCCGTAGTCTAACTGAATCATCATTCAAGGAATTTGATGAACATCATAACTGAAAAGTCATGACATGGTTGGATAGGTCTTCTCCAGGGTTTCCATTGAATTTTGAAATATCAAAAGGTAATTTATGAGGAATCACCGGCCACCAAGGTGCATAAATAATTGGGTCATTGGTGAGCTAGTTTAGATATGGTAATTCAAGTGTCACAACAAAAGGAAACTGTCTATTGAGGTCAAGTTGAACATATCCAGGGTAAGATGGGATTGTCTGAGTAATAGGCCTTTGGATACCATCATAAGGCATCTCCTACTGGTAACCTTGATAAGGGTAAGTTTTCTAAGAAAATATGGTATAAGGTTGTTTTTGAGCATCGGGATACATTTGTTATTGTCCAAACCTAGCATAGGCTTGCTGACCAAGACCTGGATAAAGTTGTTGCTGACCAAACCCAGCATAGGCTTGTTGACCAAGTCCAAGTTGAGATTGGTATTTCTGGAATTGTTGCTATTGATATTGGAGCTACCAAGGTTGTTGAAGAAACTGTTGTTGTTGTTGATACAATGGTTGTTGATTTAATGGTTGTTTCCCACCAATGTAAGCTTGACCAAGTTGTGAATACACTAAACCAGTGTAATTCTGAGTCATTCTAGTAAAAGGTAAACTAGCCTAAAGTTGTTGGACTCCAAACACAAGTGGTTGTTGTAAAACTGTCTAAGAAGGCTGAATCTGTACACCTAAAACTTGGGGGTCTGAGGTTGAAGGACCATCTTGCATAGGTTGAGATATAACAATCTAAGCTTGTGACTATAGTAAATTTATAACAACAAGTGTTGTGGGTATGGATGACACAGATTGCATAGGTCGTGATGGATACACAAGCCTAGGTTGAACTGGCATTGTTGGCTACCACTGACAGACGGTCATTCCAGGCTGACCTAAAGATGACGACATACCGACATATGGTCTCCCCTTAGAAAATGGAGGATAAGGAGAATGTGCATATTATTCTCCATATGGGGGTAGTCTAGTGTAAAGTAGATACATAGCATGGTAACCAGATGAACCAGCTCGATATGAACTTCATGGGTCCAGTTTTTCAGTATCTATTAATGAAGAACTGGATAAAATTGCAGTAGAGGACATTGGTGAAGGCCAAGGGCTAGAAGCAACACCTAAGTGGGTTCCTGATAAAGATTGGTAACTCAATGGGATGGACAGAACACCATACAAGTGTGACTCAGGTGTCATAGTAAACATCGAAGAGGTTATGACAGAAGATTCTACCGTAGCCATAATAGATGGGACAATCTGGGATGTTGACTCTGCCATAGTCAAATGTCCAAACAAGTTTCCTAACAAATCAACAGGTGTTTGAAAGTAATCAAGATCAAAAGGAGTAGTAAAATGAGGAGTAAGAGGATACAAATACAATCCAGTTCCAAAATGGAATGGAGTTATGGGTGATTCTACCTCTGGTTCCTCTTCTATTCAAATCAAACTAGGTGGAATAATTTAACCATCAAGTCCATAATAGATTTCTGTATTTTTTCTTGAGATAAAGAGGAAGTCTCGACAGTTACAGATTTCTGAGGATATACCAGTCGATCTTCTTCCATTAAGGTAACAACTTCTGATTGTTCAACCTCAAGATCCAAATGTTCTGGTAAAAGAACAATTTCAGGTTGGACTTCTTGAACAACTTCTGGTTCAGAAATAACTTCTGATTGAATAGTGATAGGTTCAGGATTAACTTCTAGATGAACAAATTTAGGTTCAAAAGGAATTTCTTGCTGAACAACTTCAGGTTGAGAATCAACTTGTTGTTGAACAACTTGGGTTATTGTTTCACTAGATTCAATTCTAGTTTCCTCATGTAATTGTGGAGTTTCCACTTCAGTAACAGATGTACCAGTAACTGTAGGAGTAATTGGGGTCACAGTACTTACCAGTATAGGTGTTTCTGGTAATTCAAATGAAGAACCAAAAGTTTGTGAAGTACTGGATCGAGTCAAATGAGACCGCTTCAACCAGATGGGTGTAGCTTCAGGCAATAAAGACGGTTTAATCGCTGCTCTCCGCGAACGATAGGGTAAGGGTTGATTTTCCTCCACGATTTCTGATTGATTTTATTACAAAAAAGAAATAAACAAAAAGGGGTAAGCTAGGCAAAAAGGTTTACCAAGCAACTGTGAACTACAGAATACCTCCCGGCGAACCGAGAAGTATGCGCAGGCAATCTCCCTGAATGTTGTGTTTGGTGTATCACAGTTTACAAGGCAGTTGACTTGGTTACCTAAGGATGGATAGCAACCTAGTGTTGTTCTCCCATATATACCTAAAATTACATGGAGGCCCAATCTGTATTAGCGTTGTCCAATGTGAAACTGCACAATGAGAGTATTCCTTTATATTTTACGTACTATAACACTGCCCTATATACTCGAGGGTACATGGACGAGCTGCGATATAATCATGTATGTGGAATGAGGTATCACACTCGAAATGTATCGCAAACAAGTTAGTGACAACTGCTATGTTTTACAACGCTGGAACACGTCTCTAGCCTAAAACCTCTAAATGTTTTGTGTTAGGTGAAAATGCTCCATTAGGTTAATTGATGTTAATTTTAAGTTTATCTTGATTAAGAATTTGCCTTTCAAGGTTCACCACGTGATGTATTTTTAAATTCCTATAATGCAACTAATATGATCAGCATCCTTTTCATTCAATTTTGACAATGAAAACCTTAGCTAGTAGGGATAGACCATTCAAATTCTTATAGTCAAAGAACAAAGAACACATCTAATGCAATTTCCCTAAACTATTCCTATGAGCACACACAAAACTCTTTCAATTCACAATGCAAGTTTTTCTTTTCAATTCCCTTAATGTTGTGATGAACAAAGGAAACTAATGCACATACAATCAATCAATATTTTTGCAAGAACGAAGACTTTACAACAATTTCATTTCGAAAGAAATGAAGACTTTTACGACACTTTCTTTTGAAAAAAGACTAATCGACTATAAACTAACTTCGAAAATGAATTGATAGTGATAAAGAAATCATTTAAGAAAAACTAAACAATCAAGGTCAAAGTAGGGCTAGCAAAGGAAACACAAGTTGATTTCAGAGAGACAAACATCATTGATCTTTCAGCAAGCAGAAATAGAAGGCAATTTGGGAAAAATCAAGTCAAAAGAGGGATTTTTTTACCTAAGGAGGATCATCGTAGCCTTGAGTGGGAGACAGTGCACTTTAGAGAACTATCCTCAAGCCAGGGGTGCTATGCAGTGCTCTGTATCTTGACTAGACTTGTGCTGGTGCTAGAGAGGCCATCCTAAGGGCTTGAAAGCACACTATTTTTCCAAAACACACTTCTAAAAGGCTGAAACAAGATCAATGGAAGCAAGTAAAGTCTACTAGGGCGTACTAGGATGAAGGTAAACTACCCAGAACTATGATCGTTCCCCAGCCGAGTTGCCAATTTGTTATGTGGAATTTTCCATCTACGGATAAGCACAATTTCCCTAGGTGGGTAGCTACACCTAGAACAACAGATTTAAAGTGCTTAACCTTTTTCTATAGAAAATAAATAATACAAGGGACCTACTTGTTATCTTCCTCTTCCCTTTTTCTTCTTTGTTTGATTCTCGACGCTCCTTCTTGAACTTAATCCACTCAACAAGTACCTGCAATCATAAACAGAGGACAAAAATCAATCAAAAGCAAGAGATCTATTTACTATAAGAAAATGGAATCAAATGCATTTAAACATATAATAATCATACATAAAGATAATAATATGGGAAAAGGTGTAAACAAATTTATTAAGTAGAAGGAAGAATTACAACCATGAAGTCCGATCCATTTTCACTCTTCTAGCTTGGGTTCCAACCAACATCACATCAAAAGAACAACACTTCAGTAGCATAACAATACTTGTTTACAATCTCAAACCTCACACCAATAGTATATCCTTACAAATTCTTAAATTCTAGCCCTTGATCACTTAGATGAGTGCTCAATTTATAGGCAAATGATGGTGGTTTGGTCATAAATGAGGGTATTGAATGTCCTTCCAAACTTAGAATTAGTTTCCATGGAGGAAGGGATGAGAGAACTCTTATGAATCAGTTGGATAAAAAATGCCAGAACTTAGAAACCAGCATAAACAGATTCCATAAGAAGTTGTAGGTGTTGAACATGAAAGGACTACCAATTTTTATTAATACAGAGAATGAGCTCATGATCCTAACAAAGTACCAGGATAGATTAAGCAGGATTGTCCAAGACAAATCAAAGTTTGTAGGGATCAAACGGCATATCATAGGGAAGGCATTCATGGAGGCCTTAATGTACAAAAAACTCTTTGAATGCACAATGCAAGTTTTTCTTTTCAATTCCCTTAATGTTGTGATGAACAAAAGGAAACTAATGCACATACAATCAATCAATATTTTTATAATAACAAAGACTTTACGACAATTTCATTTCGAACGAAATGAAGACTTTTACGACACTTTATTTTGAAAAAAGATTATTCAATTATAAACTAACTTCGACAATGAATTGATAGTGATAAAGAAATCATTTAAGAAAACCTAAACAATCAAGGTCAAAGTAGGGCTGGCAAAGGAAACACAAGTTGATTTCAGAGAGACAACATCATTGATCTTTCAGCAAGCAGAAACAAAAGGAAATTTGGGAAAAATCAAGTCAAAAGAGGGATTTTTTTACCTAAGGAGGATCAGAGTATCCTTGAGTGGGAGACAATGCACTTTAGAGCACTGTCCTATACAATCTTGAGCTCATAGGAGATGATAAGTGTGGGAATCTTTTAGATGGCTCCAAAAGATAAGAATATTCCCATAACCCTATGTGAATTTCGCTTAATTTCGCCCAACACAGGTCAAAGTGGGCCTAAGTGCTCTGGAAAGCACCCTGACATGTGCCTACTTGCACTGAACCACACTTACCCCTGACCAAGGTTGCACTAGTCCCTCAAGGAGGCATTTCTAGAGGGCTTCGAGCCAAGAAACTCTCAGGGAAGGAGGCATTCAAAGTGTTGACTTGTCTAGGGCATGTAGCAACTGAATTAAGGTTTGAGGAACCCCAAAAGTACTAATTTGAATGATGGGAGTGATGTGCCCAAATGGATCTGTAACACCAGCTCGGCCTAAAAGTTGAACATTTCCAAAGGGAGTCTATCATGGCCTAGACTTTGGCCCAAGCCAAAGAAAATATATGGACAAATATTAGTGAGTCCATTGAAGCGATATGGTGTTATATACGGATCATTTTTAAACAGCAAGAGTTAGTGCAAAAATCCCAAGAGGTGATTAGGCAGATTAAAATAGACTTGGGGAAGCAACCTAGGGAAGCTACAACCATCATCAAATTTCTGAATTCCAAGAACATAGAAGTAGTACAGGAGCTGGGAATTCAGGACAGATTAGAGACCATCCAGGAGGTGAAAATGATGCAAACCAAAAGGACTCTTATGAATCAGTTGGATAAAAAATGCCAGAACTTAGAAACTAACATAGAGAGATTCCATAAGAAGTTACAAGTGTTGAACATGAAAGGACTACCAAATTTTATTAATAGAGAGAATGAGCTCATGATCCTAACAAAGTACCAGGATAGATTAAGTAGGATTGTCCAAGACAAATCAAAGTTTGCAGGGATCAAAGGGCATATCATAGGGAAGGCATTCATGGAGGCCTTAGATTTTGATTTATTTATTAGTCATGAGGCTAGGCACCTATTTTTCATCAAGCCAACATTTCATAAATACACAGATGTGGATGAAAGCTACAGGAAATTGATTAAGTTTTCAATCCCAAGTGAAGATAGGTAGGAGAGATTATGCGAGTTACTAGAGTAATTCGTAATTTGACAAAAAGGAAAAGCAACCCAGTAGATGTTGAGGTTGAGTCACCAATATTCTTCCTCAAAAACAGGGCCAACATTCAGTAGTTTGAAGATTCCAATTATTTTTTCTAATTTTTTAATTAGTTTAGACATTAATAGGATTCCATCTTGAGCTTTGGAAGCAATATATTTTGTAATTATTTTTGTATAAATACTTCAAAACTCGAAGTATTATTGTTGGGATTAGTTTTGAAGAAACGACTTATGTTTTAAAGAAGCTCACAAAGCTATCATTGATCATATTTCAGAAACACATCACAAGTATTACAATATTCTTGTGTCAATTTCATTAGTGAAGTGCATCTTTCTCTATTAAATGTTTTAATTGTTTTTCATATATGTTTCTGAAATCTAAATTATTCTAAGAAGGGTATGAACATGATTTCTTTAAAATTACATGCTGTATCTGACTTATGAATAATTTCTATGTTTTCTACTGAAAATTTAAAACAAAATTCTTAATTGCCCAACTGCCTGCCTTGCCCTGTAAGTTTAACCTGTAAACTTTGCAATCGATAAATATAAACCAATGACTCCATTTCCCAATGGCCTAATTTCCACTATCTCAATCCCACAAACCAAAAACCAAAACCTGAACATGATAACTAGCCTAATATCATCAGTAAAACAATGTTAAGTCATAAAAAGAGATCCCTATCTGAAACTCGTAGGGTTGGATTCCCAGTTTCCAAAGTGGTTCTAAGGTTACCTCTGTAATTTGCTCTGCAACCTCAAAAATTACAAAGTCATAACATCTTGGAGACCATACTAGGGACGTAAGAATATCTACTATGAAAATTTATTTCCCTCATTCAAAAACTTTATTTCAGTACTTTTAAGATTTATTTTCAGAAATAAATGTTTTTGAGGTTGTAAATTTTGTACATAATACAATTGTGTGTTAAATACTATATAGACCTGACTCCTAAAATAATTCATACGAGAGTTCATCCAAATCTGAATCCTCCCATTTTTCTAGATAATCCTAAGAAATTGATAAGGAAGAAAAGCTTGACTGAAAGTCAAGGGAGTAACAGTCCTTTGCCAAGAGCTAGTTCTTTTTCAGAGAATTTTGTTACCATAGAAGACATTCAATTTGACCTACCCTTTGAACTCAATTTGTTTATATCCAAATTTGAAAGCTTCACAGCTAAAATTATCATTGATGAGTCAGTGTTAAGACCATACATATCTAAACACCAGTCTGTAGACCAGGATTTTGACAAACAAGCTCTCCAATAGATTGAAAAATTAGAAGACCTAGTGACAGACCTAGATCAAGCTATCCACAAAGCCTACATGCAACAATAAGTTAGAATTTCATCCCTATCATTCTCTATTTATTCTACCATCACACACTCTTCACATCTTGTTTCCACTAGTTCCACCTCCTCAACAATTTCCACTACTTCCCCATCAACATCACAAAGTGTAATACAAATTGTCTTAATCCCTTCCACATCTACACCTCACACGGGTTGGTTTGTTTTTCATCCCCATATACTAGTCATGGGAGCTCAATATGATCCCCTAGTTTTTCCTACCCAATTATATAACATGCCTCAATATTATCAAAGTAGGATTCCTCAGTTTGATGGCATTGGGGCCATCACTGCACAACAACATGTAGATAAAATGAATGACTACTTTGACCTTCAGGAGGTTGATGAAGATGATGTGAAGATGAGGATTTTTTCTCAAAGCATTAATGGAGAGGTAATAAAATGGTTTAAATCTTTATGAACAACTACCATTAATGATCTTGCTGCCTTTCATTAGTCTTTCCTCAATAGATGGGAAACTAAATAGAATCCCCTCTAGGTCTTAAATGAATATAAAAATCTAAATAGGGGGCCTAATGAAACTATTGAAGAATATTGTGATAGGTTTAATCAAGTCTATAATGCCATTCCAGCCACTATAAATCCCCCACCAGGGTTAGCCCTCATTCATTTCCCTCAAGGATTTTGTGTTGGGCATGGAATCCCCCCACAACATGTTTTGGGGCTCAAGGCTCAAATTTTGAGTACTATTGTTGTAAAGACTCCATGAATTGCAGGCGTGGAGCACAAATTGTATGATAGAGTCATAGGGTTGTCTACCCTAAGTTTTGATAGTAGTGTCAGCCTACCCATGGTCTACGGACCATGGAATTGTATAAATAGAGCGAGGCTCTAAGTTGTAAAGTAGTGAAGAAGCAAGTAGCCAAGGAATGGAGTCTAGAAGATAGCGAGCATAGAGTAAAGGTCTAAGTGCTTTGGGTCATAGTAGTAGGAAGAGGCTGTACAGCTAAGTGCGCAGAGGCCTAGTAGAGTGTGCAGACCCCTACAACTAAGTTCACATGGCGGAGTTGAGTCTGTAACCAAGGAAGAATAATAATAAAGAGAAGTTTGATTCCAAATCTTGTGTATCTGTTCTTGTGCTATTTCCTATTTAATTATATTGTTTTCTATATCACGCCCACATATATGAATGTTGAACACTGTTAAATATAACTAGACACATACAGATGAGCTAAGTGATCGACTAATATTGGGTTAATAGTAAGGAATTGGGTGATAACACGAATCGAGCCTTGAGTAGGGCTGCACAAAGGCAGCATCACAGGCTGCAAGATACTGAGAAGTGCGCTTAGCGACGTGCGTGCAGGGTCAAACCATGGACCACCAAAAATCATCAGACATATAGAGGGTGTGGAAACCTAGTTCTAGCACCCTCCCATACTACTTCGGGTGAGACCTTAGTCTGCGCTTCGTAGACTGTTGCCGAAAGGGCCAATAGTACCGGGATTTGTTTGGCTAAATCACTTTTGAACTTGGGTCAGGCCCCTACAAGCCAAAAAATGGCTCCATTGCCCAGACCGAGATCTGCATAAGGGATTTCTGATATCGTGTCACTAGAATCCAACAAAGAAAGAAATTGAAGGGTGGTTGGACAACAAGATTCACGGGTTTGCGGTGCAGGAAAATAGGAATCTGTGAGTATCTAAGGAACAGTGGTTGGAACACTACTTATATACGAAAATCCATGAAATTTTCTTTGCAACCTTTCCTACTGAACTGTATGAGTGGATCACGAAGCTAACGGACAGTTAGGGAAGGTGCAGGCTCAATAAACCAATCGTGTGGACTCCGGAATTAGTGTGTAGATTAGAAGCATCAGAAGATAAGATTACGTGAGATGTGGACCATTGGCTCGATCGAATTATAGGAGGATTTATCACTGAGTTCGCGGTAGATATGACTATCAACTACAGTGAGGCGGAATGATGCTTCCTCAAAGGACCACAAGGTAAGTATATTAAATCTTTGAACATTTGGATTAAGATGGTATTGTGTGAAAAACAGGTTATGTGAATAAATTAATGTTTGGGACCACACAAAGTGGGAAGATCTATAGAAACAGAAGTGAAGAATTAGAAACTAGTCCCTTAATTTCACCCTCATGGGAAAGCGAGGAAGAGCTCGCAAAAGTTTCTCCAAGAAACGTGGTTAGTTTTCTAAGGCAATGAATTTCGCGCTTACCACCTCCACCTACACTGCCACCAGTCTCACCATCTTCAGCTCCATCTCCACCCACCCCACCTCCACTACCACCCCAGTTCAATATGGCGAGTGCGATCAAACTACCAGTATTAAGAGGAGTAGGGAACGAAGATCTGGACCAATTTTGGTTCGTAGTGAGGGCGGTATGTTAAGCAAAATGAGTCATGGATGATAATATAAAGAAGGCTATGCTGGTAAGAACATTGCAGGATAGTGCATTAACATGGTACATTAAGCAATCTAATGACCATCCAAACGCAGGAATTGCAGAAATCCAAGCCGTTCTGAACAGGGAAGTTAGCAGGACAAAGTCGGAGACACAATCAATTATCGAGTTTAAGGAGATCACGATGATTCTAGGAGATACCCCCTAGGATCTAGACCAAAGACTTAAGAGTATGATTCGCGAAGCCAACATGACTTTGATGGATGGGCAACACTACGCATGGTTTGTAGCATAACTAACACCACATTTAAGGATGGCACTATCACAACAAAAGCTTTCCACTTAGGTCGAATCTTTGGAGATGGCAATGAGATTGCATGAGACCCCTATACAAGATCTAGGTTTGGGAGTCCAACAAATCCATCTGCAATTGCAAAATTTGTGTCTGGAAATGCAGGGATTGAAACAGGACAGGACACCTCGGCTAGAGGTGCGCGAGGAGGTATGGTGCATAAAATGCAAAGGCCAGGGGCATGACAAAGACCACCGTCAGGTTTTCGCGAATTACTTGGCTAGAGGAGGGTCAATGCCATTAAGACCAGAGGCACAAGCTGGACCAACCATAGCGCCTACACTGTGGTGCATGATTTGTCAGATAGGAGGAAAACACACTATGGATAATTGCCATCTATTGCAACAATATACACACACATCCCAACAATTGTTTTGTAATTTCTGCAAGTCGGTAGGCCATGATGAACGCATCTATAGAAGCTATGAACTAATGATGGATCAGACTCCTGCCTACAAGGTATAGACTGAAACGTGAGCCCTCGACCCAAATGTAGGGATGGCATGCGCTATATTTTATGGGCACGGACAAGGTCGAGGTGGAATGGGACTAGGAAGGGGTCGTGGACAACTAATTTTGCTACAATTGTGGAGGGCCCAAACACTATGCCCGCGATTGTACAAATCCGACAAGAACATCATGTTTTTACTGTACTCAGTTTGATCATGAGGTAGAAGACTACCCTACCTTGATAGCGAGGCTACGTGAAAAGGAGTACTCCAGCCTCCCCTGAGTCATAATTTACAAATGATGAGGTCTGAGCCACGTAAAGAAGACCTGAATGTAAACATAGTGCTCAGAAGCGGTATCACCACTAGCGATGATAAAGGTAAGCAGTCTAAAGAAAGTGTGTGGGTTTGCAAGCCTCCTACAAAGGAACCTGAATTTGACTTGGAGTGAGCGAAGGAGACATTCATGGAAGCTAAGAAGAGCTTCAGGGAGGCCTCCACTTCAGGTAGTAGGGATCAACTAGAACCAGGGATGGATCCTTCAATGCTCACTACCTTTCTGGAGACATGTCGGCCAGATAAATCATTCTTGCGAACAAGACCGATCTCCCTAGTATCAACTGATATCTAGTGACAAGAAGAACAAGCAAATATACCTTTCTCTAAATATTGTGATTTATAAATAAAAACCAAGAGGTGTTTTAGACCCTACCTTAATTCCAACGCTAGTTTGTGGCAGCCACGCTTCGACCATCCGAATGAGTTTCCTTTTGAGAAACTGCAAACACAAACAAGCACACATCAAATAACACCTGCATAGCCAATATAATAAATCATATTCATCATGGTGATCAAGGCATCCATGAAGTAAACCATAGAAGATAGCTTATTGAGAAAAATAAACTTGATTGTATTAACTTTGAACAAAGAAAAACTTTACAACCTTTGGTGCCTTGATGTTGTACAAGCTCCTCCCAAGGTCCAAGCAAGAATCTCCTCTATTTTGACAAGCTTCACACTCTTCCCAATGAGATCAAAAGGTATGTAATCTCTCCTCTCAAGCTCAATTAGGAGGTCTAAATTCCAACAGCATTTACCCTCAAAAATATTCAGCTTTCAACCTCCTCAGTAACTAGCCCAATGCCTCATTTTATAGTGCAGAGGGAGGAAGTTACAGGTCCACCTATGAAGGGATAAAGTCCTCCTTCAAAGGGATAAGCTACTCACATCAAGGGGTTAGCTCCTTTAGTTATGGGATGCATGAACCTCAAAGGAGCGAACTTGCCACCTCAAGATTCCTTCTAGAAGCTTCCAGAAATAACCCAAAGTGAGTTTTTAAGAATGTACTTCAGCCTTTTTGACTTTTACAGGGGTCCACACCCATTACACATAAACAGAGCAGGAAGGTCTGCAGGGAACATGACCAGCAGGTGCGAGACCGTAGGTAATGCTAAGAGAAAGTGCGGAACCAGAGTTTTAGAGATTTTCAAGGACTTTCTCTCATTTTTCAAGGCTTGACATGAAGAGATGAGGTTTAAGACTTGCATAGGAGGAAAGTATGAGTGGTGATAGACTCACACTGACTACAGAATGTCATGGTGACAATATTTTGTGTAATAAGACATGCATGAAACTGTTGCACGACATCAAGGATGTAAAAGGACTACAAGAACTTATCACTAGGTGCGCAGGGTTAGGAGAACCACGCATGGTCCGAAAACTTGGAAAGCATGCATAGCGCACAGGAAGGGAAATGCGATTGATTGCGCAAATCAGAGAATATGAAATGGATCAGGTAATTCTGGATCTTGGATCGAACGCAAATGTACTGTCGAAAAAAACATGGGAATGCATGGGCAGACCCACACTGCAATGGTCTCCTATCTAGTTGTGAATGGTGAATCATCAGAAGATCCTACCCATGGGGAGATTGAAAGGGGTAATGGTGGATATTGAAGGTGCAAGCATGCTGGCGGATTTCGAAGTGATAGAGATTGTCGACGATAGAAATCCCTATCCCATGCTAGTGGGCATAGACTGGGCTACTGATATGAACGGAGTAATAAATCTAAAGAAGCGCAAAATGATTTTTGAGAAAAATTCACTACACGTAGTAGTACTGCTAGATCTGGCCAAAGGAGAACGATATACTGAACTGGTGCGCAACGATGATAGTGATGATGATCTCAATTGCATCTACAAGATAACCGTGCAAGAACAGGATTGGGTAAATCTGACTACAGATGGTAGGATTTCGTTGGACCGTGAAAGCTCCTGCACTTTGGATTCGAATGAAGAAATAGAATGATGGCAGAATCAGTTGCACAAAATAACAACGCTTACAACATGATGATAAGATCACTACACTGCGTAACCACAGAGATAAGGGATCTGCTTGGGTATGACAGGCTGATAGTGGTGGATGACTTTTTGAACAAATTTGAGAGCAAAGTACCAGAACAAAAACATTTTGGCACTCTAAAATAGGCAGTGCACGCTACACCAGCAAGATGGTGGGGTACGCATTAGAGAAGTATTAAGTACTAGCGCGGATGCAGAAGAATGATGCGCCTACAATTTGGGAAACCACAGTTGTGGCTAGTAGATAAGTATGATGGATGGGATGATCCACGTACACACCTTGTGAAATGGACCAAGGTCTATGGGGAAGAGCCACAACATGAATGGGTACATTTTTTCTATCATACCCTGGATGTCATACCCATGAATTGGTATACTGAGACATAGCTTCACCATGGTACGAGTGAATGGGATATATTGCATGAGGGATTTCTGTTAACTTTCACATTCGAAGATCATTGGTGGGATACTGTTGACGATGCGTTGCAAGCAGTAAAAGCAACTATCTTCAAATCTCCCCAGGAGCCCATAGAAGTACTCCAGCCAGAATGGGCGACACAACTGAGCTGCGTGGTAGAGTGTTACAACATAAATGTTGAGGAGGGTGATGAGGACCCATGGAATATCAACATTCTAGAAACATAAGGCTATCGCGAGGTTCGAGGACCATCGATTAAGGATCCTGACATCACCGCGCTGCTAAAAACAAAGCAGGTCAACATTGGAACGGAGGCAGAGCTGAAGTACGCAACACTTGGGGACTATTGGGATGATGCCATGGTGGATAAGGTCATTGAGTTGCTCCGCAAATACCATGATTTGTTCCTGACCAAAATTACGGACTTAAAAGGGATCGTTGGCGACTTAGGAATGATGAAGATCACCCTAAAACTCGATGCAAAGCCAGTTAAGCAGCGACCTTACCGCTTGAATATGAAATATAAGGAAAAGGTCCGCGAATAATTAGACAAAATTCTCGCAGCTGGAGTTATTGAGCAAGTGGAAGAATCCAACTAGGTGAGTCCTATGGTAGTATAGGAGAAAAAGCAGAAGGGCGAAATAAGAATATGTGTCGACCTCAGAAAGCTAAATGATGCATGTGTACACAATCCATTCCCAACACCATTCACAGATGAAGTACTGGAGAATGTTGGTGGCTAGGAAGCATACTCATTCATGGACAGGTTCTCAGGGTACCATCAGATCAAGATCATGCTAGAAGACAGGAGCAAAATGACCTTCGTGACAGAATGGGGTTGCTTTCACTACACCATTATGCCATTTGGACTAAAGAATGCGCTAGCCATCTTTTTGTGCATCGTTGTGGCTGCGTTCAAAGAATACATCCACAAGTTCTTGGAGGTATATCTGGATGAATGGACTGTCTTTGGATTAGTTAAGCACCATGTAGCAAGCTTACGCTTGATGCTGGATACTTGCCACCAAAACCAGATTGTGTTGAACCTTAAGAAGTGCACATTCCTCATCCCCTTTGGAAACCTACTGGAACATGTCGTTTGCAAACAAGGACTGATGGTGGACCCTGCGAAGATTGACGTTATTCTAAATTTGGAAGCACTGCGAAGTGTTAAACAACTGCGTGCTACCCTGGGGCATATAGGGTACTGTAGGAAGTTCATCAAAAGTTATGCCCGAATAACAACGCCTATGGAAAAGCTATTGAAAAACGATGTTACATAATGTTGGAATGATGATTGCATGAAGAGTTTGGATGTCCTGAAGGGGAAATTGGCCTCCACTCCAATCTTGGTCTTCCCAAAATGGGATGTGGAGTTTCATGTACATGTTGATGCGTCATGTATTGCACTGGGAGTAGTACTCACACAAAAGGGTGCCGAGGGCGTGGATCGCTCGATCTTATTTGCAAGTCAAAGATTGTCCAAAGCAAAAAAGAACTATTCCACCACCAAGCGTGAGGGGTTAGTGATGGTGTACATGCTCCAAAATACCTACACTATTTACTCGTAGGACATTTTAATATGTATACCGACCATTTCACGTTGAAATACCTGGTCAATAAACCTGTGTTGGGGGGGCGCATATGCAGATGGCTCTTACTATTCCAAGAATATGATTTTGAGGTCATAGTCAAGCTGGGATTCCTGAACACAAGACCAGATCACTTGTTGCGAATTGAGATGGGCGAGGAACCCACTAATTTGGAGGAGGGATTACCTGATGCACAATTCTTTGTGGTGCACATCGCGAACGAACACTTTGAAGATATAATCCATTTTCTAACAACAACGATGGTGCCAAAGGAATATTCTGTCCAACAAAAGAAGGAATTGGTGGTGTGTGTGGTGGATTTTTCTGTCATCGCGGGGCACCTATACAAAATGGGGAATGATGAGATATTGTGAAGATATGTACCTGAATTCGAATGAAGCTAGATCCTCGCAGAAGCACATAGGGGTGCTACAGGAGGACACTATTCCAAATGCGCAACCGCATAGAAGATTCTTCACGTAGGGTTATGGTGGCCAACCCTGTACCAAGATTCGAAAGCGCACTATAAGGCCTATGATATATGTTAAAGAACAGGAAAACCATCACAGAGGGACGATATGTCGTTACATCCATAAATGACACTACAACCATTTGAATAAATGGGCAATCAACTTTGTGGGACCAATCAAACCTCAAGGAAAGACAGGCGCACACTACATCATCACTGCGACAGAGTACCTGACATGATGGGCGAAAGCACAACTGGTCAAAGACTACATAGCTGCCACAGCTGCGAATTTTTTGTTCAAAAATATGTTGACTCGATTTGGTTGTCCGAAGATCTTAATGAGTGATTGTGGAACAAATTTCCTGAATGAAATCATCAACACACTCACAGAAGAATTCCAGGTGTATTATCAGAAAAATACACCATACCATCCACAAGCTAATGGGATAGTAGAGGCATTCAACAAAATACTAGAGACTACAATGACCAAAGTATGCAACGCACAGTGAAATGATTGGGACTTGTGCGTACCTGCCATGCTATGAGCTTATAGAACAATGTACAAAAAACTGATATGATAGACACCTTTCCGGTTAGTTTATGGCGTGGAAGCTATCATGCCGATGGAATATATTGTACCTAGTCTATGAATAGCAGCGCTTATAGGAATGTTGGACCGCAAATCTCTGGAACAAAGGCTCATGCAACTAGAAGAACTCGAGGAAGAACAGTTTTTGGTTGGATTTCATCAGCAGGTACAAAAGCAGTGTGAAAAATCTTGGCACGACTACCTGTTGATGCCCCGAAAATCATTACATCAACATCGGGGGATAACCACCCGGTCTGGACCTTAATACAACTCCTTTTCTATTGGGATGGTGGCTCCGACTGGATATAATGGGACCAGTTTCCCAGTAATAAAAAGTGGATGGATGAGTGATTGGTTTTCTAATAAATGATAATGAATGGATGACTTAATCTAAAAAGTGAAAATACAAATGACTATTCTATCCTGGGAAGCTTCTATTCTTAAGTGCAACGCTTGATGATCTCTGTTCATCAATAGGCATATAGATGACTCTATTTAATAAACATAGACATTCATTCACATAATAATTGCTTTGTTTAAATAGTTGAACAAAGTAATTAATAAAACATTGTTACACTTATCTTTTTATATTACTGATACATGTATGATTAGAAGAAAAGCATGCTGTAAACATCCAATCGTGGAAAGTATAAAGAATGTTGTTAAAACACATGCATATATTCAATAATAGCAAGAGTGATCAAATAACAATTCACATAAAAAAGAATGAATTCAGACATAGATAGTAGTACCATATGAGCTGCAAATCATTCCCAACATCAATCGCAATTTGAATTCCTTCTTCCGACTCAGAAATACTTTTAAATAAAGGTAGTAGTGCACTTCCACATAAAAGATTTGTTATCAAAATTGGAATAATTGGCCTAGTCTTTATAGAAAAATATATACCTGAAGTACAGTAGTGTAACTTCAGGTTTAAGTCATATACAAAAACTTACGGCCCTTTCCAATGCATCGAAAGGGTCTATAAATACTTCATTAAACTAACTAACTACAAAAATAAAATAATACTTAATTGGTACAACTTGATCTTGAATATCTTCCTCATAGCAATCTGGTAGTCGACAGCATGATTCATCACTCTGGCTGTTTGCCTTTCGACCTGAGTTGGCATATTGCTAGCATTGGTTCCACTTCTTAAGGGCGGCTGAGAGGAGAATTGAGTTGAGCAGCATAGGTGGCATCTTGTATATCGGTAATGATACACCCGATTGCATCTGTTAGGCACTTGAGGGCGCCTCTATGGCTGTATGGTTTTACTAGGAACAACCAATAGGTGTCCCAAGTTAAACTGTTAATACCTGCGATCAATCTCCCATTCTTTTCCAGCTCTTGATAACATGATTGCTCCAATGTTTTAGCCGATAGTAATTTACCTGGTGTACATTGAGAGATCATATTAGATAAATAGAGAGTATCATTAATTAATTCAACCAAATTACTTGTGGTTAATTTGCATCTAGAAACTGCTCTCTCTGCCTTCATTAACTGGGACTGCCATTCCATAAATAGGATTTCTTTATGGGATTCTAAGATTTTTGGCAAATTTGCTGCCTGTCCCTCATCAGTGTCCTGCCAATCAAGAAAATTTGTCAAGGTCTCATCGGCCTGCTCTAAGTCTTGTCTAGCATCGACTGATTTATCGATTATTGATGCTGTTATGTCACACAGGGGTTCCACTTGAGCAATTTTCTGACATAATAATCTTATTTGTGTTACCAATGCCTTATTAATCTGTAGTGCTTCTACTCTGAACTCGACAGGCTGCGGAAGATTCTTGAACTTCTCTATTTGACCTGATAATTAAGCAATTTGCTCATCTTTTGTCTTTACCATCTGTTCATTCATTGCTTTAAATTTTGCTAATGCTTCTGACAGTTCTTTCTATTTTTGAATTGCACTCGAATCGATCCTTTGTTTTTCTTCATGCAACTGCTTATTCAATTGATTATTTATCTGTTGCTACATGGACAATTGCTATTCTAATTGTTCTGCTTTCTTCTGTGCCTCTGATAGCTGTGCTTGTAGCGAAGCGATTGCCTGGTCCTTTTCTTTTAACAGATTACTCACTTCTGATGCCTTGTCCATGGTGGCCGCCGAATAGGCTCCAGCATATTGGGACAATTTTGTTAGGTCATCAAAAGGATCAAACTCCTCCTTCCAAACCACATTGGCTGTCACTGTTTGTTCAGGGAACAGGGAAGGTTGATCAATCCTTCTCCTTTTCCGCTGTCGCTTTACTACAACCCTGTGCTTTGGGCTATAAAAGACATCCAATGGAGGTATATCCTCCACTTGCAAAATGATTTGATCCGAAGTATCTTTGGGAATTATTTCTATGTCTGTAGTAGGGGGTAGGCCACTGGTTCCACTTCGAACCTCTTTTGATGTTGTATCCTGTGTATCAGCCGCTTTGTATGTATCGGCTTCTTTTGAGCTTTCTAGATTGCTTATGATTGAACCAAATTGCTGCCATTCCTGGAGCAACTTTGGGTCAATCTGGGCATCGACATTCACATCCACGCTGCTCTGCTCCTGCTCTTTCCTTCGTGCTCCTTCACATATCCTCTCTTGTTCATTCCTCTGTAGTTCCTCCTGTTCTTTCCTCTGGAGTTCCTCCTGCTCTCTTGTTTGGACTTCTCCAGCAATTTCTGATGTAGTAGGAGGTTCATTGGTAAGTTGCTGTTCAGGCTCGCTTGACTGTGTCATCGAGGCCATTGCTAACAAATCTAGAGGCAGAGTTTGCAACCTCTGCTCTCTAAGTCTGTTAAATTCGACTAACCCGTCGTCGTGATATCTCATTCTAGATAGCGTTTGAACCTGAAATAATGACTCGGCCGAGGAGAATAGGTCATCAAAATCATCTTCTTTATGTTCAAATTTAGTGAGTTTTGCCTGTTCAAGTGCATTATAGGCGACTTTGTTTGGATCAAATCGTATGTTAGGAAGAGTGGTGAGATTCAGTGTATTAATATTTTTAGCTTCTTTCTCTGCATGTTTATAGTCATGCAGAGCATAAACGCCACACCTTAGAGGAAAAGGAGGCTAGACCTGCTTCTTTTTATTCCTTAGATTTGGTGTAACTCCTTCGGATGTAAGCTGATAGAGTATCTCTCAAGCAAATAGTTTGTCAGGTATATACAAGGGGAGAACATGAGGCTTGGCATGACTGCCGAAAACTCTTACATATGTAAATTTTTCTTCTCCGAACTAATTTCCTAAGGCTGTCAAGTCAATCTGTGCTTGTGAGGAAATCTTAGGAGCAAGTTTGTCAAAAATTGCATAGTAAATGGGTAACATAAATCCATTGCAAACTTGATATAGGTGGTGTTTATAGTGGGCTTTCCACAACTTCTGGTGGTAGATATGAATGGGCATGGGGTCCTGTGGAGTCCATCTCCACCCCAGCACAGGAAATTCGGAGTTAAAACAGAGAGTATCTAAGATGTAGGCACTCAAGTAAAATGGAGGAATGAACCTTTCAGTAATGCGGGATTTGTTTCTGAATTCAAGAACAGCTGTTGCTAACTTATCAGATAATATATTCCCCCAGTCCATTATTTCACTATTGCATGCTGCTTCCATTAAAGGTACCATCTCTATAGTGAAGTTTGAGGAATCATGCAACCCCCAAATCCTACACATCATCACTCTGGCATAATAATAAGGAGAACACAAGGAATCGACAGAGTACTTACCCGAGGACTCATGCTTGTGCTTCGCTGGGTTTTGTCTCCAATCCCGTATAGGTGCTTATTCAATGTCATTTTCATCTCTGAACTTCTCCAGAAACGCTTTGTTATACTTCTTCTCTGGTGCGGGCAAATGGTACATTTGTCTCAAATCATCGGGTTGAAACGAGCCGAAAACTCTCCCGTCGATAGTGCAAAATATTCTGTTTGTAATTGGGATTTCCTCAATTGCCCATCTTACCACATCTATGTATGGAAGAATTTGCTCTCGGGCCGCTATCCAGTGTAGGTAAGAATCGGCCAAATCCTTTAGGGTTGCATCGAACTTCCGGGTCGGGTCTGCTGTGGCTTGTACTGATGTTACCTAAGGCTCTTCGGCCTCAACCAGATTATAGATGCTCTGCCAAGTAGTTTTACAGAGACCAAGACATGTGGTGTCCGAGATTAATCCCTTTTTACTTGGTCCCAGATCGGCAGTGTGTTGTCCTGTTACTGCGGAAGCTGAAGCTATTCCAGATTTCTTAGACTTTTTCCCCATTTGGCCTACATTTGCTGCTTCGGAGGAGCTCTACACAGGGGATAAAATGAACGTAATGCGGAGAATAGGTGGCGCAAACCAAATATGAAAGAGTTATATCAATCAATGAATAATGGAAGACTAACATAAGGTGGCCACGGATACAATATCTGAAGAGATTTTGGCATCATTGCTTCATTAATTAGCCGTTTAAACCTTTCAATCATTTAAATTCTCATCATATCGTTTATTGGCTGAATAATTCATTTTAGCGTGGCTTTGATGTTTTGGTGGTTGGGCGTAAGTGAATCACTATCGGGAAGAGAAATACCTTTAATACTAATCAAACATAATATATCCCAGCCTTATCAATCCTTTTTGAAAGTTGCGCCTAGCTTTATCGCAATCGGCGATCGGAGGAATGCTTAAGTTGTTATATTGGTGTCCTTTCGAAATCCCCGATCGCCGATAGCGATATCGCCAATTCGCATCGGGAGTTTTTAGAAGAGGGCTTTTAATTGCATGCATGTTACATTCCCCGATCGCTGATAGCGATATCGCATCGGAGCAAAGAGAGGGGCCTTTTGTTATGATCGCTTGCCTTACCAATATTCGATAGTTATTCACACTTGTCGCATCGGGGAAAACCAATGGGTCTTTTGTTATGCATCCTTTGTTATTGCGATATGCGATCTTGCGATCGCTTTATCGCAATAATAAAGGATTATTCATTTTTTTATTATAAGACCGATTATGTGTTTTCTCAAAAGGTTTATAATGTTTTATTTCTTTTCAGACCTTTTGAGGAATGATAAGTTGATACCAATTTAATCTAAAAGGGACCCATTTCATATTATAGTTTTGAAAGTAAAAAATTTTATGAAATGGGGGGTTGTTGTATAGCGCAACAATTGGCGATTCGCTAGGAGAAACAATTATCTCTGAGAAATACTGAAATATTTAGACTTTCTTTGTATAGGAATCTTTATCAAAGAGGAAAATTATAATATAACTAGGTATACATACATTCTAAATAAAATAAGAGCTATTTTTGCTAATTTCTTCTCTCGTTAAAATTAGATACATTCTAAGTTTTAAATTGGCCTCTATTGGTTGATAATGATAAAACAGAAAACCTTTCCAACTTAGCCTTTTTAATTGACTCCTTTGTCATAGGTACTCTGCTGCCAGCAAACGTTCATAGTTTCGACAGGGATACCTTTTAACCATTTGATTGTCCATTATCCCATCCATTTCAAAGTAGGATTAAAAGAATGAATTCAAAATATTCTTTCATATCTTGTATTTCTTTTTTTTCCTTTTCTATTGTTTTGTAAGATTAAAAGCCATTGTCCTGGTTTGGTGGCCAGCTGTTTGACAATGCCATTCACTGGTAGTAATCTAACTGAACAAGCTGGCTCGTGATGAGACCCCTTGTCTTATGATTATAAGCCATTACCCTATTTTGGTATGCAGTGTTGGTAATGTCGGTTAAACTATTTCCCAATGATCATGGTAAGCAGGCTTGTAATAAGACCCCTTATCTTTTATATCAAATATTTTAGAATTACACTCTGAGTAATCATAAACTTGGATGAATGGGATGGACAATTTTCTCCTTAAGAGAGAATGGATGACAGGGTAAGAGTTGAAGATGCTAAGATTGAATTAATTTCTATTTTGATATTGATAACCTTTTTGTGGCCAATTTGAAAACCATAAAATGATTTACAATACTTCTAAATCTTGAGAATATTTCAGAAAAATGAAATGGGGTTTCAGAATGTGAATATACCTAATTTCCTAGAAATTTTCCCTTTTGTTTAAGGCTTCTATTTTAAAAGTAAATAACAAAACTACTTCTTTTGAGCAACTTTTCAATATAGCAAAGGCCAATGGAAGATATCTTACAACTTTATTTCCTAATGGTCCTACAAACTACAAACTCTACTGAACTTATAAAGGGAGAAGGGGTTTCCTCCTCAATTGAAGCATTTCTTTAAGATGAGGCCATTAACAGGAAGAGAATCTCTCTTACCTGATAAATCTTGTAATATGAATGTCGAATGGCCTATCTTCTCGTAGATCTGAAATGGTCCAAGCCACATTTTCTGGAACTTGGTGTGTTTTCCTTTATCCTCATGGGCTTTGTCCCATTTCAGAACTAGATCACCAACCTACAACTATTTTGAACTGGATGAAGTTGAATCAAAAGATGACTTGATAATTTGCTGATGTTTTGCATGAGTAATTTTGGCCTTTTCTCTTTCTTCTTCTAATTTTAAGATTTGATCATGTCTAAGTTGAATAGAAGAAGAGGGGCTTTCTTTAATAAACTGAACTAGGGATAGAGAAGGAAGCACTAGATTCATTGGTAGCACTGATTCTTTCCCATATACAAGGTTGAATGGAGAAGTTCCTATGGAAGCCTTCTGCGTTATTCTATCAGCCCATAGTGCAAATATTAAAGATTTGTGCCAGTTTTTATGATTCTGTTCAATAGTTCGCTTAATAACTTTAACTAGATTTTTATTGGTAGATTCTGCTAAACCATTACCCTGGGGATAGTAATTTGCAGAATATTTCAGTTTAAACCCTCTTTTAATAGTGAACTCAAACATAGCATTTCTAGAGAAATAAGATGCATTATCGAAAACAAGAGCATTTGGGACACCAAACCTGGTAATGATGAATTGATCTATGAATTCCATAATTGCCTTAGAATTTGTTGTCTTTAAAGGAATCGCCTCAACCCACTTAGTAAAGTAATCAGTGGCAGTAAGGATATACTTATGCTGTTTGGATGAATGTGGAGTGATTTCTCCAATGATGTCCAATCCCCATTGCTCAAATGGTTGTTTAATGTTGATTGGTTGCAAAGGGAAAGTTGGCTTTCTTTGTCTTCCACTGGAAGTTTGACAACTTCGGCATTTTCTTACATATTCATGAGCATCTCTGAACAAGGTGGGCCAATAGTATCCAGCATGAATAATTTTGTGGGCTGTTGTGTTAGCTCCAAAATGTCCTCCTGCTGGTCCATCATGTAGTTCCTGCAAAACCTTTTGTGCTTCAGGTTTTTCTCGGCATCTTAACAAAATCGAACCATAATTTTGCCTAAAAAGTACATCATCAATGATTGTGAAGTTTTTTTTCTTTTAATCTAATGGCCCGTTTGTTTTTATAAGACAGGTTAGGAGGTGCATATCCATTTTTCAAATGAAAGATCAAGTCTGCATATTGCGATTCAGAATCAGTAATACTTATCTGATTGATTTCTTCAATATGTTCTGTATCACCTGGTTCTTGAATGTTGGATGCTCCTACTAATAACCTGCAAAAACCTTGGCCTCTAACAATATTTGCTGGCTTGATTTCCAAGTCATATTCTTGAAGTGCTATAACTCAGTTTGCCCTTTTTTCACCTAATTCCCTTTAGATTAGTAATTGCCTTACTGCAGGAAAAGGAACTATAACTTTTGTATGGGCTTTTAAAAGGAAGGGTCTGTAATGTTTGATAGCTTTATACATAGCAAAGGCTCATTTTTCAACTTCGGAATAATTTAGTTCAGCACCCTGCAGATTTGAACTATAAAATGAAATCGATGCTTCCAAGTTGTGATCATTAATCTGAGTGAGTACTGCTGCATAAGATGAATCGGACGCGATAGTATACAATGTGAAATGATTAGAAAAATTAGGAGTGTTTAAAGCGGGGGCATTGATTATTGATTGTTTGATTGAATCAAATGCTTCCTTTTCTGCAAATCCCCATCTAAACACTGAATTTTTCTTAATCATAGTTTGTAATGGTAAAATGATGTGGGAAAAATCGGGAACAAATCTCTTGACAAAATTAATTTGACCTAAAAATGACTGCATGGATTTTTTATTATGAGGAAAAGGAATTTCAGAGATTTCTTTAATCCTATCCGGATCAATATAAATACCATCTTTGGAAACGATAAAGCCCAAGAGCTTTCCTTGATTAAGAGCAAAGAAGGATTTTTTGGGATTGAGTGAGATACCATACCTTCTGCAGCATTCAAAGATTTGATTTAAATCATGCAAATGATTGGATCTCTTCTTGGAAAATACAGTAATATCATCTAAATAGACAACTACTGTTTTGTTGATCAATCCTTTGAAAGCTATATCCATCGCTCTTTGGAATGTGGCTCCTGCATTAATAAGTCCAAAAGGCATTTTCTGATAAGCGTAAGTTCCCCATTTTGTTCTGAAGGTAGTTTTGAGTCTGTCATCAGGATGGATCAAAATTTGGTTATATCCTGAAAAACCATCTAAAAACGACATTAACTCAGAACCTGCTACTGAATGGAGTATTTGCTTCATAGTAGGTAATGAGAAATTATCTTTTTGGCTTGCCTTATTCAGATTTCTGAAATCTATACAAATCTTGATGTCACCATTTTTCTTCCTAACAGGCACCATATTGGAAACCCAGTTTGAGTGCCAAACGGGAAAAATAATCTTAGCTTTCAAGAGTTTATTGAGTTCTAATTTTATTTGACTCTCTAAGTTCGGATGTATTTTCCTCAACTTTTGTTGAACTGGTTTTTGTTCGGAAAGCATTGGAATGGTATGCTGGATGATAGATGCATCGTATGTTTTTAAATCATCATATTTCCAAGCGAAGATATGTTTATTTTCTCTTAATAATCTAATGAATGCTATCCTTTCTTCCACAGAAAGTCCTAACCGCAAATTAATGTTTTGAGGATTCTGCTCAGTGCCAAGATTTATCAATTCAAATCTTAAGGTGGAACTTTGGAGCTTTGCATTGGTCACTGGTTTAAACCTGTCTTTAATATCGTAAAGATCCTCAAGTTTAACCACAGGTTTTGGTATTGAGTTTTCCTCATGCTTTTCTTTCATCTGAAGATCATGCTCGTTTTCCTCAATGATCTGATCATCGTAGGACTTGTCAGAAGTCAAAAAATGTAATATGTCGTCATCGTGATTGAACACTCGCCAATTAGTGACATTGTCAAGAATTGATGGTCTAAAAAGTAACTCTACTGAAAATCTATCTGGGCTATAATCTTCGGAAGGTAGGAGTTTGGAAGCAACATTGGCTAGCAAGTCAGCTGCTAAATTCTGAGAGCTAGGGATGGGAGAAATATTGAATGCTAAAAATTGAGAGGTGAGTTCTTGTACCAGCGACTGATAATGTTTGAGATGGTTAGAAAGACAATGAATTGTATTTCTCACCTATTTAATAACAATTTCTGAATCACCAAATACTTTCAAATATTGAACCTTGAGGCCAATCGCTTTGTATAGTCCTTGAACTAAGGCTTCGTACTCAACTGTATTATTTGTGCATTCAAATTCCAACCTACAGGATAGCATCGTTTTTTCTCCCTGAGGGCTAACCAAAATACATCCTGCTCCTGAACCTTCGCTAGACTTAGACCCATCAAAATATAGTGACCAAAATAAAGAATTATCAATAATTTTATTTACGGTTTCCTCAGTAACATTAAAACATCTTGACCTATCTGTTTGTGAAAAATTTTCAATCTGAGATGTAAAATTGTTTACTGAGAAAGGAGATGGTTGGGCGGTGAAGTTGCCAAAGAATGATTCAGATGAATAATTCCCCAAGATATTGTTACTAAATGCTATTGGTTGATTCTCCTATTCAAATTCTGTAACAGTATGGGTCATATGTTTTTCCCGATTGATTTTTATTTGATTTGGCTTTCCCTTGTAGGGTAGCCACATATGGGACCAATCGGTAGAAATATACCCATGGAGCTTCTTAGACCAATCCCTACTCAAGATTAAACCATAAAACTCAGGTATATCAGCGATTAAGATATCAATTCTTTGAACTACTCATGGATCAGCTGATAACCTGATAGTTACAAAGTTAATTTCCCCTAAAACCTAGACTTTGGTTCTATCTAACTACACAATGTGAATTGCGGACTTTTGGGGCTCAATGTTCAGTTTGGAACAAACTGAAGCTGGCATTATATTAGAGGATGCCCCTGAGTCAATCAAACAATTGTGTAGATTTCGATTATAAATCTCGTAGGTTAAGAGGAAAGGAGGAGTATGGGAATTTGATCTGTCTCCAATCAGAATCGTATCAGTAGCTTGAATCCTACCAGAAGGTGGTTGACCTGAATCAATTGTAGCTTTAGCACTAGGAAGAGGTGAAGAAGGAACGACATTCAATTCCTTGAGAATCAATTTATGCTGTTGTTTTAGTTTGCTAAGTTCAAACATGGTAATGTTTGCCTTAGTCTTCTTCATATCATCAACAATATTGTAATCCATTGAATCCGATACTACCAACGTTTTAGATGTTGAAGGTATATTTGAGGATGAAGGTTGGTTTTGCGGTACTGTTGCAGCTGGCTTCTTTGTGGATACCTTTTCCTTTGTAGTAGTAGCACCTGCACTTCTTTTCTTTGAACTTGCCTGGACAGGTTCAGGGGCACCTTTACTCCTAGTAGTCACAGGAAAAGCTTCTTGTTCATTTTCTGTATCGGAGTTAGGTAATATGAAGTCCCACATTCCATGGCATTCAACAACTTCCTCTTCTTCATCAGTTGGTGAAATTGTTTCATCTTCTTCTTCTTCTTCAGGATCTGAATCTGCATTAGATATAACATTTGGTGGTTTTGATTCGGTTTTCTTGAAATTTCTAAAGGGCCTTTTTGTTGAGGTTTCCGCTACTTGTTTTTTGATTTCAACCATTTCATTTGACAAAGTCTTGAGGACCTTTTGTAGACCCTCCATATCATATGGATCTTTAGGGGTTTTCTTCTTTGAATCATCTTTAAAAGAAACTTTTTTGGATTTTCTATCTTCAAGAGTAGCTTTCTTTTCTAGAGCATTAATACATTTCTCCACAGTAAGTGCTTCTTTCATGTTTTCAGCTAAAGTTGGTTTTCTGGCCCTGTCTACGAAGATAGCTATATTGGCAGGTAGGGCAGTTATATACCATTCACTTCTGATTTTCTCACTTGGTTTGGAGGCCATTGGGATCTTATTCAAGAGTTTATTGAATCGCGAATTGAATTCTTTAATCGGTTCCCTATGCTCTATCCTAAGATTGGAGAGATCATTAATTAATGTGGCTAAAGATCTATCATCACCATACTTAGTAAGAAACTGCTCTTGGCAAATGTTCCAACTGGTAATGGATCCAGAGGGCAGGGAAAAATACCAAGATCCCGCCGATCCTTGCAAAGTATAAGGGAAAAGCCTAACGAAAACATTTTCCTCTGTTACTCTCAAATTAACTGATAACATGAAGTTATTAATATGTTCTTCAGCTTGTATTTCGTCATCTGGGTTAAACTTGGGTAGCCATTTTTCAAGAGCATCAGGCAATGCATGTAATGGTGCAGGCATATTGACCACACCAGGTCTATTCCATGGATTTTCCATTGAAACACCAGTAGTGGATGAGATTGTTGATGAAATTCCAGATGTTTGGGAAGGAATTGATATTGAGGATTGAGCTGGTTGGGATGTTGAAGTTCCTAATCCCTAATGAACAACAATATGTAATGAGGGAGTGGATGGTTGACTTCGCACTGGGGAAGATGAGATGGAGGATGTGGATGAAAATGCTTCACTGTCAGATCCTTCAGTGTTCTTCTTTGCCCTTTTCCTTTTAGGTAAGGGCAGCTCAGTAGGTTCAATACCGAGCTTTCCGCTCTGAAGTCTAGTGAGAGGATGAGGTAGATTGAATTGCGAAGTCTCACTACTTTGAGATACCTCAAATTTCTGTGGTGATATCAAGAAGCCTTGAAGTTTATAGATGAGTAACTAAACTTCAGGGGACTCAGGACTTAATCGTTCTGGAGTATTGTGGGTTTTAGCAGTGGTAGTTGATTCCTCTTCTTCTTGCTTGGATACTGGAGAACCAGCATGCAATTGGGAAGTAAGAGGTGATGTGGAGGGAGATTTACTCTCAGAATGGTTTGTAGATTTGGGTTTTCTTGCCATTCACAGTTCATGCCCTCCTTCTAGCGCCAAAAATGTTGATTCCCTGAAAATTGTTGCATCAACATCAGGGGATAACCACCCGGTCCGGACCTTAATACAGCTCCTTTTCCGTTTGGGATGGTGGCTCCGACTGGATATAATGGGACCAGTTTCCCAGTAATAAAAAGGGGATGGATGAGTGATTGGTTTTATAATAAATGATAATGAATGGATGACTTAATCTAAAAAGCGAAAATACAAATGACTATTCTATCCCAGGAAGCTTCTATTCTTAAGTGCAACGATTGATGATCTCTGTTCATCAATAGGCATATAGATGACTCTATTTAATAAGCATAGACATTCATTCACATAATAATTGCTTTGTTCAAATAGTTGAAAAAAGTAATTAATAAAACATTGTTACACTTATCTTTTTGTATTACTGATACATGTATGATTAGAAGAAAAGCATGCTATAAACATCCAATAGTGGAAAGTATAAAGAATGCTGTTAAGACACATGTATATATTCAATAATAACAAGAGTGATCACATAACAATTAACATAAAAAGAATGAATTCAGACATAGATAGTAGTACCATATGAGCTTCAAATCATTCCCAACATCATTCGCAATTCGAATTCCTTCTTCCGACTCAGAAATTCTTTTAAATAAAGGCAGTGGTGCACTTCCACATAAAAGCTTCGTTATCAAAATTGGAATAATTGGCCAAGTCTTTATAAAAAAATATATACCTGAAGTACAATAGTGCAACTTCAGGTTTAGGTCATATACAAAAACTTACGACCCTTTCCAATGCATTGAAAGGGTCTATAAATACTTGATTAAACTAACTAACTACAAAATTAAAATTCTACTTAATTGGTACAACTTGATCTTTAATATCTTCCTCATAGCAATCTAGTAGTCGGCAGCATGATTCATCACTTTGGCTGTTTTCCTTTCGACCTGAGTTGGCATATTGCTAGCATTGGTTCCACTTCTTGAGGGCGGCTGAGACGAGAATTGAGTTGAGCAGCATAGGTGGCATCTTGTGTATCGAAAATGATACACCTGATTGCATCTGTTAGGCACTTGAGGGCGGCTCTCTGGCTGTATGTGTTACAGGGAAAAGTGTCTATTTAGAATTTCTCTATCCCACTAAGGTGTGACAGCTGCCTTAGAAACAAATAGAGAAAAACTACTTTTGTTTTTCCTTTATGAATTATAGATAGAGAGGAACAAAAAGACCAACATCTGTCTTGCGCTAATCCTTTGATTTGATCCCTCTCTTCTTTGATAGTCCTCAGCTACTTGCTCCCTTGCACGCCCAGCTTCACAAAGTACCTGTAAGATCACAAAAGCATAGAACTATACAAAGACATGGATCTATAATCATAAACAATCTAGGATCAGATGTAAATTGACCATACAAATGTAACAAGCATCAATGATACAAAAGCATGGAGGAAAACTCAAATAGATTTTATTGATAAACAAGAAAAGATCCAGGAGGAGTTACAACCAGTTGTTCCGACCCAGCATCAACCTCCCAGCAAAGAAGCCCCTCTTCACCTCAAACAAAGCTTAGATCACCCAACAATCTGATGCTTGTCTCTAGAAAGCAACAACAATTCCTTACAATATGCAAAATTCCAGCCTCTGGATCTCTGGGATGAGGGATCCATACATAGATATCTGTAAGGGGGATGAGTCAGCTTGTGATTTGATTAGTGTCTTCTCTCTGATAGTTCTTGCTTCCACTTGGAGACTGAAGGCCTCTTACTCATCCTTGGTCGAATTCAGTGAGGCAAGTGTCACAGGAGAAGATTCTGGAAGCTTCCATTGCCTCTCCACCTCGCGGAATGACACTGCCATTTGTCATTTCTCGCCCATCGCATCCCACAGAAGGGAATTTTGAAATGCAATGCACCCCTACAATGTATTTAGGTGAGATGCAACGCACTTAGCCAGTGGAGCAGCTGCAATGATCCTGTTTTGACCAATTCTGAGTAGTTTCTCATGGAGAACTTCTGGGAGAAGCTGTAATTTGTTGACCTTGTTCCTTTAGGGGTTAGAACAACACTTTTAGGGACTTAGGAGTCCTTGATTTATGGACATTTCATGCTTGGGGTTGTAGGGCCCAAAAATGTCTATAACAGTTGCCCCCTAAAGTATGAGGCCGTTAACCTTTCGGTGTCGGGTGAAATGCTTTATTATGAGGATCCGAAGTTCTTTCAATGCTGGGAGGAGACCTGTAATAAGATACAATACAATACATTATCTTCATACTATTTTCATGATCTAGCTGAGGCAGGCATTCCCATGCTCAGCTTTATAAATTCATTTTCATGTACATAGGACAGACAATCGTCTGAGTGTAGACTGATGATTCTGGTAGAGCCATCATCCTTTTGAGTGGATGATTATCTGTGCAGCAACGATGTACATTTAATGTCTTTATTTCCCTGAATATATATCGCAGCCCGGATGGATGAAACTAGATCCGGGGTCTTCAATCTTGTCCGATCTTCACTCGAAGTACAAGTTGATCCATGTGAGAAATGTTCTAAAGTCGAACATGGAAAGACATCGCTTGATTACCAGTCAATGATGTAAACTGTTAACAAGCGCGAGAGGAATTGCTGATAATGATAATGACCCTCAAGGTACTGCAGTACAATTCACGTGGTGTGAATAAAGGACTTGGCGTCGAACACCACGCAAAATCTTTCGGTCGAAGGTCATTGATGTAAACCTGTCGCCGGAAGTGAGAAACTTGCCATTGAGGCATGCAAGCTTCAAAGTACTGAATGGGGTGTTCCTAGATCAACTTCTTGGATAATGAGCTGATGTCGACAAGAAGTGATCCGTCACAGGAGGGCCTTAATGAATCCCACATCAATGACATGGAACGGAGCAACCGATTTTAATGGAGGTGAAAACGGTCTGGTGATATAAGGTTCAGGGTGGTGGTCATGAAAGAATGGAGTATAATGTATGGTAGTGGGTGAGACACAGGTGAATTCTCTGAATGACTTCTCTTGAACATATCGGCGACACTGATGTGATGGATTGGTAGCATTAACCCCAAATGTGGATGGTATGGCGTGACCATGGTGATGTGACCCGTGAATGAAACAACCCAACCTGACTCGGACACGGAGTGGAAGTGTCATGTTCAAGAGCGACTTGCTACCAACAAAGTTTCTTTGAGTTTTCTTCCCAATTTTCCCCAGTCATTGCTGACCAGTACCTCTTTATTTTTGTCAAGCTTGAGGAGGATAACATATGCTTGTTCTATAATTTTCCCTTCGGGCAAACCCATCGCTATGTTTTAACAAGCCTAGCGATAGTGAAACTCATTCTCGTCTATGGACAAGTTTGTCGCTTTTAATCTTTTTAATGAGTTTAACGACAAAGATAACTAGGTCCTTTTCAATTTTAGAGAGTTTGAAAAGGAACGTAAAGGTAACTCCAAAATTCCTTTTTCGTCATCTAATCCCTTAAGCCCGAAAAAGTATAAAACAATACAGAAGGGATGAATTTTCGATACTTTTAACGAGCCAAAAAAACAAGCGCTCGATCTTTTTGTGTAATAATCCCTCAGGTCCAAAAAGATTAAAATCTAGAGGAGGGATAGCACTTCCTGTCCCTTTAACGAGCTATAGAGGCCAATGGCTTGACAATCTTTTCATATTTTACGAGTCAGTTGAAAAGAGCTTAAAGGAGACTCGTCTTTTGAGGAACGAGTGATAAAACGGGTAGCAGTTGATTCCAGGTAAGGTTTGGAATTTTCCAATCACGGCAGTGTCACAAGGATGGCTAGTGAAATCACTCTTCGCAGCTGTTCCTCAAAATGGGTAAACAATCAAATGGAGGTGAATGATCGGCCAATGAAAAAGTGGAGGTGACGGTGCAAACACGACCAAGGCTTTAACGGCTGAAGTACTACATTCACGATGGTTATTTATCGGGGAATAGTTCATTTTTTAACGAGCTTAAACATGGGTGGAAACATTTTCTCATGTCTTATGTTTATTTTTTAACGAGCTTGAACTATGTGCTAAAACTGATCGATTAATCCAGTCGTGTGACAAGAATGTCTCATATAAAACGGCAAATTTTAGAGTTTTTCCCCTCATCCTTCCTTTATGCAAGTTAGGAGACGACCAATCCTACGAGTTTAAAGGGTTAGAGGTCCTAAAAATTTAAAAAATAAATAATTGCTCTTCGCTTGCACTCGAAAAGGTTTGCATGCCCCCAGGTATAAAACAGAGTTTCAAGGTTACACCTTCTTTAGTCCGTTAAAACATTTGTTCTACCGAGAGAGGCCTACCTCTTACAGGTTACCAAAGATTGTCCTATTCACAGCGCAAACAAAACACATCCTCGGCGATGTCTACCGAAATAGACAAAGGTGAGTGAAGGAGGCTACTCCACTCACATAACTTTGACAAGAGAATCTTGTTCTAGAATAACCCCCTCTTCCAATCACGGACGGGGGTATAGACTAGTCATATTGTCTCGCGGAAACCTACCCTATACCCGAAGTTTTCCTGCTGAAGCAGACCAGGGTGCATGCCCCCTGGGTTTCAGTCATGTACCCCCGAATCACTCGCGCTCATCGGGAGGACGAACTGGAGATTGAGACATTTCTTGCGTGAAAAGACCATTCAGGGATGGTATATGACTATTTGCTCTGTATGATCCGGGAAATGAAAGCTGGTCCACGAGCTTGACCACTCTTCCTTCGTGCGGAAAACACATTACTCTAAAGAGTGAGGAGACAATTGCTCCCATGTGATAAATATAGTATCATCCAAGGAGTAGATTGTAATATAGGGGTCCTTGAACTACCATTACGTTCATGTGAACGGTTTTCCCTCTCAATGTTATGGGCACATTTGGAAGGATCCCTAACGGTCGACTGGTTCCTTTATCAAAGCCTGTCAGATTTCTCATCTCAGGCAAAAGCGATGGCAAACCAAGCGCTTTCCAAGCAGTTGAGGAAAGGATACTCACAGATGCCCCCTCATCTATGATGGTACCAGCCATAACCATTATATATATTTGAACAATAATTCGGAATGGTATACTAGCTGGTAAACGGGGTCTGCCTAGTTGATTCCAGTCGAAGGAGACAACTAGGTTGCTTGGAGGTGGGACCGAATAAACGGCCGGGTACGACTCTGACGAACTTCCTTCCCGCGGTAAAGGAATGGGTAGATTGCCCCCATGTTCATTGGAGTCTGTGCTTATGAAAAGAATTTGGACGGTGTCATCCTTGTTCTCTTCAGTGACTGTATCATCTGAAGATGGAACCTCTAAAGGCAAGACCGGTTCAAATGCTGCCTCGACCTTTTGAATTTCGTCTGGTATGGATTCAGATGGTTTATCTTCAATGATAGATGCTTCGGCTGACCACTTGAGCGGGCCAGCCGGGTTTTCAACTAGTGACGAACTCGACAAGAGTTTTTTATATCCAGGAGGAAGTTGTAACGGTGAAGCCGGACGATCATCCAAAACATTTTTAGCTTCGTCTAAGAAGGGACAACGGTGGACGGCGTGATCGCCTTCGCATAGTTTACAAGGAAATCTATATTTTCCTTTTTGTCCTAGGGCTTCACTTTCACTAGTTGATGGTGTGTTTTCAACATGATCATCAGAGGTTGACGACACCGGATTGTGCAAATGAGGAGACCATTCCCTTAAGATCCGAGGGATGCAAGGACAATCTCTGTGATAGTGGTCTGCAAATGACACATGGCGATTTAGGCCTGGTCAGTGCAGTGTGTGGATTTTGGCTAGACGACACTCGTTTGCCCCCATTTGCTTTTGGCTCCTTCTTCTTCTTCTCTTTCTTCTTCTTTTCCTTCTTCTCCTTAGGCACTTGACTTTTGGCTTTACCAGCCCCATCAAGCGAAGAGGAAGGAGGAGAGGAAGAATTAGAGGAAGTAGAAGGTTGGTGGGTAACTCTGGACTCGTCTATTTGCTGATTTGATTGTTCAGGAATAGTGGTGTTCTGAACGACAGAGGTTGAGAAGAGCCATACAGGAAAACCAATTGTCAGTCCTGGAAGCGACAATGTGGCCATATGGGGTGAACCAACATCTCCCCAAGAGGAGAAGGGACTAGGGTTTCCTCCGAGGGGAATTCCTTGGTTGGTGGACTCCATTTTCTCAACCCAAGATCAACGTAGGAAAGGGGTAATGAATATTCCATTTAAAATAAATTTTAGACGCTTTGACACAACTTGTTTTTTCAGTTTTTAAGAGTCGAGAAAAAACAAAAGATGACTCTAGTCTCCTTCGATTTTTAATGAGCCTGAAGTGACAAGTGCTCAGATGGACCTTTTCCGTTAAGGAGTCTGAAAAGGAATGAAAGGGATTGCTCTGGAAATCTAGGTAGAGGGAGTACCAAACCAATCGCAAAACTGCATAACACTTTTTATGCTACGACAGTCAATCTTCTCGAATGTTGTGTTTAGTGCATTGCGATCGATAGGGCGGCAGACACAGCTTCCTAGGGATAAAGGATTATGTTGGGTCCCTATAATACTAGTGATTACCCCATTACTATTGTAGTTATACCCCTTATTTATATTGTTGTGCCCCTATTACCCCCATATTGTTATTTCTGTGCCCCTTAGAATCCCTCTATTGTTATTTTTGTGGCTTTTTATTATTATTGTTAGGTCGGCTGGATTATATTGTGACTCCTTAGACTCCTATATATAGAAAGGAGGTTTTGTCATTTGTATCATCCAAGAATTGTTCATTTATGTAATGTAAAGGAGGTTGCCCCTCGAAGAGGCTGAATTCTAAGGCGTTGATCTATCTTTTCTTGAGCTGGTTTCATAACATTTGGTATCAGAGCTTTGGATTCTAGGGTTTCGCTGCTCCAAACAGGTCATCGTGGAATTTTCGCTATAACTTTTTTTCTGTGATGTTTCAGAAGTAAAAAAAAAAACCCATTTGAGAAGAATTGGCGCTTAACCTTGGGTCCGAATTTCAGAGCTTTTCGCATGACATTTTCGGAGATATGATCTGAGGAAGTTGGCCTTTTTGCAGACTCCTGAATTACATTCAAAACAGGTGACCTGGGGAAAATCGTCATAACTCTCTCTCTGAGGATCGGATTGAAAGTTCGTAAAAAGGTAAAGAAAGAGGACAGATTGTAGTTTCTTGTATGTGTGTTTCATATTCAAAGGTTGAAACAGTGACTCGTGGCACGTCGTACAAGTTAACTCTATGGAACCAGTCTAAAAACAAGTCACTGTGGGAGATTTTACATAACTCTTCCTTGGAGAATCCAATTTGGCTCAGACTTGTGGCATTAGAAAGAGGACACAGAAGGCTACTACATGTAGCAATTTTAGAACTGGATGATCCAAAATTACAGAGATACATCAGATTCAATATCAGGCTTCTATGAAGTGAAAAAAGGTGTGTAGTTTTTTTTTTTTTTAATTTTTGTGTAAGCTTGGTTTAACGGAATTCAAAAGGCATAGTAAAGCATTATTATCGGTAACTGATGCCCCAAGGAAAGAAAATGCAAACACCTAGTAAGGAACCTGAAAGCTCTAGCATGACTCATGAAGAAGAAGAAGAAATGCTACATGATATATCAAAATTACAAGAACAAGTGAAACAAATGTCACGCTCACAAAAGCTAACAGAAGCTAAGATAAGTGGCGTGGAATCTAAGATAAAGGGCATGGAAGCTAAGATGGATGATTCGAAGACAGATTTGAAGAGAGACATGGCATATTTGAAGATAGATTTGAAGACAGATATGGAAGAATTGAAGAAGTTGCTACAAGAAAGGGTCACTAATGGTGAAAAGGTAGTAAAGGAAACTCATGATGAGAACAAAAGAAATGTTAATCATGATTCCATAGACGCTAATGTTGGATCGAAGAATCACCATATTCCAAAAATCGATATGAGGAAGTTTGATGGCAAGGATCCCGCCACATGGATATTACAGATGGAGCAATTCTTCGATCTCAATAATGTGCAAAACGCACAAAAGGTACGTATGGCAACTGTATATTTGGAACCAAATCAGTTTGTATGGTATCAATGGCTTTGCTCTCGTAAACAATTTATCACTTGGGCAATTTTTACGGAAGAATTGATAGCACATTATGAAGATACAAAAAGCAACACTTTTTTTAGCCAATTGATAAGTCTCAAACAAAAGGGTTCAGTAATGGAGCACATTGAGGAGTTCCAAAAATTGAACATAAGGGTAAAAGATATTCCAGAGGAGCATAGGATTGATGTGTTCATAGGGTCTTTAAAGGATAATATCCAACATGATGTTCGCCTTTGGGAACCTGATTCATTAGAGAAGGCATTCAGGTTAGCAAGAAAAATGGAAAGCAAAATTATGGCAACCAGGAAGCATACCACTCACAACTATAAAGACGAAGTGTTGTTGCCCCTAGTCTTCCACAACCTATAAGGTTGACACCACAACAATTGGAAGAAAAAAGAGCAAAAGGGCTTTGTTACAGTTGTGATAGCAAATACACTAAAGGTCATAAGTGTGCTGAGAAGAAATTATTCTACATAGATTGTGAAGAGGAAGAAGAAAAGGAGCAAGAAAGGTCAAAAGAAGAAGATATACTCCAGGAACAAAGCCTAGATGAAGAACAAATAAATCTGACCATATCTTGTAATGCATTGGCGGGAATTACCACTCCTCAAACCATCAAGATAGAAGGACAAATCAAGAAGAAAAAGGTAATAGTGTTGATTGATTCAGGAAGCACCCACAATTTTATTCATTGTAGGGTAGCAAAAGAATTGAATTGCTTCCTATATCCAGCACCAGAGTGTCAAGTGATGATTGCAAATGGAGGAACAATAAATTGCTCTGGAAAGTGCCATAATATCAAGCTATCCATGGGAGAATATGTATTGACTAGCCCAATGCTTTCCATTCCAATGGGAGGTGCGGATGTTGTACTAGGAGTCCAATGGCTACAATCCTTGGGTACAATAGCTTTTAATTTTCAAGAACTTTTCATAAAATTTTCTACGGAAGGAAAGGAAGTTGAATTAAGGGGTATTGCAGGGAAACCAGGAAAGATAATCAGCTCTAATGGTATGACAAAGCTTCTAAAAAAGGAGCAAAGAGGTGTAATTGCACAATTATGTTCGCTAGATGTTTCCACATTGGAATCATCTATTTCTCCAGATCTCCAAAAAGTCCTGGACAATCATTCCAAGGTATTTGAGACTCCCAAGGGTCTCCCACCTATGCGTGATCATGATCATGCTATTCATCTGATTCCAGGAAGTGTTCCTCCAAACATCAGGCCGTACAGATATCCATATGTCCAAAAAAGTGAAATTGAACGTATGGTTGCAGAAATGCTAGAGGCTGGTATAATTCAACCGAGTCAAAGTTCTTTCTCAGCTCCAGTAGTATTGGTGCACAAGAAGGATGGATCATGGCGCATGTGTCCAGATTATAGGGAGCTCAACAAGCTCACTATTAAAGATAAGTTCCCCATTCCTGTTATTGATGAATTACTGGATGAATTGCATGGATCAATTTACTTCACCAAGTTGGATCTTCGTTCGGGATATCATCAAATCAGAATGAAGACTGAAGACATTCCGAAAACGACATTTAGAACTCATGAGGGTCATTATGAATTTTTGGTCATGCCTTTTGGCCTTACCAATGCACCTTCAACATTTCAAGGTTTGATGAATTCAATTTTCAAACCATTCCTTAGAAAATTTGTGTTAGTATTTTTTGATGATATACTAATCTACAACAAGTCTTGGAAGGATCATGTTGAACATGTTGACAGGGTGCTACAACTATTGGAGGAGAAACAATTATATGCAAAAAGATCCAAATGTTTCTTTGGAGTCCAGGAGGTGGAATATTTGGGTCATATTGTATCTCATGAAGGAGTTAAGGTAGACCCTAGCAAAATTAAAGCCATTAAGGAATGGAAAATCCCCACATCCATAAAGCATCTGCGAGGATTTCTTGGGTTGACAGGGTATTATCGCAAGTTTGTTAAGAATTATGGGAGAATAGCAGCACCTCTAACAACATTATTGAAGAAAGATTCATTTTCATGGACTCTGGAAGCAACAAAGGCCTTTGAACATCTTAAAGAGGCAATGTGCCAAGCACCGGTCTTAGCTACACCGGACTTCACAAAAACCTTTATTGTGGAATGTGATGCTTCAGGAAATGGAATTGGTGTTGTTCTAATGCAAGATGAAAGACCCATTGCTTTTGAAAGTCGTCCAATCAAGGGAAAGTTTTTAAGCAAAGCTATTTATGAGAAGGAAATGTTGGCAATACTCCATGCACTTAAGAAATGGCGACCCTACCTAATGGGAAGACACTTCAAGGTAAAAACGGATCATGATAGCCTTAAATACTTTTTAGAACAAAGATTATCCTCTGAAGAGCAAAAAAAGTGGGTCACAAAGATGTTGGGTTATGACTTTGAAATCATCTACAAAAAAGGGAAGCAAAATGTGGTGGCAGATGCACTCTCAAGAAAGGATGAGGATGTGGAAGCATTGTTGTGTGCCATTTCTATTATCCAACCAGATTGGATAAACGAAGCAAGGGAGGAATGGAAGAATGACGAAGAAGTGTGGGCACTTATTCGAAAGCTACAACAAGATTCCAGTACTTCTGATACATTTAGCTGGCAAAATGATTCGTTATGGTACAAAGATCGCTTATACCTCTGTAAGAATTCCCAGCTAAAACAAAAGATTCTTATGGAATTGCACACTTCTCCCTTAGGAGGGCACTCAGGATTTTTAAAAACTTACCACAGGGTTAAGAAGGAATTTTTTTGGGATGGCCTTAAATCAGATATTCAAAAGTTTGTGGCGGAATGTTTGGTTTGCCAGCAAAATAAAGTTGAAACAATTAAGACACCGGGTCTATTACAACCTTTATCCATTCCAAGCCAACGTTGGGAGGAGGTTTCAATGGATTTTATCACAGGTTTACCCAAGTCTGAGGGAAAGAGTGTCATCATGGTGGTAGTTGACAGACTTACCAAGTATGCACACTTTTGTGCATTATCACATCCATTTAAAGCCAGTACAGTTTCTACTGCATTTATGGAAACAGTTCAAAAGCTACATGGAAACCCAAAGATTATTGTAAGTGACAGAGATCCCATTTTCACTGGAAATTTTTGGACAGAATTATTTTCTTGTCTTGGTACTCAGTTAGCTCATAGCTCATCTTATCATCCTCAATCTGATGGGCAAACTGAGATAGTAAACAAATGTTTGGAAGGATATCTTCGTTGCTTTGTATCTGATAAACAGACACAATGGGTCAAATGGTTGCCTCTGGCTGAATGGTGGTATAACACTTCCTTCCATACAACAACAAAAATGACCCCATTTATGGCACTTTATGGGTATCAACCACCATCCATCACATCATATTTAAGAGAAAATTCTAAGGTTCAGGCAGTGGAACATCACATCGAACATCAACAACAAGTCCTCCAACTCTTAAAGGATAACCTCGTGTTGGCACAAAATAGAATGAAACAACAGGCAGATCAACATCGCAGTGAAAGAAGTTTTGATGTAGGTGATTGGGTATTCCTACGGCTACAACCATATAAGAAAATGTCCCTAAAGCAAGCTAAGAAGGATAATAAATTATCACCAAAGTATTATGGTCCGTACAAGGTGTTGCAAAAGATTGGTACTATGGCATACAAATTGGAGCTTCCTGCAGCTTCTCGATTGCACCCAGTTTTCCATGTTTCATGTTTAAAGAAGGTTATAGGTGACAAGCTCCCAATTCAAACAATATTGCCAGAACTTGGTGAGGAAGGAAAAATTATATTGGAACCGGAAGCAGTCATAGAAACAAGAACTCGACAACTACGAAATCGATCAATTTCAGAGTATCTTATCAAGTGGAAGAACTTATCCGCTGAAGATTCCACATGGGAGGATGAGAATTTTATGCAGAAGTATCCAGAACTACTCAAGCGTTGAGGACAACACTTTTTTGAAGGAGAGGGGCATGTTGGGTCCCTATAATACTAGTGATTACCCCATTACTATTGTAGTTATACCCCTTATTTATTGTTGTGCCCCTATTACCCCCATATTGTTATTTCTGTGCCCCTTAGAATCCCTCTATTATTATTTTTGTGGCTTTATATTATTATTGTTAGGTCGGCTGGATTATATTGTGACTCCTTAGACTCCTATATATAGAAAGGAGGTTTTGTCATTTGTATCATCCAAGAATTGTTCATTTATGTAATGTAAAGGAGGTTGCCCCCTCGAAGAGGCTGAATTCTAAGGCATTGATCTATCTTTTCTCAACCCAAGATCAACGTAGGAAAGGGGTAATGAATATTCTGTTTAAAATAAATTTTAGACGCTTTGACACAACTTGTTTTTTCGTTTTTTAAGAGTCGAGAAAAAACAAAAGATGACTCTAGTCTCCTTCGATTTTTAATGAGCCTGAAGTGACAAGTGCTTAGATGGACCTTTTCCGTTAAGGAGTCTGAAAAGGAACGAAAGGGACTTCTCTGGAAATCTAGGTAGAGGGAGTACCAAACCAATTGCAAAACTGCATAATACTTTTTACGCTACGGCAGTCAATCTTCCCGAATGCTGTGTTTAGTGCATTGCGATCGATAGGGCGGCAGACACAGCTTCCTAGGGATAAAGGATTAAACCTGTTGGGGTCTCCCAAAATATACTCGACGATACGTGGGAGCACAAGTCCGTACTGGCACTTATCATCTCAAAATGGAGGAATCACCCAACCATCAGTGAGAACAACAGTTACTAGGCTTTACGACGCCGGAATACGTCTCTAGCCTAGACTTCTAAATGTTGTGCGTTAAGTTCCAAAGCCTAGTAATGGAAGAATGACGAAGAAGTGTGGGCACTTATTCGAAAGCTACAACAAGATTCCAGTACTTCTGATACATTTAGCTGGCAAAATGATTCGTTATGGTACAAAGATCGCTTATACCTCTGTAAGAATTCCTAGCTAAAACAAAAGATTCTTATGGAATTGCACACTTCTCCCTTAGGAGGGCACTCAGGATTTTTAAAAACTTACCATAGGGTTAAGAAGGAATTTTTTTGGGATGGCCTTAAATAAGATATTCAAAAGTTTGTGGCGGAATGTTTGGTTTGCCAGCAAAATAAAGTTGAAACAATTAAGACACCGGGTCTATTACAACCTTTATCCATTCCAAGCCAACGTTGGGAGGAGGTTTCAATGGATTTTATCACATGTTTACCCAAGTCTGAGGGAAAGAGTGTCATCATGGTGGTAGTTGACAGACTTACCAAGTATGCACACTTTTATGCATTATCACATCCATTTAAAGCTAGTACAGTTTCTACTGCATTTATGGAAACAGTTCAAAAGCTACATGGAAACCCAAAGATTATTGTAAGTGACAGAGATCCCATTTTCACTGGAAATTTTTGGACAGAATTATTTTCTTGTCTTGGTACTCAGTTAGCTCATAGCTCATCTTATCATCCTCAATATGATGGGCAAACTGAGATAGTAAACAAATGTTTGGAAGGATATCTTAGTTGCTTTGTATCTGATAAACAGACACAATGGGTCAAATGGTTGCCTCTGGCTGAATGGTGGTATAACACTTCCTTCCATACAGCAACAAAAATTACCCCATTTATGGCACTTTATGGGTATCAACCACCATCCATCACATCATATTTAAGAGAAAATTCTAAGGTTCAGACAGTGGAACATCGCATCGAACACCAACAACAAGTCCTCCAACTCTTAAAGGATAACCTCATGTTGGCACAAAATAGAATGAAACAACAGGCAGATCAACATCGCAGTGAAAGAAGTTTTGATGTAGGTGATTCGGTATTCCTACGGCTACAACCATATAAGAAAATGTCCCTAAAGCAAGCTAACAAGGATAATAAATTATCACCAAAGTATTATGGTTCGTACAAGGTGTTGCAAAAGATTGGTACTATGGCATACAAATTGGAGCTTCCTGCAGATTCTCGATTGCACCCAGTCTTCCATGTTTCATGTTTACAGAAGGTTATAGGTGACAAGCTCCCAATTCAAACAATATTGCCAGAACTTGATGAGGAAGGAAAAATTATATTGGAACCGGAAGCAGTCACAGAAACAAGAACTCGACAGCTACGAAATCGATCAATTTCAGAGTATCTTATCAAGTGGAAGAACTTATCCGCTGAAGATTCCACATGGGAGGATGAGAATTTTATGCAGAAGTATCCAGAACTACTCAAGCGTTGAGGGCAACACTTTTTTAAAGGAGAGGGGCATGTTGGGTCCCTATAATACTAGTGATTACCCCATTACTATTGTAGTTATACCCCTTATTTACATTGTTGTGCCCCTATTACCCCCATATTGTTATTTCTGTGCCCCTTAGAATCCCTCTATTATTATTTTTGTGGCTTTATATTATTATTGTTAGGTCGGTTGGATTATATTGTGACTCCTTAGACTCCTATATATAGAAAGGAGGTTTTGTCATTTGTATCATCCAAGAATTGTTCATTTATGTAATGTAAAGGAGGTTGCCCCCTCGAAGAGGCTGAATTCTAAGGCATTGATCTATCTTTTCTCAACCCAAGATCAACGTAGGAAAGGGGTAATGAATATTCTGTTTAAAATAAATTTTAGACGCTTTGACAAAACTTGTTTTTTCGGTTTTTAAGAGTCGAGAAAAAACAAAAGATGACTCTAGTCTCCTTCGATTTTTAATGAGCCTGAAGTGACAAGTGCTTAGATGGACCTTTTCCGTTAAGGAGTCTGAAAAGGAACGAAAGGGACTGCTCTGGAAATCTAGGTAGAGGGAGTACCAAACCAATCGCAAAACTGCATAATACTTTTTACGCTACGGCAGTCAATCTTCCCGAATGCTGTGTTTAGTGCATTGCGATCGATAGGGCGGCAGACACAGCTTCCTAGGGATAAAGGATTAAACCTGTTGGGGTCTCCCAAAATATACTCGACGATACGTGGGAGCACAAGTCCGTACTGGCACTTATCGTCTCAAAATGGAGGAATCACCCAACCATCAGTGAGAACAACAGTTACTAGGCTTTACGACGCCGGAATACGTCTCTAGCCTAGACTTCTAAATGTTGTGCGTTAAGTTCCAAAGCGTTGTTAGATTCATTGAGTTTATTTTAAGTTGATTTTGTTTATGAAGTTTGCCTTTTGGGTTCACCACGAGATGTAGATGTAATTCCTAAAATGAAATCTAAGATGATAAACAAACTTTTTATCTCTTTTATGCAATGAAAATCCTAACTACTAGGGAAAAGAAAGATAAAATCTTTTCACAAAGAGCAAAAAGCACACTCTAAATGCACTTTCCTAAATCAAGCCAATCAGACTGTCTATATGCAAATGCACATGCATGTATTTGTTTTTCGACTTTCTTAGTATATGGATGCTAAAAAGAAAGTTGATGCACAAATCTGAATTTCTTTTCAAGCGACAAATATCAACAAGCTTCTTTTCGAAATCAAAAAATGGAGACGATTACAACACCTTACGATTTTGAAATGAATACTTGTTCTTGGCACTAGAAAAATTACAAATTCAGACCAAAAGAAATAGTAATAGGATAATCGACCATCAACAGCAATCAAACTTTTTCCTACGATCGAAATCGACACTTGCGATAGATTCAAATCAAAGGACGACGGCACGACTATGCTACTTTTACAAAGGAGAACTGTAAATGACTCAACAAACACACAAAAACATCTATAGTTCTTTTGTACAAAGGAGGCGGAATAAAAAAAAGGAAAAGGAGTTTCAAACAGACATATACTGATTACAGGCAGCAAAATTCAGGAATAGAACTGGAAATAATGAACCACAGAAGCCACAACTGCACAGAGCTAGTCTGATCAGCGCACCTGCAACACAGAGAATCTGAAATGCAGCGTAGGTTGTCCACTCGGGAAGTGCGCTGAATTTCAGAATCTCTGAACAGTACCTGCGCTGGGCCAGAAACGAGACTCTGTTCGGGTTCCGTGTCACAGTTTGTAGTTCAGTTCTTGGGTTTTGGCCGAGAAAAAAGCAATCAGTAATTCAACAATCAGGGGTAGATCTAAGGAGGATCTAAGAGCTATCACAAGGGCAATCAGATAGTTTGTGAATCAGTTGTTTAAATCATAAATAGATCCAGTGGATGGATTGAAGCAGCAATTATATACTTTGCATTTGTTATGACAAATGCAATTCGAATGCTACTTGTAAGTTTATGAAATAGACAACAAGGAATGATAAACAAACAAAATAATTAGCTCCCCAGTGGAGTCGCCATTTTGTTACAAGGAAAAGTGTCTATTTAGAACTACTCTATCCCACTAAGGTGTGACAGCTACCTTAGAAACAAATAGAGAAAAACTACTTTTGTTTTTCCTTTATGAATTATAGATAGAGAGGAACAGAAAGACCAACCTCTGTCTTGCGCTAATCCTTAGATTCGATCCCTCTCTTCTTTGATAGTCCTCAGCTACCTGCTCCCTTGCATGCCCAGCTTCACAAAGTACCTGTAAGATCACAGAAGCATAGCACTATACAAAGACATGGATCTATAATCATAAACAATCTAGGATCAAATGTAAATTGACCATACAAATGTAACAAGCGTCAATGATACAAAAGCATGGAGGGAAACTCAAATAGCTTTTATTGATAAACAAGAAAAGATCCAGGAGGAGTTACAACCAATTGTTCTGACCCAGCATCAACCTCCCAGCAAAGAAGCCCCTCTTCACCTCAAACAAAGCTTAGATCACCCAACAATCTGATGTTTGTCTCTAGAAACCAACAACAATTCCTTACAATATGCAAAATTCCAGCCTCTGGATCTTTGGGATGAGGGATCCATATATAGATATCTGTAAGGGGGATGAGTAAGCTTGTGATTTGATTAGTGTCTTCTCTCTGATAGTTCTTGCTTCCACTTGGAGACTGAAGGCCTCTTACTCATCCTTGGTCGAATTCAGTGAGGCAAGTGTCACAAGAGAAGATTCTGGAAGCTTCCATTGCCTCTCCACCTCGCGGAATGACACTGCCATTTTTCATTTCTCGCCCATCGCACCCCATAGAAGGGACTTTTGAAATGCAGCACACCCCCACAGTGTATTTAGGTGAGATGCAATGCACTTAGCCAGTGGAGCAGCTGCAATGATCCTGTTTTGACCAATTCTGAGCAGTTTCTCATGGAGAACTTCTAGGAGAAGCTGTAATCTATTGACCTTGTTCCTTTAGGGGTTAGAACAACACTTTTAGGGACTTAGGAGTCCTTGATTTATGGACATTTAATGCTTGGGGTTGTAGGGCCCAAAAATGTCTATAACAGTATGGTTTTACTAGGAACAACCAATAGTTGTCCCAAGTTAAACTGTTAATACCTGCGATCAATCTCCCATTCTTTTCCAGCTCTTGATAACATGATTGCTCCAATGTTTTAGCCGATAGTAATTTACCTGGTGTACATTGAGAGATCATATTAGATAAATAGAGAGTATCATTAATTAATTCAACCAAATTACATGTGGTTAATTTGCATCTAAAAACCGCTCTCTCTGCCTTCATTAACTGGGATTGCCATTCCATAAATAGTATTTCTTTATGGGATTCTAAGATTTTTGGCAAATTTGCTGCTTGTCCCTCGTCAGTGTCCTGCCAATCAAGAAAATTTGTCAAGTTCTCATTGGCCTGCTCTAAGTCTTGTCTAGCATTGACTGATTTATTGATTATTGATGCTGTTATGTCACACAGGGGTTCCACTTGAGCAATTTCCTGACATAATAATCTTATTTGTGTTACCAATGCCTTATTAATCTGTAGTGCTTCTGCTCTGAACTCAACAGGCTGCAGAAGATTCTTTAAATTCTCTATTTGACCTGATAATTGAGCAATTTGCTCATCTTTTGTCTTTACCATCTGTTCATTCATTGCTTTCAATTTTGCTAATGCTTCCGACAGTTCTTTCCGTTTTTGAATTGCACTCTAATCGATCCTTTGTTTTTCTTCATGGAACTGCTTATTCAATTGATTATTTATCTGTTGCTACGTGGACAATTGCTGTTCTAATTGTTCTTCTTTCTGTTGTGCCTCCGATAGCTGCGCTTGTAGCGAAGCGATTGCCTGGTCCTTTTCTTTTAACAGATTACTCACTTCTGATGCCTTGTCCATGGTGGCCGCCGAATAGGCTCCAACATATTGGGACAATTTTGTTAGGTCATCAGAAGGATCGAACTCCTTCCAAACCACATTGGCTGTCATTGTTTGTTCAGGGAACAGGGAAGTTTGATCAATCCTTCTCCTTTACCGCTGTCGCTTTACTACGGCCTTGTGCTTTGGGTTGTAAAAGACATCAAATGGAGGTATATCCTCCACTTGCAAAATTATTTGATCCAAAGGATCTTTGGGAATTATTTCTATGTCTGTAGTATGGGGTAGGCCACTGGTTCCACTTGGAACCTCTTTTGATGTTGTATCCTGTGTATCAGCCACTTTGGATGTATCAGCTTCTTTTGAGCTTTCTAGAATGCTTATGATTGAATCGAATTGCTGCCATTCCTGGAGCAACTTTGGGTCAATCTGGGCATCGACATTCACATTCGTGCTGCTTTGCTCCTTCTCTTTCCTCCGCGCTCCTTCACATATCCTCTCCTTTTCTTTCCTCCGCGCTTCCTCCTGTTCTTTCCTCTGGAGTTCCTCCTGCTCTCTTGTTTGGACTTCTCCAACAATTTCTGATGTAGTAGGAGGTTCGTTGGTAAGTCATTGTTCAGGCTCACTTGACTGTTTCATCGGGGCCATTGCGAACAAATCTAGAGGCAGAGTTTGCAACCTCTGCTCTCTAAGTCTGTTAAATTCGACTAACCCTTTGTCGTGATATATCATTCTAGCTAGCATTTGAACCTGAAATAATGACTCGACCGAGGAGAATAGGTCATCAAACTCATCTTCTTTATGTTCAAATTTAGTGAGTTTTGCCTGTTCAAGTGCATTATAGGCGACTTTGTTTGCATCAAATCGTCTGTTAGGAAGAGTGGCAAGATTCAGTGTATTAATCTTTTCTGCTTCTGTCTCTGCATGTTTATAGTCATGCAGAGGGTAAATGCCACACCTTAGAGGAAAAGGAGGCCAAACCTACTTCTTTTTGTTCCTTAGAGTCTGTGTAACTCCTTCGGATATAAGTTGATATGCTATCTCTCGAGCCAATAGTTTGTCGGGTATATACAAGGGGAGGACATGAGGCCTGGCATGACTACCGAAAACTCTTACATATGTAAATTTTTCTTCTTTGAACCAATTTCCTAAGGTTGTCAAGTCAATCTGTGCTTGTGAGGAATCTTAGGAGCAGGTTTGTCAAAAATTGCATAGTAAATGGGTAACATAAATCCATTGCAAACTTGATATAGGTGGTGTTTATAGTGGGCTTTCCACAACTTTTGGTGGTAGATATGAATGGGCATGGGGTCCTATGGAGTCCATCTCCACCCTAGCATAGGAAATTCAGAGTTAAAACGGAGAGTATCTAAGATGTAGGCACTAAAGTAAAATGGAGGAATGAACCTTTCAGTAACGCGGGATTTGTTTCTGAATTCAAGAACAACTATTACTAACTTATCAGATAATATATTCCCCTATTGCATGCTGCTTCCATTAAAGGTACCATCTCTATAGTGAAGTTTGAGGAATCATGCAACCCCCAAATCCTACACATCATCACTCCGGCATAACAATAAGGAGAACACAAGGAATCGACAGAGTACTTACCCGAGGACTCATGCTTGTGTTTCGCTGGGTTTTGTCTCCAATCTCGTATAGGTGCTGATTCAATGTCATTTTCATCTCTGAACTTCTCCAGAAACGCTTTGTTATACTTCTTCTCTGGTGCGGGCAAATGGTACATTTGTCTCAAATCATCGGGTTGAAACGAGCCGAACACTCTCCCGTCGATAGTGCAAAATGTTCTATTTGTAATTGGGATTTCCTCAATTTCCCATCTTACCACATCTGTGTATGGAAGAATTTTCTCTCGAGCCGCTATCCGGTGTAGGTAAGAATCGGCCAAATCCTTTAGGGTTGCATCAGACTTCCGGGTCGGGTCCTCTGTGGCTTGTACTGATGTTACCTGAGGCTCTTCAACCTCAACTAGATTATAGATGCTCTGCCAAGTAGTTTTACCGAGACCAAGACATGTGGTGTCCGAGATTAATCCCTTTTTACTTGGTCCCAGATCGACAGTGCGTTGTCCTGTTACTGCGGAAGTTGAAGCTGTTCCAGATTTCTTAGACTTTTTCCCCATTTGGCCTAAATTCGCTGCTTCGAAGGAGCTCTGCACAGGGGATAAAATGGACGTAATGCGGAGAATAGGTGGTGCAAACCAAATATGAAAGAGTTATATCAATCAATGAATAATGGAAAACTAACATAAGGTGGCCGCGGATACAATCTCTGAAGAGATTTTGGCATCACTGCTTCATTAATTGGCCGTTTAAACCTGTCAATCATGTAAATGCTCATCATATTGTTTATTGGACGAATAATTCATTTTAGTGTGGCTTTGATGTTTTGGCGGTTGGGCGTAAGTGAATCACTATCGAGAAGAGAAATGCCTTTAATACTAATTAAACATAATATATCCCAGCCTTATCAATCCTTTTTGAAAGTTGCGCCTAGCTTTATCGCAATCGGCGATCGGAGGAATGCTTAAGTTGTTATATTGGTGTCCTTTTGAAATCCCCGATCATCGATAGCGATATTTCCAATTCGCATAGGGAGTTTTTAAAAGAGGTCTTTTAATTGCATGCATGTTACATTCCCCGATCGCTGATAGCGATATCGCATCGGAGCAAAGAGAGGGGCCTTTTGTTATGATCGCTTGCCTTACCGATATCCAATAGTTATTTGTTCTTGTCGCATCGGGGAAAACCAATGGGTCTTTTGTTATGAATCCATTGTTATTGCGATATGCAATCTTGCGATCGCTTTATCACAATAATAAAGGATTATTCATTTTTTTTTATAAGACCGATTATGTGTTTTCTCGAAAGGTTTATAATGTTTTATTTCTTTTTGGACCTTTTGAGGAATGATAAGTTGATACCATTTTAATCTAAAAGGGACCCATTTCATATTATAGTTTTGAAAGTAAAAAATTTTATGAAATGGGGGGGTTGTTGTACAACTCAACACTACCATATCAAGTTTCGCACCTTCAAGGTAAACGACTTAGTGCTGCTGTATGACAGTAAGTTTGAAAAATTTCTGGGAAAATTTAGAATGCACTGGATGGGATCATACGTGGTTAAGGAGGTCACAAAGAGCAGTGCGGTCCAGTTACTCAAACTTAATGGAGAACCCTTCCCAGGCAAAGTAAACAGCAGCCGCTTGAAGCCCTACACGAGAGGGACAACTATCTGACTAACTGGCCAAAGTACAGTCTTCAGGACCCGAGGAAATGGACATGGGCATAGGACTCTAAACATACACAACAGATGTCAGTACATATGTAAGGACACAATTCAAACATGGAGGAATGAAGGCAACAGGTTCAGTAGGCAGCAACTCAGTGCACTGCCGACATTCAGATCGTTCGGGACTAGCTAGAGGGACTCTGCACCAAGATTGCCGCACTGAAAAAGTGACTCGAGGATGAGTCATGATGTTTGTGTTGGTGGCATGTTGGGCATGGAATCCCCCCACAGCATATTTTGGGGCTCAAAGCCCAAGTTTTGAGTACTATTGTTGTAAAGACTCCGCGAAATGCGGGCGTGGAGCGCAAACTATATGATAGAGTCATAGGGTTGTCTGCCCTAGGTTTTGAATGTAGTGTCGAGCTACCCATGGTCCGCGAACCATGGGATTGTATAAATAGACTAAGGCTCTAAGTTGTAAAGTAGCAAAGAAGCAAGTAGGCAAGGAATGGAGTCTAGAAGATAACGAGCATAGAGTAAAGGTCTAAGTGCTTTGGGTCATAGTAGTAGGAAGAAGCTCTGCAACTGAGTGCACAAAGGCCTAGTAGAGTCTGCAGCTGAGTGTGCGGACCCCTGCAGCTAAGTGCACAGGGCAGAGTTGAGTCTGTAACCAAGGAAGAAGAATAATAAAGAGAAGTTTGATTCGAAATCTTGTGTATTTGTTCTTATGCTATTTCCTATTTAATTATATTGTTTTATGTATCACGTGCACTTATATGAATGTTGAACACTGTTAAATATAACTAGACACATACAGATAAGCTAAGTGATCAACTAATATTGGGTTAATAGTAAGGAATTGGGTGATAACATGGATCGGGCCCCGAGTAGGGTTGTGCGAATGTAGCATCGCAGGCTGCGGGATACTGATAAGTGCAAATAGTGACGTACGTGCAGGGTCAAACCACAGACCACCAAAAATCATCAGACATCTCTAGGGTGTAGAAACATGGTTCTAGCACCTTCCCTTACTACTTTGGGTGGGACCTCAGTCCGTACTCCGTGGAATGTTTCCGAAAGGACCAGTAGTACCAAGATTTGTTTGGCTAAATCACCTCTAAACTTGGGTCAGGCCCTTACAAGCCAACAATTTGATGTTGACATGGCCTACCAATTAAGAGAAAGAGAACCTACCACACTTGAAGAAATGCAAAGTAATGCTGTCAAAGTAGAGGCTAATTTATTAGCCAAAAAAGCCAAGCTTAAAACTGAAGGAAGGGTTACCATCAAGAAGGAACCTTCCTCCTCTTCATCAGACTTAAAAATAGACAACCTAGTTAAAACCATGGAAAGAATGATGGAGAGGATGACAATGGTTGATAGAACCCCTCATAGGGATAACCAAGGAAACTCTCAAAATAGAAATTACATCCTTAGAAGAAATCCACCTCTAATAAAACAAAGGGAACAGAGGGGTCCTAATGATCAACAAATTAGGCCTCCTTTTCAAGAAAACTATGTCAAAGAAGAAGTGGAACCAGAACAAGATTTAGAGGAAAACCTAATTAATTTGTTTAGGGAGACAAAAATTGATCATATCTTTTTTACTAAAGAAGAGTAAGATCAATTTCTTCTTTCACAATCAGAAGCAATTTCATTAGAATTTGAAGAATACACAAGGTTATCAGAATTCCATAATGGAAGTGCATAGGCAATATAACCTCAGGAGTAGAAAAACTGTTGATGCTCCTCCTAAGAAAATCTTTGATACTCCCAAAAAGACTGTTGATAATCAACCAAAGAAAACTTAGATTGATATCCCTTATTCTAGTCAATCTAAAGATGTTTCTTCCTCAAGTCAATGCAAAGAAGATACTCAAAAAGAAAAACTTAAAAAAGAGGATCAAAACATCAAGGAAATAGAGAAGCCATAAATCTCTTTCAGCATAGAAAATGAACTGGCTAAATTTAAAATTTCAATCCCCCTCACTGAACTAATGAATAAGAATGCACACATGACACAAGTAATGAAAGCCTTAAAAGTAGGAGATGGAACAAATATTGTAAACATCGGTGATGACAAGCCTAAACTGTTGTTTGGTCTAGAGGTAGAAGGTAAACCTTGAGATGGAAATGTTCCCCCTTTCTATTTCAATCTCAACATCCTTGATAAAATTCTTCACAATTCCATGCTTGACTTTGGTTCCTCAAATAATTTAATGCCCCAAGCCATAATGGAGAAATTGAATCTTGACATCACTAGGCCATATAAGGACTTGTATTCTTTTGACTCCAGCAAGGTAAGGTGCCTTGGTCTCATTAAATACCTCTATGTCACCCTAGCACAAATTACTTCTAGAAGCATAGTCATGGATATCATAGTGGAAGACATACCCCCAAAGTATGGAATGATACTCTCTAGATCATGGGGGGCAAAGCTGCAAGGAACATTGCCAATGGATATGAGTTATGCTACCATACCTGTTTTTGGTCAACCTAGGAGACTTTACAGAGAAACCCTAATGAAATACATGGTTAGTAGTCTATATAGACGAAACAACCATCCCTTGTAATCAGTCCATTCAGACCTAGACTCTTTTATCTTGTATAATGATCGAGGTATAGTAGGAAAACTCCCTAACCTAGAAACTGATTTGTGTGAGATAGAAGAAAAAAAAACCATTGTAGAACTGGATGAAGAAGATGAGCCTTTATATAACATGGATATTGATGGGGTTGTAAGCAAGGAAGGATCAGGAGTAGGTGTGTGGGTTTTCAATTCACAAACTAGAAAATTCGAAGGACATTCATATAAATTGAACATTCAATGTAGCAATAATATAGTTGAGTATAAAGTCTTAATCATAGGATTGCAACTTTTAAAAAAATTAGGTGCCAAAATAATTTCAGTTCATGGAGATTTTGAATTCATAATTAAACAAATCAAAGGGGAATATTCAGCTAAAGGTCCAAGGTTAAGGCCTTATAGGAATGTTGTTCTAGATTTCCTTGAACATTTTGTTGAGTATGAGTGATCTGTAGTTCCAAGAGGTAAAAAAATCATATTTGATGGTCTAGCTACTTCAGCTAGTACTTGTAAAATGCCTTATCGCCCAAGTCACTAGTACACAGTTGAAGTTCAAAACAGACTAGTTGTCCCAGATAATATCAGGTATTGGCAAGTTTTCGGTATTGATGAACAGATTGAATTTTTTTTGTAGTCAAAGAATGACTTCGAGTGCGCTAATATAGACATAGATTGTGATGTAGATAATAATGTGCATAAAATAATGAATAAAGTAGAATTGAATGAAGTTGATAAAGATCAAGAAGAGTCGGAAATTTTGCAGTTGAAGGATAATGTTTTTCCTAGAGGGTTAGCTCCCTTGGAAGAGTTATTTGATTTTAATGATGTGGCTAAAAAACATGAAATAGAACATATTGGAGCCAATGTGGAAGAATGTAACATAGGAAACTAAGAAAAGTATAAAATAGTTAAATTGTCCAAATCTTTTCCTTCAGTTGAAAAGAACAAATATAGAGATTTTCAAAGAATTCATAGATGTATTTGCCTGGAGTTATGAGGATTTAAAGTCCTACGACACCAACATTGTACAACATAAAATTACTATAAAAGGGGACCATAAACCTTTTAAACAGAAACTTAGAAGGATCAACCCAATGCTTTTGCCCCTAGTTGAGAAAGAAGTTAAAAGACTATATGATGCCAAAATCATTATATCACTGAGATTTTCAAAATGGGTATAAAACTTAGTTCCTACTAGGGAAAATACTAGGGAGATTATTGTTACAGGGAAAAGTTTCTACATAGAACTGCTCTATCCCACTAAGGTGTGACAGCTGCCTTAGAAACAAACAGAGAAAAGCTACTTTCGTTTTTCCTTTATGAATTATAAATAGAGAGGAACAGAAAGACCAACCTCTGTCTTGCGCTAATCTCCTGATTTGATTCCTCTCTTCTTTGATAGTCTTTAGCTACCTGCTCCCTTGCATGCCCAGCTTCACAAAGTACCTGTAAGATCACAGTAGCATAGCACTATACAAAGACATGGATCTATAATCATAAACAATCTAGGATCAGATGTAAATTGACCATACAAATGTTGCAAACATCAATGACACAAGAGCATGGAGGAAAACTAGAATAGCTTTTATTGATAAACAAGAAAGAGCCAAGAGGAGTTACAACCAGTTGTTCTGACCCAGCATCAACCTCTCAGCAAGGAAGCCCCTCTTCACCTCAAACAAAGCTTAGATCACCCAACAATCTGATGTTTGTCTCAAGAAACCAAAAGCAATTCCTTACAATATGCAAAATTCTAGCCTGTGGATCTCTGGGATGAGGGATCCATATATAGATATCTATAATGGAGATGAATCAGCTTATGATTTGATTAGTGTCTTCCCTCTGATAGTTCTTGCTTCCACTTGGAGATTGATGATCTCTTACTCATCCTTGGTCGAATTCAGAGAGGCAAGTGTCACAGGAGAAGATTCTGGAAGCTTCCATTGCCTCTCCACCTCACGGAATGACACTGCCATTTGTCATTTCTCGCCCATCGCACCCCATAGAAGGGATTTTTGAAATGAGATGCACCCACACAGTGTATTTAGGTGAGATGCAACGCACTTGGCCAGTGGAGCAGCTGAAATGATCCTGTTTTGACCAATTCTGAGCATTTTTTCATGGAGAACTTCTGGGAGAAGCTGTAATCTGTTGACCTTGTTCCTTTAGGGGTTAGAACAACACTTTTAGGGACTTAGGAGCCCTTGGTTTATGGACATTTCATGCTTGGGGTTGTAGTGCCCAAAAATGTCTATAACAATTATACTATGTATTGATTTTATAAATCTCAATAAAGCTTCTCTAAAAGACAACTATCCTTTGCCCAAAATAGACCACATTCTGTAGAACGTAGTTGTATCAGTAATAATTTCCTTATTAGATGGAATTTGTGGTTATAATCAGGTTCTAGTACATCCCAATGACTAAGAGAAAACAACATTTACAACACCCTGGGGCACTTTCATGTATGTGAAAATGCCTTTCGGTCTAATGAATGCTAGGGCTAAATTCCAAAGAGCAGTGGATTTTGCCTTTGCAGATGAATTAGGTAGGTTTATAGTCATTTATTTAGATGATATCATTGTATTCTCAAAGATAGATAAGGAACATTTTCTCCATTTAAGGAGAGTTTTCGAAAAATGCAGAAAATTCGGTATCTTTCTTAACCCTAAGAAAACACTATTTGGCTTAGAAGAGGGAAAACGGCTAGGACACATCATTTCAAAGGATGGCATAAAAATTGACCCCAACAGAGTATAAGCAATATTGAAGATAGATACCTCTAGGAACAAGAAAGAGGTCCAATCCTTTATTGGAAAAATAAACTTCCTTCACAGATTTATACCAAATTTGGTTGAAATCCTAAAAGCAATAACAAACATGTTACAGAACGATAGTGAAATTAAATGGCGTAATGATGCAAAGGATTCTTTCACTAAGGTCAAGAAGGCATTAACAACAACACTGATTCTAATAAGTCCTGATTTTACAAAATATTTCATAATTTTCTCTTTTGCATCTAATCATACAATAACAATTGTGTTGTTGTGGAAGAATGTTGAAGGACATGAAAAACGAATTTTCTTTTTCTACAGAGAATTGAGAGATGCATCGCTAAAATACAACATCATGGAAAAACAAGAATTTTCATTGGTAAAGGCCCTTAAATATTTCATCAATTATATTTTGCACTAACATATTATTGCTTTTGTCCCAAGTGTAGTTGTCAAGTACATACTCACACGAACAGATCCATATGGTAGAAGGGACAAATGGATTGCAATCATTCTCGAATATGATGTTGAAATCAAACCAACAAAACTTATTAAGGGTCAAGGATTAGAAAAATTCATTGCAAAGTCAAATTGTAATGTATTAGACATAAATTTTATTGCAGAATTAGATGAAGATGAAGAGTAGGTGACTCCACTGATCTCAAAAATTTTCAGCACATCGCCGTGGTATGTTGACATAATTTTTTATTTACATAACTTATATGCTCCCCCTAGTTTAACTAAAACTAAGGAAAGGTTCCTTAAAATGAAATCCATGAAATTTTGCATCCTTGAGGAAAATTTATATTGGAAAGATGCTGGAGGGATATTACTAAATTGTTTGTTGAAATATGAATCAAACAGGGTATTGGAGGAGTTCCATTAAGGAGACTGTGGTGGCCATTTATATTGGAAATCTACAGCTAATAAAATCCTTAGAGCTGGTTTTTACTAGCCAACCATGATCTCTGATGTACATAAAAATATCACCTCTTGTCATCAATGCCAAATATTGGAAGATAAAAGAAAGCTGCTACCTCTACCCTTGAAACCAATTTCAGTAGAATTCCCTTTTCAACAATGGGGTTTAGACTTCATTGGAGAGATTCACCTTAGTTCCTCAGGTCAACACAAATGGATTTTGACAGCAACATACTATTTTACTAAATGGATAGAATCCATTCCCACTAGACAAGCCACTAACTCTGTTATCAACCAATTTCTAGAAGGAAATATATTGTCTAGGTTTGGCTTCCCTCATAAAATCATAACTAACAAAGTTGTTGCTTTCATGTCCAAAAAGATGATAGATTTATGTAACAAATATTGGATTAAGTTAGGGCACTCTACTACTTATTATTGTCAGGGGAATGGGTTAGTTGAGTCCTCAAACAAGAGTTTGGTTAACATTATCAAGAAATTATTGTTGGAGAGCAAAAAGTCATGGCTCAAAAAATTAATCAATGCACTATGGGCTGACAAAATTACTACCAAGAAATCCATTGGAATGTCAACATTCTAGATAGTGTATGGGGCAGATGTTGTTTTCCCAACTTCTTTGGGAATTCCAATGTTAAAAATTCTGCAAGAAGGTCAGGTGGAGACCAATGACATGCAAGGAAGCATAAACCAGACTATTCAGTTACAACAGTCAAGGGAAGAAGTCTATCATAAAACCCAGGTCACCCAAGAAAATAAAAAAAGGATTTATGATAAAAGGACTAAGGCAGATGATTTTCAACTCAATGATCTTGTTTTGAAATGGGATTCTAGAAATGAGGATAAAGGAAAACATGGAATATTTGACAACTTATGGAAAGGGCATTTTAATATTGAAGATTTCAGGGGCAACAATGCATTCCTGTTAATCAATTTGAATGGAGAAGAGATGCAAGGTGGACCAGTGAATGGTAGGCATCTTAAGCATTATTTCCCATCAGAGTAAGTCAATTCATTCATCACCATTTTTAAATACCATTTTACTTTTATATTGCAAAAATTTCAAGTGACTATCAGCAGAAGTTGAAGCCCGCAGTGAAGGCCCTGAGCTTCTATTTGATGTGTTACCATAGATATGAATAAAAGACAAGTGAAACAATTCAGTTGGAAGATCTTTGCAGCATGCCCAATGGATCAAGGCTACTGAATCTATGGTGTTCTTGGCACCTCACAAGGAGGATGTCATCCCCATTCGAGCCATTTTTGGGGTCTTATATTTCATAGGAGATGTTGTTTTTACCTGATGATTTTATATTTTAAAAATGTAAATAATGTTTCATGATTGAAATTTATTTCCAAACGAGTAATATATATATATATATATATATATATATATATATCTATAAAGAAAAAAGAAAAAAAATTATGTGTGAAATGGTCCCCCTAGGTGAGAAAATCTAAATGCCACCAAGAAAAATCAGTATTGCATCAGTTTACATTTAGAAATTTTGAATAATGTGTGCAAATTGTTTAAATGCCACTTGGTAAATAGGAAAATTGGAAGTAATTTGATCTAATCATGTTGTTGAATTGTGATTAGGCTAGGAATAAAATAGGTTATATTAGTGAATAAATTAATCACTTGCTTTAATCATGATTAATCAATAGGAAAAAATCAGTAAAAAATGTGCTCAGCTAGTTCAAATGCGCATTGAATTGTTTCTAAATAGTTTTTAGGGAAAAAAATATATTAAATTTACCTTAAGTAAGGGTTAATCACACTTTAATGTGCTTGTAATAATGTTTGGAATATTTATTTTAGCCAGAGTTCTCACTTTTGAATAAAATGGATGGCTGAGATCATCCCCCATCCAAATCAACGACGGGGGAATGTTTTCGCCCCCCCCCCCCCCCCCCCCCCCCCCCCCCCCCAAGCTCAACTCCAATTTTTCCATGGGGGGATCCAAAATCTCCTACTATGTGGCACCCTCTCGACATTTTGTACCCACCACCTCACTTTCCTCTCATCGTGTCCCCCCCCAAGAAAAGTCTTACATTGTTGACTTTTATCGCTTCCACTTCCACTCACTTCCCACCACGTGGACCTCCTATCCCCACCTTCCATCAACACCTACATGCCACATATCTCTGACCCCACCATACTTACCACCTCAGCCTACCTTCTCTCCATGTGCTCTCTTCCACCTCACCCTCACGGACCCCACTTCCGTGACTACTCTTGACCATTAAACTTATCCTGATAACTCATTTCCTCCCAATCTTATGTTTCCATATAGTGCCCCTCTCGCCATGTCATCAAGTCGTTACTGTATTAAATCCTTTCTTCTCCGTGTGAAATGGACCCGCTCCCTGTTCACAGTAAATAATTAACTGTTAATTGGGAAATCACTCTATATAAACGATCTGAAATCATAAAACTTCTCTCTTTCACCACATCGTATGATTAGTAGTAGGTTACAGATTCTTAAGCCATAATAACCACTGGATTTTCAAACTATCATCAGGGACCAAGTTCAACATTCCTTTGTCATTTTCCTACTCCAGGTAATCCATGACCTTTTCTCATCTCAGTAAATTCATGATGTCACCTAAAATGAAATTCCCCAAAGAAAAGGGAAATAAACTAGAAGAGAACCCCATATTGCCCCCACCTGTAGACTTAGATCATGTACCCTTATTGGACCTACAATATAAAATTGCTGAAACCAACTATGAATTTAACTTTTTTGAACTTCACAGTTGGTTAAAATAGAAATTCCTTGACCAAAGCGATGAAATTCAACTCTGGGAGTCTACCCTACCTTAGTTCATGTTCCCACAAGCCCATGTTTTGCCTGAGTTAGTTTCACATTCTTAATGGAATTATGTCTCCTCTCAGAGAGTTATCATAAGTCGCAATGTCACATTTTTTATAACTATCATAGCTGAATCCATTACCCAAATGTTGTTGGTAACAATCCCGGAGTTAGTTAAGCCACTGTCAGTAGACACTCTTACAGAGCTCTACAAGAATCTAACTTTTCCCGAGAGAGCCAAGATCTTTGAATTTTTTCTGCCTGAAGATGCCCAATTACCAAAAACCAACCCTCCATATTCATCTTCCATGTTCACTGAGGGAACTGGGCATATTATTTCCATTGTCTCTTACATTCTTAGTTATCATTATGACTATTGGGTTGATGAGGCCATTGTCGGCTTCCTGTCAATTTTCACCACTAGTGAGAAACCAGTCATTTTTAATTATAGTTAGATTATTACATAAGATATGCAAGATCAATTTATAAAATTTTCTACAGAAGGAACTTCCAAATACTCCTCTATTTTAGTGTACATGTTTATTTATCAACAAGCAGACAGATTCCCTTTCACCTTACAAAAGATGGATGAGCTGGGTAATACTCATTCTGTCATACACTGGACATCCTTGGTGAGAAGGAATTAAACATAATTCTCTTTCACATATTTTGTGGACCAGATCTTATACATAGTGGCATGTCTCCTACATAGTGATGTGGAGCCGAGGATAGGTGAATACATTCAAAAGATTCTACATCTCAGTGATCAAGTAAAGGAAAGGGACTGGTATATTTACTAGAGCTACACAAAAATTCGGATATATGTGTGTGAGCTACCACCCTACAAACTACCCAAAATTATGCATATGAGACTTTTCTCATTAGAGTACATATGGCAGATGATTCACATGGATTATCTACATTTTGTGGCAGCCAAGAAGAAGGCCGAGTTCAATATTAAATTCAGAGTAGGACCTTTTGTCTACAATACCCGATTAGCTGGTAACAAAGCTGATTTGCTGCTACAGAAAATGAACTTTAAATTTAGTTTCACCCAGTCTTATGACCCTTTTGGCTTGATCTCAAAGCTAAGGGTGGAGCAATAACCACACCTTATTCACATACTCCTCAACTAGAAATCGAGCAGTACATGAACCAGACTCAATGGGCAGAAAACACATTGCAGGAGGCAGAGGAGTAGGTTCTCTCTATTACAACCACTCAAACACCCATACCTAAAAAAATAGGAGAAGAGATTAAGAGAAGAAGAATCTTCTCGGTGATAGAAATAGGATCAAAAGATTTCCTAATTTAGATAAAGAAGCAAAAAACCAACTCTGCAATTATATTTCAACAGGACATAGAAGAACATAAGACTATTGTAATGATAGGTCCTCATGTGTCTAGCAGAGAGGATGTGTCTAGTAGATGAGGATGATCACCATCCTCATCTACTTCTAGAGATTCTCCAGAGACACCAAAGACAATCGATTTGGCTCAAGGCACTGTTGAGCACAAATTTTTTTCCAAATATGAGGCAATTAAGCAAAGGAATGAAATGCTAAAATCCTCCACTTATACACTATTCTGGAAACAAACAGTTGTATCTCTTGACAAATACTATCATCATTTGACTCAGAGAAGGGAATTGAAGCCAAATTACCAGCTCCCAGGTCACCTAGAGATTACAAGGAATCTGTGTTCGCTTTTGATGAACAACATATTCATCCCATAGACCAGATGGACCTGCACAAATAGGCAAGTGAGATGATGTATTCCACACTCACTAACACTACCATCTCTACCTCTAAATTACAGGTATCACTATATAATGTATAGTTCTTTCTCAAGTTAGAGAATATTTCATCCTTAGTCAAGGATACTAGAATCAAGTCACTAGAGGACTTGGTGATCAAGTTGGGATATAATCCCAAAGATATCAAGGTAGCTAAAGAACTTCTGAAGAAAAAGGATGCAGACATAGTAGCCTTTAGAAAATAGTTAAAGTTGCCTACGACAGAGGAACCAGAGGCCAAGGAGCTAGGAGAGATGGATATGCAGAAAGAGGATATGTTCAAGATAGTCATCGAGATAAACGACCAAATCGAAGACATGGATATATAGTTAGAAAAACTTCTCAAAGAAAAGGAGTAGGTAGAGCAGTTGGCCATAGTTCCTCTTACTGTAGTTCCAATTGCACTAGCCATAGCTACAAGGGTATCTGCATCTACATCAGCAACAACAACAGATTCAACAAGTGAATTGGTCAGAACCGTGGACAATCTATCTATCTAGGAGCAACAAATTGCTAAGATAAAAATTGAACTTCAAAACTGTTAGAACAAAAGTTGAAGATCGATAATGCTTATGTTGTGGAGTTACAGAAGACCCATCACCTCGGCCTAAAAGTTGAACAATTGCAAAGTGAGTCTATCATGGCCCAGATTCTAGCCCAAGCTAAAGAAATATATGGACATAGATTGGTGAGGCCATTGAAGCGATATGGTGTTCTATACAGATCATTTTTGAACAACATGAGTTAATGCAGAAATCCCAAGAGGTGATCAAGCAGATTAAAATAGACTTGCAGGAGAACTCTGGGGAAGCTACAACCATCATCAAATTTATGAATTCCAAGAATAGAGAAGAACTACAAGAGATTGGAATTCAGGATAGAACAGAGACCATCTTGGAGGTGAAAAGGATGCAGACCAAAAGGACTCTTATGAATCAACTGGATAAAAAATGCCAGAACTTAGAAACTAACATAGACAGATTCCACAAGAAGTTGCAAGTGTTGAACAAGAAAGGTCTGCCAAAGTTGATTAATATAGAGAATGAGCTCATGATCCTAATAGAGTAACATGACAGATTAAGCATGATTTCCCAAGACAAATCAAAGTTTGCATGGATGAAAGGGCATATCACAAGGAAGGCATTCATGGAGGCCTTACATTTTGATTTATTTATCAATCATGAGGTCAGACACATATTTGTCATCAACCCAACCTTTAAGAAATACACAAATGTGGATGAAAGCTACAAGAAATTGATTAAGTTTCCAATCCCAAGTGAAGATAGGTGGGAGAAATTGTGTGAATTACTGGAGTAATTCGTAATTGGACAAGGAAAAACAACGTAGTAGATTTTGAGGCCTAGTCACCAACAATCTTCCTTAAACACAGGGCAGACATTTACCAGTTTGAAGATTCCTATTTTTTTTTCTAATTTTGTAATCAATTTAGACATTAATAGGATTCCATCTTGATCTTTTGAATCAATATATTTTGTAATTATTTTTTAATAAATACTTCAAAAATTGAAGTATTAGTGTTGGGATTAGTTTTGCAAAAAGGAATTATATTCTAAAGAAGCTCACAGAGTTATCATTGATCATATTTCAGTAATACAACACACAGATTATAGGATTATTGTGTCAATTTCATTGGTGAAGTACATCTTTCTTTGTTAAATGTTTTCATTGTTCTTCATATATGTTTCTACAATCTAAATTATTCTAGGAAGAGTATGAACATGATTTGTTTTAAAGTACACTATGTATCTAACTTATGAATAATTTCTTTGTTTTCTACTGAAAATTTGTTACATAGGAAAATTACCTCCTCATTAGCTCAGAGGAGAAGAGCAGCATGACTGACCAAGTTCATAGGCCCATTTGTTAAGCTATCGTTGTCTAGGAACTAACAACTTGCTTTATAAAGCTTCCTAGCAAGGCAAAGGGTGTGTTAGTGCCTAGGGTAACTCTGTTTGTTACCTTGGAAAGGGTGTTAGTCAACCTAAATGAGTTTCTATGGGTCAAAGGAACAAGTTGACCGATAAATATCCCAAGATTCTCTCCTATGTCAGCTCACAAAAGTAGGGAAACATAAAAACTTGACCTGTTTGGAATAATTACTCATTCCTAATGGAGTCTACAAATGGGAAAGAGCACAAAAGCATGGAAACATCACTGTTTTTGCCTAGTGGAACTCATGAGGGATTTTGTAAGGGTTATCCTCTCATGCTATATATGTGAGGCTAGGGCCATTGTGCAAAACTTTGAAACATTTGAAAGGATTGCCTATTTGAATGTCAAGCATAGTCTCCGACTAAGGCATAACAAGAAGTTAAGAAGGGAGAGAGAGAGAGGAGTTGGAGGAGTAAGGTGTTAGAAAATTATATATTACAAAGCAATGTAACACATAAAATATATTGCAGAAATATAAACACAAAAAACAAATAAAACAAGAGAGACACAGATATACGTGGTTCACTGAATTTAGGCTACATCCACGAAGAAACATCTAATCCGTCCTTTTATATTATCCAAAAAACTGAAGAGATACAACCTACATCAGATCCGCTCTAATTCCCTCTTCTGTCTCACTTAATATTCTCTCTCTTTCTCACTCAGAATAAAGATCTACATAGATGCAATACAGTTCCCTCATATATAGCAAGGGGTTTCCTTCTAGGGAAAAAACCCTAAATTAAACATAACTTCTACCATCAGATCTTTGTCTAATGAACGACCCGGATTGACTACGAAATTACAATATTTTACAAGGAAAATTTACGAGCAGTGTTGCCACCACATTACGAACTGGGCTCCAATGTAGTGATACTTCTGAATAAAGAAGATAATCAGGCTCCACACCAACAATCTTCCACTTGGAGACTGATTATAGCAACTCAGCCACTGCTTCATTTGCTAAAAATTCACTCCACTTTGGACCTGGCTATTTCTCATCTTCTTCATCATACTTGAAGACCAATTGAAACTGAGCAAAATCTCAGTTTCTCCCTCATTACAAATTTTGTTAACATATCTGCAGGATTCTTGCTAGTGTGTATCTTTTCCAGCTTCAACTGTCCATCTTCCAACACTGATTGTATCAAATGGTACATGAGATGTACATTTTTAGTCTTGGAATGAAATGTAGAGTTCTTTGCAAGATGTATGGCACTCTGGATGTCACTGTATAACCTGCCCAACTCTTTCTTCTTATCCAATTCATCCAGAAACCTTTGTAACCAAATCATTTCTTTACTAGCCTCTATAGCAGCAACATACTCTGCTTCTGTTGTTGAGAGTGCAACAACACTTTCCAGTTTTGAAACCCAACTAACAGTTTTTTCACCTACAGTAAACACATATCTTGTTGTGCTCCTCCTGTTATCTCTATCACCTACCATATCGGCATCAACATATCCATGTAGAGCAATGTTTGAACCACCAAAGCCTATTGCTTGATTTGTGGTACCTCTCAAATGCCTGAGAATCCACTTCACTGCCATCCAATTTTCTTTTCCTGGATTGTTCATGCACCTTCTTACAACTCCCACTCCATGTGCAATATCAGGCCTTGTGCAGACCATTGAATACATTAAGCTTCCAACTGTTGATGCATATGGAACTTTATACATATAAGCCATTTATTCCCAAGCCTTGGGACACACCTCCTTACTTAGTTTGAAATGGCTAGCCAAAGGTATACTAACTAGTTTTGAATTTTGCAAATGAAATATTTTCAACACCTTTTCTATGTACTCACTCTGAGACAATGTTAATTTTCAATTCTTCCTGTCTCTAGTTATTCTCATACCAAGGATTTGTTTTGTAGCACCCAAATCCTTCATTACAAATGAGTTGGACAATTTTCTTTTGAGCACATTTATTTCATGCATGTTATAACCTGCAACAAGCATGTCATCTACATACAATAACAATATAATATAGCTTCCATCATTTTGCCTTTTGAGATAAAAACAATTATCAGTGTGACATCTAGTATAACCTTGTTTGGACATAAACCTGTCAAATTTTAGATACCACTGCCTTGGAGCCTATTTTAAGCCATAGAAGCACCTCTTCAACCTGCACACTAGTTTCTCCTTCCCTTTTACCTCATATCCTTGTGGTTGCTGCATATATATCACTTCCTCCAATTCCCCATGGAGAAAGGTTGTCTTTACATCTAACTACTCAAGATGCAACTCTTTAGCTACTACTAGAATTAAAATAGTTCTAATTGAATTCATCTTAACAACAGGAGAAAATATCTCATCAAAGTCTATAGCCTTTTTCTGTGCAAACCCCTTCACCACAAGTCTAGCTTTATACCTTTTTCTACCTCCATATTCTTTCTTCAATGTTGTTTTACCGGCAGGCAACCTGACTAAGTGCCAAGTCTAGTTATGTGCTAAGGAGTCCATCTCTTCTTTCAGGGCTTACTTCCACTTCTTCCTAGTTTCTACCTACACTGCTTCTTCATAATAGTTTGGTTCACTAGAATTAGTCAAAAATACATAATATAATGAAGGAGAGTATCGTTTAGGGGGTCTACTTACCCTGGTAGATCTTCTAACACCACTTTCAAGCATTTGAGGTGCTTGTTGTTGTTGTGGTTCTTGTTGTTGTTCTGGCTGTTGATCATTATGATTTTTAGGCACCTTCACTTCCTGTGATCTCATCAAGCACTGTGTATTCTATTAGTGTCAGCCTTTGAAGCCTTCCATCAGCTATCAAACATGCTCTTACAAAGTGGTCTTAGGGTGTCAAAGTCAAATTTTGTCATTTCAATGAGTCTTCAAGTAAAATTTGGTTACTAGGTATTAGGTCTAGGACTTGTTTTCACTCTTTTCAAAGTTTTCAAAGTTTTGTTCCATGTCACCATTTGGCTGAGTGTACCATCATTCAAAGAGTTGTCATCATCATTTTAGGTTCTAATGGGTTATTTTACACCTTGTTCGTGCTTCAGTTGTACTTGGTTAAGGCTCATTTCCCTCTCCCAGGGTTTTGAAGATAATTTTTCTTGGATGGTAAAATAATCAACAAAACTTGTATCCTGATGCTCATACACCTTCCCCTATCCTTAATATACCTTCTTAAGCATTTCCCATCACTGATATCCCTCAAATTCATCATTTTCCCACAAACCCTAGCTTATTGCTACAATTTGACAATTTGCTAGGCTAGGCCTGTGTTTTGCCCTTTTGGACCCCTTCCCCTCAGTCAATATTTGAAATTCCACTTTCCCATGCTTCCTAATATCCCTCTCTATTTTCAGAAAATTTCTCAAGAATTTAGAAGCCCCTTATCCCCTTCATTTCCCTTCATTTCTACAAATCTCCTGTTCCACATATCGGGATAGGTTTTATTCAAATGATGTTTCTAAGAAATAGAAGATGAATTTGAAAAAAGTGAGAGAGTTTTTTGTCCATCATTGACCCAAGCAGAAAAATGTCTTTCAATTTTTACACAGGCTGCACGGTTTTGGAGAAATGTCGAAAACATAATTTGCCTCGGGAGGGTTGATGCACCTCTAGAGTGACCTTGGTAAAATCAATTTTTCTCCTAGATGGAATGACCAAATGAATTTCTTGATGAGTGAGCTGATAAGTAGACACAGAGAGCTTTCCAATGAGCTATCATGATTTCAATTTGGAGTTGAGGAAGACCTTAAAAAGTTGACTGCAACAGCACTATGCATTTTGGCAGCTTCATTCTACACATTTTGACCAGTCTTGGGAGATTGGACTTTTGACAGGGAAAATGAACTACAGATTGAAATATTCAAAATTTTCTAGAAGGTAGAATCGAAAAGATTTCCAATGAACTATCCTTTGCCCAATTTGGACACCTGGACAGCCTCCAAAATTGGTCTACAAAAAGGCGCTGCGCATTTGAGTTGGCGTTGCGCACCTCGCGTTGTTTTCCTTTGTAAATTTGCACAGGCGCTGCACTTTCTAGGAGGTGCTACGCATATGCCCAGCCAAGTTCTAAATCGACTAAAACTTTCCCAAGCTCTCAAATTCACCTTAAAATCTTCAAATGCTCTCTCTTTCAAGTAAAGTATACTTGTCATAGCTTGTGAATCAAGGTTTTATTTACCAAATTTTGGTGTTGTGCATTCTTAGTATCAAACCCTAGTTTTTTCTCATTTCACAAGTATTATACAAACCCTATATACTTGATATTATTCCCTAAAATAAACCCCATTCCCATTTACATATTTCCTAAATCCCATTCCCCTCATACATTTTCCCCATTCCCACTTACACTCTCCCCAAACCCTACAAACCCTATTCACATCACTAAACCCTACCCACTCTCCTAAAATCCCATTCACACTCCCTAAACCCTATTTACACATCATACTCTCACATACTCCTCCACCCTGTTTTCACTATATTATTCACTATTGTCCATATATAACCACAAGTGTTCATAGCCACAAAAAAGCAAAGGCAAAGAGAAGATGCACGAGGATGATATAGTATTGTCACATATCTAGAGCAAGAGAACAAATAGCTGGAGGATAAGTAGGGCCTAATGGAACTTGAAATGTTGAAACTGAAAAGGAAAAGTGACAGAAAGCATCCTGTCACTTTGACTCCATTTGAGTAAGAGATTGAACATGACCGGGAAACTTGGCTTGAGAGGGTCAATATGCACCTTGAAGGGCTTATTGAGAAGGCCAACAGAGACAAGAAGATGCTTCGTCACATGGCCTACCACTACATGACCCGCAACAAAATCTGCAACATAAGGATGAGGAAGCTTAAGGCTAGTTTGAGGAAGGCATTAAAGAGAAAAAATGAGCAAGATAAGTTAAAAATCTTAGCTGAAGCCTCACTATCCCATAAAAGAAACTAATGGTGGTATCCCATGCCAAATCTAGGCAAGTTTTGATGATTTTTTGTCTTTTTCAAATTTTGAAATTTTGAAAACAAGAAATTGGCCTACGCTTTTCCTTGGAGAACTTGTTGGATGAAAGGCTTATATATTTGGATTCAACATGATGAGAGCATCAAACCCAAAAAATTTCAGCAATTTTGGAGCAAAACTAGGTCACCAAAAGGTCAAAAAACTACCAAAAAATGACCTCTCTGCCTCTTTTTGGACACACAAAAGTAGCCCTGGAAGATTTCACTTTTGAGGGGGAAAATGACCTCCAAGTATAAAAATTCAAGATGTTCCAGATCCTAGATAGAAATACCTTTCCAATGAGCTATCGTGGGCTCAATTTGGCTAAGGGAAGGCCTCCAAAAGTGGGTGAAAAGCGGTGTTGCGCTTTTGGCTAGTTTGCCAGAAAAACCAAATTTCACCTGTTTTCTTTGAAAATTCACTTTCACTCTCTTCATGGATGATTTTGATGATGTAATTCATGACTTGGCATGTAAATGTAATAGTGAAATGATCTTAGAAGGTATATTCATCAGTTTGAGGTGGTTTTGGGGTCAATGAATCAGTTTCCCTACTTATAGAGGCAAGTTGTTTGACTACCTATATTCCAGTTCTTAGTTGGGAAATGGTTGAAACTGCCCCTCTTCTCATGGATTCGACCCCTGATGGTCAGGATGAGTAGTTTTGATGCCTATATCAAGTGTTTTCTTAGTCATTTGTTGAGGTTGGACTCTCTTGGATGCTCTGAGCTATATTGTACACCTTTATCAGCAGTTTGGCAAGGAAATAAACCAGGATTTGCAGCTATTTTTATGGGATACTTGTGGTATGGTGTTTTTGCATAGTTTCTTCTTCTGTTATCAATTTTTCTCATGTTTTATGTGTGCCACAATCTAATTCATTGCTTCTAGCTAAATGATATCAAGATAGATAGGTAGAATTCATTGTTTACAGTGCTCTGCCTTGGGAAACCATTCAGTTTTTGATGTTTTCTACTGTTTGAGAAGGATACATGATCTTTGCATGCCCTCCTCAGCTCATGCCCTCCTCAGCTCCTCACCAGTCTTAGACCTCTCATCTCACTCAATTTCAAGTGCCAAAACACCTTCCTACCCTTCCCCATAGAACACCCTACATCCTGACTTGATTTCCCAGACCCAAAACTACCTAGCTCCATTTGATCCAGCAACAAAACAAACAAAATCAATCAAAAGCCCTAGAGCTACTATACCTAGCCTAAAATCCATATTTTATCCAGTCATCTTGACTGAGATTCACAAGGGGAGAGCCCTCTCCTGACCTGGTAGGGCTAGCTACTAGGTTAAGCTTGGTTTGTGGTTTTCCTAGGATTGCCTTCTTTTAGCATGAGGTCAATCTAGGCTCTAACATAGTGGTGTCCATACTCTGATTGTTGATGGTGGACAATGATCAGACACCAGAAGGCTAAAATCATTCACCTGGTGGCTCTAAATCAGTTTCGAGATCAGATCCAAGGACTCCATTGGAGGATGAACTTGACCAGCAGAAACATGAAAGGACAATATGGAAAGATAAGGCATTCAAGTTGGAATTTCATCCAAGACATTATGCTCTTTGTTATAAATTATTTCTTCTCTTTTCCTGAGAATGTCAAGAAGGCTTTACAAAGTATATTGTATTCGAGAAAAGATCCTAGACCTACATTTGATTCTTTCCCTTTGAAGATTGTGAATACAAAACATTCGCATGCCTTTGATCTTGATCAAGACCCTTCTTCTAAATCTTGTGATGACCATCATCAAATTGATGAGCCTAAAGAGGCCAAGACTGATTCTACACCTTCTGTAAATATTCCTATACCTTGTAGAATTCCGGATAGATACAAGCCTTTGATTTTACCTCCTATATACCATGCTTTCCTTAAAAATCATTACCTATATCTACCAAGATTTGATGGTGAATGTGATAACATCAGTGTTGAGAGACATGTACTGAATTTTGAGTCTTTTCTTGACCTTTTTGAAGTTGATGAAGAGGATGTGAGTATTAGGCTTTTTTTCTCTTTCTTTGCAAGGCAAAGTCAAGAGTTGGTTCAAAACCCTGCTTGATGCAAGCATCTTAGATTTCCACTAGTTCGTCAAAGTTTTCCTCGACAAGTGGGTGGTCAGAAAAAACCCTTTCTTGATTCTAGAAGAGTATAACTAGTTGAAAAGACTGCTAGGGGAGACAGTACAACAGTTTTCTACCAGGTTTAACCAAGTCTATTTTTCGATGCCAGTTAATATAAGACCTCCTCATGGATCTTCTCTCTTGCACTACCCGGATGCCTTTGATCTAGAAATGGAGTTTCAGCTGAGAGAAAGGAGCCTTACAACACTTGAAGAGATGCAAAACAGTGCAGTAGATGTAGAGGCTAATCTGTTGATCAGAAGGGCAAAGTTGAAGGAAGAAGAAATGAAGAGCATAGATCCAGAGGAATCGACATCTTTAGAGGTAAAGCTCGACATTTTGGAAAGTGCAGTGGAAGAGATTATGCAAAAGATCACCACAAGGAATGAGTATGATGTTGAAGACCATGGCTCGCTGATTGAAGAAAAACAAGTGGTTGATCCAAAACATTTTATTTCTTATCCCAATTGTCATAGATCTGATAATGATTGTTTTATTGATCATCTTGGAGAAGAGAGGTCTGTTGATATGACATGTATGCTTGATGATGTGTTTTATATTGATGATTTACCTAAGTTTGATCAGTATGATGATGATTATGTTCTCCAAATAGAAGCTAATCTTGTAGATAAGTCAACAGCTAGTTTGTGGAAGGAGGAAGTTCACTTTCAGCTTGAATACAGTGATTAGTCGTTACATATCAGCTATGGAAGTGAGGAGGAAAGTGAATTTTTTTTTGAAGTGAAGGATCTTTTCGCTTTAGTTTTACTTCATTTTAGTTCATCAGAGACAACTTTCATGCAATCAAAAATCAACCATCGATAAGTTTTGATCTAGACCATCTTGAGGGTAATGAAATATTTGTTCAAGACTTCTCACATCTAGATTTGTAGCCCCCAAGTGCCATTGAATGTTAGGTTGTAGATGAAGACTTGGAAGATGGAACATATGATCAAATGATGCAAGATGATTCCATACCATTATGTTTTTAATCATTTCAGTTTTTGAAGGGAATTTTGCATAGTATGTCTTCAAATGAGCAGCCTATAGAAAATCATGCAATCGCATTGGAACCAATAGAAAATGGGTTGCAATAGTCTTTTCAAGTTTTTCATGATCCAATAGCTGATGTGTTGGATGATGTCTGCAGTCAAAGTCCTTCTCCATTAGCTAACTCTGAGCTTGAAAAAAGCATTGATACAAACTTGATTCGGCAACCTGTTTCTTTGTCATTTTCTGCAGGAGTCTCATCACAAAGCTCAGATGAAAGCTTGCATTCACGGTATGAGGAGAAGAAAAGTAATCCATTGGATGAGCTAAGTCCCAGTGCACATGAATTTCAAGATCCTTATGCAATATTTTCAGAGTCGGATAGAGAATCCATATTATTCAACGGATCTGTTTACAAGTTTCCATGGAAGTTGCCTTTCAGTAGTTCTCTCTTATTGTTCATAAGCAAGCGCTTGTAGAGAATTCAAACAACAGCCAAAATGCTTACATGGTTGCATTGGTTATTTCATTTCACTTGATCAGGTGAGCAATGGATCACTTAGAGTAGGGTGTGATTAATAAGCTCACATAAGTGAGCACAGTCAGTCTCAGCTTGCATTGTGTTAGTTTTCAGTCTTTGAAGTGTTTTGACCCCACTGCCCAATGGATAAGGCTACTTGGTCTACGGTTTTCTTGGCACCTCCAAGGAGCTACCATCCCCAATGGAGCCAATGTTAGTGTCAGTCTTTGAGGCCTTCCATCAGCGATCAAACATTCTCTTACAAAGTGGTCTTAGGGTGTCAAAGTCAAATTTTGTCATTTCAGTGAGTCTTCAAGTAAAATTTGGTCACTAGATAATAGGTCTAGGATTTGTTTTCACTCCTTTCAAATCTTTCCAAGTGTCGGTCCATGTCACCATTCGACTGAGTGTACCATCATTCAAAGAGTTGTCATCATCATTTCAGGTTCCAGTGGGTCATTTTACACCTTGTTCATGCTTCAGTTGTACTTGGGTAAGGTTCATTTCCCTCTCCTAGGGTTTTGAAGATCATTTTTTTTGGATGGTCAAATCATCAACAAAACTTGTATCTTGATGCTAATACACCTTCGCCTATCCTTAATATACCTTCTTAAGCATTTCCCATCACTGATATCCCTCAAATTCATCATTTTCCCACAAACCCTAGCTTATTGCTACAATTTGACAATTTGCTAGGCTAGGCCCGTGTTTTGCCTTTTGGACCCCTTCCCCTCACTCAATATTTGAAATTCTACTTTCCCCTGCTTCCTAACATTCCTCTCTATTTTCCAAAATTTTCTCAAGAATTTAGAAGCCCCTTATCCCCTTCATTTACCTTCATTTCTACAAATCCCCTGTTCCACATATCGGGATAGGCTTTATTCAAATGATGTTTTTGAGAAATAGAAGATGAATTTGACAAAAGTGAGAGAGGTCTTTGTCAATCTTGACCCCAGAAGAAAAACCTCTTTCAGTTTTTACACAGGTTTCATGGTTTGGGAGAAATGTCGAAAAAATCATTTGCCTCAGGAGGGTTGATGACCTCTGGAGTGACCTTGGTAAAATCAATTTCTCTCCTAGCTGGAATGACCAATGACTTTCTTGATGCATCATCTGATAAGTAGACATAAATAGCTTTCCAATGAGCTATCATGAGCTCAATTTTGAGTTTCAAAAGACCTTCAAAAGTTGACTACAACTATGCATTTTGGTAGCCTCGTTCTACACATTTTGACCAGTCTTGGGAGATTGGACTTTTTTCATGGAAAATGAACTCCAAATTGAAATATTCAAAATTTTCTAGAAAGTAGACTTGACACAATTTCCAACGAGCTATCTCAAGCCCAATTTGGACACCAGGAAGGCCTTCGAAAGTGGTCTACAAAAGGTCGTTGCGCTTTTAGGGAGGCATTGTGCATCTGCCTAGCCAAGTTCTAAATCGACTAAAATTTCCCAAACTCTCAAATTCTGCTCAAAATCCTCAAATTCTCTCTCTTTCAAGTAAATTATACTTGTCATAGCTTGTGAATCAAGGTTTTGTTTACAAAATTTTGGTGTTGTGCATTCTTAGTATCAAACCCTAGTTTTTCTCATTTCACAAGTATTATACAAACCCTATCTACTTGCCATTATTCCCTAAACTAAACCCCATTCCCATTTACATATTTCCTAAATGCCATTCCCCTCATACATTTTCCCCATTCCCACTTACACTCTCCCCAAACCCTATAAACCCTATTCACATCACTAAACCCTACCCACTCTCCTAAAATCCCATTCACACTCCCTAAACCATATTTACACATCATACTCTCACATACTCCTCCCTACACTCTGACCAATCCATTCCTCCAACCTGTTTTCACTATATTATTCACTATTGTCCATATATAACCACAAGTGTTCATAGCCACAAAAAACCAAAGGCAAAGAGAAGATGCACGAGGATGATATAGTATTGTCACATATCTAGAGCAAGAGAACAAATAGTTGGAGGATAAGCAGGGCCTAATGGAACTTGAAATGTTGAAACTGAAAAGGCAAAGTGATAAAAAGCATCTTGTCACTTTGACTCCCATTGAGCAATAGATTGAACATGACCGGGAAACTTGGCTTGAGAGATTTGATATGCACCTTGAAGGGCTGATTGAGAAGGCCAACAAGGACAAGAAGATGCTTCGTCATATGGCCTACCACTACATGACCTACAACAAAATCTGCAACATAAGGATGAGGAAGCTTAAGGCTAGGTTGAGGAAGGCCTTGAAGAGAAAAAAGGAGCAAGGTAAGTTGAAAATCTTGGCTAAAGCCTCACTAGCCCATCAAAGAAACTAATGGTGGTGTCCCATGCCAAGTCTAGGCAAGTTTTGATGATTTTTTGTCTTTTTCAAATTTTGAAATTTTGAAAACAGGAAATTGGCCTGGATGCGCAATGCCATCGGCGCTGCGCTTTTCCCTAGAGAAATTATTGGAGGAAAGGCTTGTATATTTGGATTCCTCATGATGAGAGCATCAAACCCAAAAAATTTCAGCAATTTTGGAGCAAAACTAGGTCACCAAAAGGTAAAAAAACTACCAAAAAAAGACCTCTCTGCCTCGTTTTGGACACACAGAAGCAACCTTGGGAGATTTCACTTTGGAGGGGGAAAATGAATTCCAAATGATAAAATTCAAGATCTTCCAGAAACTAGATAGGAATACCTTTCCAATGAGCTATCTTGGGCTCAATTGTGCTAAGGGGAAGACCTGCAAAAGTGCATGAAAAGTGGCGCTGCCCTTTTGGCTAATGGCGCTGCACTTTTGCCCAGTTTGCTAGAAAAACCAAATTTCTCCTGTTTTCTCTGAAAATTCACTTTCACTCTCTTCATGGATGATTTTGATGATGTAATTCATAACTTGGCATGTAAATGTAATAGTGAAATGATCTTAGAAGGTAGATTCATCAATTTGAGGTGGTTTTGGGGTCAATGAATTAGTTTCCCTACTTATAGAGGCAAGTTGTTTGACTACCGATATTCCAGTTCTTAGTTGGGAAATGGTTAAAATTGCCCCTATTCTCATGGATTCGGCCCCTGATGGTTAGGATGGGCAGTTTTGATGCCTATATCAAGTGTTTTCTTAGTCATTTGTTAAGGTTGGATTGTCTTGGATGCTCTGAGCTATATTGTACACCTTTATTAGTAGTTCGGCAAGGAAATAAACCAAGATTTGCAGTTATTTTTATGGGATACATGTGATATGGTGTTTTTGCATAGTTTCTTCTTCTGTTATCAATTTTTCTCATGTTTTATGTGTGCCACAATCTAATTCTTTTCTTCTAGCTGAATGATATCAAGATAGATAGGTAGAATTCATTGTTACAGTGCTTTGCCTTGGGAAACCATTTAGTTTTTGATGTTTTCTATTGTTTGAGAAGGATACATGATCTTTGCATGCCCTCCTCAGCTCCTCACCAGTCTTAGACCTCTCATCTCACTCAATTTCAAGTGCCAAAGCACCTACCTACCCTGCCCCATAGAACACCTTGCATCCTGTCTTGATTTCCTGGACCCAAAACTGCTTGGCTCCATTTGAACCAGCAATAAAACCAACAAAATCAATCAAAAACCCTAAAGCTACTATACCTAGCCTAAAATCCATATTTGATCCAGTCATCTTGACTAAGATTCACAAGGAGAGAGCCCTCTCCCAACCTGGTAGGGCTAGCTACCAGGTTAAGCTTGGTTTGTGGTTATCCTAGGGTTGCCTTCTTTCAGCCTGAGGTAAATCTAGGCTCTAACATATTCTCTATTATCTTTTTCCTGTTTCTTTTCTTGCATCTGATCCTTATACAAAACCTTTTCATTGAATATGACATATCTGTTCCCAATGATTTTGTGTTTTTCATAATCATAAAAGTGATAACCAAAATCATTAACACCATATCCAATAAAGGTACATTTCTTTGATTTTTACTCAAGATTTGTTTTATTTTCTTTATTAATGTGGACAAAGGCTTCACAAGCCAAAGTCTTTAAAAATGAGTAGTTTACCTTTTTACCTGTCCATGCCTCCTCTAGAATACCACCATCCAAGGAACTTGAAGGCCCTCTGTTTATTAGATAAACAATAGTATCTATAGCATCTGCCCAAAATTGTAAAGGCAATCCTGCATGCAATATCATGCACCTTGCACGCTCCATGATTGTTCTATTCATCCTTTCAGACACACCATTTTCTTGTGGTGTTCTTGGAATTGTCTTCTCTCTGCTTATTCCATTCTCTGAACAATACCTATCAAACTCTTAGCTACAATATTCACCTCCATTATCTGATCTGAGACACTTCAACCTTTTTCCTGTCTCATTTTCAACCAAATCTTTCAATTTGCGGTCTCACCTAAGAACATTCCCTTTGAAAGCATCATTTGCAGCATTGAGAATGGGACTCAAGGTCTTTCATCAAACGACAGGGAGCTATTAAGACAAGAATGTTCCCTAGCTATGTTGAAGTCAAAACGCCCAAAGAGTAACTTGAATAAAGAGGGGCGAGAGGCTCTTAGATCTCTCCGAAATAATTATAAGATAGTTGTTCTTAAAGCTGATAAAGGTGGAGCCACCGTTGTGTTAAATAAAGAAGATTACATTCACAAAATGAATGAGCATTTGAGTTGTGGAAGTTATAGAAGAGTCAACTCCAACCCTATTCCCAAGGTGATAAAATAGGTCAAGAAAGCCATCATGGAAACCAACCTAGAAGATAAAATAAAAAAGAAGTTGACTCCCTCCTGTGAGGTTATTCCTAGAATCCATGGATTACCAAAAATCCATAAGGAAGGGGTCCCCCTTAGACCAATTGTTAACACCATTAGTTCCCCTACCTATGAATTAGCTAAGTATGTAGCTAAGATCCTGAAACCTCTGGTTGGTAACACAGACTCTTTTATAAAAGACTCAAGTGATTTTGTAAAGCTTATAAGAATAAAAGGGTGGATAAAGATGATATTCTAGTAAGCTTTGATGTCGTATCTTTGTTTACAAAGATTCCTCTCGATGAAGTTGTTCATGTTATAAAGATGGCCACCGATCCTGAAACAACGAAGCTTGCAGAAATCTGTTTGCGGTCCACTTTTTTCAGTTTTCAAGATCACTATTATGAACAAATTTCTGGAGTCGCCATGGGTTCCCCGCTCTCACCTATTGTCGCCAACCTATACATGGAGTACTTTGAAAGAAAAGCCCTTGACTCATTCCACTTGAAGCCAGCATGGTGGAAAAGATTTGTCGATGACACCAACCTGAATTGGACTCATGGTAAGGCAGATCTTGAGAAGTTCTTCAATCATCTTAACTCTATATCTTCCAAAATCAAATTTACGATGGAGCTTGAGGAGAATGGTAAGATCCCCTTTCTAGACGTTCTGATCAGTAGAAAGAAGGATGGTACTTTGGGACACCAGGTCTACAGGAAGAAAACTCATACTGATAGCTACCTTCATGCTGACTCTTACCATCATCCCTCCCAAAAATCCGGCGTCTTAAACACCCTAGCTGTGAGGGCTTTCAGGATTTCTGACCCTGATCACATAAAGGATGAGATTGAACACTTAACCTCTGTCTTCAAAAACATTGGATACAAGGAGTGGAGTATCAAGAAAGCTATAAGAAGGGCTCAGGATAGGGCCCTCTCTGAGCGTCCCCCTGGAGACAAGAGAGAAAATCAAGGGAAAGTTTACCTTCCATTCATCCAAGGGATTACAGATAAGATTGCAAAATTTTTAAGGAAGAATAACATAGACACTCAATTTACAACATGTGGAACGATAAGGCAAATGATGAGGTCGGTTAAGGATAACATTTATCGACAACAACTCAAGGGAGTGTACAAGATCGATTGCTCATGTGGCAAGAGTTATATTGGGGAAACAGGCCGGTCTCTGAAAATAAGACTTAAAGAGCATGCCGCTGACATAAAGAATGAAAGATCCCGTACATCAGCCTTTGCAAAGCACTCGTCCAAGACCAAGCATCATGTGTGTTTGGAAGACGCCAAGGTAATTGCAAGAGAGGACAACTATCATAAAAGAAAAATCAGAGAGGCCATTGAAATTATGAAATTTCCTTAGAACCTCAACAGGGACAATGGGAATGAAATCAGTGAAAATTGGCTTCCTCTGATCAAACAAATAAACCCCCCCGGACCCTTGGAAGCATAGGATCGAAAATAAGGGGTCTTTCATTTCGAAAAGTTTAATTAATTAATTAAAACAAATTAATTTAATTTAATTAATTATATTAATTAAATTAAATTAAATTAAATTAAATTAATTCTTAAAATAAAATAAAATATGAAATTAATCATAACCTCTCAAATGATTAATAATAACCCTAAAATAACTTTGATTATGAAAATTTAATTATTAAAAATAACTTTGATTATGAAAATTTAATTAATAAGAATAAGATCTAATTAAGATCTCCCTAATAAATATTTATCAAATAAATATTAATCAAATAAAGTTTTAGAATTATATAAAATTAAAGCATTAGGTTGAAGTATGAATTAATTGATTTTAATTAAATTCAATGAGGATTAAGGCTATGCAGGCAGCTTCGGACCCGAAAATGGAGGACTGGGAGAGGTTTCTCCCCGATCCAGGACATACTAGAGGGAGAATGTCGCTCTACAAACAGTCTTTGCATGCTTACTGGGGCATGAAGCGACTACTGGCTAAAGCCATGGAGCAGGTAGCTGTTGAAATGGTAGAATTAGCTCAAGGTTTCTCCACCTTTAAGAGGGAACTAAGGAACATCCAGATGACTCTGATTATGCAGGATAGAAAGATGGATAAAATTCTGCAGTTGTTCAAAGAAAATGGAATGGAGCTCAAGACAGAAATAAAAATTAATAAAAATTAGAAATCATGTGTCGGCCTTTATAAAATTAGGGTTCTTGGTTTATTTATATCCAGGTTGCAAGGCTCTCTTCTCTCAATAATCTTTCATTCATATTCTATCTGATTTGTCCTGATGATGGACGCCCTTTGGGGTTTGAAATGTTGGCAGAATGAACTAGAAACTGTGGATAATCCGGATCATGACACTACAGTATCAAATACATCAAATTTATTTTGAATACAATAAATCCAGGGTTTTCTAGTTGCATCATCAATAAAAGTAACATAATAACGAGAGCCACAGAGAGATGATACCTGGGCAGGTCACCATACATTTGTATGCACAAACTCTAATTTTTCACTCTTCTTTTCTTTCCCAACTATGAAGAATCTCACTCTCTTCTATTTTTCATAAACACAATTCTCACAGAATTTTAAGTCAACATGCTTCAAACCTGGCAAAAAATTTCTTGAGTGAAGGATCTGCATCCCCTTCTCACTCATGTTCCCAAGCCTATGATGCCACAATGTCATATCTTATCCTGTAGAGGTTAAAGAATTAACAGAAACAGAAATAACATTGCTTAAATACAATGTACCAACCTTTTCTCCTTCTGCTATTACTAGGGATCCTTTAGTGACCTTCTAGGTTTTATCTATAAAGGTAGTCACACAACCTTCACCTCCCAACTGCCCTGTTGAAATTAGATTTTTCTTTAGATCTAGAAGATGCCTTACCTCCTTCAATAACCATTGATTTCCATTCTATTGTTTTATGAAAACTGTACCCATTCCAATGATTTTACAAGGTTTATCATCACCCAATCGAGCCTATCCAAATCCTCCTTGAACATAATCATGAAAATTTTTCCTATTAGGTGTGACATGGAATGAGGCCCTTGAATCTACCACATAGGCATCAATAATATTTTCTAATGAAAGAATCAAATCATCTTGCAACACATCACCTATCACATTCACTTCATGATTGTTTTCTTGCTACGCGTCTCCTTCTTTTACCTTCTGAGACTTCTAGTCTTTCTTCAGGTGTCCTTTCTTCCTGCATTTCCAACACACTATCCTCAATCTGGACTTAGATCTACCTTTCCTTGACTTACTGTGATATCCTAGGCTCTTTCCTCTTTCCATTTTTCTTCCCCTAGTCTCTGTAGTCAAAAAATTACTTGATGTCTCACCGGAGCTTTTCCATCGCATTTCCTCGCTAAGGATTTCACCGACAACATCATCAAACTTTAAAGTACTAGATCCAAAGACATAGATACTAATGGTCATAACGAAACCATTCCAAATTTCTGGCAATGAACACAGAAATAACAGAGCCCTAACTTCATCATCAAAAGTTATCCATATAGAACTTAACTGACTGGAAACTGTATTAAATTCATTTGAATGATCAGCAACAAATCCACCTTCTGACATCTTCATACTAAATAAATGCTTCATAAGAAATACCTTATTTGAAGCTGAGGCTTTTTCATATAGTTTGGCCAATGCCGAAATTAAACCCTATGTTGTTGATTCCTTTGAAATATTAAATGCTACCAATGCCCCTAGGAACAACCATATTGTTCCAAGTTCTTTTCTGTCAACAATATCCCATTCTGTGTCTATCATACTCGTTGGCTTCTTTTCCTTTCCGCTCAATGGTTGGTATAGATATTTCTGGAACAAATAATATTCCATTTTCATTTTCCACAGCTCGTAGTTTTGGCCATTAAATTTTCTGACCCTAAATCTACCATCTTCTGCCATTGCTCCAACTCAAACCAGGAATCCTTCTCTCCTACGAGTTTATCAGCCAAATAGACCTTTGAATCTGATACCAGTTGTTAGAAAATTATATATTACAGAGCAATGGAATACATAAAATATATTGTCGAAATATAAACACAGAAAACACATAAAACAAGAGAGACACAGATATACGTGGTTCATCCAATTTGGGCTACGTCCATGGAGAAACAACTAGTACTTCCTTTTATATTATCCAAGAAACTAAAGAGATACAACCTACAACAGATCCGCTGTAATTCCCTCTTCTCTCTCGATCAATATCATCTATATTTCTCACTCAGAATACAGATCTACATAGATGCAATACAATTCCCTCATGCATAGCAAGGGGTTTCCTTTTAGGGCAAAAAAACCCTAAATTAAACATAAATTCTACTGTCAGATCTACGCCTAATGAACGGCCCAGATTGACTATGAAATTACAACATTTTACAAAGCAATTTTACATCTATTTTTAGCTTTGGGGGCACTGCCCGCGATCCCTCGCCAGGGGGGGCTCCTAATCATCATTGCCACCCCCCTGGACCCCCTTTGCAGCACAAATATTACGGGTGGCGTTTCCGCCACATTACGAACTGGGGTCCAATGTGACGATACCTCTAAATAAAGAGGATAATCAGGCTCCACACCCAAACTTAAGGGAAGGCTGATATAACCGATGGTTGTAATCACTTTTTTCTGCATCAATATAGAACTGCAATTGTGTTTTCCACTCTATGATGTTGGTAGTGTAATTTGTTTACATATTTATGCAATGTTGTTATAATGAGTGGCTTAGATACATTTAATTAGATATCTATATATGTTAATGCATTGTTTGTCAAATTTATATGCTGTGATATTACGCTTGTCTTATCTATGTGCGGGTTTTGATTTGGAGATAGCTAAAGGATCTTCCACCTTGCTACTTTGCACTCTCCAGCAACACCACACCAAGAATTGAGGTAATAAGTCCTTCTTCCTGCTTTAATTTTCATTTGTTCAACATAGATATGCATGCATATTTGTGACAGTTGCAGCTAATCTGAAAGTTTGCCAAGCGTCCTAGGAAGATCCTTGAGGGTTTCTACATCACCAAACACCCATGCATTAATCCCTATAGCAGAATTGGTGACTCCACTTGGGACTACACTTACTTCCTGGTTTTCTCCCAAAGTTCCTAGATCTCTCTTTCTTCCAGGATTTCATGTACTTCTTGATCCCCTTTCTGACCACTCAGGACTATACAACACCCTTCTCTTAGTCCTCATCCCTAGATCTGATCCCCACAACCTTCTTTTTGAGCCTTTTTCATCACTAACATTGTCTACTAGTGTAAACAAAGCTTTAGAAAGCACTATGGCCTCACACACAGTGCGTTAGTGAAACAAGTAACTCTCTATACCCTCTATTACAGAGCATTAACCAACAATTTCTTGATAAATAGACTGCTTTGTGACCTCATGGGTTGGGAAATTTTCTTGTAGACTAATCAGGGATCTACACCTATGCTTGTTTGATTGACCTATCTCTTGAACATTTTTTTTTTTTTATGAAAATAGATTTACTTCTTAAAGATTTTGTTTTCATAAAAGAAAAAATACAAAATTTTTACTGTTTTCTACTTGGTTATATCTGCATTATTTGGTTTCAAAGGTTATTAGTGAGAATTGTTAGTTCTGTTGGTTGTGCTAGTGTTTTATTGAATAGGATGCATGGTATATATATGGATGTATAAATGACTCTCCCTTTTTAGAAGCAACTTATTCATTGAAAGTGAAATTTACAAGCATTGCTTTTGCATGATTTGAGTCAGAGTCCCATATAACTTCACATGTCAACACCCCCACCAAAGACTCTAATGAAGTACATTCAAAATTTACCTATTAAAAACAATCAGCAACTCTTTTTAGAGTAAATGCACATTAGTTTAGGCTAGGATCTTGGGTTAGGCAGCTGTGAGTTAACTACCCAAGATCATACACCGAAACTAGTGTCATTAATGAGGGAAATACTTTTGCACTCATACTATCTGGGACCACTCCAGTAAAAGTGGAGCTAAATACAAGACAACATAAGATTGTAAACAAAGGTAGCCTACCTTCACTTACATCTTATTTGGGTATTCTTTGTATCGGGGATCCCTTCAGGGATATCAGTGCTAAGTCAGGGACTCAATTATGCTACCCACAAAGTATACTGTCTACGACTATGTCCCCGCCTATAGTGTCTATGATTTGAGGTAACCATAGTGGCCATACTTTTAGGGATGAACACAAGGTGACTGAGGTAGGCTGCCCTAGTACGTAACACAAACAAACCTACTCTATCTTCGGTTTTTTGGAGGGTGTTTGTCTTCACGAGAGTACATGGCCCCTTAATATGAGGTTCGAGAAAAGCTCAAGAGTAATCGTAATTGTACATTTGGCCAACTCTCTCTTTTATCCATTGTGATACTGGGTTTCATCTCCAGAAAATGGTGGTTATTAAATAGGGTCATACCCTATGCTTGTTGATTGATTTCTTTAGTGTATTTTTTTATTTTTAAAGTGCCAGATTGTTTTCTCTTGGGTTGTGTTATATTCTTTCCACGACTAGCCCACGTAGTTAATTGGGGGGTTAGAGGGGGGGTGGAGCCCTCCCTTTGTTGCATCAATTGCATAGCGGAGGGGTCATAGGGGGTTTGAGGGGTGCATGTAACCCCACTCTATGGGGTCCAGGGTTAGGTTGGGTAAACCCACCTATGGTTTTGTGCATGATTTTCACACATGTTTTTGGAAGTGATGGTTTTCAGTCCATGGTTTTGGATGCGATGGTTTTCGGTCCATGGTATTGGATGCTTCGGCATGTATAAATATGTATTATAACATTGAAAGCAAAATAATGAAAAATCAATCTAGTAGTCTCGGTTTTGGGATCCAAGGGAAAATCTCTGTGTATATGTGTTTTATGTGTTATGCTCTAGCATTGTCTATTTTATGTGTTTTAGAATTCATATGCAGGTAATTTCTATACGAGGTTAAAACCTACATTTGGTATCAATGTTGTTTTGGCTTCAAGGGGACACCTTTGTCGCTGAGGGGTTTCGCTCGGGCCTGTGGTAGACCCTGTTCAATGGGAGATCTACGAGATCGATTCTGGTGGTGAAAGAAGATGGTGAGCAGTGGAACGATAGAGATCGAGAAATTTAATGGTCAGAGATTTGAGTTGTGGAAACTCAAGATGGAGGATCTGTTGGTAGATAAAGATTAGTGGATCGCAGTAGATCCAGGTACTAAACCAACGGGAGTGTCTGATGAAGAATGGAAAAAGTTGGATCGGAAGGCAAAGAGAACAATACGATTGTGTGTCTCAGATTTAGTATTGCTAAATGTATCAGGGGAAGCTACAGCGAAGGCTTTGTGGGACAAGTTAGGGACTTTGTACCAATCTAAGTCTCTGGTGAATAAACTGTTCCTACAAAAAAAGCTATATAACCTGAGGATGAAAGATGGAGACTTGGTGACAGAGCATCTGAATGCATTTAATACTGTGGTAAGTTAGTTAGCATTTGTTGATATTAAAATTTTAGATGAAGATAGGTGCATCAGTTTGTTATATTCTCTACTAGATTCGTGGGATAGTCTGGTTATTGTAATAGGTAGCAATGCAATTGCCTTGCAGTTTGATGAAATAGTCTCATCCTTGTTGATGGAGGAGATGAGACGGAAAAATATGGAGAGTCAGAATGGTGATGCCTTGTCTATACGAGGATGGTCCCAAAATAGAAACAAAAGTAAGTCATCGAGTAGGAGATCTAAATCTAGAGGGAGATCTAAATCTCCAGGAAAACTTGTAAAGGTGGTGTTCTGGAAATGCAGAAAGGAACGGCACTACAAAAGGGACTGTAAATCTAAATCTCCTAATAAAGGAAAGGGATCTAATGATGCTCCTCTGCAGAGGCAAAAACCACCTCAGATGAAGGTGGGGATGTGTACTTGGCTTCTTCAAGTACACATGTAGATCATGAGGCATGGTTGATTGACTCAGGTGCATCCTTTCACTTCACTCCCCATAGAGAGTGGTTCTGCAAGTATGAGAAATACGATGGTGGTGATGTCTTCTTAGGGGATGATATGAAGGCTAGAATCATTGGTTGTGGAAAAGTAAAGTGTAAGTTGCAAGGTGGAAGGGTTAAAACACTTCTGGGTGTTCTGCATATTCCTGAATTGCCCATAAATTTGATTTCTGTAAGCAAGTTGGATGATGCAGGTGTAAAAATAGTGTTCGAGAAGGATACTTGTAAGATGGTTCGGGGAGCACTGGTATTGATGCAGGGAGTTCAGATTGGAACTTTGTACAATCTGCAAGGTAGCACGGTTATTGATGGGTGCAACAGTTCTGTGGTTTCTGAAAGTGGAGCAGAAAATCTAGTGGTCTTTGGAGAGAAGACCATGTTGTGGCATCAAAGGCTTGGACATATTGGAGAGAAGGGCCTTTGAATACTTCATGGTAAAGGTATGGTAGAAGGTATGAGTAATAGCTCTATGGATTTTGATTTCTATGAAAATTGTGTATATGGGAAGTAGAATCGGGTGAGTTTCCCCTCTGATGGTAAGAGGGTAAAACATATATTAGAGCTTGTACATAGTGATGTGTTTGGACCTGTGAAGGTTCCATCACTGGGTAAGTCTGTGTACTATGTATCATTTATAGATGACTTCTCAAGGAATACATGGATATATTTCCTTAAGAAGAAATTTGAAGTCTTTGATAGGTTTAATGAATTGAAGGCTTTGGTGGAAAACCAGACAAAGAAGAAGATAAAGGTGCTGAGAACAGATAACGGTGGAGAGTTTTGCAGTAAGGAATTTGAAGAATTCTATAAGAAGTGTGATATAGCACGTCAGAAGACTACTCCATATACACCTCAGCAAAATGGAGTTGTAGAAATAATGAACAAGACATTGATGGAAAGGGCAAGAAGCATGCTCAGTGGTGTCGAGTTAGGATAGAAATTCTGGGCAGAGGCGGTGGAGACAACATGTTACCTGGTCAGCATATCACCTTCATCAGCGTTGGAGGATAAAACTACACATGAGGTATGGACTGGTAAGAAACCCTATATTTCACCTCTGAAGTTATTTGGATGTGATGCATATGTACATGTTCCAAAGGAGAAACAAACCAACTTGGACAATAAATATGAAAAGTGCATCTTTATTGGGTATACAGATGGTTTAAAGGGTTATAAGCTTTGGAACCTAGTAACAAGGAAGGTTGTGTACAACCGAGATGTGGTGTTCAGAGAGGTGAAAGATGTTATTAAAAATGAAGTCCAACCAAAGGAACCTGAGAAGATAGAGTTTGAGCTAAAGGAGGAAGAATCAGACTCTACAGCAAAGGAGGAATCAGAAGATGAAGAGCCACAAACTTCGGGTGTGAGAAGATTAGTTAGAGAAAGAAGACAACCAGAAAGGTATAGTCCATCTACTTTCTGTTAAAATTTTGCTTTATCTATTACTGATGATGATCCTAGAACTGTGAAGGAAGAAGTAGATTCAGAGGATGGAAAACTCTAGAAAGAGGCCATGGTTAATGAAATGGCATCTTTGCACAAAAATGAGGCTTGGGATCTGGTGGAGTTGCCAGCTGGAAGGAAACCCATTGGCAGCAAATGGGTGTTCAAGAAGAAGACAAATGTAGAAGGAAAGGTGGAGAAATACAAAGCTCAGATGATAGTAGAAGGTTATTCCAAGGTGTCGGGAATTGATTTTGGTGATATTTTTTCTCCTGTTGCCAAGGTAGCTTCTATTAGATTACTTTTATCTATTGCTGCTGCTTTTGATTTTGAGGTAGAACAGATGGATGTGAAGACAACATTTCTTCACGGGGATCTGGAAGAGGAGATCTGCATGAAGCAACCTGAAGGCTTTGTGGTGAAGGGTAAGAAAGAAATGGTATGCAAGTTAGAGAAGTCTCTGTATGGGTTAAAATAGTCACCAAGGATGTGGTATCAGAAATTTGATACATTTATACGGGGACTTGGCTTAACCAGAAGCAAAGCAGATCACTGTGTGTATTTTAAATTAATTGGTGACCATGTTATTTATTTGGTATTGTATGTGGATGATATGTTGCTGGTTGGAAATGACAAAGAAATTATCCAAGATTTGAAGACCCAATTGTCCTCCAAATTCGACATGAAAGATCTTGGTGCTGCAAACTATATTTTGGGCATGGAAATTAAAAGAGATCAGGCAAGGAGGAATCTTTGGTTAAACCAAAGGAAGTATGTCGAGACAATATTGCATAGATTTGATATGTAGGATAGTAAACTGGTGAAGGTTCCTATTCCCGTAGGTGTAAAGTTATCTGCTGAATAGTGTCCCAAGACACAAGAAGAGGAAGAGGACATGTACCATGTTCCATATGCAAGTGTAGTCAGTAGCCTGATGTATGCAATGGTCTTTTCTAGACCAGACATTGCACATGCAATGGGAGTATTGAGTAGGTTTATGTCAAAACCAAGAAAGGAGCATTGGACAACAGTGAAGTGGGTTTTCAGGTATTTACGTGGCACTAGTGATTATGGTTTGTGCTACCAAGGAAGACCAGGATTGGACAGAGTGTTGGATATCCATGGCTTTGTTGATGTAGACTGGGTTGGAGATCTGGATTAGATAAGATCTACAAGTGGGTATGTGTTTAACCTATTTGGAGGTGCAGTCAGTTGGATGAGTAAGAAACAATCTGTAGTGGCACTATCAACTACAGAGGCAGAATACATGGCGACCACTCATGCAAGCAAGGAAGTAGTTTGGTTGTAGAGACTATGTTCAAGTATGGGGTTAGTACAGGGAGCTATAAGGATAAACTGTGACAACCAAAGTGAAATTTTCTTAGCAAAGAACCCTGCATATCATTCAAAGACAAAGCACATTGATGTTTAGTATCCCTTTGTGAGGGACATGATAGAAGACAAAAAGGTGTTGATGGTAAAGGTTGACACTTTGAAGAATACTGCAAATGCATTGACAAAATATGTGAGCTCTAAGAAGTTCTCTTGGTGCAGAGAAACAATGGGCATTGCAGGGCTGGATAAATGACTAAGCTCTCTTGTGGCCTCCTGTGGAAAGAAAACAACAAGTGGGAGAATGTTGGGTTGTGTTATATTCTTTCCACGACTAGCCCACGTAGTTAACAGGGGGTTAGAGGGGGGGCAGAGCCCCCCCTTCATTGTGTCCATTGCATAGCAGAGGGGTCATAAGGGGTATGAGGGGTGCAGGTAACCCCACTCTATGGGGTTCGGGGCAGCGCCCCAAAATTTTTGGTTTTGGAGCCTATGTTAGGTTGGGTGGACCCACTTATGGTTTTCTGCATGATTTTCGCACATGTTTTGGATGTGATGGTTTTCGGTCCATGGTATTGGATGCTTCGACATATATAGATATGTATTATAACATTGAAAGGAACATAATGAAAAATCAAGATGGTAGTCCTAGTTTTGGGATCCAGGGGAAAATCTTTGTGTATATGTTTTTTATGTGTTATGCTCTCACATTGTTTATTTTATGTGTTTTAGAATTTGTATGTAGGTAATTTCTGTACGGGGTTAAAACCTACATTATCACTGAGACTTTAATAAATATCACTACAAAATCTATTGATAAAATTTATCATCCACCGTGGCTACATCTGGCCCTCTTTGTCAATCTAAACGGTTGTTAGGTCTTCCCCCACTCATTGTGGAGGATCTGTCGAGCCCCAGTGAACCAGATTACCCATCTTCGAGCAATCAGTGTACGAGATCTAACACTGAATCAGTTTGGACATCCCATGATTCAAGCTTACCGGAAGATTTCTTTATTGAAGGTTTCATTCCTCGATAAAATCCTCCAATCATGAATCCATTGGGACCACTCTTTATTCCAGTTGCATTTGTGCCTCATATGTCTTCTATTGGGCCTACACCACCCATCCCATCGATGACTAATGGGTTGTGGGCTTTTGTGGACACTTTTGGTCCACCGACACCTCCCCAATCGACAGTCAATACCATACCTTTGATGGAAAACCCTGCTAGGCCACTTATCCCAAGTTCAAACCATATCATGACACCCAACGTGAGAAAAACCCAGTATATAACGGCTTCCACCCCATTTGTGTGAGCTCCTAGACCTTCGACAAGTGCTACATATAACGCTCCTTATAACGGTGCATATATCATGGTTAGCACAGATCCCTTCAACAACCCCTTTGGCTGGAATCCATTGTTTAGTTCCAACCCCCAAGTTTATATGCCTGGGGGAAATGTTCCCAATATGCACATATCGTCCAGGAATGTTAGAGTTCCCCCTCCATTTACAAGACAACAAGGACAATCATTAATTGACATGAACCCTCCTTATGTCAGTCAAGGACCTATAGTTAATTACGAGGTGAGCGACATCCCTCAACAAGGTCCCACTCAATCCATATGGGCACCCCATTCTCAACCTCAAATGAGTCAAGGGGGTATTAATTATCCTGGGGGCACTTACAAACCCCAGTCTAACAATGCCTATGGACAACCACAGTACACGACTGTACCCCAAGAAAATTACTATTCCACACATCCTTTGTATAATATTGGGAATAACATGATGGGAGGACTGCAAGGATCCTCAAGCCATTTGTCATCGCCTTAGTCTGATTCGGGGGCATCAAACACCTTGCCTTGGAAATACTTGATATCCCTGACTTGTACAAACTCACTAATGACCCCATCTATGAAAACTTACTTTGGTTTGCAATCTCACATAAAATTCCCACAGACATCCCGAAGTTCGAAGGGAAACAAGGGGAGGATCAGGGTACACACATCACCACCTATCGTTTATGGTGTGTTTCTAACTCCATGGTGGATGATAGTATCTGGCTACAGCTCTTTCCCCGCATCATTACTAGTAATGCAGCCAAGTGGTACATTGAGTTACCATATGTGTTAGCCAATACCTTTTTCACTTTAGCAATGGAATTATTAAAGCAATTTCAGCTACCCATCCGCTATGAAACTGGGAAGGGACTCCTTATTTCATTACATTAGGACACCACCACCCACATCCCTGGTCATATCCATGAATGGAGATGTAGGTGGAGGCTAGTCAAAGCTCCCTTCCTAGACTATCTATTAGCAGATTGGTTCCGCAAATCACTTCTCCCTCAAATAGCTAAAGATGTCACCTTAGGTGGTGTAGTCACATAAGGCCAATCCATTCGTCATGCCCAACACTTAGATTTGATTCATTCACAGTCTAGCACATTATATGACGTCATTCCCATTGCCCCTAGAAAATCCAATGCTCCTGCTACTCAGCAACTTGGTGCGCATGTTGATGGTATTATCAACGCTACCTCCCGGGCTACTATAAAACAACTTAGTTTTCACATTGCCCAATTGTCAGTTGACCCCTCTACCAAATCAACTGCTCTTCCTACCACCATGATAATCTTTGTGTAGTCTACACAAAAACCCTGCGGTAAGAACAAGAAGAATAAGAAAAAGATTGCTCCTTCTAAAGAGCAGTCAAACAAGTAGTACAACACAAAGCAGAAGGTTGTTGCACCCTCTAATGATGGAAAGGACAAACCCACCAAATTCCCTTGCAACATTTGTGCAGAATACCATATGAAATATCATTGTCCATGTCTCCAAGAATGCACAGATTTAATTGCTAAAAAGGACATTGGTAGGACCCCGGCGGTCCTAAACAACCCTTTCCCTACTCAGCAACAACAACACCTTATTACAAACCAAACCCAACCCCCATAAGGGGGAAACGGTAGTTCGCATCATCCTTCAACTGGTGAAGGATGATCTACCATTTATACCTTTGAAATAGTAGATCTTCAAACCAGAGCCAAAACTTATGGAGATCCAACCACTAATGCTGAGGAAGCCTCCTCGAGTCAAAACCCACCACTGCCTAATGATCTTCATATCGAAAGTTTGGTTGTTGATCTTATGATTCATCCCCCAAAAGGGGTACTTCGTCACAGAACACATAATACATCTGCACATGCAGCCCAAAACTACAATATTGTAGAAGATTTGGCATAAGCACCATCAACTATGTCAGCGCTCGATGTATTGCAAACCTGTCCAGCACAAAGGAAAGCTTTGCTTTCAGAAATTGGTGGGGTCGACCCTCAAGATTCCATTCTTGCAAATTTCAACATGGAAAAATGTAAACCTCCCCTTTCACACTAGCTTGCATTTCAGGTACAAATATTTTCGAAAGGGCGAGGAGTACATAGAACTGTCATTAATGAAGGTGCCTCAACTTGCATCATTTCAGCTTCCTGTTGGCTCGCTTTGGGTTCTCCTACCCTATCCGTGCTATCAAATTACCTTAAAGCTTTCAACGGCCACACTCTCATCCCAAAAGGTTACCTAGCTAGTTACCCCATCACTTTGAGTGGGAAAACAGTAACGGTGGATATCGAAGTCATGGATTGAAGACTCAAATATAATCTACTGTTGGGTCGCAGTTAGACTTATGCCATGACCACCATTGTGTCTAATGTCTTTCGCATCATCCTATTTCCTTTGTATGGAAGGATAGTCACAATGGACCAACTATCCTTTCCCCCCCTAGATTACTCCCCATTACCTAGCGGCTCTGTACCCTTAGTGGGTGGTGTGCCTCACTCTTACGTCAGTATCAGTACTGGTCTATTGAAGGGTTCTTCCCTGATGGGTTATTTTCATCTCCTATCGCTCGTGGTTCCACAGATGGTCTCTATGGTTTCATCAATTCCTCATGAACCGACCGATCCTTGGATACTCTTGTCGATGCAGGCAAGTTCCCTCTACGGATAGAGGCAACCCCTCTAGCCCTAGAGTGGGTCTAGTCACAACAAAGACAATATCAAAGCAAATTCCCTTAGATAGTTGATGTCATGAAGGCCTACCTTCAAATCCTCATTTGATGATGTTCTCCTTGTGTTGCTCCAGCTCTCGTTCTAATCACTTTTTTACCTGAAAACAACATACAGAGAATGGCAATGAACATAATAGAATACGACAAAAACGATCTACTTAAAGGGTTAAGGAACTTCAAGCTATCAATATGCAATTTGACATAAGGAAATAAATAGTTGATTTGTATTAATATGAATTGAAGTAAAACTTACAACCATTCCTTGACATTGTAGGTCTCCTTGAAGGGTCTTGTCAGCATGTATTCGCAAGAATTCACTCATGAAGTGTCTCTCAAGAGGATGAATAACTCTCTCTCCTACCCAAAAGGAAAAATTATGAGGCTAGAACACTCATACAATCAAGCCAAATCCACACAAAACTATCCCAGGCTAAGTTACATAAGAGGCTACTTCCAAACTCTAAAAGCTACTCTCTCTAACTTCAACTTCCACTTACCACTTAACTTGAACTAGTAGATCTCAGCCATGAAGGAGATATTTATAAGAGGAGGAGCCTCCATAAGAGATGGGAGAAAGAGCTTATCCCTTTGGGAGGTTGCACAAAGGGTGGAACAACCATCCCAAAGGAGGGAGCTTGTTATCGGGAAATCTAGTGTCTATGTAGAGCTGCTAGTCCCACTAAGACGGGTAGCTATCTTAGAAACAAATAGATTAAAGTTACTTTCATTTTCCTTTATGAGAAGTAGATAGGAGAGGATCAAATAATACCAACCTCGATCTTTCGCTCGATTCTTTGTTTGTTCCTTCTCCTCACCGACAGGTCTTTTCCGCTTCTCCCTTGACCACTCAACTTCAAAGATTACCTGTAAAGTCAAAATAGCATAATACCTTCAAAGTTCAGAGATCTACAATCATAAACAATATAGGACCAGATATATATTGACCACACAAATGCATATACTATCAGACATACAAGAATGTGGACGAAAACTTGAATAGCTTTATTGATGTAAAGATTAGAAGAGAGGATTACAACCCATTGATCTGACCCAGTGTCATCCTCCCAGCATGAAAGCCCTTCTTCACCTCAAAAAAAGCTTAGATCACCCAACACTATGATATTCCACCAGGAAACCAACAACACTTCCTTACAAGATACAAAATTCTAGCCTCTGGATCTCTGGGATGAGGGATCCATATATAGATGATTGCAGGGAGGTGAGTGAGCTTTTGGGATTTTGATTAGTGTCTTCTCTCTGATAGTTTTTTATTCCACTTGGAGATTGATGATCTCTTACTCATCCTTGGGCAAATTTAGAGAGGCAAGTGTCACCGGATAAGTTTCTGGAAGATTCCATGATCATCCACCTCGCAAATTGTCTCTGCCATTTGTGCATTCTTTCCCATCGCACCCTTAGCACTGAGCAACCTGTATGGTCTAGTTTTGACCAGTTCTGAGCAATTTTCTGTGGAGAAATTCTGGGAGATGATGTAATCAACTGACCTTGTTCCTTTAGGGCATGAAACAACACTTTTAGGGACTCAGAAGCCCTTGGTTGATGGACATATATGATTGGGGTTGCAGTGCCCAAAAATGTCTATAACAGTTGCCCCCTAAAGCATGAGGTCGTTAATCTTTTGATGTCGAGTGAAATGCTTTATCATGAGGATCCAAGGTTTTTCGAACTGGAAGGCGACCTGTAATAAGATATAATACAATACATTATCTTCGTAACATTTTCATGATCTAGCTGAGGCGGGCATTCCCATGCTCAGCTTTATAAATTCATTTTCATGTACATAGGACAAACAACCATTTGTGTGGCGGACTGATGATTCTAATAGAGCCATCATCCTTTGATTCAGATGATCTTTTGTGCAGCAATGACGTACATTTGATGTCTTTATTTTCCTGAATATATCGCAGCCCGGATGGATGAAACTAGATCCAGGGTCTTCAAACTCATCCAATCTTCACCGAAGTACAAGCCGATCCATGTGAAAAATGTTCTGGAGTCGAACATGGAAAGACATCGCCTGATTACCAGCCAATGATGTAAGCTATTTAACAGGTGCGAGAGGAATCACCGATAATGATGATGACCCTCAAGGTACGATAGTACAATTTGCGTGGTGTGAAAATGGGACTTGGCGTCGAACACCATGCAAAATCTCTTGGTCGAAGGCCATTGACGTAAATCTGTCGCCGAAATTGAGAAACTTGCCATTCAGGCATGCAATCTTCAAAGTACTGGAAGGGTTGTTCCTAGGTCAACTTCTTGGATAATGAGCTGATGTCGACAAGAAGTGACCCGTCGTAGGAGGGCCTTAATGAATCTCACATCTACGACACAGAATGGAGAAAATGACTTTTGGAGGTGAAAATGATCTGATGATATAGGGTTCAGGGTGGTGGTCATGAGAGAATGAAACGTAAAGGTATTGCAACGGATGAGACACAAGATGGGTTGGTGAATTCTCTAATCAACTTCTCTTGAACATATTGGCGACACTGAAATGGATTGGTAGCATTCACCCCAAATATGGATGGTACGGTGGACCAATGGTAATATGACGGGTGAATGAAATAACCCAACCTGACTCAATCATGGTGATGGAGTGAAAGTGTCATGTTCAAGAGCGACTCGCTACCAATAAAGTTTCTTCAAGTTTTCTTCCCAATTTTTCCCCAGTCATTGCTGACCAATGCCTCTTTATTTTTATCAAGCTTGAGGAGGATAACATATGCTTGTTCTATAATTTTCCCTTTGGGCAAACCCGTCGCTATGTTTTAACGAGCCTAGCAACAGTGAAACTCATTCTTTTCTGCATGGACAAGTTTGTCGCTATTGGTTTTAACGAGTTTAACAATAAAGACAACTCAGTCCTTTCCCAATTTTAGAGAATCTAAAAAGGGACGGAAAGGAAACTCCAGTGATCCTTTTTCGTCATGTAATCCCTTAAGTCCGAAAAAGTATAAAATAATACGAAAGGGATGAATTTTCAATAGTTTTAATGAGCCGAACAAGACAAGCGCTCGATCTTTTTGTGTAATAATCCCTCAGGTCCAAAACGATTAAAATCTAGAGGAGGGATAGCACTCCCGATAGCTTTAACGTGCTGGAGAGGCCAACTGCTCGACAATCTTTTCATATTTTACGAGTCAGACAAAAAGATCTTAAAGGAGACTCACCTCTTGAGGAATGAGTGATATTTCCAGGTAGCAGTTAATTCCAGGTAAGGTTTGGAATTTTCCAATCACGGCAGTGTCACAAGGATGGCTAACAGAATCACTCTTCGTAGTTGTTCCTCAAAAGGGGTAAACAATCAAATGGAGGCGAATGATCGGCTAAAATAGAGTGGAGGTGATGGTAAGAACATGACCAGGGCTCAAAAAGCAAATGATAATGCATTCGTAATGGATATTTAGCATAGGTTGGTTCATTTTTTAATGAGCTTAAACTCTGGGGGGAGCGTTTGCTCATTTCTTAGGTTTAATTTTTAACGATCTTGAACTTCACATAAAAACTGCTCGTGCTAGTCGTATAATAAGGATGTCTCATCGATAGGCTCAATTTTTAGGGAGCTTGCACCATTCAAAACTTTTCTCCACTGCCTCTTGCATGCAAGCTAGGAACAACCAACTACTATCCTAGGGGTTAGTTAACTACTAAGGTCGAGTAGGAAAATTTTTCCTTTATTTCGCCAGTGCCATTTGTCCCTTGCGAAGGTGACCGGCCGATTCGACCACTCACCCAACCTGAGCAGTTGAAGTTAGCGAAACTATGGAGTTAGCGTTACGCTGGTCACTTTTCACTTGTGCACAAGAGGTTTGCATGGCCCCAGGTATAGCAAAGTAGAGATTCCTAAGTTACCCCTCAATTTGCAGACAAAACAATTGTTCTATCGGGAAAGGCCTACCTTTTCTAGGTTACCCTTCAATTTGCAGACAAAACATTCGTTCTATCGGGAAAGAACTACCTTCTAACAGAGGTACCTTAGTCCGGTCTAATCCCATTTTACTATATGGACAGGTGTGTCAGACTAGTCATATATCCTCCACGGAAACCTACCCTATACCTGAAGTTTTTCTACCGAAGTAGACCAGGGTGCATGCCCCCTGGGTTTCAGCCATGGCCACCAAATTACTCGCATTCTTCAGGTGGACGGACTGGAGATTGATGAGACATTCCTTGCATGAAAAGACCATTTAGAGATGGTATTTGACTATTAGCTATGTGTGAGCCGGGGAACGAAAGCTAGTCTACGAGCTGGACCACTCTGCCTTCATGCGGAAAACACATTACTTGAAAGAGTGAGGAGACAATGGCTCCCATAGTATAAATATAGTCATGCCCAAGGAGTAGATTATAATATAAATGTCCTTGGACTACCATTACATTCATATACACGGTTTTCCCTCTCAAGGTTATAGGAAAACTAGGAAGGATCCCTAGTGGTCGACTAGTTCCTTTATCAAAGCCTGTTAGATTCCGCATCTCAGGTAGAAGTGATGGTGAACCAAGCGCTTTCCAAGCAGTTGAGGAAAGGATACCCACAGAAGCCCCCTCATCTATGATGGTACTGACCATGACCATTCTGTAGGTTTGAACAATGATTTGGAATGGTACACTAGCCGGTAAACTGGGTCTGCCTAGTAGATTCCAATCGAAGGAAACGACTAGATTGCTTGGAGGTGGGACTGAATAAACGGCTGGGTATGACTCTGACGAACTTCATTCCTATGGTAAAGGAATGGGTAGATAGCCCCCATGTTCATTGGAGTTTATGTTTATGAAAATAATTTGAACGGTGTCGTTCTCATTCTCTTCAGTGATTGTATCATCTGAAGATGAACTTTCTGAAGACAAGACCGGGTTGACTGTCCCCTCAACCTTTTGACTTTCATCTGGTACGGATTCAGCGGGTTTATCTTCAATGATAGATGCTTCGATCGACCACAAAGTTGTGTCGGTCAGATTTTCAATTAGCGATGGACTCGGCAAGAGTTTCTTGTATCCAGGAGGAAGCCGTAGCGGTGAAGCAGGACAATTATCCAAGACTCTTTTAGCTTCGTCTAGGAAGGGACAACAGTGGATGGTAGATTGCCTTCACACAGTTTGCAATGAAATTTACATCTTCCTTTCTGTCCAGAGACTTCATTTTCACTAGTTGATGGTGTGCTTTCAACATGATCGTCAGAGGTTGATGACACCGGATTGTGCAAACGAGGAGACCGTCCCTTAAGATCCGAGGGATACAAGGACAATCTCGATGATAGTGGTCCCCTTTACAAATGACACATGGAGATTTAGGTCTGGATTGTGCCGTGTGTGGATTTTCGCTAGATGATGCATGGTTACCCCTTTTTGCCTTTGGCTCCTTCTTCTTCTTTTCCTTCTTCTCCTTCCCCTTCTTCTCCTTCTTAGTTACTTGATTGTTTGCTTTACCAGCTTCATCAAGCGAAGAGGAAGGAGGAGAGGGAGAAACAGATGAAGTAGAAGGTTGGGGGGTAACTCTAGTATCATCTAGTTGCTGACTTGATTGTTCAGGAATCAAGGTATTCTGAACGACGGAGGTCGAGAAGAGACATGCTGGCAAGCCAATCATCAATCTTGGAAGTGACAATGTGGCCATATGAGGTGCACCAACATCTCCCCAAGAGGAGAAAGGACCAGGATTTCCTCCAAGGGGAAATCCTTGGTTGGTGGACTCCATTTTCTCAACCTAAGACCAATGAGGGAACAGTGACGTTATTTCAATTAAAATAAATTTTAGATGCTTTGACACAACCTGCTTTTTCAATTTTTAAGAGTCGAGAAAAAACAAAAGATGACTCTAATTGCCTTTGATTTTTAATGAGCCTGAAGTGACAAGTGCTCAGATGGACCTTTTCCTTTAAGGAGTCTAAAAAGGAATGAAAGAGATTACTCTGTAAATCTAGATATAGGGATTACCAAACAAATCACAAAACTGCAGAATACTTTTTATGGTATGGCAGTCAATCTTCCCGAATGCTGTGTTCAGTGCATTGCGATCGATAGGTCAGTACACATGGCTTCCTAAGGATAAAGGATATAGCCTATTGTGGTCTCCCAATATATACTTGATGGTACGGGGGAGCACAAGTCTGTACTGGCACTTGTCGTCTCAAAGAGGAGGAATCACCCAACCTACGATGAAAGCAATAGTTACCAGGCTTTACGACGCCAGAATATGTCTCTAGCCTAGACTTCTAGATGTTGTACGTTAGATTCCAAAGAGTTTTCATGTTCATTGAATTTATTTTACAGTTGATCTTTCTTAAGAAATTTTCCTTTCAGGTTCACCACGTGATGTAGATATATAATTCCTAAAATGCAATCTAAGATGATAAACAATTGTTTAATCTTCCTTTTGCAATGAAAATCCTAGCTACTAAAGAAAGAAAAATGATGTTCTTTCAACATAGAGCAGAGAGCACACACTAGATGCACTTTCCTAAATCAAACCAACAAGAAATCTAAATGCAAATGCACATGCATGTGTTTGTTTTCCACTTTCTTAATGTCTGAATGACATAAAGAATGCTAAGTACAAATCTGAATTACCTTTTCAAAGCGACAGTACTAACAAATTTATCTTCAAAAATGAAAGGAAGATAATGACGACACTTTGCGACTTTGAATTGAAAACTGCTTTCGACACTTGAAAAACTACTAATTCAAATCAAATACAAGAGTAACTATATAATCGACCATAAGAATGATAGGATTCTTTTCTTTGACTGAAAATGACACTTGCGACACTTCCAAATCAAAATACGAGAGTTTGATTACGCTACTTTTTGTAAAAGAGAATTGTAAATGGTGCACAATATATAAAAACATTCACAATTATTTGTACTATGGAGGCAAAATCATGCAAAGGAAGGGAGTTTCCACAGTGGTATACTAATCATGAACAACAAAACTCCTGAATAAAGCTGAAGAGAGTGAACAAAGAAACCAAAATCTGGAAGCAGAAGAGTTCTTATCTAATCAGCGCACTTGCAACACAGGCAAAGTGTGATGCAGTGCACCAACTACACATGGGAGGTGTGATGCATCCAGATTCCCAAGAGGAGAAAGTGCGATGGTCCAGGGACGAGACTTCAACTTGGTTCTTGGTCACAATTTGAAACTTAGTTCAGGGATTTAGGCCAAGCTAATGATAGTCAGTAAATAGAAATCACAGGGGCTGATCTAATTAGGTTACTAGAACCACCACTAGGGCAATTAGGATGTTTGCAAATCGATTGTTCAGTTTATAAACAAAACCCAGAGATAGACTAAAGCAACATTGATCTACTTTGCACTTGCATAGCAAATGCAGTTCGAAGGCTAGCTGGCTTAACTTCAGGCTCTGTCTGTAAGTTTATAAAGCAAACAAGTATAAACAAGAAAACAAGCTATTCGCTCCCCAGTGGAGTCGCCATTTTGTTATCGGGAAATCTAGTGTCTATGCAGAGCTACTAGTCCCACTAAGACAGGTAGCTATCTTAGAAACAAATATATTAAAGTTACTTTTATTTTCTTTTATGAGAAGTAGATAGGAGAGGATCAAAGAATACCAACCTCTATCTTTCGCTCGTTTCTTTGTTTGTTCCTTCTCCTCACCGATAGGTCTTTACCGCTTCTCCCTTGACCACTCCGCTTCAAAGAGTACCTGTAAAGTCAAAACAACATAATCCTTCAAAGTGCAGAGATCTACAATCATAAAAAATATAGGACCAGATATGTATTGACCACACAAATGCATATACTATCAGACATACAAGAATGTGGAGGAAAACTTGAATAGCTTTATTGATGTAAAGATTAGAAGAGAGGATTGTTACACAAAAATATCGTCACCATGATTATTTGCAGTCAGTATGGGTCTATCATCACTTGTACTATCCTCCTAAGCAAGTCTAAGACCTCAGCTCTTCAAATCAAGCTTTAGAAATGGGAGAAAGACATTAAAAATCAATGTAACTCTGGTTCCGCACTTTCTCTCATGGTCACCTGCGGTCCCGCACCTTCTGTGTACAAAAGCTGCATACCTACCCGCTCTGTTCTTAATGGTGTAGGTGCGGACCCCTGTGAAAGTCAAAAGGCGCAAGTTTTATCTTAAAAAACTCACTTTGGGTTAATTCTAGAGTTTTCTAGAAGGAATTTTGATGTGGATTGTTCGCTCTGAGGTGGTTCATGCATCCTAAAAGAGAAGGAGCTAATCCCTTGACTAAAGGAGCTATCCCTTTGAAGGAGGGCTTTATCCCTTTGAAGGAGGACCTAGTAACTTCCCTCCATTGCACTATAAATACAAGCATTGGGGTGAGGACTAGGGAGGTTAGAAGCTGAACATTTTGAGGGTAAATGCTGGTGAAATTAAGACTCTTTGGTTGAGCTTGAGAGGAGAAATCACATACCTCTTGGTTCTATTGGAGAGTGAGTGAAACTTGTCAAAGTAGAGAAGACATCTTGTTGGACCCTGGGAGGAGCTTGTACAACGTCAAGGCAAAGGTTGTAAGGTTCTTCTTCTTTTGAATTAATACAATCAAACTCATTTTTCTCAACAAGTATCTTATGTTATTTGTTTCATGGACTCCTTGACTTTCATGTTAAATATGTTTTATGCAATTGGTTTTTCAGGTGCTATTTAATTTGTTTACCTTGTTTGTGTTTGCAGATTCGCGAAAAGGAGCTCATTTGGATCAAAGGAGCGAGGGCATCCACAAGCTTGTTGGACCAAAGGTAGGCCCTAAAAACACTCGTTTGCTATTGTTTATTGAAGCATATTTAGAGAAAGATAGTGTCTGGTTGGTTTGCTTGTCGTTAGGTCTTCTTTAGATTCTAGGAAGGTCTATCTTGTCCGCAAGATCGACACATTCCGTGTGACAAAATGGCGACTCCACTGGGGACTTGATTGTTTTCTTTGTCTATACTTTGACCTGAGAAACTGTATTTTCTGTTTCTGTTTTTGACTTGATGATTGTGGGATTGGGTGAATTTAGTTAATTTTGAGTTAGTTTTCATTTTTCATAGTTTTGGGAGAGGTACGCACCCTTTGAGTTAAGCACAGTGCGTACCTGTACGCACTTTCGCTTTGTGCACAGAGCGTGGACGCACCTGTGTAAACAGGTTGCCTGCGTACCCTGTCAAAAATTTGAAAATTTTTAAATTTTTCTCTTTTTTATCAGTTTAGAATTTGTTTATAGGTTTTAGCCATTGCCCAGACCTGCTTGTTCCCTGTCAAAAACTTTCATTGGTTTAATTTCATTAGCATTAGGGTTTTAGGTGGAATTCCTAGGAATTTTTCTTGTTGGGTTTGTTTTTCGTTTTTGGTTGTGTAGTGGCCCTGGGCTTAGAAGCCGTAGGGACCTCAGATTACCTTGGTGTCTAACAGTCTTCTTATGAGTCTGACCATTTATGAAATCTCCCCTTGTTGAGGAATCCGCTTTGAGTTTTCTCATTTCAAAATTTCGAAAAGCTTGTAGTTGAAAGTTTGGAATTTTCATTTAAAAAAAAAAGAAAACGAAAGATTGGTTGTTTTTTGACTAATTGTGATTCTGCATAAATTAGTCCTTAGCTCACATTTAGCTAAGTAAAACATCCTCAAAAAGACTTTTAGTAGGCTTTGACTTCAAGTAGCTTTTTATATAGTTTGTAGCTCTCAAAGTTAGTCATTTTCATTAGTTTTGAGTGTTTTATTTACAAAATATAAAAAGAAATCTCTTTTGGAAAAGTTTGTTTTTTTGTAGTGATTGAGTGCTTTGAAAAGAAAAGGGAAATTTGTGTGAAATAGCTAGTTGTCTCGTTTTGAGTGCTTTGGAAAGGAAAAGCTCTTCTTTTAATTTGTTTAATTGAGAAATATTTGTGTTTACAAAGTATTTGCATTCTCAAACTCTTTCTTAGTTTAGAAGTTCATCGAAGAGAAAAGATTGTTTAAATCATCTTAGGTGCATCTTTTTAGTGATTTCGAGTCGAGTCTTTACACCACAAGTTTCATCTCCGCCACCTCTTGACTTAAACAACAACCACTAAAATTAACGCTTAAAGTAAAATTCACCTAGTAACATTTTATTTCTAGGGCTCTGATACACCAACTTAGCTTAGGCTAGTGTCTTGGAGTAGGAGAGTAATTAACTCTCCAAGACAATAAAAACAAACAAGTAGCTGTATCTTATGGTAGGAAGAAATCCAATTGTTGCATTTATGCTCTGGGAAAGCTCCTCTTAAAGGAGAAGCACGAGATCGTGTCCGAACCAGTGTGGGAATCAATCCTTCCTCATTGGGAACGACGCTAGATATTCACGTATTAAAAACGGTAAACTTCGGATTAACCATTGTCGAGGAGCTTGGGGTCACTTGTTGGTAAACCTTGGATTATGTCAAGGAGCCTTCAAGGGGATTGAGCTTGCTACTCTACCCTTGCGTGCGTATCGGATCGTACACTGTTCCCCCAGGTGTATTTGTCTCAGTTGGTAGCCTCAGTGACCATATTCTTTAGGATTCTTCCTAAGGTGACAATGGTGGGAAGATCCCACTGTACCTGGAGCAGACGTCGGCTAGACTCACTTGGATTTTCTTTGGGGTTCACTTCACTCGAGACGGTTAAGTGGAGGAACTTGGTCTAGTCTATTCATTAAGCAGGTTGCGGGGGTAACTGTTCCAACCTCCATTTCTATACTGAATTCTGCGACGTTGGATTTCATCACCAACTAGTGTTTTCGGTCCGGAAAGTTACTGTTTGTGTGTGTTTGATCTCTAGATTCTTTAGGCGTGTGATTCAAATTTGTTTGGTTCTTTAGAGGCTTTAGGTGGTTTTCATTGAGATTTTACTTTGTTTGCGTGTGAAGTAGATAAAAGTTTTTAACTGTGGCTGAATTACCAAGACAGTCCCGTAGACTTCGGGGCCAGTCTCCTGAGGTTGTAACTGTGGCTGATTTACTAAGGAAGTCCCGTATACTTCGGGGCCAACCTCCTGAAGAAGTCCCGAGCCATCTTGAAGGCTTGAAAGTCCTCGTCACTCCTAGTGGTAGTAAAGTTGGGTCACCTGAAGAAGGAGAGTCTTCATTGGTTGTACATCCTGATTACCAAACTCTAGTAACAGGTTATAATACTGAATCTATTTCGGTTTCCGAACTTGCTGGTAGCTTTTCATCTACTAGTGATATAGGTGAAGAACCTGAGATATCTGAACCTGTTACTCCAACATCGGGGTTTGTCTCTCCAACTTCTAGTGGTCCTAATTCACCTAGGGTAGAAAGAGTAATCACCGAAAATCTTCCTTCTGGTTTGATAGCTATTGAAGAACTTGCTCCGGAAGAAGAAGTAGGCATCCCTATCCCTGAAAATCAACCTATTATTGATCTAAGGGAGTGTGAATCAATTTTTTACAGTCCACCTAGAAGTACTACTTGGTATCTTTCTTTGACTAATTATTTGGAAAACCCAGCGTTAAGTTTTTCACCACCTCGTGCTCCTTATCATCCTAGAAGTTTTTATACTCCCGTAAATATGTCAGGTCAATCGTCCATGTTTACTCAATCACCTGAATCTTTTTTGTACGGCGGTCCATCTATTCCCTTTGGGTATCAGTCACTTTCTGGTACTTTTTCGGGAGCATCTCCTCAACCCATTGAACAAGGGTTATTCACTGGAAGCAATGGTGCAAAGCCGTTGAGCGTAGAAGACATTCTTATGATGTCAGGTTCTTTTCCCAATTCTCAACCTCAAGGTGGCCAGTTACCGCCTGGGGGGCAGCCTCAATTAATGCCTGGGGGGCAACCTCAAGGTACACAAGTTGCATCTGGGGGGCAACCTCAAGGACAGTACGTACCTATGGTACAATACGTTCCTCAAGGTCAATATGTACCCCAAGGTCAACCCCAGTATCAATTTATACCGCAAGGTCAACCCCAGTATTAGTACATGCCTCAGGGGTATCTACCCCAAGGTCAGTACTCGAACCAAGGTTTCCAACCACCCCAAGGTCAATCTTATGTTCAAGGAACGGGAAATGTACCTTTCAATTATCAATCCTACCCTCAACCTGGTTATGGTCCTCAATATTCTCAACCTATTATGGGTCAGTACCCCGGAATGAACATAGTGTGGGATCCATCGCAAACTCAACAGGTGTTGCAGCCAAATGTACAGTTGTCATCTCAAACTGGACAACCCTTAGTTTCTGGTTCACCCCGACAACCAGTCCAGTCTAATATTCAAACTTCTGTACCTTCGGTAGTTTCTTAGTCTGGGCCTACTGCGCCTCGTACTCCATCTCAAACGACTGCTGCAACTACCGCAACATCTGTTCAATCTACCCCACCTACTTCTGGACTATCGACAGCTCCAGTTTCTACTATTCCTGTATCTACTCCTCAGACATCTTTACCACTGTCTGGATCCACGATTCAAACTACGGTTCAGATGCCTGTAGGACAACTTGGTTTAAGTACATTTGTCACAAGTCAACCACAATTCACCTATCAACCGTACCAGGGACAGTACCAATTCGGTCCTGCTATCCAGCAGCCAGTTTATCAGTATCAACCGTATCCTGGTTACACTTATCAACAACCTCAACAACCCCAGTACGGTCCGGTTAATCCTAGTTTTCCGGGAGGATACAATATCCCGAACGCGATTCTTATTCCTAGTTATCTTGGATATCCTCCTCCTGGGGCTGGTCTCATGACCCAGAGTTTTAGGGATCCTAATCGGCAGTTACCGTTTATCGCAACTTTGGACTTACCAGACTTGTCGCGCCTAACGAATGATCTAATTAATTATCTTTCATTTTGGCCGCCAATGCCGAATAAGTTGCCCAGTGACATTCCCAAGTTCGAAGGTAAATATGGAGAGGACCCATCGAACCATGTGATGACTTACCACCTCTGGTGTGCGTCTAACTCCATCACAGATGATTCGATCTGTCTTAGACTTTTCCAGCGCACTCTAATTGGTCTCACGGCCAAGTGGTACATTGAGTTACCGCGAGGCAATTTTTATAATTTTAGTCAGTTAGCTACCTCGTTTTTAACTCATTTCCAGTTGCCAGTCCGATATGACAATGGCACGGAATTGTTAACTTCGCTAAAACAATCGACATCCACGTATATTTCAGATCATATTCATGAGTGGAGACGTCGATGATGTTTAGTGAAGGTATTTATTCCAGATCAAATCTTGGCTGAGTGGTTTGTAAAATCTTTGTTGCCAAGGATCACTGAAGATGTTGCTAAAGCCGAAGTTGTTACTGAGGAGCAAGTGATTTCTCAAGCACAGTACCTTGACTTGGTCTATACTCAGTCAGGTACGTTACACGAAAAGATCCCCGATCTTCCCAAGTCAAATCAAATCACTGCAGCTCCTTCGGGATCTCATGCCGCTGACGATATGATTGGTACGGTTAACACTAAAAGTAAGAAGAAGTCTTCCAAGAATTCTTCTCCTATCATAACCTTTCCTGATTCACCGACAGGAGATTCTTCTGCAGAGGTTTCCGCCGATATTCACGTTGTAGAGTCATCTACGGCTAAATCAAAATCCGGTGGGAAGAAGAAAGGAAAGAAGAAGAATAAAACGGACAAAAGTTCAAAGGAGAAACCTGAAAAGGCGGAATCGAATGATGAAAAGCGCAAACCTCGTTATCCATGTCTCATTTGTGACGAAGAACATTTTACAAGACACTGCCCTCATTGAGCAGAGGTTGCGAAGATCGTCAAAGGTTCCCAAACTCCTGCTGTCTTGAAGGATCCATTTCCAAGTCAAGACAGTAAGATGATAGGTTCTTCGTCAAGTGCCAATGAAGAACCCATATTGATGATTTCACATGTAAGGATTGCAACTCGATCGCAAGATTATGGTAGTAAAAGTCCTGTTGATGGCAAAGAAGCAGAATCTTCTCATTCTAATCCATCAACCTTAGCTCCCGGTTCCGATCCACTGCAGATCGAGAAACCTAATCCAGACTTAGTAATCAAACCACCCGCCAAGTGTATACTTCGAAAGTCAGCTTTCAATCCACATGTGAGAGTGGCTCAAAATTATAACGTTGTTGAGGATTTAGCTATTTCACCCTCAGCAATGTCGGCTTTGGAGGTGCTGCAATCATGCCCAGCACAGCGTAAATTACTTTTGTCGGCTATAGGAGCTGTTGACGTTAAGGACCCGAACCTAATAATCTTTGATCTAGAAAATAGTACACCGCGTTTACCTCATCAAATGGCTTTCCAGATCCCCCTGATAGTCAAAAACAGACCTATTCATCGGACTGTAATTGATGAGGGAGCTTCAACATGTATTATGTCGATACAGTGTTGGAGATCGCTTGGTTCTCCTTCACTAAATCAATCCCCGACAATTCTTAAGGCCTTTGATGGCCGTGGGTTTCATCCTTTTGGCATTCTACAGGATTTGCCTGTAGGGGTTGAAGGAAAAACTGTTAGTCTAGATGTGGAGGTGGTTGATACCCCTCTAGACTACAACCTTCTCTTGGGTCGAAGTTGGTCTTACGCTATGACAGCGGTCATTTCATCGGTCTTTAGAGTCATAAAGTTTCCACATAATGGAAAGATCGTAACAATAGACCAGCTGGCTTACTTTTCATCCGACCCAGCCTCTTCGGAGAGTATTCAGCATGTCGGTAAAACGACTATCCCATATAAGGATGTTGGAGTAGGATTAGTTAAAGATGCCGGTTTACTGGGAACTTTTCCTTTTCCTCCAATCAACGCATCATCTTCATTTGCAACCATTCATATGATTACATCAGACACTATTTTTTATGACGATCCTTGGATCGTTCCTTCTGAATCTGAAATAGACTCATTTGGTAATTCCATGCCTTTGAGTCCATATGAAATTGCCTATGAAGCCGTGCAGTTTTTTGCCGACCCGTGTTCAACCGAAAATGACTTAATGAATGTGGTCCGTGAGGAATCACTTTTCACATCAACCTCGGATTTAACTACGTTTTCTGAACTTGTTCACTCTGATGAGAAAATTCGTGAAATCCTATGTGTAGATGATTTACCATGGGAAGATCTCCATCACAGATCTTCATTTTTACCTGAGGATGATCGTTTTGAAAATTATTTCTCATCAATCTTTACGACTGAATATGTCAAGGAACCTCAGAATCCAATGAAACATCCCGATTCAGCGTTAAATTTGGGAAACATCTCTCGAACTATTCCCATTGACATTTCGGTTAAGTTCGGAATTGTTGAGAACATTCATATAGGTGCCTCGTGTACAGATGACGAAATTCAATTATATAAGGCCCTATTTCAAGAATTCCGCGACGTGTTTGCCTGGTCCTATGAGGAAATGCCAGGAATTGATCCCGCAATTGTTGTTCATGAAATTAAGACTTACCCGGATGCTAAACCCGTCCGGCAACGTTTGCGTCAGATTCACCCACGAAAAGCTGCTGCAATTAAAGCAAAAGTTGAAAAACTGTTGAAAGCAGGTTTCATTTATCCGATCCCGCTAACGGATTGGGTATCGAATATTGTTCCGGTTAACAAAAAACAGGGAACAATAAGAATATGCATCGACTATAGGGATATTAATCGAGCCTATCCAAAGGAAAACTACCCAACTCCCTATATCGATCAAATCATTGATGATTGTGCCGGCAGCGAAATATTTTCCTTTATGGACGGTTTTTCCGGATACAATCAAATCAATATTCTACCTGCTGATCAACCAAAAACGGCTTTCATTTGTCCATGGGGGACATTTTCTTATTGCAAATTACCTTTTGGGCTTAAGAATGCCGGAGCAACTTTTCAGAGGGCGATGTCTTATGTGTTTCATGACATCAAGCACATTGTGCAACCCTATCTCGATGACTTGCCTGCTCATTCATTACATCGAGCTGATCACCTCGTCCATTTACGAGCAATCTTTATGAGGTGTAGGCATTATCGTATTCGGTTGAACCCACACAAATGTGTCTTCTATATAGAAACGGGTCGATTGTTGGGATTTGTAGTTTCGAAAGCCGGCATTCGCGTTGATCCCTCGAAGGTCGAAGCTATTATCAATTTGCCTCCTCCTTCGAGTCTTCGCCAACTCCAAAGTTTGCAGGGGAAAGCAAACTTTTTACGATGATTCATTCCTAACTACGCCGAGGTTACAAAGGGTTTTACACGGTTGTTGAAACAAAACACTCAATTCTCTTGGGATGAGATAGCTCAGAAATCCTTTGATGCACTCAAACACGCGTTGACCCATGCACCGTTGTTGCATCCTCCCAACTACAACCAGGATTACTTTTTGTATCTCGCCGCCACCCATTCCACCATTGGAATGGTCTTAGTTGAGGAAGATGAATTCGGAATGGAACATGTGATATATTACCTTAGTCGAACGTTAAATCCAACTGAGCTAAAATACTCACATGTGGAGAAATTGGCATTGGCAGCTGTCCAACGTTTTCGTCACTACATTTTACTACGTAAAACTATGGTAATTTCAGATTGCAACCCTATGATCTACATTTTGACCAAACAATTGCTAGGGGGCAAGTACTCTAAATGGATCGTTATCCTGCAGGAGTTCAACTTGGAGTTTGAGAAATCTAAGTCTAAGAAATCTTTAGTTTTTGCAGAGTTAATGTGTGACTTCCCGCGTGCTGACACGGAAAATGTGGCGGAGGAGCCCATTGCGGACGAATCCTTGTTTCTAATCACCACTTTAGATCCGTGGTATGGGGATATCATTGTCTATCTCCAAACCCAATCCTTTCGGCCAGAAATTTCAAGGTCGGAACGTCAGAAAATTCGCTTCTAGTCTCAACAATTCAAAATTATTGGAGATACTCTTTATCGCCGTGGGGTGGACTCTATTTTTCGACGTTGCTTAACTCACGAAGAGGCTGAAAGGGTTCTAAATGACTGTCACTCTGGAGCATGTGGCGGTCATATGTCTGGGTATGCCACAGCCCAAAAGATATTACACACTGGCTATTTCTAGCCGTCCTTGTTTAAAGATTGTATTACCGCGGTCCGAAAATGCCACAACTGCCAGATTTTTGATCGTAAGATGCGCGCTCCACCTGCTCCTCTCCACCCTATAATTTTCGTTGGTCCTTTTGCCAAATGGGGTATCGATTTTATTACATGTAACCCTCACTCGGTCGGGGGGCATGCATATATCATCCTTGTGGTAGATTATTTTACTAAGTGGGCCGAGGCGATGCCTACATTCGAGGCAGACAGCAAGACAACTGCAATTTTCGTGTTCAATCATATAATTGCTAGGTTTGGTGTCCCACAAGCAATAATCACTGATCATGGGCATCATTTTCGAAACGTTATGATGACCGAACTTACAGGCCAGCTTGGTTTACTTCACGATAGTTCAACTCCTTATTATCCACAAGCGAATGGTCTGGTTGAGTCCATCAACAAAGTTTTAGTTATCATGATCCGACGAATCATTGGGATTCATCGGTTGAATTGGCACAACATGCTATTTTCAGCGCTTTGGGCATACCGAACTTCAGTAAAAACATCAACAGGGTTCACTCCTTTCCAACTAGTCTATGGTTTGGAAGCTGTGTTACCCATTGAGTGCGAAATACCGTCATTGCAAATGGCCATCGAATTACTTCCAGCTACTTCCGAAGAGGAAAATCGTTTGTTATACTTAGCTCAATTAGATGAGAATCGACGTGATGCTGCATTGGCGATCGAGACTCACGCAAAACGTATGAAAGCTCAGTATGATCAGAATGTGACCCCTCGAAATTTTTCGGAAGGAGACCTAGTGTTATTGTATGATCAAGCTAATGATAAATTAGGTGCTGGGAAATTCGTTCCTATGTGGCATGGTCCCTATATTGTTAAGAAAAAACTAGCAAAAGGGGCCTATGAATTGGTAGACTTTGATGGGGACTCTTTGGGTAAACCCAGAACTGGCCTTTACTTGAAGAGGTACTATGCTTAAAAGAATGGGGTATGGAGATTTTTAGTTAGGATAATTTTTCTTTCTAGCTGGTGTGTTTTAGTTTACAAAGTGTGCTTAGTTTAGAGAGTGTTTTTTCCGTCATTATTCCTGCTTATCTTGGTTTTACTCTTGATATTGCAGATGTCGATGCCTCTCCAAACATACATTGGATTTGCTGATGGTGCTTGTCGTAATACAAGGAACATCTCTTCCGCAGCTTGGGTTATCTATTCGCCCTCTGACGAGTTAGTCTCTATGCATGGGGTAAGCCTCGGTCAAACAACAAACAACATTGCAGAGTATAGTGCAGTGATTGAGTTATTATCTGAATCTATTTCATTTGGGATTCGGAGTTTGATAGTGAGGTTGGATTCTGAACTCGTTGTATTACAGCTTAATAGAGTGTATGCCATTAGAAATCCAGTGTTATTAAGATTATTTTTGAGAGTGCGTCTCTTGGAACGTGAGTTTGATTACATTGAATATCAACGTATTCCAAGGTCTTTAAATACATTAGCAGATGCAATTGCTTCTCGAATGTTAAATACACATTTGCAATAATCATACATGTAAATTTAAAACCATTCCATAACATGATTTGCAAGATAAGCCGGTAATAGTGATATATATATATATATATATATATATATAGGAGTGTGTCAAAAAATACATCGTCTTCGATCATAGGTTGAAAAACACCTTATGATCGGCAAAAATGATAAGTACAAAAAACAAAAATGTCACATGTGCCCACAAAAGGCGATCATCCTATCACTGGTGATGATCTCTATAAGAAACCACTGCCCAGGCCACCTTGCAAAGGAACCTCCTAAAAGGTCCCGGGACTCCAATCACATAGCACTGAAGTCGACGAGGAATGTCGTCTATAGTGGTTTCAGGAATATCCCCTGTCAAGCGCTCAAGATGACCCTCCAACTCGGCCAAAACCTCTGCTGATTTGTCCTGTGGGGCTGGCGCGGGTGCAACTGGTTGCCTCCTCTCGAAAGGCCAGAGAGCGGCTGGTCGCTGTGGACCCACATCTGCATTTGAAATTTTTACTATCAGTTTTGAGACGATGAAAAATATAAAAAAAATTAAAATAGGAAAAGTTGAAAAGGATTTTACCTGACTCATCCCACTGCTCTCCTGGTGGAAGAGCCATGTCTGGGTCACCACGGAAATCTATCCCAGCGTAAGGGAAATCCTGAATGGAAAAGACCTGGTTTTCCAACCATTGGAAATACTCAGGTTTGAACCGAGCAACTTCTGTCCTCTCGTCCGGGTGACGGGCCATGACTGCGACCCATCGCATCAGTTTGGGCTCTCGAGGAAGCCCAGCTCCAACAGTAAGGTGTTGTGGGATCAGCATAGGAACCCTCTCCAGGCCAAAACTCACGACCAAAGCCCCATAACCAAAGGTCTTTAGTCGTCCGCTCTTGGCCCTGGTCAGTTGGCCTTTCACATTGGCCAGCACAACATTGCACCAGTTGAAGATGGTGCCTCGAAAGCAATCAACTGCCATACGCATCTAGGATCCGATGGCAACATGTAATGCAGCAGCTCCGCAAAGTCTGGTGACAGTAAATGCAATCACCATGAGCTCAGGACGGGATATGGTCTTTATGTCTATCCCTTTGTCTTTAGCCTGGCTGTTGCAGTACTCTAGCCGGAGGCTATCGACAGACTGGCCACCTGGCCTAGTCCCGAATAGAGTCAAGTCTTCACCTCTCTTAGGCAAACCAGTCAAGAAATAAATGTCCTCCGGCTCGATTTCGTGCCGGTTCCCGCCAATGAAAAAACACTGGTCCTGTATGCTCCATCTGTCAACCAGCCACTTTAAGAAATCCACCTGAGCCCTCATGCCAGGAATGGTCCAGAATTTGTACAATCCGCACGCCCTCAAAGCATCAAGTGAAGGCTGATGATTCCATGCAGCAGTATCCACGTACTCATGCTCTCGTTCACGCCAATCTAGCATGATATACTCTTTGCATCAAGTATAAAGATTAATTAAATTGCTAGAAAACATTTTGATTGGTCCATTTTTGAGAAATTTTGGGTTCAAAACCCTTGCGGCGGGGTACGCACCCTCTGAGTTAGACATAGTGCGTGAGTACGCACTTTGTCTACACGGAAGGTGCGGACCCCGAGCTTTTTCCCATTGGAGAAAAAGTCGGGGTCCGCGGGTCCACAATGGTGAACCTGCGGACCCCCGTGCGCGGGTTTTGCGCCTAAAAACCCTCCCAAAAAATGAAATGAAGGACTAAATCAAAAAACGAAATGGTTGAAAATTAAGAGTAGGATGATGTGGGTTACCTGAAGAAGACAGCGCTCGATTCCGACGGTTGGATTTTCCACAATCTTCACGGGAAGTTTTCTAAGCAAAAGCACTATTTTCTCACCCAAACTCAAATGGTAAAAATGAATTGACAAAGGCCCTTTTTATAAGTTTTTTGAGTAAATAAATCACAAATTTGTTTATGTTTCACTTTTAAAAGGTATTTTGCAATGCTTTTATCCATTTCAAATAGGTATGAGTAATGTTTGTGTTTTTGTGCAGAATAAAGGATTATTCAGGCGAAATCTATCATTTTCAACGAAAAAACAAGTAGAGTCATCTTTAAGCCCTTTTCTGACTCCTAAAAATATGAAAAGATTGTCGAGCGTTTCTTTTACACTCGTTAAAATAGAATTAAAAGACGGTCCCTTTACAGCTCTTTTCCGACCGTAAAAACATGAAAAGATTGCCAGATTTTTGTCGTTTCAAATTCGATATTGGTTATAAAACGACGTGTCGTTGATCGCTTTTTTTACTTTTTTGGATCAGTGACACTAATTAACGAAAAGTACTCCTTGGTCGTAAAAGATCAAGCGGTTCTCTCAAGTATTATTTTATACTTTTTCGGGCTTGGGAGACACAAATTTACGAAAAAGGTCAACCCTGCAGTCTTCTTAAGTTTTTTCAGACTCTCTAAAATTGAAAAATGCCGAGTTTCTCCTATACTAGACTCGTTAAAATTTCACAGTAAAGGACCTGTTCAATTACAAACATGAACGAACCACTCCTTCTTAGGGTTCGAATCTAAACTAAGTTGGACTCATCCGAAGGATGAGCTTATAATCAAGCAAATGTTATCCTCCTCAAGCTTGTCAAAAATAAAGAGGTACTTGCCAGAAATGGTGGGGGAAAAGAGAGGAAAATGAGTCTGTTTGTCATACTTTGTAACCACTCTTGAACACGACACTTTTATTCACCTGGGTTGGGAAATCCTTTGCCTAACAGTTGGTCAAACCACATTGAAAGTCTTCAGCCAGTTTCTGGGTATTAACTTTGGGTCAATTGTCACCAAGCCATCTGTCGTGTCGTTATGTGTTCAAGAGGTCACTGCCAATAAGCCATTCATCTGCAAAATATCTGTCATCCATCTTGACCATCCCTGAGTCAGTCCTTGCAACTAAATTTCTTCAACTTGATCTATGATTTCGTGTTGTGGGCTTGCCTACGACGGATCGCTTTCTATTGACATCAGCTCATTATCTAGAAAGATGATCTAGAAATCGTCAGTACCTTAAGATCTGCATGCCTCAATGGCAAGTTTCTTGCCTTTGACGACAATTTACATCATTCACTTTCGATTGAAGGATTCCGTGATATGTTCGACATCAACACATTTACTCACATCTCATGGATTGTACTGGGTACTTTGAGAGCCATTGACATCACTGGTGGTTTTTCTCACACTTGTTAATAGTTTACATCATTGACTGGTAATCAAGTGGTTTCTACCATGTTCAACATCAACACATTTATTCGCATGGATAGAATCGTACTATTTCGGGAAGTAGAAATGAAGACCCTGGATCTAGTTTCCACCATCCAGGCTGCGAGGAATTTTGTATTCATTATGTTGTGGACTATTCATAAACAGATGGCTACGTCCATACTGTGTTCACACGAGTCTATACTTATGATGTTTTACAAGATCATTCCTATATCAGAGCAGTAGATAGTTTTCTAGTTAGTTTTGATCTGAGTATGGGAATGCCTACCTCAGCGATGATATGATCTCATATATATATCTTGCATTGAATGTTTTTACAGTTTCGACCGAGCTCTCCACAAGATGATCCTCGAAATGATAAAGTACTTCACTCTTCCTATATGATAAATGAAATCCTCATCTACTACAGACTTCGCACTTTAGGGGGCAATCTGTTACACAAAAATATCGTCACCATGATTATTTGCAGTCAGTATGGGTCTATCATCACTTGTAATGTCCTCCTAAGCAAGTCTAAGACCTCAGCTCTTCAAATCAAGCTTTAGAAGTGGGAGAAAGACATTAAAAATCAATGTACCTCTGGTTCCGCACTTTCTCTCATGGTCACCTGCGGTCCTGCACCTTCTGTGTACAAAAGCTGCGTACCTACCCGCTCTGTTCTTAACGGTGTAGGTGCGGACCCCTGTGAAAGTCAAAAGGCGCAAGTTTTATCTTAAAAAACTCACTTTGGGTTAATTCTAGAGTTTTCTAGAAGGAATTTTGACGTGGATTGTTCGCTCTGAGGTGGTTCATGCATCCCAAAAGAGAAGGAGCTAATCCCTTGACTAAAGGAGCTATCCCTTTGAAGGAGGGCTTTATCCCTTTGAAGGAGGACCTAGTAACTTCCCTCCATTGCACTATAAATACAGGCATTGGGGTGAGGACTAGGGAGGTTAGAAGCTGAACATTTTGAGGGTAAATGCTGGTGAAATTAAGACTCTTTGGTTGAGCTTGAGAGGAGAGATCACATACCTCTTGGTTCTATTGGAGAGTGAGTGAAACTTGTCAAAGTAGAGAAGACATCTTGTTGGACCCTGGGAGGAGCTTGTACAGCGTCAAGGCAATGGTTGTAAGGTTCTTCTTCTTTTGAATTAATACAATCAAACTCATTTTTCTCAACAAGTATCTTATGTTATTTGTTTCATGGACTCCTTGACTTTCATGTTAAATATGTTTTATGCAATTGGTTTTTCAGGTGCTATTTAATTTGTTTGCCTTGTTTGTGTTTGCAGATTCGTGAAAAGGAGCTCATTTGGATCAAAGGAGCGAGGGCATCCACAAGCTTGCGTTGGACCAAAGGTAGGCCCTAAAAACACTCGTTTGCTATTGTTTATTGAAGCATATTTAGAGAAAGATAGTGTCTGGTTGGTTTGCGTGTCGTTAGGTCTTCTTTAGATTCTAGGAAGGTCTATCTTGTCTGCAAGATCGACACATTCCGTGCGACAAGGATTACAACCCATTGATCTGACCCAACATCATCCTCCCAGCATGAAAGCCCTTCTTCACCTCACGAAAAGCTTAGATCACCCAACACTATGATATTCCACCAGGAAACCAACAACACTTCCTTACAAGATACAAAATTCCAGCCTCTGGATCTCTGGGATGAGGGATCCATATACAGATGATTGCAGGAAGGTGAGTGAGCTTCTGGGATTTTGACTAGTGTCTTCTCTGTGATAGTTCTTGATTCCACTTGGAGATTGATGATCTCTTACTCATCCTTGGGTGAATTTGGAGAGGCAAGTGTCACAGGAGAAGTTTTTGGAAGATTCCATGATCATCCACCTCGCAAACTATCTCTGCCATTTGTCCATTCTCTCCCATCGCACCCTACAAAAGGGATTTCCAGTATGCATCACACCTTTTACACTGGGCAGGTGAGATGCATCACACCCTTAGCACTGAGCAACCTGTATGGTCCAGTTTTGACCGGTTCTGAGCAGTTTTCTGTGGAGAACTTCTGGGAGATGAAGTAATCAGCTGACCTTGTTCCTTTAGGGATTGAAACAACACTTTTAGGGACTCAGAAGCCCTTGGTTTATGGACATATATGATTGGGGTTGTAGTGCCCAAAAATGTCTATAACAGAGCTGAGGTCATCTAATCCAACAACCAACCCTAGGACCACTCATCAACAGTTTGTTAAAACAAACACGCCAAAATTAGTTCATCGTGAGTGAAACATAGGGACAAAGCGACGACATCGCTAGGCTTAGTTCAATATTGGCCATCTTCACGGGTGGAATAACTGATGACCTATGACGACCCAAAAAAAAGGTTAAAAAGGGTTTGCTCCAGGAGTAATGAACTGAGGTATTCTCCCTGAGATGACAAGGAAGACACTGACACATATTTTGCAACATGACACAAAGCAGATGTTAATAACATGGACCGATAGTGTCCAGGATTAGGGAATGCAGGGTTGGTGACAAAATACTGTATAACAAATTCCCCCTAAAGCATGAAGGCTGAGAGAGTGGGAGGGGTGAAATGCTTTATGAATCCATAACTGAAACAGAACACCATCACAGAGAACCTGCAAAAACAAGTACAACTGACATCTCTAATACATGACTACACAGTGAAAATAAATACATGTGCATAAAGCATGGGCGTAGCCATCCAGAAGATAAACATAAATGATCTGTGGTATGGACACAACCATCCAATCAGAAGGACCATATAAAAGACTCAAGTATGGTCGTAGCCATCAAATCAAAAGAGTTATGTATTCAATCATGAACCAACCCACACAACCTGGACTGGTGTAATATGAGCCCAGGGTCTTGAATCCCAACCCAATCAAGGTAAAAATTCTAATATGTGAATAGATGTGTTGAAGTCGAGCATACTAGAAAATCACTTGATTAACGGTCAATGATGTAAGCTGTTAACAAGCACGAGAGAGACCACCAGTATTGTCAATGGTTCTCAAGGTACTGCTAGTACAATCCACACAGTGTGAAGAATGATCCGAAGTCGAACACCCATGAAATCACCTGATCGAATTCCAATAATGAAATCCTGTTGTCGAATGCGAAGAACTTGCCATTAAGGCATGCAATCTCCAAGATACCAAAAGGGAGTCTCTAGATCAACTTCCTGGATAATGAGCTGAAGTCGATAGGAAGCGATCGGTCGAAGGAGGGCCATAATGTTTCCCACATCATCAACGTGAGACAAAGGAACAAGTTGAATGTGGATGAGATAGAGAATCTGAGGAAGGTGTGTAAGGATACAAATTGTAAAAGGATTAAGCTCTTGGACATATCGGTGACACGACTCCGAAGTTTGGCAGCATTTTGGTACCAAGGATCAGATGGAATGAGGCAAAATGGATGACCCAAAAACCCTAAAGGCCAACGATAAAGTGAGGATATCCCAACCCGACACAAAGCAGAAAGAGCATCGATGTTCAAGAGCGACAAGTTGCCTTAAAAATTAATACAACCGACGGAATACATCCAAATTTTCCCCTACCATTCTGGCGAGTACCCCAATTATTTTTGAAACATAAGCTTGAAGGGGATAGTATATGATTGTAATACAAGTTTTTCCTTCAGATAAATCCGACCTAGTAAGTTTAATGGGCCCTAGGAAGGAAAATCTCGTGTTCGTCATGGTGACAAATCAGATGTCGTTTAATAGTTTAACGAGTCTGAAAAAGGTGTAACTTGGTATCTTTTTCATGTTTAGAGAGTTTGAAAAAGTCACGTAAAAGAAAACTCCACATGGTCCCTTTTCATATGTTTGTGTCTCTTGAGCCCGAAAAGGTAGAAAATAATACTTGAGAGAACCGCTTGACCATTTCAACCAAGGAGTACCTTTTTTGTAAATAGTGCCTCCCATCTCGAAAAAGGGGTAAACTTATACTGGGCTCATGACGTTTCACATCCGTTAATGAGTTCAAAATGACAAGGGCTTGGACATATTTTCATTTTTAAAGGGTTAGAAAAGAGCTGAAAGAGGACCCCCCATTTTTATTCTCTTTAATGAGTTAAAAAGGGAAAAATACTCGGCAATCTTTTCATCTTTTATGAGTCAGAAAAGAGCTTAAAGGTTACTTGTCCTGGAGGAACGAGTGGTATAAACAATAGAAATTGGTTCTGGCAATGGTGGAACTACTCAAAACATGTAATGGTCAAGAGGCTGGCTAATAAAACCACTCATCGTTGTTGTCCCTCAGGAAAGGAAAAACAACCAAGTGAAAGCATATAATCGGCCAAAGAGATGGTGGCGATGGAATGAAACAACCAAGGCTCATCTAGCAGAAATTAGCTGATAAAAATGGTGATCACGAGGGTTAAAATTAGGTATGGGTTCCATTTTACATAAGCTTGAACCATGGAAAACTCTCCTTGGATTCGGTTTCATGTTTACGAAAGCTTGAAATGAAAAAATTCGCTTGAAGTTCGCATGCTCCCATCATAATGACTCAAACAAGGTACATACCCCCCAAGCTTCATGTCATTCAAGTAGATGAATGAAAAGAAGGTACACTTGCAATAACTTGGAAATAATCGACTGGGATTTTACGAGGTCTTAAGAAAATACTCGATTGGAAAAGGGAGGTGCTTCATTTTATGAATGAGGTTGACATGGTAAAAGAACTATCCTCAAGACCCTTGTTTCATTTTTTAACGAGCTTGACATGAGACAAAGAACTATGCTCCGAACCCTTGTTTCATCTTTTAACAAGGTTGACACAAGAAAAGAACTATCCTCATCACCTCTATTCAGCTTCCTTGTTTCATTTTGTAATGAGCTTGACACAAGATAAGGAACTATGCTCATATCCTTGGTTTCAATTTTTAACGATCTTAGCACAAGAAAAGAACTATCCTCATCACCCCTTGTTTCATTTTTTAACGAGGTTGACACAAGACCAGGAACTCACCTCATACAACTTTTCATGGACCATATGAGAAAATGGCTCCAAAGAGGTCTTCACTAGATGGAAGGACCACGCTTTGGGAGGAATACATGTCATTTGGTACCAAAGATAGATCAAGTTTCAATGCCCCCAGTACACAATGTAGTATACCACCTATGTGATCATCAGCAGATGTGGAGACAGAATGGGTAGCCACATAATTGACCTGTAGCGGGGAAGGTACTGATTGCAAACAAGAGCTGGTAGGGGATGATGGTTGCAAAGGAGGTTCCTAGTGACCAATGAACGACAATTGATCAATGGTCACTATTCTCCCTTCATGCAGAAAACAAACCACACAGAAAAGTGAAGAAACAAGAGCTCCCATGACATAAACATAGTCATGTCCAAGGAGGAGATTGAAATCTAATGGACCTTGGACTACCATCATTTCTTTCCTCCCAAAGTAATAGGGAATTCGGAAGGAGCCCTAAGGGTTGACTGGTTCCTCCGTTGAAAGCCAACAGATTCTGGGTGATAGGCACAAGTTGTGGTGAGCCCAAAGCTTTCCAAGTAGTAGAATACATGATGCTAATAGATGCACCTTCATCTAATATAGTGCTAGGTACTACCATATTATAGGCTTGTACTATGATCTGGAAAGACACATAAGATGGGAGGCGGAAAGTAGTCAATGGACTCCAATGGAAAGAGATGACAAAAATACTTAGTGGGGGTATCATATGATTTCCCCCATGCTCTGTAGGAAGAGAAGAAGGACTCTCTTGAACAACTGGGATAGGAGGGTCACTCTTCGATTCATGAGATTCTGAGGATACAAGAAGAAGATGAGAAGTAAGATCACTACACTCTTCCGGAACAAAGTGAGAATCTGGTGGCAAAGCCAAGTTGACACTCTTTTCGACCAATGGTTGATAGGGAATAGATAGAAAAGAGTCTCGCTCAGGAAGAGCAGGACGAACAAGAGATGAATCCAAGTCAATCTCTTTACGACCAAGAGAGGGTTAGAAAAAAGCCTCTGATAACCAACAGGGAGTTGGGGTTGAGGAGCTGTAAGGTTTTCCAAAAAATTGGAAGCTTTATCCATAAGAGGACAAAGGTAAAGAAGATGCTCTCCTTCACATAGCCTATAGGGTAATCTAATCTTCCCTTTCTTCTTACCATCACTAGCCAAGAGTGTAGCATCGACATGATCTCCAGAGGTCAATGGGGATGTTAGATCCAGATTTTGAGACCATACCTCTAAGTCTCTCGAAATGCCAGGACAGTCTCAGAGGAGATGGTCACCCTTACACATCTTGCAAGGGAATATGACCTTCTGTGGAGGAACAGAAGATTTTCCTATAGGAGGTGCATTTGGAGTAACAGCCGCATGGTCGGCCTCTTGCTTAGATGACTTCTTCTTCTTCTTCTTAGCCTCCTGGTTACTAGATTTGAAACTTTCACCAAGCGAAGTAGAAGAGGACGGTGAAGAAATAGGGGAAGAAGGCGAGGGGTCAACCTTAGAATCATCATAACACTGTTTGAATGAAGGAGACGGTGGGGCAGGAGTTGGGACACTTGGGATCACTGAGGTTGAAAATTACCAGACAGGTAAACCAATGGTTAACCTAGGGAGGGACAACGTTTCCATATAAGGAGCACCAGCAATTCCAAAAGAAGTAAAAGGACTAGGATTCCCTTCCGAGGGGAATCCTTGATCGGTGGACTCTGGAATATTTAGTGGGAAGTTAATTTTATAACATTGAAACAAAACTTTGCCTTTTCATATTTTAAGAGTCAAGAAAGGGATGAAAGGTGACTCTATGGCTTTCGATTGGAAACTAGCTTGAAAGGACGAGTGCTCGAACGATATTTTAAGTTTAATGAGTCAAAAAGATCAAATGACTGCTCTGGAACTCTAGGCAAAAGGATAAATAGGTAATCGTGAACTGCAGAATAACTCCCAGTGAACCAAGAAGTACGAGTAGGAAATCTCCTCGAATGTTGTGTTCGGTGTATCACGTTTGCAAGGTGGCTGACCTGACTTCCTATGGATAACAGGATTGCAACCTAGTGGGGTCTCCCATCATATATGTGATGGTACAGGGAGCAAAAGTCCGTACTAGCACTTATCAAATCACAAAAGGAGGAATCACCCAACCTTAGTGAAAACAACAACCACTAAGTTTAAAGACGCTGGAACACGTCTCTAGCATAGACCTCTAGATATAGCCATTAAGTTTCAATGATTCCTTAGGTTAATTCAATAAATTTTAGCAGTTTATCTTGAATTAGATCTCAGTTTCAAGGCCCTACCAAATGTACCTTCAAAAACTCCTAGAATACAACTAAATTTGTAAAGACACCATTCCTTTCCAATGAACAACTAACTAAAGAAAAGTGAGAGGTTCATTTCAAAGCAATCAAAGCAACAAGCATGTGAATGCAAGAATGGTACTTTTCGTTATTTCGAAAGCAAACCAATCAAGAGGGAAGAGAAATGCTTCTATCTTTCACTAACTTGTAAGCAATCCAATTAAGAGAATGAAAAATACATCCATTGCTTTTCAACTTCTTAATGTCAAGAATTTACTAATGCAAAAGATTTTTCTCATTTCCTAATGCAAAATGAATGCAATATTTTGTTTTTTCGAATATATGACAAGCAACCGAATGAAAAAACTCAAACCAATGCTAGTTTTAAGTCCTTTTTGAATGAAATCATTCAATAAGTAAAGAGACACATTCCACTCAGAAGCTAATCAAAGATTTAAAACAAAGAATATGTTTCTTTTTGCAAAAACTTGAAAGCTTTCTAACTGATCGGGAGGCAATGTGATCTATGCAAAAGTGATGGAAGGAAACCAAACAAGCAAGGCTTGAAAGTTTTGATAACCAAATGTCACATACCAGTCAGGAATATCAAATAACAGTCAATAAGGAAAAGCCTCAAACAAAGCAAGGGATTGTTTCAAACACAGCTCAAAGGTCCAAATGAACAAGTAACCCAATAAAAATCTAATGCTTCAAGAAACCCTAAGGTGAATATGTCACACAGTTCAAAAGGAGAAATCTAAAGGGAATTAAACCAAGAGTCAAGTATTCTAGAAAAAAATAATTTGACACACAACAAATAGGCAGAAGACAAGCTGAGAAGGATAGGACACACTGGCCAATCAGCAAATAGAACTTTAAAATTAAAAGCTACAAGAATTTTCGCAAGCATCAAACTGACAACATGCACCGACAATGAAAAGTCACACCCCCCAACTAGCAACTTTGAGATGTCATCGTAGAAGTACACTAGTTAACAGTGTTGAGCCTATTTTAGAGCCCTTCATGACTGTGAGGCAATTTAATCACGCCAAATAGTAGAAGGCACAACTAATTAGATAGATCAGACATGACTATCTTCACGACTATTGTAAAATAAAAGGCAATGACCCCAAATCAAAGGAAAAATTTAAAAATTCGGCTGAGAAAAGGCCAGACCTATCACTTATGATAGATGGAAGACTACTAGGAGTAGTCAAACAACCCACAATATGGATAGTTATACCTAGAAAGTAAAGGAGACAATAAACAAGAAAATAAAAATCAAATCAAGAGAAAAAAGACAAAGGTCCCCAGTATGGTCACCAACTTGTGATGTAGGAAAGTTCCCTCTGCAGACATGGGAAACCCCTTTAGCCCTAGAGTGGGTCTAGTCACACCAAAGACAATATCAAAGAAAATTCCCTTAGATAGTTGATGGAATGAAGGCCTACCTTCAAATCCTCGTTTGATGAAGTTCTCTTTGCATTGCTCCAGCTCTCATTGTAATCACTTTTATACATGAAAACAACATAATAGAATATGACAAAAACGATCTACTTGAACAGTCAAGGAACTTCAAGCTATCAATATGAAATTTGACATAAGATATAGGAAATAAACCATTGATTTGTATTAATATTAACTGAAGTAAAACTTACAACCATACCTTGACATTGTAGGTCTCCTTGAAGGGTCCTATCAGCATGTCTCCACAAGCATTCACTCATGAAGTGTCTCTCAAGAGGATGAATAACTCTCTCTCCTACCCAAAAGGAAAAATTATGAGGTTAGAACACTCATACAATCAAGCCAAATCCACACAAAACTATCCCAGGCTAAGTTACATAAGAGGCTACTTCCAAGCTCTAAAAGCTACTCTCTCTAACTTTAACTTCCACCTGCCACTTAACTTGAACTAGAAAATCTCAGCTATGAAGGAGATATTTATAAGAGGAGGAGCCTCCATAAGAGATGGGAGAAAGAGGTTATCCCTTTGGGAGGTTTCACAAAGGGCAGAACAACCATCCCAAAGGAGGGAGCTGAGCTCATCTGATCCAACAACCAACCCTAAGACTTCTCATCAACAATTTCTTAAAACAAACTTGCAAAAAGTAGCTCGTGGCAAGTGAAACATAGGGACAGAGTGACGATGTCACTAGGCTTAGTTCAATCTTGGCCATCTTTGTGAGTGGAATAACAGATGACCCACGATGACCGAAAAACAAAGGTTAAAAAGGGTCTGCTCCAGGAGTACTGAGGTATTCTTCCTGAGATGACAAGGAAGACACTGACACATATTTTACAACATGACACAAAGCAGACATTAATAACACGGATCGGCTGTGTCCGAGATCAGGGAATGCAGGGTCGGTGACAAAATACTGTGTAACACTCCCGACCCCTTCAGACATTGACACTTACGGAGAACAAATGCTGCTGTCACCAGTTGAATTGGCCTACCAAGCCATTCAATCTACATCCGAATTTCCTGTCACTTTTGTCACAACCAACGGTACCAATTCCCCTCCCATAAATTCTCCTTCTTACGATCTCCTCAATCAAGTCCTACCTTCGGACAAATCTATTCAATAGATCATGTGTTTAGAAGAGTGACCTTGGGAGGACTCTCGCCATCGTGTTTCGATATCTGATTTAGACACGATGCCCATTCAAATCCTATCATTTGATGCACCCAAAATCATTCACTTGCATTATACGGCTATCTAAACTTTGGACTCAGAAGGGAACATGGAAAACCTTTTAAAGAAATTGCTCATCAATATTTCAGTCAATAAAAGCATCGTTGAAAACATTCAGATTGGAGCCGACTGCAATCCTTAGGAAATTGCGAGCTTCACCTACCCTTTTAATGATTTCCATGATGTTTTCCCTTGGTCTTATGAGGAAATGCATGGCATAGTCCCTTCTATTATCAAGCATGAGATCAAGAAGTTTCGAGCATTCTTTTTATGGTATTTTTCTTAATCGTTAATATGAAAAACCTCGAGTCTCCTTCTTTGGGCTCATTAAACTACTACAAAGAAGATATGAGCATGTTCTTTTTTGGTACTTTTCCTTTCTCTTGAACTGAAAATTCCCCAAGCTACTTCTTCAAGCTCATTAAAATCTTATGAAGAAGATTTGAGAAACTCTTTTTCTATCTCATTAAACTAAAAAACATAATCTGAGCATTCTTTTTAGGGACTTTTTCTCGCCCGTAAAATCCAAAAAACCCTGAGTTACTTCTTCAGGTTTGTTAAAAACTTATAAGGAATATCCGAGCATTATTTTTAGGAACTTTTTCTCACTGGTAAAAATTGAAAAAACCCTGAGTTTTTGTCATTGGGCTTGTTAAACTCCTACGACGACGGTATGTGCACTTTCTTTTTTCGGACTCTTTCTTTCTCCTAAATTGAAAAATCCCCGATTTTTTCCCTTCTTAGGGCTCGTTAAACCTATGAAGAAGGAATGAACAGTTATTTTACCTCTTTTTCCTCACTCATTAAACTAAAAAAGATACCTCGTGTTTTCTTCATTTGACACATTAAAATTTGATGAAGATCTATTGAGTTTTTAATCACATGACTCATTAAAATTCATGATGAATATCGAGTTTAGTTCGTCTCCTCATACTCGTAAAAAAATGAGGCAAACATCTATTGAGCGTAGGTTTATCTCTTTATCCGGACTCAGTAGATTAACTTATGGAAAATGAACCTTTTTGGGTATACTATTAAACCTTTTTCGCACCCGGTTAAAAGCTATGACAAAGGGACCACCCTGGAGTCGTTCTTTATGATCTTTTTAGACTCTTGAAATATGAAAAGACCACCGATTTGTCTCGTCTGGACTCATTAAATTACATAGATGAGGAATGGGGTCACTCTTTACGATCTTTTCATATTCTTGAAACATGAAAAGACCAATGATTTTGCTTGTCTGGACTCATTAAACTAATCTGATAGGGAATAGAGTCGCTCTTTACGATCTTTTTAGACTCTTAAAACATGAAAATACCAATGAGTTTACCTATCTGGAATCACTAAATTAATTAGATGGGGAAAGTAGACAATACAATTTCTTTGTGTTAGTATTTTGAAAAGAATTTTTTGGCAACAGTTTCTCCCTTGAACATGGCACTCCCTCAGAAAAACCTTCCTTGTGATGGCCTCCCAATATGAACCTTACCATCCTATGAGTTTAGCCTATATACCCCGATGTTCTTGCATCTCTGTATCCTAACACTCTTTTGTGTTCATGAGTCTAGTGCTACATGGTTAAAACCATTGTGTTGTGCCTTCTATTGTTTAGGGGAAAACCTTGATCTTCACTTCCTCCATCAAACCATCAAGCATATTCTTCCATCATTCTCTCTGTTGTTTTGACCCAATGCTCAAAATATTCTTCAAAAAACAATCATTCTTGTCCCATTTCGTGCCGACTGATGTAGGACACATTATTGCCTACCTTTCGATAGGTATCTTCCTATCGACTTCAACACTTTATCTAGGAAGCAAACCCAGAAACACTTCAGTGCCTTGGAACTTGCAGACATCAGTGGTAGGTTACCTTGTGTTTGGTTAGGGGTTTTCATTATTGGCTCCTAGTTAAACGATTCTACAAGTGTTTGATGACAAAAACATTATTCACACTCGCTAGATTGTACTATGCATCTTGGATACCATCACCATCATCGGTGGCCATCCTCACGTCTGTTAACAGACTCCATTATTGACTGGTAACTAGACAATTTCGTACATGTTTGACCTAAACACCTTTATTCACATGTATCGAACAATGTTTTTACGATGAAACAAAAATCAAGACCTTCAGTAGAGGCTTACATCAATCAGTCATGTTTCCTCTCCCAAGTTGCATTTATTGTTATTTGGAGACAGCTCATCAGAATGATCTTATTATGAAATAGGTTCTGCATTGTGCTTATCGGTGGCAATGGTCGTCATATATATTTGTTGAGAAATCACTTTGACATAGCTACTGAGCGTGGTAATGCACAACTCAGGACATGAATTTAGATTTTTTATTTATGTGTTGTGTCAGGTTTCTCGTATTCCCGAAGCTCTAACCCTCTCTATATTTTTTCCAAAAGAAAACGACATTTATATATAAAGTATTTCGGTCATCATCGTTGCCTGTGATCTCACACTTTATGGGGCATATATTACACAAGAAAATGACCTCCTCATCAACTCACAGGAGAAGAGTAGGATGAATGAAGGACTAACCAAGTTTACAGGCCCATTTTTCAAGCTAACGATGTCTAGGAACTAACAACCTGCTTTTTAAAGCTTCCTAGCAAGGCAAAGGGTGCATTAGTGCCTAGGGTAACTCTGCTTGTTACCTTGGGAAGCGTGTTAGTAAACCTAAATGAGTTTCTATGGGTCAAAGGAATAAGTTGACCAAGAAATATCCCAATATTATCTCCTATGTTAGCTCACAAAAGCTGGGAAACATTAGAACTCGACCTATTTGGAAGAATTACTAATTCCTAATGGAGTCTACAAACGAGAAAGAGCACAAAAGCATGGAAACATCAATGCTTTCTCCTAATGGAACTCATGAGGGATTTGGCAAGGCTTATCCTCTCATGCTATATATGTGAGGCTAGGGCCATTGTGGAAAAGGTCGAAACATTTGAAAGGATTTCTTGTTTGACTGTTGAGCATAGTCTCTGACTAAGGCATAACAAGAGGTTAAGAAGGGAGAGAGAGAGAGGAGTTGGAGGAGTAAAGGAAGGTTGATACAACTGATGCTTGTAATCAATCTTTTCTACATCAATATAGAATTGCAATTGTGTTTTCCACTCCACGATGTTGGCAATGTAATTTTTTTACGTATTTATGCAAGGTTGTTATAATGAGTGGCTTAGATACATGTAATTAGATATCTTTATATGTCAATGCATTGTTTGTCAAATTTATATGTTTTGACATTACGCTTGTCTTATCTATGTGCAGGTTTTGATCTGGAGCTAGCTAAAGTGTCTTCCACCTTGTGTTACGGGAATAAGTACCCTAGGGCTTTGGGTTGGAACCCCAACGGAGCAAGAGAAAACTACAGTAAGAAACACTCATACAACTCAGGAAACATGCTTATATAAACAAACTATGCGATAACAACCATACCTTGATGTCCTTTATTTAGGTGGTTCCAACTTGGTTCAAACCCTCTGCAACTCCCGATGATCATCAAATTTGCAAATCAAAGAATTTGAACATACATAACAACATATAGTTAAAGAATTTTAATGAAACTAACTTTATATCATATAATAAAATGATTAGTTATACATCAAAATAACATCCATACATGAATTACAACAATATATGATGCATAAACAAAGTTAATCTCAGGAACAAGAAAATGCTTCTTTTTATTGTAGAAAGCTATAACTAACATGGAGAGAATTCACCTGAGTATTCTTCTTCCGACTCCAGGTGGAACCGTCCTCCAGATCTATCCAGTCCTAGTCTTCAACAACCTCCTTCCATAACCAATACCATGATATCTCAAACAAGAGGGAGAATATCAACAATCAAGGAAAAAAGGGTTTCTTGAAACTTGGGGAAGTGTTTGAAGCATAGGGATACTTCAGACTCAATCAGGGATAATCTCAATATAATAATTCTATCTCTTTTCCTCCTTAAGGCCATCCCATAGAAGTCTGTTTATACTTCTCCCAATTAGTTTTCTAGTTGGGAAAAAGTTGGGCCATGGGCAATAGGAGGTAATCAACAGGTAAAAATCATGAAATCCACCCATAATTAAGGAAATTTAATTTTTTTAAGTGTTTTAACACATACACGTGGGTTAGGTATTGACTAACCCGTGTGTACACACTTTTATTTCAGGGAAAAGTAGTGTACAAGGAATAAAACATTGTTTTAAAAATATTTAGACCAAGTCTGGAAGGAGGGATTTCCCTAGGCCATAAACCAAGCATCACAAATATCAAGGGTGGTAAATGGTGCTATAGCAGATGCCCCCTAATATATGAGGTCAAAAGGGGTACATAATGGCCAATATGTATTAAGTATATGGAAATGAATCCTGTCGAGACTGAGAAGGACTTCACCAGAATTCAGCCTGCCAAGCCATCAAAAAGAGATCATAAAGAAATTGTTTTCTGAGGCAAGCATGCCCATGCTCAGAGAAAGTAAAGCATGTTTTCATATCAAGTACAAGTGGATCCACTATGTATACAAGTATAAAGAACTGAAAATACATAATGGATCATCTGATCGTGATAAAAAAAGTACATGTCTGAATATCACATATAAGAAGATAATCAATGAAGCTGAATGATGAAGTTGATCACTGATGTCAAAAACTGATCCCAATAGTACCAAATGAACATGATGGAATAAAATGATACTACACCGCAACTCAGATGCCAGAATATAAGATGTCGCTGTGAAGGACTGCAACATATAGGGTGGATGGTGTCAACTAGCAGTAACAAGAGCAACTGACAAGTGAACCAAAACATGCTGATGCAACCCGAGGTCTTCACCGACTGCCGTGGTACATTTCTACACAATGGGAATAAATGATCTAAGGCTGACCACATAAGAAATCATTTAACTACCGGTCATTGATGTATACCATTAACAAATGTGAGACTACTCACCGATAATGATAATGAGAGTCAAGGTACCCAGTGAAATATAACAAGTGTGAATGAATGAGCTGAAGTCGAACACCTAGAAGAATCTATCAATCAAGGGACAATGATGGTTTCCCACTATCGATAGCGAAGGAATCTACCACTGATGACTGCAAACCCTAAGGTACTACCAAATGGTCTCTAGATCTTTGTCCCAAAGCAATGAGTTGTAGTCGATAGGAAAAGATCTACTAGAAGGAAGGCATTAAGGCATCCTTCATCAATCTAGTGCGACTATAACCCATTGGCCAAGAATGTGGAAGGAATCAGATGAAAAAAGATGTAGTAACCCGACCGAAGCACATTTCTGACGTACACAAGATGTAGCTAACACATGATAGAAACCCTCTAAACCAACCAATAATAAAAGCTGACACAGAGGCAAGGAATCCACCAATAGGGTCAAATGGAAACCAAGGCACTGCATGAATCCCAATTTGTGATAATAAAAGTTGATGTCGAACACAAGGGAAACCACTCAGTCAAATACCCATGATACTGATCGATTCTAAGCACAGGGTGATCTATTAATAATGAAAATAGGGCTAGGGTATGGCTCTAGGCCTGCCCTCAGAGAAATATGTCGTCAATGATAAGGACAAGACCCACCAACAAGAAGTCAATGGGGACCTTCTCAAACCGACACGAGCAAAGGACCAATATAACTGATGTGATGACAAACATGACATTGACAAGCAGGGATGGACAACTGAAAAATAGGTCAAGAGACACCGCAGAGAGGCCGACTCAGTTTTACTTCCCTTTGAACAAAAGCATGACTCAAAGATGACTATATGGCAGCATATGATAACTCTGTATAAGTTTGTCATGCAGGAGGCACAAGCAAACTCTCTATATGATTGGAAGAGGTAACTAATTGGAGGAGAACTGACTCAATATCACATTTAAGGCGTACCTAAGTCAAACTAAATCCCACCCAAAATGGAGGAGAGACTTTCTTTTGAGTGCTTTGTTCAAGGGCAACACGACTCACTCTAGCTGCCAACAATATATGGAAATGTTGTCCCATTCCCACTCTTTCTGGAATATATAATTTTTTTGTCTTTTTCTTTAAGCTGGAAAAAGAATAAAAGAATGCTATAGTACAGTGGAAAGAACGAATGTTAGAGAAACAAATGATCTAGTTCCTGGGATGGGAACAATCCTATGCTCAATGGAGGGAGGCAAAACTGGTCAAGGACACTCAAAGGGATGTTCCTTCCATGGGTCAAAGTTTGTGTCAAGTTGCAGAAGCTAAGTGATTTCATGGTTGATTTTGCAGAAGACATGGTCAAATAAGTGGCTTAAACACGAGTCCAAGTGAAGCTGGCTCAAGGCCAAAAGGTGCAAATAGTCAAAATGCAATGCAGCAGTACAACTCAACACAAAGGAGCCTCTAGGGTATAAGGCCAAAAATAAGCGTAGAAGCAAGGAGAACGTGTCTTCAATGCACAAGTCATGGCGGGACTAAAGAGGACTCCCAAGCCTACTCAGTATAATAGCATGAGCTACCAATTTTAGTGAGGTTCTAACTACGATGCCCATGTAAAGGATGGCTCTACCATCACATCATGATTTTAAAAATCAGCGAGTGAACATGGTTTGCTAACCAAGACACGATGGGGTTTACCCTATGGCTAATGTATCACTGAACGGAGGCTAGTATGCAAGATGCAATGGCAAAAATGGTTTTCCCTAACCTATATGCCAATGAGTGAATGCTACCTGCTATGACAGGTCAGTGGTCATGAGACCGAAATAAGATCTCGAAGAAGTCTCCAAAAATATTCTGAAACAATAACCCATTCTTGATAATCCAAGTCCACAATTAAAAAAATTCATGAGACGAAAAATCAAGTTTTGAGAAATTTTTTTGAAATTTCAAACCTATATATTGACTTTTGGACTCACAAATTTTTTTATTTCTATTTAGAAAAGAGTTGTGGATCAAAAGGGAGCAAACTTGCCTCTGAAGAATTGGACCGTTCAAATCACGCCAAAGTTACCACGTAACCCTCAAATCATGCTTGCAATGTTTTGTGATAATTTTTAGAATTTTTCATTAAGATTTGACCATGGGAATTCATGCCAAAAAATCCAACTCTGCATACATGTGGGTTGGTTGTGATCAACCTGCATATACGACGGCCCTACATGCGACAGTGTGTAAAGGGAACTCACTTGTACGCGAGTTGAAGTTTAAACATAAAATCTAATGGTTGAAAATCATTTTTTTCAAGATGACCATCACATGGAGAGAGAGAGATCATACCACAATTGACAATGAGGTAATGAATGACCAAAATGCACTAGATGCATTGAGATGGTGTGGCTTATTGAAATTCTTCAAAATGCCGAACATGAAATCCAACACATGCTTTCTCGAATTACTGATCCACTACTAGAGTTTAGAGGATGATGCCTTCATGATAGATCAGATGCCTCTAAGGATTGAGGTGGAAGACATCTATTTTATTACAGGTCTCTCCCGAAGAGGGGAGGTTGTGCATTCGACTAGTAGGACCAGAAGTAGTCTTTCAATAGAAGACTATGTACATATATACTATCCTGGGCACCCGAAAAAGATTGGAAGCCAGATTCCAATCAAACATGTGGATAGTTTATCTCTGAGGATTTTGTTGGTTACCATTGCGAGGGTAAACGTATCAGCTTCATTGCATCAGGCTTCACGAGTGTCCATGAGCCTGGTAGTGGAATGCCTAATCACGATTTTCGACTGGTGCACACCTCTTCTGACCAACATGAAGAACCAGATGACCTCTATTTAGAAGGGTCAGACAAAAAATTTGGATATGGGACTATTTTATGCTCCTTCTTCTTCGATAAGGTACCTAGGCTAAGTCCCAAAGTATCTGTCTCCATCAGCATCCTGCGAGATCCACAGATGGGTAGACGGGCTGACTTGATGAAACGCCTTGGAGGTGGGGACGTGCTGAGGATGACTTTTGATGATGAGTTTTTCACCTGGTGGGATCAACAGATCAATACAGTTGAAGACTACCCGTATGCTGGCATGGATTTCCGAAGAGATCTAGACTTGGTGCTACCACCAAACGTAGCATGGGGAGACATAGGTAACAATTTTTTAAGCTTTTGTCAATTTTTAAGATTTTTTTTTCTTTTTTTAAAATATGAAATGAACTTAGAAATATTTTTTATGGGACAAAATACTGACAAAATGAACATGTTCTAGATGTGGGTCCAGTGAGACTAGATGGATTTCCGAGGCATAGGCATCACAGAAGAGGTGTCGAAGAGGCAGCAACTGAGACAGAGAAGGTCTTATATGTAGTTCAAAGAAACTTGGTGAGATTGACTCACCAGGTACCGATGATAGCCATAGAGGACCTACCTGAGGAGATGCAGTGCCATGTGGTAAGAGTACCACGGGACTGGGTCCACATACTTCAGCGTGTAGCCAATGTAGTAGTTAACTTTTTAGCTGCTTATCCTGAGCCAGGCCGATAAATAGACTAGACATGATTGTGGGCATTTTGTCCCAATTTTGTATATTTTTTTTTGAACACTTTATCTATACACAGAAAGTTTGATGATATATATATATATAGATCCAAATTTTTGATGTTCTTTTAATTTTATGAATGATTGATATGCCAATCTAATGCTTGATTAGCGATAGAGTCTGCTAATGAATTCTCAGATCGTGGAATGTGCACATATGTAATATAAACAAATGATCGTTGCAACACTCTCACTCTAAAAAATTGGCGATGTAAATAAGGATCCCAAACCTGATAAATGTTATTTAATTGTGACACTACCAGCTATGAGTCAAGATAAACTACCAACCAATCAATTCCATAAGAAATAACTTCAGATTGTAAATTAATAATGACTGTATATTCGGTAATGTAATTTCAAGCAGGACCAATATATACTCCCCTTGATGCCATCAACTAGCCAGATGGATAATAAATCACCCAAGCTGCGGAAGCAAGATTCCGAGTGTGCCAACTAGCCCCATCGGCGAATCCAAAATATATGAAGTCATCCATCAACACCTGCCAAAGCAAATAAAAAAATGTCGATATCACAAAATTCCCAACAAATATGTACAAAATTACAATATATACAAACAAGCAATTGCTCGGCCGAAACCTCTGCAAAATACTTCTTAAGGTAGAGCCCATTTGGGGGCTCTGCCAGCTTTTTCCTCGAGATGTTTATAGGAACAGTTCTTGAGCTAATCGACATATGACATTTCGCAGATAATTGTGCCGGAGCCAAAGGGTTTGAAATTGTACAAACATCGCTAGTAAGCAGATTGGAGAACCTAGATTCAACTTCATGCAATGGAGGAAGAAAATATGAACGATGATGTAAATCTTCCAATGGTTGATCTACAACTGTCATTACTTCGAAAATTGCTTCGTCAGATGGTAAAACTGTATCTAAGCAATTCAGAGCAGAAGTGGAGTCAAGGGTCCAAGCTGGAGCCACGTCACCATCTAAATCCACCTCTGAGAAAGGAGTGGGATAATTGTCTGTAGAGTTATCGATAAATTCATATCTAAGTTCTACTGCATACATAGGAAATGTTATTCCACCATCCTACCCTCCATCTAATGTGGTCATAGATGAAGGTAAGGTCCAAGGGTCTGAAAAATAATGAGTTCGAAAGAACTCTTTCCGTGAAGGCTCCCTGGAGGATGAACTTGCATCGATTCTAGCTGTAGGAGGGGGAAGGTCAAATACACCCATCAAGGAAGAGTACATCCCAACTCCTAAATTCTCTATATCTTGATGGGGATTATCCACCAATGGAATGGTAGAATCTGAAGTTGCACGAGAGTCACCCAGAGAATAATCTAACTGATCAATTTTGACAATTCTCCCCTCATGAGGAAAATAAAGGATGCAGAATAGAGATGAAACTATGGCATCCATATCATAAATCCAATTCCTTCCTAAGAGGAGTTGTAATATAGGTTGGCATCAATGGTTTCTACCTCAATATTAATGACCTCCCCTCTAACACATATAGGAAAATTTGGGATAATTCCATGTGGCCTATGAGAATGACCATCAAATGCTGTTAAGAGAGTTGGTGAAGGAACAACTGAAGGTGATCCAATGGCCTTCCAACATGACATAGACATTACGCATGTGGAAACTCCCTCATCTAAAACTGTCGGAAAAATATTGGTTTTTTGATAAGTAGAATTTATCTGAAAAGCCATATGGTGAGGAAGTCTCTTTTTGACATTCAGCATATCAAAAGTGAGCAATAAAGAATTTTTTGGATCCACTGCCCCAATCACCAAAAGCTAAGCACTCCCCTAAGTAGGACACAACTGGAGTACCTCCAATGCAGACATAGCACAAGGACTTTGAGTCAGATCTTCTATAATCAAGTAGTTCTAGGCTACCCTAGCATTAGGGTTAATAGTTGAGCACTTAGCGAAACCTTTCGATATTCGAGGTATAGACTCGACAGAGGGTCGCTCAATATGAAGTGGGTCTATGGTTTTAGGAACAGATTTACCCTTAGATGTTTCTGTTTTACCATAATTGTGTACACATGTGGCAATGTTGACATGAGAGTTCATCATATAAACATTTGAGGAATTTTCCCCTTCCTCGTTGCCCCCCTGTGGAGGTATCATCATTCGAGTAGATGCTAGCAAGTAATTTCTGCCCTTGGGGAAAAGGGTTAGTCAGGACAGCTTGGGAGCCAGAGGATCCTTGCTGCACTAACAAGCCCTAAGAATCCTGAATCTTAGGGCGGAGGTGAGTCAAATGATCTCCAATGCATAACTTGCATGGAAATTTAACCTTCTTTCTGGACTCTTTTCTATCCTCATCGGCACAATTGCCGGGCTTGTTTGCATTACCCTTCCCTTCTTGGTTTTTCTTCTTACCTCATCCCTTCTTCTTCCCATCGGGTTGTTGATTTCCTTTGGGGTTAGAAGTCTGAATGGATTTTATGGAGGTAGGTTGGGAAGGTGAAGATGTGGACGGTGTTGCCTGGTTAGAAGAAGCAGTTTGTAGAGACAACTGCTGCAATTGGTTCAAAAGGTTCACCGTATTTGCGTCAATTGATCCAAATATACCATTGGCGTGAGGGCTTGGCTTCGGTTTGGCTAAATCAACCTTGGATCTAGGAGCGTCAGGTAGGATTTTCTGAAGAGTCCCAGACTGAGAATATATCAGTTCTAATTGTTGGGCTCGAAAAATAGCCTGCTCTTCTGAATAAACACCGGAAAGAGAAACATCCTTTGAGATCTCCGGTTGTAATGATTTGAGAAGCCATTCGAGATGGAACTCTAGTGGAATTTCGGCTTTGATAATCCTTTTTCTCCATCTCCATTCCTGGATATGATATGAAATGTGAGTTGTTGTGTCTTGATGAAAATTGGCTAGAAGCTCAGTTCCGGCTTCATAGCGGACAGGCAACTGAAAATGGTTCAAGAAAATACTAGCCAAATCAATGAAAGAAGTAAAGGTACCCCATGCAAACTATGTATACCATTTGATCGCATTCCCAGTTAGGGTGTGCTAAAACAACCTCAAACTGATTTAATCATCTATCAGGGAGTTGGATGAGCACCATAAGTGGAATGTGGTCACATGGTCTCTCAGATCTTCACCATTCTTCCCTTCAAATTTTAAAATATCTGATGGAAGCTTAGTTGGGACAAGAGGCCAAGCCAGATTGTATCTAATTGGATCATTCGTTAATTTAGTCAAGACTGGCAAATTAAGCGTGGCCAGAAAAGGAAGCCATGGAGGACCTTGGGAATTCCATCTGGAATGGGCGGGGTTCTCGTAGGTCTAAAAAGAATGACCTAGATTTTGAAAGGCACCAGGTTGCCTGAAGTAACTCATAGATCCTACTAAACCAAAGGTGATTCTTGTGGTCTAGCAAAATTCGGAGTTTGACCAACTCCTGCCGAAAATCCTCCGTAAACGGTGAAGTTACACCTAACGAAGTATTGAAAGGAGCTGACATCCCCCAATAAAGGTTCCAAGCATTAGAAAATGGTGAAAAACTTTGAAATAAATTAACTAACAAATACGGCACATTCCCTTGTTGGCCAAAGAATTGATTCCCAGCTCCTATCCCACTAACCACAGGGTTTTTCCATCTCTGAAAGGGGTTACTACCTTGACTTGTAAAAGGAAAAGGCACTGACCCTATTGTTGGATTGGAATGTGGTATATGACCACGTCCGAATGGGAAACCCTAAAAAGAAGCTGATCCACTTGTCATGGATGTAGAGGGGGTTGATGGTATATTCAAAGGAAATAAAAGAATACCTTGAGAGGGTTTTCCAAAAGGAAAAAATCCAAAACTAGATGCATTAGCTTTAGAACTTCCACTCGTTGACGGAATGGAAGTAGACCCAAATATAGATGTGTTGGGAGTGTTAGAAGGGATGGAAATAGTTCCTCCCCCTTGCATAGATATGGGAGTCTGCATGCTCGCAACACTCATCGTGGATGCCATGCTTCCAGCAGTGGTCATCGAAGGGATAGATGTATGCAGACCTAGGCTTGAAGGCTTGTGTGTTAGAGTTCCAATGTATAACAAAACGTCTGGATGATCAGGAGGGAGAGGAGAATTTGGAGCCACAACTAACTCTGAAAGATCTTCTACTTCAATGCTATCTTCCGATTAGAAGTGTACTTGAGAAAGAACTGGTTTGTTCCTCTCTAACTCTGTACTAGTACCAGGTCTATCTTGTGAACTAATGCCCCCAAGCGGAGGGTCAATCTCCGATGTGCTTGTTGCCACTAGTTGGAAACCACTTGCAGAATCAATCCTATGTCTTCTAGCAGAAGGCTTTGGACTCGTAGGTGAAAGCCCACGAAGTCTCCAAGACCGTCGAGATGGTCAATCATCCACTTTGAATTATTTTTATAAAATCTACTTAAAGACTTAAGAAAATTAAAATCTAGGTTTATTAGGAGCACAAAACACTCACTAAAATGTCCCTAAAGATATCAATAGTCAAACAACTTCCAAGTATTTCTGCTTCAGGTGATTAGGACCAAACACCAAAATACAAGAAAGTTAAAAATAAGGGCCTTCCAAAAATAGACTGCAGTAATTACGCCCTAGGCCTACTAGCGAAGGTATCAGAGGTAGTTACGCTGACCTCTAGACAACAGACTTTGCGGTGCAAGCCCCCAAGCTTCGCAAGGGTGCCCTCCAGAAGTACTGTTGAATGTGATATGACATCAACCTTAGGTGCCACAGGATTCCCCTCCGCAGCCACCTATGTGGATCCCTAGGATAGGCAACTATGTTCACCAACTCATATCAAAAGTCGGGCAGAACAGTCATGAGGTAGGATCCGACAAGTAAGAGAGGTGGTATCTCTCATCCTTATCTTCACTAACCCTCATTCTTTACTCCCTGTCACGGAGCTTTCCCAGTATCCCTAACGTTATTGGATTTCACTCTTTAGTCAAACTTCTATGTTTTACAATTTAGAGCGGCCTTGGAGAGTTAACTCTCCTCTCGCCTAATCCAAGGCCCTAATAAAGCTAAACTTGTTGGTGTATTCTGATGACAATAAAAAAGTTCTAGTTCATTTTATTAAGTGCTTTATTTTAATAGCTATTCTTTTAAGTCAAAGGGATAAATGGAAATGAAACCAATGGTGTTTGTATGGTGCAAAAAAAATCAATGAAAAACTAACTTATATGAATGCAATCATTTCTTCTTCGAATCCAAAATGGATTTGGATAGACTCCTAAGTCTAAGTGTTCCTCACAGAGGAAAATGAAAGTGTAAGGAAGTTCTTGGGCATAGCCCCATTGCAGAGATCTTTTCATTCTGAATCTACTGCAACTTGAATGGGCAAAAATGGACTTATGATGCAGAGGTTATCACTCAAAGAAGATGCCCTTTGTTCTTTGGAAAAATAGGCAAAATCCCCTAAAAATGGCAAAAAACTCTTATAAAGGGCAATCACATCAGAGAAGGGTCAAAGAGGCGGACTTAATCGGAAAGGGGAGAAACCCCTGATTTCCGATCTCTGATATATCGGGTTGGAGATAGGCCTATGTGTGATGGCGGGACCCCGGGCTATGCGATATGCCAATTGCCGATGATCGGATTGGCAAATCGGTATCGACGATGGCATGAGGCAAACGTCAAACCCTCGGGCCTATGCAAATTGTGATTGCGATACATCACATCACAACCTCACATCACAGTGATGTAAAGGGGCAATAATATGCCGGACCCGACAGATTTATCAGCACATATTTGTAACATTTGAGTTCCGCCATAAAGGGACTTTTGTGTGTATTAATGCATTTCAGTGTAAAAACCAAAATACAAAGGAAAAAGCCACCAAAGCAATATAGATGGACCCGAAGGGGAAATAAAGGCACAATTAATGCTATTTGAGTTCCGTAAGGGCGGATTTCGGGTGGGCCTCAAGTGGTAAATGGTTTTGGGCTGGCTCTGCCCAATCCCACACAATGAAGGACTCGTGGCTTGGCGGAGGAACAGGGAAACTGCCTTTTCGGGTGGGTAACCTCTGTATCCTTAAGCCACTCGAAATTGAATGATGACCATTGGATTGGAGATCCCATAGATCGATGATGGAGCTGTGAAAGTAGCCCAAGGTGGACCCTATGTGTTTGTAGGGTGGATGCGATAATATTTGAAGTCTGATAAAAAGGATTTTAATGAGTTTTTCATCATTGTCCTGTGTATTTGGGATTTCGACCAATACACTAACGTGATGCGATATAATGCCTAATGGCAGACCCAATAGGGATTTAGGGGTGATTGAATGTAATTCCACATTTCAAATACACGTCCGATAGTGTATTTTGTAGTCTTTCCCTATGTGATGGGATTTTCTCAGTTTTCAGGTTTTTTCCTATGAAACGGCCCTGATTCCTTCTGTAACCACTCATTATCATCATGCCACGCTAAAGCAGGTGTTTTTATAGGTAATGATGCATTTGGAAGACACAGAGCCGCAGAGCCAGATGGCCAGTCAAACAAACAATGCATAGAAGCCACAGAGCTATAGGGGAATGATTGAATGCAACGAAACTACTGGGGAAGCCGAAAAGCCAAGAAAATGCCTCAAAGGAGCATAGAGAGCTCAATTGAGAAGAAGCAGTTGCAAGCTAAAGGCAAAGAGCATAGAGAGAGTGAAAAGCTACTGTACAGAGCAGCTGATGGAGTCTCTGGGGTCACTTGGAGTTCAAGTGAAAAGCCAGAGAGCTGAAAGCCAAAGCCAGAGCCAAAGAATCCAGAGCCGAAGAGCCAGAGCAAGAGTGAGAGCCAAAGCCAGAGCCAGAGCCGAGAGCTAGAGCCAGAAAGCCGAGAGCTTCAGCGCCAGGGATAAAATGGTGTCTAAACCCAGTGTTTCTGTGTAAAATAGTGTAGTTGAGCCAACATCTTGTAAAAAGGACTTTGCCATAATCCCAGAGAGCCTAGTTGAGTTGACTAGAGCTCAAGGAGATGTAGCCCAAGAGTTTTGGGTGAAATCCATATTAAATTACTGTCTTATGTGTTTATTATTTACTACACTGTTGTAGTATTACATGTATTTACATATCAGCACAAACAAAAAAATTTAAAGCACATAAACAGTTAAATTAAACATAAGCATACACCTATTTTCAAGCATATTTATTTCCGCATTGGTTAATCATTTGTGACTTGGGAATATTTAAGCTTTGGAAGTGGGAGAGGTTCTTGTAAGTTAGACAAGAAGCCTAATTGCCCCATTTTCAGATTAGGTGGTATCATATCTTTGGTTTGATTAACCACACCTTCAAAGAAGGTTATATCAGAATGCTTGATTGACAGAGCAAAGATTGCTTGTCTGAAAGGTGTTTAAACAGTCAGAGGTTGATTGTATGCTTGTTTGCAGACTAACTCTTGTCTAAGTTTTCAGAGGTGAAGGGAAAGCTATTGATAGCTCAGTCCAGGAAGGACAAGAAGGAAGAAGGGCTAGACGCATTATTCTATCCCAAAGGACCTCAAAGCAATCCTTGGAGCACAAGAGATTTTTTGCAAAAGGTTGCTAAATAAGCTCCTTATTAATCTTGTTTGAAGTTCTTTTGTTCATTGGCATAATGACTACTTCTACAAGTGAGTCCTCAAATTCTTATTTCTTCATCACAAGACTCTTTGATGAAGACATGAAGCAAGAATTGTCCACCATGATGGATATGGTGAGAGAAATGTATGAGTATGAAAGGAAGAGTAGCATACTTAGAGAGCAGTTGAATTCCATGAAGGAAGAGAAGCAGTTGATTTCTGACAAATTGTAGGAAATGGAGAGGCAACTTCATATTTCAAATATGCACCTGAAAAGGATGCATGAGTTGGAGACACATATCTTTGTTGCCCAAGAAGCCTTAGTCAAGTATCATCTTGAAGAAGAGGTAAACCATTCTAGTTTGTCTTCAAATTCCTCTAAGAATGCTTATATTGGTTCTTTTGAAAAACATACCAAAGGCATAGGTTCCAAGCTAATGTTCAAAATGGGCTATGAAGGAAAAGGCTTGGGTAGACATGCACAGGGTATTGTTGAGCCAATAATAATTGAGGAAAGGCCTAAGTATTTGGGTCTTGGCTATGGAAAAGCTTATGTAGAAAGTTCCAAAGCTGCCATTAAGGCCATTAAAATAGCTCCAAGAAGGAGTTGCATTGTAGAGTGTGAAGATTGTATTTAGGAGGAATGCAATGGCTTGAAACATCAATTGCAGTATGCAGGTGTTTAGAAGAACACACTTGAACCAGAGAGTTGTGGAGACTCTAACAGCCTTGAAGAGATTAATGGTGTTCCAAAGGGAGCCACTTCTTCATTTGCTTCACCTCCTCATGAAGGCAATAAAGGTGAAAGAGGCAGGTATAAATCTGGTTCTAAACATTTTCCTTTTGATTGTGCAAAGCATGATAAATTTCCACATATGTATGGGAAAAGAATTGCATGTTCCTTTTTTGGGTTGGATAACCATAATGCTTCTAGATGTTGGAAGAGAATGTCCACATACACGAAACTTTTGAAGGAAAAGAAGCAAGAAGCCAAAGGTCCACTGGACAAGGCAAATCATGTTGTCAAAAGGATGCACATGCAGTGCACTTACTGCCATAAGCAAGGACATCTTGCTGCAAAATGTTGGACTCTGAATCCAGCATTGCTTCCACAAAAGCTTAAGAAAGTGGAAATAGAAGATGGCAGAAATGGAGAGGAAGATTCCATGAATGATGTGTCTCAGGATGATTCACATGATGATGCTGATGTGCAGACAAAGGTAGTACCTTTGAAAAGGATTGGTAAGAAACGGTTAGAATTCTTATCTGATTAAGATTGTATGTCTATTGATGCATCTACATTATATTTCATTTTAGCTTCAAAATTACAGTGTGCTTAAGTGAAAGTTGAAGGATGAAATGCATGCATGAGCAGGAGATGCATGAACATAGGGGTGTTGATGATTTCCTTGTTTTTGAACATTTATGTGTAATTAACTTGCAGGGTTGATTGCTTTGACATGCATGTTATGCCATGTTGACTTGGGAGAAGTTAACTTGGTCTCCAAATGGAAATAATGATGAAGTGTTTCATCTTTTGAAAAAGAGTCCTAATGGTCTTTTTCTACATGCTTGACTTGAAGGGTCATTTATTTAAAGGCATGTTTTGTGGGCTTGTTATCTAGTCCATCATTTGTATGCAGATGTAAGACATAGAGGTGTTCACAAGATGTGAAATCTGTTTCTTTTGTTGTAGCAGGAGTTTAGGCCATCCAGTTGTTGTCTGTATTTCTATTGTTGTTGACAGCTTTTCAAACAGGTACAAATGAAAGTTTTTGTGAAGCAAATGTACTTCACATTTGTTTGAGCCACCTTGGATCAATGGTCAAGGAAAAGAAGTTCAAACCACCTTCTATAGCCATTTCAGTAGAAGTTTTGCAGGAAGGCAAGGAGGAAGATAGTTCTTCCTAAGAAGACCAGCCCATCCAGGAAGGGAATTGGTTAGAGACTTTGGTTTAGAGGCACTATGCAAGGCAAGTGTTTGGAGGCTGAAAGAAGAGGGTGTTGTTAGTCTCATTTACTATTCAGATCAATATATCGGACTTTTGGAGACCAAAGTTCTTTTAGTGGGAAGGCATGATTCAAAATGGATTTTGGATAGAATCCTAAGTCTAAGTGTTCCTCACAAAGGAAAATGAAAGTCCAAGTAAGTTCCTGGGCATAGCACCATTGCAAAGATCTTTTCATTCTGAATCTACTGCAACTTGAATGGGCAAAAATGGACTTAGGATGCAGAATTTATCACTCAAAGAAGATGCCCTTTGTTCTTTGGAAAAAGAGGCAAAATCCCCTAAAAATGGCAAAAAACCCTTATAAATGGAAATCACATCGGAGAAGGGTCAAAGAGGCGGACTTAAGTGGAAATGGAAGAAAACCATGATTGTTGATCTCCGATATATCGGGTTGGAGATAGGCCTATGTACGATGGCAGGACCCCAGGCTATGCGATACGCTGATTGCTGATGATCAGATTGGCAAATCAGTATCAACGATGGCATGAGGCAAAGGTCTGACCCCCAGGCCTACGTGAGTTGTGATTGCGATACATCGCATTGCAATGATGTAAAGGGGCGATAATATGCCAGACCCGACAGATTTATCAGCGTGGATTTATAACATTTGAGTTTCGCCACAAAGGGACTTTTGTGTGTATTAATGTGTTTCGATGTAAAAACTGAAATACAAAGGAAAAATCCCCCAAAGCGATACAACTAGACCAAAAGGGGAAATAAAGGCTCGATTAATGTTATTTGAGTTCTGTAAAGGCGGATTTCATGTGGGCCTCAAGTGGTAAATAGTTTTGGGTTGGCTCCGCCCGATCCCACACAATGAACGACGCGTGGCTTGGCAAAGGAACAGGGAAACTGCCTTTTCGGGCAGGTAACCTCCATATCCTTAAGCCGCCCAAAATTGAATGATGACTGTTGGATCGAAGATCCCGTAGATTGATGGTGGAGTTTTGAAAGTGGTCCAAGGCAGACTCGATGTGTTTATAGGGTGGATGCAATAATATTTGAAGTCCGATAAAAAGGATTCTAACGTGTTTTTCATCATTTTCCTGTGTATTTGGGATTTCGACCAATACATTAACGCGATACAATATAATGCCTAATGGTAGACCCGATAGCCATTTAGGGGCGATTAAATGTAATTTCACGCCCGAAATACACGTCAGATAGTGTATTTTGCAGTCTTTCTCTGTGTGATGGGATTTTCTTAGTTTTTGGGTTTTTGCCTATGAAACGGCCCCGATTCTTTCTGTAACCACTCTTGATCATAAAGCCACGTTGAAGCAAGAATTTTTATAGGAAATGATGCATTTAGAAGCCACAGAGTTGCAGAGCCAGATGGCTAGTTGAACAGATAACGCAGAGAAGCCACAGAGTCGCAGGGGAATGATTGAACGCAAGGAAATGGCTGGGGAAGCCGAAAAGCCAGGAAAATGCCTCAAAGGAGCCCAGAGAGCTCAATTGAGAAGAAGCAGTTGCAAACTAAAGGTAGAGAGCAGAGAGAGAGTGAAAAGATAATGTGCAGAGTAGCTAAGGGAGTCTCTGGGGTCACTTGGAGTTCAAGTGAAAAGCCAGAGAGTTGGAAGTTTCAAAAAGCCAAAGTCAGAGCCAAATAAGCTAGAGCCGAAGATCCAGAGCCAAAGCGAGAGCCAAATCCAGAGCAAAGATCTAGAGCCACGAGCCAGAGCTAAGAGCCACAGCCAAAGTCAGAGCCAGAGCCAGAGCCAGAGCTGAGAGCCAGAGCAAGAGCCAGAGCGAGATCTAGAGCCATAAAGCTGAGAGATTTAGAGCCAAGAATAAAATGGTGTCTAAACCCATTGTTTCTATGTAAAATAGTGCATTTGAGCCAAGAGCTTGTAAAAAGGACTTTGCCATAATCCCAAAGAGCCTAGTTGAGTTGACTAGAGCTCAAGGAGATGTAGCCCAAGAGTTTTGGGTGAAATCCGTATTAAATTACTATCTTATGTGTTTATTATTTGCTACACTATTGCACTGTTACATGTATTTACATATCAGCACAAACAATAGATTTTAAAGCACATAAATAGTTAAATTAAACATAAGCATACACCTATTTTCAAGCATATTTAATTCTGCATTGATTAATCATTTGTGACTTGGGAATATTTAAGCTTTGGGAGTGGGAGAGGTGTTGGAAATAATACTGAGAGGGGCGGGGTGAATCAGTATTATCACATCAATAAAACTTTTTCATTTCCATATTCAGATTCATATATGCTACTTCCACAACTTCTTATGATTTAGTTAGTTGATCCTTAATGAGTGCATTAGAACATTATCAACCATATTAACAGTAAACAGGTGCAGTAAAATAGAACAGATCATCACACATAAGCCACACACATGAACACCATGATATAAGGTGGAAACCCAATGTGGGAGAAAACCACCTGCTGCAAGTCATCTCAATCTTCTTCTTAATAAGAAAATCCTTTTACAATATTTCTGTACTGGTGCAGTCTTATAATAGTACGCAGGCTTCTACCTGCAGAGAGCTACAACCCTCTCTCGTTCTCCAGTCTCTCCTGGAAGGGAGCTACAACCCCCATAGTTCTTGTACTAGCCGATCCAATAACTAGTACGCAGGCTGCTACCCGCTACAATGCTCCAAAGTTTTCAACTGCTACTGGAAGGGAGCTGCCACCCCCTTAGCTCTTGTACTAGCTAAGATACTAGTACGTAGGTGCCGGCCTACAATCTTCACTCCTCCAGGTACCACGTTTCATACATTTTCATACTGGATACTCCTGAAGCACAACACATAATCTGAAAGGCCACGTTTCATCCAATTTTCATACTGGACCCATTAATATCATTGAAGCACATAATCAATCAATCTTTTGAATCACCCAAACACCAGATCAATACATATACAAGGATAATATATGTGTTAGCACCCAGATAAAGCCCATCAGATCACATAAATATAAGTCATTATGATCCTGATCCAATATTAGTTCTCATCCATCAATACTGAAGCTAAACACAATCAACCAAATAGGATATGCAGAATACTGACACCTTTAAATTGTCATCAGAACCCATCAACAACCAGAACCACCTGTGACTTCAAATATCATAGCTCAAATTGTATACGCTACTACAATGAACCAAACCTGCATACATATGCGCTTACACCAAAGCCAACCCGCGTACAGATCTATAAATATTCAAACATGACTTGCAGCGATTTCAAACTTAAGTTATACCCAGTTCAGATCATTACAAGCGCCAGTATACAGATCTAGAATAAGCATAATCAAATATATAGAGATAGTTCATTTCAAACCATTTGATCTCGATCTATCCTTAGATCTTGTTCTCCATCAACCGGTGAGATCCCTCTTTAGCTCAGATCCAGATCTACACCATAACCCAATCACAGTATTCCAGATCTAACACTTTATCAGATATTCAATAATTCAGATGATGCATTGTCAAATGATCTCCTTCCTCTTTTATAGCCTTAGTCCTTTCTCAATACCACGGTCCAAAACCATAGGATCAAAAAACTGTTGGACTAATACCATGAACCAACCATGAAAGTGTGTGAGATCAACACTTTTGGATGCAATACCACGAGCCAAAACCATAGGATCAAAAACTATCGGACTAATACCATGAACCAACCATGAAAGTGCGTGAGATCAACACTTCTGACGAGGTACCATGGTCCAAAACCATAGGTTCAAATACCAAGGACTAACTACCATGGACCAAAGGTAAGTTCTCCAACATATACACGCTTTTCCTTGCATGAAAGTGCGTGAGATCAACACTTCTGACGAGGTACCATGGTCCAAAACCATAGGTTCAAATACCAAGGAATAACTACCATGGACCAAAGGTAAGTTCTCCAACATATACGTGCTTTTCCTTGCATGAAATACCAAGGACTAACTACCATGGACCAAAGGTAAGTTCTCCAATCATATACACGTTTTTCCTTGCATGAAAGTGCGTGAACTTTTTCTCTACATGAAATAAACTTTTCTCTGCATAAAAGTGCGTGAACTTTTCTCTACATAAAAGTGTGTGAAATTTTCTCTACATGGAATAAAAGTGCGTGAAATTTTCTCTACATGGAATAAACTTTTCTCTGCATAAAAGTGCGTGAACTTTTCTCTACATGAATAAACTTTTCTCTGCATAAAAGTGCGTGAACTTTTCTCTACATGAAGGAAACTTTGTTGCACTATAATTTATCAAATAAATTTGCTGCACTATAATTTATCATTTGTGTGATTTGCCATCAAGGACAACACTTGTCTCATAATGCCAACAATATCCCCCTTTGGACTTGTCATACTGAGAATTGTCATCTGATATCTCTTCCGTAGATTCATCTAGATATATATAAGTGAGTTGATCTTCTATGAGTTGTTTGCCATCAAGTACAACACATGCATCATAATGCCAACAATCTCCCCCTTTGGACTTGATGGCAACAATACCAAATCACTCTCCCCCTTTGACATCAAGGGCAAAGGGCGAACCAAGATATTCTCTTTCCTAGAAAGGCATTCCGCTGTTCATACTCCCCCTGAGTACCTGTTGAAATCTTTGAATGAGCTCCCCCTTTGTATATGCCATGGTGCACCAATCTGTCCATGCTTTTTCTAAGAACATGCTGAAATCTCTGCTCTGCTGAAATATGCTTGTTCATGCTCCCCTTGACTGTTAAGCAAGGTCTGCAAAAAGATGTTCTACAAGAATTACATGAATTTATACATCATAAATGACCTTCCTATCACCAAATACTCATACATACATCCATCTCCCAACCAAGTGGGGATATACCAGAAAATGACAACCAAGTACATTACATCATTCATCCCAGGCATAGTGGGGAAACCAACATAGGCCGTTACATCACCTTGATATGACTGAAATATTTCATCAAATGACTACAATAGATAGAGACACACTATTACATCATGAGTCTTGATATGACCTTTACATCGAATGATATACATGACATTTATAACAGAGACCAAACACCTAAATAAGATCATGATAAACATCAGCAACGACACTGAATGATCTGCTCCATAGCATCTGTCACCAGCAACTTGTATTAGTGCATGAATCATCAAGGTATGTCCGTATCAACTCATCCTTTTGAACAGAATTTTGTATATACAGAATCATTCTATCATATGTGAGAAACACCATAGCCATCCAGATCTGCATGGACCAAGTATCATCAATTGGGAATATTAATCAACATATGTACGAAACAACCTATCATCATATAGGTAAGAACTCATCATCATCATGTCTCCAACAATGCAACATTGAATAATCATCCATGTATCCAACCAACAATCCTCATCCATATATGTGCCAAGAACAATAGGAATCCTGCATCATAACTGTAATATATGATCTTTATGCATATGACGACAACAGCATATGAGTGACTCATCATCAAGTAAAGAAGATGTGAATTCAAGCTATGTACTTCTCCTTATCCTTATGAAGATCACCATGTAAGCACCATTAGAGAATCAACCACAAATCTGATCTAAATATCAACTATGTAACCCCAAGAATCATCTGAACAACTCATAACCATATCATAGCAAGATGAATCATTTATCCATATAAGCATCATCACCAAGGACTATTAACCATAATTCCAACAATGCATTAAGAGAATATGCACCCCCTAAACCTGTGCCATCTGTCAAATCTGATCATGCATATTAATCAGCAATATCAAGTTAGAACCAAAATACTTCTAACCATCATATCCACACATCATTAGCAAAATGCAACCATTATCAATTAGAGCAAAACTAATCCTTTTCTTGAATCTGTCCCTACTGCCTTTCTTCAAACAATCATATACGCGACTGTGCAGTAACAAATTCGCGTATATATGCAACTTCCCTTTATCAAGCTTGCGTAGGAGATTGAAGTTTTACACTTCCGGCTCCCTCTGTTATGTCTGTATAATGTGTTGTGCCGCCACTTTCTGACTGAACTTCCTTTTTCTTCCATATCTTCAAGTGTGATGATGTTTTCTCCTTTTGGTGTGATGTCCGTGCTTTGTTCCTGCATTCCTTTGCTATATGTCCAAGCTTGTTACATGCATAACATCTTACATGTTTCATATTCCTTTTGTAGCAATTAGCAGCTTTGTGACCAAACATATTGCAAGAAAAGCAATATCCATTAAAGTACCTTGACTGAGATGATCTGTTTGTTTGATGATCTTGAACCCTTCTTCTTCTACATCTGGCTGCAACATGTCCAAGGTTATGACATACATAACATTCAACATTATTCATAGGAGGAATAAAAGATTTTCTTTGAAGAATTTCTTTCCTTGGTTGATGATGAGATTGACCTTTCATCTCTCTTATCTCCTTGTTGATAATTTTAGATTTCTCTTTAGAGTTCCTTGCCTCACCTTGTGAACTAGATTCACCTTCAACAGATTCATGAAAGCCAAGACCAGTTTTGATAGCAGGAGATCTTTGACTATTAAGAATATCATCCAAGACTTTAGTACTATCTTGAAAACGTAAGAGCTTATCCTTTTCTTCTAATTTACTTTTCAAGATATTTACCTCAACCTGAAGTTGTTCTTCTTTTTCTAGATATTGCTTCTTCATGTCTTCTTCAGCTTTCCTTTCTTCTTCCAACTGATGCTTTAGCTTGAGAATCTCCTTTTCTTGTTCTTCATTCAGATCCTGTTGCATTTGACGAATTCTGAAGGCACATTCTAGCTGAGATTTTAAGCTGATAACTTCGTTTCCCTGTTTTTCAATATCTTGGACTAGATCTTTATTCTGCTTCTTTGATTCTTCAAGATCTTCCTTTAGAGAGCGGATCGTGGCTTCAAGACTTTCATAGTAACTGGATCTATCTCTGAGTTTCTTGATGGTTGTGTTCTTTTCATTGACTTCATTTCTTAGAGATGTTGCTTCAACCTGCAACTTTTGATATTTCTCCTTGAATAACTCTCGTTGAGCCTTTTGTCTATTAATAGCTTCTTTGAGGGCACCACTCTTTATGTTCAGAAGTCTTTCTTGTTCACTAATTTTGTTTGTCAGCCTGTTAAATTCTGCTTCTATTTGATATCCTTCTTCCTCACCCATAAGAGCACATTCAGTTGTTTCGTTATCACTTCCATCTTTTCCAAATGGATAGATAGCTGGAACATCAGAGGATAGAAAATTCATACCTGATAGTTCATCTTCATTCTGAAATGATTCCGAATCTGAATCTGAATCTGAAGAGCTTCTTATACCTAATCCCCAATCGATTCTCCCACTGTCATAGTTCCTCTGAGATGTCTTCTTCTTCTTATGAGCTTTCTTCTTAAGCTTCTTTCCCATTGTTCCACGAATCTCCTTCAAGCGATCAAGCTTCTACCAAAGGACCTGCTCTGATACCAATTGTTGGAAATAATACTGAGAGGGGGGGGGGTGAATCAGTATTATCACATCAATAAAACTTTTTCATTTCCATATTTAGATTCATATATGCTACTTCCACAACTTCTTATGATTCAGTTAGTTGATCCTTAATGACTGCATTAGAACATTATCAACCATATTAACAGTAAACAGGTGCAGTAAAATAGAACAGATCATCACACATAAGCCACACACATGAACACCATGATATAAGGTGGAAACCCAATGTGGGAGAAAACCACCTGCTGCAAGTCATCTCAATCTTCTTCTTAATAAGAAAATCCTTTTACAATATTTCTGTACTGGTGCAGTCTTATAACAGTACGCAGGCTTCTACCTGCAGAGAGCTACAACCCTCTCTCGTTCTCCAGTCTCTCCTGGAAGGGAGCTACAACCCCCATAGTTCTTGTACTAGCCAATCCAATTACTAGTACGCAAGCTGCTACCTGCTACAATGCTCCAAAGTTTTCAACTGCTACTGGAAGGGAGCTACCACCCCCTTAGCTCTTGTACTAGCTAAGATACTAGTACGTAGGCGCCGACCTACAATCTTCTCTCCTCCAGGTACCACGTTTCATACATTTTCATACTGGATACTCCTGAAGCACAACACATAATCTGAAAGGCCACGTTTCATCCAATTTTCATACTGGACCCATTAATATCATTGAAGCACATAATCAATCAATCTTCTGAATCACCCAAACACCAGATCAATACATATACAAGGATAATATATGTGTTAGCACCCAGATCTAGCCCATCAGATCACATAAATATAAGTCATTATGATCCTGATCCAATATTAGTTCTCATCCATCAATACTGAAGCTAAACACAATCAACCAAATAGGATATGCAGAATACTGACACCTTTAAACTGTCATTAGAACCCATCAACAACCAGAACCACCTGTGACTTCAAATATCATAGCTCAAATTGTATACGCTACTACAATGAACCAAACCTGCATACATATGCACTTACACCAAAGCCAACCCGCGTACAGATCTATAAATATTCAAACATGACTTGCAGCGATTTCAAACTTAAGTTATACCCAGTTTAGATCATTACAAGCGTCAGTATACAGATCTAGAATAAGCATAATCAAATATATAGAGATAGTTCATTTCAAACCATTTGATCCCGATCTATCCTTAGATCTTGTTCTCCATCAACTGGTGAGATCCCTCTTTAGCTCAGATCTAGATCTGCACCATAACCCAATCACAGTATTCCAGATCTAACACTTTATCAGATATTCAATAATTCAGATGATGCATTGTCAAATGATCTCCTTCCTCTTTTATAGCCTTAGTCCTTTCTCAATACCACGGTCCAAAACCATAGGATCAAAAAACTGTTGGACTAATACCATGAACCAACCATGAAAGTGCGTGAGATCAACACTTTTGGATGCAATACCACGAGCCAAAACCATAGGATCAAAAACTATCGGACTAATACCATGAACCAACCATGAAAGTGCGTGAGATCAACACTTCTAACGAGGTACCATGGTCCAAAACCATAGGTTCAAATACCAAGGACTAACTACCATGGACCAAAGGTAAGTTCTCCAACATATACACGCTTTTCCTTGCATGAAAGTGCGTGAGATCAACACTTCTGACAAGGTACCATGGTCCAAAACCATAGGTTCAAATACCAAGGACTAACTACCATGGACCAAAGGTAAGTTCTCCAACATATATGCACTTTTCCTTGCATGAAATACCAAGGACTAACTACCATGGACCAAAGGTAAGTTCTCCAACATATACACGCTTTTCCTTGCATGAAAGTGCGTGAACTTTTTCTCTACATGAAATAAACTTTTCTCTGCATAAAAGTGCGTGAAATTTTCTCTACATGGAATAAACTTTTCTCTGCATAAAAGTGCGTGAAATTTTCTCTACATGGAATAAACTTTTCTCTGCATAAAAGTGCGTGAACTTTTCTCTACATGGAATAAACTTTTCTCTGCATAAAAGTGCGTGAACTTTTCTCTACATGAAGGAAACTTTGTTGCGCTATAATTTATCAAATAAATTTGCTGCACTATAATTTATCATTTGTGTGATTTGCCATCAAGGACAACACTTGTCTCATAATGCCAACAATCTCCCCCTTTGGACTTGTCATACTGAGAATTGTCATCTGATATCTCTTCCGTAGATTCATCTAGATATATATAAGTGAGTTGATCTTCTATGAGTTGTTTGCCATCAAGTACAACACATGCATCATAATGCCAACAAGATGTTCTTGTTAGTTAGACAAGAAGCCTAAGTGCCCCATTTTTAGATCATCTTTGATGAAAAGAGATTTCTACGTGGGTTCTATGAAACTTCTACAAAGCAAAAAAAAAATTCTTTTCTTTTGTTAACACACACAAAAAATAAAATGACTATGGATGCTTTAATAGTGGAAAATTACCCTAATGCAAGGTGTAAATGAATATGGAAGATCCTAAATTACTCTGAAGAGAATGAAAACAATTGTTTATAACTATTAATAAGCCAACTTAAGTGTTTGAAAAGAATACAATTTTTGAACAAAAAATCTTCTCCAAACAAGAAGGACAAATCTAAAAAGATCATAATTCACTTTCAAAAACTCAAAAGAAACCAAAATCAAACTTGGAAAAATAAAACAAAAACAATGTTTTTAAAGATCTTTTCTTTTTCAAGAAGCAATGATAACAACCTTTCGAAAGCACTCTAAATGCCACTAAAGACTCAAAGACCGAAACAAGAGCAAAAGGAACCTTTGCAAGTTACAAATTTGACAACGAATGAAAACTTGAACAAAAGGGCTTCAACTTGTACTAAACGACCCAAACAGCAGCAAAGAGCTTTGACACGCTAACCAAGAAGTTAGGAAAGAAACACTTTCAAATTTGTCAAAAAGAAACTTTCAAAAAGCAAGAAAAGGTATAAGGCCACAAAATGATAGAAAGCAAAGCAAGTAGACCAATAACCAAGCTTGACACTAAGATTGAAAACAATCTGATGTTCTATAGGACCAAAACAATCAAGAACCTCTGTACGAAGTCTTGTGTGCCAAACACAAGTCATAAAACTCACTCAAAAGCAAACCTAGGCCAAAACGTTTCAAAGCGGAAGAGATTTGAAAACAGTAAGCTCACAGAATAATAAAATTCTAAAGACAGAAATTGACCACTCAGAGACTACACAGACAAAGAAAAAAATATTTCTGGGTAGAGAGATTTGAAAAAACCATGCAAAAACTAGTATACGTGTCTGTGTTCACGCATAGAGGCATGTACATGCACTTCTGATAAAGGAAACTTGTGTATACGTGGGTTCACTTCACAGAAACAAGCATGTGTATGCTACTATAAACAGACTAAAGTGTGTATGTAAAGCTTCGCAAGAAAAATAAAAAACAAAGCCAAATCAAAAACATCAGACTTAAGGTATGAGATTCTACCAGACCAAATAATATTGTCACAGCAAGCAAACCAAGAACTAAGCCATGATTGACACTAAACAACCCAAACTAGGAATAACGAGATTGTTATCCCCAGTGGAGTCACCAATTCTGTTACGGGAATAAGTGTTATGAAACCAGCTAAGAAAAGATAGATCAACGCCTTAGAATTCAGCCTCTTCGAGGGGGCAACCTCCTTTACATTACATAAATGAACATTCTTCGATGATACAAATGACAAAACTTCCTTTCTATATATAGGAGTCTAAGGAGTCACAATATAATCCAGCCGACCTAACAATAATAATATAAAGCCACAAAAATAACAATAGAGAGATTCTATGGGGCACAAAAATAACAACATGGGGGTAATAGGGGCACAACAATATAAATAAGGGGTATAACTACAATAGTAATGGGGTAATCACTAGTATTATAGGGACCCAACATGCCCCTCTCCTTCAAAAAAGTGTTGTCCTCAATGCTTGAGTAGTTCTAGATACTTCTGCATAAAATTCTCATCCTCCCATGTGGAATCTTCAGCGGATAAGTTCTTCCACTTGATAAGATACTCTGAAATTGATCGATTTCATAGTTTTCGAGTTCTTGTTTCTGTGACTGCTTCCGGTTCCAATATAATTTTTCCTTCCTCGTCAAGTTCTGGCAATATTGTTGAACTGGGGGCTTGTCGCCTATAACCTTATTTAAACATCAAACATGGAAAACTGGGTGCAATCGAGAAGCTGCAGGAAGCTCCAATTTGTATGCCATAGTACCAATCTTTTGCAACACCTTGTACGAACCATAATACTTTGGTGATAATTTATTATCCTTCTTAGCTTGCTTTAGGTACATTTTCTTATATGGTTGTAGCCGTAGGAATACCCAATCACCTACATCAAAACTTCTTTCACTGCGATGTTGATCTGCCTGTTGTTTCATTCTATTTTGTGCCAACACGAGGTTATCCTTTAAGAGTTGGAGGACTTGTTGTTGATGTTCGATGTGATGTTCCACTACCTGAACCTTAGAATTTTGTCTTAAATATGATGTGATGGATGGTGGTTGATACCCATAAAGTGCCATAAATGGGTCATTTTTGTTGCTGTATGGAAGGAAGTGTTATACCACCATTCAGCCAGAGGCAACCATTTGACCCATTGTGTCTGTTTATCATATACAAAGCAACGAAGATATCCTTCCAAACATTTGTTTACTATCTCAGTTTGCCCATCAGATTGAGGATGATAAGATGAGCTATGAGCTAACTGAGTACCAAGACAAGAAAATAATTATGTCCAAAATTTTCCAGTGAAAATGGGATCTCTGTCACTTACGATAATCTTTGGGTTTCCATGTAGCTTTTGAATTGTTTCCATAAATGCAGTAGAAACTGTACTGGCTTTAAATGGATGTGATAATGCACAAAAATGTGCATACTTGGTAAGTCTGTCAACTACCACCATGATGACACTCTTTCCCTCAGACTTGGGTAAACCTGTGATAAAATCCATTGAAACCTCCTCCCAACGTTGGCTTGGAATGGATAAAGGTTGTAATAGACCCGGTATCTTAATTGTTTCAACTTTATTTTGTTGGAAAACCAAACATTCCGCCACAAAATTTTGAATATCTGATTTAAGGCCATCCCAAAAAAATTCCTTCTTAACCCTGTGGTAAGTTTTTAAAAATCCCGAGTGCCCTCCTAAGGGAGAAGTGTGAAATTCCATAAGAATCTTTTGTTTTAGCTGGGAATTCTTACAGAGGTATAAGCGATCTTTGTACCATAATGAATCATTTTGCCAGCTAAATGTATCAGACGTACTGGAATATTGTTGTAGCTTTCGAATAAGTGCCCACACTTCTTCATCATTCTTCCATTCCTCCCTTGCTTCGTTTATCCAATCTGGTTGGATAATAGAAATGGTGCACAACAATGCTTCCACATCCTCATCCTTTCTTGAGAGTTCATCTGCCACCACATTTTGCTTCCCTTTTTTGTAGATGATTTCAAAGTCATAACCCAACATCTTTGTGACCCACTTTTGTTGCTCTTCAGAGGATAATCTTTGTTCTAAATAGTATTTAAGGCTATCATGATCCGTTTTTACCTTGAAGTGTCTTCCCATTAGGTAGGGTCGCCATTTCTTAAGTGCATGGAGTATTGCCAACATTTCCTTCTCATAAATAGCTTTGCTTAAAAACTTTCCCTTGATTGGACGACTTTCAAAAGCAATGGGTCTTTCATCTTGCATTAGAACAGCACCAATTCCATTTCCTGAAGCATCACATTCCACAATAAAGGTTTTTGTGAAGTCCGGTGTAGCTAAGACCGGTGCTTGGCACATTGCCTCTTTAAGATGTTCAAAGGCTTTTGTTGCTTCCGGAGTCCATGAAAATGCATCTTTCTTCAATAATGTTGTTAGAGGTGCTGCTATTCTCCCATAATTCTTAACAAACTTGCGATAATACCCTATCAACCCAAGAAATCCTCGCAGATGCTTTATGGATGTGGGGATTTTCCATTCCTTAATGGCTTTAATTTTGCTAGGGTCTACCTTAACTCCTTCATGAGATACAATATGACCCAAATATTCCACCTCCTGGACTCCAAAGAAACATTTGGATCTTTTTGCATATAATTGTTTCTCCTCCAATAGTTGTAGCACCCTGTCAACATGTTCAACATGATCCTTCCAAGACTTGCTGTAGATTAGTATATAATCAAAAAATACTAACACAAATTTTCTAAGGAATGGTTTGAAAATTGAATTCATCAAACCTTGAAATGTTGAAGGTGCATTAGTAAGACCAAAAGGCATGACCAAAAATTCATAATGACCCTCATGAGTTCTAAATGCCGTTTTCGGAATGTCTTCAATCTTCATTCTAATTTGATGATATCCCGAACGAAGATCCAACTTGGTGAAGTAAATTGATCCATGCAATTCATCCAACAATTCATCAATGATAGGAATGGGGAACTTATCTTTAATAGTGAGCTTGTTGAGCTCCCTATAATCCGGACACATGCGCCATGATCCATCCTTTTTGTGCACCAATACTACTGGAGTAGAGAAAGAGCTTTGACTTGGTTGAATTATACCAGCCTCTAGCATTTCTGCATCCATACGTTCAATTTCACTTTTTTGGACATAGGGATATCTGTACGGCCTGATGTTTGGAGGAACACTTCCTGGAATCAGATGAATAGCATGATCATGATCACACATAGGTGGGAGACCTTTGGGAGTCTCAAATACCTTGGAATGATTGTCCAGGACTTTTTGGAGATCTGGAGAAATAGATGATTCCGATGTGGAAACATCTAGCGAACATAATTGTGCAATTACACCTCTTTGCTCCTTTTTTAGAAGCTTTGTCATACCATTAGAGCTGATTATCTTTCCTGGTTTCCCTGCAATACCCCTTAATTCAACTTCCTTTCCTTCTGTAGAAAATTTGATGAAAAGTTCTTGAAAATTAAAAGCTATTGTTCCCAAGGATTGTAGCCATTGGACTCCTAGTACAACATCAGCACCTCCCATTGGAATGGAAAGCATTGGGCTAGTCAATACATATTCTCCCATGGATAGCTTGATATTATGGCACCTTCCAGAGCAATTTATTGTTCCTCCATTTGCAATCATCACTTGACACTCTGGTGCTGGATATAGGAATCAATTCAATTCTTTTGCTACCCTACAATGAATAAAATTGTGGGTGCTTCCTAAATCAATCAACACTATTACCTTTTTATTCTTGATTTGTCCTTCTATCTTGATGGTTTGAGGAGTGGTAATTCCTGCCAATGCATTACAAGATATGGTCAGATTTATTTGTTCTTCATCTAGGCTTTGTTCTTGGAGTATATCTTCTTCTTTTGACCTTTCTTGCTCCTTTTCTTCTTCCTCTTCACAATCTATGTAGAATAATTTCTTCTCAGCACACTTATGACCTTTAGTGTATTTTCTATCACAACTGTAACAAAGCCCTTTTGCTCTTTTTTCTTCTAATTGTTGTGGTGTCAACCTTATAGGTTGTGGAAGACTAGGGGCAACAACACCTCCGTCTTTATAGTTGTGAGTGGTATGCTTCCTGGTTGCCATAATTTTGCTGTCCATTTTTCTTGCTAACCTGAATGCCTTCTCTAATGAATTAGGTTCCCAAAGGCGAACATCATGTTGGATATTATCCTTTAAAGACCCTATGAACACATCAATCCTATGCTCCTCTGGAATATCTTTTACCCTTATGTTCAATTTTTGGAACTCCTCAATGTGCTCCATTACTGAACCCTTTTGTTTGAGACTTATCAATTGGCTAAAAAAGTGTTGCTTTTTGTATCTTCATAATGTGCTATCAATTCTTCCGTAAAAATTGCCCAAGTGATAAATTGTTTACGAGAGCAAAGCCATTGATACCATACAAACTGATTTGGTTCCAAATATACCGTTGCCATACGTACCTTTTGTGTGTTTTGCACATTATTGAGATCGAAGAACTGCTCCATCTGTAATATCCATGTGGTGGGATCCTTGCCATCAAACTTCCTCATATCGATTTTTGGAATATGGTGGGTCTTTGATCCAAAATTAACGTCTATGGAATCATGATTAACATTACTTTTGTTCAAATCATGAGTTTCCTTTACAACCTTTTCACCATTAGTAAGTATTTCTTGTAGAAAATTTGTCAAATCAGTCTTCAAACCTGCCATGTTTGTCTTCAAATCTACCATGTCTTTCTTCAAATCTGTCTTCGAATCATCCATCTTAGCTTCCATGCCCTTTATCTTAGATTCCACGCCATTTATCTTAGATTCCACACCATTTATCTTAGATTCCACGCCATTTATCTTAGCTTCTGTTAGCTTTTGTGAGCGTGACATTTGTTGCACTTGTTCTTGTAATTTTGATATATCATGTAGCATTTCTTCCTCTTCTTCATGAGTCATGCTAGAGCTTTCAGGTTCCTTACTAGGTGTTTGCATTTTCTTTCCTCGGGGCATCAATTACCGATAATAATGCTTTACTATGCCCTTTGAATTCCGTTAAACCAAGCTTACACAAAAATTTAAAAAAAACTACATACCTTTTTTCACTTTATAGAAGCCTGATATTGAATCTGATGTATCTCTGTAATTTGGGATCATCTAGTTCTAAAATTGTGACCTGTAGTATCCTTCTACGTCCTCTTTCCAATGCCACAAGTCTGACCCAAATTGGATTCTCCAAGGAAGAGTTATGTGAAATCTCCCACAGTGACTTGCTTTTAGACTAGTTCAGTAGAGCGAACTTGTAGGACGTGCCACGAGTCACTGTTTCAACCTTTGAATTTGAAACACGCATACAGAAAGCTACAGTATGTCCTCTTTCTGTAACTTCTTACGAAATTTCAATCCGATCCCCAGAGAGAATGTTATGACGATTTTCCCCAGGTCACCTGTTTTGAATGTAATTCAGGAGTCTGCAAAAAGACCAAATTCCTCAGATCATATCTCCGCAAATATCGCGCAAAAAGCTTTGAAATTCGGACCCAAGGTTCAGCACGATTTCTTCTCAAATGGGTTTTTTTGCGACTTCTGAAACATCACAGAAAAAAGGTTATAGTGAAAATGCCACGATGACCTGTTTGGAGCAGCGAAACCCTAGAATCCAAAGCTCTGATACCAAATGTTATGAAACCAGCTCAGAAAAGATAGAAAAGATAGATCAACGCCTTAGAATTCAGCCTCTTCAAGGGGGAAACCTCCTTTACATTACATAAATGAACAATTCTTCGATGATACAAATGACAAAACCTCCTTTCTATATATAGGAGTCTAAGGAGTCACAATATAATCCAGCCGACCTAACAATAATAATATAAAGCCACAAAAATAACAATAGAGGGATTCTATGGGGCACAGAAATAACAACATGGGGGTAATAGGGGCACAACAATATAAATAAGGGGTATAACTACAATAGTAATGGGGTAATCACTAGTATTATAGGGACCCAACAATAAGTACCCTAGGGCTTTGGGTTGGAATGATCCAGGTGGATGTTGGTGGCCACCCACCTATCCCATTTCGACCCCCATGACTGTCTCTTTCAGTTTTTCAGTTTCCATAATTGTAGCACAATTTACTATTTTTAGTGGTTTTTCAGGTCCTGAACTTCCAGAGCCGTTTTGAGGCCCTAAATGACGTTTTTGGGAAATTTGGGGGCAACATGGGTCTATGGAATAATGTTTTCCTTCCCAAAGTTGTAGTGCTCGGATAGATCTTTCTAACGAGCTATTATACACGTCAAACAGAGATCGTATGCCAAAGTTATGACCCCGGGAAATTGATGTACCAATTTACCCAAATGGGGCCCACAATTTGGCGTTTCATCTTCTAGGGTTAGGTTTTGGGATGTGAATGGTTTTAAATTTTTTCTCAACAATAAATAGGCCTTCGAGCCTCATTGTAACACAGTTCAGAGACATGTAGCTGCCACATCTCTTCTCAGAGATAAGCTACGATCACCCTAGTTGGTTTCTTTCCATTTCTGTTTGTAAGCATATTTCAGTATTTTACAGTAATGAAATGAAGTATTATTTCCACTACATATCTGTATTTATCTTTATCTTTGTACTTCTTTGTGTTCTTATTTAAATCCGAATCAGTGGTATCAGAGCAGTCTGCTTTTTCTCTATTTTTCTTTGCATGTCCCCAACGAGGTCGGGATATAAGGAGTTAGGGCTTGAACTAGTCAAACCTTTGCAAGACCAGCCTTGCAAATCCCGATGGCCTCCCATGGCAAATGAGAAGAAAGATGAGGGGGCAAGATATCCTATTGAAATCTTGCTCAAAGAATCCCTCGAGCAGCAAAGGAACACGATGATGGATAGCTTTGTGCAGATCCTTCAACAGCTACCCAGAGGCGATGCATCGACTTCCAACAGCTACTATGGAAATGCCACACCATTTAAGGTACAAGTTAATTTTGAAATCCCCATCTTTGAGGATCAAATAGACGCAGATGCCATAGATAAATGGTTAAATAGGCTAGATGGGTATTTTTCTGTTCATGAATTTTCGAGTCGGGAAAAGATTGTTTTCGCTCTTCTCAAAGCAGCACCCCACGTAAAGGACTGTTGGGAAACGTACTGCGAGCAGAAGAATGAAAGTATAGGCTCACTATTTTCAGCCGCACCCACTTGGGATTCATTCCGGGATGTCGTCAAGGAGCAGTACTACCCTGTCAAAAGCTATGAGGACAAATACATAAGATGGACCACACTGTGGTAAGGGTGGGACCAAGATGTGCTGGAGTTCACAAACATTTTTCATACCCTTCACACACAGTTGGGTATCAAGGACTCTGAACTGCATTTGGTACTCAAATACCACGGCTGCCTACATAGATACATCTAGGAAGAGATGGAGTTCCTAAACATTTCCTCGCTTGGCACAGCATACCGATACGCTGTCAAAATCGAGCAAAAGTTCAAACAGAAGAAGCAATACTTTGGATCTATAAATCCGAAGCCCAAAGGACAAAGCCAAGGCAGGGTGACCCAAGACAACTCGTCGAAGCCGCAAGAAAAGAACAACACCATGAAGCTGAAGAAGGACACAGGAAAGTGGTGTGAGTTCCACAAGAGTCCCACTCATAACACAAGTGAGTGTTGAACCAAGCAGTCGCTGGTGGCCGAGTTGAAGGCTTCCGAATCGGATGCATGTTCCAACCCTGAGCCAGAACCCGACAAGGGGAATGTCAAAGGGAAGCAGATCATTGATGTAGAGCCTAATGCTACTGTTGCCACTTCCAAGATCCAGAAGAATGAACCTGAAGATCCAAAGGAGGGGGAATGTCTTTTCCACTCACAGATGTGGGTGAAGGGTTCGCCGCTGCAATTCATTGTCAACAGTGGCAGCCAAAATAACCTTATTTCAGCAGAGGTCGTGAAGTGGTTGGGTCTACCAACTACACCACACCTGTAGCCGTTCAATATCGGGTGGCTTCATGAAGGATGAGATCTCAAAGTTTGCCAGTAGTGCCACCTTCCCCACATCATCAAGCCCTTCACAGACAAGGTATTTTGTGATGTTACACCTCTAGATGTTTGTGATGTGCTATTAGGCCAACCATACTTGTGGAGGCGACATGCTGTGTATGAGTCAAGGCCTCGCACTGTCATCATTTATTTGGGTGATTCATTATACAGGATACCGGAGGTAGCCCCACATACCGCCACGTCTTTGATCACTACTAGCAAGCTCATCTCCCAGACTAGGAAATTCATCTGTCTTGTTTGCTCCCAAAGTAAGGAGAAGATCATTGCCACATCCATGAACCCCATAAAGGGTTCCTCTACGCAGCAGAAGCAGCAAAGGAATATGGTCATGAAAGAACATAGTAACAACTTCTCCTCACCCACAGGGGTACCACACAAGATTTAGGTGGGCAACAAAGTCTGGTTGCATCTGCAGAAAGAACGCCTTACAAGAGCCCATCAAAAGCTCCGACCATGCCAACATGGTCCTTACACCATTAGTAAGGTTGTGGGAAATAATGCTTTGGAGCACAACATTCCTCCATTCCTTCACCTGCACCAAGTATTCAATGTGTACTGCCCTTGACCATGCTTCCCACCATTACTGGACACATCCGAGATTGCAGAACAACTCACCAGGGACCAAGTTCAGTAGATGGAGGAACTCAACACAATGGGGACAATTGCTTCCTAATGGGGGAGGAATGATCCAAGTGGATGTTGGTGGCCACCCACCTATCCCATTTGGACCCCCACAACTATCTCTTTTAGTTTTTCAGTTTCCATAATTGTAGCACAATTTACTATTTTTAGCAGTTTTTCGGGTCCTGAACTTCCAGAGTCGTTTTGAGGCGCTGAACGATGTTTTTGGGAAATATGGGGGCAACATGGGTCCATGGACCGATGTTTCCCTTCCCAAAGTTGTAGTGCTTGGATAGATCTTTCTAACGAGCTATTATACACATCAAATGGAGATCGTATGCTAAAGTTACGACCCCGGGAAATTGATGTACAAATTTACCCAAACGGGGCCCACAATTTGGCATTTCATCTTCTAGGGTTAGGTTTTGGGATGTGAATGGTTTTACATTTTTTCTCAAAAATAAATAGGCCTTCGAGCCTCATTGTAACACAGTTCAGAGACATGTAGCCGCCACATCTCTTCTCAAAGATAAGCTACCATCGCCCTAGCTGGTTTCTTTCCATTTTTGTTTGTAAGCATATTTCAGTATTTTATAGTAATGAAATGAAGTATTATTTCCGCTGCATATCTGTATTTATGGTTATCTCTATAATTTGTTGCGTTCTTGTTTAAATCCGGATCATGGAACCCCAATAGAGCAAGAGAAAACTACAGTAAGAAACACTCATACAAATCAAGCAACATGCTTATATAAACAAACTATGCGATAGCGACCATACTTGGATGTCCTTCATTTGGGTAGTTCCAGCAGGGTTCAGACCCTCTGCAACTCTTGATGATCTTCGAATCTGTAAATCAACCAATTCGAACATACATAGTAGCATATAGATAAAGCATTTTAATGAAACTAACTTTATATCATATAAGAAAATGATTAGTTATACATCAAAATAACATTCATACATGAATTACAACAATATATGATGCATAAACAAAGTTAATTTGAGGAACAAGACAACGCTTCCTTTTATTATAGAGAGCTAGAACTAACATGGAGAGAATTCACTTGAGTCTTCTTCTTACGGCTCCAAGCGGAACCATCCTCCAGATCCGTCTAGTCCCAGTCTTCAACAGCCTCCTTCCATAACCAATACCATGATATCTCAAACAAGAGGGAGAATATCAAGAATCAAGGAAACAAGGGTTTCCTGAAACTTGGGGAAGTGCTTGAAGCACAGGGATGCTTCAGACTCAGTCAAAGATAATCTCAGTATAATAATTCTGTCTCTTTTCCTCCTTAAGGCCTTCCCATAGAAGTCTATTTATACTTCTCCCAATTAGTTTTTTAGTTGGGAAACAGCTGGGAAACAGTTGGGCCATGGGCAATAGGAGGTAATCAACAGGTCAAAACTGTGAACTCTACCCATAATTAAGGAAATTTAATTTTTTCCAAGTGTTTTAACACATATACATGGGTTGGGTATTGACTAACCCGCATGTACATGCTTTTATCTCAGGGCAAAGTAGCGTACAGGGAATAAAACATTGTTTTTAAAATATTTAGACCAAGTCTAGAAGGAGGGGTTGCCCTAGGCCATAAACCAAGCATTAGAAATACCAAGGGTGGTAAATGGTGCTATAACACCTTGCTACTTTGTGCTCTTCAGCAACACCACACCAAGAATTGAGGTAATAAGTCCTTCTTCCTGCTTTGATTCTCATTTGTTTAACATAGATATGCATGATTATTTATGACAGTTGCAGCTAATCTGATAGTCTCCCAATGATCTCAGGAAGATCCTTGAGGGTTTCTACATCACCAAACACCCATGTATTAATCCCTATAGCAAAATTAAAAACAAAATTCTTAATTTACCTGTTTATTAATTGGATTGCTTAATCTTTTTCTTCTCCTCCACACCATAGATCTTAAAGGATCTAGTGAACTTGCCTACCCTGCCCTGTAAGTTTAGCTTGTAAACTCTACAATTGATCAATTTAAACCCATGAATCCATTTCCCAATGGCCTAATCTCCACTATCTCAACCCCACAACACAAAAGCCCAAACTTGAACATGACAAATTTCCTAATATCATCAATAAAACAAAGCTAAATAATAAAGAGAGATCCCTCTCTGAAATAACAAGGTCTGGATTCCTAGTTTCCAAAGTGGTTCTAAGGTTACCTCTGTGATTTACTCAGGAACCTAAAAAGTTATGAAGTGATAACAAGTTATATCTCCATATATAAGAGAGAGAATGATCCATAAAGGTCAAAAAACCAAAACCTTAATTCAAGGAGAAACTATAAAGGAGTGCTAACATAAAAATAAAAAATAAAAAAATTTGAATGTGATATAAAGAATAGATCAATGTCACCCGCACAAACCATTGTAATCAATATTTTCACTACCACAACTAATTAGAAACCATGACAATACCAAATGCACACAAGAGCAAGCACAAAAGATGAATAAAAACTTGATAAAGAGAAAGAAACTAGATCAAACAAAATGTAAGAAAATAAAAGTAGATCTAGAACTAGACATAGACTGTAAACAGAACAACAAAAATAGATTTGAAAAATAATATCTAGCTCTTGAGGAAAAAATCCCAAAAGACAAGCACAAAACTGCTTCAAGGAAACCCTAAAGCTGGCTAATCAATAGATCAAACTCACAATGAGATTACAAGATCAGATATGAAATAAAAATAGTTTGTAGATGATAATAACTCATAGATACAGAAAGCTAATAATAGATCTGAAAGACAAGACTTGAAATCCAAGCCAATTAGGTTTAACAAGAAAACCTAGGATGAAAGAGGAGATAATCAAAAACTAGAATTCAAAATTGAATCAAATCAACACCAGATCTAGACTAAGACAAGTAACCTAAGAAAATATCTAGAGGATCAAACCAAGTCTTATGGGATAAGCTCTCGAAAAATCTAAATTGACAATAACCTCACTGGGACAGAGTGGGAAACAGTGGATGATCCCTGTGATGATAGTTATCTTCACTCTATATGCAGTTAGAAACCAACAATGATAGAGAAAAATGTCTCAAAAAAATAATGTTGAGAAAGATCAAGCCAAATCCAAGGTCAATCAGGAAAAAATAGCCGAGAAAAATATGTATTAACTTAGAGAAGGAATAGCAACAGAAAGCGAAATAATACACGTGAAGAAGAGATCCAATAAATTTAGGGCTAAATCCCTAGCAGAGTTTTCAGTTTGGTTACAATACGATTTCACCTAATAAGAATAGGTTACTTTTAACCCAATAATCTTTTTAGAACGTACCAAGAATTAGTGTGTGCAATGATAAATAGGACAAACAAATCATATTCCTATCCAAGAAATGCATCCATGCCATTCATAAATGATATTTTCATTCAAAGAGGTTGAGAAAATACTCTATCCCTCATACTTCGGTGAAGGTTATTGGGCCTGATGCTGAGAAACCTACTTCTACTCAAATATCTCAGTCCCAACTATCACAATCCAAGGCCTATACACATGCACCAATAAGCCAAGAACACAATATTTTTGCAAAGGGCTAGTTAGCATAAAACAAATATGCATAAATGAAAATCAAAGACACATATATATATATATATATATATATATATATATATATATCTGTGAAGGAACCATCATATTATATTAATCATAAGTAATAAGTACAAAGGGATTATACCTAATAAAGGGAAGAGTCCTCTCCAACTTGTAGCATGACCTCCTCCTCCAAATGTAATATAGCTCTCTGATGACCTTAGCTCAAGATATCAAAACTCTAAATCTCTCCAGCTGTCTAACTAGCCTAAAACTTTATAATAACAAGTATAAATAGTCCTAGATGCCTCCCAAGGAGAATGTATATGGAAACTTTGGATAAAGAGAAGTTAGGAAGCTTCTCCAATAATACACCCAAGCCAACTTGTAAAGGTGATCCTCTAATTTGATCTCCTAGGGACCATAAGACTCTATAGCATCCACCACCCTCACTGGGATAAAACTTAGAGTCTAGGATGAACCTCGCTGGTATTATCACCAAAAATTGATCATCTAGCCATAATTTACTAGATGGGTCGAAGTACACCATGTAAGGCCAATTTTACCATAGTAAAATTGGTTTCATGCAAGAAATTACTTAATAAACCACATTTGTTAAGTTATTTATGGGTAAACCCATGAAGAATAATTAAATAAATCACTATTTATTTAATTATCTTCAAGGAAGAATTAATTAAACCATTGTTTAACTAATATCCCTTGTCATATTTGACTCATTTATGAGAAATAAATAGCTAAATAATTAATTAGCTTATTTTCTCTAGGAATAATTAATTAATCACTAATTAGTTGTTATTCCTTGTCAAGTTTGACTAAATCCCCTAGGAATACTTAAATAAATCATAATTTGTTTATTATTCCTTAACCATATTACTTGAGATGATAAATAAATCATTTATTTATTTATTATTTCTAAGTAAAAGTATTTAACCAATTTAAATACTTTTTCCCTCCAACCAGATATAATAAAATATTCCATATGGTTAATTCTAGAATTTGGTTAATAATATTTTATTATTTCCCATTATTCGAGAATAACCTAATATTTTGTTATAAATAGAAGGGTTTTACATTCATTCTTCACTTTTGATTATTTTCATTGTTGCACTCACTGTTGTAGCTCTGATTATTATCATTGTCACACACCATTTTCTTTTCCATTTGAGTTCTCATTGAGCTCAAACATTTTGTTTGTTGGGTTTTACACATTATAGAGGAGAGAGACTCTACAAAAGCTGAAGACATTGAGGATAGCTAAGAACCCATCACAAAAAGGAGGGACGGGTACATTATTTGTTCCCTTCACATGTGTCATTTAATAAAATATATTCTTTATATATCTGGTTTCCATTGGATTATTGGAGTTACTTGCACTTATTTCTTATTCCATTTTGTTGTTTAACTATTTATGTTTCATAGATTAGGGCTTTGGAAGGTTTTGTTTCTGCCATTTGCGGCAGATATATACTATTTAACAGACATTTTTACTGTTCAGGTTGTTTGTCATCCACAATCTAAAGTGGTTTCCTTTCGTACACCTTTGAGAATAAAACACTCCAACAGATGGTGACTCCACTGGGGAATTTCTAATTGTCACCAACAACTGGTGACTCCACTACATTTTTTATTTTAATTCAGAAACGTGGGTGACCTTTGGTTTTCATCCTAGGGTTTTCCTTTTTTTAATCTCTTGATGATGTTTACTAGCATTCTAACCCTAATTAAGTCAAATTTCTAACTTCCGCAAGTTTTCTGGTTATTTCTGCAGGTCATAAGAACCTACCATGACAGAGACAACAATTTTTTTGAGACTTGTCACCCGAGAACTGAGGAGAAGAAATCATACTTGTCTTCCCCAAACCTATGATCTTGAGGTTCAGAGCACACTTTCTGGCCCAAAAAGTTCGAGATCCCCTCAATCAAGTCAGTACTTGTGATTTTAGGGTTTCTAGGAATTTTTCTGATCTCTTTTTGGGTTTTTTCGAGAGAAGTCTGTTGGGTTGGTTGACTGTTTTTTTAGCCCGCTTAGGCCTTGATGTACTATGTTTCTCCTATCAAAGTGGAATTTAGCCCCTTAGGACTTCTAGTACGTTTCCTCCTTTATAGGAGGAGTTTAGATGAGTAAGAAGTCTAATTTTTTGAAGAGCTTTCAACCATATTTTCGAGATCTGTACCTTCCTTTTTTAGATCCTCATAGATAGGTTGTTTCCATCCAAATTTCCCCCTTGAACCCTGTTGGGTCTTTTGCCTTAGGGTGCCACTGTTTGCCCTAGGTTTCACACCCATCTCCCTATCTCTTGTAGCGATTTTTCTCACTGGTTTGTTGTTGTTGTTGCACCTCTTTCCATCAGCATAGTGTCATTGATCCTAGTCACACTGACACTTAGATATCTTGGAATTTTTTGTGTGTTTTCAATTAATTTCTCCACCAACCAACACAATGTTTGCAAACTCGGTTTGGGTGGGGTTTTAGATAGATGATTTTCTATTCATTTTTTGTTTTTAATTTTAGTTTATTTAAGCAAGCTTTTTATTTTTTTTCAAACACGATATGGACTTAATTAATAAACACACTTGCACACACAGGCACACCTTAAGCAAAAGGCACTTGGTTTACACCACCAATCCAAGACTTAAGTTAATTAATTTATCTCCCGAAATAGAGACAGAGACATTTTTTTTATATCCCTTCACTATTTCTGTGTCACTTGTGTCTTGTAACCATTGTTCCACCAAGGTGTTTGTCGCAGAGAATTTTAGGTCTTCATCCTTAGTTTCCACTTGGACGTATTACTCCTCCCTGTAGGGTTTGAGTTAGTCATCCTCCAAGTCCCCATACCGACTCTTCTTCTGGTCCATCAGATTCCTCATCCTATTCCAAGCTTCCTTCACCACATACCATCACCATGTCAAGACCCACTGCAGGTGCAAGAAACCAACCTGGTGGCGGCTTCGGTTCTATCCCAGCAGTCACATCTAGTGGAATCATTACAGGGACCATCTTGGCAGCTCCTTTCCTACCTTTTATGGCTGGTTTAAGTCTCCTGGAATTCAACCAATTGATTAATGACCCCATACACCATGATGATAGTTGGCCAGCTATGCCGACTAAGATTCCCTTAGACATTCCCAAGTTTGAGGGTAATTCTAGAGAGGACCCCACCAATCATGTCTGCTCCTTCCATATGTGGTGTTCATCTAATTTGATCACTCATGACTCCATTTGTGTTCGGTTGTTCCAACGCACACTCACTGGAGATGCTGCGAAGTGGTACATTGACCATCCCTCCACTTCTCATTCAACTTTTGTGATGCTTGCTAAAGAATTCCTTTCATATTTTTAGTTACTTCTCCGATACAACACCAGTATAGAGCTCTTGACCACCTTTCATCAGTCCTCTGCCAGCTTTCTTTACGACCATGTCTAGGAATGGCATAGAAGGAGGAGCATGTGTTGTAATCCTTCCTTCAAAGACCATTTCTACCTCAGTTGGTTCCTTAGGACTCTTTTAACACTCATTTCCAAAGATGTTGCATATCACTTTCCATAGATAGAGGAAGAGGCTCTCCAGACTGCTACCAGATATGACTTGATTTACACTCAATGTGGTTATGCATATATCATTATACTAGACCTCCCTTGTCTTGGTGGTGCCAATGCACTGGGGTCATCTCACACCACTGATGGTATTGTTAGAGCTATTTCACATACTTCATTGTATACTTAATCGGGTTATGGCCAGCTGTAGGGGGGCACCAGTTCCTCCAACCTTTATCCTCCTCTTACCAGCAATGTGTATTCAGGACAGAGCACATCTTAGGCTATCACCCAACCACATCAATAGATGTCAGGGCCAGCTAGTGCTCAACCTGTTTACCAGACTATTTCCCCTTCACCATCTTACACCTATGCACCACAAAGTGCTCCAGCCCCTCAAGAATTAGCACCGCAACCTCCCATGCATCTGCTATAGGGATTAATGCATGGGTGTTTGGTCATGTAGAAACCCTCAAGGATCTTCCTGGGATCCTTGGCAGACTGTCAGATTAGCTGTATCTATCACAAAGATGCATGCATATCTATGTTAAACAAATGAGAATCAAAGCCGGAAGAAGGAATTATTACCTCAAGTCCTGGTGTGGTTTTGCTGGAGAGCCCAAAGTAGCAAGGCAAAAGACCCCTTAGCCAGCTCTAGATCAAAAACTACAAATATATAAGACAAGCATAATAGCGCAGCATATAACTTTGACAAACAATGCATTGACATATAAAGATATCTAATTACATGTATCTAAGCCACTCATAATAACGACATTGCAAATTATGTAAACAGATTACACTACCAACATCGCGGAGTGGATAACACAATTGTAGTTATCATTTTTGGGATTCAACTGCGTTAAGTAAGTCATTCACGTATGACCATTTCCATGAGAGGTAGTCGTAAGTGACTAATTTCTCATGATTTGAATAGTTCACTTAGCACTCATTGCATCGAGTGATGCTCACAGGGGTGAAGAAGTGGGATTGAAACTGGTGAAATAAATCACATAGCGTCAATCATCACTTCTGGGGCTTGCACCCGGTAACCAGGACTTCCCGGGAGGTCACCCATCCCAGATCTCCTCTGGCTCAAGTGCGCTTAACTGTGGATTTTTCCCCACAATCAAGCCCACTTAGCTTGCTACCCCATTTGCAAAACCTTAGCAAGTATTGTGCCTCATGAACCATTCAAGTAGAGATCCCTTCACTCTTTTTGAATTTAAGTAGTTCTATATTTATGTAGAAAAGAGTGATTAAAACCATTAGTTGTATCAACCTTCCCTTACTCCTCCAACTCCTCTCTCTCTCCCCCTTCTTAACCTCTTTCTATGCCTTAGTCAGAGACTATGCTTGACAGCCAAATAGGCAATCCTTTCAAATGTTTTGACCTTTTACATAATGGCCCTAGCCTCTCATATATAGCATGACAGGATAAGCCTTGTCAAATCATTCATGAGTTCCATTAGGCAAAAGCAATGATGTTTCCATGCCTTTTTGCTCTTTTCCATTTGTAGAATCCATTAGGAATTAGTAATTCCTCCAAACAGGTCGAGTTCTGATGTTTCCCTACTTTTGTGAGCTGACATAGGAGAGAATCTTGGTATATTTCTCAGTCAACTCATTCCTTTGACCCATAGAAGATCAATTAGGTTGACTAATTCCCTTCCTGAGCTAACAAATAGAGTTACCCTAAGCACTAATGCAACCTTAGCCTTGCTAGGAAGCTTTATAAAGTAGGTTGCTAGTTCCTAGACAGCGTTAGCTTAGAAAATGGGCCTATGAACTTGGTCAGTCCTTTAGTCATCCTACTCTTCTCCTCTGATTTGATGAGGAGGTCATTTTCTTGTATATCAGATGCCCCCTAATGTGTGAGATTAGAGGTTGAGACGATGGTTGAAATACTTTATATATAACTTTTGTTTTATTTGGAAAAAAGAGAGAGAGAATCAGAGCTTCAAGTGGTATGAGAAACCTAATACAACACATATATATAAAACAACTAAAATCATGTCCTGAGCTGGGCATTCCCACACTCAGTAGCTATGTCAGAGTGATTTTATCAATAAAGAGACATGACGATGTTGGCCGCTGATATGCACAATGCAGAACCTGTGTCATAATAGGATCATTCTGATGAGATGTCTCCAAAAAACAATAAACGCAACTTTGGAGAGGAAACAAGGTTAAGTGACGTAATCCTCTACCCAAGGTCTTGATTTCTGCTTCATTGCAACAACATAGATCGATACATGTGAATAAAGGCATTGAAGTCGAGCATGCATGAAATCATCTGATTACCAGTCAATAATGGAGACCATTAACAGATGCGAGGATGGCCACCGATAATGGTGATGGTCTTCCAAGATGCACAGTACAATCTAGCGAGTGTGAATAATGTTTTTGTCATTGAACACTCGTAGAATCATTTAACCAGAAGCCAATAATGAAAATCCCTAACCAAACGCAAGGTAACTTGCCACTTATGTCTGCAAGTACTAAGGCATTGAAGTGTTTCTGGGTCTTCTTCCTAGATAGAGTGTTGAAGTCAATAGGAAGAGACCTGTTGAAAGGTAGGCAATAATGTGTACTACATTAGTCAACATGAAACAGGGCAAGAATGATTTTTTTAGGAATCTTTTGAGCATTGGGTCAAAGTGACAAAGTGCATGATGAAAGGATATGCTTGATGGTTTGTTGGAGGAAACAGAAGAAAAAGGTTTTCCCTTGAACAATAGAAGGCATGACACAATGGTTTTAACCATGTAGCATTGGACTCATGAACACCAAAGAGTGTTAGGATATGGAGATGAAAGAACATCGTGGTATATAGGATAAACTCATAGTATCGTAAGGTTCATATTGAGAGGCCATCACAAGGAAGGTTTATTTGATGGAATGCCATGTTCAAGTGAGCGACTGCTGCCAAAACCTCTTTTCACGATACTGAACACAAAGCAATTGTATTTTCCACTTTCCCCATTTGATTAGTTTAGTGAGTCCAGATGGGTAAGCTCATTGGTCTTTTCATGTTTTAAGAGTCTCAAAAGATTTTAAAAGAGCAACTCTATTCCTTATCTGGTTAGTTTAATGAGTCTAGACAAGCAAAATCATTGGTCTTTTCATATTTCAAGAGTCTGAAAATATCGTAAAGAGCGACTCTATTCCTCATCTGTTTAATTTAATGAGTCCAGACGAGACAACTTGGTGGTCTTTTCATATTTAGAGAGTCTAAAAAGATTGTAAAGAACAACTCCAGGGTGGTCCCTTTTTCATAATTCACTAGTAGAAAATGAGCAATTAGTGACTAGGTGACAAAAAAGTTAGTCACCATAGCTTTTCCATGTGAAATACTACCAAAAATGAGCAATCATAAGTGACCGAACTAAAAACAACTAACATAAATCACTAATTTAGTCACAAGTTAAAATATGTGACTAGCTAATAAGTAATACAACTAAAAATGACTAACATGAATGACTAATTTAGTCTAAGAACAAAAATACAACTACCTAACAAGTACTACAATAATATGAATCAGTTTTTATGTTAGTCATCTTAATTGTGTCAAGCAATCTAAACTTACAAGTGATAGGGGATTGAAAGGTTGTTAAAGATTGGTTGAAATGTTATCCTTCCTTAAACACTTCTTCATCCTCACATGGTGTATAGGTGAGCCAACTTTTCACTATGTATCTCTAATAATTTGTAATTTTAAAAATATATATTTTAATAAAAAAAATATTTTATGTATTTTTTAAAAATCTATTCATTGAATCTAATTGGATCTAGTTCTAATTTGAAATTAATTTAAAGGGAAATTTTAATTTTTAAGACTATAATATCAAATAAAAACTACTTTAATTTCATATTAACCGACCTACATCCATCTTAACCCCAGATCTGTAAAGTGTTGAGAGAGGTGCAATCTCTCGAAGGAAAACTTTTTTTTTCTAGTGCAAAACTTGAGGAAATGTTTTCACCTCGAGAGATTGGATCCCTCTCGGCACTTGATAGTTATAGGGTTAATATGTATCTAGGTTGGTTATATAATACTATATAATATATATATTTGTATTTGTGTCTCTTTGTTTTTCCCTCTCTCTATCTCACCCCCCAAACATACACACACTCTCTCTCCCTCTCTTTCCCTTCTTTGTCTATCTCTCTCTTCCCCTTCTCTCCCTCACTCTCTCTCCATGACTCCCTTGTCACCCCCTCTCTCTCTCCACCTTTCTCCTTCTATGTTTTTCTTATTCCCTCCCTCTCCTACCCTCTCCAATTCCATCTCTCTCTCCTCATCTCTATCTTCCTTCCTCTCTATCCCTTATCTCCCACCTCCCTCTATCTTTCCACCCCAAATCACTCTCCCTCTCTCTCTCTCTCTTCCATCCAACTCTATCACTATCTCCCCCCTCCCTATCCTTCTCCATCTCTCTCCCTTCCCCTTCTCTCCCTTTCTCTATCCTCTCCTCTTCTTTCTCTTCCCTCTTCTCCTCTCTCCCTCATTCTCTCTCCATCTTTCCCTTCTCACTCCTCTCTCTCTCCACCTCTATCTCTCTATGTCTATGTTATTTCCTCCCTCTCTCTCCCACTTCAACTCCATATGTCTCTCTCTATCCTCTCTCTTCCTTCCTCTCACTCTCGCTCTCCCACCTCACTCCCCCCCCCCATCACTCTCTCTTTAGTCTCTCTCTATCCTCCAACTTTTTCACCATCTCGCTCCGTCTCACCACCCCCTCCCCAACTCTCTCTTAAATTTGATCGCATTGTATTGTGTTTAAGAAATTATTTAAATTAGAAAAGCTTAATTGGTTGTAAAATATTAAACCTATATTTTGGATCAATCATGTCAAAGAAATAAAATAATGAAAAACTTTAAAAAATCATGCACTATATTTAATCTATTATAACTAGTCAATTTTCTTGCTCTCATCCCTTGGATCCTTAGCTATGATGAATCAATGTCAGTTCTATATATATATATATATATATATAAAGAACTGGCATAGATCCATCTTAGCTTAACTTTATTAAAACCTTATTTTAATTTCTATGGGAATATTTTTAGTGGTCGTGAGGATAGAGGGTTTAGATATATCTCAAATTGTAACATTTTCCCTTTTAGATTCAATTAAAAAAATTGTAAAATTAAATTAAAATAAAATATTTTTACTACGAAATAAGTTATGGTTTTTTGGCATGTGGTATTGATTAGCCATGGTATTGCAACAAAGTGGATTTACAAGTTAATATCCATGGTAAAGTGAGGGTGAATATCCATGGTTAACAATCTTGTCATATTGTTATAAAATATTTGATTGTGAAATAATTTATTGTCAGGCTAGGCAGTAACTCTCCAAAGGCAGTAAAACTGATTCGTCTGATTATTCCATAGGTAGGTTATTGTTATATACATTAGGAGTGATTGTTCAGTTCATCTCCCGATGACTGTTCACATTCCTGATTCATTTATTTACAAATTCCCCCAATCATGAAGATTAGGTGTCAACATTCCCCCCCTTAATCTGAAGGGATGTTGGTGAGTCCAAGCATCATTCTGAATCGTTCAAGCTTTTCCTTTCCAAGTGCTTTGGTGAAGATGTTTGCAATTTGCTCATTTGTGGAACAATGACGGAGATGGATTGTTTTGGCCTCAACATGATGTCAAATCAGATGATATTTAGTATTGATATGTTTTGTTCGATCATGGAACTTTGGATTCTTGGCCAACTTTATTGCAGAGGTGTTATCAATCATGAGTGGAGTTGATTGTACTTGTTTTACCTGCAAATCTTCAAGAATTTTCCTGAGCCACACAATTTCTTTCGTTGCTTCAGCTGCTGCCATGTATTCTGCTTCTGTTGTGGAATCTGTTGGAACTGATTGTTTGCGTGATCTCTAGGAGACAGCTCTTGATCCAAGACTCATAGCATATCTTGAAGTAGATACCCCAGTTTCTTTGTCTCCATCGAAGTCTGAATCAGAGTATCCAATCAAGCTGAAGTCGTCCACCTATGTATACTTGATTCCAAGGTCTTGAGTTCCCTTCAAGTACCTTAGAACTCTTTTTGCAGCAGACCAATGTCCCTCACAAGGCTTTTGCATGAACCTGGAGAGGATTCCAATAGTAAATGAAATTTCTGGTCTAGTAGTAGTGAGGTAGATGAGACTTCCTACAAGCTGTCTATACTTTGTTGCATCCTCAAATTCCTTTCCTTCAATAGATGTGAGCTTTAAGTTTTGTTCCATTGGAGTAGAAAGAGGATTGCACTCTGTCATGCCAAATCTGTTTAACAAATCTCCAATGTATTTCTTTTGAGAAAGAAATATGGATTTTGGATGTTGGGTTACTTCAATGCCAAGATAGTAATGAACATAGCCCAAATCAGTCATTTCAAAACTTTTCCCAAATTCCTTCTTTATGGATGCAATGTAGCTTTGATTTTTCCCTGTCATTAAAAGATCATCTACATATACCATAAGATACACAACTGTTTTGCCAACTTTCTTGACAAATAAAGTTGCATCATCAAGATCAAAATGATTGAAGTTGAGTTTCAGAAGATGCTCAGTTAGTTTTTCATACCAGGCTCGCGGTGCTTGTTTGAGGCCATACAAGGACTTCACAAGTTTGCATACTTTATGTTCATGTCCTTTCACAGAAAATCCTTCAGGCTGGGACATAAAAACATTCTCTTTTAGATCTCCATTCAAGAACGCAGTTTTTACATCCATTTGATGGACTTTCCAACCATTCTGAGCTGCTAGTGCAAAGAGTGTCCGGATGGTGGCCCATTTTGTTGTGGGGGCAAAAGTTTCCTCATAATCAACCCCTTCCTTATGTGCAAAACCTTTTGCCACAAGCCTAGCTTTGTGCTTGTCAAGTGAGCCATCAGCTTTGTACTTGTTCTTGTAGACCCACTTGCAGCCAATTGGTTTGGTTCCAAATGGAGGATCAACTAGCTTCCAAGTGCCATTCTTTATGAGAGCATCATACTCCTTTTTCATCGCTTCTTTCCATTCATCATGAGAAGCAGCTTCTTTGAAGGAAGTTGGTTCAAAATCTGTAGACAAGTTCAATTGACAATCATAAGTAACATCCACATCAACAGGTGAATTAGAGTCATCTACATCACCTCCATTTTGTCGGTTTGAATTTATCGTTCCTGTTTTTCCAATTTCATCAGGATGAACACTTTCAAGTGTCTTTGTCAGCCACTTTGGGGGACCTTTCTGAGATGGTCCAGGCTGCTCTATTGATTGAGTTGGGACTGAATCAAGATTGAGTCTCCCAATTCTATCAATTACATCTCTTAAAGCATCATCCGTTGTTGGAGTTTCATGCAGAGGAGATTGTTCTTCAGAAGAAGATTCCACATGTTGATCTAGTATAGGAATCCCCCCTTCAAGATGTGGAATCTGATTATCAAACTCTTGAAATGATTTCGTTTTTGCGAATCTATCCAAGCGATCAAGTTGCCGCTCAACAACATTGTCAGATTTGGATGATTCAAGAAAAATTACATCTCTAGATACAACAAACTTTTTATTTACTTCATCATAGAGACGGTATGCTTTGGAGGTGTTTGAATACCCTAGGAAGATACACTTACGACTTCTAGCACCAAGTTTGTTTCTATGTACCTTTGGTATCAAAGCATAATAGGTGGAACCAAAGATCCTGAGATGTTTTACCGAAGGAACATGTCCATACCACAATTCATAAGGAGCCTTGTTTCTTATAGCATTAGATGGACATCTATTCTTTATATATGCAGCACATAAACAACATCAGCCCAAAACATTATCTTTACATTTTTGAAGAAAAGCATGGATCGTACCATATTCAAGATTGTTCTATTCATTCTTTCAGCTACACCATTCTGTTGGGGATTATAAGGCACAGTTGTTTGATGTTTGATCCCATGTTAGCGAAGATAGTTTTCAAATTCATTTGATGTATATTCTTTTCCATTATCAGTGCGAATAGACCCAATATGAGATTGTGCATAATTTTCAATCCATTTATGAAAATTCTTGAATGTTTGAAAGGCATCAGATTTGTTCTTCAATAAATAAACCCAACACATTTCTGGTGTAATCATCAATAAATGTCATGATGTATTTATTTCCATTTGCAGAAGGAACAGGCATTGGACCACATAAATCTGAATGAATGAGTTCAAGCTTCCTATGTGCTCTTGAATGTGAATCATGAAAAGACTGTTTGCTATGCTTTCCTAGAATGCAAGCATCACATTGCTTATGTTTCCTAGGAATTATAGGCAAACCAGCAACACCATTTTTCTTCAATAAGCGGAGACTGTCATAGTTTAAATGTCCAAATCTAGCATGCCATAATAAACTTGATGGAAGTGTACCTTCTTCATGATGAGAAATATATGAGAAATGTTGTGCATGAGCAGAGGTTCCTTGCAGTTTGAGAAGTCTTTCTTCTTCTATTCCCCTCATGACAAGTGAGTGGTCAGATGCTTTTCTTACCTCAAGCTTGCCATCAAACATATGAATGGAGTGACCTTGCTGGCGGATGTGGACCAAGGACAACAAGTTTCTCTTGAGCTGTGGGAGATATAGAACATGATCCAGAAGAAAGTCTGGAAGACCAGGGAGTTTAAGCCTGATTGTGCCAAGCCCTGATGGCTTGATTTTTGACTGATCTGCAAAGTATACTGCTCCATCAACATTGTCAGTGAAATCTTCAAAATAATCTTTTCTATGAGTCATATGACAGTTTGCTCCTGAATCAAGCAACCAATCATTTTTCAAAGAAGCAAGTGAATCATTAAACAAATCTTCATTTACTCCAATGTTACATTGTGCCTCAATATAGTGAGCGGATTCAGGTGCTTTACCTTTGTTTGTATCATCAGTTTTACCTTTCTGCTGGTTTCTTTTCTGCTCAATTTTGTCCCATGGTAGCTTGCATGTAGAAGCATCATGTGATCCATTTCGTTTGTAGCGAATGCAATGCAGATCTGCCTTTTCTCCTTGAGAATGTCTGCCCCCCTGCCTCTGAAGTATCTTCCTCTTCCTCTTCGTCCACCTCTTCCTCTTGTAGAATCTTGAGCAGGATGCTTTTCTTTATGAGCAAGGCACACAGTCTCTTCAGAAGATTCAGGGGTTGTCTTCTTTCCAAAGGCTTTCTCTCTTTCAGCAAACTTTTTCACAAGAGAGTCAAAGGTTATATCTTTAAGATTTCCATTTTCTTGTAAAGACTCAAGATAATTGGAGTAAGTAGGATAGAGTGCCTTGAGAAAAGCAATAAGAGGGATATCCATCTCAACCTTAGTGGATTTGATATCATGCATTATAGACTTTACTTTAGATGCAAGAGCAAGAGGATCATTATTTTTCAGTTCAAGAGTGAAGAGTTTAATCATGAGCTGAACAACTTCAAGTGCAGAATGTGAGTCATAGAGTTCTTTCAGCTTTTGTAAAGCTTCAAAGGCAGTTGAATATGATGAAATATGGCGACTTACTTCTTCATTTATAAATGTTGCGATTAATGCATAGGCTTTGTTGTTCTTTTTTTCCCAAATGACGAGCTCTTTGTCTGATGTAGGCTGCACTGGGTCATTGTCTGCTTCTCCGACACACACTCCTTTCCACAACTCATTGAGGATGAGGGTGTGTTTTATCATCCGGGACCATTCAGGATAGTTCTCCTTGCCAGTGAGAACTATTCCTACCATAGAGATGATTGAATTCATTCTGTAAAAAATACTTCTGCTGATTAAAAAAAAAAAAAAAAAAACTTCTGCTGATATACAGTGAAATTGCACTCAAAAAGGCATTCTCAAAGGATTTCAAATCTCTTCCTTACGCTACAACTTTATGCATTATATTTTCTTCAAATCCCTCTAATGTTAGATAAAAGCATCAGCATACCATGAAAAAGTCTACAATGCTCAAAAATACCATGAAGAAGCCAACCTTCAAGATGCATTTGCCGTCATATATTCAAAGTGAAGTATTATAACCAACCAGAACACTGGTATCATGCTATGAATATAGTTATACGATCACTGCCCAGTGTTCTCAAAGTAGATCCATATGAACTATGCTAATAAACAGTTGTTTGATCCACAAGGAAGTATAACAGTACTCAAAGCACATATACCACGTATTTAGAGTAGATTATCACTATCCACAAATCAGAGATGAGCGCAACAACGAATGAAAGTGAGACAGCAAATTGTTGCAGAAGTGTGACTGGAGGCAGAATAAATCGTAGCTGGCGAGTGCAGAGATTTAGGGTCTCGCCGGGCACTTGGACGCAGCCCGGATGCTTTTGGAGAGCGGGGCAATCTGTGCCGAGCACACCTTCGATGGGGATCGTTGCCACTATGCGGCGCTCAATCTCAAGGTCAGGAGGCTCCTCAAGGCCTTCGAAGCTCGGCCCCCGCCCTTGGCTCCTCTCCAGAGCGCCCTCCGCGATGTCTTCGTTAGCTGCAAAGCCAACGGACTCTTTCACCACGAATATTCCAATACAGGGCTTCGACTACGCCTGCACTGCAATCTCCATCTCTATTTCTTCTAATAACAGCTCAGGAGTGCATACCAAAAAATAAACAAATCTCCAATATTAACATAACAAATCAGCGCAAATTCAAATCTACGCTTCAGGTTCTGCTTAAAACTTTAATGGATATAATCGAGATGTTTTCCAATGGATGGTTTTGCAGAAAAGATTCAATATCTAAAAGTCAATGAAAATGGAGGAAGTAAGCAGTTTGTGAAGGCATTCTCTTTTCAATTTCGAATACCCCTCCTTAGCTTCTTACTGAATGGCCTGCACGCTTCAATGCTCAGGTCTACAGCTGCAGTTAGTGCCATGAAAAGTGCGTGCCACAGAGAGCCAATGTCTAGAAAATTAACCCAAAAAGAAAACCACGGAACTCGTGAAATCGATTCATTGATGTAAAGAGGAAATCGTTTCTCCAACGGGATGTACACAGAATAATCAAAGGAGGAATAATGCCTTTTTTTTTTTTTTTGAAACATTTATGACATGGCTCTGACTATTCAGAGAGCAATAGAGGCAGAGGCAGAGCAGCGCTCTGGATAGAGGCAGTGGCAGCACTCAGGACAAAGGCAGTGGCAGCGCTCAGGACAGAGGCAGTGGCAAACTATTTCAGGACAGAGGTAGAGTAGCGCTCAGGACAGAGGCAGTGACAAAAATGAAGGGAGTTACAACTATTTTTAGAACTGGCTCTGATACCATGTCAGGCCAGGCAGTAACTCTCCAAAGGCAGTAAAACTAATTCGTCTAATTGTTCCATAGGTAGGTTATTGTTATATACATTAGGAGTGATTGTTCAGTTCATCTCCTGATGACTATTCACATTCCTGATTTATTTATTTACAAATTCCCCCAATCATGAAGATTAGGTGTCAACATTTATGTTTTTTGGGCATGTGGTATTGTTATAAAATATTTTGATTGATAATCCATGTTATTGACCCATGGTATTGTAACAAATTCTATTTTTTACAAATTAATAATATCTACAGTAATGTAGGGGTGAATATCCATGCTTAAGAAGCTTATCATATTGTTGTAAAATATTTTAGTTGTGAAATATGTTATGGTTTTTGGACTTGTAGTATTATAAGCCATGGTATTGGTATCATGCACTATATTTAATCTAGTATAATTAGTCAATTTTCTTGCTCTCATCCCTTGGATCCTTAGGTAAGATGGATCTATGCTAGTTCTTTATATATATATAGTTAAATTAAGGTGTATATATATATATATATATATATATATACACACACACCTTAATTTAACTATATTTAATCTATTATAAGTAGTCAATTTTATTGCTCTCATCCATTGGATACTTAGCTAAGATGGATCTATGCCGGTTCTTTATATATATATATATATATATATATGAAGAACTAGCATAGATCCATCTTAGCTTAATTTTATTAAAACATTAATTTAATTTATATGAGAATATTTTTAGTAGTCGTGAGGATAGAGGGTTTAGTTTTCCCTTTTAGATTCAATTAAAAAAATGTTTCCAAATTAAATTAAATTAAATATTTTTACTATGAAACAAGTTATGGTTTTTTGACATGTGGCATTGATAAGCCATGGTATTGGCCCATGGTATTGTAACAAAGTGGATTTACAAGTTAATATCCATGGTAAAGTGAGGGTGAATATCCATGGTTAACAATCTTGTCATATTGTTATAAAATATTTGATTGTGAAATAATTTATGTTTTTTGGGCATGTGGTATTATAATCCATGGTATTCACCCATGGTATTGTAACAAATATTATTTTTTACAAGTTAATAATATCTATTGTAATATGGGGGTGAATATCCATGGTTAAGAATCTTGTCATATTGTTCTAAAATATTTTGGTTGTGAAATAAGGACTCGTATTGTTGATAAGCCATGGTATTGGCCCATGGTATTGTAACAAAGCATATTCACAAGTTAATAACAAAATCAAAATATAACAAATTAAATTTTATTATTTTTAGTAATTTAACTTTTTCTTATTAATAGAGGTCATATTTAAATGTTTACACTCATCCCAATATCATTTTTTAACTACTTCTTCTTCTTTTTAATTTAGCGTCTTACGAAAGAAACAAATTATTATTAAAAATAAATCATTTCACCCAATTGCAATTTATATATTTTATTTTATATGATAAATATTTGTTTTATTTTTTCTATTATAAATATTTCTTTTCTTTTTCATTTCCAGTTTAGTGTTGGGTTCAAATAAAATATTCACTCACATATTACAACATCACATTGTAGCACTGTATTTTTCTCTGCCTTGTCTATATCTACGTGGAAATTGTAGAAGAATGAAGACTATCAACGTGATTTATGGATTTCGTGGGATTCAAACCCAAGATGGAGTTTGCATGGGATTTCATGGGATTCAAACCCCAGATGGATTTTGCATGGGAAACACCTTATGAGAGCATCAACGAGTAGATGGAGCAAGGGGCATGGTCACAGATGGACTTTGCATCAGATTTCATGGGATTCGAACCCTAGATGGAGTTTGCATGGGAAACACCTTAGGAGAGCATCAACGATTAGATGGAGCAAGGGGCAAGGTCACTGGGCATGGATATTTTGGTAATTTGTACATGGGTATGAATTTGGACTCTGTTCTTCCTTTTTACTAAAGAGGATTTTTGTTTGTATGGGTAAATAATTTCAAGGGTTTATATAATCAAAGCATAAATTTTAATTAGAGTTGAGGGTTTAATGATTATGATAAGGGAAAGGTCATTGTGCATGGATATTTTGGTAATTTGTACATGGGTATGAATTTGGACTTTGTTTTTCCTTTTCATTGAAGAGGATTTTTGTTCTTATGGGTAAATAATTTCGAGGGTTTATATGATCAAAGCATAAATTTTAATTAGAGTTGAGGGTTTAATGATTATGATATTTTGGTAATTTGTACATGGGTATGAATTTGGACTCTAACCTTCCTTTTTACTAAAGAGGAGTTTTGTTCTTATGGGTAAATAATTTTGAGGCTTTCTATGATCAAATCATAAATTTTATCTAGAGTTGAGAGTTTAATGATTATGATAATGCAGATCTTGATTGCGGCCAACAATTCATCAAAAGACAATGCAAAAGTAATCATTTTGCATTTCCTTATTGTACAAAGGGTTTAATGATTGTGATAATGCAGATCTTGATTGCAGCCAACAATTCATCAAAAGATAATGGACAAATAAGCATTTTGCATGGCCTTATTGTACAGATCAGTTCACTCCTCCCTAACTTTTCTAGGGTCATAATGCATGAAATTTTATTTTTTCTTTTCACATTTTTTTTAGTGGTTGATTGTTTGTGTAATGCACTCTGCCATTCCCAAATTAAAAGGGCTCAAGTGATGCAAGAAATTTTTCTGGTAGGATGCAAATACTAGACCTTCCTCAAACTTTGTTACATGAAATTAAAATTTCTTGTAATAATGAAAATAAAATCTTTTATGTTTCATCCTTAGATTCTAATCTCAATGCCTATAGTTTTAAACCATGTTACTATATTTTAGGTAGAATATACTTAGATCCATTAAACCTTACAACTCTCCAAAGCTTAGGTTAATTTCAGCTAAAAAGAAGGAACCTGAAAGACTTTGCAATTTAGATTCGATTCTTACAGATAATGATTAAAAATGGAAGAACTCACTGGTCTGATAACTTTTACCCACCCATCAATTTCGAATACCTTTGGTATTATTCTGAACCTAAATAGAGAGAGTAGAAGAAGAAGAGGAGCCTGGATGAGGTGGACCCTGACGTGCTTGATACTTTTCAAAAATTGGGCATGCCCTTGACTAGAAGAAGAGATTGATCAACATTGTTGTAGATGTTGGTTTCGATAGTGTTTTCATTGCTACCATGCATAGGTAGACTCTATAGTTAGTTGAGGTTATCTTTTGTTCGGTATAAGAGGTAATTCAAGAGTATCTTTATCTAGTTAGGAAGTAACTTGGCAGGGTTGTTGCTCTTGCTGATAACTATTATGTTGTATTGTATTTTTATTTTTTAGTGATAACTCCTATTAAATCTCCAAGCACACTTTGTCACCCATGGAAATATCCACTTATTTTAGGATGAATGAGATGAAGACCAAGCATTTTGAGAGGACTCGTGTTTTTGTAGATGAGAGGATCTCTGTGAGGTGAGAGAAGTTCTGTGACATATATTGAAGGATGAACTATACCATTTTATGACACCAATCATCTCCATGCCACAATAGTGAATCTATATTGCACCGAGGGAGCAATGATAAATAATTCCACTTTAAAGAACTAGTATGTCGGGGATGAGGAATGTAGATGTGGGATTTATAATTTTATTACAAAGAGAGGTTTTTGCAGTGGATACAAATCAAGGATTTCATGGACCTGAGTAGAGACTGGTTCAACAATCACTTGGAAATACTCAAGCATTGTTTTGAATGACAATGATGCCATTGGAGAGTTCTATTTCATTGCCTTGAAAAATAACTGTCAATAGGGGGGACAAAGATGATCCATATAGGGAAGAATTGCAAGACTAGGATTGTTTCTAAAATTATATCTATAGGCAAGTCAAGGGACTACTACAGAGGATTAGTGTAAGTGTAGCCAAATTATCATAATGAAAAGAATTTTTCATAGTGTGATTTGATGCTCATCGGTGACTAGGAAGTTGCAAATACTTATTGTTACATTCAAGACCAATTGAGTTGCATTCTAAAGTCTCTAATTTCATTTATTGATAGTACTTCTTATGTCCTTGTCTCTCTTAATTTCATTGGGGTAGGATTGGAATGGGTTAAAAGATCAAGCATATCGTTGAGTCAAATGGACACCCACATGTCACTACATGTCATTGTGCATACTATTTGTTTTTGATACAATTGGAAGTGAGAAATATGACGCATGCACACACAAAAAATCCTAGCATGCATGATGAATCCCCCTCCAATTCCATTTTATATGGTGACATTTTATTTGCTTTGTTTATACAGGTCATCTAGCCACATAGTGGCCACTATTGAATGTTGAGGTATATGTCATACAAATATTTTATATTCAAGTATTCATCGTCTTTCATGTCTTATACTCTGCATTGTATCTTCTTTCATTTTGATGATAGGAACTCAATATTGATGGTAAGAAGCAACAATAGTGATAATGTTTTGAAATGTTGAAACAATATTTCATGTGTAAATTGTAGTCCAACCCATATTAAGTTGGATACTCATATTGTAATACTTGATATTTTATATAATAAAATTTATATGTTGTAAGCAGAGCTTCGGCGAAAATCACATGAGGAAAGACATTTGTCGACGCGTTTCGAACCAACCAGTGTGGTTCATCATCAGGACAAGTTGAAGAAACAGATCCAGCTTAGCATGTTAAATAGTTTGAGCAGAGACTCCAACGGCTAAATCGACCAACAGCTAATTTTGACCTACGGACCCAAGTCAAATTACTATTCATTAATTTAATAATATTATTATTTTTAATATTAAAACATAAAATATTTTTAATGGTTAGTTTTAAATTTTTTTATTAATTTATTTTTTAATATCTATATCTATATATATATATATATATATATATATATATATATATATATATATATATATATATATATATATATATATAGATAGATATAGATATTAATAAAAAAATTAATAAAAAAATTTAAAACTAACCATTAAAAATATTTTATGTTTTAATATTAAAAATAATAATATTATTAAATTAATGAATAGTAATTTGACCTGGGTCCGTAGGTCAAAATTAGCCGTTGGTCGATTTAGCCGTTGGAGTCTCTGCTAAGACTATTTAACATGCTAAGCTGGATCTGTTTCTTCAACTTGTCCTGACGATGAACCACACTGGTTGGTTCGAAACGCGTTGACAAATGTCTTTCCTCATGTGATTTTCGCCGAAGCTCTGCTTACAACTATTATGGATCACAGAAGCCTCAATTCAATAAAATTTATATGGTTGAAATTATTTTTATTTGCACTTGATATTATTTAGTCTTGTAATTAACATATGTAACTTTGCATTATCATATTAGATAAACATGCACATTGTATGACATTTTCTTAAAATTTAGTCGCAAAACCATACTAATTAATTTATGGTGATTAATAATAAAAACATAAATTCAATATAAAACTACTAAATTTGTAGTTTATATTAATTCATGATGAACACAAATAAAATGAATATATGACTAAATTAGTTGTTTATAACGATTATGAATGAAATTAAATGAAATGAATAGAAACTACTAAATCAATCGTTTATATAATGAATATGAAAATACCAAAAAAAGATAAATGGCTACTGCAAATGAGAAATTTTTTATTAGTAAACGATGACTAATTTTTGCATATATACGACTATTAGTAACTAATTTACAACATCTTATAACACAACTAAAATTTAGTCATATTTCTTTGGTCATTAATTGGTTTTAAATGATGACTAAAATTTGCATATATATGACTATTAGTAGCTAATTTACAGTATCTTATAACACAACCAACGTTTTGGTCATATTTCTTTGGTCATTAATTGGTTTTCTCGAGGATTCATATAGTAATATATTTTTTTATATATTTGGTCATTAATTGCGACAATTAATGACTAAACCAATGAAAAATTTATGACCAAATTTATGACTAAATATACTACTAGATGGTAAAATTGAGGAAACCAATTAATGACTAAGCTAAAAATGACTAAAAGTTGGTCGCGTTATAAGATACTGTAAATTAGCTACTATTGGTCACCAACTAAAAAATGGTTGTTATATGCCAATTTTAGTTGTTTTTTTAGTAACTAATTAGTCATTTTGTACTAGTGGTTGTTAACCAGGTGCGAAAAAGGTTTAATAGTATACCCGAAAAGGTTCCTTTTTTGTAAGTTAATCTACTGAGTCTGGATAAAGAGAAACCTATGCTCAATAGATGTTTGCCTCATTTTGTTACAAGTATGAGGAGACGAACTAAACTCGCTATTCATTGTGAAATTTTAATGTCACACGATGACAAAATCAATAGACCTTCATCGAATTTTAACGAGTCAAATGAATAAAACACGAGGTATCTTTTTCAGTTTAATGAGTAAGGAAAAAGAGGTAAAAGAAATACTCATTCCTTCTTCGTAGATTTAATGAGCCCGAAGAAGGGAAAAACTCGAGGATTTTTCAATTTAAGAGCAAGAAAGAGTCCCAAAAAAGAAAGTGCTCATATCATCATCATAGGTTTTTAACGAGCCCGATGATGAAAACTAGGGGGTTTTTCAATTTAACAAGTGATAAAAGTTCCTAAAAAGAATGTTTAGAGCTTCTTCATAAGTTTTTAACAAGCCTAAAGAAGGAACTCGAGGTTTTTTCAATTTTATGAGCAAGAAAAAGGTCCCTAAAAAGAATGCTCAGTCGATATTTTTCAGTTTACTGAGCTAGAAAAAGAGAGAAAAAGAGTGGCACTGCTGGATAGCCTTGATACAATCTTTGAACAAGGTTGGCCAGTAGTATCCTGTGCGTAAAATTTTCTGACTAGTAGATATGCCAGAAAGATGACCGCCACATGCCCCAACATGGCAGTCATTTAAAACATGTTCAACCTCTTTATGAGTGAGGCAATGTCGAAGAACTGTATTAGCGCCATGGTGATATAAAGTGTCGTTGAGCACTAAATAGTGTTGCACTTGGTGGCAGATGCGACGATGGTCACCTGATGATAGTTCAGGGTGAAAAAGTTGCGCTTGGAGGTAGACAAGAATGTCATGATACCAAGGGTCAGTAGAGTCGACCGGATAGACAGCTTCGTCCTGAAGAGGATCATGGGTTATCTAGTTTGGATCAACAATGGGAAGATCTGACAAAATTTCGGTGAAGACTAAGGATTTTTCACCTTGGAAATGGCGAAAACCAAATCAAATTGTTGGAGGATAACTATCCATTTGGAATATTTTCCTCCAACGAATTGATAAGACAAAATGTGTCTCATGGGATTCTCCAAAGCGATGATGATAGTTTGTCGCAGCAGTATATAGTGTCGAAATCGATTGACATCAAAGACAACTTCCAAGGATAGCTTTTCCACATGTGAATATCTGAGTTTGGGCCCTGTTAGCACCTAAATCTGCCTCAGGATGAAGGAAGGAAAAAATTAGGGTAACCACAAACCAAGCTCAGTCCGGTAGCTAGCCCTACCAGAGCAGGAGAGGGCTCTCTCCGAGTCACGCTCAGTAAATGGATAAGAAAAAATGGTCTGAGATGACTTACAATGCAATATTTTACCTTAGGCTAGTAAGTGAAAAGGGGTTCTGGAAACAATTTTATGAATGACCGAGCTTCTGGGATGTTTATGGGACTGGCGCTCAGCAAAGAATAGAGAAATGAATATGAAGGCACAGATTATTCCGTGAGGCAAGGTAGGCGGAAAGAGCAGCAATTTCGGTTTAAGGTAACGTCGAATGGAAAGATTGCTAAAGAAAGTGAAAAGGGCATAGTCACATGAATCCTTTTCAACAGAAGAATAACACTATACATGAAATTTTCCCACAGACAGAGCAATATAAATTGAATTCTACCTAATCTCACTTAGAAAATTTCATTGAAATGAAACGTGAATTGAATTATGAAACATAACAAGATACATATGGAACATAAGAACACATTTTCTACACTCACAACCACAAGAATCTCATGGAACAGAGTTGCTGCCTTTCATTAATTCTCTGTCAAAAATACACAGTGCAGAAACAGAGTTTCTTTCCCACAGTCTCCCAGAAGTTACAAGCCAGCCAACCCTTTGCAAATAACTTGCATACAATATGTAGAATGTGTGAGGAAGAGATATAATGCCCAAGGGTTGGGGAGTTACTCGAATCATTACGAAATGGAGATGGAGAGCCAACCATCAGCTACAGGTGCAGCGCTGCAAACATGACATTTGGCATTGGGGTGACCGCTTGCCTTCCTTCGCCACTTGGATAGAAGCCCATCTGGAGAAAAAACTCTTTAAATGCTGCCTTTGGTGCCAAAAAACTGAAGTGTAGATGACTGGGCCCACTTGGAGAAGTGGCGACCCGAAATTTCGCGAAACGGGAGCAAATTGGCAGCTTTTTCCTCTGTGTGCCACACCAAATTCTTTGTGCGTCGTGCCACTTTGGAACCTATTTTGGGGAACTTGTAGGTGTCCAAAAAGTGCCCAAGTGGGCTTGTTGGAAATCCTGTCCTGTCTACTTTCTAAACCCACTGGAATTTCCAAATTTGGTGCTAATTTGCCCCTCCAAATCTTCATTCTCCCAAGACTGCTTTCTATGTGTCAAAAAAGTGGTAGAGCGGCCATTTTTGGATGTTTTTTGACCTTTAGGAGACCCAGATCTTGTCAAAATTTCTTGCCCAGACACCAGTAGTCGTAATTTTTGATGCTAAATCCAAATATGCAAGCCGTTCCTCGATTAGAGCCCTATAATTTTAGCGTCGCGCCAGTGGCACGACGCATAGGGAGAAATTTCCTGATTTTTATCTAAAAATTTGCCAAGTGACCAAAATTTGCCCAATTTTTTTGAAATTTGGGCTAGATGTTCTCTATGAAGTGCTATGATGTGCCAAGGAAGCCCTATCCAAGATTCGAAGCTGATCTTTCTCCTTTGCCTCTTTTGCCTCCTTTGCCTCTTTGCTCAATTTTGTCTTTTGGCTCCTGATTCTTGCTTTGGAGCTCATGTTTCAGGCCATGTAGTGGTGGGTCATGCGCCTCAGCATGTATTTCTCCCTATTAGCCTTATCCAACTGCTGCTCCAAGTGAACGTTCACTTTCTCTAACACATACTCCCGGTCCTCGTCTCTTTGCTCCATAGGTCTACCTTTTGCTGCTAGGATGTGTTGCCAGTTTTCCTTGATCATTTGCAACTCTATTTCAGCTATCCGATCCTCAATTTGTTTGTTCCTCTGCTCCAGATACTGAATGTTCCACTTGGCCCTTTCCAAGTCCAGGGATAAGTTCTCAATCATTGGTTGCTGCTCTTGAATGATCTCCCCAAGCTCAGCATTTGTTGGCTCTGCATCTGTCTCATCATCCTGGAGGAGAACAAACTCGGTCTCTCACTCACCTGATGGCCATTCCTTCTACACTGGCTCCTTACCTTTACTCTACTCCTGTGGTGCTGATGTCAAAAGCGAGGCCCCTTCCACCCCGGGTGGAGATAACACTCGCTTTGCTGTTGCGAACAACAGTCTACTGCCCTTCTGGTATGTGATGTATACTGGCATGGTGGCAGTCTCATGGCGCTCAAAATGATGTGAAGGACCCCCCACCTCATGCTCTGCCTCTGATACCACCGGTGGAGCGCTGAAGAAATCACGGGAGATGAATTCATCCCAAGCAATACCCTGCAATCCCAACTGATGGTCCACCAAAATCCGGATGAGAGAAAAATGATAGACACTGTTTAGCTGCTGTCGAGGGGTCTCGTGTTGCATGAAGTTTTTCATCTTCTCAATGTTGTTGCAAATGAAAAATGGGAGGCTCATCATCCGCACCCTAGTGAAGTGCATGAGCAACCTGATGTGATATGCATAAAGGCGAGAAAACCTCCCCTCGCAACTGAAATACTTCATGATCAATCTCATGAGTGGGGCATACTCATCCCTCAAAAATCTGAATGGAAAAACTCTGGTGAGCTGGCTCAAGCAACTGTTCTTGATGTAAGGCTCATAATGATGCCTCTCCACCTTCTTTTTCTTATGCCACTGTTCCCCAATGTTTGGTATTCCTGTTGCCACTGATATGGTTTCCGGTGTCAATGTGAAAGTGACCCCAGCCAGGACAGATTGACCTCCTTGTAGATGAAGTGCAAAAAGATGGGCCAACTCATGATGGACTCTGACATTTGCCACCCTTTGACAAAATTCATAACAGGCCAAGTGCTGGAAACAAGACATGGCAAGCGGGCATGCCTACAGCTCAGTGAGGGTGTTTGGCTCATCTCTAAGATGTCTGCCACTCCGGTGATGTCTCCTATGGGCCCTCTCTCCTGAAGATGTGTCACTGTGGGTCCCCTCCTCATACTCTGATGAAATTTCTGATGCCATTACTGTTGTTTGTACCCTAAGTTTTATGCTGCCCTCTGAATCCAATGGAACTAGTAGAAGCTCTGAAAATCTGTCACCAAGGGGACAATAAAATAAGGAGTATTAGGAGAGGAATGATGAAATAGGGATAGGGTTTTGAATTTAGTTTGGTAGGGTTTTGGTTTTTGAGTCATATGAGGAGGGGGGAAAAGGAATATGATTGCATTGGTGCTAGGGTGCTGATAAGGGGAAAATGATTCAGGGAAAACGGTGATAGGTGTAGGATAGGAGAACACTTTGACAACATTGTTACTGTATCAAAAACCCTAGGAGCTTGATTTCTTTATGTCTTCCTTTGTTTACTTTAAAAAAAAATTGCATTCGTTTCATAGTCTCAAAATCATGATATTCTCATCAAGTTTAATGCCAAGAGGAAGGTAGTTGGTCTACCTTTCAAGTTTGATAGGAATTCACAAAAATTTTAGGCAAATTTGTGGTTTTCTAGGTTTATACCTCTGTGCGCCATGCGCTCTACCCAGTGCACCGTGCACTCTGCCCAGTGCACTACGCACTCTGAGTGCGCCGCGCCAGTGGCAATTTTACAGTGTGGTCAGGCTCCCAATGCGCTGTGCACCCTGAGTGCGCCGCACCTCCTCGTGTGTGCACCTCGCGCTGCCAAAGTTACACTGCCTTGCTTGGAATAATAGGGGGAGGGTTTTAGCGATGGATCTAGGGCGGCCTTTAGGGAAAAATGGTCAAGGGGAGATGGGGAAACATGAGAGGAGAGGGAAAACAAACAGGGGGGGGAGCGACCTTGGTGATAACATCACAATCTTGCAACCTCATCCATTGTTTTTCTTGGTGTTTTTTTCATGATTGGCCATTGTGCTTTTGGGTACCATTAAACATCTTATACACACCATATTAATGACAAGATTGATGGAGGAGAGGTGTCAACAGGGCCTACCTCTTGTTTTGCTAGCCTTCACCAAGACTAGAAGCGGTTTGGAAATTTTTTATGCCCCTGGCTATGTGCATCGTGCGCCAAGCCCAGTGGCGCACTGGGTCTGCGTCGCGCCCTTGAGAAAACTGAATGGCGGGTAGGCTGCATGTGCATCGCACCCTCTATGTGCACCGCGCTCCCTGGTGTATGCACCACGCTCCTTGAAAACTAGCTCTCCTTCACCCAAACTCTCACGATTTCACTCTCTCACCTTTGGAATGTCTCTCCAAGTCTTGAAAGAGCACAATGGCTTTGATCTGGGCAAAAACAAGTATATATAGGCTTCATAGAGATGGGTTTGATTTTTGTCTCTTTGAAAACCCCCTTTTCTAATGTTGAGTTTTGCACTTTTTCATTGATTTCAAAACACACTGATTTTTACTTTTCCTTTGTCATTTCGGCTCAAATAATGAAATTTTTGGCATTTCTTTGTGGGGACTGTGTGACTAGGAATTTGGCCATGGAAACCATGACTGCATCTGAAAAATTCAACTGGCGATTTTTTGGAAAATTTTGTCATAATTGACCTTGTTTGACTTTTCTTCAAAACAGAGTTTTGAAGAAGAGTCGAAGTCTCTTCAGGTGATGATGAAGCTTTCTGAACCATAGCTGTATAAGGTCTCCCTCTGGCCTGCATGGCTTGTTCTGGACATGTTTTCAAAGACCAAATTGATGATTTCCTAGACCCAAACATAAAAGATGACTTTGTCCTGTAATAGGACCAGACCTTGACTATCATGAATTTCAGTGATTATGGATCAAGACCTGAACCAGCAGGGGCCAGACATGAGGGAAAATGACTAGCATGACTTTCTCCATTAGATCATGGCATGTCCCTAGTGAAATGCAGCTGAGTGAATGGAGCGGGACACCTAAAATTGAAATGCACAAAGAGTTTTGATCTCTGACGGAGGGCTGACCAGACCGACTCTAATAGGCCGAGCCAAGCCTCTTGACAGATAATAGATCACATGCTCACTTAGATAGACTTTGTGAGTTTGAACCAAGACCATTCCAAGAGAGGATGTGAGGCTGCTAGGTACAGGAGAAATTTGTACCCATAGTTGGGAGCACTAAGGAGTGGGGCTGATATAAGTGCCTTTTTCAAGGCATCAAATGACTGTTGAGCTTGATTGCGGTACGAGAAATTAAGTAATTGCCTTTAACTTATCTGGATCAACCCTAATCCCATACTTGGAGACAATGAAACCAAGTAGGCATCTAGATTCTACAAAGAAAATGCATTTATTTAGATTCAGACATATGTTGTAGAACCTTCACCTAAGAAAGATATCTCGTAAGTGATCTAGGAATTGGGCTTGCTTCTTGGAATGGGCTGGAAGATCATCCAAGTAAGCCTAAATAAGATGTCTGATATCGTGAAATGTGTAGTCCATAGCCCTTTCAAATGTTGCTATAGCATTATTTAAACCAAATGGGAGTTTTCAATATGCAAAGATAACCCAAGGGAAAATGAAGGCATTTTTATGTTGGCCTTCTGGATTTATAGCGATTTGTTTATATCCTAAGAAACCATCCATGAATGAGAAGGATTCACAACCAGCACTGTCATCGATGATTTTGTTGATGAACAGTGTCGGATAAATATCCTTTGGAAATGTGACGTTCAAGTCTCAATAGTCGACACAAACATGGATGGTACATTGTTTTTATCGACATGAACTAGATTGGAAACCCATTCTGTTAAGGGAATGGGGTAGATGAAACCAACATGTAATAATTTTTCCACCTCAGTTTTAATGGTTGTAGTTTTGTGGGGGTGGACTAGCCAAAACCTTTGGCAGACAAGCTTGGCATTATCATATACCTTGATCTCATGCTTGACAACAGATGGATCTATGTCGTGCATTTCCTTGTAAGACCAAGCAAATACATCATGAAATTCCTTAAAAAGGCAAGTGAAGCTTCCAATTTCCTCGGGAGTGTAAATGGCTCCAACCCGAATGTTTTCCACGATGCCTGTCTTGATAGAAATATCGATGAGCAATGTCTTTGAAATATTTCCATGTTCCCTTCTAAATCCAAAGTTTGGATAATTGTATAAGGCGAGGGAATGATTTCAGGTGCATCATAAGATAGGATTTGAATGGGCATCATGACCGAATTAGATATCGAGACACGATGGTGAGAGTCCTCCTAAGGTCACTCTTCAAAACACATGATATCTTGAATATCTTCGTCCAAAGGTAGTACTTGATTGAGGAGATTGTAAGAAGGAGAATTTATGGGAGGGGAGGAGGTACCGTTGTTCATGACCAAAGTGACCAGAGATTTAGATTCAGATTGAATGGCTTAGCAGGCCAATTTAGCTGGTGACAGCGGAATTTGTTCTACGTAAGCGTCAATGTCTGAAGGGGCTAGGAGGACCCAAGGATTGGTCGGTTCATGAGGAATGGATGAAACCATAGAGTATGGAATCGCAGGTGGCAGGAGAGGAAAAAAACCCATCAGGGAAGAGCCCTTCAATAGACCAGTACTGATACTAACGTAAGGGTCAGGTACAACACCCACTAAAGGTATAGAGTCGTTAGGTAACGAGGAGTAATATGGGGTGCAAAAGGACAGTTGTTTTACTGTGACTAACCTTCCATCCAATGGAAATAGGATGATGTGAAAGATAGTAGACAAAATGGCAGTCATGGCGTAAGTCCAACTGCGACCCAATAATAGATTATAGTCAAGCTTTCTGTCTATGGCTTTGATGTCCACTGTTACCATTTTCCCACTCAAAGTGTTGGGGTAGCTGGATAGGTAACCTTTTGGGATGAAAGTGTGGCTGTCAAAAGAATTAAGGGAATTAAATGGTGGGGATAGGGTTGGAGAACCTAAAGCAAGCCAACATGAAGTCGACATGATGCAAGTTGAAGCACCTTCATCAATGAAAGTTCTATGTACTCCTCGCTCTTTCGAAAATATTTGCACCTGAAATGCAAGCTGGTGTGAAAGGGGAGGTTTACATTTGTCCATGTTGAAAATTGCAAGCATGGAATCCTAAGGGTCGACCCCACTAATTTCTGAAAGAAACGCTTTCCCTTGTGCTGGACAAGTTTGTAATACTTCGAGTGCCAACATAGCTGACGATGCTTATGCCAAAACTTCTACAATCCTATAGTTCTGGGCAGCACGTGCAGATGTATTATGCGTTGTGGGACAAAGTGCCCCTTTTGGGGGCTGAATCACAAGGTCAACAACCATCCTTTTGATATGAATATCGTTAGGCAGTGGTGGGTTTTGACTCAAGGAGGCTTCCTCAGCATTAATGACTAGAGCTCCTTAAGTTTTGGCTCTTGTTTGTAGATCTACCATTTCAAAGGTGTAAATGGTAGATGGTCCTTCACCAACTGAAGGATGACGTGAATCATTGTTGCCCACTTGCAAGGGTTGGGGTTGATTTGCAATAAGGTGTTGCTACTACTAAGCAAGGAAAGGGTTGTTTAGGACCATAGGGGTCTTGCCAGTGTCCTTTTCAATAATGAAATATGTGCATTCTTGGAGACGTGAACAACGATATTTCATGTGCCCTTCCACATAGATTTTGCAAGGGAATTTGGTGGGTTTTCCCTTTCCATCATCAGAGGGCATAGCAGCCTTCTACTTTGGGTTGTACTAGTTGGTTGCGTGCTCTTCAAAAGGAGCGGTCTTTTTCCTATTCTTCTTGTTCCTACCACAAAGTTTTTGTGTAGACTGCAGAGAGTTTATTAGGGCAATAGGAAGAGTAGTTGATTTGGTAGAGGGGTCAACTAACAACTGGGTAATGTGACCACTAATTTGTTTTCTAACAGCCCCAGAGGTAGCACCGATAATACCATCGGTGTGTGCATCAGGTTTCTAATAGTAGGAGCATTAGAGTTTTTAGGGGAATTGGGAATAATGTCATATAAAGAACTAGACTGTGAATATATAAAATCCAAGTGCTGGGCATGATGAATGGATTGGTCTTCTATGACCACACCACTTAAGGCAACATCTTTAGCGATTTGGGGGAGAAGAAATTTGCAGAACCAATCCACTAATAGATAGTCTTGGAGGGGATCTTTAACTAGCCTCCACCTACGTCTCCATTCATGGATATGATCATAGATGTGGGTGGCAGTGTCTTGATGTAATGAAGTAAGGAGTTCCATCCCAGTTTCATAGTAGATGGGTAACTAAAAGTGATTTAAGAATTCCATCGCTAAAGTGCCAAAGTTATTGACTGACGCACGTGGTAACTCAATATACCACTTGGCTGCATTGCCAATAAGGGTGCAAGGAAAGAGACATAGCTGGATACTATCATCCACCATGGAGTTAGAAATGCACCATAAATGATAGGTGGTGATGCGCGTACCCAGATCCTCCCCTTGTTTCCATTCGAACTTCGGGATGTCCATCAGAATTTGGTGTGGGATTGGAGGCCAAATTAAGTTGTGATAGATGGGGTCATTGGTGAGTTTGTACAAGTCAGGGATATCAAGCGTTTCCAAGAAAGGCAAGGTGTTTGAGGCCCCCGAATCAGACCAAGGAGATGACATATGAATTGAGGATCCTTGCGGTCCTCCCATCGTTTTGTTCCCAATATTATACATAGGATGCATGGAATAGTAATTTCCTTGGGGTACATTCATGTACTATGGTTTTCGATAGGGATTGTTAGACTAGGGGTTTTAAGTGGCCCCAGGATAAGGAATGCCCCCTTGAATCATTTGAGGTTGAGAGTGGGGTGCCCATATGGATTGAGTGGGACCTTGTTGAGGGATCCCGCTCACCACGTAATTAACTATAGGTCCTTGACTGACATAAGGAGGGTTCATGTCAATCAATGACTATCCCTGTTGTCCTATAAATGGAGGGGGAACTGTAACGTTGCTGGCCGGTATGTGCATATTGGGAACATTGCCCCCAGGAATATGAACCTTGGGGTTGGAACCAAACAATGGATGCCAACCAAAGGGGTCGTTGACGGGACCCTTGCTAACCGTGCTATATACATCATTATAAGGAGCGCTATATGTAGAACTTGTCGAAGGTCCAAGAGCTGACACAAAAGGGGAAAAAATGGTATGTACTGGTTGGTGTCATGATAGGGTTTGAACCTGGGACAAGTGGGATAGTATGGTTTGCCATCGGAGGTGTGGTACTAACTGCCAACTGGGGAGGTAATGGTGGACCAAAAGTGTCCACAAAAGCCCACGACCTATTAGTCGTCGATGGGATGGGTGGTGTAGGTCCAATAGAAGACATAAGAGGTACAAATGTAACTGGAATAAAGAGTGGTCCCAACGGATTTGTGATCAGAGGATTGTATGGAGGAATGAAACCTTTAGTAAAAAAATCTTCCGGTAAGCTTGAATCATGGGATGTCCAAATTGATTCAGTGTTAGATCTCAGATATTGATTGCCTGAAGATAGGTAATCCAGTTCACTGCAGCTCAGCGGATCCTCCACAATGAGTGGGGGAAGACCTAACAACCGTCTAGATTGACAGTGATGACCAGATGTAGCCACGGTGGCTGATAAATTTTATCAATAATTTTTATAGTGACATTTATTAAAGTCTCAGTGATAACAATTTGGCATTTAAAAAAATAAAAAATACACTAAAGAAATCAATCAACAAGAAGAGGGTATGACCCTATCTAATAACCACCATTTGTTGGAGATGAAACCCAGTATCACAATGGATAAAAGAGAGAGTTGGCCAAATGTACAGTTATGATTATTCTTGAGCTTCGTGTGAACCTCAGATTAAGGGGCCAAGTACTCTCTTGAAGATGAGCACCCTCCAAAAAACCGAAGATAGAGTAGGTTCATTTGTGTTAGGTACCAGGGTAGCACGCCCCAATCGCCTTGTGTTCATCCCTAAAATTATGGCCACTATGGTTACCTCAGATCACAGACACTACCGAGGGGGACATAGTTGTAGATAGTATGCTGTGTGGGTAGGATACGTGAGTCCCTAACTCAGCTCCGATATCCCCGAAGGGATTCCTGATACACAGAATACCCAAAGGAGATGTAAGCAAAGGTGGGCTACCTTCATTTACAGTCTGATGTTATCTCTTATTTAGCTCCACTTTTACTGGAGTCGTCCTGGATAGTATCAGTGCAGAAGGATTCCCTCGTTAATGACAGTAGTTTTGATGTTTAATCTTGGGCATTTAACTCACGACTTCCTAACCCAAGATCCTAGCCTAAACTAATTTTTGTTTACTCTAAAAAGAGTTTTTGATTGATTTTATTAGGTAAATTTTAAATGTACTTCATTAGATTCTTCAGTAGGGGTGTTGATGTATGAAGTTATATGAGACTCTGACTCAAATCATGCAAAAATAATGCTTGTAAATTTCACTTTCGATGAAGAAGTTTCTTCTACAAAGGGAGAGTCATTTATATGTCAATATATATACCATGCATCTAGTTTAGTGAAACAATAGCACAACTAATAGAACTAACAATGCTAACTAACAACTTGTGAAACCAAATAATGCAGATCTAACCAACTAAGTAGAAACAATAAAAATTTTGTATTTTTTCTTTTATGAAAACAAAAACTTTAAGAAGTAAAGATATTTTCTTGAAAAAAAAATTGTTACGGAGACAGATCAATCAAACAAGCACAGTTGCAGATCCTTGATCAGTCTACAAGCAGATTTCCCAACCCATGAGGTCACAGAGTAGTTTGCTTATCAAGAAATGGTTGGCTAATGCTATGTAATAGAGGGTACAGAGATTTACTTGCAGCACTAATGCACTATGTGTGAGGCCACAGTGCTTTATAAAGCACTGTTTACACTAAAAGGCAATGTTAGTGACAAAAAAGGCTCAAAACGAAGGTTGTGGGGATCAGATCTAGGGTTGAGCACTAAGAGAAGGGTGTTGTATAGTTCTGAGTGGTTAGAAAGGGGATCAAGAACTACAGGAAGGACTGGAAGAAAGAGAGATCTAGGAACTTCGGGAGAAAACCGAGAACTAAGTGTAGTCCCTAGTGGAGTCGCCAGTTCTTCTATAGGAATTAATGCACGAGTGTTTGGTGATGTAGAAACCCTCAAGGATCTTCCCAGGATCCTTGGAAAACTGTTAGATTAGATGCAACTGTCACAAAGATGCATGCATATCTATGTTAAACAAATGAGAATCAAAGCAGGAAGAAGGACTTATTACCTCAAGTCTTGGTGTGGTGTTGCTAGTGAGCAATGTAGCTAGGCGAAAGACCCCTGAGCTAGCTCCAGATCAAAACCTTCACATAGATAAGACAAGAATAATATCACAAAATATAACTTTGACAAACAATGCATTAACATATAAATATATCTAGTTGCATATATCTAAGCCACTCATAATAATGACATTGCATAAATGTGTAAACAAATTATACTACCAACATCGCAAAGTGGACAACATAATTGCAGTTCTATATTGATGTAGAAAAGAGTGATTACAATTGTCGATTGTATCAGCCCTCCCTTACTCCTCCAGCTCCTCTCTCTTTCTCCCTTCTTAACCTCTTCTAATGCCTTAGTTAGAGACTATGCTCGATAGTCAAATAGGCAATCCTTTCAAATGTTTCGACCTTTTCCACAATGGCCCTAGCCTCTCATATATAGCATGAGAGGATAAGCCTTTCCAAATCCCTCATGAGTTCCATTAGGCAAAAGCAGTGATGTTTCCATGCCTTTGTGCTCTTTCCCATTTGTAGACTCCATTAGGAATTAGTAATTCCTCCAAATAGGTCGAGTTCTGATGTTTCCCTGCTTTTGTGAGCTGACATAGGAGAGAATCTTGGGATATTTCTCAGTCAACTCATTCCTTTGACCCATAGAAGCTCAATTAGGTTGACTAATGCCCTTCCCGAGGTAACAAATAGAGTTACCCTAGGCACTAACACACCCTTAGCCTTGCTAGGAAGCTTTATAAAGCAAGTTGCTAGTTCCTAGATAACGTTAGCTTGGTAAATTGGCATGTGAAATTGGTCAGTACTTCAGTCATCCTACTCTTCTCCTCTGAGTTGATGAGGAGGTCATTTTCCTGTATAAAAACATCCTCATCCCCAGTAGCCACCTTCCCCTCAGGGCCAAGTGTATGCACAATAGAGTGCGACTAATCCCCAAAATTCGAAGAGAATAATAAGGGGAAGGGTAACTAGGGTAATCAACCTAATCAACCCAAGGGGAACCAACCTAACACCAATAACCAGCAACAGGGCAACCAACCCAAGTAGAAAAAGGCTAATCATATGAACAAGCCTTATGCATGTTGTGGTGTACATGTCCATTATACTCATGAGTGTCCCCTCTTACCCTAGATGCACCAAATGTGGGAAGCCCAATCAGCTTCAAGAGATCAAGTGCCCATGAAACAATCGCCTTAGAATAACACGTCATCTCAACCAACTGTGATTATGAATCCTTTCCCTTAGCAAGGATTTGTTTCTTCTCAACCTCAGCAAGGTCAGGCAGCCCATCCTCCCCAACCTTCTGGTCTTGTTCACTAGCAAATCCTCATGATGAATTTTGGCGAGGTCAATACCTTTGATGTCAACTTGAAAACTCGGTTGCATCAATACGATAAGCCATTGGCTTTGTCCACATTTAAGACCAAAACCAAAGAATCTATTGAGCCTCTTACAACACCAAATGGTCCCTTACAGATGCCTCAGCCCAAATTTGAGTCCATTCCCAAGATCCCAAAAGGGCCATTGCACCATAATGCGGCTTCCAACCGAGCTGCCCACACATACAATATAGTAGACAACAAGGCACAATCACTTGCTTCCATGTCGACGTTGGAGGTTCTCCATTCATTCCCATCTCAAAATAAATCTCTTCTAACTTCTTTGGGCTTAGTAGATCCTTCAGACGATTGTTTGATTGTCTTTCCTATTGATACATTAGAACATCCTCCATTAACACCATCTGTTGGTTTCTAGATACCAGTCCAAGTCTATAATGCCATCATCTCCCAATGCATTATTGACAAAGGTTCATCCACCTGTGTGATGTTCACTGCCGTTTGGAAGCAAGTCAAGTCACCTGAAAAGTTCCTGTCCACAATCACTTTGTGTGCTTGGGACGGTCACCCCTCCCAGCCTCTCGGCATGTATTGCATTTGTCCAGTCACTCTTGCAGGCAAGACTGTTTATGTAGACATTGAGGTTATCGATGCCATTCTAAATTATAGCATTTTATTGGGTCGTAGTTACACTTACACCATGTCATCCGTCGCGTCTTCAGTTTTCCTCAAGATGTGCTCCCCCTTGAAGGGAAGATCTTCACTATCGATCAATTGACATATTATAGGCTGTCATCCTTAACCTCCCTTGAGTCCATTATCTCATCGATGTCCGACAAGAAATCTGCCACCCTTCTCATGAGCATTTCACTTGGAGTCTACAAACATTCCACCCTGTTGGGTGCTTTCCCTGGTCCTCCCCCTCCCATTTCTAAGCCCAATGCTTCGCATGTTTGCATGTTTCAAGCATCACGAGCTACTCAAAAGGAGTTTGGTACCTCTGGTCAAAAGTCATCTCCTCAACACCCCACGGTTACCATCTCAACCGAGCCATCCGGATCCACCCCTCCATTGTTACAGGGAAAAGTGTCTATATAGAACTGCTCTACCCCACTAAGGTGTGATAGTTACCTTAGAAACAAACAGAGAAAAACTACTTTTGTTTTTCCTTTATGAATTATAGATAGAGAGGAACAGAAAGACCAACCTCTTTCTTGCGCTAATCCTTCGATTCGATCCCTCTCTTCTTTGATAGTCCTCAGCTACCTGCTCCTTTGCACGCCCAGCTTCACAAAGTACCTGTAAGATCACAGAAGCATAGCACTATACAAAGACATGGATCTATATTCATAAAAAATATAGGATCAGATGTAAATTGACCATACAAATGTAACAAGCATCAATGATACAAAAGCATGGAGGAAAACTCAAATAGTTTTTATTGATAAACAAGAAAAGATCCAGGAGGAGTTACAACCAGTTGTTCCGACCCAGCATCAACCTCCCAGCAAAGAAGCCCCTCTTCACCTCAAACAAAGCTTATATCACCCAACAATCTGATGTTTGTCTCTAGAAACCAATAGCAATTCCTTACAATATGCAAAATTCCAGCCTCTGGATCTCTGGGATGAGGGATCCATATATAGATATCTGTAAGGGGGATGAGTCAGCTTGTGATTTGATTAGTGTCTTCTCTCTGTCAGTTCTTGCTTCCACTTGGAGACTGAGGGCCTCTTACTCATCCTTGGTCAAATTCAGTGAGGCAAGTGTCACAGGGGAAGATTCTGGAAGCTTCCATTGCCTCTCCACCTCGCGGAATGACACTGCCATTTGTCATTTCTCGCCCATCGCACCCCACAGAAGGGACTTTTGAAATGCAACGCACCCTGACAGTGTATTTAGGTGAGATGCAACGCACTTAGCCAATGGAGCAGCTGCAATGATCCTGTTTTGACCAATTCTGAGCAGTTTCTAGTGGAGAACTTCTGGGAGAAGCTGTAATATGTTGACCTTGTTCCTTTAGGGGTTAGAACAACACTTTTAGGGACTTAGGAGCCTTTGGTTTATGGACATTTCATGCTTGCGGTTGCAGGGCACAAAAATGTCTATAACAGTTGCCCCCTAAAGTGTGAGGCCGTTAACCTTTTGGTGTCGGGTGAAATGCTTTATTATGAGGATCCGAAGTTCTTTCAATGCTGGGAGGAGACCTGTAATAAGATACAATACAATACATTATCTTCATACTATTTTCATGATCTAGCTGAGGCGGGCATTCCCATGCTCAGCTTTATAAATTCATTTTCATGTACATAGGACAGACAATCGTCTGAGTGTAGACTGATGATTCTGATAGAGCCATCATCCTTTGGAGTGGATGATTATTTGTCACACCTTAGTGGGATAGAGCAGTTCTATATAGACACTTTTCCCTGTAACAAAATGGCAACTCCGCTGGGGACTTAGGAGCCTTTGGTTTATGGACATTTCATGCTTGCGGTTGCAGGGCACAAAAATGTCTATAACATCCATGACCTCCTCATTTTGTGGGTGCCTCTCCTTTGTTCCCACCAGGAACTATTCCTCTAGGTCTCAACCATTCAAGAGCTGTTCCACTGGGACATTACCCTGTAGGATAGATACCTTTCTTATTTCCTCCTCCTGGATTCTATTATGTCCCTATCATGGCTTTGTTAAGTCTCCCCAATATGACTTTGGGGATTTTAGTCTAGTACATTGATCCCCCAACAAGCACTCTGCCTAGTCAGCTCATACCATATCATGCTTTGACCCCAGTTCAACCGGTACCTATGACCCCTGTCACTACTCCATTTCTACCACAACCTCAACAAGAACACACTCCTGTTGTGAAAGCATCCGAACAGGGGGGCAAAGCCAGGTGCAAGGAACCTAAGGATAAGGCTTCCTGAGCACCTCCATCCCCAAGCTTCCAAATTCAACACCTCCATGTGCTTTGTGTGAGGTTGTTGGGAATTCCATGAATAACTATCCTGAAATTCCTCATCCCAAACCTTTGGTTCATGAAACGTTTCCTACATCTAATATCCCAGAGGTCCAAGTTACCTTACCAAATTCATCCAAAAGACTTAAAACATTGTGCACAAATCACCCTTGTGCCTTGTGCGATCATTATGGTCATTATTTCCATTGTTTCCCTCATCTCAAATAATTTCGTGATTGCCTCCAAGTGTTTCCCGACTTCAAGGCCACTTGTAGTGGATAATCTACTCCTCTAGCTGTGGATTCTAGTACCACTAGTACACCAGAACAGGGGGACTCTAGTCCCACCATCGTGATCCCTCCCCCTAATGTTGAGATAATGGAATCCACGGTCCATATCATTTACCTGTTGTCATCCTTCGGTTCTTTGTAGGGAAACCTTTCTGAGGTTTCTATGCATGCTTCTACCAAACCTTATTCGTTGAAAATCCAGGTCTCAACGTCAGTAGATTTGCCATCTACTAGCTCGTCGTCTACCAATTCATATGATGTGTATGTGAAACATATTTCTCAGGATGATGCACCAGGTACCGTCGCTGCATCACATAGTCAATCTTCCTACCATCCGCCCATCTTCCATTCTGATGAGGACATCATGGAAGCTATGTCTACCCCTAATTACCCTTGGGATGATATGCACCATCATGTGTACCTCCTTCCACAATAGTCTCATGACCGATATGTTGTGGAATCAAAAGACTGCATCCATGGTTAAGTCGATTAGTTTAGACATCCCATCCTTGCCCCATATGCTTTTGAAGAAGGAAATATGGCCAACATCTCTCCTATTATCACAATCAACATTTCCAATAAACCATGGATTGAAGAAAACATTGCCTTGTGGGCACAGTGCACCCCAGAAGAAATTGAGGCTTACACCAAGCTCTTCAAAGAAATCCATGATGTTTTCTCCTGGTCTTACTCAGAGATGCCCGGACTTGATCCCACCATTGTTGAACACCATATCGACACAGGCTCGATGCCACTCCTATCCATGAAACGTTGAGACCCATTCACCCATAGCATATCCCATTCATTTGAGTATTTATTTCTATCATGCATTTAGGTAGGTCGCATCATCTCATTTGTTGTCTTTGGCACCTTTCAAATGGATCCATCATCCACACTGTATATCGATTATGCTGATGGTATGAGTCACTTCTCCAGCAATCTAGCCTCAGTAGCATGGGCCATTTTTACCCCCTTGCATACGTTAGTCCATTCTAACACCATGTGCATTGGATCTTCCACCAATAACCAGGCCTAATATGATGTAGTGATAGGTTTTTTAGTTGATTCCCTTTCTCATCGCATCCTTCATCTTCATGTTTGTTTAAATTCCTTGCTGCTTGTCGTGCAATTGAATGGTGTGTATCATGTGCATAACCAAGTCCTATTTAGAAAATATCCACGAGTTAAGCTGTTGGTATGTGAATTTAAAACCATTAATTTCAATCATGTTCCTAGAGGCCAAAATAACTTTGTAGATACCATTGCAAATAACATTCTAGATTGGAATTTATCACATGAATACCACAGAAGACAACCATAAACACAACACATGGCGAACCATCATCGTCATATAAAAGATTCATAATCACATTGTGAATCACATAAAACATATATATATATATATATATATATATATATATATATATATATATATAGATATATATATATATATATACATACATACATACATACATACATACATATATACATACATACATATATATATATATATATATATATATATATGTGTGTGTGTGTGTGTGTGTGTGTGTGTGTGTGTGTGTGTGTGTTTAGAGCCCATAGCTTTAAATACATCTGACATGCCCATAGAATGTCACCAAAAATCAAAACAAAGGGGACCCACATGTCCCCGTCCCTAGACATTGTTTGAAGGATCCCGCGCAAAAGTTCTGCTCCAACTGCTCGTAGATCACGTACTGCTTGACCAACCATTTCCATGTGCCACATGATCCCTCGACACTCTGAGGGAAGGCCAGTACACTCATATGTGTACTGATCGTCTAATTCATGCCACCTGCACTCAAAAAATCTGGTCAAGGAAACATCACATCTACAGTGTATGTCAGTGAGTAGAGCACTATCGTTTGGACCCTAGCATGACGATGATGTTCCCTGATCTGCAACCTCGGGTGTTGTGACTCGGCCTGCATATCCTATTGTTTTTATGGTGCTATATCTACATACCACATATTTTACACTCAATATCATATACATGTGATAAAAATATGAAATACTCCATAAAACTAGCAACTTAACACTTACCTTCTGGTCCCCATGCTCGTCTAGGTGGAAGTGATAAGTTAGGATCACCCTGGTAGTTCATCTCGCTATAAGGATAATAATCTATGTAAAGGGGCATCTGATCCCAGTGTGCGAAAAATTCAGGTCGGAACATGCCAAATCCCCCTTCCCCCCCCTCTTTGTAGTAGTTTCCCCCATCAACGCATCCTGGGCTCCTATGGACCCCCATTCCATATCTATACATGAGGGTGGATGGTAAGTATATTCTCAAAGAAGAAAGAACATAGCACTGTACCAAATTCACAGTCAAAGTTCACTTGTCTTTTGCATAGATTCAGTTGTCATTTCACCAATGACAGCATCATTTGGTCCCACCCATAGTAGGTCCCTGCCAATACACTCTCAACAAGCATCATCTTCCCACAAGTGATGTGTTGGAACACCTGGCTACCCAGAATCCGTAGCACTATTGGGAAGACAACCCGTGTCTCTAGCTTATCTAGATCACCGATCGAGATGGTCGTGCACTTCACACAAACACCCTATGGAAAATGGTGATCCAAAAACTCTGCAATGTTCCTCCCACGAGGCAATACTGGATGTATATCCCCCATCACCCCTAAGGGGGGGAATCCGGTCAAAAATAAATATCCGGTAACATGAACTCGATCTTGTGCCATGCACCATAAAGACATCTTGGTCAGAATCCCAATAGCTCACGATCCTTGATAACAAGGGTTCCTTTGCACTCATCAATGGGTTCACTGACAACTTGAGAACCTCACAATGAGCTAGCACCCCTCAAACCCCCTAATCCCTGTAAATCTAAGATTGAAGGGTGTCCAAATGTCACTCGCGCCAGTTGATTTTCAACTCTACCATACCTACAAAACACCACATGTCTTGTTAGTTCATAGAAGAAAACACCGACCTTGATTGTTCAGCCTACAAACCCCACCAAGCCAATAGACCACTCTCCTTCTTAGCTCCAAATTGGAATTTTCTGCTAAGAAACTGTGAGCTCTCAAGATTTCCTTTCTTTCCTTTGAGCCAGAGTATAGTTCTGGGCTCAAAAAGTGTGATCCGACCATGAAGATGAGAAGGGGTCTCCCAAGTAGCTATGAGGCACTAAAATCAGAAAAGAAACCACTAAAACTGAAGAGATGAGTAAGGCCACCTACCTAAATGTCGCAGATCCTAATTCGTATGGTAGGTTTGTTTTCTACGATCTCCATGAGATTTAGGGCCTTTTCCTCCTCTCCAAATTCACCACAACACACTTAGTCAATCAATTCAAATTGGAGGGAAAACGTCCTTTTAGGGAAAAACCCACATTTTTTCTGTTTCCCATTGTGACCAAACCATAGCTCAGTTTGACAAACCCTTAGCACCATTGGAAAGCTCTCATCGAGTACTATAATGTGTCTTTATTAGTTTTTGATAATTTGACACTTCACCTGGAAGCCATTTGTCCAAGAACAGTCGCTTCACTGCTTCTTAAAATCAAATTTCTTCATATGTGATGCTTGTACTTTGGGAACCACCTTGCCTTGGCACTTTTCATCTCACGTGACATTTTTCATCATGGGAAACCATTATTTTCTCATGTTTTCATGGTCCCCACCAAGCCTATTCTGTGTGGCAGCATCATAGAGTCACCCTTGTCCAAAGCATCTGCGATGAGTCACCTTTGCATCCATGGAGTTTGTTTCGCAGTATTCCATCCATCTTTGCATACCATTCATCCTGTGTTGCCCATTTTTTCCTTCAATCATATTGTCCACCATCCCCTCCAGAATTGAGTTAGTCGCTTCTAGGTCAACCATGCACTTTATTCTCTAACAAGGGAAGTCTTTTGTTTGTCCCTCAGTCACATTACTATTTTCCCTCATGCCTTAGTTGAGGATCCTCATTGCCTCACCTGGTGGTCTCTAGTATTGTAGCAATGGTGATGTAACTCCTGGGACTCCCTTCTTTACTCTTATCAACCTGGTAGTTCGTAACAAACTTGGAAGTGATGGTGATGTATGCACAAGTACTAGCTCTTGCTGCAGTTGTCACTTGGTCAGCTGGCACAAGTCCGCTAGGAGCTTAAGCCAACTTCTATGAGCTCTGAGAAGAAGCTTTCGAACTGATGGATGGAAGCTAACTCAAAGGAGGCTAATCTACTTGCAGAAGGAAACTGAAAAGTGGAAAGGAAACGCAAACCCTAGCAAACCCTAATTTTACCAACTAATCCTATTGATGCGGGAAAGACGATGAAAGCTACTGAAAGAGATGCCATTGACTTCTAAGAAGGTGAAATTCATGTGTCTAAGCTACTTCTACAATAAAATCTGAAAAAAAAAAAAAAAAAAAAAAAAAAAAAAAAAAAAAAAAAAAAAAAAAAAAAACTTTTTTTGCATTTTTGAGTAAAGTGTCAGAATTGTCATGCATGTGCTTTTAACTAGTTTTTTTTTACTGTGAAGAGGTGGATTGGCAAGAGGAAATTCTTGCAGGAGGTTGGGAAGGTTAGAAGAGGGCCTAAGGGGTCCCTAACACCCTTCCAGAGAGTTTCACAGAGTTTGGCTTTCAAGAAATCGCTTTCGTGAGCTTCTACAGGAAGTCTGCAGGGGTTCTACAGGATGTTCTGTATTTTCTACAGGATGTTCAGAAATGGGATTTTGGAGGGTGGATGGAGAGAGAAAGGTGGAGAAGTGAGTATGCGGGTAGGATAAGGGTGTGACGAGGTCCAAGACTTGGTGGATGGAGCTGAGGAGAGATGAGGATGGCTGGATTTGTTCAAGGAGGAGTGGAGCAATGTTGCACAAAAATATGGAAACTAGGTCAAAGTGAGGGAACATAGTAAATGTGAGGCAAGAATTAGAGTTAGGGGATGGAGCAGATGGGATTGATGGAGTGCAGGTAGATGGAGAGGTATTGCAGGTGCTCTGCAAGTTACTTCTCAAACTGAACAAACAATGACTTGGAAAACCAATGACCTAGCTACTTTATTCTAATCTGGCCTAGGTAACAACAAAGGAAACAAACAAAAGTTTATTTGCAATAAAATCACGTGAAATATCTATGCAAACTAAGAAATCATGAATCTGAATACTTAACCACAACTGGTATCAACTTCTACAAATTAGAATCTAACACTAATGATTGCATGGTGAGGCAAAGACAGTGTTTTTGTTGGCAGCAAGGTCACCTTTGTCCCAGCTCACGATTCCACTAAGGGAGAGGTGAGATCAGAGGTGCTTGATGGCCTTTTTCTAAAGATCTTCTCTGTTATTAACCTATCAACTCAATCTGAACATAAAAAAAACCTTTCTAATCATCAACAATGACCTAAGTAACCAGCAAGACTTTAATCTACTTAACAGAAATTATTTTGCAAAGACATAAAAAGCAAATAACAGTACATAAAGGAAACCTTGGCACTTGGGTTGGGCCCAACCCCAAGAGCTATAGGCTCCTAAGAAAATCTTAGAACTGATGCCAAATAGAGCTGCTTCCCATTATATAAAATGATCATGTCACAAGAAAGTTATACAGCAGTAGCTACAAAAATGAGCTGAGACAATGACAACACTATAGTGCAAAACGCAACAGTTCCAAAAGTAAAATACGAAGGTTGAAGCGTTCCTATTTATGCACTATGAGGGTCTTAGTAGCCCTCCTTAACTCAAGGGGCTCGACTGTTCAAATTGCCAGTAAATAGCCACTCTTCACAAAGCTACTCGGCTGCCTTTAGGATTCATTTTGGTGGCCTGCTGAGCTCTGAGTTGAGGGTGGAGACTTCAAGGAAGGGCCATTTAACATAAGAGACACCCTTCCTACGAATCCTCACCCTTGTTCCTTCATGCTTGGCTGTCACCTGGCTCATAATTGCTTGGCCTTGTTCCAAAATTTGTCAAAAAAACCTGAAATAACCACATATTAACCTCCTTGGTAAAGTGACCACCCTAATTCATTCAAATAACATAAAAATACTCAAAAAACATGCATAATATATGAAAAATGGTGGATTGATGAAGAACAGTAGGCAAAATGAGCCCAATAAGTTACCCATTTTTGGGGCTCATCATCACCCCCCTGCTAAATGGGTTGCTCATCCTCTGAGCAACTAATCTAGCTCATCATCCTTTATAGCTTTGACTGCCTCCCTCACGTCCTAGGCCTTCGCAGTGATATCTTCTTCCTGGTCATGATTTCCTTTCCACTTCCTCCCACTGTCTGTTTTCCTCCTCTTCCTTAACTCCTTCTAGCAATCCCAAAAGCAAGGGAGGACTGAATGTCAGGCCAATCCAATTGGCCTGCAGATTTTGCATTGACTGTTTGTAGAGAGGTACCCTTGCCAAGGCCTCCCTCATCCTGGTGGGAGAGTGGTATTCTCTTATCTTCAAGCTGTGAGGCAGTGTGTTCCACTGCCTTGTGAAGGCATGAAGGCAATTATCCCCGAACAGTCTCTCCATGTCCTCAAAGTGGGCAATAGCTTGAGCCTGTTGCTCAATGTACTCTGGTAAATCCTGAGGGCTGTTGGCCAAGTGTTGGTGGGCGCTTATCACTGCTGAGGGGTCCTCCGTCTCTGCTCTGATCGTTAGTGGCTCACTGAGTTCCCTGCTCATAATATTGCGGACCTCTGCTGCTCTTTTTCCTCATGATTCATCCAAGATGCCATGGCCATAAGTTGGACATCTCCTACCACAGTGTTGGGATCCCATGAATTCATATTTGGAAGGGCTAAGTTGTGCAAATAAAACTTTGATAATTTAGCCTTGTCCTCTGATGAGCTACTGTCACATAAAGCCACAAATTGATGATAATTTTGAAATGGAGTGATGCCCCTTTGGGCCAAGGTGTTAATCTGAAACTGCAACCACGGATCCTTAAGGTATAGGGCATATGATTTGGCAGGCTGCCTACACTGCAGAGCTTCCATCGCCCAACTGACCATGCAGGCCAGTTGGGCCTCCTTTTCTTGCACTTGTTGTTTCAGAGACTGTATCTCCTGGCTTGCTTGCAAGTTCTTCTCCTATAGCTGTCTATTTAGTGTCTCAATTTCAGCCTGTAACCCATCTCTTCTCTGCTGTTCATCAGGGGTTTCTTTGTCTGTTGTGGGCTCCTCCTGTTGCTGTTGTTCTCCCAAGATGTGAGGCCTGTCTTCCTTATGTTGTACCTGTAGTTGTAGCTATTGTTTAAGCAGCTCATTTTCGTCTTGTAGCTTGGCCCACTAGCTTCTTTCCACATGCCGTACCATAGCCAATTCCTTTCTCACCTCTTTGAGTTGTTCCTCTAGGGGACCTATATCTGCCACACCCTTGGACTTGGAGATCTTCATCCAAGTGTGGGTCCTCACTTTCTCTTCTTCTAGAGCAAGGAAAAGTGGCACTGCGAATTTTTAGGGAATGATCTTTCCGACCTCTAACAAGTTATAGTAGGAGCCCAAGCTAGGCTGGGGGCTAGGTTCCACAATGTTCTCCACCTTTTCTTCCTCCTATGGTGATTTAGCTCCCTCTCCTTCCATTTCATCTGTCTCCTTTAGCCTAGCCAGCGTTTCCTGTAGAAAAGTCTCAGCGTCCTGTAGAGGGGTCTTTGTGTCCAACATTTTCATCCTTTCTCTCCAGGTGGATGTTTTTGGGCTTCCCTGTTCATAGGTGATGGTTGCCTTTGAGGGTGACCTTTCCTTTTGTTTATATGGGGTGTCCACAATTGTAATCGGTTCCTTTGACTGTGGCTGGGGTCTGCCAGTCTTTATCCGCATGCTCCTTCTTGCCTTAAAATACATGGAAGGCTCCCTTTTTCACTTCCCTTTTTTCTTTGGAGATGTGCTTAGGGTAGCCAACACTTCTGCCGCCTCCCTGGCTAAAATCTCAGGCGATTTCTCCTTTTGCTGCTCCATTTCCATGCTTCCTGTAGAAAGTCCTGTGTCAACTGTTTTCATGCTTCCTGTAGAAACAATTTTCATGCTTCCTGTAGAAACTGTTTCAACTATTTCAGTCTTCTTGGATGGATGTGTCTTTCCTTTTAATTTTTGTGTGGTTGCCTTGGTTGTGCCCTCCTTTGTTTGGAATTTTTCAGTCCTCTCTGCTCTACTCTGCAATCATTTCTCCCTTGGTGTTTGTGCCTTTATTCCTCCCACAGTTTTGGGCTCAGCAACTTGGCCTTTCCCTCGTTTCTCTTCTTGTTCTTTCTGTGGTGGTCTATCCTATGTTTCTTTACCACTGGCTTTCTCTTCTACCTCAATGTGTTCCCTTTCTTCACTACTGGATGAAGTGATTTCCTCGGCCAGAATTCGAATATCATCATCTCTGGACATGTTGGGGAAAATCTCCCAGGAGAGAGGGACAGCGTAGGTGTGGAGGGCATCTTCCACTAGAAGCTTGATGAGCCCATGATGGGCTAGCTGATCCGGTGTCCCTTTATTCAATTTTGTGCCACACTCAATTAATGATTACTGGAGAAAATAGGGGATGCTTAACTTCTGTTCTGGAGGTAAATTCATCCCCTGTATGAGTTCACTCAGCAACTGGAAGTGATAGCCGTAGACAATACTGAACCGCCCCTCACAGGTAATGTATTTCATGATCTGGAAGCTGACTTCGCTCCAAAAAGGATGTAGGCTGGCTCTCTGGACCTTGTTCTTGTCTTCTGCAAACTGTTCCTCTAGTAGGAAGAATTCTTTCTTGGCTTTTTGGCCCAATGCCCTCTCCTCTTTGCTCCAGGGTATCCCCAATGGCAGATCAGTAACTCGACTAATGAGTTGTGGGGTAAGCTTTAGGGTCAACCCTTTGAAATTCACAGTGGCCAGTGTCTTTGATTTAGGCTATAGGGACATTAACAACTCCTCCGTTATCTCATCGTCATGACCCTAAATTCTGTCACAAAAGGTCATCCAATTGGCACGGGTGAAGAGGTTCACCACCTTGAAATGTTCACGCAATTTTTTGGAATCCGAGGGTTCCTTCCTGATAAACCCCCTGGCATGGTGAGGGTGCTCTGTTCTATGCTCTGAGCAGAGAGGGACTTCTATTTTATGGTTTCCTCCTTTGAACTTCAAGACAGTATCTCTCAGGTGTTTATATTTTACTTTGCACCAATTCCCTGGTTCTAATGCTTTTGCTACCCAAGACTCGACTGTCCGTGTTTAACAGGAGAAATTAGGTTCCCACAGACATAGTGCAGAGCTCAATTTTCAACCCCAGCATACAAACAACCATGTAAAATTCACATTTTTCCTACACAGGTTAGCACTGACAGTGCTTTATCTTTTCTACAGTAGGAATTTTATTAACAGGAAATGTGGAGGAGAATTTGGATGCAGAACCAACGAAGAAATTCTAAGCAACACACAAGTAAACTACTATTTTCGACTCACAGGTAGACGTGTCTCTAACCCTCCAATTCAAGACAGCTTAATTCACCATTTTTCAAAATATACCATGCATGGAAGGGTGTTTTTGAGCCTACCTCTCTCGGAACTCCAAATTTGACGAAGAAAAGTCCAAGCTTCTCTGCTTCGGAAGGCTATGTTGTATTTCTTGTAGAGCTTCTTCCTATAGAATGCTTTGTTGGCTTCTATAGGATGTCACAGCGCTTCTGAACTAGCCTGGGACGCTGGAGAATTTTGAAACAGGCCGAAAAGCTCGGGTTAACAGACTGTGGAGGCAGAGGACGCGTACTTCACTGAGAACGGTTGCAAGTGCAAATGAACAACGGTTAACGCGAGTCTTTGGCCAAGCATTTTTGAATTACGGTGCAATTCGTGGCGAGGGGGTGAGGTGGCCGGGCTGATCCATTAGCCAACGTCACGGCCATCATTCCTCTGCGTGTGCTTGACCACCATTACCTCTCCTCTGCCATTAACCGCTGCCACCATTGCCAGTCCCGCTGATTTTCCCCGACTGTACACTCCACAAGTGTCGACTACACGTCTCATTGGCGAATTCAAATGTAACTGAGCTTGTTCGAATCCCACAAAGCTATGCGACTGATTGTGGGTGGCCATTTGACTGGCCACCGAATTCGTTCAATCCGAACCATTTTCACAAACATGTAGTTTTCGAAATATAGCTTATGCAATTTGACGAATAAGGTTAGACACTTACCTGCGTGGCCATGGACGTGTTCTGCAGACTTTGGGACTTGGAACGACTGCTTCGCTCGCTGTTGCCTCGTGCATAGGTGCTAGAACCCATTCTTTCATTGGTTGATGTTGTATGCACGGCTTTGGAACCCGATCCTTTGGTTGGCAACGCTGCATTCACAGGTTTTGTTTTGTTTCAGCTATCGAGGATGTCTTCACGTCCAGGAGGAGCCTTTTTACATGTTTCCTTTTGTTGGTTTCGACTACCCCTGCCTCTAGAGTATGTCTTCCAGAGGGATCAGCCACTACAGGATTCCTGTAGGATGTCCTATAGCTACTTCTCCTCCTAGGATGCAGGCTAAATGAGCAGGGCTATATTTGCTGATGAAGAGTCTAAATGGAGCTTGAACAGGTAGAGTGTGTGGGCCCTGGCTGCTCGATTTGTCACTGCAAATTTTTCCTGTCCATCTGAAAAAAACATGGTTTCTTGTATGACTGTGCAGGAACACATAACTAGGTGGGTGCAACAGGGGTGACATACAGTGATGGATGGAATAGAGGGTGGCTGCAGGCCTAACCAACAAACTCTAAGCTTCAAATCCCCTTCCAAAATTGAATTTGGCCCGCCCGAAGGCTCTACAGGATGTTTCCTGTAGAAATACAGAGCTTCCTGTAGAAAGCCCAAAACTTCCTGTAGAAAGCCCAGAACTTCCTATAGGAGGTGGAATCTGAACCCGAATGTGATCAAATCCTGGGAAAAGTGAGTGGCCATGGAGGGAGTGTCTGTAAGGATGTCATGTAGCCTGGTATGGGCCCCCGTCCTTGTTTTGCACGACCTCCTTTACCTACAATGTATCCCCTGCAACCTACAATTATTTTACAGAGATCAGGCATGTTCCTTTTTCTTTTTTCTCTTTTCTCTTTTTTCCTTTTTTTCTTTATTTTTTATTTTTATTTTTATTTTGAGAGACAGTTGGGGCGCCTCCATGAGGTTTTCACCCCCACTATCTGCCCTGGGTGCCTCGAAGAGATTTTCACCCAAGGATATTTTTCAGTCCATTTCTTTATTTTTTAGAGACAGCTGGGGCGCCTCCATGAGGTTTTCACCCTCACTATCTGCCCTGGGTGCCTTAGAGAGGTTTTCACCCAAGGATCTTTTTATTCCTGTTTTTTTTTTTTTTGATGATCAAGGTGTGGGTGGAATAGAGGTAGAGCCCTGCTCTACTACCAGCACTGATTTTTCCAAAGTTTCAATGAACTCCTACCTCGAAAGGGGTTTCTTGTAGATTTTTAATCGATGCCCATTGACAAGCATGGGGATGGCTTCTTCATCAATGGTCCTGATAAGGACTGAACCATTGTCATTGCATTGTTCCATTGTATATGGTCCTAACCATCTTGTCCTCGGCTTCCCTTTGAGATCCTTGTATCTTGAGTCATTAAGCAGCGCTCAATCTCCCTGTTGTAATTTCTTTTCATTAAGGTGTCGGTCATGCCAAATCTTCCTCTAGAGTTGAACTACTTCTGAGTAGAGGAGGGTCTGCATTCTGTGTTCATCTAATCCATTCAACTGCAATAATCTTTCATGTTGAGCATGGCTAAGATCTAAGTCCAGTTAAGCTGCCACCCTCAACGTGTTGTACTCGAACTCTATGGACAGCAAAGCTTTCTTCCCGTAGACCAGCTCATAAGGTGTGAAACCTGTTGTAGTCTTCCAAGTGGTGTTGTAGGCCCAGGTGGCCTCAGCCAGGCGATCTGCCCAATCCTTTCTGCTGCTGCTCACCACCTTAGTCAAAATCCCTTCCAATGCTCTATTAGTGACTTCCACCTACCCATTTGCTTGTGGATGATATGGGGTGGAAGTCTTGTGCTTGATCTTGTGATGAGCGAGCAAGTCTTCAATCAGGTTAGAGGTGAATTGGCTTCCTTGATCGGTGACTAACTCTCTTGGGTAGCCAAACTTGTAGAAGATATTTTCCCTTAAAAACTCAGCCACCTTTTCTTCTATCACTGCTTTGATTTCCTTTGTTTCTGCCCACTTTGTCAGGTAGTCGGTGCACACAATGATGTAAGACCTTTGCCTTGAAGGAAGGTTGATAGGACCCACAAAATCCATGCCCCACTTCTCAAATGGCTTGAAGGTCACTTGAGGTTGGAGAGGCATTTCGTCCCTTGGAGTCGGTTTCCCCATCATCTGACATTGGTCACACTGGCTGATGTATCTTCTGACATACTGGTGAAGAGTAGGCCAATAGTAGCCTGCCTATAGAATTTTGAAGGCAGTCCTTTTTGCTGCAAAGTGGCCTCCACAGGGCCCGTCATGACAGGTTAGGAGGATGTCAAAGACTTCCTCCTCCCTAACACAACGCCTCAAGATCTGATCTGGGACAAGTTTGAATAGGTTGCCCCTGATCCAAGTGAATGGGGCACTCTTCCTCACAATTCTGCTCTTCTCCTTTGAGGATAGATGCGGAGGGAACTGTGCGGAGACCAAGTAATTTGCTATATCATCAAAACATGGAGAGAGTACTGAGATAGCAAATAGGTGTTCATCTGGCATCTGGTCATCCACTGTCCCTTATTCACCTACAAACAAATCCAATCTAGACAAGAAGTCAGCAACAACATTTTCCTTACCTGGTTTGTCGACAATAGTCAAATCAAATTGCTGCAACAAAAGTAACCATCTAATGATATGAGCATTTACATCAGGCTTATTCATTAAATATCTAATCGCAGCATGATCAGTGTGTACGAATTTTTGATAACCAGTGATGTAGTGTCTGAACTTGTTTGGGGAATGGACTATGGCTAGGAACTCTTTCTCGGTTACAGTATAGTTCATTTTTGCCTTGGACAGGTTTTTGCTGACGAAGTATATGGCCTATGGTGGTTATTCCTCAACTTGTCCTAAGGCTACCCCTATGGCTTTGTTTGAGGAATCAGTGTGGATGTGGAAAGGTAGGGCCCAGTTTGGACCTCTCAAGATCGGGGCGGACACCAGCTTATCTTTCAACTCATCCAGAGCCCCTTGACAGTCATCAGTCCATTTGAACTCAACATATTTCCCTAAGAGGCCAAACAATGGCGAGGCTAGCTTACTAAAATCTTTAATGAATCTTCTATAATATCCTGCTAAGCCTAGAAAACTCCAAACATCTCTCACCTTTTGAGGAGGTGGGACCTTTTGGATGATAGCAATCTTGTTAGGATCCACCTGTAATCCTTTCTGAGAAATTGTATGACCTAGCACAGTCCCTTCGGTCATCAGGAATTTAGATTTTTCGGGACTGAGGGACAGGTTCATCTCAATACACTTGGTTAAAACTTTTCCCAGGTTAGTCAATGCTTCTTGGAAGTTGGATCCATAAGGAGTAAAGTCATCCATATAGATTTCTACCGAATCGTGGACCAACTCAGAAAATATGCTAAATACTGCTATCTGGAAAGTAGTAGGAACGTTGCATATCCCAAAGGGAAGGACTCAGTAAGCAAAGGTACCCTATGGACAAGTGAAGGTGGTTTTATCTTGGTCCTCCGGGCTGATTTGGATCTGATTATTCCTGTTTAACCCATCTAGGAAAGAGAAGAACTTCTTCCCTGCCAGTCCATCCAACACTTGATCTATGAAAGGCAAAGGGAAATGTTCCTTCTTGGTGGCTTTGTTAATTTCTCAGTAATCTACACAGATTCTCCACTTCCCGTTTTTCTTGGGCACAAGCACTAGAGGTGAGACCCACTCACTGTTGGAGATGGGGTAGATGAATCCTGCATCGAACAATTTTTGCAATTCTTCTTTGACAATGTCTTTAAGGGCTGGATTCATTCTCCTCTAAGGCTGCCTAACTAGTTTACAATCTACTTTAATGTAAATGTGATGGGTACAGACTGAAGGGTGGACTCCTTTCATCTCCTTATAGCTCCAAGCAAAAGAATCTAGATGATTGTTCAGTAAGCTACACAACTCCTTCTCCTGGGAGGGAGATAGGGAGGAGTTGATCTTTAAGGTTATTTCGGGGCCAAATTCCACATTCTTAACTCTGGGAGAGGTCATATTAGTCACATAGAGGTCCACTAAAGTGCTGGCTTGGGTACCTTCCACCAACTCCTTTAAGGACAGTGCACTGAGAGGTGGATTTTGAATCAAATTCTCAATCAAGTCATCCTCAGCTTGAGGGCCTCCCTTGGTGGTTTCTACTGTGCACAATGGTGCAGAGTAGACCTTATCCTCATCTCCCTCTTCCAACCGGAGTGGTAGGTCATGTTCTATCAGAGGTTGGGCAGGAGGGTATAGGACTAGCTGTTTGGACATAGGCCCATTCTTGATGGTCATGCTTCTAGCTCGACAACTGATGTAAGCATCAACGGTAGCTAACCAAGGCCTTCCCAAAATGAGGGGGTATCCAGTGAAATTTGCCTTTGGCTAAAGGACCAAGAAGTTCACAGGGTACTCCCAAGAGTCAACAGAGACCAGGACATCTTCCACAATCCCTTCGAGAGTCACGGTGGAGCGGTCTGCTAACTGCAGTACTGTCGAGGTCTTCCTTAAGGAACTCTAAAGGTTGAGTTTAAGCATAGTGTCCCTGGTCATCACATTAATGGCAACCCCTAGATCAATCAAGGTATGGGGGATTATGGTGCCATTGATGTGGACATCAACTAAAGGACTCCCAGTGTCCAAATGCTTTGGACAGATTACTTGTCCCAACATTAGATCGGACAGTTGTCCTATGACATTGATAGTCGACGCATCTCTCTTTCGCTTTCCTAGGTGCCCGAAATACTTCTCCTTGATCAATTTGTTGTATATTGGTACATATTTTATGGCCTGGAGAAGTGGTATTTTCACACACAACTGTTTAAGTTCTCCCAGAAGTTCAGTCTCCTCTAGGTTTGGTTGCATGGTTATTGTTAGTCTTTCAAGAAAGGGTGGAATGGCTTTGGGTTCACTTTCCTATTTCTCTTCCTCGTCCTCCGGGGGAGGAGGTTGGCAATCTGGAAGGAACTTCCCAGATCGCAGGTTGATCTCCTGGATCTCCACAGCATAGGTAGGGCATGTTGTCTCCCCAGTGTATACCTGCTGGGCTTGTCTGTTGTTGGGGTTCGGGTTCGGTTGAGCAGGCATCTGGGGTTGTCTTAGAGGAGTAGGAGGTAATTGTTGTGGTTGAGCCAGTGGTGGAGGCAGAATGGTGGGAGGAGAGTTATATTGGTGCCTCCACCACGGTTGAGGTGCATTCCACTGAGGTTGTGGTTGGACATGTGAGTGAAATGAATGAGCAGTGGGTTGAGCATGGTATTGAGATGGGTAAGACCGTGGAGGAGGTGCAGACCAGGAAGGATGAGCAAGGCGGCCCCACGAAGGTATGTGATCAGATTGGTTGGGGCTATAATAAGCTTGGGATGTCCTTTGCATCCCCTGATGGTAAGGTCTGGGCCCATGTGGCCTCCTTTGGTTGAGGAAGTAGAGGGGTTCAGTGGTTGCCTCAGTCCCTTGGTACATGGCTTTAAATCCAGGTAAGGTTGGGCATTGGTTTGTGGGGTGGTCTTCCTCACAAACGAAACTTACCTCTACTGAGTGCAATGGATACTCGTTCTTAGGGTGCTTCCTCGTACATCTGGGACAGAAAATGACCAAAGCCCTCTCAGCTTCCTCTTTCTTTTGTTGCATTCGGAAAGTATCAAGTTGCATGGCAATGGTCTGTCTCACCTCACTTTTGAGGTCTTCCATCTGATTAGCAAACTCATGCTTGGAGAAGGTGGCACTAACTGAAAGTGGATTCCCCCTACCTCTTTTCCGGGCTGCCCTAGAATGGTTTCTAAACATAGTCTTTATGTCCTCATAAGGTAGTTGGTAGATGTCCCCTCCAGCTAGAAAATGGAGGGTATCTAGAAGGTCTTCAGGGACTCCTCGGAGCAGAACCAGCTTCAGAGATTCAGGGTCAAGTGTGCACCTAGCCCGTTTATAGCTAAGTTGGAACCTTTCTTCATAGTCTTCTAAAGACTCATCATTTCCCATGGTCATCTGAAAGATTTCTCCCTTTGTTTCCTTTGACCTACAGTAATCCCGGTATTTGTTGTTAAAGTCTTGCTGCATCTAAGCCCAAGTTGTGATACTGTTTCCGGGTAACCCCATGAACCAGCGTAATGCTGCATCCTTGAGGGTAGAGGGAAATATTTTCAACTTTTTCTCGTCTTCTGCATAGTCATAAGTTCGACAAAGGACAACAAACTCAAACAGGAAGGTATCAGGGTCTTCAGTGGTCAATCCATGGAAATGAGGTAAGGCTAAGGGAGTTATGCTTTTCATCTTCATGTCCCCGTTGGTCTCTCGGATGGGGAAGGTACCTTCTATTCTCTCATCATCTTCTCTATTGTTTCTGTTTTCAGCCATGGTCTCAAAAGGAATGTTTTCTTGCTCTTCTTCTGTTATAGGATCTTCGTATATCTCAGGAGGTTCACCTATAGGTTCTTCTAGATCACTGCCACCTAAGAAGAGAGAAGGGTGACTCAGTGATGTGGTGGGGGTGTTGGGTAGGAATTTTCCGGTATTATCTCTGTTCCTACGAGGCATGAAAATATTTTTGGTTGCTTTTGTTTTTTTCTGCTTGTACCTGCAAAACTGAAAGAGATGGAATTGCAAATAACTAAAATCTATCTTGTGGAAATGAAAATGTGGAATTGAAATAAAAGCAGGAAAGGAATAATCTGTTTTGCTGAAATAAAATTGCAGGAATGAAATGCTAGGATATGCTTGCAGAATTGAAATGCTATTCTACACTTGGAGAATTGAAATGCTATTCTACACTTGCAAAATTGAAATGCTATTCTACGCTTGCAGAATTGAAATGCTATTCTACACTTGCAGAATTGAAATGCTATTCTACGCTTGCAGAATTGAAATTGTGGAATTGAAAGGCTAATCTATGAAAGCAGGAAATGTATAATCTACTTTTGCATAAATGAAATTGCAGAATGGAACTGAAATAAACTACTTAGCAGAAGGTTGGAGTAGAAAAATAGAAGAAAAGCAGCAATCACAAATAATCTGATGCCTCCTCGGAAACGGCACCAAAAATATGGTGGGCTCCAGTATTGCAGCAATGGTGCTGCAACTCCTGGGACTCCCTTCTTTACTCTTATCAACCTGGTAGTTCGTAACAAACTTGGAAGTGACGGTGTTGTATGCACAAGTACTAGCTCTTGCCGCAGTTGTCACTTGGTCAGCTAGCACAAGTCCGCTAGGAGCTTAAGCCAACTTCTATGAGCTCTAAGAAGAAGCTTTTGAACTGATGGATGGAAGCTAACTCAAAGGAGGCTAATCTACTTGCAGAAGGAAACTGAAAAGCGGAAAGGAAACGCAAACCCTAGTAAACCCTAATTTTACCAGCTAATCCTACTGATGCGGGAAAGAGGATGAAAGCTACTGAAAGAGATTCCATTGACTTCTAAGAAGGTGAAATGCATGTGTCTAAGCGGCTTCTACAGTAAAATCTGAAAAAAAATAAATTATTTTTTCATTTTTGAGTAAAGTGTCAGAATTGTCACGCATGTGCTTTTAACTAGTTTTTTTTTTACCGTGCAGAGGTGGATTGGCAAGAGGAAATGCTTGTAGGAGGTTGGGAAGGTTAGAAGAGGGCCTAGGGGGTCCCTAGCACCCTTCCAGAGAGTTTCACAGAGTTTGGCTATCGAGAAACCGCTTTCGTGAGCTTCTACAGGAAGTCTGTAGGGGTTCTACAGGATGTTCTGTATTTTTTATAAGATGTTCAGAAATGGGATTTTGGAGGGTGGACGGAGAGAGAAAGGTGGAGAAGTGATTATGGGGGTAGGATAAGGGTCTGAGGAGGTCTAGGATTTGGTGGATGGAGCTGAGGAGAGATGAGGATGGCTAGATTTGTTCAAGGAGGAGTGGAGCAATGTTGCACAAAAATATGGAAACTAGGTCAAAGTGAGGGAATGTAGCAAATGTGAGGCAAGAATCAGAGTTAAGGGATGGAGCAGATGGGATTGATTGAGTGCGGGTAGATGGAGAGGTATTACAGGTTCTCTACAAGTTACTTCTCAAACTGAACAAACAATGATTTGGAAAACCAATGACCTGGCTACTTTATTCTAATCTGGCCTAAGTAACACCAAAGGAAACGAACATAATTTTATTTGCAATGAAATCACATGAAATAGCTATGCAAACTGATCAATCATGAATCTGAACACTTAACCACAACTGGTATCAACTTCTGCAAATGAGAATCTAACACTAATGATTGCATGGTGAGGCAAAGACAGTGTTTTTGTTGGCAGCAAGGTCACCTTTGTCCCAGCTCATGATCCCACTGAGGGAGAGGTGAGATCAGAGGTGCTTGATGGCCTTTTTCTAAAGATCTTCCCTGTTATTAACCTATCAACTCAATCTGAACTTAAAAAAAAAACCTTTCTAATCATCAACAACGACCTAGGTAACCAGAAAGACTTTAATCTACTTAACAGAAATTATTTTGCAAATACATAAAAAGCAAATAACAGTACATAAAGGAAGCCTTGGCACTTGGGTTGGGCCCAACCCCAAGAGCTATAGGCTCCTAAGAAAAACTCAAAACTGATGCCAAATAGAGATGCTTCCTATTACTAAAAAATGATTATGTCACAAGAAAGTTATACAGTAGTAGCTACAAAAATGAGCTGAGACAATGACAACACTATAGTGCAAAACCCAACAGTTCCAAAAGTAAACTATGAAGGCTGAAGCCTTCCTATTTATGCACTACGAGGGTCCTAGCAGCCCTCCTTAACTCAAGGGGCTCAGCTGTTCAAACTGCCAGTAAACAGTCACTCTTCACAAAGCTTCTCAGCTGCCTTTAGGATTCGTTTTGGTGGCCTTCTAAGCTCCAAGTTTAGGGTGGAGATTTCGAGGAAGGGCCATTTAATGCAAGAGACACCCTTCCTACGAATCCTCACCCTTGTTCCTTCATGCTTAGCTGTCACCTGGCTCATAATTTCTTGGCATGGTTCCAAAATTTGTCCAAAAAAACCTGAAATAACCATGTATTAGCCTCCTTGGTAAAGTGACCACCCTCATTCGTTCAAATAACATAAACATACTCAAAAAACATGCATAATCTATGAAAAATGGTGGATTGATGAAGAACAGTAGGCAAAATGAGCCCAATAAGTTAACCATTTTTGGGGCTCATCATGACCTATCGCAGGCCCTCTTCTGTCGACATCATCACATCTATTCTAGAAGAATATCCTAGTTGGCGGTGTATCTTGGTTCCATATTCGACTATTGTTTAGTGCCTCAAATCAAGAAAAGGGAATCATCATTGCCCTTTGACTTGGTTGTTTCATGTTTGTGATTCATACAACTCATGGTCTATTGATGCACTAGATTGGACAAGTGATTCTTGAGTGTGTGTGAGATGTTTGAGACCTCATGAGCAGGTGGCCCTTCAGGTGGCCCCCCACATGCCCATATGACTTCATATTATGCTACAACCTCAAATGCAGTTCCACATATTTGATGGATTCGGTTCCTGTCGCTTGCAACGCTCATAGCATGCATGTCTCCTTCAGATGATCCATTTAGTTTCACAGAGCCCTTTTCCTATTCAGCAGGACTTCTTTGGTTGTTATACCCTCCCTCCCACCCATTTTTTGAGCGAAGGGCCATTATATATCATGTACTCATATGTTACTGTATTCAGTCCTGACTCATGCTTTTCGAGATGCATTATGCATATGGGACACGTTGTATTATTTTCTGACTCATTTATGCCAGCATGTCATGTACCACTCAATATGTACTTTATTGCTTAGTTTCATTTTTCTAGGTGCATCGTTATTTTTGTACTGAGTTATCTCAGCAAGTATAGGTATGCCTCCCTCGCCTCACTAAGATCAGGTACCATAGCATAAAAGGATACTTACATCAGTTAGTTGGTCTCGCCCCCTCTATGACTATCCTCTTTTGATTCATCTCCATTGGTCTCTCTCTCTCTCTCTCTCTCTCTGACTCCCCTTCAGTGTCTAGTGATTGTGTCCTTATGTTGGGCATGAAATCCCCCCAAGGCATGTTTTGGGGCTCAAAGCCCAAGTTTTGACCGAATTTTGTTATAAATATTCGCGAATTGTGGGGGTGGGGCGCAAAAGTATAATAGAGTCACAGGGTTGTCCGCCCTAGTTTTGTAATGTAATGTCGGCTGGATAGAACCACCCATGGTCTGCGAACCATGGGATTGTATAAATAGAGCAAGGCTCTAAGTGTAAAAGAGAGGAAAGAATAACAAGTATAAGTGATTGAGTCATAAGTGTAAAGTGTGTCTTTGGCTCGTAGAGTAGGAGAAGGTTCTGCAGCTGAGTGCGCAGAGGCCTAGTAGTCTGCAGCGAAGTGCGTAGGGCGGAGTCGAGTCTGTAGCCGAGGAAGAAATTAATAAAGAGAAGTTTCATCATCATTCTGTGTATCTATTCTTGGGTTAATGCATGTTTGATATGATTTGCAAATATACGATTCATTTACTGCGTGCACCTGTATGAATGGTTTATATTGTTAAGTATACTTAAAGCACTCAAGTAGACAAAGTTAATTAACTAACGTTGGAATACCATTGAGGTGTTGGGTAATAACGCAGAGCATGACATTCAACCCCTCGGTAGGGCTGCGTGAAGGCAGTATATCAGGCTGCAAGGTAAGGGAAAATGTGCATAGCGACTTGCGCACAAGGTCAAACCGTGGAACACTTGAACTCATCAAACATCTCCAGGGTGCGGAAACCTGGTTCTAGCACCCTCCCATACTACTTCGAGTGAGACCTCAGTCCACGCTTCGCGGACTGTTACCAAAAGGGCCAATAATACTGGGATTTTTTTGGCTAAATCCACTCTGAACCTGGGTCAGGCCCCAATATGCCAACAAATGGTTCCGTTGCCAAGACCGGAATCTGCATAAGAGATGTCTGATGTCATATCACTAGAATCTGACAAAGAAAGGAATTTAAGAGTGGTTGGATAGGAAGATTCAGGAGTTCGCAGCATAAGAAAACAAGAATCTACAAATATCGAAGGAAGAGTGTTTAGATTGCTACTTATATACAGAAATCCATGAAATTTTCTTTGCATCCTTCCCCTCTGAGTTGTACGAGTCAATCGCGAAGCTAGCAGACAGTCAAGGAAGGTGTAGGCTTGAAAAAAATATTGCATGGACTCCAGAGTTGGTGTGCAAACTAGAAGCATCAAAAGATAAGATCACACGCACTGTGGACCATTGGCTCGATTGAATTATAGGAGGGTTTATCACTGAGTTCGCGGTAGATACTTCAGTTAGCGATAGCGAGGTGGAACGACGCTTCCTTAAAGGACCACGAGGTAAGTACTTTAAATCTTTGAACACTTGGATTAAAATGCTACTGTGTGAAAAGTGGGTTATGCGAATAAATTTATGTTTGGGGCTATGTGAAGTGGGAGGATCTATAGAAATAAAGGTAGCGCAGAACTAGAAACTATCCTTCTGATTTCATCTCCATGAGAAAGCGAGGAAGAGCTCGTGAAGGTCTCTCCAAGAAGTGCGATCAGTTTGATAAAGTAGTGAATTCCACACATACCACCCAAACCTACACCACCACCAGTTTCACCATCTTCACCCCCTTCTTTTCCCACACCACCTCCACCACCACCACAGTTCAATATGGTGAGCGCGATAAAGTTTCCAGTGTTCGAAGGAGTAGGGAACGAAGATCCGGACCAGTTTTGGTTCATGGTAAAGGCTGTATGGGAAGCGCAGGGAGTCACAAATGACAATATAAAGAAAGCAATGTTGGTCAGCACTTTGCAAGATCACGGACTGACGTGATACATTAAGCATTCCAATGAAAATCCAAACACAGGGATCACAGATGTCCAAGCTACGCTAAACAAGGAATTTAGTAGGCCAAAATCAGAGATTGGATTTAAGGAAATCGTGATGCTTCCAGGCGAGACTCCCTGGGAGCTGGATCAGAGACTAAAGTGTATCATTCATGAAGCCAACATGACCTTGACAGATGGGCAACACCACGCATGGTTTGTAGCATCGCTAAAACGACATCTAAGGAACGCGCTATCACAGCAGAAGCTATCCACTCAGGCCGAGGCCTTGGAAATCGTAATGAGACTACACGAGACCCCGATACAAGATCCTAACCCAGGAGTCCAATAGATCCACGCACAAATGAAAACTTGTTCCTTGAGATGCAGAGTTTGGAACAAGACAGGATGGCTCACCTAGAAGCGCGTGAGGAGGTATGGTGCATAAAATGCAAAGGCTAGGGACATGACAAGGACCATTGTCCAGTATTCGCGAACTACCTAGCGGTAGGAGGACCAATGACATTGACATTAGAGGAACAAGTAGGGTCGAGTGTGGCACCTGCATTATGGTGCACAATTTGTTAGATAGGAGGGAAGCATGCTATAGATAACTGCCATCTATTACAGAAGTATACGTAGACTTATCAGCAGTTGTTCTGTAATTTCTGCAGGTCGGTAGGCCATGATGAGTGTACCTATAGAAGTTATGAACTGATGATGGATTGAACTCCTACCTACAGAGTTCACACTGAAACATGAGCCCTCGATCAAAATGTAGGGATGGCGCACACTGGATTTCAGGGGCGCGGATGAGGTCGAGGTGGAATGAGACCAAGAAGAGGTCGCGGACAATTGATATGTTACAATTGCGGAGGACCGAGGCATTATGCCCACGATTGTACAAATATGACGAGACCATCATGCTTATATTGTACCTAGTTTGATCATGAGACAGAGGACTACCCGAGGCTAATAGAGAGGTTTCACGATAAAGGAACACTGCAACCTCCCTCGACTCAGAACCTGCAAATGATGAGGTCTGAGCCGCGTGAGGAAGACCTGAATGTAAATATTGTGCTCTGAAGCGGCATTATGATGGGGGATGAAAAAGGCAAGCAGCCCGAAGAGAGTTCCTGAGTTCGCAAGGCTCCAACAAAGGAACCAGAATTTGATTTGGAGCGCGCTAAGGAGACATAAATGGAAGCTAAGAAGAGCTTCGCGGAGACCTCCACTTCAAGTAGTAAAGACAAACTGGAACCAGAAATGGACCCATCAATGCTCACTACCTTTCTACAGACATGCATGAAGCTGTTGCGCAACAACCAAGCTGTGAAGGGACTACAAGAACTCATAACTACATGTGCTAGGACCGCACGAGGTGAACCATGTGTAGTTTGGAAGCTCGGGAAGAACACAATGTGAACAGGAAGAGATATGAGATTGATTGCATAGATAAGGGAATATGAAATGGATCAAGTGATTTTGGATCTAGGATCGGACGCAAATGTTCTGCCAAAGCAGACATGGGAGCACATGGTCAGCCCCACGTTGCAATGGTCTCATATTCAATTGCGAATGGCAAACCAGCAAAAGATCCTACCCATGGGAAGATTGATGGGAATAATGGTGGATATCGAAGGTGTGAGCGTGCTTACCGATTTCAAAGTGATAGAGATTGTTGATGACAGCAATCCCTATCTTGTGCTACTGGGAATAGATTAGGCCACTGACATGAATGGAGTGATAAATCTAAAGAAGCACAAGATGATTTTTGAGAAAAGGTCATTGCACGTAGTGGTACCATTAGACCCTGCAGAAGGATTGCGCTACACAGAACCAATGCGCGACAATGACAGTGACAACGATTTGGAATGTATTTACAAGATAACCATGCATGAGCAGGACTGGGTGAATCCAATAGCAGACGGTAGACTCTCGTGGGAGCGTGAAAGCTCCTGCACCTCAGATTCGGATGAGGAAATAGAATGATGTCAGAACCAGTTACACAAGGTAACCACACTCAACTACAACATGATGATAAAGTCATTGTGCTGCATGGAAATAGAGGTAAGAGATCTGCCTATGTATGATGGGTTGATAGAGGTGGATGATTTCCTGAACAAATTTGAAAGAGAAATGCTAGAAAAACAACGGTTCGATGCTCTTAAATGGGTACTACGCGCTATGCCCGCAAGGTGGTGGGGTACGCACCATCAGAATTTTGAGGACTAGCATGAATGCAAAATAATGATGTGACTATAGTTTGGAAAGCCTTAGATGCAGATGAAAGCCTATTATGACAGACGAAACAGCTTGTGCACCCACCTTTCCAGATGGGTACAGGCATATGGTGTGCAACCTGCATGAACGCACACCATCCTCGTGATAAGAAACACGACCAATAAGCAGGAGCAGGAAAGCCGATGGTGCAAATGACAACTAGGAAGTATGATAAGACCAAGCGTGCTAAATATTATCCACGTGGAAGCCTTTGAGAAAGTATGCGAAGTACTGAACGTGGTCCACCATGTGAAACACACTGACTGGGACCTATGTGTACCAGTGATTCTATGGACTTATAGGACCATGCACAAAACCCTGACTGCATGGGCACCTCCGAAGCTTAAATGTGAAGCAAATGTTGTAATCCCTATGGAGCATGCGAAGCCTAGTCCACGTACAATAGCACCCATAGATATGATGGTTTGCGAAGCCTAGAAAGGAGGGATCACACAACCGTAAGAAACAAAACTCATGGGACTTGAGGAAGAAATCCAACAGGGAAACCTTAGACTCCATGAACTGGAAGCAGAAAGGGTACGGTTAAGGAATAAAAGCACTTTGATGGACACAGAAGTCAAGAAGTTAGAGGACGAGATAAAGAAAGATTTTCTCAGCAAAAATACCAGAATGGTAAGACAGGAGGCACACGATCACGATGATAGAGTTAAGACCTATTGCCACGAATTGATCAGTCTAATGCCTTGGCTTGGACCACATATTGCTAAGCATAGTGACCAGGGTAGTGTGTTTCAAATGGTGAAGTGCGTGATGCCGACCGTAACAATACAAGGTGGGGATTCTCTAGGAGCCATAACGGAGGATAGGATGGAACCCCACATAGGTGGTGCAGCCACCTGACTAGCCAAGGGAATGATAGTCTTAGCACTCCAGGCAGTTGGAAGGGGGCATGGGACTATAAACTATTATGCCTAGGAGTTGCATGGTATTGGAGATACACGCAGAAGCAGAGAGTCACAATGTCCGCGACCACACACGGGGGGCTGCACTACAACATGGGTTGGCCAGAAAGTGACTTTTGAAGTCACTATTCATGTTGGGATGCTCGACTTGAGGCCAAATGGAGTGGGCTGTAGGCATTTAAGATGTGAGTTATGGGAAAGATTTGGGAAAATCTGCCACCAAGAAAGCATTAATGAACTGGAATTGGGGGGAACGATCGAATTCGAATTCAAAAAGTGCTATAAAACACAAAGGGCTGCCCAGCAAATAACACTTAGTCATTTGTGAATTGAGCGATTGAGCAGAGCCCTAACTATTGTGATCCAAGTGTTGATTAAACCCCTGAATTCGCGAATGATAGATTGCTGCATAGCTATAATGACGACAACTAAGGATGGCATAGGGATAACAAAGGTGACCGCCGGTGAGTCCGTGCAGGCCCTAACTATGGGGGATGTCCTAGAAGGTGTTAGGATTGTGGCAAAAATCCCGAAATCACTGTGCATGCCAAGACCCAAGAAGGATAAACAAGCAATGGCTCCCGTACGCGTGTCCCCGCGGAACCCGCTGCGCAGCAAACTGTCGATGGAGGAGAAAGGGAAAGTTGTCACTATAGAAATAGATGAAGAAGAATATGATTTGCAGGATCTTACCATCATAGAAGAAGAAGATGAAGGCATGGAGGTGGATACTCAACCTAAGCACTCTACGACAAAACAACCCACCTATGTCCCCCAGCGAAAAGAGAAGGCCAAAGTGCCCAAGGACTTGGACGAGACCAAGAGCTTGCTGCAGACCCCGCTCCTCCCAGATGGAATTATGTTTGAAGGAACACACCTGGGCTATGTACCAACCATGAAATTTGAATATTAGGACCTCGCTGACCACAAGAAGTTCCCTCACCTTGAGACCAGAAATCTCATGAAGCACAACACCGCGGGGGTGGTGACAGCATTAGAGCCACGGAAGTGGTTGCACAAAGTGGAGAAGGCCAGACTGCTGAACCTACTTTGGGTGTCACATTTCCACCATGCCCCCATAACCATTTTCGTCATCAAGCAACTGCTCTCCTTGGTGCATGATGCGTGCTTATGGCTAGAGGAGCCCATCCCCATCATGGCCGACTTGATTCATCGCATATCTCAGCTTCCATACAAAGGAGAGGACCCTGGGGCCATATCAGGAGGACAAGGCAATTATTTGGCCATCATGGAGGCCATGAAGAAGAAGTACAAGCTGGAAAAGAAGAAGATGGGCTATGCCATCTCCAGCATCAAGGAAAAAGAAGTACGCATAGCAACCCAAATCCTTGCAGGAAAAGTTATGCGCAAATGCCACGTCAACGAGGTACCTGCGCCGGTGGTTACACTGGCCAAGCAGTGCACTGATGAGGTCCAGTTTAACTAGTCCAAATTCCTCTGCACAAAATTTTTAGAGAACTGCCGCGAAGCCCAGGAGCAAGGCAAAACTTCCACTATGCATGGTTGTTGCTATCTATAGTGCTCCTAGCAGGGGAATTACCGGAGGACAGTCAAATTCCCATAATTGATAGAGATTTACCAGAGGTCGTGAAGTACGCTTTGCTTTGGGCCATAAAAAACACTACAAGGATGTGCAACAGCAAGATCTTCTGGGTGCTCATGGAGATGAACATCCGAATGTAGAATCTAGATCAACTGTAAGCCGCGGTTGTCACCCACGGTTTACAACAGTCTGCAAAGTTTTGTAGAATTTAAGGTAGATACACAGAACATATATATTAGGGTGCACAAGGATCCGACGAAGAAGTGGACAAAGCTACCTTCTGTAGCCACTGACGATGCCATTTTCAATGTCTTAGAGGCATGGCCTCTAGAATGGAATGCCCCAGACATTGAAGAACTCGAGAGGTCGACAACGCAAAAGAAGAAATATGATGTGAAGCTGCGAATCACATAGTTGGCTGAAAAACAACAAAAGGAAATAGCAGAAGTGGAAGTGCGGGCAATGTGAGAAGTAGCACAGAAAGCAACCAAGCCGTAAAAGGCCACAGTAGCAGCAACAACACAAGAAGCAGCTGTGAAGACGGCCGAGGGCCAAACAATGCCTTCACAAGGGCAGGTAGCAGAGGAAGCAAAAACAGAAGAAGGAGGCACAGACCCACGAACTGTGTCCACAAAGATGAAGTGCCAACACCTAGCAGAATAGGCAGAATCCTGGAAGAAGGTCAAGACTTCGAAATTTTCCATTGACCCAATCACCCTAACCGAGGGTGATCTACATGACATCAGAGAGACGGTGCGCAATGTCACAAATGAGGATCTCCAAGATTTCATGTAGGAGCACCAGACTATGTTGGGAGCCCTCAGAGCACAGTTGCAGGAATTACAGGCGCCCCCCCTCAAGTTGGTACCCTTTCGACCAAACTCATAGTCAGATCCACGGCAGCAAAGTAGATGTTACACGTGCGGATGATAAACACATTAGTGTTTTTGGAACAGGCTCTAGTGACATCAAATGAGGCCGACAGGTTTTCATTAGCACAATGAAAGGTCTTGGTGTTAATCTAGTTGCCCTTCCATGCGAGACATTATATCTATTGCAGGATGGGATAACAGCAGAGCTACGTGCTAGGGAGAGCCATGCGCTCTAAGTCCTCAGTGAGTAGAAGATAAATATGGAACAACTCAGCTTACAACACAACGAATTGGTGTCACAAAATCAACAGCTGGTGTTGGTGATAGCCAACGCTTGTTGAAGTGTCCCGGAGCTGGCCATCCCAACAAAAATACCAACGCAGGTGCGGACCCACAGGTTAGCAGCAGGAGTCCGCGAGGCCAGGGAAGAAATGACAAAGGTTCTGCTAGAGTTCAATCTTCAAATCACTGAGTTGTGGTTAAAGGCGCAACCATCCACTCCCCCATAAGTCAGAGAACATCGTGCTAGCACTATCATAGCGAGATTGGAGGAAATCGGAGGTGCAGTGCGAGACTACACCAGCATGTTGGAAGAATCACTTGAGGTCCTCACAACTCTGCAGGAGGACCCTAGCATCCAGCGCTCAGAGACAGAGGCGTGAGAACTCCAACATCAGTATGCTAGTGTCTGAGGAACTACACAGACATTGGTTCTAACCCAACGGCTTGTGAGGATGCAGCAGGCTAAAGCACTGAAGGAGTAGGTGGATGCGGCACAACATAAGGAGGTAGTCCTAAAAGTGTGCGTCTAGCCTTGGATCGACGAGGCCTTCACCATCATGATAGATATCGAAGGCAAGCTCGCAAACATATAGGGGATGCACACATTGATGCAGAGAAGCACCCCAGACACAGAGGTCTCGGAACAACATATGCAGCAGATCCAGCAAGCAGAAGCTCAGTGCGCTGCCGACCTCCACGTAGTTTGAGAACAATTGGAGGGACACTGTGCAAAGATCACCGCACCAACAGAGTGACTCGAGGACAAGTCACGATGTTTGTTTTGGGGCCTGTTGGGCATGGAATCCCACCAAGGCATGTTTTGAGGTTCAAAGTCCAAGTTTTGACCGAATTTTGTTGTAAAGCTCCGCGAATTGTGAGCATGGGGCGTGAAAGTATAATAAAGTCATAGGGTTGTCTGCCCTAGTTTTGTAATGTAATGTCGGCTGGATAGACCTACGCATGGTTTGTGGACCATGGGATTGTATAATAGAGTGAGGCTCTAAGTGTAAAAGAGAGGAAAGAATAACAAGTCTAAGTGATTGATTCATAAGTGTAAAGTGTGTCTTTGGGTCGTAGAGTAGGAGAAGGCTCTGCAACTGAGTGCACAGAGGCCTAGTAGTCCACCGCTGAGTGCGCAGGGCGGAGTAAAGTTTGTAACTGAGGAAGAAATTAATAAAGAGTACTTTTATCATAATTTTGTGTATTTGTTCTTGGGTTAATGCATGTTTGATATGATTTGCAAATATACTGTTCATTTACTGCACGCACCCGTATGAATGGTTTATATTGTTAAGTATACTTAAGGCACTTAAGTAGGCAAATTTAATTAGCTAATGTTGGAATACCACTGAGGTCTTGGGTAATAACGCAGAGCGTGACGTTTAGCCCCTCGGTAGGGCTACGCGAAGGTAGCATATCAAGCTGCGAGGTAAGGGAAAGTTCACGTAGTGACTTGTGAGCAGGGTCAAACCACAGACCACTTGAACTCATCAGACATCACTAGGGTGCGGAAACATGGTTCTAGCACCCTCCCATACTATTTCGGATGAGACCTCTGTCAGCGCTCCGCGGACTGTTTCCAAAAGGGCCAGTAGTACCGAGATTTGTTTGGATAAATCCACTCTGAACCTGGGTCAGGTTCAGGCCCCAATAAGCCAACACCTTACAACATACTTCGGTCATACGTTTTTCTCCTAACACTTGTATGTTGGGGGGAAATTTGTTATCACCAAAAAATGATCATCTAGCCATAATTTACTAGATGGATTGAAGTACACCATGTAAGGCCAATTTGATCATAGTAAAATTGCTTTCGCTGCAACAAATTACTTAATAAACCACATTTGTTAAGTTATTTCTCGGTAAACCTGTGAAGAATAATTAAATAAATCACTATTTATTTAATTATCTTCTAGGAATAATTAATTAAATCATTGCTTAACTAATATTCCTTGTCATATTTGACCCAGTTATGAGAAATAAATTGATAAATCATTAATTATCTTATTTTTCTTTAGGAATAATTAATTAATCAGTAATTAGTTGTCATTCTTTGTCAAGTTTGACTAAATCCCCTAGGAATACTTAAATAAATCATTATTTGTTTATTATCCCTTAACCATATTCCTTGAGATGATAAATAAATCATTTATTTATTTATTATTTCTAAGTAAAAGTATTGAACCAATTTAAATACATTTTCCCTCCAACCAAATGTAATAAAATATTCCATATGGTTAATTCTAAAATTTGGTTAATAATATTTTATTATTTCCCATTATTCGATAATAACCTAATATTTTGTTATAAATAGAAGGGTTTTACATTCATTCTTCACTTTTGACTATTTTCATTGTTGCACTTACTGTTGTACCTCTGATTATTATCATTGTTGCACACCATTTTCTTTTTCATTTGAGTTCTCATTATTATTATCATTGTTGCACACCATCTTCTTTTTCATTTGAGTTCTCATTGAGCTCAAACATTTTGTTTGCTGGGTTTAACACATTATAGAGGAGAGAGATTCTACAAAAGCTAAAGGCATTGAGGATAGCCAAGAACCCATCCCATAGAGGGGGACTAGTAACATTATTTGTTCCCTTCATAGGTGTCGTTTAATAAAACATATTCTTGATATATTTGGTTTCCATTGGATTATTGGAGTTACTTGCACTTATTTCTTATTCCATTTTGTTGTTTAACTATTTTTGTTGCATAGATTAGGGCTTTGGTTTGTTTTGTTTCTATAATTTGCGGCAGATATATACTATTTAACTGTCATTTTTACTGTTGAGGTTGTTTGTCATCCACAGTCTAAAGTGGTGTTGGCTTGATGGGGCCTAACCCAGGCTCGAAAGTGTTTTAGCCAAGCAAATCCCGCACTACCAGCCCTTTCAGCAACAATCTATGGAGCGCAAACTAAAGTCTCACCTGAGGTAGTATGGGAGGGTGCTGGAACTAGGTTTCCACACCCTAGGGATGTCTTGATGAGGTATGAGGGGGTCATGAACCAACCTACGCACCCGCGCTACTCTACACAGCTGTAGGCCTTCACCTAGCTCGGCGACGAGGCACTTCTTAGATTCTCTTCTTATTGTGGTTATTATAGATCTGATCTAATTCTTAAGGTCTTTAATCAAGCATTCAATAGTTATAACCAACGCGTGCAACCATAAATCTTATAGATATGCATTAACTTAGAACATAAGCATAACATATAGATCTGCGAACAAATGCACAATTATTCAGAACTACTTATCTTTATTAATATTTTGTTCAGTACAATCAGTTCCACCCTACGCACTCAGCTGCAGGGGTTAGCGCACAGAGTTGCAGACTCTACCAGGCCTCTGCACACACAGCTGCAGAGCCTACTCTAATTACTACCACCCACGACTCGGACTTACAGACTTAGAGAAGATATTACATTCACAAACCCATAAATACCTTAGATATTAACCAAAAGCTACCTTATACCCTTAGTGCCTTGCTCTATTTATACATTCCCATGGTCTGCGGACCATAGGTAAGCCGACTCACTTTCTATTATTTTACATTATTTTCGGGCAGACAACCCTTTGACTTGACCCATTACAATTCTCGCTTCACGCACTTTGCGGGGCCTTTACCATACTATTACCCAAAACTGTTACGCGGGGCCTCCCTTTCCCAACAGGCCCCCAACACAATCATCGTGACTCATCCCAATTCACTCTACTGGCGCGATGATCTTTGCACGAAGATTATTCAACAATTTCTATGCTTCAGTTACATCCACGGCACATTCTTCTGCTGTTTGTTGTATCCGATGTGTGTGTATCTCCGACTTTTCGTTACCAGGTGCAATTCCTTTCCTAAGTGTATATATGCCCTACATATGCACCAATTTTCCATCAATCTTGGCGGTGACCATGAATTCTTCCTCGAACCAAGGCTGAATATGTTCTTTAAGCACTGCTTCTTTTTGGCGTGAGGCGTCTACATGAGATTTTAGGGCCTGGGCTTCTCTTATCTTAGATAGCCGCTCAGTAAGAGCAACTGTCTGCGCGATTCCCCGAACATTGTCATAAGCCTGCTGCAACTCCCATGATTCGGTCTTTAATCGCTTGAGCATTGGGTCTTCCTGTCATGACGTGAGGGTGAAGAGTGATTTATCTAGAAAACCAGTGCAATCCTGTATGGCGCACTCTATGTCTTCTAATCCTACTTGAATGGCCTGTTGTCATTGCTCTTGGACCTCCGGTGGTGTCATTGGCTGCGCCTTGAGCTTTAGCTCTACGATCTGCATGGTGAGTTCTAACTGTATCCTCGTTGCTTCCTCCTTCGCGTCACGGAATCCACTTGCCAATTTATGGATCCTTATTCCTAATGGAAAATCTACTACAATCTTGAGCTCATGGGTGCGACAACATGCTTCCTCGAGAATTTGCTCCAGCTGCTGAGTCTGTGCTACCGATTCATCACGTTAGAGGCTCAACTGCTCGATGTTGATTTGTTGTTCACTGAGAATCTGTGATGAGCCCCAAATTTGGTAACATTTTGGGCTCATTTGGCCTAACTACCCTTGCTCAATCCTTCATTTTTCATAACTTATGCATCATTTTTTAGTATATTTATGTCATTTGTACGAATGAGGGCAGTCACTATTCCTAGGTGGCTAACACATGTTTATTTCAGGTTTTTTGACATTTAATGGAGCAAAACCACGCAGATGAGGGCTAGGAGACAGCCAAGATGGGATTGAGATTTTGTAGGAAGGTTGTCCATAGCATTGAATGGCCTTCCTCGTGATCTTCACCCCCAACTCCGAGCTCCAACAGCCACCACCACCAAGCTAGAAGGCAGTCAAACGGATTTTGAGGAAGCAGCAGATTACTCTTAGTTTGGTTAGCCAAACCCCACTAATTTAGGAGGCCAGCTTGGCCCTCGTAATGTATAAATGATGAGGCTGTAGCCTTCGATGTGGACTTTTGAACCCTTGTTGCATATTCTGAACTAGGAGCTGATAGCTCTGTTTTGCTCTTTGTAAGCCATTTTTGGCATGTTATTCGACTTATGACTATTATCTTTCAATGAAAAGCAGGCAGATTTGAGTTCTGTTCTGAGTTCTTAAAGGAGCCATAGCTCTCGGGGTTGGGCCCAACCTGAGAGCCTAAGGCTTCCTTCCTTTGTATTGTTACCTTTCTTTCAGCATTGTATTTCTTTTCCTTTACATGCATTTGGAAACACAATTTGCTGAGTTAAATTTCTTGGTGTGGTTAAGTAGGTTAGTTTTATGAACAGAGTTGCTTCAGTAGTTTAGATTAGAGTAAGGAGATTGGAGTTAATCAGAGTTCCAAAAAGGGTTGATTGCACACTCACTTTCACCTCTGTTTAGGGACTGGAATTGCAGACCGTGCCACCCACCAAAAACATTGTTTTACATGCTCATGCAAGCTTTGATGCAATGCTCTCGTCCATGCATTCAGATCTTGTGGAATGATTCTTTGCTTCAGTACCATGCATGATTTTCCTTAAAAATCACGTTGCTGTTCTTTGGTTTTATAAAAACAATTAGAATAGGTTGATGAAATTTCGTTTATGTGCAAGACATGGATGATTTGTTTCATTTACACTGTGCAGTACTACTCCCTCACTCCCTTATCCTTCTCAGCCATGCCTAGGCCATCTATTCATCTCCCAGTTAGACCACTTGCCTCCTAACTCTTCTATTACCCACGTTATTCTACCTTTTCGGCCTTCCATTCCCTCTACCCTCCTCTAGACCAACCAGCTTTGCACACCCCCTCTTCATCTCATCTCTCTGTCCATAGGCCATCACAAGCTCCCCTCCTACCTCCCTATCCATCCATACAGCCTCTTCCACTCATCCATCACCCAAAAATCTGATTGCAGAACATCCTGTAGGAATTACTGAACTTCCTGTAGAAATCCTGAACATCCTGTAGAACCCTTGCAGACTTCCTGTAGAAGCTCATAAACACGGTTTCTTGGCATCCAGACTTGGTGAACTTCTCTGAAAGGATGTTAGGGATTCCTTGGACCCTCTCTGAGCCTTCCTGACCTTTTCCAAGCATGTCCCTCCTTGATCTATCCCTGCACAGTCAAGACCCAGTTAGAAACACACACATAATAATTCCAACAACTTGAACAAAAACACAAAAATATGTTTTCTTTAGATCAAAGTAGTCTAGACACATGCATCTGACCTTCCTAGAAGTAATGGCATCTCTTTTAGTAGTTTTCATTCCCACCTTTTGCATCAGTAGGACTAGCTGGTAGAATTATGGTTTGCTAGGGTTTGTGATTCTTGTTGGCTTTCAGTTCCTTCCTACAGTAGGTTAATTTCCTTTGAGATAGCTTTCGTTCATCGGTTAAAAAGCTTCTTCTGAGAACTCATAGAAGTTGGCTTGAGCCCTAGCGGACTTGTGCCAGCTGACCAAGTGACAGCTGCGACAAGAGCTAGTACTTGTGCATACAGCACCGTCGCTTCCAAGTTTGTTACGAACTACCGAGTTGATAAAATTAGAGAAGGAAGCTCCAGGAGTTGTAGCATTATTGCTACAATACTGGAGCCCACCAATCTGTACTGTGCGACTTTCCCTAGCATGAAGCTTTGTCGTTGCTCCATCCTGTAGCTGGTATAAAATTTCGCGCAGGAGGGCAGCCTAATTTAATCGTAATCCTCTGATCAGGCCTATTGTGGCTCTATCCTCCACATTGTCTACTATCAGTGCTCCTTTCAGTAGTGTAATCGTATTAGCCATTTTGGCTTGCAGCAACTACTAAGTTGCTAACGTACCTGTAGCCCCTTAGGCAACTACCATTCCCTGCTGTGGGGGTCATATCTGAAGTTCCTATAGTTACGTCCTGAATGCCCCAAACATAGTCTGCTACTCCGTCATTGCCTTCTCGAGCGCCTCCCTGGTGACTTCGCGAACTATATCACTGATGTCATATAGGTTGCCCTCGGTCAATGTGATAAGTTCCCCATCCAACTTCGATGCCTTGGTCTTCTTCCGTGACCTTGACTGTTCTATCGCACGCGGTTGTTTTAAGGGTGAACAGGTGGTGCTTGGCTTCGCCCCTTCTGTCACATTATCCACTTCCGACTCTGTGGTCATGTTTGGGCCTCTCTCGTCCTCTATTGTAGCAGCCCCTCCTACTGTCGCCTTGTCTGTGGCAGCCTGCACTACCTCCCAGGACACCCATACTTCCTTAGTGAGCTGTTCATTCCGCTTCTGCTGTGCTAGGAACTTGGTGGCAGCCTTTTGTTTTTTGATTGTAGTCTCATCACGTCCTACCACATCTGGTCGCACCACTCTGGTGGCCAGGTATCAAGCACCACAAAAATAGCATCATCAATGGCGATGAAGGGAAGCGTGGTTCATGTCTAGATATACACATGGTGCATATTTGCCTTAAAGTCAGCAATGTTCTTCACACTGTCATATATCTTGGTATATAGGCTGGGTTACTGGTTGATCCACTATCGTATGCTCGTGTCCATCATTATCCAGAAAATCTTGACTTCTCGGATTCTTGTGGCATCCTTTTTCGCCCATAGCGATGTGTATTTTGCTACCTCTGTCCAATCCTAGTCTGGGGAGGAAACCGACTATCCTCAAGCAATTCACCTATAACCAATAGGATGGATAAGAGCAACCACGAGTACTGGAAGGTCTTACCCTGCTCTTGGGCCTCCCTGCAGTTCGTCAGGAATTCGTCGTGGAGGAACTACGCCCAACTGAACCATACTCCTTCTGTGCATCTGAAAGTGTCATATTAGCCTCATGGATCATACTCTTTAGGCGCTGATCTAGATCCCATGGAGTCTCGCCTAGAAGCATCACAATTTCCTTAAATCCGATGACTGACTGAGTTTCTGATTTCGGTCGGCTAAACTCTTTGTTCAATGCATCCTGGATCTCCTCTATTCCAGCATTTGGATGATCGCTAGAGTGCTTGACATACCACTTCAACACACGATCCTGTAGCATGCTCACCAATGTAGCCCTTTTGATGTTATCATCCGTAACACTTTGGGCTTCCCATACTGCGTTTACCATGAACCAGAACTGATATGGTTCCTCATTTCCTACACCTCTAAATACGAGCAGCTTGATCGCACTTGCCATTCCAACCCTTGGAGGTGGTGGAGGTGGGGTGGGTGAAGATGGGGTTGCTGTAGGTGAAGTGGGTGATGGTGTGGATGGAGGTGGTAATTGTGGAATGCGTTGCTTTATCAACCAGACCGCACTTCTCGGAGAGAACCTAGTGAGCTCCTCCTCACTTTCTTGCTAAAGTGAAATTAGGGGACTGTTCTCTAATCCTTCAATCCCTTGGTAGCCTCTTCCACTCCGCGTTATCCCAGACATCAATGGATTTGCATAACCTGTTTTTCACATAACATCATTTTAATCCAAGTATTCAATGATTTGATGTACTTACCTTGCGGTCCCTTGAGAAAACGCCGTTCAGCTTCGCTGTAGCTCATGGTTGTGTCTATCGCGAACTCGATGATAAGCGCTCCTATTATCCGATCCAGCCAATGATCTACCGCCCGTGCGATTTTATCTTGAGATGCCTCTAGCCAGCGCACCAAATCTAGCGTCCACACTAACGGTCGATCGAGCTTGCACCTTCCCTGACTGTTAGCTAGCCTCGCGATCCACTCATATAGTTCTAACGAGAAGGACGCGAAGAAGATCTTGTGGATTTCGATGTATATATAGCGATCCAGCCACCTCTTCTTAGATATCTGTGGAGTTTTGTTTTCCTGTACCACGAACTCATGAAGCTTTTGATCCAACCAATATTCAATTTCTTTCTTCGTAGGGTTCCATCGTTCCAACATCAATCCCTTAGGCAGATCCCAATCCCGACAACGGAACCATTTGTTGGCTTGATGGGGCTTGACCCAGGTTTGGAAGTGTTTTAGCCAAGAAAATCCCACACTACTAGCCCTTTTGGCAACAATCCGTGGAGCGCGGACTGAAGTCTCGCCCGAGGTAGTATGGGAGGGTGGTGGAACCAAGTTTTCACACCCTAGGGATGTCTTGATGAGGTCTGGGGGGTCACAAACCAACCTGCACACTCGCGCTACTCTGTAAAGTTGTAGGCCTTCACGTAGCTTGGTGACGAGGCACTTCTTAGATTCTCTTGTTATTGTGGTTATTATAGATCTGATCTAATTCTTAAGGTCTTTAATCAAGCATTCAATAGTTATAACTAGCGCGCACAACCATAAATCTTACAGATATGCATAAACTCAAAACATAAGCATAAACATATAGATCTACAACCAAATGCACAATAATTCAGAAATACTTATCTTTATTAATCTTCTGTTCAGTACAATCAGTTCCACCCTACGCACTCAGCTGCAGGGGTCTACGCACATAGCTGCAGACTCTACCAGGCCTCTGCACACACAGCTGCAGAGCCTACTCTAACTACTACCACCCACGACTCGGACTTACAGACTCAGAGCGGATATTTCATTCACAAACCCATAATACCTCAGATCTTAACCAAAAGCTACCTTCTACCCTTAGTGCCTTGCTCTATTTATACATTCCCATGGTGCACGGACCATCGGAAATCCGACTCGCTTTCTATTATTTTACATTATTTTCAGGCATACAACCCTTTGACTTGACCCATTACAATTCGCGCTCCACACACTTCGTGGAGCCTTTACCATACTATTACCCAAAATTGTGGGCTTTAAGCCCCAAAACCATTACGCAGGGCCTCCCTTGCCCAACAAGTGGTTTCTTTTCATACACCTTCGAGAATAAAACACTCCAACAGCTGGGATGATAAAGAAACCCATGTGAGATTAGAGAAAGAACTCACATAGATAACACAGAACCCCTTCAAGAAAGATAACATATTTTTAGGGGGAGCATATCAAATGTTTCTAGCAATAGAATGGATCAATAGCTACAATGATAATTGAGTACTTTGGTTGAAGGGCATTGTTTGACATTGATGTTGCATTGTTTTGTAGGAGCCACAAGAGTTAGTAGCAAGAATTATTATATCTAATAACTGGTTTGTAGTATTTTTGTAGTTGATAACAACAATTAATTGCTTCATCAGAAATAAATGGTTGGCCTGGCACATAGATACACAGTGCTACCATTTTCCATTAATATTAAAGGCGGGGGGGGAATATCATCCACAAGTCTAGTTTTAACAAATGTGTAGGTAGTTGGTGGATATGGTTTCCATAAATGTCGAAGGGGGACATTATTGGAATTATTTTGTTTACATTCATGTCAAAAATGGTGACTAATGCAGTGGTATGTATAATTTCTTTGGTTTTCTGGAATTTCTGTTAGAAATACTTGGCGGCATGGATCATTGCTTTGGTCAACACCCTACCACCTCTTGTGGAAGTGATCATCTCTTCAATAATCCCACTACCACCTATAAACAATGGTTGAAAAATCCATTCTAATATGGAATATGATCAAGATACTCTACCCACACAGGTCATCACTCCTTCTATTTCACATTACTCCCTTGATATTAAGTTTCCCTTAGACAAAGCCATCTTGGAGGTCATGGCTTCACACAATAAGCTAAGGGAGATTATGCCTCATGATGCCTTTACTCTTCAAAATTAGGAAATGATGGAGCTTGGAAATCAAAACCTTGAATTTGGCTAGGGGGATTTCCTAAGTCATCCGATGAGATTCCACACTTTGACTAAGTCAAGTCTACTATTTTTAGCACTAAACTTTCCACCAGATTATACACTCCAAACTCTCCATTCAACAAGTGTCATATACCCTCTTTTTGTCTTGATCATAATCATCAAGGAGTTGTCTTATCTCATTTGACTATTCACTCATTATGTCCTTAGGTTGTCCCTGATAATGTTATAGTTCTACATTGTCCTTGGACTTATCAACATTTAGGAATTTAGAAATTCAATTGGATGTGGTTGCATGGCCCCATTATGTCATGCAATATGTTATGAAAAAATACACATAAGTTCATATACATCAATTGGAATCCTTGGTTTATACCTGAAAGTGGGAACTACATTATATAACCTATCATACTACGCCATGCATTATTTATATGTATATACTACATCATCAAAACTAAAAAACAATATAAATACATAAAAAATAAAAATAAAAACATATACCACATTTCTTCATGACTTGAGGTATACTTTTGAAACTGGCATATAGGGTTAGGATCCAAATTTATATTGATACTCCATTTTTTACCTTCCCCACATCGTTTCCCTATTCCTTAGGTCCCACCCTATCAAGTTGGAACATGAACCCTGCCTTTTTACATGTCTTAACTTGTGTGATAGAACCTACCCTTCATGGGAGCCCTAGAATAGCACTTAATATTGTTTTGGTTCCCATGATGTGTCCATTTGTAGGTCCATGGATCCTCTTTAGAGCTTGAATTAACATATAAATTGAGCCTCATGCCTCACTTTCCAACCCTACAACTATTCTTGACCTCTTGCCTTTGCATCAATTTTTTCTCCATCTTATAACACATCTCACCCTTTTAGAGAGATCATTGTGATGAGTGGATTTCCATTGCTAGACAATTTTCCATTTTCTCTTCCTTTTCTTATTTTGGTTCTGTCAACCTAAGAACTAGATGCATACCATTATCCCACTTGTTTCTCTAGAACAAGCTTTCTTTTGGTCCCCTTTTCGTACTCATTAAACATTGAAAATATTGAGCTTCTTTTGCATTCTTTTCACACTAATTAAACTACTTGAAAATGTTGAGTTCATTTTGTTCTTTCCTAATCGTTAGTCAAGATGAAAGTTAACGAGAAAAATCTTGAAGACATGCAGGAAAAACCATCGAACTGTAATCCTTCTAATTGATAATACTTCTTTAATTAAGATGGCCAAGAATCCCAAAAGCCATAATCAAATAGGACATATCAATGTAAAATATCATTTGATTTGATATCATCTAGCGACCAAGATTATTCATCTACAACCTTGTTCCAAAAATGCACAAATTGTTGACATCTTCATTAAAGAAGTTGGAAGAGAGAAGTTGTAAAGATTCAAAATGATGCTTAGGCTCACAAACACCCCTTCAGGTTAAGGGGGGAATGTTAGACACCTAATCCTCAAGGATTGGGTCAATGAAATGTAAATATGCAAATAAAGGAAAAATGAATAATTAGAATAGGAAGCAACCTTGGAATATGGATCCCAAAGGTCACACCACCACACTATATAATTTTGTTCACATTAATGCACAAGAGTCAATTTAGGAGCTACTCCTTCGCCTGAAAACCACCAAGATTCCCATCATCAAGAAACCTTTGTTAATTATTGTTCAACAAACAGTATAAGGGATCAAAAGTATAATATTTACAATATTCCTTGTGTAACCTCCAAACGATATGGAATGTGGATCAGAACACATTGTAAGGTGTCCTCAAATTCACTAGGACCAAATCAATGATTTTTCCATCTTTCTTTGGGAAATTCTTCCTACACTCACACAATTTCTACTGTATTTCATTAACTAATAATCCTAAATCTTCTCGAAGGAATATAGATTGAGAGAGATGCTCTCTTTCTCTATCTACATAACATGGATCCCATTAAATTATTCAAATAATGAATTCAACTTCTTCCAGACTTCATCAAGATAATTGATCACACTTGTATGAAAATTAATATCTCAATAAATGTAGGTCATAATGACCATAATGGCCTCATATTTCTTCTCATTGATGACAAACTTCACCCAGTCATCCTTTGGATCTAAAATCATGGTCTTGGTGTATTGTTGGAGCCCTTTGATTATTTAGCAAAGTCTCTATATCCAATTCCCAACTAACATAATTAATCCGATTCAAACTAATATGATAATCTTGGAAGCCATCTTTTGATGTCATGGAAATCTAGTCTCAATCAAGTTACATTTGAAAAATCAATAGCTCAAAGTCAATCACTATAGATTAGACTCAATATGATTTATGGAAAATAGGGCTAGATCAGATTCATCAACTCTAATATTATGTCAGGGAAGTGATGTAACCCATAGAATAATAGTATCTATAAAAACAAGAGAATAAAAGGTAAAATATTATCCAATATTATTGGTGGTATTTAAAGACAATGTTCCAACACTTAAGCATAGGGAAGTATGATAATAACATCACAATGCATGATAAATTTCAATGAATTCATATCAATTAAATTTAAATATGATTTGGTATGATTAAGCCATAGGGTTGTTTATTTATAATCTCTAAATCTAACTATATTCCTTGAATTAGGGAATATTTGATCTACAAGCAATAGTCCATGGTTATAACCATTTTTCCAAATCCACCATGTCTTGTTAGCGAGTTGACTATCCCAGTTAACCCAACCATCCAATCAATCACACCATCAACCACTCATTCAACCATCCAATCCAAAATTTGGTCAACAAATTCATAAGTCAACATATATACCATCCAATTGACTGTTCATTCGAGTGCTCCGTGAGTCAACCCATAGACTTTCTAGCAGATCAGCTCATCAACTTCTCTGCTAGTTGACTTGGCTAACTGTCTCTAATAGAAGTGTGATAAATGAACATAACTTAAGCTTCTGATATATATTCCAACAAAAAATCAAAAATTATCTATGCCAAATGTCTAAGAAACACTAAGAATCATATTCATGTCTGTTAAATGACTATTGAAATAAAATATTTAATAGAGAAAATAAAATACACACTACAATAATTATGTAAATGTGCAAAGAAGAAATTAAGGAAATGGTTGGCCTTCCATAATATCCTTCCGTGACAAGCTTGAGGGGTTATATCGATGTATTTTCACAAATGTTGTGGCCATTTGGCTAGTTTCAAATGGAAAGATGAGGAATGCTAGCCCACACTAATAGGTTTAGGAGTGATTCCATTCACAAATATGGTGAAACATTCATTGGGTTTCCTTGCAGGGGTCTCCTTGGAAAAAAAAAAAAAAATTCGCAATGGTTGGCATTGTTGTGACTAACATCCTTGGTTATAGAGATATGCATTGAATGTTGAAATGCATGAATATATAAATTAAAATTTAGATACAATCTCTATAACTAGACATATATTTTATTGTCTATACTAAATGTTGTAGATATTTCAAAACACAACCTCATGCCATGTTAAGGGATTTCCTTTTAACTTTCCATCAATGACAATTCAAATTTTCCAAGTAAAATTCTCCTTAGATCCAAAAACTAAGTAAACTTCACATTGGATCCAACAACAAGCATCGCATGCCCCAATATTAGGACACAAAACTTTACATCTGTAATTATGGGTATGGAATTAACAAATATATGAGAAAAGAATAGAACATATACTACAATATTTACATAAATGTGCAATGACTTGATTACAAAAATGTTTTTCCTTCCATAATAGCCTTTGGTAATAAGTTAGGGCAGTTACCTCGATTTGTTATCACCAATATTATTGGGCATTTCGCTAGTTTCATGTGAGCATGTGCCTAATTTGAATCCTATGAAATGAGCACACTAATCTATATTAATTATTTTATTAAGATTGTCATCTAAAAATGTGGAGAAAAATCTCTTCAATTTCCATAAGAAAAAAATATTCATTGGAAATGGTTAGCATTATTGTGACTAATAACATACTTGATTGTAAAGAAATGCATTGAATGTTGAATCACACACCAAACTTAAATTTAACCTACAAAGTCTATAACGAAACATACATAATATATTCTATACCAAATGTTATAGATTTTAGAAACATTACATTTAACCATGCAAATGTGTTACTTTTCAACTCTTAATCAATAACAATGGAAAGCATGCAAATAAAATTCTTCGAAGGAAATTCTCCCCTTGGATCCAACAACAAGAATAACACACCTCGATGTCAAGGCAAGAGACTTTACACCTACAACCAACTAGAACATTAAAGTGATGCATGTACAATCACATAGATATACACTCAAATTATAAATTATATAATGAAATATAGAATGTTTCATTCACATTAATAATTCCTTTTAAAAAGGAGAATGTCAACATCCTAAAACTTTTAAATTACATACTTTAAAAATCCAACTTTGAAAATAGAAAAGAGAAATCCAATAAAGAAATTTATACACTTTTCAATCCGATATGGTCAAAACATGTAACAAACATTTCATGTCTCTTTCGAATAATCACTAGCTTGGGGGAAAGTTAAAACATGGCAACAATGTTTAACTTTTGAAGGTCATACACTATCTTATATGTGATCCCCACATGGACACGTTGCACTTTATTTTGATAATAAAGACAATAAGTAAACGGTCATTGTAAAATTGTCGTTCTAGTGAGGACCATAAAAGACACTTGATTTGATTTATGTTAAATACGTTCACGTGAATGGCCACCTAACTTCCTATTTGATTACAATGTGTTGCATAACCCACTTCTTTCTTCTTTGACATTACATATGGGATTACATAGCTTTCTATTCACCGAAAGCACCCCTTCCCACTTCTTGTAAGGCATGGCCAAAAACTATTGTCATTAGCCTAGTGTACTACACTTCCTTTCAATCACACTCTTATTGTTGAATGCTAAAATGCCAACCATGAAAAGATTTTCAGTTAGTGAGTCCCCTTGATTGGTGTTATGTCCTTATTTGCTAGCTAACCTTTATAATTTTATCAATGTAGATGTTTTTGTCAATATTCTAGAACTAAGTAGAGATTTGTACCGACATCAATTCTAGAATGATGATGAGGTAAATTCCATGGATGATGTTAGGTTAGGTTGAAAAGGTGAAGGGTTCAAAGTTGATAAGGCATTTGTAAATGTTGTTTCAAATAAATGAATTTCATATATATATAACTAAATAATTAAGTATTTTTTATTGTAATATTAAACTATATATCTAAAATAAAATAGGTTAGATTATTTAGAAAATCATTTATATTATTAAGGGTTTGCACCCATTTATTATAAGATTTTTTCATATTGTCTTGAATAGGATTTTACATATTTCCATCTTTTTTTAGCTATCTAAGTTAGTATATCTAATAAACTGTTAGCATTTTAGGAGGACTTACCAAAAAAAGGAACATTGGGAGCATTGGGTAAGGATTAATTATTGCACTACTTTCAAAACTTGCAAACACCACAATTTACTTTACGTTGAGGGTGTCCATCTATAGACATTAAGGACTAGGTTGAGCATGCTAGAGAATGAATAAGACGGGCTCTCCTTACTTTTGGTATAAGGAGATCCATTCCAAAAGTATGATAGTGATAGTAAAGGCACTAATTCAACTCCCTCTTTTTCTACTTCAACTTATAGTTAAAAGTGTAGTTCGTAACAAGTTAGGGAACCATCATGCCAAGTCAACAATTTCAATTTTGCACATTTTTAAAGAAGCATTCATCCAATTCAAATGCAATAGAAGATATCAATTATAATCATCTATATTGTTACATTAAACTCAACATGCCAAGTAAGTTTATCTCCTACAATGGTTTCCTTACATGAGACTAGAGAAAGAATAAGCTCACAGCAAAATCTAAACACATATTCCCAAAATGTTTTGAAAAAGTTATAGTATTCAAAAAGGTGCATTATAATTTCATTTTTCCCACAAAAGGGGTTTTAGGTTAAGGCACACCTAAGTAGTTTAGAGGATACCTAGGAACTAGTCATGGAGGATTGTTCACATAATGAACCTATAATGTAGCAAATTCATTCATAGGATATTAATGAATATCCCAATTTAACTTGATGTCAAAAGGATACTATGTAAGAAAATGGAATGGAAATGTAGAGTTATGCTTAAATGAATCGACCAGTCCATCATGTTTAAAAGGGTGATATCAATTATCAAAGGACTAGGTTGCTACACTTGAGTGGACTTCTAGCATTTGGAATAAAACTACTCACATCATTAGTACTGAGGTAGGTTATGTCTCCTTCAATGAAAGAAACTCGTGCTACCTTAAGGAAAGACCCATCTCACCAATAAACATGAAGGAAGTTACATAATTAGAATAAAATGGGTCATAACCTTTTTGAGAAAGCATGAACTCATAATGAGGAATGTGAAGAGATTCATGGCAACATATTTGATGAGAAAATGAAGATCCATCAATCTAGATGGATGAAATAATTGGGAATACAAAAGGCCAAATGCACTATCAATTGGGTGTAGCTTGAGTGGTCATGAGAAAACTTGTTACCCTCCCTATGTAGCCTCAAATCCCACATTGTGGCACATTTCTCTCTTAGTGAGTTGATTTTTAAGTTTTTGACCACGCCTTATGCCTTGAAGAATTTATGATTTACCTTGTGTGCCATCAATGAAATGAGGAGAATTACTTGAGAGTTTCCCCTGGGATATGTTACCTAGAAAAAGAATGAAGGCGAAATGAAATATTATTCAAAGAGTCTCAAGAGAAATAAAAAATTCATAACCCAACCTATGATTAGACAAAAGGGAGGTTGGTTTGTAGCCTTTTGGTTATTGATAAGTGATGATTTAGCATATTTAAAACTAGAGTGTTCCATTGATGCTTAGATCTTCTTTTGAATAAGGTAGTCAAGATAACAAGGGTAGTTTGGAGAGAGTACCCTAGCTCTAACTTCAGCATCCCATTATTATTATAAATCAAGATTACATGCTAAGATATATATATGTTTAAAATAGAATCCTAGCATAGTATTAATATCCTCTTGTAGGAGCCCTTGTAATATGTAGATATCTTCTTTTAAAGAATCAATAAATAACAATCAAAGCCATTCCATTAAAACGGTTTTTCTAGGGTAAATTTGTGTGTTAAATTTTTTTTGTTGAATGCAACATTCATTTAATTTTATTTTATTTTTTCTCTAAAATTAGATAATAGAAGAAAATTTATCACTTTATATTAAACTATAATATATTTATTTGAATATATATTGTGATAAGTTAGTTATATAGTAGGATACCTACTACAATTTACAAATTATATTAGCATAAAAAAATGTTATAATATATTTCGCCTCCTCATTCAATTTGGGTGCATACTATTGCCCTTCTATACCAATCTTTGGTTGAATTAGCCCTATTGGAGGCAAGTTTTGAGTTGATAGAATTGCAACAATATAAGGTAGTTTTTGCAGTGTGCGCAGGCTAAGGGAGTAGAAACAGCTTGCTTGAACATCGTAGGGATATGGAAGAGCACACAACATTAATATATAAGGGATAACTATGTAGTCAAAATTGATATAAAAGTGAAGGAGCTACTAGGTGGGAGTTGCTAAGTTTGAAAATATCAATGCTCTTGTCTTGATTTGGTCTAGTTTAGCAATGACAGTTTATATACCTAGGAATTTCTCATGGCATTTTCTCAATGAAATTAAGTATAAATCAACAGAATTTAAAGTTGTCGAGGTTAGTATTTAAGAGATTGGCTAAGTAGACTAGAGGGTGTGTTGCTCTGGGATATGTTGTAATGTTGTATTGTTGAATTTGGGATGGTGAGTTGAGAAGGACTATTGTGATAAGGTTGTATGTATTACATTTGGAATATGTTTTGGTAATAATAGAATATGGTTGTTGTTTTGAATATTTTTGTCTTTTGTGCGTTGAAACATAAATTCTTGATGTTTAATTTCATTTCTTTTTTAATATTGTTCTATATAATGAGTCGATCGGACAGTGTGAGGGAATAAGACACCCCTTTCTATTTAAATTTTGGTCAGAAATTTTTCTTTAATTATCATGGATGTATGCAATTTGGATTTAGTGTCAGAATCGTAGATTGAGTAGACTAGAATGGTTACTTGTAGTAGATTCCCTTACCCCTTACAGCTACAAAAAACTTGGTTCTTGTAACCCACCATAGGTTCCTTGGGTGAGACTTCGCCTATTCTATAGGTGTCGCTAAAAGGGTTGGTACCGAGTTGGGATTTTGTTGGCCGCATCATGTGAAATCCCAAGTTGAAAACTAAAAAAGCACCAACAAATGGTTATGTTCCCAGGAGGGGGGTTTGTGATCGAAGGGGATGTGGAACCTTACAAAGGAAGAAACTGGAAAGTGGTTTCAAACTAAGATAGATGATTTTTTTCTGATGAAATTGGGAGTCAAATGATTAGCATTAATATATGGTTGTAGTGATATATTTTTTCTAAAGTCTATGAAAATTTATTTATTGAGTTTCCAAAGTTGCTTGCAGAATGGATTCAAAAGTTCAACAACTATAATAGACATTGGAAGTTGGTTGAACCTAGAAGTTGGACTCCTAAGCAAGTTTGAAGGCTCCAATTTGTGGATAACAAAATTACCTGCGTTGTTCCTTACTAGTTGGAGAGCATGATTGGAGGATGAATTAGAAAGATTTCCATCGAATCTATTATCTCATATATTGTTGTTGAATGAAACATTTTGGGAGTACCACATTGACAATTCATTTGGGCATTTCCAACCTTTGTAAAGATGTTGTTGTGTGAAAAAGGTTTGTTGAGGATAGAATTTGAAACCGTGAACAACTAAACCCCTCGTGTGTTGAGGGAGATTTGAGGGATGGCCAAGGAGTAATATGAGGGAACAGGGTCATGATGCATGGGTAGGGGAAAGTAAAGGATGAAGGAGATGCAAAAGATCGCTAGATAAGATTGTAGAAAGGGTATGCCAAGTAAGTTAAGTTGAATAGTGTGTGCAAGGAGAACATGACGAGGTTTGAAGGTTTTGTTTTGCACATTGGTAGAAGGTTCCAAAGTGGAAGTGATAGAGGAGAGAGGTCTTCACCGATGCTTATAATTGATCGAAGCCCAAGGAAGGAGATAGCGAGAGTTCAAAGTATAAGGAGGAGTAGTGGAGATCAAATACGTTTGGATAAAGTGCACATTTGCATACCATGGATAAAAGGAAAGGAAGGGGAAGTTTCACAACCTAGGCCGAGAATAGTAGGGAACATGCTTAGAGTATACCCTATGTCAAATACAAAGGTAAGTTCCCCAAGTAGTTTTAGACTACATACATTAGTTAATAAAGGAAGTGAAGGTAGTCAAAATAGTAGTTAGAGTCAAACTAGTCTATACGAAGGAAGTGGATCACAACAGATACTAGTTGTATCTATTTCACCATTAGGAGCTAATAAATAGAGAAAAATGGTATACACTCTAAAAATGTTTGTTTTCCATGGTTCAGGGAATGAATATCCTGAACGACACTTCTATGTAAGGAAGTATGGGATACCAATAATTATTATGATGACAATATTAAGATTATATAGTTGGAAAATTCATTTAGAGATCATGTCTTAACTTGGTACATGAACTACAAGAACACCATTACACCTGGATAACCAATATCATTACAAGATGTCAAGCAAGTGATGATGAAGGATTTTCACATCCCTAAGTCTACATCCTAGTGCATAACAAATCTTAAGGAGATCAAATAGAGAATGGATGATTCCATTTGGGATTATGATCAACAGTTTAAAGTGTTGTTTGGAAAGTTGTTTTTCAAAATTCTTGATGAGAATCATAAGGAGTGGTTTATCATGGGAATGTTTCCACATATTCATGCCACGTTAACTCAACAAAACATTAAGATTTAGTCACAAGCGTTGGATATATCACTGAAATTAGAAGAATCTCCAAAAATTGTCGTAGCAAGAGAGAGTTGTGGTATAGCTCATCTTCAGTCATAGATGGTTGCGCTCATTTTTTAGTTGCAAAATTTAGCAAAGGGGAATGCAAATTGTTCAAAAGTATGTGTACAATCATCTGAAATGAAGATCACCACAAGAATGAATGCCCCATGTTGATGGAGTATATGGCGACTAGTGTAGCTAATCCAATGGTGCAAGGAAAACAATTATGGTGCAAGATATATAGAGTGTGGGGTCATACACCACCAACTTGTTTGATGATGCATAAATACAAGACTATATCAAGGACGTTGTTTTTTGACTTTTGCAAGTATATTGGTCATGACATTCATCATTGAAAATATTTATAACTAATGTGGGATCACACCATGGATTCTTACAATAAGCAAGAGGGCCAAGAAGGCATGGCACATAATTATAATAATCTAGGATGATATAATTAGCCAAGAAAAGGTCAAGGTATGATGGGAAGAGGACCTAGAGGATTTATAGGACCTAGACGAGGATGAGGGGCCTTTGCATAAGGAACAAGACCAATCATATGTTACAATTGTGGACAACCTGAACATATGGATAGAGACTATCATAATCCATGTTCAACATGTACATATTGTTGAACTTTAGATAATGTGACAGAGGATTTCCTTCATTTTCTAGCAAAAATCTAGGGGAAGAAGGGGCACAAGCTGCAAAAATTTATTACATAATCGCACTAAGATCAATCATAGGTAAATGTGGTGACATGTGGAGGGACCAATATTGGGACATATGTTTCCAAAAAAACCAATATTAGCCAATAGTGGGCGCAAAAAGATATAGACCCACCACCGAAGTTAGAGCCTTAGAAGGACAAGGTCACCTATAAGGAGGCACAGAAATAAATTTTTGCGACAAAGTGGAATGCCTTGGAAGATAATCCAATATATGATATACCTCAGATCTATGATAAAATTGTTGCAAAGAGTTATGAAGTGGGAGACAAATCCATTAAATCCATTTTGAAAAGTTGTTTGGAGTTCAAGTAGGATGATGAATCCCTCCAGAAGTTGTATGGGATGATTGATCATTTCACTAAAGTGCCAGATGTTGTAACAACACATATACCAAGGAATATAATCAATAAGGTTGTTTGAAAGAAGAGAACCAATCAATATTTTAGGTTTGGCACAAAAATGTGAGCTTATGACATGGATAATACTATTCTTGATTTGGGATTTGATGTCAATATTCTGCCTAAGAAGACTTGGAAGATGATGGGGAGACCTAAGTTAACTTGGTCCCTTATCCAACTCAAATTAGAAAATTAGTATATGATTTTCCCCATTTGTAGAATGCAAAATGTTGAGGTCGATATTGATGGGGTTACAAGTATGGAGGATTTTGAAGTCATATAAATTGTTGATGACACCAACCCCTATCCAACTCTATTAGTATTTTATTGGGCCTTCAACAATCAAGTAAAAATTAATCTAAAGAAAACGAAAATGATTTTTGAGTCTGGTGATGTTCAATTAATTGCACCATTGGATCTGAGTGAAGGTGACAAGTGTGTTGAATTATTTCAAGAGAATTTAGATGTAAAGGCCTTAGAAAATATTTATAAGATCGTTTTGTGGAGAGAGGATTATTTAAACATCATTCCAAATGGTTTGCCTAGTTGGTGTAGCATTGGTTTGTGTGCTTTGGATTCTAAAGAAGGGTTGGAAAGTTGGTAGAACTAGTTTTATGAAGTTTCTACTAGAAGGTGTGCGCACATCACTTTCAGGGCATGTTAGATTGGCACTGAAGTATGAAATATTCACAAAGAATAATTACCTACAAAACATATGGTCTAGAATTTTGAGGGCTTTCCTAGTCCTACAAATTAGGAAGGTCTATCAAAGCACAGTTTGAAGGTAATGTAGAAATAGATCTTTGTGTCTAAGAATTAGGTTGGACTTCGACTTATATTCTGATCTTCAACATACATACCAGTGCATAGTATTCAAAATAACATGAATAACAGTGAGATGATGAAAAGGATAAATGGAAAGTATGCTAGTTTGACATTTTTCTAGAAGGGAAAGGGACATAATAACTCTACTAATGGAATGGATGTTGGAGCTACCTCCCCTATGAAGGTAGCACTGAAGAATGTTGTAACAATTTTGCACTTTATGGATTGGTGAAAGGAATTAGTCATGCCATATAAAAATAAGTTTTATGTCCAAAGCAATACTGTGTCGAGATATTTTGCAAGGGTGAGTCATATGCAATATTGGGGTCCATTTCACTACAACTAACTCAGGAATAGTGTGTATATATATATATATATATATATATATATATATATATATATATATATATATAATAAAGGTTTTCATTGCTTCCATCATTAGAATAATAAATTTAGTCTAATGTGAAGGGACATCTCCTTAATTGTCGAGGGTTATTTTAATTCTAGAAAATTTACCGTGGTACCAAAATTTGTCCAAATTGATTATTGATAAGCCATTTGCAAAGAAAAACCATGCATCAGGGTAAAAAATCCTCTTTCAGGATTTATGGTGAAAGATTTAGGCATAAAGACCTTGGGATACCACGCTTGAGCTAGAACACTATAAATGTGTAGTAAGGGGGGTTAGCATTGTTCAAGTTAATTTTAGAAGTTTTGGGTGATGAATTGGAAGTATAAATGTAGACTCGAAAAAGAAATAAAAATAGAGTGCGTAGTTTCAAGCGGTTTTGGAGGGAGGTTATGACAATTCTAGATAGAATGTGTAGATAAGACATATGGGGAAAGCCATAGGAATGCCATCAATGTGTAGAACACAAATTAAGAATCCCTTTGTTCCTTTGAAGCTCAATATTACCTAAGAGTGGGTTGGGGTGGTGGAAGAAGCTAAAGTGGAGGCACCAGTAATGGAAGAAAGGAAAAAACTTGAAGTTGTCAACTCATCAACACAACTTAAAATGTTTGGACTGAGCAGACAATACATTTTGCCGTAGAAGGATACTACTAAACCAATTAATTTTTTGAAGGATCCAAAGTACCTTATGGCTATGTTGGAGATCCCCAAAGGCATTTTAATCTAGGCATACTGGATGGGTCCCCTGGGAAGGCTAAAAGACGCTAATCATGACATTATAGCCAAGAGTTTGTTTCCAGATCTAGAATATTATCTATAACAAGTAGAGGATATAGAACACGGGAAATTATCAGGAAGGTGTAACAAGATCAACAATGCACATTGGATAAGCTGGAACAATTATGGCATCTTCTAGAAGTGAACAAGGGGGGAATTACATAGCCTACTATGACTGAGTCAGCTGAATAGATGGAGGCCCAATGTGTTCCCAATATTTTCAACCCATAAGGGGACACTTCTATTACATCCAACGGCCATCAAGAACTTCATGTCTCTCCGCATGAAATTGAGTGTCCTAATGACACAGTGTCACATCAAGTAAAAAAATTGATGCGTATTAATTTTATTTCGTCACAATTGTCTTTGGATAACTTACATCAATTGTACGATAGTTTTGTTACAAAGTTATAGTCACATGCTAGTGCTACTACTTTAGAGTTACTACAAGCACTTTTAGCATATAAAGAACCATGGCTGCATGCAAATGTACATTTAGTTGAAGAAAAGAAGAAGGTTATGGATAGGAAGATGGATTTGTGTGCAACTATTAAAACCGCCTATAAATAGATAATGGTTGAGCCTATGGTGTAAGGTACTCAACTAGAAATTCAAGTTGTGAATATTGGTGAAGTGAAATATACATTGAAAATGTAGGTCAAAAAGTTCAGGTTACAACAAATACTACCTGCAGTTCCTAAAGAGAATAACTACTACATGGAAGCCAAGAAGGCATATGCAACTTATACACAACTACAACAAATACATCATTAATGCTAACCTCTATATGTAGAAGGTGTGGCTTTATGGACTAGTATTGTGCAAAATTAGGAGCTGAAGGCTCTTGCTTATCATGTTCAGAGAGTGATGAGAAAAAGTAAGCAAATGTAAACCACCCACAAAGAGTTTGAATCATAGGTAGAGTAACTACAAATCAAAGAACTTAGAATTATGGACATAGCCATGATAGTGTAGTAGGATATTAGCACCATAATTACTCACATGAAGAAATGTATCACTTCTAATGATATGTATTTATAGGTTTCTGCTCAAATTCAAGCACACTCTGCTCAGATGAATCAAAAGGTCGACGACATACGCAATACCTTCAATTACTTGAAGGATGCAATCATCGAAAAACTCCCCTTAGTGAAGATTAGTTGAGTGGCCTTGGTTGAGCCATAGGTGTGTGTTAGGGGCCTATTGGAGGCAAGTTTTGGGTCAGAAGAATTGCATTAGTCTAGGGTATTTTTTGTAGCACCCATAGGCAAAGGGCGTATAAACAACATGTTGGAAAATTGTGTTGATATGGAAGAGCATGTAACATCAATATAGAAGGGAGAATTTCATAATCAACAACAATACAAAAGAAAAGGAGAGGCTACGTGGGTGTTTCTAAGTTTGAAAATATCAATGCCTTACTTTGATTTGGTCTTGTTTAGGAACAAAATTTTATCTTCCCATGGCAATGGTTTACCTAGGCATTTCCCATGGTATTTTGTCTATGCAATTATATATAAATCAAAAGATGTTGAAGTGGTTGGGGTTAACAATTAAGACATCACTAAGTATACTAGAGGGTGTACTACTCTCTGATATGTTCTAGTGTTGTATCATTGAATTTAGGTTGGTGATCTAAGAAGAAATATTATGATAAGACCATATGTATTCGATCTGGAATCTATTCTAGTAATAATAGAAGATGTTTGGGGTTTTGTCTATTTTTGTTCCCTATGGGATTAAGCCTAAACGCATGTTTAATTACATTTATTTTTGAAGATTTTTTTGCGTAATGGAAAAATATAGCAGTATGAGGGAATACGATACCACTTTCTTTTTCATTTTGGATCAACAATGTCTCTGTAATTATCATCAAAGTATGTAATTTGGATTTAGTGTCAGAGTTGTAGATTGAGTTGAGTAGAATGGTGACCTGTAGTGGATGCCCCCCCCCCACCCTTATTGTTTCATAAACCTAATTCTCATAACCTCCCATAGATGCCTCGAGTGAGACTTCACCTATTCCATAAGTGTTGCCAAAAGGGCCAATACCGAATCGGGTTTTTGTTGGTCACATCACACACAATAAGCTAGGTTATAAACGAAAAACATGGCAATAGGACCACTAAAATATCTATTAAAAATCCTTCTTGATGATATATTTGTACTTCCTACTCATATGAAGTATAAGTACTCTCCATTTCCCTTAAAAAAATATAAATTTCCTTCAAAAGCCAATAAAACAATATCATGACATGAAAAGTACATGCTTCTGGGAAGAGTTCATAGGAAAATTAATTTCATAACTTCTTAATTCCCATGAGAAATGGTCTCAACTATCTTCAAATGATATAAATGCTACCTGGAGAAAGGAGAATACCATAGTGAGCCCTATGATACAATATTTATCATCAAACCCAAAGTAGCTAGACCCTTCATTCCCCATGGTTTTTATGACCACCATCTTCTTTGGAATTATAGTTTTCAATTTTTTGTATCTCCCATTTCTTGATATTAAGGCCTAATATACACTTTCCTTCATCTTCCTTACATAAAGTAAAACATTGGAGGTGAAGCAATATTGAGTAATCGAAGGTAAGAGGAGTCCAGATGGCGATTGTGAACAATGCCAATAACAATGTCAAGAAGACAGATGTTGTACTATCATTCATTATAAATTAAATGGATATCTCTCTTCTTTCCCTCCCCTATGTAATAAATACTTGCATTTAGTTGTTATATTTCAATTTTGAGTGTTTCTTCTAAATTTCTTAATACTAGGTTAAACTAATTTTGCATAATTTAATTAATATTTCCAATCATTTTAAGGAAGTTTATTTGTTCCTTTTACGTAGGTCTACAAATTTCATGGAGGAGAAAAGAAATTCAGTGAAGATCATTTGTAAACAATTTCTTCAACGTTTAGTTTAATCTTGTAAGTCCTCCAACCAATTGTTATTTATTTTTATATTATTGTAAGCTAGTCTACAAGAATTAGATCATTATTCTTCAAGCTTTCCTATATGTTGTGATTCACCCAAGTCATATAATAGATTATATTTATCCATATTAGAATTGGCAACTCTAGTATGGAGTAACTCCCAGAGTTTTTCTCTATAGGGATTTCCCTAATATTTCTTGGCATATATTTTCATTTCATTGTTCATTTTTCAATTTGTTTTCCTACTTAAAATCCAATAGGTCAAATTATAAGGGTTATTCTAAATGTTTTTGGGAATTTGTGACTATAACTAGACACACTCACCAATTTCCTCGAGGAACAAAATTAGTACTTACTTGTAACCATTGTGAAATGTGTGAGTACTCACACCTATCCTTCACTAAAGGAGTGATTCCTAGAAAGTAATTTTTCTCACTGTTAGCCCTTTTTCTCTTACTTTTGATTGACAAATTTTCTAGTTATAACTCTTCAGTATCTAGTTGCATTTGTTAAAATTGAATTTGTGCTTAGTTTTATTTTTCATTTATCATCTCAAAAAGGTAAAAGCATTATAGTTGTTTTATATATTCATTACTTGTTTACAATTTTTTTAAGTTTTCTTGAGTTGCATTTCATTAAGGTTAGTTTTTAGATAGGGTCTACATTACAAGTTTTTAAAAATGAAAAAATAATTACATTTGGAGTCTTTTATTTTGCGTCAAAATCACATTTATGAAAAATCTTAATGCTTTTAACTAAAATCATTGGATAATTTGTGCATCTTTAAATTGCTAATATTCTCACATGTTTGTTTATGCAAGAGTTCGAACATCACTAGTTGTACAATTGTAATGTCTAAGTAATCAATTGCCATAGCATAAATTCTTAACTAAAATAAACTAGACTTTGCATTTCTAGAAAACTAATAGAGTAACTTAGGTTGTGGTTGGAGAGTAAACTTTTCAAGGCCATGAAACTCAAATTAGAATTGATTAAAAAGTGTAAACCCAATAGTAGAAAGAAGTGTTTTATGAGAAAGCACCTCTAATATAGGTTTAAAGCACAAGTTTTCATTAGGGAAACCTAAGGTCATATGTCCTCTTTCACTTGTCTTATTGTTTGTTAAATTATTGCATATGTGAGGAATTATTGAAGTGATAGGTTCTTTGCAAGAAATCAATTTTTTAGGTTTTGGCTTTTGCTTCGATACCCATATACATGATCCAAGCTAATTATTTTTTTCCAATAAATAATTTTGAATTGGTAAACCTAGTGACCATACCCATGTTTTCAAATAGTTCACTGCAAGTGGGAAGTGCTTGTGGTACCCAAGGAAAATCCATAATCATCATTTAAAACTCTTCAAGATGATTCCCATATTCATGAGGTTACATACATCTTGATTGGGTATTATGTGTAGGTCACCATCACTATCTCATGTGCCTTCATTATCTGTATTTCAACCCTCAACATTCTAGGTTATCCTCCAAAAGGACCTCTTAATCATCTCTTTACTATTTTAGGTCTAGGTACTAATCACCTTGGGTGATACATATTAGATAATTATATTTTTTTCATCCATATAAATGATTTTAGAGTGGAAAATGTGGAAGAATCAATTCATAGGACTATTTTTACCGATAAGACCCAGTTTGGCAAATCGAGGTCTAAAACCTCGTGAGATAATTTTTAGACATCAAATGATATATTTTTGTGGTAAACATTTTCTACTTTGGTGCAACACATTTTTTTCATATTCTACAGGCAAATACCTTTCTAATGGCACAAAAATTGCCTCAAACATAGTTCCTATGAAGAAGTTATGCCATTGAAAAGTTGACCTTGTTTTCAACACCATAATTTGAGAGGATGCCATGTCAGCCCCAATTATTCATGGAAAAGGGACTAGCCATGTGATTATGATGAAGACGAATCTAGAAGATTACATATTGTAACCTTACTTAAGAGTTGAGGTAGTCAAACATACCCAGTAGTAGGATATCGGGTTGTGTTATAACTGGGCCATTAGGAGGAAAATGGGTTCCATTCTTTGGAGTGTGTTTGTTCTGTTTATGAACAAAAATATTCGAGAGGGATAGGAAAAAGTGAAAATAGAAAGGATTTTTGCATTGTAGTAGCCCACAGGCCATAGATGATACTTATTTTTACTTACAACCATTTTGTATTCAAAGAAACCTCACCTTCCCTCTAGGTTTTCTCCTGAATAGGTTTCCTGTTACACAACATTTTGTCACTGTCCTTGTACTCCCCATCCATGATCGTGGAGGAACTCCAGTGAACCCCGCATGCTTTCCTCTCATGAAGAAACTCCCATTATGTCCCTCTTCATTAGCAGAACAATTCCCTTTTGAACCATTTCCCAAAAATCTTCTATTTATCCTAGTTTACAAGACCAACGCTAATGACCTGTGTCCTCCTTGTGCCAATATGTAGGGATTAAAATTGTCCCTAGTGTCGATCAGATCGACTGAGCCCTTTCTTAGTCATGCTAATCCTCTTTTGGAAAGTTTTTTAAATATGGAGTCGAAGCTTCCAGCTCTAGAAGCTTCATAACAGAAGTTTGGTAAATGGTTAGGCCAGAAGGAATCGAGGAGGTCAGTTTGGGATCCTTTCTCCTATTAGGATGGAACTAATCCAAGAGATAATGCCTTCTCCCATGAGGAGAGGAATCATCTCCCATCCATCCAAGCTATATAAACCTCTCTTTTTCCCAAGCAAAAGCTAGTTTTTAGTTTGGAGTTAGAATAATCAACAAGACATCTATAGTCTGAAGTTTTCTAGTGCATGTTTGAGGGAGAATAGTGTGCTTAGGTGTGATTTGAGGCTAAAGGGAAAGAGGCCTTAAAACCTCTACTTTTGGGGCTATCCATGAAGTGCTAACAAAAGTGTGGGAACCTGGATATCTCATAGGAGACCAACAACGTCAAGGCACCGATTGTAATATCTTTTTGATTTATATAAATGTAACTATCAATTGATTTCTTACATGAAGTGTCATTTTACATCTTTATGGCTTAATGTCCTTGACCTATTAAGTAGGTTGAATACAATATTGTATGCTATTATGTTTGTTGTTTGTTGTTGTTTACTTGTTTCAGGTGTGAGAAGGAAGGAAACAAAATATAGCTGGAGCGAAGAAGCAGGGTCATCACTAAGTAGAATAGCATTCTAAGAGGTAGGCCCTCTTAATTGATTCTAGGCTAAGGAAATCTTCCATAGATTGTCTGTTTGTGACTAGACCCACTCTCTCGAGCTAGAGGAATTGTTTGTGTCCGCACTTAGAATTTACCTGCATCACAAATTGGAAATTCCATTGGGGAACCAATCCTTCTGTTTGATTCATTGTAATTTCATGGTTTTGTGTGAACTTTTCTAGTATCACCATTTCCATCTAGTGTTATCTTTTTTTCTTGGTTTACTACTTTGAGTCTGAAATTTACAGTAGCAAGTCTGGTTTTTACCTAAGGAAAATTTTATTTTTTCCTTTGAATCCTCAACTAGCACGGTTTTTTCCAAAACAGTCACACCGATTGGATCGAGTTTCTAAAAAACAGTCACGCCAACTCCCTTCTGGCACTTCTTGTCAGTTAGGAAGTTGTGACGATGCCTATAGATGGAGATTAGGGTTTATCCCAGATCTCAACCAGTGTGTCTTTCTCTACTAATTTCTGCCTCTTAGCTTGTTTTCGGTTATTTCTCCCTTACTGGAAAGCTTGATTTGGCTTGGTTTATGTGCTTGTTGGTTTTCCTTCTTTTGCTTGATTTCTTGAGTCTTTGGATGGTTAGTGGCTCTAGGACATCTAGGTTGTCATCCATCCCGTTGATTTCGAACTCAGTGAGTCAAGTTGTTGGTGAATTTACTCCTTGCATTTCGTTTGTAATCCTCTTATTGCTTCGATCTCCATCATTCATGTTTGAAAAGTTTCATTTGATTGTTTAAACGTCTCTTTTCCAGCATAGATCACGTTTCTTGTCTTGTTTTTGGTAGATTCATTGTGTCATTAGTTTGGAAGAAGTTCCTTTTGTCTATTTTCATCTGTTTCAAGATTGATTGTCATGAAAACTTTTTCATTGAAGTGTTTTACAAAAAAATCATTTTTGTCATTTCATGAAAAGTACACAATTCTAGTTTTCTCCATCAATATCTTAAGTTAGTTAGCATCATTGAAGACTACAGTTGCATTTTCATTTGAAAAGGAAAATAATTCTCTTTACCTTTGAAAGGACTGCTTGAAGTGCACTTGTTAGGAAAATAGGAATTGGGAAGAGTTTTTCATTATTTTGTTTTAAAAATTCAAGTAGTGAAAAAATCATTTTGTTTTTAGTTGCTTGGTTGTTTGCATTTGATTGTTTTTTGTACCCTCTCTAGTGTAAACAATTCATCAAATTGAAAGATTCTAGTCCCATTTAGCTGCATACAAGATTTTTCGAGTCACATCGCTAAGGCCCGAAAACTGAGACATAATTCAAGATAAATTTTAAAATGAACTCAATTACCCTAAGGCGCATTTGAAACCTAACGATCACATCTAGAAGGTCTAGGCTAGAGAATTGTTCCGGCATCTTTAAACCTAGCAGTTGTCATTCACTTCAGCACTAGATAGCGCTAGTACAGACTGGTGCTCCCTATACTGTTGAGTATATAAAGGGATACCCCACTAGGCTGCAATCCTTTATCCATAGGAAGCTGAGTCTGCTACCTTGTAAACATGATACACTAAACACAACATTTAGGGAGATCACCTACCCATACTTCTCGGTTGGCTGGGAGGTATTCTGCAGTTCATGGTTAGCTGGTAATCCTTTTTACCTAGATCATCCTGAGTAGTCATTTGATCTTTTTTACTCTTTAAGATTAAAATACCATCCGAGCACTTGTCCTTTCAAGCTCACTTTAAATCAAAATTGATAGAGTCACCTTGGCTTCTTTCTCGACTCTTAAAACATGAAGCAACACCTGTTTGTTTATGCATATTAAAAAATTGTTGCCCACGATCTCATAACATCCATGTTGGTCTTTTCTAGAACAAATTGTGAGTATTCATTTTAAATTATATTTAAAGCCTTGGAATTTATCTCTCTGTTGCTATTATTTGAGGCAAAGGCTAAACCGTCTAATTCACCTAGTTCCTCTTCCTCTCCTCCGTCTGAAATATTGTTTGAGGAATCATTTCTTGAATTACCACAATCACTTGAGAACCAAGGTGTTGAACTTGGAATCATTCTGAGAATTCAACCTTTGTCATCTCGCCCTCCACCTCCCTGAGATACTGGGTCACTTTCTCATACTGGCTCGGAATCTTTGGATAAGGATAATCCTATCCAGACTCGCGAGAGTCAGCTGACTCTTGACAGTCATCTTGGACTGGTTGTTTATCCTCTGAATCCTTTGTTTGAACCTGTTGTGATATCACCGCAGCATCCATACAGTCCATACGATCAGTTGGGTATTCCTTTGGAATTATCCCCTCGAACATCTTCAGTCATTCATCGTTGCTTGTTTCTGCCCATGGAACCCGAAGGCGAATTTCCAGTCTCCTCTCTGGGTCACTTAGAGGTTTCCACTCCACTCATTGTCAAAGAGGAAGAAAATTAGTTTCCTCCTGAAGGTTTCCCCTACATGGGAAGAATTCCCATCAATGTTTATCAGAACTTACCTCCTAATTATGTGTCTTTAGCATATTAAGTTGGTCTCGGGCACACCTAGTGCCTCTTCACTTTATCATAATCTTGTTTGGGCATCTGGCTCTATGCCTACCACGGGTCCGTTCATTGAGAATCCGGCCCCCAACAGATGTTGATCTATCCAATTACCTCAGTCTTAGTGAAATCCACCGTTTTGAACCCTCTCATCTCATTAGTCAAAGTCACCCGTCCAGTGCAACTAATGCTCTCAAGTCTTGCCTCTGTCAGTCCTTCAGTCCCTCCAATAAGTGCACAAGTTGTGCCACCACCTGGGGCGTTGAATATGAATGTCTCTATGGTGTCGGGTAGAGCTAATTTGAGTAGCTTGCATGCTCACACGGTTGGGATGAACCAGCCTTCTTCTAGTGTTATTCAAAACCTTGTTGGTCCTATTAGGTCAAGCAATGTCCAGTACCAATAGGTCCAAAATCCCGTTGGTCCATCTTGGTCAAGCAATTTCCAGTATCAGTAGCCTTATGAGGCTCAAGTTCAGTACCAAACCCCTTGTGTTCCATATGGTTCCCAAGGAATGGTAAATCCACCTTACGTCCTTCAGCCTGGAGAGTACATTCAGCTTGGTCTGACCACAATTCCTAATGGCTATGGCTAGATACAGTTTGGAAATTTTCAAGGTTTCAATCTGGGAACTGTCCAAGTACCCTTGTAGCAGCAAGGACAACCTCTGCAACAACAAGGGTAAACTTCATTACAGCAAGGGCCATCCATGCAGCAACAGGGTCCGATGATGCGGCAGTAGGGACCACTGCAATAGCCACGGGGGAAATCCTTGCAGTAGTTGCAGCAAACCATGCAACTGCAAATGCAATATGTTCAGCAAACCTCCCAACCTATCTCTTCACAAGGCCAACCTCTGCAGCCATAAGGATAGCTTTTGCAGCTGCAAGGTCATCTCTCATAGCAGCAAGGCCAACCCCAGCATCAGTAACCCTTATATACATATCAACTAGCTCAATCATTGTAAGGACAAGGTAAGGGTCAAGTCCTACAACAGCAGGCCCCAAATCCTCATGTCCAAGGGCAACATGTTCAAGATCCTCTTGTCCAAGGACACCAGGTCCAAAATCCTTATCTCCAGGGCCAAGAGGTTCAAAACCCATATGTCCATGGATAGCAAGCGAAAAAACAATATGTCCAAGGTCAACAGGTTCAACAGCCTTTTAACCTGCATGTTTCTTATCAACAACCTATGGCTGGACAAATTCAAGGATTTCAAGGTTACAGTCCTCCCTACGGGTAAGGTAACCTACAGTGGGGGCAAAATCAAATGCCCTATGGACAAAACCCTCCACTATGGGGAAGAAATCCTTACCAGTAGGGGTGGGATCCTCCAGTTGGACCCGCTTATCGACCTCCAATTCCTTTCAATACTCAATTGTCATTCTTGGCTACACTAGAGTTGCCATGTGTCTCGAATCATGAATGATCTAATTCTTCATTCGCCCTACTGGCCTCCGGTCCCATCCAAGATCCCAAGTGATTGTACGAAGTTCAATGGGAAAGCAAAATAATATCCTCAAGCCCATGTGATGACATATCACCTCTGGTGCTCTTTGAATTCTTACGTTGACGATTCTATTTGTCTCCATCTTTTCCAATGAACTCTCACAGGCGATGTAGCCAAGTGGTACATTGAGCTTCCTCGAAGTACTTATTATGACTTCATCTCTTTAGCCATGGCTTTCCTCACACATTTCCAATTTCCAGTTTGCTATGAAACCAACACATATTTTCTTACATCGCTCAAGAAAAATATTGCGACGCACATCTCCGATCACATCCATGAATGGAGACGTAGGCATCACTTGATCAAATTTGAGATTGTTGATCAGTTACTAACCGAATGGTTCACCAAATCATTCATCGCTCCAATTTCTCGTGATATCTCTATGGGTGGGTGCGTCACGAAGGAGCAAGCCATTACTCGTGCCCAGTACTTAGATCTCGTTTACTCTCTGTCTGGCACTTTGTATGAGTGTTGGGCATGGAATCCCCCCAAGGCATATTTTGGTGCTTAAGGCCCAATTTTTGACCAAATCCTTTTGTAAAAGCTCCGCGAAGTGTCAACGCGAGGCGTGAGATCATGATAGAGTCACAGGGTTGTCCGCCCTCTTTTTTGTAAAGTAATGTCGGTTTAATAGACCTACCCATGGTCTGTGGACCATGGGATTGTATAAATAGAGCGAGGATCTAAGTTTGTAGGCTAGAATAACTAAGAATGGAAGGATGATAAGTCTAAGTGATTGAGTCAAAGTGTAAAAGGTGTCTTTGGGTCATAGAGTAGGAGAAGGCTCTACAATTGAGTTCACAGAGGCCTAGTAGTCTGCAGCGAAGTGCGTGGACCCCTGCAGCTAAGTGCGCATGCTAGGTTGAGTTTTCAACCATTTGAAGAATCAATAAAGAGAAGTTTACCATATTTCTGTGTATCATTTCCTGTTTTAATGTATGATTTGGTATAATTTGCAAGTATACTGTTTATTTACTGCGCGAACTCATATGAATGTTTTTTGTAAGTAAATATAGCATAAGACATCCAATAACACTAAGGTAATTAACTGGTATATGAAGATAAGTAAGATCTCGGGTAATAGCGTAGAGCGCTGCTCTAGAAGCGCAAAAGCTCTGCAGCCCCTGGTTAGGGCTACGCAAAGGTAGCATATCAGGGCATGAGGAATAGGGAAGTGCATGAAGTGACCTATGCGTAGGGATGAATAGTTGGACCGGTCAAACCTCTCAGACATCTCAAGGGTGCAAAAACCTGGTTCCAGCACCCTCCGATACTACTTTGGGTGAGACCTCATTCCACGGTCCGCGGACTATTGCCAAAAGGGCTAGTAGTATAGGGATTTGTTTGGCTAATTAACTTCGAACCTGGGTCAGGCCCCAACAAGCCAATAATGAGTTATCACCTGATGCTCTAAGGCCATCATCTGATCCAACGGCATCGAAGTCATAGGCTACACCTCCTGTTGATGGAGTAATTGGTTTAGTGTCCCAGGCCCCTGCAAAATCTTCTTCCAAATAGAAGTCAACCTCGAACACTTCTTCCAATAATCCCTCTCAGAATCCACCTGGCCCTGGTAAAACCTCAGAGGTCCGCGCTATTCAGTCTACTGCAGTGGAAAAATCCTGAAAAGGTAAGAAGAAAGGCAAAGGCAAAGGTAAAGTTGATGCCCCAAAACAAGGTCCTCCTAAGTCATCTGTTGGGGATGCTTCCCAATAGAAGCCTAAATATTCATGCCTCATTTGCAAAGAGAACCACTATACTAAGGATTGTCTAAGACAATCCGAAGTTAGTCGTTTGCTCAAAGGGACTTTAGCTGTCCTAAAAGAGCCATTTTCATCCCAATATACCCAAATAGTAGACCAGCCTCAATCATTGGCTTCCTTAGGTTCACAACTGTTCATGATGACTATGGCCATTAATATGGATACTAGATCAAAAGATTATCAAACTCCTACCCCGACAGTAGGGAAAGAAAAAGAAGCTACCCCTTCTTCTTCTGCCCTGTCAAGTTCTGGTCCTCTTCATATAGAGCGACCTAACCCTGATTCTGTCATTCAACCACCTTCTTGAGGTGTGCTACGAAAGTCCTCGTACAATCCCAACACTCACGCCACTGAACATTATAATATTGTTGACGATTTGGCTCAGGTGCCATCGACTATGTCTTCCCTCGAGGTACTTCAAAGTTGTCCTTCTCAACGGAAATCATTACTATCAGCTAGTGGGGTTATTGATCCTGCTAATTCGAATCTTATATGTTTTGATCTAGAAAACCACATTCCGCATCTTCCTCATCCGATTTCCTTTCTCATTTAGGTCATCATCAATGAGAAATCCATTCACAAAACCATCATTGATGAAGGTTCTTCCACCTGCATCATGTCTATTGCTTGTTGGAGGAAATTGGTTCTCCTACTCTAATCCAGTCCCCTAACACTTTGGAAGCTTTCGATGGGTGCGATTCATGACCATTTGGTGTCTTACCCAACCTTTCCATTACTTTGGAGGGCAAGATAGTGGATGTCGAAGTAGAGATCATTGTCACTAATCTCAATTATAATCTTCTACTCGGACGGAATTGGACCCATGCCATGCATGTTGTAGCCTCCTTCTTGTTTCGCGTGATTCATTTTTCCCTTCAAGGGAAAATAGTCATAGTTGACCAACTGTCCTTCTTTGCCTCTTCCTCCTCGGATGGAAATGTTTTGTATGTCAATCACACTAGTGGTACTTATGAGAGTGTGGGGGTAGGACTCTTTAAATATCTTGCTTTGATGGGTATCTTTCTGCTCCCACCTCCTCATGTTGCGTCTGTTAACATGATCTCGATCAAGTCTGATCCTTGGGTCATTCCCTCTCTAGATCTTGTTGACACATGGGGCAAGGTAATGTCATTATGTCCCACCGAAATTAATTATGTGGAAATTGTTTCAGCTTCACCTATGGTTTCCTCTGATTATCTTGTTTTGAAAACATCTCTTGATGCGTATTCTAAATCTTCATGGCTTGGTGCTTCAGAGTCTTCTGATCCCTTAGCTGATACTTTTCTTTTTGACGAGAGTATCATGGAAGTAATGTCTCTAGAATATGTACCTTGGAATGATGCTCATCATTGTTCCTCATTCTTGCCTAGCCCATCGATCATGTCTACTTATCTCAAGCAGTTCTCTTCTCGGTTCCCTTTCTTACCACTTCAGACACCGATCATGACTCATGAAGTTTGGTTGGAAGGGAACATGGGTAACATTACCCAAACGATGCCAATTGATATTTCTATCAAGCCTGGTGTCATTGAAAATATCCATATCAGGGTAACTTGTTCTCCATAAGGGATCAAGCTCTATACTCATTTGTTCCAAGAGTTCCAAGATGTTTTTGCATGGTCATATGAAGAAATTTCCAACATTGACCCAAGTATAGTCATGTATGAAATACTGACTTATCCTCATGCGAAGCTTGTTTACCAATGGCTCCGCCTAGTGCAACCTAGAAAAGCGGTCGCCATATAGGGTGAAGTTGAAAAACTTCTCAAATATGGATTCATTTATCTATTCCCTCTTATATATTGGGTGTCAAATATTGTACTGGTAATAAAGAAGCAAGGCATGATCCGAATTTGCATGGATTACCTTGATCTCAATCGTGCCTGTCCAAAGGATAACTACCCCACTCCCTTCATTGATGAATGTGTTGGGAGTGAATTCTTTTCTTTCATGGACAGTTTTTCTGGCTACAACTAGATCAATATTGAACTGGATGATCAATATAAGACAACTTTCATCTGTTCATGGGGTACTTTCGCATACAAAAAGCTTCCCTTTGGCCTTAAAAATGTCAGGGCTACTTTTCAAAGAACGATGCCTTATGCGTTCCACAACATCCGCAAAATAATTCATCCTTACTTGGATGACCTTCCTGCTCATTCTCGTAAGTGTCGCGATCACCCTGATCATCTCCGAAAATTTTTTCTTCACTGTTGATACTACAACATTTGGCTCAATCAACGTAAGTATGTCTTCTACATCGAATTTGGACGACTCCTTGGCTTTATTATCTCTAAGGCAGGCATTCGCCTTGATCCTCTTAAAGTCAAGGGCATAGTCAATTTACCCCCTCTGTCTTCATTGCACCAACTGCAGAGTCTATAGGGAAAAGAATATTTCCTCCATCGTTTTGTACCAAATTATGCTGAGCTAGCTTCAAGGTTCACCCGGTTGCTCAAGCAAGGAACACCCTTTGTTTGGGATGAAATTGCCCAAAATTCTTTCGATGGCCTCAAGGTTGTTCTCATAAAATCTCCTTTGTTGCATCCCCCCGAATTATCATCGAGATTACTTCCTTTATCTCGTTGCAGCCTCTAGCACCATCGCCATGGTGTTGGTACAAGACGATGACGAAGGAAATGAATATGTTATTTACTGCCTCAGTTAGAATCTCCTCGACACTAAGACACGTTATGCTGTCATGCAGGCTATTCAGTTCTTTCGACACAACATTCTCCTACGCACTACCACTGTGATTTAGGAATGCAACACCATGACCTACATCCTGACTCGTCAGTTGCTGGGGGGTGTTAGCTCTACTACATGTTGCTGATGTTCGAAGAGCAGAAGTAAGCTCGGTCCTTGGTTTTACTCAAAAAAAGGCCTACACCAGATATCCTTACCTTTCTCCATTTCCTCGCCCATTCCCCTCTTTATCTCCTTTGCTTCTATTTAAAATCACATCAAATGATTTTCTTAAGTCATGGGTGTTAAAACCCCAAAACCCATATAACCGCATACCTTCGCAAAACCCCTGCCATAACCTTAACCGTTGCTCTCCGCCACCCCAATCTGTCATTTCCCTGTCACATCAAATGGAAAACCATGCAATTAAATACCCACCGTCCGATCGCATCTGCCATGATCCGACGGCACCCGCTTCCCCCACTGCCATAACATAGCCACATGATAACTCGCGATGAAGAGCGGTTTCACCCGTACCCCGCCGCCACACGTCGCATGATAATTGGGATCACGTGCCCTCGTACGATTACCGCCTAACCATTAATAGCAGTGCAGGAAATACCGCTTACCGCTCAAGCCCACTCTCCTTGCCCGATAAGCTCCGTGCATCTTCAGCACCCAGCGACCATTGGATCTGCCCACCCGAGATCCAACGGCCTGCGATCATCTTCCATCTCGCCTTCCCGATAGTCCCTGCCAAGCCATGTCCATCGTCGATCCGCCCAATCTAATGGCTGATCTTCTTCCTCCATCCGTCCCGACTATCCACGTCCATAACCATTCCATACTCCCGAAAGGACGAAGGTGGCCAGCATCCAGTACTCAGCACAGTAGCTCCTAAACAACCGCATTCAATAGGAAGGATGGATGAGAAGGAGAAGGACAAGCCTCAAGTAGACAAATGCATTTAGCAGTTATGGAATTTCATCCATACGATACTCCACCTACTCGAGAAGGACAACAGAGCACCCGAGGAGGTGAAATTTATCTACTACAGCAAGCAATTGCACTCAGAATTTATGCCAGGCAGTTAAAGCAGTTGGTGGTCGATTATGACCCCTCCACACTTCGAATGGCCGAGTGCCTTTGTATTCAAACTCTATATATACCCAGAAACAAGATGTAATCAGGGTTGATGGTTGTTGTTTTGATGTAAGGTTCAACTTCTGGAGACTGTAACTGCTTTGATACTTGCAGCATCTCATCTTTATTTTTAGCTAATACAAGCTTCTTTTGTTGTTAATTGCTCACTTTCCATTTCTATTCTGTTCTAGGTTGTGCTTGATATGCATTTTTCCTGAACGCTTGATGTTTGGAATTAGAGGAGCTGTCATCCTACCTATGTGTTAAAGTCTTGTATGTATCAGTGAATGTGTTTCAGGTTTCTTCTCACTTACTGACAGAGCGCTGTCATCCTATCTGGGCACTAAGGAATTAGATTTTCATACCTCTTTACTAGTTGCAGTCGGCCATCACAGGGTCTTGTGCATCTGCTGGTGTAGTCAGTATTCTCCATATTCACCCAATCCTTAAACTGTGAGTAATTGGTGGTCTAAAGCCTTGTAGTCTGGGGGTGTTCATGCATGTCTGGATTCAATTAAAGTAGGAGTGGTTATCTGGCTTGAACAAGAATCATTCCTTCCATTCATCCATTTCCAACGTTTAGTTGAGTTTGTAATGTTCCCGAGCATCTCCGAATTACAACCTAGGAGAGTTTATTGGGGTGATAACAAGTGGCAAGTATTCTAAATGGACTGTCATCTTGCAAGAGTTCTATTTTTTGTTCACGACTACCAAATCTAAGAAATCACCGGTTTTTTCCGAATTAATTTTCTCCCTTCCTTTTGTGTCTCTTCCTGCTGGTGCCACTGAGCAACTTCAGGATGAGACTCTTTTTCTGATTAGAACCCTCGACCCATGGTACGGTGATATCATCGTGTATCTCTAGACATCCACCTTCCGATCTGCATTGACTAAGGATGATCATCGACGTATTTAGCATCAATCCCAACCCTACCATATCATTGGAGATACTTTATACAACGTCGATGTTAATTCAGTCCTTCACCAGTGTCTTACTCTCGAGGAGGCTGAGAGAGTTTTAAATGACTGCCATTTTGGGGCATGTGGCATTCATATGTCTGGATATGCTACTGCTCAAAAAATACTTCAAGCTAGTTACTTCTGGTACTCCATCTTCAAGTATTCCATCCTTGTTGTTCGCAAATGCCATGAGTGCCAAATTTACCAACGAAAAATACACACCCTGCCTGCTCACCTACACCCCATTATTACTGTTGGTCCTTTTGCTAAATGGGGTATCGACTATATGAAATGTAACCCTCATTCGGCTGGGGGGCATGGCTATATTATCATTACTGTGGATTATTTCACCAAATGGGCCGAAGCGATGCCTACATACTCTACAAATGGTAAAACGATGACTCAATTTCTATTCAATCATGTTATTTCCAGGTTTGGAGTGCCTCAAGCCATTGTCACCGACCATGGCTCCCACTTTAAAGATTGCATGATGGCTGAGCTAACTTCTATGTTGGGTTTAGCCATGATGGATCAACCCCATACTACCCTCACACCACTGGCCAAGTTGAAGCTGTGAAGAAAGTCTTGGTCACAATGCTTCAACGCACCATTTGGATGCACAATTCAAATTGGCATCTCATGCTCTTTTTGACTTTGTGGACTTCCCGAACCTCGACCAAGCATGCAACTGGATTTACACCATTCTAGCTAGTCTATGGTCTAGAAGCAACTTTACCAATTGAATGCGAAATTCCATCCCTCAAGCTGGCTGTCGAACTTGTCCCCGAGACCTCACCTTAAGGAGAGCGTCTCTTGTGTTTAGAATGACTATATGAGATCTGCCATCTTACTGCTTTGGTTATCGAAGCATAGAAAAAAAGGGTCAAATCTCATTTTGATCAGTCTTTTTCTCCTAGATCTTTTTCCGAAGGTGATTTCTTCCTTCTGTATGATCAGGATAATGATAAGCTAGGGGCAAGAAAGTTCTAACCCATGTGGCATGGGCCCTACATTGTTAAATGCGTGTTAAAAAAAGGGGCCTATGAGCTTATTGACTATGAGGGCAATCCCTTAGACAAGCCTTGTAATGGGATTTATCTCAAAAAGTACTATGCTTAGGTCATCTTGCATGGTTATTGTTATCACTCAGGTTTTCCCAAAAGTTGTAAGAAAGGGAAAGGAGGTTGAGGTAACCACAAACCAATCTTTTAGATACAGAATCTAGCCAATTTGTGTCTAGAGAGGGCTCTCTCTTTATGATTTAGCTTTTTTTTTAAAGGTATTAGGCTAGTTATGAAGTTTAGGAGTTTTGTTTGAGTTTGGGTGGTGAGATTCAATAGAGAAAAGAGGTAAGACAGAGTAGTTCAGTCCATTGGGCTAATGGAGTCAAAGAAGATGGCTTTCTGGATTTGGTTTCTGAACATAGGATGGTTTCACAGAGCAAAGTGGTCAAACAAGGAACAAATAAAGACTGGAAACAGATGGAATGGGCTCAAATGGGGTGAAGGGCAGTTGAGAATCCTTCAGCCTATTTAAAGAGGGAAATTGGATGATTACTGATAAGGAGTAGTTAAGTTTTCTTTAGCAAATAATCAACATGAAAGAATTAGGAAACAAGAGCAATTAAGATTTCATTGTTTATCATTCAGATTGTGAAACACGAATGATATAATAAACTAAGAAAACTTTAAAACACAAGATATAGAGGACTTATTGATCCAGTGGTTGATTCAAGAAGTCTGTGACAAGTCCTCTGCTTCAAGTCTTCATCCAGTAGGCCAGGCAACAGTTGATTCCAATAGCTCTTTATTCCAAAAAATCAATATTACAGCAAAGTCTAGGAATCCACCCTCAATACTCCAATGGAGGGGGTATTTATGCAAAAATTATACAACAAAATATCTCATAACAGAGTGAGATAATATCTAGGATGACTAAGAATAGTTTTACAAGAAAATAGAAACGGCTAGTCTCAAAAATAGAAAAAGATAAATTGATGGTGTGTTGGTCTGGTTTTTGTTGAGTGTGTTGGAGGCAGGCCCTAGGATTCGGCTTGTAGCTACTTTCTTCAGTAACTCTATGTTGGCTGTCTATCCTAACTGATACTCTTTAACACTAATCCGATACTCTTTGACCTGTTTTGATCTGATACACTTTGACCATGTTTACCCTGTTCATCTCTGTCAATTTGTGCTTTCTGTATTGAAGAGGAAAACAATACAAATGTGGGTTGGTTGACAAGTTGTGGGCTTGGTGCTAGTGTCTTTGTGGTCGGGTCCCTGTTTTTCACTAAAGCAGGTCATTTTTGCAAGAGAGCACGAGGCGAAGAGCATTACAGCAAAAATGGCCTTTTACCTTTTTTTTTTGACAAAACAAAGGCTGGCGGGTCTTTTTCATTTAATTAGGAGGATGACATAAGCTATACAACGGATGACATTAGCAGAGGGTGGATGACATTAGCAAAGGATAGATGACATTAGCAAAGGACAAATGACATCAGCAAAGGGCGATAAGCAGTTTTTGCTTGCACTGATTTTGGGGCTGGGCGGTATTGAATAGAGGGCAAGCGAGCAGGCTGAACGGGCGACGTGTGGCAGAGTACGGGCGCAAAACTACTGGGCGATCGCGAGTTAATAGGTGGAGGTAAGGGGGGTCACGATATTGTTTTCCACCATCGGATGAGAATGGAATGATCAAACGGCGGACGGGCGTTGGTGATGGCGGAGAGTTAACTGTGGCGGGACTGATACGATATAACATGTTTTAATTGCATCGGGGTTATTTTGATTGGTCGAGGATGGTTATTAATTAACCCAAATGGTTAATTAATCCCATGGTGCGCGGCGGGAAGGTTTTTAATGAATTTCCAATGAAATCGTTAATTCCTATTTAAACAGCGTTTAGGGTTGTATGCGACCGGGGCGGGGATAAATAATATTCGGGGTTTTTTAATATAATTATATAATACGGGATGGGTAAATGTTTTCGGGATTTATATAATATATGTTAACAATTAATATGAATTATGAAAATGAAAGCGCTAAGTTATAATGTTAGGAATTTACATTTAAAACTTAGGCTAAAGTGGGAAAAGGGGTTTTTCAAGCGATATTATGCATTTCCTAAGTAAAATAGGGATTTACTTAAGAGAAACTTCATGAAGTGAAATGAATGATTTGATGGGTGAGATTAAGCACAGATATTAATACTTTTTGGGGAATTAGTGAATAATTAGGGAAAAATATGAAGGGGAGTTAGTTATTTAACCTCGTTTTGCTTGAGCTGCATCAAGCATAATGATTGTCCGGCACTTGCGATAGAGATAAATATTAACACATTTAGAGACACAATTTATCACAAGTATCATTCTGCAACACCATCTACCTACCCTGCCTACTTTAGCCTACCATTTTTTCCTTCTTTATTTGGGTGCACTTAGACTGGAAAACCCGTATCAACTTTCCTTTTCTTTTCATGGTAAGCCTACCTAAGTCTACACTTATCACATCCAAGGGCTCAGATTAAACTGTTGAGCTCCTTTTTATTTACTCTACCTATCTACTTATCTGCCAAGATTAAACAGTTTGGTTAGATTTTATTCTCTATCTCTAAAACAGGAAATTCAAATATGAACTAGCCAAGATTAAGCTGTTTGGCCATTCATCAATTGTGGCATAACCAACAAGCTACACACAATCAGATTATTACAGAAAATGAAAAAGTAGTGGCATTTTGGACTTACACACTTTACTGGTCTTTCTTTGCTTGGGGTTCATTTATTTCACTTTTTTGATCATTTTATTCTTTTTACCCTTTGATTTTTCTTTTAGGACATACCCTCTTTACATTTTTTACATTTTTTGATTTTTGATAATATGGAAAACCTTTGCAACAAGGAAAGGGATGAACATATTACAGAGCTCATTTGTATGAGCTATCGGGTCAAACAAAAAAGGCTAACCTCCTACCATGTTTCCACACCCAATACGAAAGGATAGAGACTCATCCAAAACACTCCAGTGGCCAAGATTTTATCAGGCCTGAGTTGCCTACTCCAATAGCTCCAAAGGGTAATTTTAGTTATATGTTTTTAATATATTGAAATTTAATATAAAATATCTATGTATATGTAATTATTATTACTTAAATATATATATATATATATATATATATATATATATATATTATTTTTTATTAAAATTATATATATATATATATATATATATATATATAATTTAAAATTTTACATCATTTTTATTATGTTTTAATTAACTCTAAATTTGTATTAAAACTAAGTTTTGTGATTAAAAATATAAATTAAAATATTATTTATATTTATATTTATATTCTGACTTAATATTTTAAAATAAAGGCATATATATATATATATATATATATATATATATATATATATATATATATATATTTTCAGAACTAATGGTTGAATGAACATGTTGTGAAGGCAGAAAATTTGTTTGTGACCTGTAAGAGCATTGAAGGCGACTAGTATATGGTTTTTAAAATCTGAAATAAGTTACAGAATTAATTCCAACAAATTGACAAGTTAAACAAAAATGAGTTTAAAATGTGATTGCTCATTTGCATTGTTGCAGATTTGTTAGAAAGGAAAGGAATTAACATTTTAAAGAGAAAATAAATTTCATTTTTAACATATATTCAATGCTCTGGATTTTATGCAACATTAAAAGTTCTCAAAACTAAATTCATGTAAGTTAAATATATTTTATAAATTAATGTCTTTTGTATAACTGAAAAGATCTCATTGAGAGTTACCAAAGGTAAAAAGAAAAACAATTTCATAAAGGCACATGGAAATTATTTTTCGGGGAAAGAATTGTTGAAATTTGGGTAGCTTTTGGATGAATTTCCCCATAGAAAATCCAATTACCCCAAATGAATCCCATATTTCCCCAAAAGAAGAAATAAAATTGATCAAAGAAAAATATTAATGTCATTTAATGTGGCAAAAAATTAAATAAACAATTATTACGAAAACTATATATAATTAAATTTTATAATGAACGAAATTTATATTTGTAAGTATTTCCCTCTAAACCCTTAAGTTGGCTAGATTCCCCTATACACCTATTTGTATCTCCATGAAAGATTATAAATATGGTTTATTTCTCATTAAGTGAGTTCAATGATATACGAGGTTCAAAGTTATTTCTAAGGATCACATAAAAAAATTTCTGGTTTGAATATTCCTTGTTGTGGCTCACTCTCATACATAGTTGTTCATATTCTTGATGGCTTGCATTCACATTGGTATGTTATTTCTTTGTGGCCTGCTATTTCTTGTGGTACATTATTTCTTCGTGATGTGTTTTTTTTTTTTTTTTGTGGCTCACATATCTTTGTATATTCTCTGTGGTGTTAATTTACAGTGGCTCGCTTTCTTATTATATTTCTAAGGCTTGAAACTTTGTTCGTTGTGTGTATATAATTATTTGAGGTTCAATACATTCTTTATTTCTTATTGTGACTTGATATATATTCTTTATGGTTCTTATTAATTCTCTGGAAATCGATACGTATACTCTATGACTCGCTACATGCCCCGCTCTCTATACTATGACTCACATACTATATTGCAGTGGCTTTCACATTACTTCTATGAGTTGATCTGTTATGAAACTAGCTCAAGGAAAGATAGATCAACGCCTTAGAATTCAGCCTCTTCGAGGGGGCAACCTCCTTTACATTACATAAATGAACAATTCTTGGATGATTCAAATGAAAAAACCTCCTTTCTATATATAGGAGTCTAAGGAGTCACAATATAATCCAGCCGACCTAACAATAATAATATAAAGCCACAAAATAACAATAGAGAGATTCTATGGGGCACAGTAATAACAATATGGGGGAAATAGGGGCACAACAATATTAATAAGGGGTATAACTACAATAGTAATGGGGTAATCACTAGTATTATAGGGACCCAACGTGCCCCTCTCCTTCAAAAAAGTGTTGTCCTCAACGCTTGAGTAGTTCTAGATACTTCTCCATAAAATTCTCATCCTCCCATGTGGAATCTTCAGCGGATAAGTTCTTCCACTTGATAAGATACTCTGAAATTGATCGTTTTCATAGCTGCCGAGTTCTTGTTTCTGTGACTGCTTTCGGTTCCAATATAATTTTACCTTCCTTGTCAAGTTCTGGAAATATTGTTTGAACTGGGAGCTTGTCGCCTGTAACCTTCTTTAAACATGAAACATGGAAAACTGGGTGCAATCAAGAAGTTGCAGGAAGCTCCAATTTGTATGCCATAGTACCAATCTTTTGTAACACCTTGTACAGACCATAATACTTTGGTGATAATTTATTATCCTTCTTAGCTTGCTTGAGGGACATTTGCTTATATGGTTGTAGCTGTAGGAATACCCAATCACCTACATCAAAACTTCTTTCACTGCGATGTTGATCTACCTGTTGTTTCATTCTATTATGTGCCAACACGAGGTTATCCTTTAGGAGTTGGAGGACTTGTTTTTGATGTTCGATGTGATGTTCCACTGCCTGAACCTTAGAATTTTCTCTTAAATATGATGTGATTGATGGTGGTTGATACCCATAAAGTGCCATAAATGGGGTCATTTTTGTTGCTGTATGGAAGGAAGTGTTATACCACCATTCAGCCAGAGGCAACCATTTGACCCATTGTGTCTATTTATCATATACAAAGCAACGAAGATATCCTTCCAAACATTTGTTTACTATCTCAGTTTTCCCATCAGATTGAGGATGATAAGATGAGCTATGAGCTAACTGAGTACCAAGACAAGAAAATAATTTTGTCCAAAAATTTCCAGTGAAAATGGGATCTCTGTCACTTACAATAATCTTTGGGTTTCCATGTAGCTTTTGAATTGTTTCCATAAATGTAGTAGAAATTGTACTGGCTTTAAATGGATGTGATAATGCACAAAAGTGTGCATACTTGGTAAGTCTGTCAACTACCACCATGATGACACTCTTTCCCTCAGACTTGGGTAAACCTGTGATAAAATCCATTGGAACCTCCTCCCAACGTTGGCTTGGAATGGATAAAGGTTGTAATAGACCCGGTGTCTCAATTGTTTCAACTTTATTTTGTTGTCAAACCAAACATTCCGCCACAAACTTTTGAATATCTGATTTAAGGCCATCCCAAAAAAATTCCTTCTTAACCCTGTGGTAAGTTTTTAAAAATACTGAGTGCCCTCCTAAGGGAGAAGTGTGCAATTCCATAAGAATCTTTTGTTTTAGCTGGGAATTCTTACAGAGGTATAAGCGATCTTTGTACCATAACGAATCATTTTGCTAGCTAAATGTATCAGACGTACTGGAATCTTGTTGTAACTTTCGAATAAGTTCCCACACTTCTTCGTCATTCTTCCATTCCTCCTTTGCTTCGTTTATCCAATCTGTTGGATAATAGAAATGGCGCACAACAATGCTTCCACATCCTCATCCTTTCTTGAGAGTGCATCTGCCACCACATTTTGCTTCCCTTTTTTGTAGATGATTTCAAAGTCATAACCCAACATCTTTGTGACCCACTTTTGTTGCTCTTCAGAGGATAATCTTTGTTCTAAAAAGTATTTAAGGCTATCATGATCCGTTTTTACCTTGAGTGTCTTCCCATTAGGTAGGGTCGCCATTTCTTAAGTGCATGGAGTATTGCCAACATTTCCTTCTCATAAATAGTTGTGCTTAAAAACTTTCCCTTGATTGGACAACTTTCAAAAGCAATGGGTCTTTCATCTTGCATTAGAACAACACCAATTCCAATTCCTGAAGCGTCACAATCCACAATAAAGGTTTTTTTGAAGTCCGGTGTAGCTAAGTCCGGTGCTTGGCACATTGCCTCTTTAAGATGTTCAAAGCCCTTTGTTGCTTCTGGAGTCCATGAAAATGCATCTTCCTTCAATAATATTTTTAGAGGTGCTGCTATTCTCCCATAATTCTTAACAAACTTGCGATAATACCCTGTCAACCCGAGAAATCCTCGCAGATGCTTTATGGATGTGGGGATTTTCCATTCCTTAATGGCTTTAATTTTGCTAGGGTCTACCTTAACTCCTTCATGAGATACAATATGACCCAGATATTCCACCTCCTGGACTCCAAAGAAACATTTGGATCTTTTTGCATGTAATTGTTTCTCCTCCAATAGTTGTAGCACTCTGTCAACATGTTCAACATGATCCTTCTAAGACTTGTTGTAGATTAGTATATCATCAAAAAATACTAACACAAATTTTCTAAGGAATGGTTTGAAAATTGAATTCATCAAACCTTGAAATGTTGAAGGTGCATTGGTAAGGCCAAAAGGCATGACCAAAAATTCATAATGACCTTCATGTGTTCTAAATGTTGTTTTCGAAATGTCTTCAGTCTTCATTCTGATTTGATGATATCCTGAATGAAGATCCAACTTGGTGAAGTAAATTGATCCATGCAATTCATCCAATAATTCATCAATGACAGGAATGGGGAACTTATCTTTAATAGTGAGCTTGTTGAGCTCCCTATATTCCGGACACATGCACCATGATCCATCCTTCTTGTGCACCAATACTACTGGAGCAGAGAAAGAACTTTGACTCGGTTGAATTATACCAGCCTCTAGCATTTCTGCAACCATACGTTCAATTTCACTCTTTTGGACATAGGGATATCTGTACGACCTAATGTTTGGAGGAACACTTCCTGGAATCAGATGAATAGCATGATCATGATCACACATAGGTGGGAGACCTTTGGGAGTCTCAAATACCTTGGAATGATTGTCCACAACTTTTTGGAGATCTGGAGAAATAGATGATTCCGATGTGCAAACATCTAGCGAGCATAATTGTGCAATTACACCTCTTTTCTCCTTTTTTAGAAGCTTTGTCATACCATTAGAGCTGATTATCTTTCCTGGTTTCCCTGCAATACCCCTTAATTCAACTTCCTTTCCTTCCGTAGAAAATTTGATGAAAATTTCTCGAAAATTAAAAGCTATTGTACCTAAGGATTGTAGCCATTGGACTCCTAGTACAACATCAGCACCTCCCATTGGAATGGAAAGCATTGGGCTAGTCAATACATATTCTCCCATGGATAGCTTGATATTATGGCACTTTACAGAGCAATTTATTATTCATCCATTTGCAATCATCACTTGACACTCTGGTGCTGGATATAGGAAGCAATTCAATTACTTTGCTACCTTACAATGAATAAAATTGTGGGTGCTTCCTGAATCAATCAACACTATTACCTTTTTCTTCTTGATTTGTCCTTCTATCTTGATGGTTTGAGGAGTGGTAATTCCCGCCAATGCATTACAAGATATGGTCGGATTTATTTGTTCTTCATCTAGGCTTTGTTCCTGGAGTATATCCTCTTCTTTTGACCTTTCTTGCTCCTTTTCTTCTTCCTCTTCACAATCTATGTAGAATAATTTCTTCTCAGCACACTTATGACCTTTAGTGTATTTTCTATCACAACTGTAACAAAGCCCTTTTGCTCTTTTTTCTTCTAATTGTTGTGGCGTCAACCTTATAGGTTGTGGAAGACTAGGGGCAACAACACTTCCGTCTTTATAGTTGTGAGTGGTATGCTTCTTGGTTGCCATAATTTTGCTTTCCATTTTTCTTGCTAACCTGAATGCCTTTTCTAATGAATCAGGTTCACAAAGGTGAACATCATGTTGGATATTATCCTTTAAAGACCCTATGAACACATCAATCCTATGCTCCTCTGGAATATCTTTTACCCATATGTTCAATTTTTGGAACTCCTCAATGTGCTCCATTATTGAACCCTTTTGTTTGAGACTTATCAATTGGCTAAAAAAAGTGTTGGTTTTTGTATCCTCATAATGTGCTATCAATTCTTCCGTAAAAATTGCCCAAGTGATAAATTGTTTACGAGAGCAAAGCCATTGATACCATACAAACTTATTTGGTTCCAAATATAAAGTTGCCATACGTACCTTTTGTGTGTTTTGCACATTATTGAGATCGAAGAATTGCTCCATCTATAATATTCATGTGGCAGGATCCTTTCCATCAAACTTCCTCATATCGATTTTTGGAATATGGTGGGTCTTCAATCCAACATTAGAGTGTATGGAATCATGATTAACATTTCTTTTGTTGTCATCATGAGTTTCCTTTACTACCCTTTCACCATTAGTGACCATTTCTTGTAGCAACTTATTCATATTTATCTTCAATTCGTCCATGTCTGTCTTCAAATCTATCTTCAAATCCTCCATCTTAACTTCTACGCCTTTATTTAAACCATCCATCTTAGCTTCTACATCTTTCTTTAAACCATCCATCTTAGATTCTGTTCCTTTTTGTGGAAGTCACAATTGTTGCACTTGGTCTCATAATTTTGATATATCATGTTGCATTTCTTCCTCTTCTTCATGGGTCATGCTAGAGCTTTCAGGTTGCCTACTAGGTGTTTGCATTTTCTTTCCTCGGGGCATCAATTACCAATAATAATGCTTTACTATGCCTTTTGAATTCCTTCAAACTAATTTTTCAAACCAATCTTATGCAAAAATTTTAAGAAAACTACACACCTATTTTCACTTTGTAGGAGCCTGATATTGAATCTAATGTATCTCTGCAATTTCAGATCATCCAGTTCTAAATTTGTGACTTGTAGTATCCCTCTGTGTCCTCTTTCCATTGCCACAAGTCTGACCCAAATTGGATTCTCAAAGGAAGAGTTATGTGAAATCTCCCACAGTGACTTGATTATAGACTAGTTCAGTAGAGCGAAATTGTACGACGTGCCACAAGTCACTGTTTCGACCTTTGGATCTGAAAAATGCATACAAGAAACTACAACCCGTCCTCTTTCTATATCTTCTTACGAAATTTCAATCCGATCCCCAGAGAGAAAGTTATGATGATTTTTCCCAGGTCACATGTTTGGAATGTAATTCAGGAGTCTGCAAAAATACCAACTTTCTCAGATCATATCTCCGCAAATATAGCGCGAAAAGCTATGAAATTTGGACCTGAGGTTTCGTGCGATTTCTTCTCAAATGGGTTTTTTTTGAAACTTCTGAAACATTGCAGAAAAAAAGTTATAGCAAAAATTCTACGATGACCTGTTTGGAGCAGTGAAACCCTAGAATCCAAAGCTCCGATAGCAAATGTTATGAAACTAGCTCAAGAAAAGATAGAAAAGATAGATTAACGCCTTAGAATTCAGCCTCTTCATGGGGGCAACCTCCTTTACATTACATAAATGAACAATTCTTGGATGATTCAAATGACAAAACCTCCTTTCTATATATAGGAGTCTAAGGAGTCACAATATAATCTAGCCGACCTAACAATAATAATATAAAGCCACAAAAATAACAATAGAGGGATTCTATGGGGCACAATAATAACAATATGGGGAAATAGGGGCACAAAAATATTAATAAGGGTTATAACTACAATAGTAATGGGGTAATCACTAGTATTATAGGGACCCAACACGATCTCTATCTTTCTCTGTAACACCCTCCTCACACGTACACCCAAGTAACTGACCAACCGGGGTAAACATGTGACAAAGGTTTACTATTTATAACTCAATTTCTTGTGTATTAGTTAAGGAAGTGGAACTGATAGAACATAGACAACCTGACCTTCTACACCTCCAACATAACCACCAAGAGCCATCCACCCCATCCAGGTGACTAGCCCCTGAGACAAACTAACATTTTACTGCATTAAAGCCTCAGTCGCTCCCTTGACATGGGCATGCATGCAACTGGGACCCTCAAGTTGCTATCACAAAAAGACATGCGTGTGAGTGGGGACTTTTCTAGGTAGTTCTATCCCAATGACTCCATATTCCGTGTCACCTTTTCAAGGCTGGGACTCAGGCCACTACCCAGAACTCCATGAAACTTACAAAAATGAAAATTAACATAGAAACAATGATACAAATGAAATTTCTTGAACAAGGACTTGACTAGACCCCTATTATCCATGACAAAAATTTTGTCAAACAAGTCACAAATATGCATTCTACAGTTTTAAACAACATATCTAAGCATAGGGGTCTCATACTCATCTAAGAATCACTAAGAAGCATTGATTCCTCATCAAAATAACTATAGGTTGTATATTCATTGTACATTCAGTTATTAACCAAAACATGATGAGAGCCATACATTTTCACTGACATAAAACTCATTCATAACCATCATATAACCAACAAAACTATCAAGGATATAACAACCATATAAGCCACATATGTTGTCTTGAGGGGGTTAGACCCAAGTTCAAAGTTAGTTGCGCTAACCAACAACACCCTTTATCATCAACCCTTTCGGAAACGATCTGCTTACGTAGACTGCAGTCTCACCTGAGGCGATAATGGGGGATGTTGGAACCAGGTGTCCTCATCTAGAAGGATATGGAGTTTGGATCTTGACTGTGTCTGAATCACCTACAAATCTATTATTGTGCTACGTGATTTTAGTTAATATTATACTGAATCTAAGCTATTCATACAAAAAGACTCCTTCGCAGATCTAAAACTCTAACTGTTGTGCATAAATCAATGGACCTTAAATGTAATTAACTATAATAGCATTCAAATATTAATTCTAATCTTATCTTTTACTGCTCAGCACAAAATTAAATAGTAATTGCATAAACTAAAGTACAAAATGTAAGTACACAGATTTGCCTTCAAAATATTCTTTCTTATTTTTATATCTTCACAATTACAATCCTTCTTACCCTACATTGTTGGCTTAGTGGACCTTGATGCAGGTTCAGCGTTAATTTAGCCAAACAAATCTCTACACTACTAGCCCTTTCGGCATCAATCCGCAGAGCACGGACTGAAGTCTCACCCAAAGCAGTATGGGTGGGTGTTGGAACCAAGTTTCCACACCCAGAGATGGTGGTGATGTCATTTTATGCCCTAACTTTTCCTTCGCGCAGATCAATAATCCTTTTAGGGCTTATCGATGTACTTTTCTTAATCAGCCTCTAGACCTTCGGAAAGGTCTACGATTGTTGTTAGCAGACCCTAACCAGGTGAATCACCCACTTATGCACTTCTGTATTTACTCTTACTTCCATATTTCCCCAGATCGGCTTGAGTATCTGATAACTTCAATAGGCACTAATATGTTCTTCGTGTAAATAGATATTATCACTTGCGTTCAGATAACAATGTAAAACATATAGATTTGCGCATCACTATAACATTAAATCATGAAACAATTATTCAGCATAACATAACCACATTTATTCATAATAAAAGTAAATACATCAAACATAGTTATTTCCAAAGTAATCTTCTTTATTAGTACTTTAGATCTTCTTATAGACTATAACTACCCTGCGCACTCAACTATAGGGGTCCGCGTACTCAGCTACAGACTTCTACCCTAGGCCTCCACGCACACAGTTGCAGATCCTCCCTTCTACTCTCAGACTCTTCGGTCTTTTCGCTAATAACCCATTACATTCATCATTATTCTCCAAAAAACTACTTTAGACTCTTCTAAGACTCTCCTTTTTATACAATCCCATGGTCCGCGAACCATGGGTAGATATTCTATAGTTGACACAACATACATAAAAGAATGGTGGAAACCCTTTTTGAAACTTTACATCTACGCGCCCCGTGACCACAAATTGCAGAGACTTTACACTTTACATACAAAAACCTCGGCTTTCTGCCCCAAAACTTGGGCTTTTAACCCAAAAATTGACCCTAGGGTACCCTGTCCCAATCGGCCCACAACAAAAATATGGTAACTAACTCTCAAGTCACTCTATTGACGTGGAGATCTTGCTGTGAAGACCTCCCAGCTCCACTTGTACCACTGCAACTTCAGTTGTACACTACGTAGCCACCTGCTTGACCTGCTCCACCAGCTGCTCTGTTGTTGGTCTTGCGTTATCTGCCTGGATCTTTTGTTGTGATGCTTGTAGGCTAGAGAATTTCTCCCCAATGGTGGCAGAGAGTAGATAGGCCTCATCCAGCCAAGGTGCCAATCTGGCCTTGAGGACTGCCTCTTTTCACTGCCCTACTTCTGCTTATTCTTTCAGTTCCTTTGCCTCCTACAGCTTGGCCAATCTCAGTGTGATGGCGATGTTGTGCGCCATCACTCTGGCTTCATCATACTGCTGATGTAATTCCCTCACCTTAGTATTCAACCTCTATAGGTTTGGATCTTCCTGTAGACTCATGAGGACCTCCATCGATTGCTCGAAGAGCACAATGTATTCTACCACCACGACATCTACTGCAGCAACTGCATTCTTGACAGTTGTGTCGCATTGTTCTTTGACCTCTGAACAGAGTTTAAGGTTGTGCCCTCAACTTGAGCTCGGTAATCTTGAGGTGCAACTCAAATTGAACCTTGGCCATCTCAATCTAAGCATTGCACAAACCTGTAGCCAACTTCTGAATCTTGGCCTCCACAGGCACCTCGTCGGGAATGTGCAATTTTAGAACAGTTCTGCATGCTTCTACTACCACTGCTGTGGCATGCTCATTCTTCTCCCAGACCTTTTTCCAGGTGTCTATCGATGTTGTTTTCTCAATGAAAAATTGTTCATTGTTAGCCTTCTACTTGCTGATCATACTCAACGTGCACTGCTCTTGGGCCCTAAGTTTCGTGATCACACCTACTTGTAGCATGTGAAGGAATTCGCTTGGGAGCACAACCAAGTTGAGACCAATGTTCCTTAAAGTATCCTTGTCAGCATATTTCTCCTTGCTTAGGGCTGCATCCAAAGAGTGAACCATCTTCACTGCTCCAGTGGTCCCCAATGCCAAACTAGTCAATGTCACGCTGCTCTTCCCTACACCGCCTACAGTTGAGTAGTTTGGATCTGCAGCTCGCATGGACCCGTATGAATGCAAAACAAGGCTTGCTTCTACTGCTGCTCAAACTACTACAACAGTTCTACTGTTGTGTCCCTCAATTTATCCCCGATGTCATCCAAGTCGCCCCCTATCAAGGTGATCAGGTCTAGTGACGACTTGGTGGCCTTGGAATTTTTGCATGGCCCTTCCTTCTCCTGCTCCTTATTTTGCTTTACCCAAAAGGGCGTGCTTTCAAGATCTGCCCCACCCTGCTCTAATCATTCTTCTTCCTCCATTTGTGGTGACAGAGATTTCTGACTTCTGTCAGAGTCGCGCCCTTCCTCCCGTTCCATTGCGCACTTCAAATCAATGCCAACCTCTTTTTTTGGAGCTTTGCAGAACCATTCACCTTCCTCAAGATGTTTTCCTCTGTCTTCACCAGTCATCATTCCACTTCATAGAATGATGTTCACATTAAGATCCTCTTCGTGGGGTTCAACACTCATCATATGTAGGTTCTGGGTAGGCTGTTGCGGCTACACCCCTTTTTCGCGTATCTTAGCTAGTAATATAGGGTAGTCTTATGTCACGTGGTCAAACTAAGTGCAGTATCTACACGACAGGCACATCAGGTTCGTGTATTCTCATGTGTAGTGTCCTGGTCCCCCACATTTGTAGCAAATCACCTGTCCTCGACCTCTACCAGGTCCTCCTCTACCTCGATCTCATTTGCGCCCCTAATATCCTCCTCGCGCTCCCCTAATGCCTTGATCTAGAGGCAAAGTTTCTACCTGCACTCTGTATGTAGGCATTCTATCCATAATTAGTTCATAGCTACAACAATTACACTCATCATGACCCACCGATTGACAGAAGTTGTACAAGGGTTGTTGTGGTGTCTGTACAAATTTCTACAGCAGGTGACAATTGTTTGTCACATGTTTTCTAGCTACCTGAGAGATAGCACAACATAGGGCAAGCCATGTACTTGGCCCTGCTTGATCTTCTCGCCTCAGAGGCATCAGCCCTCCTGCTACAACATAATGCAGGAAAACTGGGCAATGATCTTTGTCATGCCCCTGACTTTTGCATTTCAGGCACCAAAATTCTTTGCGCAGCTCTAGCCGAACTGCTCTATCCTTCTTCAAACTCTGAAACTCTAGGAAAAGGTTTTGAAAATATGCGTGAATCTACTGAACTCCCAAATTAGCATCTTGCATCAGTGTCTCATGCAATCTCATCACAATTTCAGGGCTTCCCCCTGGGTCCTAATCTTTTGCTGTGGTAAAGAAATCCTCAGATAAGGCAAGACAGAAGCCACAAACCATTCACTGTGTTGCCCATCCATATGATTCATGTTAGCTTCACGGATTGTGCACTTCAATATCTGATCCAGATCCCAAGGTGTCAGCCAAGGCTTCATCATGATCTCCTTGAATCCCACAATTTATTGTGATTCAGACTTAGGCCAACTGAGTTCCTTATTCAACGTGGTCTGAATATCTGCTAATGAAGCCATCAGGTTGTCAGTGCAGTACTTAATGTACCATGTGAGAACGTGTTCCTGTAAAGTAGTGACCAATGTTTCTTTCTTCATCTAATCATCTGCTATACCCTGAGCTTCCCATACGGCATTCACGAAAAACAAAAACTAGTCCGATTCCTCATTTCTCGAACCCTTGAAAACATGAAACTTTACTGCATTCGCCATATTGAATGGTGGCGGAGGTGGTGGTGGTGTGGGTGAAGATGTATGTTGTGGAGGTGAATGTGGGGGTGGGATGGGTGAATGTGGTAATCACGGGAACCCTCATTTTATTAACTGAACAACACTCTGTGGTGAAGCCTGTGGTGTTTCCTCGTCATCACTCAGAGGAGGTTCGATTAGCGGGCTACATTCAAGGCTTGTTCTCCCTCTATCCCTGAAGATCCTTCCACTTCGTGTAGCTCTAAACATCAAGGTAACTGCATAACTTGCTTTTCACACAAGAGCATCTTAATCCAAGTATTTAAATACCTTAAATACTTATCTCGCGGTCCCTTGAAGAAGGGGCGCTCTACTTCACTGTAACTGACAGAAGTATCGACCATGAACTCTGTCACGAAATCTCCTATGATATGATCAAGCTAGTGATTGACAGTGCATGCGATATTATCTTCCGAAGCCTCCAATATCCACACTAACTCTGAGGTCCACACTATGAGACCATCAAGCCTCCACCTTCCACTCTTATAATTCAATCGGGAAGGAACAGAAGAAGATTTCATGTATTTCTCTATATAGGTGTCTATCCAACCACTATTCTTTTGTCAATCGCGGATTTTTGTTTTCTTCCACCGCGAATTCATGGATCTTCCTATCCAACCAGTCTTCAATTTCCTTCTTAGTCGGATTCCAGTGATGCGACATCACACATCTCTTTATGTAGATCCCTGTCCTAGAAACAGAACCATTTGTTGGCTTAGTGGGCCCTGACCCAAATTCAATGTTAATTTAGCCAAACAAATCCCTACACTACTGGCCCTTTTGGCATCAATCCGCAGAGTGTAGATTGAAATCTTACTTGAATTAGTTGGGGGGGATGTTGGAACCAATTTTCCACACCCATAGATGGTGGTGATGTTGTTTTATGCCCTAAATCTACCTTCGTGCAGATCGATAATCATTTTATGGCTTATCGATATACTTTTCTTAATTGGCCTTTAGACCTTCACAAAGGTCTATGACTATCGTTCGTGGACCCTAACTAGGAAAATCACCCACTTACACACTTTTGTATTTACTCTTACTTCTCTATTTCCCCAGATCAGCTTGAGTATCTTATAACTTCAATATGCATTAATATGTTCTTAGTGTAAATAGATATTATCACTTGTGTTCAGATAACAATGTAAAAAATATAGATTCACACAACACTATAGCATTAAATCATGAAACCATTATTCAACATAACATAACCACATTTATTGATAACAAAAGTAAATAGATCAAAAACAAATATTTCCAGAGTAATCTTCTTGATTAGTACTTCAGATCTTCTTACAGACTCTAACTACCCTGTGCACTCAGCTATAGGGGTTTGCGCACTCAGCTGCAAACTTCTACCCTAGGCCTCTGTGCACACAATTGCAGAGCCTCCCTTCTACTCTCAGACTCTTCACTCTTTTCGCTAATGACACATGACATTCATTATTCTCCAAAAAATTGTTTTTGACTCTTCTAAGACTCTCCTTTTTATACAATCCCATGGTCCACGGATCATGGGTAGATCTTCTAAAGTTGACACAACTTACATAAACGAAAGGTGGAAACCCTTTAAGACACTTTACATCTACGCACTCCGTAACCAAAAATTGTGGAGACTTTACACTTTACATGCAAAAACTTGGGCTTTCTGCCCCAAAACTTGGGCTTTTAACCCCAAAATCGACCCTGTCCCAACATGCGCACATAGCTGCAGGGGCCTATGCAAACCGTTGTAGGCTTACCAAGGTCTCAGTACACACGGCTGCAAGAGCCTTACCCTTCACTCTAACATAGAAAGATATGACAATTATAGCCCCAAAAACGTCAGAACATATCCATCATTAAATGCCTTTGACTTACTAAGAAATCCCTTTATATATCTTTTTCTCCTACAATACCATGGTCTGAAAACCATGGGCTGAGCTCAAAAAAAACAAATTGATCCCATCCTTTAACAAAATAAGGGGCTTTGACCCACCCTAAAGCCCCTATGACTCCTAAAACTCTGCACGAAATGTGCTCCGCTCCTCAAATTGTGGGTTCTTTACAAAACTTTGACAAAACTTTGACCTAGGGGGACACTATCCAATAGACCCCCAACACAAAGATGTGACTCCTCCCGAGTCACTCAAACACCAAGATCAGTGTAGTGACCATTTTTTCGTTTAATTTGTCAACGCTCTTTTGACGTTCATTGTCCCAATAAAAGGTGACATATTTTTCAGTAATTTTTCTTTTGGTGTAGTGATCTACGCGTAGGCCTTTATGAACTTTCGATAATAACCAGTATGCCCTAGAGTTGCACATAGCTACGTCACATTCTTCAATGGATCCAGATTGATAATAACCACAATTTTTGTAGCATCCACTATTAGCCCCTACTTGCAAACAACATTTCCCAATAATATTCCATATGGTACAAAAAAGTACACTTTTTCAGGTTCAACAAGATTCGATATTTCCTGTAGGTATTGTTACAGATCCATTTGAGCACATCACTCCCATCATCCAGATCGGTGTTTTAGGGATCATCAAACCCTAATTTCAATTGCTACATGACCTAAAAAAGTCACCCTTTGGAGTGCCTCCTTCCCAACAGTTTCATGACATGAAGACACCCTGAAATGACCTCTAGAGGGACCAGCAAAGGTAGGCCCATGTAAGGGTGCGTTGTAGAGAAGTTAAGTCCATGACAGGGTGCTCTGCAGAGCACTTATGCCTCCTTTCACCTACGTTGATCAAGTTTGAGCAAAATTCACATAGGGTTTGGGGAGTATTCTTAACTTTTGGAGTCATCTAGAAGGTTCCCTCACTTATCAACTCCTATGAGATCAAAAACGGATGAGGAATGATTTAAGATGCATCCTATCCTCTCATCCCTTCCTCCATGGTACTAATTCTAAGTATGGAAGGCCATTCAATACCACCATTTATGACAAAACCTCCTTCATCTCCCTATAAATTGACCACTCATCTAAGTGATCAGGGGCTGGACTATGTTGAATTGTAAGGAGATAATATTGCTATGAGAATTGGCTTTGAAGCAAGTATTGTAATGCTACAAGTTTGTCATGCTTTTGATGTGATGTGGATGGGATCCAAGCTGGAGGAATGGCTTTGAATCAAACACAATGGTTGTAATTCCTTCTTCTATTCAATAAAGTATTTGAACCTTTCTCCCATATGTTTGTATTGTCTTATGATGCTTATATGTGTGAAATGTATCTGATTCCATTCACTTGTATTCAATAGATATTTTGCTTTGATTGGTTCTTTGTCTTCTGTTTGTGTTTACAGGTACTTCTCAAGCGTGTTAAGTACGAGAAGGAGCAACAAGATCGATACAAAGGAGACAAGAGTAAAGAGAAACTACAAGTAGGTCTTATCATCTTCTTTGTCTTATCTATTGCTTATAGGAAATGCTAAAATGCTTTAAACTGTTGTTTTAGACATGGCTACGTATCTAGGGAATTGGTATTTATCCGTAGATACCAAATTCTACAAAAGAAATTGGTGACTCTGCAGGGGATTGATCATCGTTCCAAGTAGCCTATCCACATCCTAGGACAATCTAGTAGACTTTTCTTACCTTCATTGATCTTATTTCAGCTTTTTTAAGTGTTTTTCGGTCAAAAAATTGAGGTTAGATGACTCTTGAGTGGCCTCTCAGGAATCAACACAGGATTGGTTAGGGGACAATGCTCTGTAGAGCACCCTTGAGTGAGACACAATGCTCTGCAGCATAGTTAGGCCCTCTTTGACCTGTGCCGATCCACCTTAGGGAAAATTTTCACCTTCGGATTGGGTTTTTTCTCCAAATTTCCATCTGTTTATGCTTGCTAAAAGATCAATGATTGTAGTATGTCTTTGAAATCAACTTGTATTTCCTCTTTCTAGCTCTACTTTGACTTGATTGATTAATGTTTCTTGAATGTTTTATTTGTCATTATCAATCCATAGTCAAAGTTAGATTATAGTCGATTGATCTTTGTTCGAAAGAAAGTGTCGTAAAAGTCTTCTTTTCCTTCGAAACAGAACCGTTGTAAAGTCTTTGTTCTTGTTAAAGGTTGATTGGTTGTATGTGCATTAGTTTCCTTTTTTGTTCATCATAACATTAAGGGAATCAAAAAGAAAAAAAATGCATCATACATATTGTAGTTTGTGAATGCTTGAAAGGAATAGTTAGGGAAATTGCATTAGATGTGCTCTTTGTCAAATATCTGCTCTATCCCTATTAGCTAAGGTTTTCATTGTTCAATTGAATGAAAATAATGCTTATCATATTAGTTTCATTTTAGTAATTGCAAACGTACATCATGTGGTGAACCTTGAAAGGCAAATTATAAATAAGATCAACTTAAACTTTATCTTAATTTACCTAATGGAGCATTGTCACCTAATGAAAAACATTTAGAGGTCTATGCTAGAGATGTGTTCTGGCATCGTAAAACATAGTAGCTACTGCTAACTTGTCTACAATACATGTTTAGTGTGATACCTCATTCCATTTACGTGAGTATATCATAGCTCATCCACGTACCTTTGGGTATGCAGGGCGATGTTATGAAAATAGCTCACAAAAAGATAGAAAAGATAGATCAACGCCTTAGAATTCAACCTCTTCGAGGGGGAAACCTCCTTTACATTACACATATGAACAATTCTTGCATGCTACAAATGAAAAAACCTCCTTTCTATATATAGGAGTCTAAGGGGTCACAATATAACCAAGCCGACCTAACAATAATAATATAAAGGCACAAAAATAACAATAGAGGGATTCTATGGGGCACAGTAAAACGAATATGGGGACAATAGGGGCACAACAATATTAATAAGGGATACAACTACAAAAGTAATGGGGGAATCACTAGTATTATAGGGACCTAACATGCCCCTCTCCTTCAAAACAGTGTTGTCCTCAACGCTTGAGTAGTTCTGAGTGCTTCTGTATAAAATTCTCATCGTCCCATGTGGAATCTTCAGCGGATAATTTCTTCCACTTGATGAGATACTCCGACATTTATCGATTTCGTAGTTGTCGAGTTCTTGTTTTTGTGACTAATTCTAGTTCCAATATAATTTTTCCTTCCTCATGAAGTTCTGGCAATATTGTTTGAACTGGGATCTTGTCGCCTATAACCTTCTTTAAACATGTAACATGGAAAACTGGGTGCACTCAAGAAGCTGCAGGAAGCTCCAATTTGTATGCCATAGTACCAATCTTTTGCAACACCTTGTACGGACCATAATACTTTGGTGACAATTTATTATCCTTCTTAGCTTGCTTGAGGGACATTTGTTTATATGGTTGTAGCCGTAGGAATACCCAGTCACCTACATCAAAACTTCTTTTGTTGTGATGTTGATTTTCCTATTGTTTCATTCTATTCTGCGCCAACACGAGGTTATCCTTTAAGAGTTGGAGAACTTGTTGTTGATGCTCGATGTGATGTTCCACTGCTTGAACCTTAGAATTTTCTCTTAAATATGATGTGATGGATGGTGGCTGATATCCATAAAGTGCCATATATGGGGTCATTTCTGTTGCAGTATGGAAGGAAGTGTTATGCCACCATTCAGCCAGAGGCAACCATTTGACCCATTATGTCTATTTATCATATACAAAGCAATGACGATATACTTCCAAGCATTTGTTTACTATCTCAGTTTTCCCATCAGATTAAGGATGATAAGATGAGCTATGAGCTAACTGAGTACCAAGACAAGAAACTAATTTTGTCCAAAAATTTCTAGTGAAAATGGGATCTCTGTCATTTATAATAATCTTTGGGTTTCCATGTAGCTTTTGAATTGTTTCCATAAATGCAGTAGAAACTGTACTAGCTTTAAATGGATGTGATAATGCACAAAAGTGTGCATACTTGGTAAGTCTGTTAATTACCACCATGACGAAACTCTTTCCCTCAAACTTGGGTAAACCTGTGATAAAATCCATTGAAACCTCCTCCCAACATTGGTTTGGAATGGATAAATGTTGTAATAGACCTGGGGTCTTAATTGTTTCAACTTTATTTTGTTGGCAAACCAAACATGCCGCCACAAAATTTTGAATATCCGATTAAGGCCATCCAAAAAAAATTCCTTCTTAACCCTGTGGTAAGTTTTTAAAAATCCTGAGTGCCCTCCTAAGGGAGAAGTGTGCAATTCCATAAGAATCTTTTATTTGAGTTGGGAATTCTTACAGAGGTATAAGCAATCTTTGTACCATAACAATCATTTTTCCAGCTAAATGTATCAGATGTACTGGAATCTTGTTGTAACATTCGAATAAGTGCCCACACATCTTCGTCATTCTTCTATTCCTCCCTTTCTTCATTTGTCCAATCTAGTTGGATAATAGAAATGGCGCATAACAATGCTTCCACATCCTCATCCTTTCTTGAGAGTGCATCTGCCACAACATTTTGCTTCCCTTTTTTGTAGATGATTTCAAAGTCATAACCCAACATATTTGTGACCCATTTTTGTTGCTCTTCAGAGGATAATATTTGTTCTAAAAAGTATTTAAGGCTATCATGATCTGTTTTTACCTTGAAGTGTCTTCCCATTAGGTAGGGTCACCATTTCTTAAGTGCATGTAGTATTGCCAACATTTCCTTCTCATAAATAGCTTTGTGTAAATACTTTCCCTTGATTGGATGACTTTCGAAAACAATGGGTCTTTTGTCTTGCATTAAAACTGCACCAATTCAATTTCCTGAAGCATCACATTACACAATAAAGGTTTTTGTGAAGTTCGGTGTAGCTAAGACCGGTGCTTGTCACATTGCCTCTTTAAGATGTTAGAAGACCTTTGTTGCTTTTGGAGTCCATGGAAATGAATCTTTCTTCAATAGTTGTTAGAGGTGTTGTTATTCTCCCATAATTCTTAACAAACTTGTCATAATACCCTATCAACCCGAGAAATCCTTGCAGACGCTTTATGGATGTGGGGATTTTCCATTCCTTAATGGCTTTAATTTTGCTAGGGTCTACCTTAACTCCTTCATCAAATATAATATGACCCATATATTCCACCTCTTGTACTCCAAAGAAACATTTGGATCTTTTTGCATATAATTGTTTCTCCTCCAATAGTTGTAGTACCCTATCAACATGTTCATCATGATCCTTCCAAGACTTGTTGTAGATTAGTATATCATCAAAAAATACTAACACAAATTTTCTAAGGAATGGTTTGAAAATGGAATTCATCAAACCTTGAAATGTAGAAGGTGCACTGGTAAGGCCAAAAGGCATGACCAAAAGTTCATAATGACCCTCATGAGTTCTAAATGCTATTTTTGGAATGTCTTCTGTCATCATTCTAATTTGATGATATCCTGAACGAAGATCCAACTTGGTGAAGTAAATTGATCCATGCAATTCATCCAATAATTTTTCGATGACAGGAATGGGAAACTTATCTTTAATAGTGAGTTTGTTGAGCTCCCTATAATCTGGACACATGCGCCATGATCCATCCTTCTTGTGCACCAATATTGCTGGAGTAGAGAAAGAATTTTGACTAGGTTGAATTATACCAGCCTCTAGCATTTCTGCAACCATACGTTCAATTTCACTCTTTTTGGCATAGGGATATCTGTACGGCCTGATGTTTGGAGGAACACTTCCTAGAATCAAATGAATAGCATGATCATGATCACAAATAGGTGGGAGACCTTTGGGAGTCTCAAATACCTTGGAATGAGTATCCAAAACTTTTTGTAGATTTGGAGAAATGGATGATTTCGATGTGGAAACATCTATCAAACATAATTGTGCAATTACACCTTGTTGTTCCTTTTTTAGAAGCTTTGTCATACCGTTAGAGCTGATTATCTTTCCTGGTTTCCCTGCAATACCCCTTATTTCAACTTCCTTTCCTTCTGTAGAAAATTTCATGAAAAGTTTTTGAAAATTAAAAGCTATTGTACCCAAGGATTGTAGCCATTGGACTCCTAGTACAACATCAACACCTCCCATTGGAATGCAAAGCATTGGGCTATTCAATACATATTCTCCCATGGATAGCTTGATATTATGGCACTTTCCATAGCAATTTATGGTTCCTCCACTTGCAACCATCACTTGACACTCTAGTGCTAGATATAGGAAGCAATTCAATTCTTTTGCTATCTTACAATGAATAAAATTGTATGTACTTCCTAAATCAATCAACACTATTACCTTTTTCACCTTGATATGTCCTTCTATCTTGATAGTTTGGGGAGTGGTGATTCCAGCCAATGCATTACAATATATGGTCAAATTCATTACTTCTTTATCTAAGGTTTGTTCCTGGAGTATATCCTCTTCTTTTGACATTTCTTGTTCCTCTTCTTCCTCCTCTTCACAATCTATGTAGAATAATTTCTTCTCAACGCACTTATGACCTTTAGTATATTTGCTATCACAACTGTAACAAAGCCCTTTTGCTATTTTTTCTTCCAATTGTTGTGGTGTCAAACTTATAGGTTGTGGAAGGCTAGGGATAAGACACTTCCATCTTTATAGTTGTGAGTGGTAGGCTTCCTAGTTGCCATAATTTTGCTTTCCATTTTTCTTGCTAACTTGAATGCCTTCTCTAATGAATCAAGTTCCCAAAGGCAAACCTCATGTTGGATATTATCCTTTAAAGTCCCTATGAACACATCAATCCTATGCTCTGTAATATCTTTTACCCTTATGTTCAATTTTTGGAAGTCCTCAATGTGCTCCATATTTGAACCCTTTTGTTTGAGACTTATCAATTGGCTAAAAAAGGTGTTTCTTTTTGTATCCTCATAATGTGTTGTCATTTCTTCCGTAAAAATTCCCCAAGTGACAATTTGTTTATGAGAGGAAAGCCATCAATACCATACAAACTGATTTGGTTCCAAATATAAAGTTGCAATACGTACCTTTTGTGTGTTTTGCACATTATGGAGATCAAAAAATTGCTCCATCTGTAGTATCCATGTTGCGGAATCCTTGCCATCAAACTTCCTCATATCGATTTTTTGAATATGGTGGTTCTTAGATCCAACATTAGAGTCTATGAAATCATGATTAACATTTATTTTGTTCTCATCATGAGTTTCCTTTACTACCCTTTCACCATTAGTAATCATTCCTTATAGAAACTTTGTCAAATCTGTCTTCAAATCTTCCATGCATGTCTTCAAATCTTCCATGCCTATCTTCAAATATGTCTTCAAATCTATATTCAAATCACCCATCTTAGATTCCACATCATTCATCTTAGCTTCTACATCTTTCTTTAAACCATCCATCTTAGATTCTGTTACTTTTTGTGTGAGTGACATTTGTTGCACTTGGTCTCGTAATTTTGATATATCATGTTGCATTTCTTCCTCTTCTTCATGAGTCATGCTAGAGATTTTAGGTTGCTTACTAGGTGTTTGCATTTTCTTTCCTTGGGGCATATATTACTGATAATAATGCTTTACTATGCCCTTTGAATTCCTTCAAATGAATTTTTCAAACAAAGCTTATGCAAAAATTTTAAAAAAAAACTACACAACTTTTTTCACCTTGTAGGAGCTCGATATTGAATCTGATGTATCTCTATAATTTCAAACCATCCAGTTCTGAAATTGTGACTTGCAGTAGCCCTCTACGTCCTCTTTCCAATGCCACTAGTCTGATCAAATGATTCTCCATCAAAGAGTTATGCATAATCTTCCAAGATGACCTGATTATATACCTTTGTAGAAGAGCGAACTTTCATGAAGTTTCATGTGTCACTGTTTTGACCTTCAGATCTAAGAAATATACACAGGAAACCAAAATCTGTCCACTTTCTATAAATTCTTATGAAATTTCAATTTGATGCTCAAAGCAAAAGTTATGAGGATTTTCCCCAGGTCACCTGTTTGGAATGTAATTCGGGAGTCTGCAACAAGGCCAACTTCCTTAGATCATATCTCCATAAATATAGTGCGAAAAGATCTGACATTCGGACCCCAGGTTCAAAACGATTTCAGCCCAAATGGGTCTTTTTTTTAACGTCTGAAAAGTCACAGAAAAAAAGTTATAGCGCAAATGCCATGATGACCTATTTGGAGCAGCGAAACCCTAGAATCCAAAGCTCTAATACTAGATGTTATGAAACCAGCTCACAAAAAGATAAAAAGATAGATCAACGCCTTAGAATTCAGTCTTTTCAAATTGGCAACCTCCTTTGCATTACACAAATGAACAATTCTTGCATGATACAAATGACAAAACGTCCTTTCGATATATAGGAATCTAAGGGGTCACAATATAACCAAGCCAACCTAACAATAATAATATAAAGGCAAAAAAATAAGAATAGAGGGATTCTATGGGGCACAGTAATAACAATATGGGGACAATAGGGGCACAAAAATATTAATAAGGGATACAAATACAATAGTAATGGGGGAATCATTAGTATTATAGGGACCTAACAAGCGGTGGTACAGTATGTAAAGTATATGGGAATGCTTTCACTGTGTGATTTTTCATTAGACAGTGCTAATACAGATAGGGCCTCCACATAGTTTCGGGTATATATGGGAGGAAAAAACTAGGTTTCTATCCATCCTAAGGTAGCCAAGTCAGCTGCCTTGTACACTGTGATACACCGAGCATAGCATTCGGGGAGATTGCTTGCCCATACTTCTCGGTTCACTGGGAGGTATTCTGTAGTTCACAGTTGCTTGGTAAAACTTTTGCCTAGATTATCCCTCTTTTGTTTTGTTATGTTACTTTGATTAAAATAAAATTAATTAACCATGGATAACATCCTCCATGCTCACTCCTTAGTTGATCTTAGGTTGAAACATATGGCGACAAATCCAGAGTCCACCAATCAAGGAATTCCTTTTGATGGGAATCCTAGTCCTCTCCCTCCTTTCGGAAATATTGGTGCTCTTTATATGGCTAAATTGTCCCTTCCGGGATTTACCATTGGCTTGCCAGTATGGTTTTTTTCAACCTCCTTGGTTCAAAATGTCATGATTTCTCCACAATCGAGTACTCCTTCAACTAGACAAAATCAACCTCCAGTTGATCCTAAAGTTGACCCTTTGCCTTCTTCCTCCATTGTTTCTTCCTCCCCTTCTTCCTATTCACTTGTTGAAAGTATTGGTACTAGTAACCAAGTGGCTGAGAAGAAGAGGAAGAATAAGAATCAAATTCAGTAGAGGGGCAACCAAGCAACCATTGCTTTGAATACAACATTTGATGAGAAATCGTCTGTCAAGCCTCAAAAAGTTCGATATCCATGCAAACTTTACCCAGGAGACCATCTTCTTCGAACTTGTTCTAGTATCCCTGAGATCTTAGAACTTGTTCTTCCCATTCACATCATCCTATGTCATCAACTTCTGGAGATCATGCTGGTGACACACCATCAACTAGTGGTAGTAAATTTCATGGAAAGAAGGGTAAAGCTAAGTTTCCTTATAGGTTATCTGAAGGGAATCACCCCATTCACCTTTGTCCCTATTTGGATGAAGCCAAAAAAGTGTTGGATAACCATCTTGCTTCACCACAGTGAATTCCATATAGTTACATGAGACTCTCCCTTAATCCTTCACTAGATGATAAATTGACTGACTCAAATCAACCGTTGGTCAAACCCACTCTCTCTAAAAGTGAATCCTATGAGTCTATACCCGACCCAAATCAATGGGTCGAGGTAACAATTGACTCGATTTCACCTTCAGTTAATCATACCTTTCCTGAAGAGAGTGAGTATGATACCACTCAGGTTCTTTTTGTTTCTTCAAATTCTAATAATCTTGGAGAAAACCCTCCTATTCCATCAAGATAGGAGGAAAATCCTCACATTCTCATAACACAAGGGGATAATACTCTCGTTTCTACAGTACCCCCTCCAAGTAGTTTGGTCACTTCCTTTGATTGGAATCAACTGGTAGGATGTCGTCTTCCTTCTTATGTGCCTTTCCAAATCATAGTACAAGTTTGTAATATGATTGTACCTAACACTATTATAGATGAAGGTGCATCTGTGAGTATCCTTTCCTCTACTACTTGGCAAGCAGTCGGTTCACTACTGCTTATGCCTGTTACCCACAATATGTCAGCTTTTAACAAAGGAATCAGTCAACCATTAGGGATCCTTCCTCAATTGCCTATTACTTTCGGAGGAAAAATCATTTATCTGAATGTGATGGTAGTCCCAAGCCCTTTAGATTAGAATTTACTTGGCGCGACTATGTTTATGACATGGGAGATATTGTTTCAACACTATTTCGAGTGATTTGTTTCCCACATGAAGGCAGAATTGTCACCGTTGACCAACTTTCATTTCTGGGTCCAAATATGGCTTCTAGTCAACCATCTTCCCTAAGTGGTCCTTTTGTACCATTGGTATCTTCCCCGCCATGGGTCAATTATCTGGCAGCCTATTCTATGCCTACATCAACTGACGATCCATTTTGTGATGTTGTAAATTATGTACTGAGGGCATTGGAACCAAATATCGGTTTCCTTGATATGGATACCTTCCATAGTGTCACACGGAATTTGTCAAGGGTGCGGACACGACTGACCTTCCTAGAAGTCTAAGACATTCTAATGACAAACAAGACAAAATGGAGTGATCTTTCTCTAAATACACCTTTTACAACATGAAAACTACAAGTGTTTAGGCTTACCTTATTCCAAAACGCTGTTGTTGAAGTCCGTTCTTGACGATCCGGATGAGCTCCTCCTTCAAGTCAATTCCTGCAACCACAAACAATCAAACAATTACCAAGCACTTGCATTTCATATAATAAAACATATATTCAACATGCAGACCAAGGAACACATGAAATAACTCATTAACACAAGCTATTGAGAAAAATAAACCAGTTTGTATTAATAACGGAACAAAGAAACTCTTACAACCTGGCCTTGGTTTTGTGCAAGTTCCTCCCAGGGTCCATTAAGGGTTTTCCTCTACTTTGACAAAGCTCACCCTCTCCCAAGTAGAATCAAGTGAAGACAATCTCTCCTCACAAAGGCTCTAATGGAAGACCTAAATCCTGCAGCATTTACCCAAAGAAAATGTATAGCTCCAACCTCCTCTCCTTCTGGCTCAATGCCTTTATTTATAGTGCTGTAAAGAGGTTATTCAGGTCCACTATCAATGGGATCATCCCCCTCTTTGGGTGGGATAGCTCCCTTATTGATGGGATAAGTTCCCCCTTAATAGAGATACATGAACCAACTGGAGGCGCATCCATTTCATCAAACCGACCTCTAGAATGTTCTAGAAGTAACCACAAGTAACTTTTTCAAGATAAAACTCGTGCATTTTGCCTTTTACAGAGGGACGCACCTGTCCCTTAACATACAGAGCGTCCATGGACGCAGATTTTGTGAACATGGTCAGCGTCCCCGCAGGTAAGGCTAGAGAGAACCTGCGACCCCAGAGATAAACATAGTTTTTACAAGACTTTCTCTCTTCTTTGAGTTTGAGATGGATAACAGAGGCATGAGACTTGCCTAAGAGGGTAGCATGACTGTTGATTTGAGCCATACTAACTGTAAGTAGTCAAGGTGACATTTTTTAGTGTAACAGATTGCCCCCTAAAGTGCGAAGCCTGGAATAGAGTAGGGTTTTGTAATTCTAGGAAGGGTGAAGCGCTTTATCATTTCAAGGATTGTCTTGTGGATGGCCTGGTTGGAACCTGCAATTTTCAACACAAAATACATGGATAAGATAATATCATCACTGAGGTAGGCATTCCCATACTCAGATTCAAAACTTTAACTAATGGACTAACTATTCTGATACAGGAATGATCTTGCAGTACATCATTTTAATAGACTTTTGTAGACACAGTATGGACGCAGCCATCTGTTTATGATTAGTCTACATAGATAATGAATACAAAACTCCTCGCAGCCTGGATGGTAGAAACTAGATCCAGGGTCTTCACTTCTACTTCCCGAATTGGTACGATTCTAGCCATGTGATTAAATGATTCGATGTCGAACATGATAGAAACCACTTGATTACCAGTCAATGATGTAAACTGTTAACAAGCGTGAGAGAAACCACCAGTAATGTCAATGGTTCTCAAAGTACCAAGCACAACCCGTGAAATGTGAATAGATGTTTTGATGTCGAACACTTCACGGAATCCTTTGATCGAAAGTCAATGATGTAAACTGACGTCAAAGGCGAGAAACCTGCCATTGATGCATGCAGACTTCAAGGTACTGTCGATTCCTAAGTCATCTTTCTAGATAATGTGTCGATGTCGATAGAAAGCGACCCGTTGCAGGCAAGCCCGCAACACGAAATCATTGTTCAAGTTGAAGAAATGTTGCTGTAAGGACTGACTCAGGGATGGTCAAATGGATGACAAGTATTTTGCAGATGAAAGTTTTGCTTGCAGACCTCTTGAACACATAACGACACAACAGATGGCTTGGTGACGAATAACTCAAAGTTAATCCCCGAAACCCGGTTAAAGACTTTCAAAGTGATTTGGTCAACTGTGAGGTAAAAGATTTCCCAACCCAGGTGAATGAAAAGTGTCGTGTTCAAGAGTGGTAATAAAGTTTCTTCTGAGACAAAAGGTGACAAACAGGTTCATTCTTCTCTCTTTTCCCCCACCATTTCTGGCAAGTACCTCTTTATTTTTAACAAGCTTGAGGAGGATAACATATGCTTGATTATAAGCTCATCCTTCGGACGAGTCCAACCTAGTTTAAATTCGAACCCTAGGAAGGAGTGGTTCGTTCCTGTTTGTAATTGAACAGGTCCTCTACTGTAAAAGTTTTAACGAGCCCAGTATAGGAGAAACTCGGCGTTTTTCAATTTTAGAGAGTCTGAAAAAACTAAAGAAGACTCCACGTTGAACTTTTTCGTATATTTGTGTCCCTCAAGCCCGAAAAAGTATAAAATAATACCTGGGGGAACCGCTTGATCTTGCGACCAAGGAGTACTTTCATAATAGTGTCGTTGATCTGAAAAGTAAAAAGCGATCAAGGACACGTCGTTTTATTTCCTTATCGAGTTCGAAACGACAAAAACCCGGCAATCTTTTCCTGATTTTGCGGTCAGAAAAGAGCTAAAAGGGGACCGTCTTTTAATTCCATTTTAACGAGTGAAAAAGAAACACTCGGCGATCTTTTCATGTTTTAGGAGTCAGAAAAGGGCTTAAAAGATGACTCTGATATTTTTGTTTGTGAAAAATTACAATTTCCCTCGAAATCCCTTTGTCCTGCACAAAAGCAACACATTACTCATACCTGTTTAAAATAGGCAAAAATACATTCAAAAACATCTTTTCATGGTAAAAAATGAACTAATTCATCCAAAAAACCTATAAAAAGACCTTTTACCATATCATTTTTACCGTTTCACTGTTGAGGTTGAAAAAGGAGCTTTTGACAAGAAACTTCCCGTGGTCGCTGCGGAAAATCTGACCGTCGGAATCGAACGCCGTCTCATCCAGGTATTTTACACATCCTACTCTGCATTTCTATCCGTTTAGAATTAATTTTTAGGTCTTAGTTTCATTTTTTGGGAGGGTTTTGGTTTTGGAATGCGCCTCTCGGCGGACGCAGGTGCCCTTCGGGTGACCTGCGTCCCCCGACTTTTTCTCATACGGGAAAATGGTCGGAAGACGCAGCCCGCCTTCAGGCCAGCTGCGTCCGGGCGCCCTGTGCTACAAAGCCGGGGTGCGTCCTCCGAGAAACGCGCATTTCAAAACCCCAACTCTCTCAAAAAACCACCAAAAATTCCCAAATCAATTTCTAATTGCTATTTTTGATATGCAGGGCATTAATCATGTTAGACTGGAGAGAAAGAGAGCATGTAGAGGAAGATGAAGCTGCAATAAATCATCAACCTTCCCTGGATGCCCTAAGAGCATGCGGATTATACAAATATTGGACCATACCGGGCATGAGGGGCCAGGTAAGATTCTTGGAATGGCTGGTTGAGCGATGGAACGTACAAGAACAATGCTTTTACATAGGAGGGCACCAGCTCGAGATAGAGCCCTCGGATGTATACTTTCTCACTGGCTTGCCAAACAGAGGTGAGCAACTCAGTCTTGCGGGGACTAGGCCGGGTGGCCAATCCCTTGATAGTCTCCGCGAGGATTGGTGCACACGTGGGGCTCACCATTCAAAAGGCATAGAGATAAAACACATCACTCTACCGGAACTCAAAGTCATAGCGTTCACGGTTACCAGAATTTGCGGCGCGGCCGCTTTACACATTGCTTCCGGATCCCAAATGCGGATGGCAATTGACTGTTACCAAGGCACCATTTTCAACTGGTGTGAAGCTGTGTCGGCTCATATGAAGAGCCAACTGACCAAGGCAAAGAACGGACGACTAAAGACTTTTGGATATGGGCCTATAGTCGTGAGCTTTGCCTTGGAGAGAATTCCAATGCTGATCCCTCAGCAACTCACTGTTGATATCTTGGGTCCCCAGCAGCCAAAGCTGATACGATGGGTTGCGGTGATGGCCCGGCATCCTGACGAGGGCGCGACAGTAGTTCGATTCTCAGATAGTTATTTTGACTGGTTAGAGGGCCAGCTTTTTGTGATACAGGACTTTCCGTATGCCGGAATGGATTTCAGAGGTGATCCGGACATGGTTCTTCCACAGGGAGAACAATGGGACGACAGAGGTACTTTTTATTTTCACAAGTTTTCTAGTTATGTATTTTTTGTATTTTTTATATATATCGTCTCAAAATTAATAGTAAACTTTTTTCAAAATGCAGATGTTGGTCCACAGCGTCCAGCCAACCTCCGGCCTTATGATAGACTACATCCAGCTGCACCGGTACCGGCCCCACAGGATGCGACAGCAGAAGTACTAGCTGAGTTGGAGCATGATCTAGAGCGTCTCACGGCAGATATACCTGAGACTACTATGGACGACATTCCTATCAGGCTTCAGCGCTTCGTAGTCGCGGTCCCTGGACCGTTTAGGAGATTTTTGCGTAAGGTAGCCCGCGCAGTGGTGTCGTACAGAGAGCACCACCAGTGATTGACTAGTCACTTTTGTAGTCACATGTGACATTTTTGACTTTTTGTACTATCATTTTGCCGATCATAAGGTGTTTTAAACCTATGATCGAAGACGATGTATATATTTTTTGACACACTTCTATCTATATATATCACTATTACCGGCTTATCTTGTTTAACATGTATGATGAAATGTTTTTAAATTTACTTGCATGATTATTATAAATGTCTGTCCAACACTCGAGAAGCAATTGCATCTGCTAATGTATTCAAAGACCTTGGAATATGTTGATATTCAATGTAATCAAATTCACGTTCCAAGAGACGCACTCTCAAAAACAACCTTAATAACACAGGATTTCTAATGGCATAAACTCTATTAAGCTGTAATACAACAAGTTCAGAATCTAACCTCACTATCAAACGTCGAATTCCAAATGAAATAGATTCGGATAATAATTCAACCACTGCACTGTATTCTGCAATGTTATTCGTTGTTTGACCGAGGCTTACCCCATGCATAGAAACTAACTCGTCAGAGGGCGAATAGATAACCCAAGCTGCGGAAGAGATATTCCGTGTATTACGACAAGCACCATCAGCAAATCCAATGTATGTTTGGAGAGGCGTCGACATCTACAATATCAAGAGTAAAACCAAGATAAGCCAGAATAATGACGAAAAACCACACTCGCTAAGCTAAGCACACTGACTAAACTAACACACTTGCTAGCTAGAAAGGAAATCTAACCTATCTAAAAATTTCTCCATACCCATCATTTTAAGCATAATACCTCTTTAGGTAAAGTCCATTTCTGGGTTTACCCAAAGAGTCCCCATCAAAATCAACTAACTCATAAGCCCCTTTTGCTAGCTTTCGCTTTACAATGTAGGGCCCATGCCACATGGGAACGAATTTTCCGGCACCTAGCTTATCGTTAGCTTGATCATATAATAGTACTAGGTCTCCTTCCGAAAAACTTCGAGGGGTTACATTTTTATCGTACTGAGCTTTCATTCGTTTCGCGTGAGTCTCGATAGCTAAAGTAGCGTCACGTCGAGTCTCATCTAATTTAGCCAAGTATAATAACCGTTTCTCCTCTTCGGAAGTAGCTGGAAGTAATTCGACAGCCATTTGAAGTGATGGGATTTCGCATTCAATAGGTAACACAGCTTCTAAGCCATAAACTAGCTGGAAAGGGGTGAAACCTGTTGAATTTTTCACTGAAGTTCGATATGCCCATAGCGCCGAAAATAACATGTTATGCCAATTCGTTCGATGGATACCAATGATCCGTCGAATCATGATGACTAGAACTTTGTTGATTGACTCAACCAAACCGTTGGCTTGCGGATAATAAGGAGTAGAGCTATCGTGGCGCAAACCAAGCTGGCTTGTAAGCTCAGTCATCATGACGTTTCGAAAATGGCTCCCATGGTCAGTAATGATTGCTTGTGGGACACCAAACCTAGTTATGATATGATTGAATACGAAAACTGCAGCTGTCTTGCCGCTTGCGTCGAATGTAGGCATCGCCTCGGCCCATTTTGTAAAATAATCAACCGCGAGGATGATATACGCATGCCCCCCGGCCGAGTGAGGGTTACAAGTAATAAAGTCAATGCCCCATTTGGCGAATGGACCAGCGGCAATTATAGGGTGGAGAGGAGCAGGTGGAGCGCGCATCTTTCGATCAAACACTTGACAGTTGTGGCATGTTCTGACAGCAAGGATACAATCTTTAAACATAGACGGCCAGAAATAGCCAGCGCGCAACACCTTCTGAGCTGTGGCATACCCAGACATATGACCGCCACATGCTCCAGAGTGACAATCATTCAAAACTCTCTCAGCCTCTTCGTGAGTTAAACAACGTCGAAAAACTAAGTCTGCCCCCCGGCGATAAAGTGTATCTCCAATAATTCTGTATTGCTGGGATCGAAACCGAATTTTTCGACGGTCTTCCTTGGAAGCTTCAGGCCGAAAGGTTTGGGTTTGGAGATAGATGATTATATCCCCATACCACGGATCTAAAGTGCTAATAAGAAACAAAGATTCGTCCGCAATGGACTCCTCTGCCACAGTCTCTGTGTCAGCACTCGGGAAATCACACATCAATTCCGCAAAAACTAAAGATTTCTTAGACTTGGACTTCTCGAACTCCAAGTCGAACTCTTGCAGGATAACAATCCATTTAGAGTACTTGCCCCCTAGCAGTTGTTTTGTCAAAATATAAATCATAGGGTTGCAATCCGAAATAACTGTAGTCTTGCGGAGAAGAATGTAGTGACGAAAACGCTGGACAGCTTGAACGGCTGCCAGGGCCAATTTCTCCACATGCGAATATTTTAACTCAGTGGGATTTAAGGTTCTACTAAGATAATATATCACATGCTCTGCTTTGAATTCATCTTCTTGAACTAACACCATTCCAATGGTGGAATGCGAAGCTGCGAGGTATAAGAAGTAGTCCTGGTTGTAGTTGGGAGGATGCAATAACGGTGCATGGGTCAACGCGTGTTTTAATGCATCAAAAGATTGTTGGGCAATCTCGTCCCAAAAGAATTGTGCGTTCTGTTTCAACAACCGTGTAAAACCTTTAGTGACCTCGGCGTAGTTTGGGATGAATCGGCGTAAAAAGTTCGCTTTCCCTTGCAAACTTTGGAGTTGGCGCAAACTCGAAGGAGGAGGCAATTTGATGATAGCCTCGACTTTCGAGGGATCGACGCGAATGCCGGCTTTTGAAACAACAAATCCCAGCAATCGACCTGTTTCTATACAGAAAACACACTTGTGGGGATTCAACCGAATTCGATAATGCCTACACCTCATAAAGATTGCTCGTAGGTGGACAAGGTGATCAGCTCGTTGTAAAGAATGAGCAGGCAAATCATCGAGATAGGGTTGCACAATGTGCTTGATGTCATGAAATGCATAAGACATCGCCCGTTGAAAAGTGGCCCCGGCATTCTTAAGTCCAAAAGGTAACTTGCAATAAGCAAATGTCCCCCATGGACAAATGAATGCCGTTTTTGGTTGGTCGGCAGGTAGAATATTGATTTGATTATAGCCTGAGAAACCATCCATGAAGGAAAACATCTCACTTCCGGCACAATCATCAATAATTTGATCGATATAAGGCGTAGGATAGTTGTCTTTTGGACAAGCTCGATTGATATCCCTATAGTCGATACAGATTCTTATTGTTCCTTGTTTTTTATTGACGGGAACAATATTCGATACCCAATCCGTTAACGGGATCGGATAAATGAAACCTGCTTTCAACAGCTTTTCGACTTCTGCTTTAATCGCAGCCGCTTTTCGAGGGTGAATCTGACGCAACCGTTGCCGAATGGGTTTAGCATCCGGGTAGGTTTTGATTTCATGAACAACAATGGCAGGATCAATTCCCGGCATTTCCTCGTAAGACCAGGCAAACACGTCGCGGAATTCTTGGAATAGGGCCTTGTAAGTTTGGATTTCTTCTTCAGTACATGCGGCACCTATATGAATGTTCTCCTCGATTCCGGGCTTCACTGAAATATCAATGGGAATAGTACGAGAAATATTCCCTAAATTCAGCTCTGAATCAGAATGTTTCGTTGGATCCTGAGCGTCTTTGACATATTCAGCGGTAAAGATAGATGAAAAATCATTTTCAAATGCATCGCCCTTAGGTAAAAACGAAGATCTGTGATGGAGATCTTCCCATGGTAGATCATCTACACTTAGGATTTCGCGAAGTTGTTCGTCAGATGACACTTCTTCGGGAAACGTTATCCGTTCTAAGGGTGAGGTGAAAAAAGACTCTTCACTGACCACATTCATTTGGTCGGTTTCGGTTGAATGGAAATCGGTAAAAGACATAAGAGCTTCATAAGCAATCTCATACGGACTCAACGGCATAACATCACCGAGTGAGTCTAGCTCAGAGTCAGATGGAACATACCAAGGATCATCATAAATAATGTTTTCTGACGTGATCATATGAATTGTTGCAAACGAAGGGTCTGCATTGAGTGGAGGGAGAGGAAAAGTTCCCAGTAAACCGGAATCCTTAACTAAACCTACACCAATGTCCCTATAAGGGATTGTCGTTTTACCAACATGCTGGATAGTTTCTGAAGAGGTTGGGTCGGATGAAAAGTATGTCAGCTGATCAATAGTCACGATCTTACCGTTATGTGGAAACTTAATGACTCTGAAGACCGATGAAACGACCGCTGTCATAGCATATGACCAACTTCGACCCAAAAGAAGGTTGTAGTCTAGAGGGGCATCAACCACTTCCACATCCAGACTAACGGTTTTACCTTCGACCCCTATAGGCAATTCTTGTAGAATACCAAACGGACGGAACCCACGGCCATCAAAGGCCTTAAGGATGGTGGGGGATTGGTTCAACGAAGGAGAACCAAGCGATCTCCAACATTGAATCGACATAATACACGTAGAAGCTCCCTCATCAATCACAGTCCGATGAATAGGCCTGTTTTTGACTATCACTGGAATTTGGAAAGCCATTTGATGGGGGAGACGCGGTGTACTACTTTCTAGATCAAAGATCATTAGGTTCGGGTCCTGAACATCGACAGCTCCAATAGCCGACAAAAGCAATTTTCGTTGCGCTGGACATGATTGCAGCACTTCGAGTGCCGACATTGCTGAAGGTGAAACAGCTAAGTCTTCAACAATGTTGTAATTCTGGGCTGCTCTCGCATGTGGATTGAAAGCAGACCTTCGAAGTACACCCTTGGCGGGCGGCTTAATCACTAAGTCTGGGTTAGGTTTTTCGATCTGTAGTGGATCGGAACCAGGAGCTGAGGTTGATGGGTTAGAGTGAGAAGATTCTGCTTCCTTACCATCAACAGGAGCCTTACTACCATAATCTTGCGATCGAGTCGCAATCCTGACATGAGACATCATCAAAATGGGTTCTTCACTGGCATTCGAAGAAGAACCTATCATCTTATTCTCCTGCTCTGGAAATGGATTTTTTAACACAGCAGGAGTGGGAGAACCTTTGACTATTTTCACTACCTCGGCCCGATGAGGGCAGTCTCTCGTAAAATGATCTTCTTCACAAATAAGACAAGGATATCGAGGTTTGCGTTTTTCGTCATTGGTTTCCGACTTTTCCGTTTTCTCCTTTGGAGCCTTGTCTGCTTTAGCCTTCTTCTTTCCTTTCTTCTTTCCACCGTTTTTTGATTTGGCCGTAGATGACTCTACAGCGTGAATGTCGGCGGTAAGTTCAGGAGGAGAAGACTCTCCTGTCGGAGAATCAGGCAAAGTGATAATTGGAGTATTGGAGGCCTTGGAAGACTTCTTCTTACTCTTCGTAGTCACGATACCAATCATACCATCAGCGGCATGAGATCCCGAAGGAGCAGCAGCGATTTGGTTTGACTTTGGAAGATCCGGAATTTTCTCGTGTAACGTACCCGACTGAGTGTAAACTAAGTCAAGGTATTGTGCCTGAGCAATGACTTGCTCCTCAGTAACTACTCCGGCCTTAGCTACATCTTCAGTAATTCTTGGTAATAATGATTTGACAAACCATTCAGCTAAGATTTGGTCCGGGATAAAAACTTTCACTAATCTTCTTCGACGTCTCCACTCATGGATGTGATCAGAAATGTACGTGGATGTCGATTGTTTTAGCGAAGTTAATAATTCTGTACCATTATCGTATCTGACTGGTAACTGAAAATGAGTTAAGAACGAGGTAGCTAACTGGCTAAAGTTGTAAAAAGAGGCCCGTGGTAACTCAATGTACCACTTGGCTGCGAGACCAATGAGTGTACGCTGGAAAAGACGTAAGCGGATGGAATCATCTGAGATGGAATTTGATGCACACCAGAGGTGGTAAGTCATCACGTGATTAGACGGATCCTCTCCAGACTTACCTTCGAACTTGGGTATATCGCTGGGCAACTTATTTGGCATTGGCGGCCAGAACTGAAGATATTGAATTGGATCGTTCGTTAGGCGCGTCAAGTCGGGTAAATCTAAAGTCGCAATAAACGGTAACTGCCGGTTAGGATCTCTAAAACTCTGAGTCACAATACCAGCCCCAGGAGGAGGATATCCAGGATAACTAGGAACAGGAGTCGCATTTGGGATATTATATCCTCCTGGAAAACCAGGATTAACCGGACCGTACTGGGGTTGCTGAGGTGGTTGATAAGTGTACCCAGGATACGGTTGATACTGGTAAACCGGTTGTTGGGCAGCTTGCCCAGGTTGATACTGTCCCTGGTACGGAGGTTGAACAAATTGAGGTTGAGTAGTAACAACCGTACTTGTACCAGGTTGGCCTACAGGCATCTGGACTGTGGTTTGAACCGTGGGTCCAGACAACGGTACAGATGTCTGAGGAGTGGTGACAGGGACAGTAGAAACCGGAGCTGCCGATACTCCAGAAGTAAGCATGGTAGATGAAGCGGTAGTTGCTGCAGCCGTGTGAGGTGGAGTACCAGGTGCAATTGGCGGCTGAGTAACTACGGAAGTTACAGGGGTCTGAACACTTGACTGGACAGGTTGCGGTTGCTGGGGTGGACCAGGAACTGCAGGTTGTCCTGCTTGAGGTACCGACTGTATACTTGGTTGCGACATCTGTTGACCCTGTGACGGATCCCATGTTAACATTCCAGGGTATTGACTCGTAACAGGTTGAGGATACTGAGATCCATAGCCGTATTGAGGATAGGGTTGATAATTGTAAGGTGCAGTCCCATATGATTGCCCTTGAGGTGGTTGATAACCTTGACCAGGGTATTGACCCGTAGGTTGATAACCTTGAGGTAAATACGAATACTGGGGTTGACCTTGACCTTGAGGTTGGTATCCTTGAGGTTGATACCCTTGGGGTTGATACCCTTGGGGTTGCCATCCTTGAGGTTGATATTGATACTGAGGTTGACTTTGGGGTACATATTGAGGCTGGGGTTGATACCCTTGGGGTTGATACCCTTGAGGTTGCCCCCCAGTCACGAATGAAGTACCTTGAGGTTGCCCCCCAGGCATTAACGAAGGTTGCCCCCCAGGCGGTAATTGGCCACCTTGAGGTTGGTTAATGGGAGTTGAACCTGACATCATATAAACGTCACCTATACTCAATGGTACATTACCACTGTTTCCAACTAATAACCCATGATCAACGGGTTGAGGAGATGCTCCCGCAAAGGTACCAGAAAGTGATTGATACCCAGTAGGAACAGAAGGACCGCCATGTAAAAATGATTCAGGACTTTGTGAAAACACAGATGACTGACCAGACATATTTACAGGAGAATGAATTCCTCTAGGTGGAACCGGAGTACGAGGTGTAGAAAAACCTACTGAGTTGTCTAAAAAATTGGTTAATGCAAGGTACCAAGATTCACTTCTAGGAGGACTGTAAAAGATGGATTCACGCTCCCTTAGATCAAGGGTAATTAGATCTTCAGAATCAGAAACGCCTATTTCTTCCTCTGGAACAAGTTCTTCTATAGCAATTAATCCAACAGGAAGATTTTCGGTGATAATTCTTTCTATTCTTGGTGAATCAGGAACACTAGGAGTTGGAGTAACAGGTTCGGAAATTTCAGGTTCTTCGCCTGTTTCACTGGCAGATGAAAAACTACCAGCAAGCTCGGAAACTGTAACTGCTTCGGGATTGTAACCTGTTTCTAAACTTTGGTAATCTGGATGGACTACCAAGGAAAACTCTCCTTCTTCAGGTGATCCTACTCTACTGCCACTAGGAGGAGTTACAAGGACCTTTAACCCTTCTAAATGACCCGGAATGTCTTCAGGAGATTCACCCCGCGATTTACGGAGTTTTCTTAACAAATCTATTCCGGTAACAATCTCAGGAGACTTGCCCCGAAGTCTACGGGACTGTCTCGGTAATTCCGCCACAATTAAAGATTTTAACTACAACACACGAAAACAAAGTAAAAATTTCAAATCAAACCACCTAAAGTCTTCTAAAGAAGCAAACAAATTTGAAGCACATGCCTAAATAATCTAGAGCGTCAAACCACACACAAACAGTAGTCTTCCGGACCAAAAGCGCTAGTTGGTGATTAGGCCCAACCTCGCAGGATTCAGTACAGAAATGGCGGGTGGAACAGTTACCCCGGCAACCTGCTTAATGAATAGACTGGACCAAGTTCCTCCACTTTAACCGTCTCGAAGTGAAGTGAACCCCCCAGAAAATCCAAGTGAGTATAACCAACGTCTGCTCCAGGTACAGTGGGACCTTCCCTCCACCGTCACCTTGGGTAGAATCCTAGATATTATGGCCACTAAGGTTACCAATCACAACAATTACACCTGGGGGAACAGTCTAAACTCCGACAGCACGCAAGGGCAGAGTAGCAAGCTCCAATCCCCTTACCGGCTCCTTGACAACAATCCAAGGTTTACCGATAAGTGACCCCTGGCTCCTCGACAATGGTTAATCCGAGGTTTACCGTTTGTAATACGTACTGCCTGGCGTCGTTCCCAACGAGGGAGGAATGATCCCCTCACTGGTTCGGACACGAGCTCGTGCTTCTCCTTTAAGAGGAGCTTTCCCAGAATGTAACTGAAACAATTGGATTTGTTCTACTCAAGATAGACTATCTGTTTGGTTTTGTAGTCTTGGAGAGTTAAGTACTCACCTACTCCAAGACCCTAGCCTAAGCTATGTTGGTGTTTCAGAGCCCTAGAAAAATAAAGATTACTAGATTGATTTTAATTTAAGCGTTACTTTTAAGGTTGTTTCTTAAGTCAAAAGGTGATGGAAGTGAAACCAGTGGTGTGTTGACTCGACTCGAAACCACTACAAAATGCACCTAGAATGATTTATCCACTACTTTACTTTTTCGATGAATTTCTTAACTAAAAAGTTGAGAGAATGCAATCTTTATAAAACCAACTTCTTAATTGAAGACAATCAAAGAAACAATTCGTTTGTCTTTTCCAAGCATAAAAACATAACCTCTCTTTACATGCACGAAAAAACTCTTTTCTTCTTTCGAAAACAAAAAGCTACTTGAAACAAGACTTTTTAAGAAGATGTTTTTGTATTTTTCTTTTATTAAAGCAAATAAATCTAATATAACCAAAAAATCAATCTTAACAACTCTTAAAATCTATGAAAATGCACTCATAAGCAAACTAAAGGCAAATTTACTCTAAGCAATCTTAACGAGGCCAAAACTAACAATGATTATTTCTAAGGTGTTTTACTTGATCACAATCAAATCAAGGACTAGTTTATTGCAGAACCAAAAACTAGCCAAAACAAAACTCTAATCTTTTTGTTCTTTTTGTAAAATGGAAATCAATACTTTATAAACAAGCAATTCGAAATTTGACCCAACACAACTCAAATGGCAAGTTGCTCACAGAAGGAGACTTTACGACAGGCCCGACTTCTAAGAAGGTTGACTAACCAGAGAGATCTAAGGCTGGACAACTTTCTACTATCAAAGTCACTACAAAGCCTTTCCAAAAATCAAACCCTAGGTCTAAACTTCGTTGAAAACCACTAAAACACTCAAAGCTCACAAAACAAGTTCAGGTGAAAATTCTTGACAGGGTACTAAAGGATCTGGGCAGAAAACACTAAGGAAAATCAAAATCTAAAAGGAATTTAAAGCAAAAATGGAATTTTCTTAAGTTTTACAGGAAGACGCAGGCAACCCGTTGTCACAGGTGCGGCCCCGCTCTGTGCAAACGGAAACAGCGCGTCCAAAGACGCACTGTGCAGTACTCAGAGGGTGCGTCCTTCTGGAAAAATGAAGAAAAACCAAATCTAACTAAATCTAAAGCTAAGCCACCCAAATACTAATTCTCACAGTCAAAAACCAGAAAATAAAAATGATTTTCTCAAAGCAAAGTTCATATAAAGGAAAAGACTCTCTCATTAATGGATTCCCCAGCGGAGTCGCCAATTTGTCACACGGAATTTGTCAAGGGTGCGGACACGACTGACCTTCCTAGAAGTCTAAGACATTCTAATGACAAACAAGACAAAATGGAGTGATCTTTCTCTAAATACACCTTTTACAACATGAAAACTACAAGTGTTTAGGCTTACCTTATTCCAAAACGCTGTTGTTGAAGTCCGTTCTTGACGATCCGGATGAGCTCCTCCTTCAAGTCAATTCCTGCAACCACAAACAATCAAACAATTACCAAGCACTTGCATTTCATATAATAAAACATATATTCAACATGCAGACCAAGGAACACATGAAATAACTCATTAACACAAGCTATTGAGAAAAATAAACCAGTTTGTATTAATAACGGAACAAAGAAACTCTTACAACCTGGCCTTGGTGTTGTGCAAGTTCCTCCCAGGGTCCATTAAGGGTTTTCCTCTACTTTGACAAAGCTCACCCTCTCCCAAGTAGAATCAAGTGAAGACAATCTCTCCTCACAAAGGCTCTAATGGAAGACCTAAATCCTGCAGCATTTACCCAAAGAAAATGTATAGCTCCAACCTCCTCTCCTTCTGGCTCAATGCCTTTATTTATAGTGCTGTAAAGAGGTTATTCAGGTCCACTATCAATGGGATCATCCCCCTCTTTGGGTGGGATAGCTCCCTTATTGATGGGATAAGTTCCCCCTTAATAGAGATACATGAACCAACTGGAGGCGCATCCATTTCATCAAACCGACCTCTAGAATGTTCTAGAAGTAACCACAAGTAACTTTTTCAAGATAAAACTCGCGCATTTTGCCTTTTACAGAGGGACGCACCTGTCCCTTAACATACAGAGCGTCCATGGACGCAGATTTTGTGAACATGGTCAGCGTCCCCGCAGGTAAGGCTAGAGAGAACCTGCGAACCCATCTCCATTTTTAACCCTCATGATTTCCATTCTATCAGCCTCTTTCGTCAAATGAGCCTTAGTTATTTTTATCCCATCGCCACCATCCCTTTGGTCGATCATACACTTTCACTTTGTTGTTTTACCCTTTTTTAGGAACAATTACAATGAGTGGTCTTATTAGCCAGCCTATTCACATAAATCAACATGTTTTGAGAAGTTCCAACATCACCAAAACTAGTCGCTATCCTAGACACCACTCATTCCTCAAAGTGGAGTCCTCTTTAAGCTCTTTTCAGACTCTCTAAATATGAAAAGATTGTCGAGTGCTTGTCCTTTTCATCTCGTTGATGCATTGGAAATGACATCTACTCAGTATAAGTTTAACCCTTTTTCGGGCTGTGATAGATTAACTATGAAAAAGGAATACGTTGATCGAACATGATCAATAGGCTCTCTCTCGTATTTTTTTACGCTTTTTCGGACTTGAGAGACAAATCTATGAAAAAAAACTTGTGAAGTTTTCTTTTTGTCCCTTTTCAAACTCTCTAAACATGAAAAGGAATGAGTTATCTTTGTCGTTAAACTCGTTAAAACATAAAACAGTGACAAACTTTTCCATCTAGACAAGATCGAGTTTCACCTTCGCTAGAATTGTTAAAACATCACATAGAAATGGATTCACCTGAAGGGTGGAATTATACAAAAAGAATATGTTATCCTCCTCAAGCTTGATAAAAAATAAAGGGGTACTAGTCAACAATGACTGGGGAAAATGGAAAAAAGGGTAAACCACTTTATGGTAGCAGGTCGCTCTTGAACATGACACTTTCACTTCATCACTGTGACTACTTGGGTTGGGTTATCAACTTGATGGTTATCATACCATTGGTCTATCATACCACCCATCACTTTGTTTTGGGTCAATGCTACCATTTCATTTCAGTGTCACTGACATGTTCAAGAGAATTCATCGAGTTAAAATTCATCCTTTGCAATACCATAAACATTCATTTTCATGATTTCCATTCCTGAACCTTGTGTCATCAGTCAAATTCCATCTTCAAAATAATTACACTCGTTTTGTGTCATTGATGTGGGATACATCAAGGCCCTCCTCTGACAAGTCACTTATTGTCAACATCAACATTATCTAAGAAGTTGACTTAGAAACACCCTTATAGTACCTTGAAGCTTGCATACATCAATGGCAAATTTCTTGCTTCCGTGACAGGTTGACATCACTAGCCTTCGACCGAAAGACTTTGTATGGTGTTCGACATAAAAACATCAATTCACACCATGAAGAATGTACTGCAGTACCTTGAGGATCATTATCATTATCAGTGATTTCTCTCGTCTGTTAACAATTTACATCATTGGCTAGTAATCAGACAGTGTCTTCCCATGTTCGACTTCAGATCACATATTCACATGGTTAGACTCATACTTGAGTGAATGATTGAATGAGATAGAGGACCCCGGATCTAGTTTCATCCATCCGGGCTGCGATTTTAGGAGTACTAAATCATATGTACAATGGCTTTACATTGATGGTCATTCCAATCATGGGTCTATATCTGTAGACGACTGTCTATGTACATGTAATGAAATTTTATAAGTTGAGCATGGGTATGCCTTCCCTCAGCAATTCATGTGTTTTGGGAAGTTTTAGTACCTAGGGATAAACGCTTAAAACCCTAGACTAGTAGTTAAGTCTAGAACAACAGTTTAAAGAGTTCTCTACTTTTCATATGATCAATAGATTAAATAAGATGCAAAGAAGCCTACCTGTAGCCTTCACTTGCTCCTTATCTCCCTTGAATGATTATGTTGCTCCTCTCCGTACTTAATCCGCTTGAAGAGTACCTGCACACAGAAAAAATACAACAACCAATCAAAGCATATGATAATTATCTATTGATTAAACATAGCATGGAATTAAGTACATGATAGACATATAAAAGCATAGACGAATAACACAAGCATATGGAAAAAGCTTTGAACACTTTATTAGTAAAAGGAAGAGTTACAACTCATTGCTCGATTCAACATCACTCCTTCAGTTCAATCCCATCCTCTCCTCATTACAAGCAATACATTTTAACATCATTACAATACTTGAAATCAACTCAAGTCGCATACTAACAACATCTCCGTACAATTCAATAATTTCTAGCCCCTGATCACTTAGATGAGTGGTCTTTTTATAGGTGAATGAAGGAATTTATGCCATAAATGGTCATAATGAATGCCCTCCCAACCTTAGAATTTAGTTCCATGGAGGAAGGGATAAGGGATTGATGTTCCTTAACTCCATTCCTCATCCAAATATGAGCTCAAAGGAGTAGATAGGTTTGAGAAACTTCTAGATGCATCCAATGGATAAGGATCTTTCAAACCCCAATGAAATTCGCTCAAATTCACCCAGCACAAGCCAAAGAGGGACCAAGTGCGCTGCATAGCACCCTGTCAGTGTATGGTTTGCATTGCAGCGCACCCTAATGAAGGCCTAGCAGCACTGATATTCTTAGAGACAGTTTTTGGATGATTTTGGTTATGGAACTTCTTGGGAAGCTAGGCATTCTGATGGTTGACTCTTTAGGGCATGTAAAAACTAAATTAGGGTTTGATGGGCCCTAATAGTGCTAATCTATAGGTTGGAGTTGATGTGCCAAAATGGATCTGTAACAGTTTCCCCCTAAAGCATGAAGTCGTAAATATGTATGTCGAATGAAATGCTTTATCATGTGGAGAGAACGTTTCGAAGTGGAAGGTGACCTGCATCAATTACAATACATATATCATGATAATTTGATTTTTTCTCATGTACTAGTTGAGGGAAGTCATACCCATGCTCAGCTTATAAACTTTCATTACATGTACACATATAGTCGTCTACAGATATAGACCCATGAATGGATGACCATGAATGTAAGGCCATTATACATTTGATATAGTACTCCTAAATATATCACAACCCAGATAGATGAAACTAGATCCAGGGTCTTCAATCTCGTTCAATCTTTCACTCAAGTACAAGTCTAACCATGTGAATAGATGTTCTGAAGTCGAACATGGGAAGACATTGTCTGATTACCAGCCAATGATGTAAGCCGTTAACAAACGTGAGAAGAATCCCCAATAATGATAATGACCCTCAAGGTACTATAGTACATTTCACATGGTGTGAATAAATGATTTGATGTCGAACACCATACAAAGTCTTTTTGTCAAAGGCCAGTGATGTCTACCTATCACTGAAAGCGAGAAACCTACCATTGATGTATGCAAGCCTCAAGGTACTGAAGGGGTGTTTCTAAGTAAACTTCTTGGATGATGTGCTGATGTCGACAAGAAGTGACTCATCACAGGAGGGCAATGATGTATCCCACATCAATGACATGAAACAAGGTAAATGATTTTGGAGATGAAGAAATGACTGACGACACAAGGTTCAGGAATGGCGGTCATGAAAACGAAGGTTTACAGCATTCCAAAGGATGAAGTTTGAACTGAATGACTTCTCTTGAACATGTCGGTGACACTAAGATGAATTGGTAGCATTGACCCAAAACAAAGTAATGGATGGTATGATAGACCAACATTGTGATAACCATCAAGCTGAATAACCCAACCCACATAGTCATGGTGATGAGGTGAAAGTGTCATGTTCAAGAGCGACTTGCTACCATAAAGTTTTCTCGGCTTTTTCCCAGTCATTGTTGACCAGTACCTCTTTATTTTTTATCAAGCCTGAGGAGGATAACATATTATTATTGTATAATTTCACCCTTCAGGTGAATCCATCGCTATTTTATGCTTTAATGAGTCTAGCGAAGGTGAAACTCGGTCTTGTCTAGATGGATAAGTTTGTCGCTATTTGATGTTTTTAACGAGTTTAACGACAAAGATAACTCGGTCCTTTTCATGTTTAGGGATTTTGAAAAATGAAGAAAAGGAAACTCCATAAGTTATTTTTCGTAAGTTAATCTCTCATGTCCGAAAAAGCATAAAATAATACAAGAGAGATATCAATTCCAATCCTTTAATGAGCTGGAAAAGACAAGCGCTCGACAATCTTTTCATATTTAGAGAGTCTGAAAAGAGCTTAAAGAGGACTCCAAGGGGGTTCCTTTTTCATTTTTAACAAAGCTCGAAAAAGAGATAAAAGTTTTCTTTGTGGTCAAAGGTGTTCAATTTACATTTGAGCATTAAGATTCTACATTTCAGTTGTTAAACCTGCTCAAAACACCATCAAAATAGTTTAAAAATACATGTTCCATGGATAAAAATGAATAAAACTAATGTTTACTCGATTAATGGGAAAGAAATAAACATAAAACAAGTTTTACCATTTCACTTTTACCCTTTGATTTTGGTGCTCTAAAGTAGTTTTTACCTCAAAGTTCACTAGCTGATTGTAGAGGATTCAATGGATCGTTTCTCATGTCGTCCGAACCAGGTAGGAGCTATCTCAATTATCCTTCATTTCATTCCATTTATTTTCAGTTTTAAGAAAAAATTTGAGTTTTTGAGGCCCCTAGGGTTTCAATTTTCAAACTCTAGATCAACGCACCCTTTCAGTATCAAAAGGTGCGCAACATTGCACAAACCTAGAAGGCTGTATGCATTGCAACGCACTGTCTCTAAGGGAAGGGTGCGCTGGGCGCAAAAACCAAATTTACACAACTGTTTTCTCCCGAATTTACTGCTTATATTTTGCAAAAAATGGATCCTAATTTGTCTAATGGTTGCATTGCAGACATTCATCGGATCAAAATGGTGATTATATGGAGAGAACAAGAGCATGAAGAATAAGATATGATTTCCCTAAATAATCAGGGTACAGTTGAGGCCCTAAGGAATTGTGGGTTACTCAAGTATTTTCAATTATCTGGCATGCGGCAACAAATTGAGCTTTTACAGTTCCTTGTTTGTTCTTTGGATCCTACTGATCAGGACTTTCACATTAGGGACAAAGTGATCCCTTTTACCATCAATGATATACACTTTCTGACTGGACTGTCGAGGTGGGGTGCCCCCATCTCTCTATCAGGATTTACCAGAGGAGGTGAATCAGTGAGAGACTATATACAACAGTTCTGCCAGGAAGAAACCCAACTTAGCATAGACGGAAAGATTAACACCAGGGATGTTAGTGATTTACCATTGAGGATGATTCTCTTTACCCTTGCCAAACTGGCTGGCAGTGCGACACTACATTTGGAAAACATATCATATATGCAATATGCATTAGAGTGTTTAGAGCCAAAAGTGTTCAACTATTGTGAGGAAGTTCCTTCATCCATGAAAGAACAACTGACCAAGGTAAAGAATGGAAAGACAAAAAATTTCGGCTATGGGTCGATCCTGATTTCTTTTGCCCTAGAGAGAATACCACTTATACAACCACAACTCATTTCACTAGGAGTACCTGGACCTAGAGATCCACAGATGTAGAGATGGCTAGATCTTATGGCTAAACATGTTGGTCATTCATTGATCTCATTTACTCCTGCATTCTTCAAATGGTTTGATCGATAGGATATGGCCTTTGCAGAATATCCATATTTTGGAATGGATTTTCGTGGTGATCCAGTTTTGATGCTACCAGTTGGGGCATAGTGGAGTGCTATAGGTAAATTGTTTGACCAAAGTGTTTTTTATTTTTAAAGTTTCTACATTTTTTGTGTTTTTCTATTATTTCCAGGACTAAACAAAACAATTTTTTTTAAATGTATGCAAATGTTGGACCTGTTGGACCTGTGGGACACCAACGAGAGGCAAGTGAGCTAGTACAGAGACTTTTTGGGAGAGAAGTTCTTTGAGACTTAGACTTAGCCGAGACATTCGCTAAGCTACAAGATCACATAGAGAGTTTGACCTTAGGCATTCCAGATCTCCAGATTGAGGAGTTGTCTATGCGACTACAGTGCCACACCATCGGTGTGCCGAGTCATTGGATGAGACTCTTACGTGTGATAGCACAGGGTGTGACCTGTTATCATGAGAAACACTAGTCTACTTAGATGTTTTTGCATACATTTTGAGTTTTTTGGTTAGATGATCAGTTTTTGTCTTGGACACAAAATACTTGTAAAAAATTTTAACACCTATTTTACATTCAGAGTTTTATTATGGTTAAGTGATGCAATCCTATTCAATTGATGATGTGAACTGAAAATATTTACTTTACATATGTTGCAAATGTCTATTTAACACATAATTTTCTAGAGAATCAGTTAATGTGTTTAGATTTCTGGAAATATGATGATATCGAATGAACTCAAAATACCTTTCCAAAATACAAACTCTAAGGAACATGCAATGAATTGCTGGCTTTTGGACGGTATAAACGATAGTAAGTTGTAGTACAATGAGTTGTGAGTCTAGCCTAATGATGAGTTGGAATATGCCAAGTGAAATGCCATAAGAGAGGAGTTCAATCAACGCACTATACTCAGCGATGTTGTTAATCGATCATCAAATACATATCCCTCTAAAACTCACTAACTCACCGCTTGGAGTGAAAATGGCCCATGCTATAGAGGATAAATTCTTTGTACTATGACTAGCCCCATCGACGTAACCAACAAATGGTTCTGAAAAGTTTGACATCTGCACCAAATGCAAAGTGGATTACTTAACCAAATAAGGACTCTAAAAGAAAACACACACACATGCAATCAAAGCATATATACAGTGAGTTTTACTACACTTAACTAAGCATAGTAACGTTTAAGGTACAACCCATTTCGAGGCTGCGACAATGGAATCCCATCATAGTCTACTAACTCATAGGCACCTTTTGTCAAAAGACACTTAACAATGTAAGGGCCCATCCAAAGCAATTCAAATTTTCTTGCGCCAAGTTTATCAAACTCCTGGTCATAAAGCAAGACCAGGTCACCTTCTAAGAAGACATGAGGCTTGACATTTTTTATCATATTATGCCTTAAAATGTTTCTTTTGCACTTCTTTATCCAATGCGGCATCACGATGGGTTTCATCCAGATGGATTAACTCTAAGAAATGCGCTTCTTCTTCAGAAGTTTTGGTATCAGGTCAATCGTGAGTTTGAGAGACGAGATTTAACATTGGATTAGTAAGACTACTTCCAAACTATACACCAATTGAAAGGGTGTAAATCCGGTTGCATTTCTCACCGAGGTTCGATATTCCCATAGAGCCAAGTACAGGACTAAATGCTAATTTCTTTGATGAACTCCAATCATTCTTTGTAATATGTTCTTAAGGACTTTGTTGATAGCCTCAACTTGTCCATTAGCTTGCGGGTAATATGGAGTATAACTATCATGTGACAGTCCTAACTTGGAAGTCAAGTCAACCATCATGTAATTGCGAAAATGTGATCCATCATCTATAACTATGGCTTGCGGTACACCAAACTTGGCAACCACATGGTTGAAGAAAAATAAAGCAGCCGTTTTGCCACTGTTGTGTTGGAAATAATACTGAGAGGGGGGAGTGAATCAGTATTATCTAGCAATTTAACAAATCTTCCTTATTTGATCTTTGAATTATTCTTGCATAAAATAAAGAGCATGAACAAAGAAAACAGATAGTCACACCAAAGAACACAAGATGTAAGGTGGAAACCCAATGTGGGTGAAAACCACCTGCTGCAATATGTCTCTATCTTCTTTCAAATTAGAAACTCCTTTTACAATGATTTTGTACTGGTGCAGTCCTTTACCAGTACGCAGGCTGCAACCTGCAGAGAGCTACAACTCTCTACTTCTTTTCATATAGCATCAAATGATCATCCAGTACATAACAGTTACTGTCTACTACAGTTATCAGATCAGTAATAACAGAATTAACCCAGAACACCTTATCAACAGATAAATACAATTAATAGAACAGAGACGCAGTATTTCCTTCTGTGGCCTACGACCAGACGCGGCTAACCTTTTGCTACTCTGCGTCCAGACGCAGATATCCTTCTGCTGCGCTGCATGCCCACGCACTGTTCCTTCAACTGCTCTGCGTTCTGTTGCTTCAGGGACGCATCCAGAAACACTATCGTGCCGCGTCTTTCTGCTACAGGGACGCACCCAAAACCACTATCGCGCCGCGTCCTTCTGCTACAGAGACGCACCCAAAAACACTGTCGCGCCGCGTCCTTTGCTTCAGAGACGCACCTGAACCTTGATCGCTCTGCGTCCCCACGCAGATCTCCAGTTACTGAACTGCGTCCCAGACGCACCTGAACTTCGTCTGCCCTGCGTCCCCACGCAGGTCTCCAGATTCTGCACTGCGTCCCGGCGCGCTTTCCTTTCACCGTACCTGCGTCCCTCCGGGTATGAATGATTTCAAGACTTTAAGTGTAACCCAAACAGTCAAATCTTCAGATCTGATCTTGCGCCAAAGAGATCTAAGTCCTTCAGTAGATTCACCTTCTTTAGATCTAGATCAGATCTCACCCAAAAGGATATTCGACCAAAGACATACTTAGCCAAATGATCTCCTTGCTTTATATAGGCAAGCTCCTCCTCAAAACATGGAACAATACCACGAGCCGACACGATAGAAACACAAAACCGTCGGCTAGATACCACACAAGAAACCCCCACATGCTTTTTCTCTGCCTTGAAAAATGTGCACTGGGTGGACGCACCCCCTGAACGGCTGGACTGCGTCTCTGGACGCGGATCCTGCATGGTGTACCTGCGGGTACGCACCTTCTGAACTGGTTTCCTGCGTCCTTCTTAATTTTCAACAAACTGAGAGCCTTGCCATGGGAGTTGCCATCAAGTACAACATCTGTAACATACAGCCATACCAGAAAAACATAATGCCAACAATCTCCCCCTTTGGACTTGATGGCAACCTCACAAACTTCAGCTTCATTCTCCCCCTTTGACATCAAGGGCAAAGGGATATGCTCCCCCTAAGATCATGCTCCCCTTGAACCAGATCTGTAACAAAGAACCATAATCCTCCATGAAAGAGATAGAGACATATTGCAGCTATTTCCAAGATCTCCTTCTGACCATCCTCCATAATGCCAACAATGCATTATATGCTCCCCCTGAACCTGTACCATCAATCAGAAAAGGTTCAACAACAAGAAGATGCATCAACAACCCCCAGCTTTTGCCTGAGGTACTCAAAGGTGTCCCTGGGCAATGGTTTGGTGAGAATATCAGCAACTTGTTCCTTAGAAGGAACATACTCCAACTTGACTTTCTGTTCAAGCACTTGTTCCCGGAGAAAATGATACTTGATTGGTATGTGCTTGGTTTTTGAATGCATAACCGGATTCTTTGAGATGCTGATTGCACTTGTGTTATCACATAAGATGGGGATAGGTGGCGTACAAGTGATTTGAAAATCCTGCAAAGTCTGCATCATCCAAAGAAGTTGGGTGCAACAAGATGCAGCAGCAACATATTCTGCTTCAGCTGTAGACAAGGCAATCGAACTCTATTTCTTGCTGAACCAAGATACCAGTCTGGAACCCATAAAGAATGCACCACCACTTGTGCTTTTCCTATCATCCACGCTTCCGGCCCAATCTGCATCTGTATAAGCATGAAGAGTAAGATCTGTATCTCTAGGATACCATAAGCCATAATTTTGAGTCCCTTGAAGATATTTGAAAATTCTCTTCACTGCCTGAAGATGAGTCTCCTTCGGATTTTCCTGAAATCTTCCAACTATTCCAACTGCATGCATGATGTCTGGTCAGGTACCTGTCAAATATAGTAAACTTCCAATCATAGATCTGTAGGTTGGTTGATGTACTGCTGCAGATTCATCATTTGCACTGAGACTACATCCTGTGACCATGGGTGTACATACTGGTTTTGCATCTTCCATGCCATATTTCTTCAAAATTTGTTTGAGATACTTGGTTTGAGATAAAAAGATTCCTCCTTCTTTTTGTTGGATTTGCAAACCAAGGAAATATGTCAGTTCTCCTAGCAAGGACATTTCAAATTCTTTCTGCATGACCGAGGCAAAGCTTTGACTCATAGCTTCTTCATTACTGCCAAAAATAATGTCATCTACATACACAACAAGTATTAGCAATTTGTTATTTTCAACTTTTATATACAGATTGCTATCTGTTGAACCTTTTGAAAAACCTTGTTGATGAAGATATTTGTCCAACCGGTAGTACCAAGCCCTTGGAGCTTGTTTGAGACCATAGAGAGCCTTTTTCAATCTGCATACAAGATTTGGATCATTTCCAAGAATGAACCCATCTGGCTGTTCAATGTACACTTCTTCTTCCAAGTCTCCATTCAGAAAGGCTGATTTCACGTCCATTTGAAATACTTTGAAGTTTTGAAAACTTGAGAGAGCAAGGAACATTCGGATGGCCTCAAGTCTTGCAACAGGAGCAAAAGTTTCTTCAAAGTCTATTCCTTCTTGCTGCGCATACCCTTTACAAACAAGTCTGGCTTTGTTTCTAATTACTTCTCCATTTTCATTCAATTTATTTTTGAAGACCCATTTTGTTCCGATAACATTCTTATCCTTTGGTCTAGGAACCAACTCCCAAGTGTTGTTCTTTTCGATTTGCTCAAGTTCTTCATCCATTGCTTTCACCCAGCATTCATCTTTGCATGCTTCTTTCACATTTTGTGGTTCAGTAGAGGAGAGTAATGCCAAATAGATTGAGGCTTCTGCAACTGTTCTTCTTGTTTGTACACCTGCTTCTTTCTGCCCCACAATCTGAGATTCTGGATGATTCTTCTGAACATATCTGGATGGAGTCTTTTCTTCTATTCTTGTTTGCTCTTCTGGCTCTTCTTGAGGTTCTTCTTGAGGTTCTTCTTCTTCATCATTTTGTCTTTGAGGATAGCCTTCATCTTCTTCGATGTTTTCATGATGGACTTGCCTAGGAATGTATCCCTTCTCATCAACCACTACATCAATGCTGTCAACAATTCTGCCAAGTCTTTTATTGTAGCACTTGTATGCTTTGCTATGTGGAGAGTAACCAAGAAGAATGCCTTCATCTGCCCTAGGTTCAAGTTTGCCAAGCTGCTCATCAGTATTCTTGATATAGCATTTACTCCCAAAGATTTTGAAGTGCTTTACCGAAGGAGTCCTGCCACTCCAAAGCTCATGAGGAGTTTGCGTGCTGTTCACCCGGACATTTGTTTTGTTGAGAATAACAACCGCAGCGTGTGCAGCTTCACCCCAGAAAGTTGCGGGAGTTCCTGATTCATCAAGCATAGCACGAGCCATTTGTTGGATTGTTCTGTTCATTCTTTCAACAACTCCATTTTGCTGAGGAGTTCTAGCTGTAGAGAATTCTCTCCTTATCCCATGTTCATCACAGAAATCGAAAAATTCATTTGAAGTAAATTCCCCACCTCTGTCGGATCTGAGGCACTTAATTTTGTGACCTGATTCATTTTCAACCAAGGCTTTGAAGGTTTTGAATTTTTCGAATGCTTCATCTTTGTGCTTCATAAGTCCTAACCAGACAAACCTGGAGAAATCGTCAATAAATAATATCAAGTATTCCTCTCCTCTAGGTGTTCTTTTCCTGAATGGACCACATGTATCTGTATGTACTAGCTCAAGAGGCCTGCTAGCTGATCCTTCTTTCTCTGGAAAGTTAGTTCTGGTTTGTTTTCCAAACTGACATGATCTGCATATGGTGTTGTCAGGAATTTTGATATCTGGAAGATCGCGAACTGCCTGATATTTGCATGCTTTCCTTATTTGTGATAAGCTTAGATGTCCCAACCTTCGATGCCATAACCAGTGCTCTTCATCCTTGCTCAGATAGCATTGTTGTTGTCCTTCTTCAAATATGTACAGATTATTTGGAGTTCTTTTTCCTTTGAGTACTGTTTTACCTGTATCAAGATCACGAACAAGACATCCATTTGATCTGAAAATAACCTCGGTTCTTTGATCACACATCTGGCTGACACTTAGAAGATTATGCTTCAATCCATCAACATACAAAACATTTCCAGCTTTGACCTTTTCTTTTAACTGAGAAATCCCTTTTCCTTTTATAGTTGCAGGAGTATCATTTCCAAAAGAGACTTTCTTTCCCTTTTCTAGAGCAGAATTAGATTCAAGTTTTTCTTTATCACCTGTCATATGCTTCGAACATCCACTGTCAATGTACCATAGATTTTCCTGTCCCTCTGCATAAAATGCTATTCCACATCTTTCTGTTTGAGGTTCCTTTATTCTCCATGTTTTGGTGCTTGAGGCTTGCTCCTTTTTCTGCTAAAACCTGCTCCTGCATTCAGATTCTTCATGACCAAAGTTATTGCAAATAGAACATTCGACTTCATTTTCAAGAACCGAAAAGTTGTTATAGGTCCTTTTTGTAATCCTTGTCATACTTCTTTGTTTTTGAGCTTCCCTAGTCATGATTGTTTTATATGCAACACATTGAGCTGCTTTGTGACCAAAGTTATGACAAAAAAAGCATTGTCCATTGAAGAAACTTCTGCGGTTATTGAATCTGCCAGCCAACTGATTGTAATTTCTATTTTCATCTATTCTTGGACCAAATTGAGAAGATTTTACCTGTGGCTAGTTCACCCTTAAGATGGATTGCCCTTGATAGCTTCTGTTTGTAATTTGTCCCTGCTTTACCTGATGATCTTCATTGTTCTTTTGCTCATTTCTTCTTGCTGCATCAAGATAACTCTTTGAGGTGGATGCTTGAGAGGTTTCTCCATTGTAGCCCAGACCTGTCTTGTTTAGAGGAGACCGCTGCACATTGATAATCTTATCCAAAGTTTCAGATCCTTTGACAAACTTAAGATTAATAGCTTTTGTTTTCTCAATCTCTTTTCTAAGACCAACAATTTCTCCTTCTAGTTTTTCAAGATGTTTTTCTTTTTCATCAATTTGAAATTGTAGAGTATCAATGATCACATTCTTTTCTTCTATACATCTCTTGAGTCTAGTGATTTCATCATAAAGGTTATCCACATCTATAGCATCCATATAATCATCATCTTCAAATTCCATTAATAACTTATATTCATTACCTCGTTCATCTTCATCACTGTTTGATAGACCATCACTATCTTCATGGGTGTAGTAGCTTTTCTTATTTGCACTTTGTTTCTTGTTCCATCTAGCAGGTTCCTTTCCTTTATCCTTATAAGGACATTTTGCAGCATAATGACCTACTCTTCCACAAGCAAAGCATTTGAAAGGTAGCTTACCTCTGAACCTTCCAGAACCCCTTTGAAGATTTCTAACAAAATTGGATTCTTCTTCCTCTTCTTCTGGAACATGGCTTGCTTCATAGTAATCTTCCTTGCCTGATGCCTTGAAAGCAGCTTCCCTTCTGTCTGATGGACCTCCCTTTCTCATTTCATAAGCAGTTAGAATTCCATGTAGCTGAGACATAGTGAGAACTTGGAGATTTTCCTTTTCTTCTATTGCAGATACTTTAGATTCAAACTTGGGGGATAATGATCTTAGAATCTTTTCAACTACTATAGCCTCTTTTATTTCTTCACCCAAATTTTTCATACAATTAACAATCTCATCTACCCGAAGAAAATAATTAGCCACACTTTCATCATTATACATCTTAAGAGTCTCATACTGAATCCTGAGAGTTTGAAGTTTAGCTCGCTTTACCTGTTCATCTCCTTCATAGCTCGTGACCATTTTGTCCCATATCTCTTTTGCTGATTTGAAGTGCATTACCTTCATGAATTTTGTTTGGGATATACTTCCTAATAGAGTACTGACTGCTTTTGCATTTGTTTCATACTTCTTTTTCTCAGCTGGATCTGTAGGAGTAGCTGAAGGAAAAGCATAGCCTGTTTCTACAATGTCCCAAACTTCTGTACGAAGAGATTGAAGATATGCAGTAACTCTTACCTTCCAATAATTGAAGTTTGTCCCATCAAAAATCGGTGGCCTGATTGATGCTTCTCTCTCGTAGTTGCTCATGATGAACGATCTACCTTCAAGCGATCAAGCTTCTCTGAAGGACCTGCTCTGATACCAATTGTTGGAAATAATACTGAGAGGGGGGGGTGAATCAGTATTATCTAGCAATTTAACAAATCTTCCTTATTTGATCTTTGAATTATTCTTGCATAAAATAAAGAGCATGAACAAAGAAAACAGATAGTCACACCAAAGAACGCAAGATGTAAGGTGGAAACCCAATGTGGGTGAAAACCACCTGCTGCAATATGTCTCTATCTTCTTTCAAATTAGAAACTCCTTTTACAATGATTTTGTACTGGTGCAGTCCTTTACCAGTACGCAGGCTGCAACCTGCAGAGAGCTACAACTCTCTACTTCTTTTCATATAGCATCAAATGATCATCCAGTACATAACAGTTACTGTCTACTACAGTTATCAAATCAGTAATAACAGAATTAACCCAGAACACCTTATCAACAGATAAATACAATTAATAGAACAGAGACGCAGTATTTCCTTCTGTGGCCTGCGACCAGACGCAGCTAACCTTTTGCTACTCTGCGTCCAGACGCAGATATCCTTCTGCTGCGCTGCGTGCCCACGCACTGTTCCTTCAACTGCTTTGCGTTCTGTTGCTTCAGGGACGCATCCAGAAACACTATCGCGCCGCGTCTTTCTGCTACAGGGACGCACCCAAAACCACTATCGCGCCGCGTCCTTCTGCTACAGAGACGCACCCAAAAACACTGTCGCGCCGCGTCCTTTGCTTCAGAGACGCACCTGAACCTTGATCGCTCTGCGTCCCCACGCAGATCTCCAGTTACTGAACTGCGTCCCAGACGCACCTGAACTTCGTCTGCCCTGCGTCCCCACGCAGGTCTCCAGATTCTGCACTGCGTCCCGGCGCGCTTTCCTTTCACCGTACCTGCGTCCCTCCGGGTATGAATGATTTCAAGACTTTAAGTGTAACCCAAACAGTCAGATCTTCAGATCTGATCTTGCACCAAAGAGATCTCAGTCCTTCAGTAGATTCACCTTCTTTAGATCTAGATCAGATCTCACCCAAAAGGATATTCGACCAAAGACATACTTAGCCAAATGATCTCCTTGCTTTATATAGGCAAGCTCCTCCTCAAAACATGGAACAATACCACGAGCCGACACGATAGAAACAAAAAACCGTCGGCTAGATACCACACAAGAAACCCCCACGTGCTTTTTCTCTGCCTTGAAAAATGTGCACTGGGTGGACGCACCCCCTGAACGGCTAGACTGCGTCTCTGGACGCGGATCCTGCATGGTATACCTGCGGGTACGCACCTTCTGAACTGGTTTCCTGCGTCCTTCTTAATTTTCAACAAACTGAGAGCCTTGCCACGGGAGTTGCCATCAAGTACAACATCTGTAACATACAGCCATACCAGAAAAACATAATGCCAACATGTTGTTCAATGTTGGCATCTCCTCGACCCATTTGGTAAAATAGTCAACAACGACTATAATATACCCATGCCCCCCAACTAAGGTGGGGTTACATGTCATAAAGTCAATGCCCCATTTGGCGAATGGGCCAACCACAACGACTGGATGTAGTGGTGCAGGTGGTAATCTGGTTTTTCGGTCAAATATCTAGCAAGCATGGCAACTTCTAATAGCAATAATGCAATCTTTGAATATAGTTGGCTAGAAGTAACCAGCATGGAGAATTCTCTGTGCGGTAGTGTAACCAGATAAATGCCCCCCACAAGCACCTGAATGAAATTCATTCAAAGATTTTTTGGCTTCCTCATGAGTGAGGCACCTACATAAAATCATATCGACACCACGATGGTAAAGTGTATCACCAATGATCAGATAATCTTTGGCTTGGTATCGAGTACGTCGTTGTTCAGAGCAAGAGGTATTAGGCCGAAAAGCTTGGGTCTGGAGATAAACCAGTATATCTCCATACCATGGATCACTTAATGAGATAAGAAACAGAGACTCATCCAAGATTGATGCTTCTAATGTTAAATCATTGGAGGATGAGGGAAGATCACAAAGTAACTCGGCAAAGACAAGAGATTTATTTGATTTAGACTTGATGAATTCTAAATCAAACTCCTTGTTATAGAAATTTTTGGGCACTGCAACCCCAAGCATAAATGTCCATAAACCAAGGGCTCCTAAGTCCCTAAAGGTGTTGTTCCAACCCCTAAAAGAACAACTTCAACTAATTACAGCATCTCCCAGAAGTTCTCCATGAAAAACTAATCAGAACTGGTCAAAACTGGACCATTTCACCTGCTCCATAGGCAAAGTGCGTTGCACCCCACCTGAATACGCACAGTAGGTGTGATGCATGTCAAAAAAACCTTCTATGGGGTGCGATGGGCGAGAAGGGACAAATGGCAGGGTCAATCCGCAAGGTGGAGGAGCATGGAATCTTCCAGAAACCTCTCTTGTGACACTTGCCTCTCTGAATTCGACCAGGGATGAGTAAGAGATCATCAATCTCCAAGTGGAATCAAGAACTATCAGAGAGAAGACACTAATCAAATCTCAAAAGCTGACTCACCTCCCTTGCAGACATCTATATATGGATCCCTCATCCCAGAGATCCAGAGGCTGGAATTTTGTATCTTGTAAGGAAGTGTTATTGGTTTCTTGGTGCAATATCATAGTGTTGGGTGATCTAAGATTTTCATGAGGTGAAGAAGGTATTTCTTGCTGAGAGGATGATGCTGGGTCAGAACAATTGGTTGTAATCCTCTTTTCTCTTTCTTGATTATCAATAAAGCTATTCATGTTTTCCTCCACATTCTTGTATGATTGATGATTTATGCATTTGTGTGGTCAATGTACATCTGATCCTATATTGCTTATGATAATAGATCTATGTTCTTGGATAGTGTTATGCTGCTTTGATTCTACAGGTATTCCTTGAAGCTGGGTAGACAAGGAAGCAAGTGCCAAAGACCTACCAGAAGAGAGAGGAATCGAGCAAGGAACCAAGCGCAAGACAGAGGTTTGTCTCCTTATTCTTCTCTTATCTTTTTCTCATAAAGGAAAACGAAAGTATTTTTTAGTGTGTTTGTTTCTAAGGTAGCTACTAACCTTAGTGGGACTAGCAGCTCTGTATCGACACTAGTTTTCCCGATAACAAAATGGCGACCCCACTGGGGAGCGAGTAGATTGTTTTTTCATCTACATTTGTTTACTTTATAAACTTACAGTCGGAGCCTGAAGTCAAGCCAGCTAGCCTTCGAACTGCATTTGCTATGCAAGTGCAAAGTAGATCAACACTGCTTCAATCTATCTCTGGGTTTTGTTTATGAATTAAACGATTGATTTACAAGCTCTCTAATTTCCCTCGTGGTGGCTCTATTAACCTACTTAGATCTACCCCTGTGATTGATTTACTGATTACCACTTGCTCGGCCTAAACACCTAAACTGAACTGCAAACTGTGACCCGGAATCCAATCAAAGTCTCGTCCCTGGTCCAGCGCACTGTCTATTCTGTGAACTTCAAATGCATCGCACTTCCCGAGTGTAGTAGGTGCGTTGCATTTCAGTTTCACTGTGTTACAGGTGCGTAGATCAGACAAGACCTTGTTCCTAAATTTTGGTTTCTGTGTTCACTCTTTTCAGCACTATTCAGGAGTTTTGCTGCCTGTAGTCAGTACACCTCTGTTGAAACCCCTTTCCTTGTTGCTCTTCTGCCTCCATTGTGCAAAGAACTATAAATGTTCTTATGTATTTTTGAGTCATTTTCAGTTCTCCTTTACAAAGAAGTAGCGTAATTGTACTGTCGTTTCTCGATTTGAAAGTGTCGCAAGTGTTGTTTTCAGTCATAGAAGAGAATTCGATTGTTCTTGATAGTCGATTACACTGTTACTCTTGTATTTGATTTGAGTTAGTAGTTTTTCAAGTGTCGAAAGAAAATTTTCAATTCCAAATAACAAAGTGTCGTCATTTTCCTCATTTTGTTTTGAAAAGAAACTTGATAGTAATTGTCGCTTTGGAAAATAATTCAGATTTGTGCTTAGCTTTCTTTTTATCATTCACACATTAAGAAGGTTGAAAACAAATACATGCATGTGCATTTTCATTTAGACTATTTGTTGGCTTGATTTAGAACAGTGCATATAGTGTGTGCTCTCTGCTCTTTGTTGAAAGAACACCATCTCTCTTTCCTTAGTAGCTAGGATTTTCATGGCAAAAAGAATATTAAATGACTGTTTATCATCTTAGATTGCATTTTAGGAATTGTATATATACATCACGCGGTGAACCTGAAAGGCAAATTTCTTAAGAAATATCAACTGTAAAATAAATTTAATGAATCTAAAAATGCTTTGGAACCTAACGCACAACATTTAGAAGTCTAAGCTAGAGACGTATTTCGGCGTCGTAAAGCCTGGTAACTGTCGTTTTCATTGCTGGTTGGGTGATTCCTCCACTTTGAGATGATAAGTTCCAGTACGGACTTGTGCTCCCACGTACTGTCGAGTATATATTGGGAGACCACAATAGGCTATATCCTTTATCCATAGGAAGCCATGTTTTCCGCCCTATCAATCGTAATGCATTGAACACAGCATTCGAGAAGATTGACTGCCGTACTGTAAAAAATATTCTGCAGTTTTGCGATTGGTTTGATAATCCCTCTGTCTAGATTTCCAGAGTAGTCCCTTTTGTTCCTTTTGAGACTCCTTAAAGGAAAAGGTCCATCTGAGCACTTGTCACATCAAGCTCATTGAAAAATCGAAGGCGACTAGAGTCATCTTTTGTTTTTTCTCGACTCTTAAAAATTGAAAAAACAAGTTGTGTCAAAGTGTCTAAAATTCATTTAATTCGGAAACATATTTCCCCTTGATTTTTAGTTGATCGAGTAATCTGCAATCGTGGAAGAAAGTCAGTCGAAATCGCTAGAAAATATTTTGGATAGACTAGATATCTCTGAACAACCGTCGACATCCATGACTGTGTCATCCGACGCAACAGCGGCAGAGCCTACTGCTGCTACTCCAATGATGTTTGCCAGTATACCATCTGTCCCAGCAAGTTATCAACAACAAGCCGGAGTCCAATCAGGGACTGTTTCGACGACATGGTTAGTTCCTATTTCTTCATCCGGATTATCATCTGGTATTTCTTATGTTGAAACTCAACAAATTGATCCAATGTGTCTTCAAAGGCCAATCTACCCTTTAAGTACTGGATTGCCACCATATGGAGGGTGGTATTCCTTTTCATTGTTCCCTCCCAGAGAACAACCATATGGGAGTTTACAACAAAGTTCAGGTCAAACTGGAATTACATCCAGTGGTTGGGTACTAATACTGCCTCAGCAACCAAGGGTTGTATATTCAATGCAACCAGTCCACCCTGTGTCGAATATTCCCACTATACCTGCTATGGTGACTGCGTGGCAAGTACAAGTGCTACCTATTGAATGTCAGCCCTAAGTTTCTCAGGTTGCAATACAACAGCCTCTTGTCTCAACGACTCAATCACCACCTCAGGTTAGTGCCTCCTTATCTAGAGCGACTCAGGCTCAAACAAGTACTATGACTCCTCATCTTGGTCAATCATCCAGTATTGGGCAACAGCAAATGGTCCAACAACCATGGCTGGTTCAATCTCAACAACTGCCATTCCAGCAATCATATCAAGGACCTGAGCAACAAGTCTTTGTAAGTAATGGGCAACCACATTTCCAAAGCGGTTATCAACAACCATATTATAATGGTTATGAACATCAACCTTATCAAAGTTACCAACATCAAATACATTATGTTGGTATGCAAAGACCCACTGCACAGGCGATTCCATGTTATCATGGGTATGCTTCGCCTAACCTGAATCAACAGTTACCCTTTGTAGCAACTCTAGAATTACCAGATCTAAACCGGCTGACAAATGATCCAATTGCTTATGCCCCTTGGTAGCTGGCGATTCCACATAAAATTCTGTCAGATATTCCTAAATTTAATGGAAATCCGGGTGAAGACTCGTCGAATCATGTGATGACATTTCATCTGTGGTGTTCATCTAACACTCTAAATGATGATTCGATTAGGCTTCGCCTTTTTCAGAGAATGTTAACTGGTCCGGCAGCAAAATGGTATATCGAATTGCCTAGAGCTTCATTTGATAACTTCAACACCCTAGCCACAACCTTTTTAACCCATTTTTAGTTACCAATAAGGTACAAAACGGGAACAGAGCTTCTTACCAATTTCAAGCAAACGACGGCCACTCACATATCCGATCATATTCATGAGTGGCGATGTCGTCGTAGAATGGTAAAAACATAAGTTCCTGATCAGCTTTTCGCTGAATGGTTTATTAAGTCATTATTACCTTCCATTACAGAAGATGTGGCAAAGGGAGGAGTCGTCACCGAAGAGCAAGTTATTTCTCGTGCGCAATATTTAGACTTGATTTATACTCAGTCTGGCATGCTCTACGATAAAATCCCTGATGCTCCTAGACCGTAATTCTTCGTTCCTCCTCCTCCTAAATCAAACAAAGACTCTCATGTCGGCGATGGCATGATAGGTACAACAAGCACGAAATCGACAAAGGCTACATCTAAGAAATCCCATAAGATTTTTTTATCAAAATGCAAATAAAAAACTTCTCACCTCGGAGGTAAATGTCGTGTCAACCGACAAGGACAAACAACTGAAGCAACCAGGGGGCAAGAAGAAAAAGAAGCAGGATGAGTCATCTCCTGAAAAACCTTTTGCAAACCCTTCTGGGCAAAGGAAACCCCCTGCGGGGTGTTAGATATGCGATGAGGATCATCGGACGAGAGATTGTCCACATAAAGCTGAAGCTAAGAAACTCTTTAAGAGTTCAAAAACCTCAGCAGTATTGACTGATCCATTTCCAAACCCGGGAAACAAACTGGTTGCTAATCGAAATGCTTCCCAATCCCAGGTGCTTATGTTATCTATCTCAAAGCAACAAAATGATGCTTTGACAAGGAATAAAGATTACGGGAATCCACAACTATCGAATAACAAGGCTAATGAACAACCTAGTAGTTCGACAACAACTTTGACTGAAGTTGTGCCACCCATCATTCCTGAACCAATGATAAAGTCGCCAAAGGGAGTAGTACACAAATCGACATTTAATCCTTGTGCAAAAGTAGCACAGAATTATAATATAGTAGAGGACCTGGCCCAATCGCCGTCCGCTATGTCGACACTTGAGGTACCGCAAAATTGCTTCTCCTAAAAGCAAGCTTTATTATCAGCAATAGGTGGGATTGACCCAATGGATTCCAATCTTGTGGCCTTTGATCATAAAGGATATGACCCTCAGTTACCAACTCAACTAGCTTTCCTTGTTCAAGTGAAAGCCCTCAACAAAACTGTTCATCGAACAATTATTGATGAGGGGGCATCTACATGTATTATGTCGATGAGCTGCTGGAAAAATTTAGGCTCACCACCCTTGTCGCGATCGTCAATGATTTTAAAAGCATTTGATGGACGATCATACACTCCATACGGGATTTTAAGTAACTTGCAATTTGAACTGGGGGCAAAACAGTAGAAATTGATGTTGAAGTAATCGACAGAAACCTTGATTACAACATCCTACTGGGAAGGCCCTGGATATATGCCATGGCTGCAGTTGTGTTGACCTACTTCAGGAAGATTGCATTTCCCTTCCAAGGAGGAATAAGACTCGTCGACCAAAAAACATTTCTCCCCAACAGTTCACAAGCTACGGGAAGCATTCCAATGATCCATGGAAGCAATCATTCGCTTCAAAATATTGGAGTAGGCCTCCTAAAAGACCCTGCCTTAATGGGTACTTTTGCCCTACCGCCTCCGAGTAATCCGGTGGAAGTGGCCACAGTGGAAAACTACAATATGAAATCTTCTATATCTAATGGATTCAGAAGATTCCTAAACATTTTGTCAGCATGGATCATCACCATTTTAGAAATATTGTAGCAATCAATTTTCTTGGCCTGGGGGCAAACCTAAATCAACGCTCATCGAGTGTTTGGATAGATAGGTCTAAGGAATATGGCACCTCTTCAGATCCTTGGTCGCATGTACATTCTACAGACGAAGGAATCATTCAATCAATGATGATAGGAGAGGCACCATGGGAAGATTACCACCATCGCTCCCATCTTCCGGATTACCACGAAGATTATTCTAGCAACGTTAATCATCCTTCAGTTTTTGATTTTCTATCAAATACTGTAAATACGGTGGATTCCGAGGACGGTTCTTATCTCGTGTCAACCTCATTAAAAAATGAAACAAGGAGTGATGAGGATAGTTCTTTTACTGTGTCAACCTCATTAAAAAATGAAACGACTCCCTTTCCAAATCGAGTCTTTGATTACGATCTCGTAAAATCAAAGTCGAGTCTTTCAAAGATCTCGAAAGTAAACCTTCATTCCAACCACCGAGATGAATGCAATGAAGCTTGGGGGGCATGCACCTCGATTTGCGTTATTATGCTGGGGGCATGCAAACTTATCATGAGCAGTGTTACCGCAGGGTTCAAGCTCATTAAAATTAAACCCGCCTCAAGCAGTTTTAACGCGGAATTCAAGCTCGTTAAAAAATAAACATAAGCAATGAGCAAATGTTCCCCTAGAGTTTAAGCTCATTAAAAAATGAACCAATTTCCGGTAAATAACCATCGTGAATGTATTACTTCAGCCTTTGAAGCCTTGGTCGTGTTCTCATCATCACCTCCACTCTGTATTGGCCGATCATTCACCTCCACTTGATTGTTTACTCCTTTTGAGGAACAGCTACGAAGAGTGATCTTGTTAGCCATCCTTGTGACACTACCGTGATTGGAAAATTCCAAACCTTACCTGGAATCAGCTGCTACCCGAATCTATCACTCGTTCCTCAAAAAACGAGTCTCCTTTAAAGCTCTTTTCAACTGACTCGTAAAATATGAAAAGATTGCCAAGCCATTGGCCTCTCCAGCTCATTAAAGTGACCGAAAGTGCTATCCCTCCTTTAGATTTTAATCTTTTTGGACCTGAGGGATTATTACACAAAAAGATTGAGCGTTTGTTTTGTTCGGCTCGTTAAAATTACCGAAAATTCATCCCTTTTGTATTATTTTATACTTTTTCAAACTTAAGGGATTAGATGACGAAAAAGGAATTTTGGAGTTTCCTTTACGTCCCTTTTCAAACTCTCTAAAATTGAAAAGGACCGAGTTATCTTTGTCGTGAAACTCGTTAAAACCTAATACCGACAAACTTGTCCATAACAGACAAGAACGAGTTTCACTATCGCTAGGCTCGTTAAAACATAGCGATGGGTTTGCCCGAAGGGAAAATTATAGAACAAGCATATGTTATCCTCCTCAAGCTTAACAAAAATAAAGAGGTACTGGTCAGCAATGACTGGGGAAAAATTGGGAAGAAAACTTGAAGAAACTTTGTTGGTAGCAAGTCGCTCTTGAACATGACACTTTCACTCCGCATCCGAGTCGGGTTGGGTTGTTCCATTCACTGGTCACATCACCATGGTTCCATCACACCATCCACATTTGGGGTTAGTGCTACCAATCCATCATGTCAGTGTCATCGATATGTTCAAGAGAAGTTGCTCAGAGAATTCACCTGTGTCTCACCCACTATAATACATTTTCGCTCCATTCTTTCATGACCGCCACCCTGAACCGTATATCACCAGATCATTTTCACCTCCATTAAAATCATTTGCTCCGTTCCGTGTCATTGATGTGGGATTCACTAAGGCCCTCCTATGATAGATCGCTTCTTGTCGACATCATCTCATTATCCAAGAAGTCGATCTAGGAACAACCCTTTCAATACTTTGAATCTTGCATGCCTCAATTGCAAGTTTCTCACTTCTGGTGACAGGTTTACATTAATGGCCTTCGACCGAAATATTTTGCGTGGTGTTTGACACCAAGTCCCTTATTCACACCATGTGAATTGTACTGCAATACCTTGAGGGTCATTATCATTATCGATGATTCCTCTCGCGCCTATTAACAGCTTACATCATTGGCTAGTAATCAGGCGATGTCTTTCCATGTTTGACTCCAGAACATCTCTCACATGGATCGACTTGTACTTTGAGTGAAGATCGAACGAGATTGAAGACCCAGGATCTAGTTTCATCCATCCGGGCTGCAATATATATTCAGGAAAATAAAGACATCAAATGTATCATTGCTGCACAGATAATCATCCAATATAAGGGATGATGGCTCTACCAGAATCATCAGTCTACACTCAGACGATTATCTGTCCTATGTACATGAAAATGAATTTATAAAGCTGAGCATGGGAATGCCCACCTCAGCTAGATCATGAAAATAATATGAAGATAATGTATTGTATTGTATCTTATTACAGGTCGCCTTCCAGCTCGAAAAAACTTTGGATCCTCATGATAAAGCATTTCACCCGACATCAAAAGATTAACGACCTCATTCTTTAGGGGGCAACTGTTATAGACATTTTTGGGCAATGCAACCCCAAGCATAAATGTCCATAAACCAAGGGCTCCTAAGTCCCTAAAGGTGTTGTTCTAACCCCTAAAAGAACAAGGTCAACTGATTACAACATCTCCCAGAAGTTCTCCATGAAAAACTACTCAAAACTAGTCAAACCTGGACCATTTCACCTGCTCCATAGGCAAAGTGCGTTGCATCCCATTCGAATACACACAGTAGGTGTGATTCATGTCTTAAAACCCTTCTATGGTGTGCGATGGGCGAGAAGGGACAAATGGCAGGGTCAATCCGCAAGGTGGAGGAGCATGGTATCTTCTAGAAACCTCTCCTGTGACACTTGCCTCTCTGAATTCGACCAGGGATGAGTAAGAGATCATCAATCTCCAAGTGGAATCAAGAACTATCAGAGAGAAGACACTAATCAAATCTCAAAAGCTGACTCACCTCCCTTGCAGAAATCTATATATGGATCCCTCATCCCAGAGATCCAAAGGTTGGAATTTTGTATCTTGTAAGGAAGTGCTCTTGGTTTCTTGGTGCAATATCATAGTGTTGGGTGATCTAAGCTTTTCATGAGGTGAAGAAGGGCTTTCTTGCTGAGAGGATAATGCTGGGTCAGAACAATTGGTTGTAATCCTCTTTGCTCTTTCTTGATTATCAATAAAGCTATTCATGTTTTCCTCCACATTCTTGTATGATTGATGATTTATGCATTTGTGTGGTCAATGTACATCTGATCCTATATTGTTTATGATAATAGATCTATGTTCTTGGATAGTGTTATGCTGCTTTGATTCTACAGGTATTCCTTGAAGCTGGGTAGACAAGGAAGTGAGTCGCAAAGACCTACCAGAAGAGAGAGGAATCGAGCAAGGAACCAAGCTCAAGACAGAGGTTGGTCTCCTTATTCTTCTCTTATCTTTTTCTCATAAAGGAAAACGAAAGTAGTTTTTAGTGTGTTTGTTTCTAAGATAGCTACCAGCCTTAGTGGGACTAGCAGCTCTGTATAGACACTAGTTTTCCTGATAACACTCCTACAAAATTACTATCCATTTTGAATATTTGTCCCCCAGTAATTGACGTGACAAAATGCATGTCATAGGGTTGCAATTCGATATAATAGTTGTTTTACTAAGGAGGATATAATGATGAAATCTCTGTGCAGCTTGAATGGCTGCCAAAGCTAACTTTTTTATGTAGGAATACTTACTTTTTATATCGTTGAGATTACGACGCAAGCAATAAATAGGATGTTCAATTCAACTTTCTTCTTGGACTAAAACCATACCAATGGTTTTATCTACAGTAGCAAGATATAGGTAACAGTCTTTTTGATAGTTTGGGGCATACATTAATGATGCTCTAATCAGGGAATCTTTGAGAGCATCAAAGAAAGCTTGCACAACCTGATCCCAATGGAAGGGTACCTCTTTCTTCAACAGACATGTAAAAACTTTAGCCAACTCAGTATAGTTTGGAATGAACCTCCTCATAAAGTTTGCCTTCCCTTGAAGTCTCTGTAACTGTAACAAATTTGAAGGTGGAGGCAAGTCAAGAATTGCCTGAACCTTAATTGGATCAAGTCAAATTCCATATTCTGAGACTACAAATCGAAGCAATCAACCAAATCCAACACAAAACACACACTCGTGTGGATTGAGTCTTATCTTGTAGTGTCGACACCGTAAAAATATTGCTCTCAAATGTTGCGGGTGATCAAATTGCTTTCGTGAATGAGAAGCTAAATCATCAAGATAAGGTTGAAAAATGTGCTTGATGTCATGGAAGGCATAATTCATTGCCCTCTAAAATGTAGCTCCTGCATTATTCAAACCAAAAGGTAACTTTCGATAGGCAAATGTGCCCCAAGAACATATAAAAGTTGTTTTATCTTTGTCCTGTGGACAGATATTGATTTGATTGTAGCCAAAGAATCCATCCATGAATGAAAAGATTTCACATCCAGCACATTCATTAATAATCTGGTCAATAAAGCATGTAGGATAATTGTCCTTTGGACATGCTTGATTTACATCCCTATAATCGATGCACACTCGAATTGTCCTTTGTTTTATCATCACTAGAAAAATGTTTGATACTCAGTTGGTAAGAGGTACAGGAAAAATGAAACCAGCACGCAAAAAAATTTTAACCTCTGCTTTAATGGCAGCGACTTTCTTAGGATGAGTAGGTCAAAGCCGCTATCATACTGGCTTGACATGAGGGTACATTTTAATCTGATGTTAAACAATACTTGACTCAATTCCTGGAATCTCCTCGTAAGACCATGCAAAAATATATCTAAATTCACGAAACAGAGCACGGTAATTATCAAGTTCCAACGGAGAATAGGATTTTCCGACATGAATGTTCTCTACAATATTAAGCTTGGTTGAAATGTTTATAGATATTGTTTCTTCCATGTTTGACAAATCACGCTCAGAATCTACAGTTTCTATTATAACAGAATTCGACAAGAAATCAACAATTGATGGGTGTTTTAACTCATTTGAATAATCTTCATTGTTATCTGGAAGATTAGAATGATGATGATAATTGCCCCACGATTCCTCTCCTATCATCATTTATTGGATGATCCCTTCATCCGTAGAATGTATACGTGAAAAAGGATTCGAAGAGGTACCATATTCTAACGACCTATCTACCCATACAAAAGTTGAGTGCAGATTTGGGTTTGCCACACAAGCCCGAAAGATTGATTGCTATGATAATGCAACGGGGCTTAACGACAATACGTCATGATTACCGTCAACCATAAATTGGTTGGAAATCCTCCTTAAATCAGATAAGGTGGAGGAAATCATGTTGCAGGTTTCTACTCTTGCCACTTTTGCCAAATCAGATAGTGACGGGAAGGTAAAAGTACCCATTAGGGAAGGATCTTTGAAGAGACCTACTCCAACACTTTGAAGTGACAGAGGGGGTCTGTGTACCAATGGAATGCTTCCCGTAGCCTATGAACTATTGGAAAAGAAGACTAGCTAATCAATGATTGATTCCAGCCTTAAATGGGAATGCAATAGTACGAAAGTACATGGAAACCACAGCAGCCATAGCATATACCCAAGGCCTTCCTAGTAAAATGTTGTAATCGAGGGCTCCATCAATTACCTCAACTTCAACAGTAATTGTTTTGCCCCCTAGTTCGACTTGCAGGTTACTCAAAATCTCACATGGAATATATGTTCTTCCATCAAAAGCTTTCAGCATGGTTGGTGATCGTGACAACGGCGGTGAACCAAGTGTGTTCCAGTAGCTCATGGACATAATGCAAGTAGATGCCCCCTCATCAATAATAGTTCAGTGAGCATTCTTATTGAGAGATTTTACTTGGATTAGGAAAGCTAATTGCACTAGTAATTGTGGTCAATATCTCGCCTGGTTAAAGACTCCAAGATTTGAATCCGTAGGACCTATTCACCTATTGCTAACAGTAAAGCCTGTTTCTGGGAGGGACAATTTTGAAACACCTCAAGGGTTGACATAGCTGAAGGTGATTGAGAAAGATCTTCTACTATGTTGTAGTTTTGAGCTGCTCGAGCCCGAGGGTTGAATGTCGATTTGTGTACAACTCCCTTTGGTGGTTTTATTATCAATTCAGGTACAATAGGTGGAAAAATTTCAGATGAAATTGAGGTCGAAGGATTAGGTTGATCAATGGCCTGATTATTTGACGATGATGGATTTCCATAATCTTTGTTTCTTGTTGATACCAAAACATCACTTTGTGGCTTTGCAATGCATAACATAAGTACTTGGGATGTGGAAGCATGGTCTGTGGCAACCAAATGTGTTTTCGTGGTTGGAAACGGATTTGTCAACACTATCGATGTGTTTGAAGTCTTTAAAAGTTTAGAGACCTCAGAGCGATGTGGACAATCTCTTGTATAATTCTCATCATTACATATCAAACATGGATAACGAGGTTTCCTTTCCGTGGTAGAGGAATCAGATGATTTCTTTGGAGGGGAATTTTCTTGTTTCTTTTTGTTCTTCCCCTTTTTCTTGCTTGCTGGTTGCTTTGTATTTTTGCCTTTGTCAGATGACATGGCATTAATCTCGAAGGAAAGAGTATTTTCTGATGCATTGGTAGTTTGATTGGAAACAACAAGAGTTTGACCAGATGGTCTTCCTGTTGATTGTGTTCTTGAATAACTGATCACACCGTCACTGGCATGAGAGTCCTTTCTCGATTGTGGAGGAGGTGGAACAATGAAAGCTGGTCGAGGTGCATTGGGAATTTTATCATAAAGCGTGTCGAATTGTGTGTAAATTAAATCCAAGTATTTGGCACGAGAAATGACTTTATCTTTTGTGATGACTCCACCTTTTGCCACATCCTCGGTGATTGATGGCAACAAGGATTTTATGAACCACTCAGCTAAAATATGATCAGGAACATATGTCTTAACCATTCGACAACGATGCCGCCACTCATGAATGTGATCTGATATATGAGTACCAGTAGTCTATTTAAAGTTGGTTAGGATTTCTGTTCCAGTCTTGTATCTGATAGGTAACTGGAAGTGGGTCAAAAAAGTAATGGCTAAAGTGGTGAAGTTATCGAAAGAAGCTCTTGGTAAATCAATGTACCATTTAGCAGCTGGACTAGTAAGCTTTCTTTGGAAAAGACGAAGTCTTACCAAATCATCATTTAAGGAGTTAGATGAACACCACAAATGAAAGGTCATAACATGATTTGATGGGTCTTCTCTAGGATTTCCATTAAACTTTGGAATTTCATAAGGTAACTTATGTGGAATTACTGGCCACCAAGGTGCATATAAGATTGGATCATTAGTGAGCCTATTTAAATCTGGTAATTCTAAAGTTGCTACAAATGGCAACTGTCAATTCAAGTCAGGTTGAGCATACCCAGGATATGATAGAATTGCTTGGGCAATAGGTCTTTGCATACCAACATAGGGCATTTGCATTTGGTAACCTTGGTATGGTTGTTGAACAAAACTAGTGTAAGGTGGTTGTTGATAACCAGGTTGAATAAGTGGTTGTCCATAACCTACAAAGCCTTGTTGACCTTGACCTTGGTAAGCTTGTGATTGACCAAAACTAGGTTGAGCCTGTGAAACAGGTCCAAACTGAGGTTGGTACTGCTGGAATTGGGGTTGTTGAAATTGAGGCTGCCACAGTTGTTGAATCAATTGTTGTTGTTGTTGATATAACTGTTGTGGATTCAATGGTTGTTGCTATCTAGCAATGAGAGTTTGGCTAGGTTGTGAATAAACTATACCAGTGTAAGCCTGGGTCAGTCCAGATAAGGGTACACTAACCTGAGGTTGTTGTTGGACTCCAGAAACAAGTGGTTGTTGTACAAAAACTTGAGGAATTTAAACTTCTTGACTTGAAACTTGTGATTGCAAGGTAGAAGGATTAGTTTGAATAGGTTTAGATACAACAATTTGAACTTGTGATTGTGGTACAATAGTAACAACAGGTGTAGTAGGAATAGCTGACACGTTTTGCATTGGTTGTGTTGGATACACAAGCCTTGGTTGAACTGGCATTGTTGGTTTCCATTGACAAACTCTAATTCTAGGTTGACCTGAATACGGTGGGATATTACCATATGGTACTCCCCTAGAATAAGGAGGATATGGTGAATAAGAATATTGCTCTCCACATGGTGGCAATCCAGTATTTAATGGATGCATAGGTCTTTGTTGACCAGATTGCCTAGCTTGATACTGATATGCAGGATCAAACTGTTGAGTTCCCATTAGAGAAGAACCAGGTAAAATTCTAGTTGAGGACATGGGTGATGACCATGGTGTAGAAGCAACCCCTGAGTGGGTTCCAGATAATGATTGGTAACCAATCGGGATGGATGATTCACCATTCGGTGCGACTCAGGTGTGGTAGAAAACATTGAAGAAGTGAAAAAAGGTGAATCTACTATAGCTGCATCAGATGATATAGTCTGAGATGTTAACAGTTGTTCAGCCATAATTAACTGACCCAAAAGTTGTCCTAAATATTATATGGGTACTTGAAAAGAAGCAGGATCAAATGAAGCAAAGAAATCAGGAGTACTTGGGTAAAGATAAAGCCTAGTTCCAAAATGAAATGGGGTTCCAGGTGTGGAATCTTCTTCCAATTCCTCCTCTATGGCAATCAAACCTGGTGGAAGAACTTCACTGTCGGGTCCATAAAAGGTTTCTGGTGTTGGTGAAGTTGAAGTTTCAATAGTTACTGATGTTTGAGGGGTAACTGGTAAAGTAATAACTTCTGAGTGTTCAACTTCAAAGTCAATATGTTCTGGTAAATGAACAACAGTTTCAGTGAGAGGTTCCTGAACAACTTCAGGTTCAGATGTAACTTATGTTTGAACTGGGATTGTTTCTAGATTAACTTTTGGTTGAACTAATTCAATTTTAGAAGTACTTTCTTGTTGAGCAATCTCAATTTGAGGATCAACTTGTGGTTGAACAACTTCGGTTACTGTTTCACTAGGATCAGTACTAATGTCCTCAAGTAATTGTGAAACTTCTTCTTCAAGAACAGATGTACCAAAAATAGTTGGAATAACTGAAGCCTTTGTACTTACCGAAATAGATGATTTAGGTAACTCAGATGAAGAACTAGGAGTTCTTGATGTATTAGACTCACTTAAGCGAGACCGCTTTGTCTGAATTGGTGTCACTTCGGGAGGCAAAGGCGGTTTTCTCGCTGTTCTTCGCGAATGATGGGGTAGGGGTTGATGTTCCTCCATGATTGCTGATTAATTTTATTATCAAAAAGGAAATAAAGAAAAAGGGGTAACTAGGAAAAAGGTTTACTAGGCAACTGTGAACTACAAAATACCTCTTGGCGAACCAAGAAGTATGAGCATGCAATCTCCCCAAATGTTGTGTTCGGTGTATCACATTTGCAAGGAAATCGACTCAGTTACTTAAGGATGGAAAGAAACCTAGAGTTTTCCTCCCATATATACACAAAGATACGTGGAGGCCCAGTCCGTATAAGTGATGTATAATGCAAAACCGTACAGTGAGAGCATTCCCATATACTTTACATACATAACACCACCCTATATACCTGAATGTACATGGACGAGATATGATATACTCACGTACGTGGAATGAGGTATCACACTCGGGATGTATTGCAGACAAGTTAGCGACAATGTTATGAAACCAGCTCAAGAAAAGATAGATCAACGCCTTAGAATTCAGCCTCTTCGAGGGGGCAACCTCCTTTACATTACATAAAAGAACAATTCTTGGATGATACAAATGCAAAACCTCCTTTCTATATATAGGAGTCTAAGGAGTCACAATATAATCCAACCGACCTAACAATAATAATATAAAGCCACAAAAATAACAATAGAGGGATTCTATGGGGCACAGAAATAACAACATGGGGGTAATAGGGGCACAACAATATAAATAAGGGGTATAACTACAATAGTAATGGGGTAATCACTAGTATTATAGGGACCCAACATGCCCCTCTCCTTCAAAAAAGTGTTTTCCTCAATGCTTGAGTAGTTCTGGATACCTCTGCATAAAATTCTCATCCTCCCATGTGGAATCTTCAGCGGATAAGTTCTTCCACTTGATAAGATACTATGAAATTGACCGATTTCGTAGCTGTCGAGTTCTTGTTTTTGTGACTGCTTCTGGTTCCAATATAATTTTTCCTTCCTCATCAAGTTCTGGCAATATTGTTTGCACTGGGAGCTTGTCACCTATAACCTTCTTTAAACATGAAACATGGAAAACTGGGTGCAATCAAGAAGCTACAGGAAGCTCCAATTTGTATGCCATAGTACCAATCTTTTGCAACACCTTGTATGGACCATAATACTTTGGTGATAATTAATTATCCTTCTTAGCTTGCTTTAGGGACATTTGATTATATGGTTGTAGGCGTAGGAATACCCAATCACCTACGTCAAAACTTCTTTCACTGCGATGTTGATCTGCCTGTTGTTTCATTCTATTTTGTGCCAACACGAGGTTATCCTTTAAGAGTTGGAGGACTTGTTGTTGATGTTCGATGTGATGCTCCACTGCCCGAACCTTAGAATTTTCTCTTAAATATGATGTGATGGATGGTGGTTGATACCCATAAAGTTCCATAAATGGGGTCATTTTTGTTGTTGTATGGAAGGAAGTGTTATACCACCATTCAACCAAAGGCCACCATTTGACCCATTATGTCTGTTTATCAGATACAAAGCAACGAAGATATCCTTCCAAAAATTTGTTTACTATCTCAGTTTGTCCATCAGATTGAGGATGATAATATGAGCTATGAGCTAACTGAGTACCAAGACAAGAAAATAATTCTGTCCAAAAATTTCCAGTGAAAATGGGATCTCTGTCACTTACAATAATCTTTGGGTTTCCATTTAGCTTCTGAATTGTTTCCATAAATGCAGTAGAAACTGTACTGGCTTTAAATGGATGTGATAATGCACAAAAATGTGCATACTTGGTAAGTCTGTCAACTACCACCATGATGACACTCTTTCCCTCTGACTTGGGTAAACCTGTGATAAGATCCATTGAAACCTCCTCCCAAAATTGGCTTGGAATGGATAAAGGTTGTAATAGACCCGGTGTCTTAATTGTTTCAACTTTATTTTGTTGGCAAACCAAACATTCCGCCACAAACTTTTGAATATCTGATTTAAGGCCATCCCAAAAAAATTCCTTCTTAACCCTGTGGTAAGTTTTTAAAAATCCCGAGTGCCCTCCTAAGGGAGAAGTGTGCAATTCCATAAGAATCTTTTGTTTTAGCTGGGAATTCTTACAGAGGTATAAGCGATCTTTGTACCATAATGAATCATTTTTCCAGCTAAATGTATCGGACGTACTGGAATCTTGTTGTAGCTTTCGAATAAGTGCCCACACTTCTTCATTATTCTTCCATTCCTCCCTTGATTCGTTTATCCCATCTGGTTGGGTAATAGAAATGGCGCACAACAATGCTTCCACATCCTCATCCTTTCTTGAGAGTGCATCTGCCACCACATTTTGCTTCCCTTTTTTGTAGATGATTTCAAAGTCATAACCCAACATCTTTGTGACCCACTTTTGTTGCTGTTCAGAGGATAATCTTTGTTCTAAAAAGTATTTAAGGCTATCATGATTCGTTTTTACCTTGAAGTGTCTTCCCATTAGGTAGGGTCACCATTTCTTAAGTGCATGGAGTATTGCCAAAATTTCCTTCTCATAAATAGCTTTGCTTAAAAACTTTCCCTTGATTGGATGACTTTCAAAAGCAATGGGTCTTTCATCTTGCATTAGAACAGCACCAATTCCATTTCCTGAAGCATCACATTCCACAATAAAGGTTTTTGTGAAGTCCGGTGTAGCTAAGACCGGTGCTTGGCAAATTGCCTCTTTAAGATGTTCAAAGGCTTGTTTTGCTTCCGGAGTCCATGAAAATGCATATTTCTTCAATAATGTTGTTAGAGGTGCTGCTATTCTCCCATAATTCTTAACAAACTTGCGATAATACCCTGTCAACCCAAGAAATCCTCGCAGATGCTTTATGGATGTGGGGATTTTCCATTCCTTAATGGCTTTAATTTTGCAAGGGTCTACCTTAACTCCTTCATGAGATACAATATGACCCAAATATTCCACCTCCTGGACTCCAAAGAAAGATTTGGATCTTTTTGCATATAATTGTTTCTCCTCCAATACTTGTAGCACCCTATCAACATGTTCAACATGATCCTTCCAAGTCTTACTGTAGATTAGTATATCATCAAAAAATACTAACACAAATTTTCTAAGGAATGGTTTGAAAATTGAATTCATCAAACCTTGAAATGTTGAAGGTGCATTAGTAAGGCCAAAAGGCATGACCAAAAATTCATAATGACCCTCATGAGTTCTAAATGCCGTTTTCGGAATGTCTTCAATCTTCATTCTGATTTGATGATATCCCGAATGAAGTTCCAACTTGGTGAAGTAAATTGATCCATGCAATTCATCCAGTAATTCATCAATGACAGGAATGGGGAACTTATCTTTATTAGTGAGCTTGTTGAGCTCCCTACAATCCGGACACATGCGCCATGATCCATCCTTCTTGTGCACCAATACTACTGAGCAGAGAAAGAACTTTGACTTGGTTGAATTATACCAGCCTCTAGCATTTATGCAACCATACGTTCAATTTCACTTTTTTGGACATAGGGATATCTGTACGGCCTGATGTTTGGAGGAACACTTCCTGGAATTAGATGAATAGCATGATCATGATCACACATATGTGGGAGACCTTTGGCAGTCTCAAATACCTTGGAATGATTGTCCAAGACCTTTTGGAGATCTGGAGAAATAGATGATTCCGATGTGGAAACATCTAGTGAACATAATTGTGCAATTACACCTCTTTGCTCCTTTTTTAGAAGCTTTGTCATACCATTAGAGCTGATTATCCTTCCTGGTTTCCCTACAATACCCCTTAATTCAACTTCCTTTCCTTCCGTAGAAAATTTGATGAAAAGTTCTTGAAAATTAAAAGCTATTGTACCCAAGGATTGTAGCCATTGGACTCCTAGTACAACATCAACACCTCCCATTGGAATGGAAAGCATTGGGCTAGTCAATACATATTCTCCCATGGATAGCTTGATATTATGGCTCCTTCCAGAGCAATTTATTGTTCCTCCATTTGCAATCATCACTTGACACTCTGGTGCTGGATATAGGAAGCAATTCAATTCATTTGCTACCCTACAATGAATAAAATTGTGGGTGCTTCCTGAATCAATCAACACTATTACTTTTTTCTTCTTGATTTGTCCTTCTATCTTGATCATTTGAGGAGTAGTAATTCCCGCCGATGCATTACAAGATATGGTCGGATTTATTTGTTCTTCATCTAGGCTTTGTTTCTGGAGTATATCTTCTTCTTTTGACCTTTCTTGCTCCGTTTCTTCTTCCTCTTCACAATCTATGTAGAATAATTTCTTCTCAGCACACTTATGACCTTTAGTGTATTTGTTATCACAACTGTAACAAAGCCCTTTTGCTCTTTTTTCTTCCAATTTTTGTGGTGTCAACCTTATAGGTTGTGGAAGACTAGGGGCAACAACACTTCCGTCTTTATAGTTGTGAGTGGTATGCTTCCTGGTTGCCATAATTTTGCTTTCCATTTTTCTTGCTAACCTGAATGCCTTCTCTAATGAATCAGGTTCCCAAAGGCGAACATCATGTTGGATATTATCCTTTAAAGAACCTATGAACACATCAATCCTATGCTCCTCTGGAATATCTTTTACCCTTATGTTCAATTTTTGGAACTCCTCAATGTGCTCCATTACTGAACCCTTTTGTTTGAGACTTATCAATTGGCTAAAAAAAGTGTTGCTTTTTGTATCTTCATAATGTGCTATCAATTCTTCCGTAAAAATTGCCCAAGTGATAATTTTTTTACGAGACCAAAGCCATTGATACCATACAAACTGATTTGGTTCCAAGTATACAGTTGCCATACGTACCTTTTGTGTGTTTTGCACATTATTGAGATCGAAGAACTGCTCCATCTGTAATATCCATGTGGCGGGATCCTTGCCATCAAACTTCCTCATATTGATTTTTGGAATATGGTGGGTCTTCGATCCAACATTAGCATCTATGGAATCATGATTAACATTACTTTTGTTCACATCATGAGTTTCCTTTACAACATTTTCACCATTAGTAAGTATTTCTTGTAGAAAATTTGTCAAATCTGTCTTCAAATCTGCCATGTCTGTCTTCAAATCTGTCCTCAAATCTGTCTTCAAATCATCCATTTTAGCTTCCATGCCCTTTATCTTAGATTCCACGCCATTTATCTTAGATTCCACACCATTTATCTTAGATTCCACGCCACTTATCTTAGCTTCTGTTAGCTTTTGTGAGCGTGACATTTGTTGCACTTGTTCCTGTAATTTTGATATATCATGTAGCATTTCTTCCTCTTCTTCATGAGTCATGCTAGAGCTTTCAGGTTCCTTACTAGGTGTTTGCATTTTCTTTCCCGGGGCATCAGTTACTGATAATAATGCTTTACTATGACCTATTAATTTCGTTAAACCAAGCTTACACAAAAATTTTAAAAAAACTACACACATTTTTTCACTTTATAGAAGCCTGATATTGAATCTGATGTACCTCTATAATTTCGAATCATCCAGTTCTAAAATTGCAACCTATAGTAGCCTTCTGCGTCCTCTTTCCAATGCCACAAGTCTGACCCAAATTGGATTCTCCAAGGAAGAGTTATGTGAAATCTCCCACAGTGACTTGCTTTTAGGCTAGTTCAGTAGAGCGAACTTGTACGACATGCCATGAGTCACTGTTTCAACCTTTGACTCTAAAACACACATACAAGAAACTAAAGTCCGTCCTCTTTCTGTACCTTCTTATGAAATTTCAATCTGATCCCCAGAGAGAAATTTATGACGATTTTCCCTAGGTCACCCGTTTTGAATGTAAAGCAAAATTATGGCAACCAAGAAGCTTACCACTCACAATTATAAAGACGGAAGTGTTGTTGCCGCTAGTCTTCCACAACCTATCAGGTTGACACCACAACAATTGGAAGAAAAAATAGAAAAAGGGATTTGTTACAGTTGTGATAGAAAATACACTAAAGGTCATAAGTGTGCTAAGAAGAAATTATTCTACATAGATTGTGAAGAGGAAGAAGAAAAGGATCAAGAAAGGTCAAAAGAAGAGGATATACTCCAGGAACAAAGCCTAGATGAAGAAAAAATGAATCCGACCATATCTTGTAATGCATTGGCGGGAATTACAACTCCTCAAACCATCAAGATAGAAGGACAAATCAAGAAGAAAAAGGTAATAGTGTTGATTTATTCAGGAAGTACCCACAATCTTATTCATTGTAAGGTAGCAAAATAATTGAATTGCTTCTTATATCCAGCACCAGAGTGTCAAGTGATGGTTGCAAATGGAGGAACAATAAATTGCTCTAGAAAGTGCCATAATATCAAGCTATCCATGGGAGAATATGTATTGACTAGCCCAATGTTTTCCATTCCAATGGGAGGTGTTGATGTTGTATTAGGAGTCTAATGGCTACAATCCTTGGGTAAAATAGCTTTTAATTTTCAGGAACTTTTCATGAAATTTTTTGTGGAAGAAAAGGAAGTTGAATTAAGGGGTATTGTAGGGAAACCAGGAAAGATAATCAGCTCTAACAGTATGGCAAAGCTTCTGAAAAAGGAATGAAAAGGTGTAATTGCACAATTATGTTCGCTAGATGTTTCCACATTGGAATCATCTATTTCTTCAGATCTCAAAGAAGTCTTGGACAATCATTCCAAGGTATTTGAGACTCCCAAAGGACTTCCACCTATTCATGAACATGATCATGCTATTCATCTGATTCCAGGAAGTGTTCCTCCAAACATCAGGCCGTACAGATATCCCTATGCCCAAAAGAGTGAAATTGAACGTATGGTTGCAGAAATGATAGAGTTTGGTATAATTCAACTGAGTCAAAGTTCTTTCTCTTCTCCAGTAGTATTGGTGCACAAGAAGGATGGATCATGGTGCATGTGTCTGGATTATAGGGAGCTCAACAAGCTTACTATTAAAGACAAGTTTCCCATTCCCGTCATTGATAAATTACTGGATGAATTGCATGGATCAATTTACTTCACCAAGTTGGATCTTCGTTCAGGATATCATCAAATCAAAATGAAGACTGAAGACATTCCGAAAACAGCATTTAGAACTCATGAGGGTCATTATGAATTTTTGGTCATGCCTTTCGGCCTTACCAATGCACCCTCAACATTTCAAGGTTTGATGAATTCAATTTTCAAACCATTCCTTAGAAAATTTGTGTTAGTATATTTTGATGATATACTAATCTACAACAAGTCTTGGAAGGATCATGTTGAACATGTTGACAGGGTGCTACAACTATTGGAGGAGAAACAATTATATGAAAAAAGATCCAAATGTTTCTTTGGAGTACAAGAGGTGGAATATCTGGGTCATATTGTATCTCATGAAGGAGTTAAGGTAGACCCTAGCAAAATTAAAGCCATTAAGGAATGGAAAATATGCACATCCATAAAACATCTGCGAGGATTTCTCAGGTTGACAGGGTATTATCGCAAGTTTGTTATGAATTATAGGAGAATAGCAGCACCTATAACAACATTATTGAAGAAAGATGCATTTTCATGGACTCTAGTAGCAACAAAGGCCTTCGAACATCTTAAAGAGGCAATGTTCCAAGCACATGTCTTAGCTACACTGGACTTCACAAAAACCTTTATTATGGAATGTGATGCTTCAGGAAATGGAATTGGTGTTGTTTTAATGCAAGATGAAAGACCCATTGCTTTTGAAAGTCATCCAATCAAGGGAAAGTTTTTACACAAAGCTATTTATGAGAAGGAAATGTTGGAAATACTCCATGCACTTAAGAAATGGCGACCCTACCTAATGGGAAGTCACTTCAAGGTAAAAACAGATCATGATAGCCTTAAATACTTTTTAGAACAAAGATTATCCTCTGAAGAGCAACAAAAGTGGGTCACAAAGATGTTGGGTTATGACTTTGAAATCATCTACAAAAAAGGGAAGCAAAATGTGGTGGCAGATGCACTCTCAAGAAAGGATGAGGATGTGGAAGCATTGTTGTGCGCCATTTCTATTATCCAACCAGATTGGATAAACGAAGCAAGGGAGGAATGGAAGAATGGCGAAGAAGTGTGGGCACTTATTCGAAAGTTACAACAAGATTCTAGTACGTCGGATACACTTAGCTGGCAAAATGATTCGTTATGGTACAAAGATCACTTATACCTCTGTAAGAATTCCCAGCTAAAACAAAAGATTCTTATGGAATTGCACACTTCTCCCTTAGGAGGGCACTCGGGATTTTTAAAAACTTACCACAGGGTTAAGAAGGAATTTTTTTGGGATGGCCTTAAATCAGATATTCAAAAGTTTGTGGCGGAATGTTTGGTTTTCCAACAAAATAAAGTTGAAACAATTAAGACATCGGGTCTATTACAACCTTTATCCATTCCAAGCCAACGTTGGGAGGAGGTTTCAATGGATTTTATCATAGGTTTACCCAAGTCTGAGGGAAAGAGTGTCATCATGGTGGTAGTTGACAGACTTACCATGTATGCACAATTTTGTGCTTTATCGCATCCATTTAAATCCAATACAGTTTATACTACATTTATGGAAACAATTCAAAAGCTACATGGAAACCCAAAGATTATTATAAGTGACAGAGATCCCATTTTCACTGGAAATTTTTGGATAGAATTATTTTCTTGTCTTGGTACTTAGTTAGCTCATAGCTCATCTTATCATCCTCAATCTGATGGGAAAACTGAGATAGTAAACAAATGTTTCGAAGGATATCTTCGTTGCTTTGTATCTGATAAACAGACACAATGGGTCAAATGGTTGCCTCTGGCTGAATGGTGGTATAACACTTCCTTCCATATAGCAACAAAAATGACCCTATTTATGGCACTTTATGGGTATCAGCCACCATCCATCACATCATATTTAAGAGAAAATTCTAAGGTTCAAGCAGTGGAACATCACATTGAAAATCAACAACAAGTCCTCCAACTCTTAAAGGATAACCTCATGTTGGCACAGAATAGAATGAAACAACAGGTAGATCAACATCATAGCAAAAGAAGTTTTGATGTAGGTGATTGGGTATTCCTACGGCTACAACCATATAAGCAAATGTCCCTCAAGCAAGCTAAGAAGGATAATAAATTATCACCAAAGTATTATGGTCCATACAAGGTGTTGCAAAAGATTGGTACTATGGCATACAAATTAGAGCTTCCTGCAGCTTCTCGATTGCACCCAGTTTTCCATGTTTCATGTTTAAAGAAGGTTATAGGTGATAAGCTCCTAGTTCAAACAATATTGCCAGAACTTGACGAGGAAGGAAAAACTATATTGGAACCAGAAGAAGTCACAGAAACAAGAACTCGACAGCTATGAAATCGATAAATTTCAGAGTATCTTATCAAGTGGAAGAACTTATCTGCTGAAGATTCCACATGGGAGGATGAGAATTTTATACAGAAGCATCCAAAACTACTCTAGTGTTGAGGACAACCCTTTTTTGAAGGAGAGGGGCATGTTGGGTCCCTATAATACTAGTGATTACCCCATTACTATTGTAGTTGTACCCCTTATTAATATTTTTGTGCCCCTATTGTCCTCATATTGTTGTTACTGTGCCCCATAGAATCCCTCTATTGTTATTTTTGTGGCTTTATATTATTATTGTTAGGTCAGCTGGGTTATATTGTGACTCCTTAGACTCCTATATATAGAAAGGAGGTTCTATCATTTGAATCATCCAAGAATTGTTCATTTATGTAATGTAAAGAAGGTTGCCCCCTCAAAGAGGCTGAATTTTAAGGCGTTGATCTATATTTTCTATCTTTTTCTTGAATTGGTTTCATAATAGACTGATTCAAATTGGAATTAATGACTATGTAATTACCCTACTAATAATTATTAGTAAATAAAGTAAGTAATTTGAACTAACTAGAAAAAATATGCAGAGGCGAAGAAAATTCGCTAAAGGTTGCTAATCACCCTAGAAAGACAAATTATAATTATTTTTTGTGCCCTTTGAAACCATGTGGGTTTCCTATGCACAAGTGCTCGGTCTAAATGACTATCTGTGACAAAAGATGTGCAACTAGTGAACAAATTGAAAAGTCAGGCTTCTTGGCCAAAAACAGGTCCAAGAGATCCTAAAAAATTCCAGAGAGATAATAAAAGCATAATGGAGTGACAATGTAGAGAGAAGGTCATGCAAACATAATTGTTAAATCAAAGAAAGTCAACTAGTGGAGTCACCATCTTTTAATGGTGTGTTTGTTGCTATGGAGTACCAATTACACCTTTCTTGGAGTTGGTATTTTCCTACAAGGAAAATATAAGTAATTAGTTGTTGTTAGTGGAAAAACATGGGTAAAAAAAACACTGTAAGTAGTGAAGATAATGCATACATAAACATAAACTAAAAACTAAGAAATAAACACACGAATAATGCTTGATGAAGCAAACACATCAACAATGTAATGGAAAGGGGTTCCCTTTATTGACTATTGAATCTAGAAGATATATAATAGATGAATAAAAAAAACTGGAGATAATTGTTTGAGCAATGATGCTAAAAAATCCTCAACAAGGAATTTCCTTTCCTCAATATCCTTCCAAGATTCCTCTCTCTCTCAAAGAATTATGAAGACTCTCTTAATGATATAATCCTCTCTCAATTAAATGCTTGAATGTTAGGGAGCCATTTTGGAAGCATAACAATGCTTTGCTTCTTGTTGTTTTCAGATCTCCTAGAACTTGTATTTATAGAGTTTCTTGGTCACCCCTCCTCCCCTTGGTTCATTAATGTGGTGGTTCACCTTATAAATGAGATGAGAACTACCAATTCCTTTCCTTTAAGACTTCGTGTGGCTCAAGACTCGAATTTTTCATCCCATCATATCAATATTTGGAGTGTTTCTCAAGCAAGTTTGCAACCCAAGGTGATGATTGGACATTTCCATGACCATGCAGCTATCGAAGAAAAAACCATATGACCGCTAATTTTTGATAATGGTGCACCTGTGTGGTCCAATTTTTTAACTTGAGCCTTTGGAAATATTTTGACTTTTTGTCTTCCTGGTGTTTCCAGCTAAAAATGTCACCCCTGTCTGTGTTCACCACCAACTTTGAGTCTATCTTAATGTGTATAGGTGAGTGTATGATTTCCATATGATAAAGATTATAATTAGCCAAAAGGCCCCCTTTTTTTGCATGACCCTTAGTCATCAAAACATGTGAATCCACCCAAAACCAAGCCCTAGGCACACCTTTTGTCTTTTGACGGAACTATCAAACACCAACTAAATATTTCATCTTCTAGTTCTATTATTTGCCATAAAACATATGTTTCTACTGACTTGGAGTCCTATTCCCTAGTGGTCATATCGTTTTCTTAAATAGAATTTCTTAAGACTTATGCATTCATGGGATTTTGGCCTGGTCCACTTGACCTTAGCACCTTTCCCATGGTGATTTTACCTATTTTTTCCTCCATAGGACTAGGTTCTATGACTTTCAACTTAGGCATCTAGGCATTAACCTCTTTGTTGGCTTGCAGGGGTTGTATTCCCTTTATAAATACCCCTCTGTACTCTTGGTTATTTTAATTACATGTACCTTTAAACTAGCTCAAACCCCATAGCTCTTTATCCCTACATAAAACATGCGTCCAAAACCTTGCATGCCCATAAATTCTTATGGAATTCAATTGCATACACGGAATTCAATTGCATACACCTCACAGGCTTGCAGTCTTTCGGCCTGGCCCACCTATGTGCACCATTGGAAATGTCACTCCTCTTCCTTTGCACTCTATTACTGGAGGTTCTAATATTGGCCCACCTTCCACCTATCATCCTATGAAGACCTCCACCTATAGGCCCTACTGCAATTCCGAACTCTCAATTCAAATTGATTCTAGGCTATCATCCTTTTGGGAAAACTTTGTTACGTGTTCCATCGAATGAAGTTGTTGTTCCCTGCTAGTCCAGATCCATGCTATCCCATAAGACTTATAAATAAAGTTACGGGCTTCCGACTTCCAAGATTCTAACCTTCTGAGCCATCTCCACTAGAAGTCAACTAGCTTCCTGGCTTCTGAGCATTGTTCCCACTACCCTAGCTCAAGACTATCACAAAACACTTTATTAATCAAGTTCTAGGTTTTTGGGCTTCTGGGCACTGCATCTATGACTCGCAATAAATTTTTATTCAGGGGGGGATTTTGTAGACATTAGCATACCATTGGAAATATCTCTCTAAGAAATTTCCAAATATGCCACTTCCACAAGAATCTAAGCTAAACAACTAAGGCATAATATCCTCCAAATTTTGGGACTCCCAACCATCATAGTCATATTTTTGTGGCTTCTTAACTATATTTAGCACTCTTTTAGACTTGATGCTTTTATGTGGCCTTGGGAAACATTTTCCCATGCAGACTTGATCTTATATTAAGAAACAATATTTCAAATTCCATACGCGACTCTTCCCACGCTAAATCATGTACATCGGATGGGGTTCATGGGTTTTACCGAGATCCCACCTATAGGATTCGGTAGCACAACTAAATTAACTAATTTCAAGTGGTATATATACACCCCTTAGGTAGGCCTAAAAGATATGAGATAAGGGCTGTCAACATTATACCCATTTTTCACCCATATCAAGTATGATTTTCATGTTCCTCCTACACTCCCATTCTCTATGGAAACCCTAGTTTCCTTTTCAGATATGTTCATCATCTTTATAGCATCTCCTTGCACTCATTAGAGAGGTTGTCTTCATGGCTCAGGTTGGACAGATCTGGAGGAAGGCTTCGTCGATGCCTTGGCTTGGACAGGTTGTACCTTTCCTATACCTATTGTTGTTAATCAATAAAGAAGCTCATGTCTTGTTCCCGATATGTAACTATCTCATGAATAGTAATTTATATGCTTATATATGATGATGTAACATATATTTTTTTATGTATGCACATTGAATTAACTATCATGTATATGTTTCTTTGAATTGACTTGTAGGCCTACTCATTTTGGAGGAACCAAAGGGTTTGGACCCTATGGGAACATCATCAAATGTAGGACCTCCAGGTATGTTTCCAAATCCAAATTTAATAATTCATATGTTTAGCATTCTTTCTTGACTTCTCTTTTTTGATTTTATTGCTTATCTCTATTTAGGTTGTCAACCCTTACCTTAGGGAACATTTCCCGCCAACACTAACATGGCACAAGGTTAAGGAAGCTTTTCAACAAGGAGATTCAAAGAATATCTATAGGACCGACAATTTTACATCAGTTTTCAACAATCAAGATTACATAGGATTGCATGCAGGTATCTAGCCTTCCCATGTGCATATGTCATTTTCTTAAAGTCCAGGGAAGGAAAGAAGTCGCAAGATGAAAGAAGATCTTGTTGTTATGAAACTGGCTTTAGTAAGTGAGGCAAAGAGGAAACAAAGGTTATAGAGAGTAGAATAGAGGAAGCGAGAAGAAAAATGAAGCAGAATGGAGGAAGAGAAGCATAAGTAGGAAGAAGAAGAAAGGAAATGCATAATAGCAGTAGAAACGATGCAAAAGAAAGCTAAAGAGAAGGAATAGAACCGACCAACAATAGAGGAGAAGAGAAAATAGTTGTAGGACAATGATCTTACTCAATAGGCTGAAGAAATAATTGAGATTGATGACATGGCGGTAGAATTGGAGAGAAGAATGAAGATGTCTACCATATGCCAAATGCACCACAAGTCATAGTTCAGTCTCTGCCACCTCTAGCAGCAGAGTTAGCTCCAACCAAGGAAGGGGAAATTGTTCCTCTTGACCCAGTAATGGGCTTGTAAAATCTATCATATGATGAATTAAATAAGAATATTGTGCTAACACGAAGCAAGAATTTTTTGGATGGCTTTGTGTCACTTGCATTCATTAGAGAAAGGGTGATAGTGGAGGGCACTAGGAAGAATACAAATTCAATTGTTGAAGCCAACTTGGCCTTTGCGGGTGTAGCAAGATCAAACACTCAATATTTTATTTGCTAAGAATAGTAATTCCACAGGATTTACAGGCTGCGAGGCAAGAGGGAGAAGAGCTTCACATAAAAACAAAGAATGTAGCTTACACACGAGTCCACTTGGACGATATGAAAATAATAATACTTGCTAAAGTATCAACACTTGGATAGATCATGCGGGACCTCTATGAGGATATCATTACCATACATAAGGAAGTTGTCTGATTTCATGACTTGCAACAATAGAGAAAAGATTTCATCAAAAATCTTAGGAATATACAAGCTACCATCACATTCATGCATGAATGGACAATATGATACAAAGAATCACCACTTAAATTGGGAAAGAAAATGAAGTCACAGGAAGAGCTAGAGAAAGTGAAGGTTCGAATGTTGATTCAAAACAAAAAGAAGCTCACCTCTTTCATTGGTAGTATGCAGAACTCAAATGTATGATTTATACAATAGTTTGGATGTCTTGGTGAATGCACACAAGATCCCATTAGTTGGTTCGCTCACTGAATCTAAACCTAGGAACCAGGTCAAGCAAGAGATTGAAGAGTACATGGAGTAGTTGAGAGAGATTGCCCCAAAGGAATATTTGGAGCTGAATAGACAGAACACTAGAGCTACATCGGTGGTCCTATACAAATTAGAACAATGTTTCTTATGCTTCAGAAGGAGGTTGAAACTGGTTCCAAATCATCGTACCCAGATTCCATGGATACAAGAGTCTTCTTCCATCTAGACACCATTATGCAATTTGAGGATGTCATTGCACAATACCTAGCTTGGAATATGTGAGCAAGAATCATCAAGTGGAATTTGTTGAGCTATATTTTCTCCAAACTCAAGGATCATAGTGTTTTTCCTTGTTAGGCATTCAAGTTGTCTCTACCCTATTTTGTCTTATATGTTTAAATTGTAATATTATTTTTAATTATTTTATAAGTGAAATTCCAAGTCTCAATATTGGAATATGAAGAATCATGATGTAATGTAATAAGTAATTTGAAAGAATTTGAAGAGTCATGAGGGTATTCCAAAGGTCACAAATGGGATTTGAAGGGTCATCCACCCCCTTGCTAAAAATAGAACCTCATAACTCATTTAAGAAGATTTTTGGAGCCGAGCTTTTGGCTAGGATTAGGCTTAGGAAGAGCCTGAGAGTTTTGTGACAGCTTTGGCTTCTCTATAGCACAGAGGGAGTATACTTCTTTGGAGGAGCATGTGTTGCTGACTTTAATGTTCTACTATTGGGGCTAGTGGTCCGTCAATGGTGTATGTATGAATGGAACTTTCACTTATCATAAAACTCCAAGTTGACACACTTTCATATATGTTGGGAATATAGTAGGAATATTCTTGTTGTACATGCAATGTTTGTTATTTAACTTACACTTATGCTTATGAACTATTTTTTTTGCATTTGTATGATTCTTGTTGAATGTGTGTTGTTGTATTAATTTTTCACCTTAACTTGTGGACTATTCCACTTAGCTTGTGATGTCATTATGCTCATGTGTTCCTTTCAAGCTGCATACTATTACAGGCTTCCAAAGGGTGCACTTCCTTTTCCCTTCGTGTGTTGGAACCTTCATGCATTTCACTTGACTTTCCACAGGGTCACACACTTGCTCTCACAAAATTTACCATACTTCACTCTACGCATTTTCGCACTCAAGGAATAATATAACCACTCACTATTGGCATTACTTCTCCAAATGGTATGAGGTCTAGTTGGGACTTCATATTGGGGAGATCCCATGAGTATTTGTGGGTCTAGCATCATCAACCTTTTTGGTGCTAAAAGGAGAGCCAGATGAAAAAATGAGCCATTGAAGTTTGTTTTGAATTTATGCACTCATATTCTCCCCAAATAATAACCCTGACATGTTTTTATAGACACAAAAATATGAAAGTGTCGGTGATAATTATTGATGACTTGTCAAATTTGAAATTCAATGGTGAGGGTGAAACAACCTTATTTGAACACACCACACGTTTTCTTGATTTATACACAAAACACAATATCCACTATGAAGATCTTGGTTGATGGTTATTCATTCTCACATTCAGAGGGCACATATGAGAATGGTGTATCACATTACCTAATGACTCCATACACTCTTTCAAACACCTTCTCACAAAGATGTTTCGTTCCTTTGATATGTATGATCGTAAAACTCTATGCCAAAAAATTCTGAATTTTCGAAAAGAACCTGATGAATCTGTTCAAGATTTTCATGATCGTTTTATTCATTTTTTATTTGAATTTCCAAAATATGATGTTGATTAGTCTTTCTTGGTTTAAATATTCCTATATCTTGTTCACATGTAAAAAAATCCGCACAAGCTCGAATATTTCGAACCTATCCCAACAGACCTCTGTATTAGAGCTTCTAAATCTACTACGGATGAGGTTGTTGTTCCAAGTGACCCTCCATCCCCTTCTCATTAAAAAAACTCCAATTTCATAGTTTGAGGTGGGATAATTTAAGAATTCATCCACTGATCTACCACCATCTTCTCCCACCCCACATACTCAGGATTTTAGCGCAGGTTTGGATTGTGAATATGATGAAGTGTTATCTTCTCATCCTTCATCCTTTGCTTGCTTTGATCCTCGAGATTGTGAGTTGTTCTTTTCACCTATTTTGTAATCTTCTTTTGATGTTCATTAGGATCAAGTTGTGGATGGAGTTAGTGTTAAGAAGTAAACTTGTGATATAATTTACAATTATTATGTGTGGGAACCCATAGGTGAATAAGAATATGCAACAAAGGATGGTTTTTCTCCTTCCACACCTCTCCCTCATTATCCTGAAATCTTCCATGATATTTTCATCCCTGTCAATTCTTGTGAAGAATCAATTTCCAAGGATTTTCAGAACACATGGACCATCTGTTTTTCATCCAAATGCAGAGGGGACAAATTTGTTTTCCCTGATATTTACAATATCTCATCTTATATTTATAAAAATATAGAGGGTGAAGTTTCTTATTTTCCATCATCCCCTCTTTATGATTCATTACGTCATGAGGATGCCTCTACTTGTAATCTTGAACTTTCTGACCCTAGATGTTGTGATCTTTTCATTGATTCACTTGATCACGATTATTATTTTTCAATTCTTCATCTTTCCAAGCCACTAGTCTTCGATGATCCATCTCCTTATGAATTGGAACTTTCCCAAGATATCGAGGCACTTCAACCTGAGCTTATGGTTATGGAAAGTTCTCGTAGCCTTGAGGTGAGTTCCACTTCCAATCAGAATAATGTTGAATATTTATAGGCTCCTCATCACTCTGTCACACATAATGAAAATCATTTTTTTCCATTATTTTTGCATCCTCCATCTGTATCACACGATCCTATCTCTCAGTTATTGGAGGAGTCATACATGGCAAGCATGGTTGAAAAATGAAAATTTTCTTCTTTGTTTATGTTCTCCCATTTCCATAGTTTGAAAGTTTGTTCTTACATATCTTCAAGTCGCAGTGTATCTAAACACCACAATGCACCCACAGAATGTCTTCCATGCATGTTTTGTTCTTACTTTTTTGTGCATACGTCTAAAATTTGAACATTTTGGTTTGCATTTATTTTTGGTTTATTGTTATCCTTGTATATCTTTATCGACATACATTCTCTCACGTACATGGGCTAGCTAATGCGTTGATGACTGCATTGGAAGTATGAATTCATGTGAGTCTGGCCTATGCTCGGATTAGGTTGGGAGTAGGAGTATTTTTTCTTTTCTTAGTTGTTTTATTTGAATTGATTTTCACTCTGTTTCTTTCCTTCTATTTGATTTCTTTTCAGTTATAAGATAATTTCCACATGAAATTGTGTTTCGCTTCTGAATCAAGCTTGGTGAAATCCAAGAGGAATTTGTACAATTATCAACACTTGGTTATCTGTCTATTCCCTCTCTTCACACGAATCTTGCATTTATTTTAGTTGATGATACTTTGATGGAAAATACAATTGTTTTGGAGAAATTCATAGTGAAATCATGATGTTTTCACTTTTAACTAATATCGCCTACTCTAATCATTTTTTTATTTTAGTTAATCCTTGTCAACTAAGTCGAGTAGGGTAAGGATGGGAGGAAAAACTTAACAAGTTTGTTAGGGGTTTCTATAAACATCCTTCTCTAAAGAGACAACCTCATCTTCTCTTAATAAGTCGGGATCCCTCTTTCGCTCCTATGAAATAAATAAGTGCCTATGAATAGTTATTTGAATAACTAAAAAAAAAAAACAAAAAATGAAATAAAGGGTGAAAGAAGAGAAAGGCTTCCTAAGCAGAGGGGTGAAGCAAGGAAATTTGCAGGGGTATTGTCTAGGCCTCTTGGCAACAAAGAAATGTTTATGTTCCTAAAGTGAGTCTGTTGGGGTACTATCCAACCCTTTTGATAGTGGAGCAAAACCAAATATGAAAAAAAGACTCTAACAATCTCTTTTACTTGTGTATTTATATTCTCCTCATCCCAAATAAAAATAAATCATGTTTACTTGGCTTGGTATGAGTGTTGTCGACAAATAGAATGGTAGGGACTATATCTTTAACTCAAGCTAAGTGAAGAAGTTGTGACAATCAATGAACTAAAAAATACTTCCAGAAGAGTTAGAACTATTTTTCATGAGACAATATCCATATAGAGAGTGGATTTTTACTAGTGTGTTGAAGTGACTACAACCACCCTCCAAAATTTTTCCTATGCTTTGATTTTGGAGCCTTCCTTCCTATCCGTGGGAGCTTATCCTGCACTAATTCAGGTGTTCATGTTTTGATTGAGACTTATATTTTCATTTGTTCTTTTGTTTTCCTATTTATTCTTAATTGATTTATATAATTCACAAGCTAACCTCCTGACTTGGTCATACAACAATTTTGAGATTGCCTCCAGAAACTATGCAATCCTTGAGGGCAAGCAACCTTAGTGATTGGAATTGCGCATTTCATACTGGTAGTGAGCCTTGAGAAAAAATTCACAGTCATGGAAGGCAGCCCAGTAATGAGCCTAGAAAATGTGCAATCCCTCACTAAGCTCAAAAACTACGCAGTGCACTACACCATAAAGTTACCCAATTCCCTAGAATTGCACAATCTTTCCTGGAAATGTGCATGGAAATTTTACTCGAAAAATAAAAAAAAAACTGAAAAGAAAAAATCATCCCTAAACTATAGGGATTCATTATTAGTATTCGAAATGAAGCACACTCGCTATTTTTAAAAACTTATGCCAAGTGTCACTTTTTCCTTGATTTTAGGCATGCATGTCATAAATCCTAATTTTCTCAAATCTAGTTAATCAACACGTCTAGAGTTCTTTGTGCATTAGATCTTGGAGCTCTAGAATTCCCAAGGAGATAAAAGAAACTTTGGTGGAGTTGTCGACGCTTTTCTAGATGAGGTTTTCTTTTATTGCCTTTTTCCATTTTCTGTTGCTTTTTGTTGTTTCTCTTGTGTGAGTGCTTATTTTCTTGTTTCTCTTCATGGTTGCTGGCATTTCAACATATTTTAGATTTTAGAAATGTTTTTCTAGGTTTTCATTTTCATTTCACAGGTGACACATCAATTTTCTTATTTTTGCACCAATGGTTGTCATTGTAGCAAATCTCCTCACATACTTAATTTTCCTTCCATTTGTTGAGTTTCTACACTTGATTCACATTGATTCATTTTTACTAGTCAGATCTCACTTAAGATTACATCATACATTAGATATGCTTATTTTCCACACCTTCAATGGATAGATATTCACTTTTCTTAGCCAGTTTTTACCTTGAACATCTTGGAACTATGCAATCATAAGGCGCAAGCTGAGAGCTTTGCCTATAAAACCGCATAATCCAGAGTACATGCTAGAAAAATGGTGTACTATACAATTCTAGGGTTGTGTTTGCTACCCTTAGCCACTGAGATTTCACAATGCATAGTCTCTCCCATTCTCTTCCCAGTCTGAACTGCACATTGCATAGTATAAAGGCTCAGGCCACACCCTTGGCTGTTGGGACTGTATAATGTAAAGCTCCCACAACCAGTCCCCCTAACCTATTCATGGAAACTGCGCAATCACTCTCACTAGTTTCCTGATTTGTTTCTTAATCATGCTTTGAAGTTAGATTTGTAAAATATTATGTTTGCTTTCCACGAGTGCCTTTTCTATCCCATAGGTACCATATCTGTTGAGCAATTCTCTATAGTAGTCATTGTTACCATGGTACCCAAGAGAGTTTCTTCAAAACATACCACTGAGAATAGTATTGGGGAAGCATTTGAGAAAAATTTAGTGTATGTGGAAACTCATTTGTTTGTAGAAAAGGATTATATCTAACATGGCACAAGCTTAAGGAAGTTTTTCAACAAGTATCTTGAAAGAAGATCTAGAGGACCAGTAGGTTTACATCAATGTTTAGTAGTCAATATTACATATGATTGTATATAGGTATCCAACCTTCCCATGTACATATGTCATCATCTTATAGTCTAGGGAAGGAAATAAACTGCAAGATGAAAGTGGATCCTGTTGTTATGAAAGTGGTTTTAGTAAGTGAGGCAAAGAGGAAACGTAGGTTGCAAAGATATAAATGGAGGAAGAGAGAAAAACAACGAAGCGGAATGGAGAAAGGGAAGTAGAAGCAGGAAGAAGAAAAAGTAAATGTTCAATAGTAGTAGAAACAACATAGAAGCAAGTTGAAGAGCAGGAATAGAACCAACTAGAATTAGAGGAGAAGAGAAAATAGATGTAGGACAAGGAGATTACTCACCAGATTGTAGAAATAATTGACATCGATGACATGGAGGTAGAATTGGAGCCACAGGATGAAGATGTTTACATGATGCCAAGGGCACCACAGGTCACAGTTCTGTCTTTGTCCCCTTCAATAGAAAAGTTAGCTCCAGCCAAAGAAGGTGAAATTGTTCCTCTTGATGATGATCCAATAATGATCTTGTACAGTCTGTCATATGATGAAATACAGAAGAAGATTTTTCAAACACAAAGAAAGAATTTTCTGGATGGCCTCACATCGCTTGCATTCATTAGAGAAAGGGTGACAGTTGCAGATGCTAGGAAGAATCCAAATTCCATTTCCAAAGCCAACTTGGCCTTTGCATGTGCAACAAGTTCAAACACTCAGTATTTGATAGTCGATAATAAGAAATTGGATCAGGATTTAAAGGCTTCCTTGCAAGAGGTAGAAAATATCCATGCAGTAACACAAAATGTAGCTTCTGCGTGGGTCCACTTGGAGGAGATCAGAACAACGATACTTGTTGAAGTATCAACACTTGGAGAGACCATGTGGGACCTCTATGATGAGCTCATTACCATACATAAATAAGATTTTTGCTTGCATGGCTTGCAGCCGCAGAGAAAATACTTCATAAAAATTCTCAGGAATATATAATCTACCATTGCATCTATGCATGAATGGAAAATGTGATACAAAGGGGCACCACTTAACTTGGGAAAGAAAATGAATCCATAGGTAGAGCTAGAGAAAGTGAAGGATTGGATGTTGATTCATAACAACATGAAGCTTGCCTCTTTAATTGGTAGTATTCAAGCCTCATATGTACAGTTATACATCAGTTTGGATGTCTTGGTGAATGCACACAGGATCTCATCAGTTGGTTCTCTCAAAAAAGCTAAACCTAAGAACAAGCTTAGGAAGGAGATCGAAGAGTATGTCGAGAAACTGAGACAAATTACTCCCAAGGAAGATTTGGAACTGAACAGAAAAATATGTAGAACTACATTGGTGGTCCTATCTAAATTAGAACAATGTTTCTCATGCTTCAGAAGGAGGATGAATCTAGTCCAAGTCATTTTACCCAAATGCCATGGAGGCAAGAGTCTACTTCTAGCTAGACACCATTACACAGTTTTTGGATGTCATCACATAGTACTGAGCTTGGCACCAATATGTGAAGAAGGAGCATCAAGTGGAAGTTGTTGAGCTAGAGTTTCCCCAAACTCAAGCATCATAGTGTTTTGTCTTGTTAGGCTTTCAAGTTGTCTCTACCCTATTTTGTCTTATATATGTACAAGTGTAAATTGTAATATTATTTGTAATTATTTTGTAGGTGGAATTCCAACTCTCAATATTGGAATATGAAATTTCATTGTGTAATGTAATAATTCATTTGAAATCAATTTAAGAGTCATGAGGGTAGTCCAAATGTCAAAAAGGGGAGTTGAAGGGTGATCCACCCCCCTTGTTATAAATAGAACCTCATAACTCATGTAAGGGGATTTTGGGAGCCAAGCATTTTTCTAGGCTTAAGAATAGGAAGAGCTTGGGAGTTTTGTGAGAGCCTTGGCTTCTCCATAATGTAGAGGGAGTATACTTCTTTGGAGGAGCAGCTATTGCTGACATTAATGTTCCACTATTGGGGCTAGTTCTCTGTCAATGGTTTCTGTATGGATGGAACGTTCAGTTATAATAAAAATCAAAGCCAACACACTTTCTTGCATATGTTTTGAATATAGTAGGACTATTCTTGTTGTATTTTTTATGTGTGTTATTTAACTTATGCTTATGCTTATGAACTATTTCGTTCTCATTTGTATGAATCTTGTTGAATGCATGTTGTCATATTAATTCGCCACCTTAACTTGTGGACTATTCTCCATGTTAGATCATGGTGTCATTATGCTCATTTTTTCCTTTCAATATTCGTACTATTACAGGCTTCCAAGGGGAACACATCCTTTTCCCTTCATGTGCTGGAACCTTCATGCATCATAGTTGAATTTCCGTAGGGTCACACACTTTCTCTCACCAAAGTTTACATACTTCAATCTATGCATTTTCATATTTAAGGAATAACATTACCACCCACTACGGGGGCTCCTACTCCAAATGGTGTGATTTCTAGTTGGGATTTCATATTGGGGAGAGCCCCTAAATATTGGCGGGTCCAGCATTGTCAACACCACCTTGATTTCCTTCCCCTATGTTGGTGGTATAAGGTTGAGAAGATGTGGAATCAAAGTAAGAACAAGAAGAATCAACAAAACAAGATACATAATTAGTACTCAATGAAGGACTATGAGGATGAAATCAAGGTTGACAGGGAGGAGTAAGATGTCCTAAAGGAAAGAAGGGGTGAAGGCCATGAAGTCTCCATGAGAAATGCCTAGGGGGAATAATGATTTCAAGAAAAATATGACTCAATAGACTAAAGGGTCATGATAGGAGAAAAGAGTAACAAACAATAAGAAAACACTAGTGTAGTGGTGCAAGTGCAAACTAACTTTATAAGATTCTGCTCTAATTCAAGCAAACTTTTCCTATCAAAGAAAAGTGACCTCTAGCCTATAAGTGACCTAAATCCTCAAAAAAGTCATAAATATACTGTTTCATATGGCCTTCAAAAATAATTCTTACTTGACAAAATCTGATCCCACAAACAAAGATGTCCAGAGAAAGCTGGGGTAGAGAACTGACTGTTGCCCACAGCCAGTCCTATAGGGTGTTTTCCTATGAATGGTCTCTACGGTTACCTTCGTCCCACAAGGGTGGTTAATTCTTGAGCTTCTTGGTGATGAGTCATCACACGGGATTCCCTACCAGGTTGGATATCCTTGAGGAGATCCTCTCACACGATGACCTAGCCTAACCCCCTTTGAGTCAGGTTTCTGATGCACTCTTTCTTTTGGTCGTGGGACGGTGAAGGATTTTAAGCTCCATAATATGTCAACTTATGTGTCTCAATTTAAGTGATAGATATGTGTTATTGGAAGCCTACCCCATCTATCCTACACCTACCTACACATATTATTTGGCCTTGGTGCCCAAGTGGACTTAATCTAGGTGTGTTGAATTATTAAGGTTTAATGTTTCATATATTGGATTGTCGGTATTAGCCAAGCTCACGTTCACTTAGGGTGTGAATTTGCGAAAATGATGTGTCAAGTGGATGAGTTAATTGAGCATGTTTTATGATACCATGTGCCAGTGAAAATAGAGTGCTGAAAAACTGTAAGTAATGCTGAAAATGTATAGAAAAATAAATAACAAATCAAGCACCCAAAACCCCACCCAAGAAGGCTATCGAGAATATAAAAGAGAGAATTCAAACAGTTTTATAAAATAAACACGGGCCAAAATATCTAATGTATAAGGGATTAGGATCTAAAGGAACAAATCTGTTGTAAATGGTGCAGGCAAACAACAAAAATCAGAGGTGAAAAATATTGCAAAGGATAGGCAAGAAGCTCCAAAAACCTAGGACACTCAAGGGGATCCTAAGTCGGAAAGGAAACACCCAACTCAAAAGGGAGTAAAATGATGAATAAACCTATCCAAGAGGGTTGTAAAACAGTGGACAAAACCCTAGAAAGAAGTGGTTGAAAGTGTTGTACCCTGGACTCTTTAACTTAGCAAATCTCTTCCTAAATGATGGAGGTGCACTCTGAACCTTAAGGAGATTTTTCTTCTTCAATGAGAAATTACTAAGAGAATATAGGTCTAGGGTTGAATCTATAAATAAAAACAACCCTCTCCGGTTCACACACAACAGAGTTGACAAATCTGAAAAAAAAATCTGAAAAGAAATAAGAAAAAGTTAAAAACATAGTTTCTGACCTTGAAAGAGCATTGGAGTGTAGAATAGTGGTCAAAAAGTGTATTCTAGAACATAGGTATGGTGCCAAAAATATAGTTTCTGACCTTGAAAGAGCATTGGAGTGTAAAATAGTGGCCAAAAAGTGTATTTAGAACGTAGGTATTGTGCCAAAAAGTGCTTTTATCTCCTGGGAGTCTGATTCAATACATCTCACCCAGATTTTTTGTCTACTGCTCAGCTGGAACCTGGAATCTACAGAAAGATGCGGAAAACCAATAGGATCCAAAAAAATTTCCATAAAAAGAAAGGAGAGCTAAAAATAGAAATTGAGAGGCTAATAATAGTTAGAGAAAATACTAAAAATCACTAAAATGACAGTCACTGGGGATCTCAATTACCACACATGTGAAATTGCCATTTGTTGATGACTATGTAGCTAAACACCCAGTGGAGACACCATTTGTTAGTATGAAAATTCTTAGCAAGTGTACCAAAAATACTTTGCTTAAGTCACCAGTGATAAGTAACCATAACAGCAAGATGTGGCTGTTTATGCTTCATATCTGCAATGAAAAAATAAGTAAACCCTACAAAAAAAAGATCATGTGCAATCTAAAACATAAAACAACAAAAATAACTGATGAAATAACACAATAGAATAAGATTTAAGCGAATAATATTTTTATTAATAACACATGGTGAGGAATATTTACAACATGGGTCTGTAAATCCCCCTCCATGGGATAGGTCCTTTGATGTCCTTATGCTTTAGTGTTATGTTTCTCTCTCTCAATATGCAGACAACCCAAATCAAAGATAGAACTTAAGTGGGAGCTCAAATGGCATGAGATGATAATGGTGGTGATGATAGTAATCATGGTGAATAATAGATAGAAAGCCCTCTTATTTATAGAAAAGTATTGGCTTAGAGTAGAAAATGGAAAATAATAAAATATTATTGACCAAATCAAGATTTAACCGTTAAGAATACTTTATTATATTTTTTGGAGAGGTAAAAGATATTCAAAATGGTCAAATATCTTTATTTAGAAAATGTTTGAAGTAATTAACAAATAAAATGATTTATTAATCACTTTGCAAGGATTAAGAAAAGTGTGAATTTGAAATAATTATTAAATGATGGTTTAACAATTATTCCAAAAATACGACTAAGGAATAATAAATAAATAGTGATTTATTTAATTATTCCAGGGTGATCTAGTCAAATGTATTAAGAAACAATTATCAAATAATGATTTAATAATTATTTCTAGAGAAAATTAAATAAATAATAGTTTATTCAATTATTCTCATGGTTTTTATTTTATTTTAAACAAGAATAATTTAATAAAAAAGGTTTAATAAATTATTTCCTATAGTGAAAGTGATTTTACTATGGTAAAATTAATCCTACATGGTGTATTTCGATCCACCTAGTTAGAAATGGTAGGAGATCATTTTTAGGTGATAACACACCCTCATGTAATGGTGGGGTGATGGGGGTAATCTAAGGTATGTGGCACCAAAGTACACCACATGGTTAAGTAACATGGGAGTATAGTCACCAACCACATTGGGTGCTACATGGTAGCGAAAGAAAAGTGACATAGTTGAAATTAATAAAGCTTTAAAGGGACATAACTTGAAATCTGGGAGTCCATTGGGGACAAAATTTATATCATTAGAAAGGTCTCACTAAGAAAAATATGGTGAGGTCATCCAAATTGAATTTTGGAAACTTGAAATAAGTCAAAACAAAAATTACCCCACTTCTCTAACTACACCAGGGAAGTTAGGTGAGCATAGTGAGGACACACCCAAGGGTAAGGGGGTGTGTTTAGACATATGTACTTAGCTTGCTAGCCTAGGCATAAGATGCCCTATTTGGATCTACATACTCATGTTTCGATGTAAAATTCTATCTTTTCACTTTATATCTATATATATATATATATATATATATATATATATATATATATATATATATATATATATATGACAGTTCTTTTGGTGTGTTTCTAAATGATGTGTTATTGTGAGTTCATTTTTATGTGCATAGATTTAATTCTTAACATTACAAATTCCAATTCAACACCTCCAAACAATCAACAAGCACATTATAGCCTCAAGGAATATGTAAGTAAACAAGATAATCTAAACGTCATTCTAAGATATGTACCCACATATAATAATGAAGTAATGTAGGATTTATTATAGAGTAGACAAAGTTTAGCTGAGACACCAAGTGGAAGATCCCAAGGGAAATACCCTTATTTATGATCTCAATGTTGATGCTATATTTTTTCACATTTTTGTTGATTAGGTGAAGGCAAATGCCCCCTAACTTCACAAGATCATTGGTGGGTTAATAGGGGACCCAAGAAATGGAAAGTATGCTTATACTTCTACAACTAGAACCATTTAAAAATCCTACATAGATCGAAGAGGTTCTTGAAATTTGCCAATCAAGAACCATGCAGACTAGTTGCACATAGAAGCCATCAACACACACAAACCAAAAATAGATAAAAGTATAATAGATGATCCTATGTACAATATGTCCAAGAAATCATGCACGTAGTTATGCATTGTATCATTTCAAATATATCCCATTATATGGCTTTGATAATGGATTCCAATCATAATCAACCTTATCATAGGCCCCTTTCTTAAAGAGTCATTTAAAAATATAGGGCACGTGCCACATAATTTCAAGTTCACCTACCCCTCACTTATCATGATCCTAATATAGACCAGAACAAGGTCACTTTGCACAAAAACATGAGGTCAGACATAATTATCATATTGAGCCTTAACATGTTTCTTATGGTTTCATTGGTAATTACAATGTAAATATGTTGTTATTCTATAGATGCTAAGAGTAATAGATGTTTCATCCTCAACATAAATGTTAGGTAACAGTTCAAATCTATTTGTAAGGGAAATATCTTACATTCGATAGGAAGAATAACCTTCATTCCATAAACTAATTCGAAAGGGGTGAAACCTGAAGATTTTTTATTGAGGTTTGATATGCCAAAATTGTAAAAAAGAGCATAAGCTGCCAATTTTACTTGTGATTCCCTACCATCCTACATAACATAGTTTTCAAGAATCTATTAATGGCCTCAAATTTTCCATTAGCTTGGGGATAGTATGAGGTTGAGTGTTCATTGCAAAAACCCAAATTGGTAGCTAATTCCTACATCATATGATTCTGAAAGTGTGCACCATTTTTAATGAAAATCTTCTTCAATACACCAAACCTAGAAATTACATGATCAAAGAGAAATAACATTGTAGTGGAAGAATCATTTCAAAATTTTAGCATAACCCCAACCCACTTAGTGAAATAGTCAATAACAATGATGATGTAATGGTGGCCACGAGTTGAGGGAGGGTTACATTGCATAAAGTCAATGCCAAATTTGGAAAAAGGTTCAACAACAACCATAGGGCAAAGTAGAACATGGTGAGAGTGAATATTCCTAGAAAATATTTGACATGAGTGGCATCTCTCAATAGCATTAATACAATCTTTAAATATTGAAGTCCAAAAATACCCAATGCGTAAGATTTTCTAAGTACTGGAAGGCCTAGATAGATGACTCCCACAAGTTCTAGCATGACAATCATTCAAAAAGAATTCAACCTCTTCATGAGTGATACATTAATGCAAGACCATCAGCGCCATGATGATAAATGGTATCAACAATAATAACACAATGCCTAGACTAGTGGTGTACACACCAATGCTCATCATGAGATAGTTTAGATTGAAAACATGATTCTAGAGATATAAGAAGACATCTCCATACTAGGGATCAGAGGAGCTAATGAGAAATAAGTACTCATTAAGTAGTGGGTCCTCAAGCACACTTTCTTCATCGACTAAAGGTAACTCAAACATTAACTCAGTGAATGCTAGTGATTTATTTTACTTAGAAACCACAAACTCCAAATCGAGCACCTTGATGAGCCCCTGAAATGAGTAATTATATGGGCTCATTCAGCCTCCTAATTCGACTTAATCCACCCTTCTAATTAGTTTATTGCATGTTTTTTATTATATTTATGCTAATAGAGTGAATTGGGTTAGTCATTATGCCAACAAGTCTAATGTGTGCTTTATACAGTATTTTTGGTTAATTTTGAGACAAAATCAGAGGTTTAAATGAGCACTTGGAAGCCAAATTCGTGGAAGAACAAGGGGGAGGATTTGTAGGAAGGTGTCCCCTTCATTTATGAGCCCTTACCTTGAATTCTCCATTAAACTCAGAGCACAAGGGGCAATCAGGCAAGTCAAGTAGGACTGCTTTTAACTGCAAGTTTTGGAAACTGAGTACCTAAAGTTTAGGAGGACTGTTGGGGTCCTCAATTTGTATAAATAAGAAGGCTGAGGGCCTCATTTGGAGTTAGCCAGTTTGTAGTTCAATTTTAGGAGTAGTTAGTCAGATGTTAGTTAGATTTTAGTCAGTAGGTTAGCTCTGTATTTCAGCACATTTTCAAGCTTCTTCTTGTGGACAGTTTTTGGAATGTAACTATTATTTCTTGCTCAATAAAGATGAATCCAGCTTTGCACCAGCTCTAATCTCTCTGAGGATGCTTTAGCTCTTGGGGTTGGGCCCAACCCAAGTGCCCAGTACCTCCTTTGTGTACTTTTATGTGTCTTTGCTGCATTCTTAGAATAAAATCTATAATTTAGGTTAAAATCTTGTTTTGTTATTTAGGTTGCTTTTGATGATTGAAATATATTTTCATGTTCAGGTTGATTTGATAGGTTGGTAGCAGAAAATATCTTCGAAAAAGGCCATCAAGCAACCCTTGATCTCACCTCTCCTCCCTAGGACCATGAGCTGAGACCAAGGTGTCCTTGCTGCCATAAAAACATTGTTCTTGCTTCTTCATGCAATTGCTAGTGTTAGATTTTTAGTTAGGAAAGTTGATACCAGTTGTACTTGCATGTTTAGAATATGTTCTTGCTTAGCTTTCATAGTTATCTTACATGATTTGCTGCCAATAAACTTCTGTTCATCATGCTTATGGTTTCTAGGCCAAATTGGGTTAAAGTAGCTAGATCTTTGGTTTTCTTAGTCTTTGTTTGATTAGTTTTGAAAAATAATGTGTAGAGCACCTATGAAACCTCCTCTCCTACCCTTGCCCCATCAAAGCAACCTGCTTCATCCTCTAACTTAGTTTCTTGCCTCTCGTTTTCCACGTTTTCTCACTTTGCCCTAGCTCCTACATTCTCGCACAACATTGCTTCTCTTATCTTTGAACCAACCCAATCACCTTAACCACTCTTCATCCTCATTCACCAAGTCCTAGACCTCCTCACACCCTTATTTCACCTCCATACCCACTTCTTCACCTTTTTTCCACCATCAGCCCTTCAAAATTCCCTTTCGGAACATCCTGTAGAAGCTACAGTACATCCTGTAGAACCCTTGCAGACTTCCTGTAGAAGCTCACGAAGGTCGTTTCTTGAGACCCGATCACTATGAAACTCTCTGGAAGGGTGCTAGGGACCCCTTAGGCCCTCTTATAACCTTCCCAACCTCCTGCAAGCACCTACTCCATTTACTTTCGCCAATCAACCTCTGCACAGTAAAAAACAGTTAAAACACATGCATAATAATTCTACAAGATTACTCAAAAGTACAAAAAGATGTTCCTTTTCAGATTTCACTTCAGAATTAGCTTAGTCACATGCATTTTACCTTTCTAAAAGTCAATGGCATCCATTTCCACAACTTTCATCTCTTTTCTTGCACCAGTATAGTTAGTCGGTAAAACTAGGGTTTGTTAGGATTTGCATTTCCTTCTAGCTTTCATCTTCTTTCTGCAAGTAGAATAGCCCTTTTGAGATTAGCTTTCTTCCATCATGATTAAAAGCTTCTTCTGAGAACTCATAGAAGCTGGCTTGAGCTCCTAGCGAACTTGTGCTAGCTGATCAAGTGACAGCTACGGCAAGAGCTAGTACTTGTGCATATAGCACCGTCGCTTCCAAGTTTGTTACGAACTACCGGGTTGATAAAAGTAAAGAAGGGAGTCCTAGGAGTTGCAACATTATTGCTGCAATACTGGGGCCCACCATTCTTTTTGGCGCCGTTGCCGGGGAAGTGTCAGAGTATTGGTGATTGCTGCTTTTCTTCTATTTTCTACTACAACCTTCTGCTGAGTAGTTTATTTCATTTCCATTCTGCAATTTCATTTCTACAAAAGTAGATTATACATTTCCTGCTTTCATTTCATTTCAGCAAGCATAGATTAGATATTTCCCGCTTTCATAGATTAGCATTTCAATTTTGCAATTTCCATTCTGTAAGCGTAGCTTAGCATTTCATTCCTGCAATTTCATTTTAGCAAAATAGATTAGTCCTTTCCTGCTTTCATTTCAATTCCACATTTTCATTTTAGCAATATAGTTAGTTGTAGTTCAATCTATTTTATTTTTTGCAGGTACAAGCAGAAAAAAAAAAAAAAAAAACAAAAATCGATGAAAAAGATTTCATTTCATGCCTTGTAGGAGTAGAGATAAGTCAGAAAATATTTGCACAATACCCCCACTGCTTCACATAGCCAACCTTCTCTCTTCTTCGATGTTTGTGATTAAGAAGAAGCCCTAGGTGGACATCAAGGCATATTTGAAGAACCTCTGGGGGGAAGAAGAACAAAACATTCCTCTGGAGCAAATGGCTGGAAACAAAAATGTTGGGAGCAGTACCTTTTCTTCCAACTCAATCCTTAGAGGTGAATGTGAGAATCTGTGGGAAGATTGCAAAAGCGAGGTGAGGCAGATGCTTGCCATGCATATCAAAAGATATTGAGAGGAAGCTAAGAGGGCTTTCGCCATCTTTTGTCCCAAGTGCACTAGAAATCATCCTAGGAACGAATGTCCATTGCACTCTATAGAAGTGTGTTTTGTCTGTGAAGAAGACCATCCTACGAATTAGTGCCCTTCCTTGCCTAGACTTAAAGCTGCATATCAGAGAGCTAAAGGAGTCACTGAACCACTATATTTCATGAACCAAAGCAGGCCACATGGACCCATACCTTACCAGCAAGGAATTCAAAGGACATCCCAAACCTATTACAACCCCTATCAAGCCACTTCCATGCTTTCTTACGGTCCCCCTGCTCATCCTTCTTGGTCCACACCTCCTCCATTTTCCTTCACATCTCAATACCATGCTTCTCCAGTTGCTCATCCATTTCACCCCTACGCTAAGCCACAGCCTCAGTGGAATGCACCTCATCAAGGGTGGAGGCCCCAGAACAACTCTCCTCTCACTCCTTTGCCTCCACCACCTGCCCAACCACAACCCCATCCACATCCATCTCAAATATACACCCCCACTCAACTACCCGTACCACCATTTCCAAACCCGCACATTGGAATAGCTCAACCCAATTGCAAAGCTGAGGCACAACATGTCCAAACGACTCCTCTTGAGCTCAATGATATTCACCGTAGCTCAGGAAGAGTATTGCAAAAAAGAGACTATATTGAAAGCATTGAAGGACCACATCCAGCAAAATAAGATTCAAAAGAGGAGATCAAAGAACCATGCGCTGCACTTGATGAAGAAAAGACATCAGAATTAGAGATCAAGAGAGCTCCCTCATGGTTACCATCAAATCCTCCATGTATTCAAGAGAAAAATCAGCAAAAAGAGGAAGATGTGAAGGTCATGATAGAAGAAGATATGGATAATGATCTAGATCAGCAAAAGGACCAAAGATATCAGAGCTATATTGAGATATGGTTCCAGACGGTCACTAATTTACAACAGTACTCTCTTCCTTAGCTATGTTTGATCCCTTCAAAGTCAAATCATTTGGTCTCTGAAATCTAGATACTTGTCAAAGCATGTATTTCAAGCCTCCACATCATTTTGTCTCTAATCTCGATGTGCACATGGCTCCATTGGAAGTATTCTTATACTTGAAAATGATTTTGTTTTTCAAGTAGGGTAGGGTAGAAAAAAGAAAAAAAGAAAAAGAAAAAAAATGAAAATAAAAGGAAAATAAAGATCTAAGGTGAAAACCTCCTCGGAGGCGCCTCAGATTGGCTCATTGATTGAAAACCTCCATGAGGTAGTCAATGGGTTGGAAAAAAGAGAAAAGAAAAAAGAATAAGATCCCTGGGTGAAAACCTCCCTTGGAGGTGCCCAGAGCAGGCAATTAGGGTGAAAACCTCCATGAGGTGCCCCGGTTGTTTTCAAAAAAAAAAGAGAAAAAGAAAAATAAACCTAATTTCTATTGAATAATTGCAAGTTGCAGCAAGGACATTGCAGGTTAGGAGGATCGCTCAAAACAAAGACAGAGGAAGTTTTGTGTCTTCTATAGGAAGCCTACAAACAAGCCAAAATTGATCTCTGAAGAGGACCGAAAGGCTGGGAATATGTCCATGAGGCCTACAAACATCCATGTTTCCATCCCTCACCCTTCTCCATCATTTTTCCACCTCATTGTGCTTCTTTTATGAAAAATGTGTTTCTACAGGAAGTTCCTGTAGAAGTGACAAGAAGCTAGAAATGGATTTTAAAAAGCAGTTGGTGAATCTAAGAGCTTCATAAAGGTTTCATAAATCCTCCTGCAATCTCCAAACCCCTCTTCCATCATTTCCATGCCTGCATCATACCCCAAGCTCATTTTTCCTTACTGTGAAAAAAACTGCAGAATGCTTGGAAACAAAAATTCATGGAATAGAAATTTGTTTTTTCCTTCCCGTGAAAACCATGCATCCATTCAGAAAACCGTTTTACAGGGAGTTGTATAGGGATGATTGCAACATGCCTGAGAAATTTCAGCCAATTCCAGTGAACGATTTCCAAGAAATTAGCCTCTGTCACCTTCAGCCATTTTTGCATTTTCTCCATATTCGTGCATCCACTTCAAAGCCTATTTCATGGGGAGATGCATATAGGTGATAGTAACCTACCCAAGTAGTTTCAGCCAATTCTGATGCACGGTTTCTGAGAAATTGACCTCTGTAATCTTTAGCCATTTTCAGTTTTTATCGAAATTTGTGCATCCATTGACCACAATTTTGCTATGGGAGGTGCATAATGATGATAGAAGCATGCTTAGAAAGTTTCAACCCAATCCAATCTATTGTTTGGGAGCTATGGAGAAAACAAGTTGTTGTCTTGTAAAAAGCCAGCATCAATAGCATGAGGGTGCAAATTTGAACGTTGAAGTGGGCTCTTGCAGCATACATCCAGCCAAAGGATACCTGCAACAAGAAATAAGCCATTTATTAGCAACCAAACCAGCATGAATCCACAGAAACAAATGCATGCAGTAGAAGGAAAGGCCACAACACCTCACAACAACCACATTCGACTTCCAGGTACGTAACTAAACTCATTCCTCTGTTGCACAAATGTAATTTAAGAACTGCGTGAACAATGAGATGGTTGTGATTAAAAGAATCGGTGGCCAGCTAACTGGCCACCCTCATCCAGTTCAAACAGCGCTCGGTGGGTGAATACGACACGTGTGCTCAGCCATCTCAGGAAGAAAACCGAAAATAAGTAGTGGTGATCGTTTAAAATCCAACGTGATTGATGGATGTGATTACAGGTAGAGAAAAAACAGTATGACGAACGTGATGGATGTGATTAGTGGTGGTTGTTTAAACAGTCTGCATGGAGCCAACATGCACTTGGCCAGCTCACCCTCCATCAACGGAAGTCTCCATAAACAGCCAATCGAACTCTCACCTCCATTGTTTCCATTTTATCATCGTCCCTGCAGCTGCAGCAAGCTCCATACTAGATCCATAGCAGCAAACCAGTCTTTCTAGGCCATCTTTTTAAAAACCCTCCTGCTTATCAGCATTCTACAGGAAGCATAGTTTTGTTCTATAGGAAACAAGAGCCTTCTATAGGAAGGCTTCTATAGGAAAGGCAGAATAGCTACGGAGCAGGAAAACCTGGGATTTTTTTTGAATTTGGAGCTCCATACGAGGTAGGCTCGAAAAAACTCCTCTATGCATGGTATTTTTGTGCAAGGTGGTGAATTGAACGACATCAGATTGAAAAATCAGAGGAAAATTCTGCCTGCATATTTTTTGAGTTCTACACAGTTCTTTTTTTTCCCTCTGCATTCGAAGTCTATCTTCTTCTTTCTCACCTTCTTTTGAAAAGAGAGATGTAACCATAGGAACTAAGCCTATGTGAAAGAATGAATTTGCAAGACTGTTCACTTTCTGAAAGAAAAAAATTGTGTTATTTGTTCTCTAATCTGTCAAAAAAATTGATTTCTTTTCAAAAACTACGAAGCAAATTCAAGTTGGAAAAGTTTGAAGAGAGGAAAAATTACAAGTTGCTGTTGTGAAAAACATGAAAATTCCAGGAGCAGTAATAGGTTCTATAGGAGGGGCAATGAGTTGTCTTTTTTAGAAGAAAACACGGCTTTTTGCAAAATTGTTGGCTTCAAGAGGTAGGTTCCATGCATACCTACCTTGATCATTAATATGTGGAAGGAATGATATCATTTAAAGGAAGGATTAAACCTAAAAAATAAGAGTAATTGCATTCAACATTTCCGCTTGTTTAAAAAAAAAAAAGAAGAAGAAGAAGAAGAAAACAAACAGTTTTATTTGTTGCATGTTTCTGCAAAAGAAGTGATGCAATTTTAGGGAAGAATCTAGCCTGAAGAAGGTGAGAAAACCAATGGTGAAGGAACGCAGGACATTCAAGCATAGAAAGAACGAAAAGAAAAAGGGAAAATGGGCTAGATTTCTGAGCCTAAAACAAAGGAAGAAACAATAGTAAAAACACCAAGGGAAAAGAGGATGCAGAGTAGGACAAAGAAGGCCAAAAAAGCCCAAATGAAGGGTTACACAGTAATTTTTCACCGTCCCTGTTACCCCTTCTCCTGCACATTGGAGGACTTATTCCGGGACCTGTGAGAAGTGACATAACCTGAAAACACTTGCATTGTATCCCCTTGAGTATGTACTTCCTATGCCCTGAAGACACCTTTTGCAAAATACCCATAAAAATAGCCCTTTTTTCGTTGGCGCGGGTCCACTGTTTATCACTCGCGCCAATAGGGGAAATCCTCCAAAGAGGGCGCGCCAGTTGGCGCTCTGTCTCAGAGTCGCACTCGCGCCAACCCAGTTGGGTAAAGTTTTTAACAAACCAACTTACGAAGGTTCTTCCTAACCCACTCATGAGCTAGATCTATATTGAGTTAGGTCAGTTTGGCTTCGAATCTCCATAGAAGGGAAGTAGTTCTCCACCTCTCATGGAAGCTTCTTAGTGATAAAGCCAATCCCATGAATGTTGTGGATGATCCTAACTCCTTCTCTTCTATCTATAAAAGCTTGTCCTTTTGCCTTTGACAAGCTAGTGATAGGGATAGAGTCTCCAAGTTCCAAATTCTAAGTCTCAAAGTCTGAGAATTGCCAAGTTCATGCTACAAGGAGCCTTATTCATACCCATGAGGCTAAATCTAAAATGAGGAGATTCTTGCCCAAGTAACCAAGGAGAGAGAGGCTTGTTCCCCATTCCCAACAAGCTTTGCAAGGCATGTGCTGCTGATCTCCCAGCCAAAGGAGGATTTGACGTCAGAACTATGGTTGTATTCTTCTTTGTTTATCAATAATAGACGACTATCATTATGGTTCCACTCTTATTGTCTTTGTAATGATGATTGAGTTATATCCTTTCTGACTGATATATAGTTGCATCCATTGGATTTTATGCTTGTGTTTGTATCGTTCTTTGCATGTGTAGGTGTCCGTGCATGAGGATCGTGAGGACTATAACCAGCCGGAGCAAAGGAATGGGAGCGTCGACTCTTCTACAAGTACTAGCGTTGGAATCCGGGTAGGCCTTCATCATCGATCTTTAATTTACAATTAGGAACCTGCGTGTTAGCGTTGTTTGATTGTTGCTAGACCCTATTTGGGCTAGTAGGGATCGCCTCTGTCTGCAGAGGGGATTTACCTCCACAACAATTTAAAGACGACCACCTCTCATTTACGTTTAACGAGTCGAGAGGAATAACCTGACATTCTTTTCACATTTAGGGAAGCAAAAAGGTGACTCTAGTGTAACTTTTTCGTGTATTTACCGAGTTCAAAAAAGTATAAAATACAACTCGTTTCATCGCCTAAGCTACACAAACACCTGTCGCTACACAAAAACCCAGCGTAAAATCCATTGTCCACACAAATATACATTAAAATATTCGTAAAATGCCTTTTAAACCTATTTGAGGGTCAAAAAGTTATAAAATGGGTGAAAATAGTAAAACAAGAAATTACTTTTCACGTTTACCTTTGGAGAGCGAAATTAGGGCTTGGTGAAGCAGGATGGTTATCCAACACTCTTTTGGCTTCATCCAGATAGGGACAAAGGTGAAAGGGATGTATACCTTCACATAACCTACATGGAACTTTGACCTTTCTTTTCTGTCCATGAACTTCACTATTACTAGTTGATGGAGTGTTACCAACATGATCACTAGAGGTTGATGACACTGGACGGTGCGAACAGGAAGACCATTCTTTCAAGATCCAAGGAAAATAAGGACAATTTTGATGAAAATGGTCTTCCGCACAGATTATGCATGGATATTTGACTTTTTGTGGCTTAACGGATGGATTTTCAATAGATGTTGCATTCGAAGAAATGGTTGCTTGGTTTCCCCCTTGCTGAGTTGGATTTTTCTTCTTCTTCTTCCCTTTCTTCTTCTTCTTAGCCACCTGGTTACTGGTACCAATACTTTCACCAAGAGAAGTGGAAAAGGGGGAGGGAGAAACAAATGAGAAAGAAGGAAAAGGGTCAACTTTAGGATCAACTTTAGGATCAACTAGAGGTTGATTTGATTACTGAGGAATCACGTTATTTTAAACCATAGAGGTTGAGAATAGCCATACTGGCAAGCTAATAGTAAGTCCTGGAAGGGACAAAGTGGCCATATGAGGTGCACCAATATTTCCCCAAGATGTAAAAGGACTAGGAATCCCCTCCAAAGGGATTCCTTGATTGGTGGACTCCATTATCTCAACCTAAGACCAACAAAGGAACAGGGATGTTATTTCAAAATTAATAAATTTTAATGACGCCTTGACACAACTTTTCTGTTTCAATTTTTAAGAGTTGAGGAAAAGCTAAAGATGACTCTAGTCCCCTTCAATTTTTAATGAGCTTGAAGTGACAAGTGCTCAGATGGACCCTTTCCTTTAAGGAGTCGAAAAGGAATGAAAGTGACTACTCTAGAGATCTAGACAGAGGGATTACCAAACCAATCACAAAACTGCAAAATACACCTTCGTGATAAATTAAAGAGAAATTACCAAGGACTTATGTACGGCAGTCAATCTTCCCAAATGCTGTGTTCAGTGCATTGTGATAGAGCAGGTGGAAAACACGACTTCTTATGGATAAAGGATATAAGCCTATTGTGGTCTCCCAATATACAATCGATGGTACAGGGAGCACAAGTCCGTGCTAGCACTTGTTGTATCAAAGAGGAGGAATCACCCAACCTTCGATGAAAACAATAGTTACTAGATTTTACAACACCAGAACACATCTCTAGCCTAGACCTCTAGATGTGTTGCGTTAGGTTCCAAAGTGGTGTTAAGTTCATTGAAATTTATTTTATAGTTGATCTTGTTTAGAATTTTGTCTTTCAAGGTTCATCGAGTGATGTAGATGTAACATTCCTAAATATGCAATCTAAAATGATAAACAATCGTTGTTTATTTTTAGCAATGAAAATCCTAGCTACTAAGGAAAGAAGATTACGATTCTTTCAAACAAAGAGCAAAGAGCACACACTAAATGCACTTTTCCTAAATCATTTTTCACAAACAGTCTAAATTCAAATGCAAATGCATGTATTTGTTTTTTGTTTCCCTTAATGTGAAGAATGACGAAAGGAAAACTAAGTATAGATCCGAAATATTTTCTTCAAAGCGACATTTCGACAATTTCTTTTTCAAAAAAGAAAGGAAGACTAAACGACACTTTTCAATTTCAAATAGAGAATGTTTTTGACACTTCAAGATATCAACAATTCAAATCAAATACATGACAAAAATTTCAATCAACTACACAAGGAAGGAATACTCAACGACACTTCTCTTTTTGATACGAAACGACAACTACGACACTTTTTTGCACCAAAACGACAGTTCGATTTAAGAAAATTTTCAAAAAAGGATTGCAAATGATGGAAAAATACATAAGAAAATTTGCTAATCCTAATCAATGGAGGCTGAATTATGTAAAGCAAGGAGGCTTCAATAATGAGATATTGTTCATAAGCAGTAAAACAATTAAACAAAGCTAAAAACAAAGACAAAAAACCCAAATTTCAAGGAGAGAAATAGGACTACTCAGTCATCGCACCTGTGCTTCACAGAAATAGGGATGTACCTCACCTGCTACACTTGGGAAGTGCAATGCATACTGGCTTCCAGTGACCGATAGTGCGATGGGCCAGGGAGAGCAACTAAGGTGGGTTTTGGCTCAAATTTGTAGCTAAATTCAGTGAGTTAAGTTGAGCTATTATGGACAATAAAGAATAAGGTACAGGGGTATGATCTTGGAAGGTTATTGAGCTACCAACAGGGCATCTAGAATGCTTGTAAGTTAGATGTTCAAATCATAAACTAAATTGGAGATTGACTGAAGCAGCGTTCATCTACTTTGCAATTGCAGAGCAAGAGCAGTTCAAAGGCTATCTGGCTAACTTCAAGCTCCATCTATAGTTTATAAAACAAGCAATCAACAATGAAAAAACAAACTATTCGCTCCCCAGTGGAGTTTCCATTTTGTTTCCGGGAAAACTAGTGGCTTTTCGATTTGCTAGTCCCACTAGGATTGGTAGCTATCCTAGAAACAAACAATCAAAGAAATTTACGATTTCCTTTATGTATGATAGATAAGAGAGAAGCAAAGGGACTAACTTGGATCTTCCACTTGACTCCTTGCTTGATTTCTCTCTCCCTTGATAGAGCTTGCACCTCTTCTTCTAATTATCCCACTCAGTGAATACCTATAGAGACAAAGTAACAAAAAACCATCAAAGCATCTCGATCTATTATATCATAAACAACACAGAATCAGAAATACATTGAACATACGATGGCATTCACAAATAACAACATTCACAAATGCACGATTGTATGGAGGAAAACTCAAAGAACTTTATTAATAATAGAAGGGAGAATTACAACCTAGATTTCTAATCCAGCATCATCCTCCCAGCATCAAAGCCCTCTTCACCTCATGAAAATCAAGATCACTCAACAAAACAATGCCTTTTCTCAAAGACAAACTATCAGCACCTCCTTACAAATTACCAAATTCCAGCCTCTAGATCTCTCAGATGAGGGATCCATTTATAGATGTCTGCAATAGTGTGAGTCATCTCTGGGTTTTTGATTAGTGTCATTCCACTTGTTGTTCTTAGTTCCACTTGGAGATTTCTTGGATCTCTTACTCATCCCTGGGCGAATTCAGAGAGGCAAGTGTCATAGGAGAAGTTTCTAGAAGATTCCATGAGATCCACTTAGCAAACTCTCTCAGACATTTGTCCATCCTCGCTCATCGCACCCCACAAAAGGCCTCTTCATTATGCATCGCACTTGGCTAGTGTAAAAGTCAGTATGCATCACACCTTGACAATGGAGTGGTCAATATGGTCTAGTTTCGGCCTGTTCTGAGTGGTTTTTCAGGTGGAACTTTTGGGAAATGATGTAATCAGTTGACTATCATCCTTTAGGGTATGAAAAAACACTTTTATGGGTTAAAGAGCCCTTGGTTTATCGACATATAAGAATGGGGTTGCAGTGCCCAAATATGTCTATAGCACATACAAAAATAGAAGAGTGTGGAGGTGTCTTCCTTTGTTAGGCGAGCTGACAAGGAAACAATCAAAGAGATTAAAATGAGGAATGAAAATATCAAGGCAGAGACTTATGCCAAGTACTTGAAGATAACACCACCGAATCAAAATAGATTGATGTCATCTTTTGACATCAAAGAAGGAAATATGCAGGTGTCTTTCCTACAACCTATTGTGCAGCAGCCTAAAACCACAACAAACTACAAGAAGACCAACTTTGAGGTCTTGGCTAGGGATGTGCATCCCATAAATCAAATAGAATTTCACAAGCAGGCTGGAGAGATGATCTACTCCACCCTCACAACAAAAGCAATGGTAGCATTCAAGCTCAAGGAATCATTAGACAATGTGACAGCCCAATACAAACTGGAAAAATCATCTTCTAGCACCAAAGACACAAGGATAAAATCCTCAGAAGACCTGATCACTGAGCTAGGCCATGACCCAAAGTAAATCAAGGCTATTGAATAGTTAATTAAGAAGAAAAATGAAGACATTTCAACCCTTAAGAGATAGCTCAAGCTGCCTCAATCACAACACCCTTAAACAAAAGAAGTCCTAGAAAGCCAAACAAATCATGAAGAGATGATGGACTTGGTGCTGCAACTCAATGACCAGTTGAAGGAAATGGAAAAGGAACTAGATAGCTTGATCCAGCTCAAACAAGCTAGTCTAGATAGTGCTCCTCCAACTATCATTCCTACAGTGACCAAAGTTGTGCCTTCCACATTGGCAGTAGCATTAGCTCCCACTGGTCCAATGGTCACTACATTGCCAACAGTAATAGCAACTACATTAGCAATGGCATCAACAGCAACAGGTGCCACAGGTGATGAAGCAAAAAGGTTGGTCAAGGAAATGGAAGAAATGTCCAATCAGACCAATGAAATGAACAAGTTAAAGGAGAAACTTACTAGCCTGGAGACAGATTGTAGTTTAGCCTAGATCATGCATAAGGAAGAACAACATAGGGCTACCAGAATGAATGAGAGAGTGAAAACCCTGGAGAAAGGGTTAACATTGAGTGAGCCCTTGGGAAAGGCCAAAAAATTATTATGGGCCAATATCATTGACTCTATCAATGATATTTGGCCATCGATCCAGATTATTTTTTAGCAGACAGAATTAATCAAATAGGCTACAAAAGCTATCCAGAATGTCAAAGAAGAGATTGGAGAAATACGAGAGGAAGCAGTAAGAATTATTCAACTCCTCAACTCGAAGAACAAATATGAGCTACAATAACTTGACATACCTGACAAGACAGTTACCATTTTGGAAGTCAAGAGGGTCCTAGCCAAGAGAAATTTAATGTTAAATTTAGAAGATAAGTGTCAAACCATGCAACTACCCGTTGATAGGTTTATGACCAAGTTTGAGCTTTTGAGAGAAAATGGAATACCTATTACCTTAGTCATAAATGATAAATTGATGACACAGGAAGATTACAACAAGCAAATTAGAGAAGTAGCCAGAGAACAGGAAAATACCTCATCAATGAGTGGTATACCAACTGGCAGAGTATTATACAAGACTTTTGAAAATCTATTTTACCTCCAGCATGAGGTGAAACACTTATTTATTTATAAGCCTACTTTTTCCAAATATATAGAGGCTGATGAGATATATAGGAAAATTCTCAACATCCAATTACTAGATGAAGAAACAGGGAAAAAAAAAAATGATTTACTATAGTAAAAGCACTGTAAAAATATAAGTGTACAGTAAAAAGTAAATGAGCATGGTAAAAGGATGAAGACAGGTTAGCACAGTTAAATTGTATCAGGTGAAAGGTTAAAGTAAAATAGAGCATCCGTCGTAAATTCCAAATATCCTAGCAGCATAAAGGGCTAAAAATCAAAGTCTATAGCTAGTAGAACCAAAATAAAAGGGACAGCATGAAACAAGTCAATAGCTGTCTCTATCTTCTTGCAATAAGATATTTTCCTTTTCCAAGATTAATTCTAAAATTAGTTTGAGATATTTTGTAATAAAATTTTTGTATAAATACTTCACCATTTGAAGTATTTGGTGTGCATTATTTTACATTTGTAGAGTTATTGTGATCTTGAACCTAAGGGTGATTGTACCATTTTCAAGTCAACAGGCTAGAACAAGCAATAAAAGCATTTCGTTACAGGGTTCATGAGATGAGGCATTTGCAGTGAAGTACTTTCTTTGTGTGATTGTTTTACCTTTCTTATGTGTTTTTATAATCTTAAATGTGTTCTAAAATGTAAATGAATTAACTGGAAATATCACTCAGAATTTGTTTAATTACACTCTGTTTTGCACAGTAATTTATTTACATGTTTTCTTCTGATACCTAGATTTGAGCCCTTAATTGCTCTCCCATCCCTGTTGACGTCTTTCATTCCTTCAAAATTCCAGTCTAGGGAACCCCAATTACTCCCTAGATCCAATTTGAAGCCATTCACCATTAAGCCTCTGTGATCTGCAGTAACTCATCTATCTTGCCCTGTAGACCCTGTTTTTAGAACTGAACCCAGTCTTGTTTGTCAGACATCTGACTCCATAGCCCAATGGTATAATCCAAGACTCTGTCCATATAAGTAAAGTGATCCCACCACCAAATTTTTAAAACAAAACCTAAGTGCAAGTAATTACTAGCCTAACATGATCTTAACTAAAAAAAAGTTAAATCTTAAAGAGAGGGCCCTCTCTAAGCATCAGGAAGGCTAGGTCCTGATCTCAAAAAGTGGTTTGTTTTGGTTTTTCTTTCTTCATACTTCAAAAGAAATATCAGAGTGATAACAGGCCTGAATCGATGACAGTGTACTCTTTCATCCCCTTTTGTGCAAAGAAAAAAACAAGTGGGAGAATTGTGGGTGTGTATTATATTCTTTTCACGGCTAGCCCGATCTGCTCTTATGTTACGTCAAGTGTAGCAGGGGGCTCGAAAGGGATAGTAGCTCCCCTTGCATGGGGTTCGAGGAAGGGCCTCCAAAAAATAAATTATGTATACCCAAAGATGTCTGGGTGGACCCAAGGATGGAGGGGAACCCAAGGATGGCGGGTGCACCCACCCATAGTTTTGCACATGGTTTTGGGCATCATTTTTTTTCCCATGCTATTTTTTATATCTTGTCAAGGGAATTATTGTTATGTTCTAATATAGGGTTAATGGATTGGGGTTTTATGAATGCTTCAGCATGTATAAAATGTATTGTAACATTGAAAGAAAAATAATGAAAAATCAGTCTGGTTTTTGTATTTTTGAGTTCGAGGAATATATATATATATATATATATATATATATATATATATATATATATATATATATATATATATATATATATATATGTATATGTATATTTTTTGTTCTCTCCATTGATTTTTTTAAGGATTTGTTTGCAAGTAATTTATTTACAAGGTTAAAACATTCACATATATACCATAAAAAAATGGTTTTCATGAAATAAAGAATTAGACATTAAAGAAAATTGTTAATTTTATGATTCAATCTAAGGGATTAAGTCTTTAATATTGGGTGGAAACAATCGATTATGTAAACTACGTAGTGAATTTAACTCCAACAATGGTTTTAAGCAATATAACACCAAAAAAGGCATGGAATAACATTATGCTATATGTAATCCACCCTTGTATCTTTAGTAGTGTAGCATGGGCTCACATTCTTGATGAAATAATAAAATTTACAACCTAAAAGTGAGAAGTGTATTTTTGTTGGACATTATGAAGATCTAAAAGGTTATAGAGTTCTTCAACATCATTCCAATGATATAGTAATTAACATAGATGGTAATATGAAACTACCCTTGGCCTATAAACCATCTTCAGCATTTGTGCCACCTTCTCTTCCTTTTTTTGGTTTCTTCTTCAAATGATGACATTGAGGATGAAAATCCACCTCTACTCGCTCACATTCCTCCATATGGTTCTATTGAACATGAACTTGCACTAGCACCACAACTTCCCAAATGGGTCCATTAAACATGTGAAGCAATTAGTGAGCTTACTTGTGATCCTACATATCAACATTGTACTCTTTCATAGTTTTAGATAGCCTCCTATCTTTTGGCTAAAGTTTCAGAGACTCGTGATATTGAAATACTTGTAGAAGCTTCAGACTATGTAGATTGGGAAATCATAATGAATGAATAATAGCATATCTTGACAATGAATAATACTTGGGAGCTAGTACCTCTTCCAAAAGGAAAAAAAGTTATTATATGAAAATGGGTATATAGAACCAAGTATGGATGAGATGGAAGTGTTGAAAGACATAAGGGATAATTAGTTGCTAAATGATTCTCTCAAGTTGAAGGAATTGAATACAATGAAACATTTATAACTATCACCAAAATGAATTATATCCACCGTGTCCTAGCCCTTTTTACCTCACATGGATGGGAGCTCCATTAGATGGATGTTAAATCCACCTTCTTGCATGGGATCTACAAGAATAAATCAAAATGAAAAAATCCCCTAGCTATGTTTATAATAGCTCTAGTCATATTTGTCACCTTAAGAAATATCTCTATGGGATTAAGAAAGCTCCTTGAGCTTAGTATACAAAAATGGATAGCTTTCTTCTTGACATTGGCATCTCTAGATGCTATTATGAACCTAATTTTTATACTAGGAAATTAGGAAACCATGTCATAATCCTTGTTCTTTAAGTTGATGAACTTATCCTCACTAGTAGAGACCCTAAGATTTTAACCAATGGAAAGTCAAAAATTAAGAAGTTTGAAATGACAGAATTAGGATATTTGCATCATTTCCTTGGCCTCCAAATATTGCAAATCAAGGTAGTAATTTACATTTCCCAATATAAGTATGAATGTAACCTTCTTCATCATTTTCACATGGAATATTTTAAGCAAGCCCTTCTTGCTTTTTGTTTAGAGTTAAACTTACTTCCACCTACACTACACCCAACTTTGATACCACCTTGTAACATCAATTAATTGATAGCATATTATATTCTACTTGTACCCACCTTGGTATTTGTTTTGTTGTTGGTATGTTTTCCTAGTATATGCAAACAACACATGAAATTCATTAGAAAGAAACAAAAAGTATACTTCAATATATGCATGGTACAATTCAGTTTGGGATACATTATAGTTTGGGGGGGATCCTTGATTGGTTGGTTTCACTGATTCAAATTATGATAGCAACCTGATGATTGGAAGTTTATTTGAGGTTATGTTTTCATTGGACCTATCACATAGACTTGAAGAATTTAACAAGATATTTCTCTTTCTTCAATAGAAGCAGACTACTATGTAGTGGATAATGCAAGTTAGGAAGCATTGTGGCTTTCAAATATCAATTCAGAGTTTGGACTTTAGCAGGCACATTTGAACACCCTCTAGTGCAACAATCAAGTAATCATAAAGGTTTCCAAAGATACAATTTAGAATCAATGCAAAAAACACATTGAGATACAAATTCACTTCATCAGAAAGATCATTCATGATCAAGTTATTAAAGTACTATTTTCCCATATAGATGATAAACTTATAGATATTTTCACATTGTCTCTTATAGCAGCAAAGTTGTTTAAACGTTTATCTATATTAGGAGTTTAGGTAGTTTCCATTAAGGAGGGATAGTATTTAATTCCTCATTCCTTCTCCTATTATGGCACCTTTGTAAATCCCTTAATCATATCCCAAGTTGTTCTTAAGGGATAATGTTAGGATATTTAAATGCTTAGGAGTTAGTTAAGTTAAGCTTGGTATAATGTGTCTATTACGTAAAAATTGTGTTTTTTAGTGGGTTTCTTTCCTATGCATTAGTTTCATTGTAATCCAATGGTCATGATATGTTATAGACATAGAGTGATCAACTGACTTATATTCTCCTCAATACTAATGGCTCTTGATCCATGGCTTAACACATGATTGGTCCATGATCTATATTTAAATAGAATGGAGGATTATGGATGATAGTAAATTATGAGAAATATATTATGTGTGTGTGTTTGTCTCATTAATAAAATTTCCTCAAGTGGCCACATTGGCTAGGGTCATGGACTACTTCCCTCTTAGAGGGTTCCAACCTTGTACAAATACTAGCATTATGATGTTTAATAGAGCAGTGTGAGTTGTTATTAAAGGTGTTCATATTGTATGGAATGCCCTATTTAACTTAACACCTTAGATTGTGTAGGCTTAAGGGAAAGAAAGCCAATGGATTGGAATTGTTGTAGGAGTTTGTAAAATGTGAAATCCTTATCTATATATGCAGTTATTGTGATGTTCTTGAGTGTTCGGATGTGCAAGCAAGAATGAAAGAATGGGAATGAGTTTCATTTCATTAAAGATGATACATATATAAATACAATGTTTTTACCATTGGATTCAACTTCCAAGGTTTCTTGGACTTCCAGTAACTGTCCACATTCCACACCATAACACCAATGGATTAGGTTTCCACCATTCCCCCCTTAATCTGAAGGGCTGTATATGAGTCCAAGAAGAAAGATAAAGTGAAAAAATGCATGGAAACCAATGGCTGGATGTACTCTATGAAATGGTGGTTTAAGGAAGACCATAAAAAAAAGAGTTAGAAGAACACAAGGTCTAAAGATCAAATAAAATCCTAGAATAATTCCAATTATAGCTAGAAGCTAAAGTCTTTTGTTGGTGGAAGTGCTCCCTAATGCTAGTTTAAAGTTAACCATAAACTAATATAGCACAAATTTAAGTCTTCTACTAGTGGTGGTTTAAGGTAGACCAACAACAAAAAAAAAATGCTCATGGAGAATAAATCTATCTTTGGCTACAACTTTGAATTTGGCTATGGTTGACTCTAGCTCTAGGCTCTGACACTTGGCTCTGGTATAGGATATGGCTCAAGTTTCCTTTATAAATATTTGAAGCAAGTATTTGACCGTCAATTCCACCCTGTCCGATACAAGGTGAGAAGATGAAGAAATTTCCATTAAAAGACATGTCAATACTTAAGAAAAAATTCATTCATATGATCGGTATATATTCTCTCTTGTTGAAGACCATTTCCAAGATGCAATCAATCCAAGGTGAATCTTCATTATTTTAGGAGTCTTGTTTCTAGAATATTGATCTAAATGATGAGTATGCTTACCATAATTCTCACAAGGGTGAGATCAAAACAATCATCTTTCACATAGCCAACCTAATCACAATGTTGGCATCTAACAATATGTGGATGTGGAAGAGGAGTAAGATGTGGAATAGATGAAGATGAACCATTCTGAAGAAACCTAGCACTTTGAAACTTCATGCGTTTGGAATAGTCTAGAATGTGAATGGAAACATTCTTGTCATATCCAAGGCCAATTTTATTCCTGTTGTTATCAAATTCTTCCCAAGGTTTGATGATGGGCTTTGGAAGAGCAAGTTGAACCTTTTCATACATTGGGTGTGGAGCTTCATTATCTTCCTAATTGTTCAAAGGTTTTTTGTTTCAGCCACTGTTGGGAATAGGATCCCCCAAGGATAGTTTTGGGTCTAAAAGCCCATGGTTTAGGTCAATATTTTAATAAAGTTGTAAATTATCCTCATTTTGTGGTCACGAAGCGCGAAGGTGTCATGAGTGATAAAGGGTTGTCTACCCTTATTTTGTAAAGTGTAAAGTCAGTTGTAAAGATCCACCCATGGTCCACGGACCATGGGATTGTATAAAAAGAGATAAGTAAGTAAGCTTCAAGTGGTGATAAGTTTTGGAGAGGAGAAGACAAGTCTTGGAATCTTGGTAGAGAAGTCTAAGTTTCGAGTCTTAGTGTAGGTAGAGGATCTGCAACTCAGTGCGTAGAGACCTAGGGTAGAAATCTGTAGCTGAGTGCGTGGACCCCTACAACTGTGTGTGTAGGGCGAATAGATTCTGTAATAATCTATAGATATCAATAAAGAGAAGTATTCTACAAATTCTGTGTCTTTATTTCCTATTAATGCATCTTGTTATATTGCGATTTGGATTTAATTTACAATGTTCATGTGATGCGCGAATGTATTTAATTATGTTGGTTAATTGAATGCAAGTAAGAATATCTATTTACGTGCGCTAAGTGTGATTGTTCAGTAAGATAAGTGAATACCTAAGATACCTTTGGAATCTATATAATACGTTGTCATAGCAACACGAAAGTACCTAGGACACAGGTTAAGGCTACGCAAAGGTCAATTGAGCACCTTCACAGAATTATTAAAGGGTAGAATAAAAGGCTAGGATGATAGAGCCCTAAGGCTTAGTGACCTATGCGAAAGTAGGAACAGAGGGTATAAACCAACATCACAACCATCTCAAGGTGCAGAAACTTGGTTCCAGCATCCCGTCATACTACTTTAGGTGAGACTTTGGTCTGTGCTCCGCGGGCTGATGCTGAAAAGGCCAGTGGTGTAGGGATTTGTTTGGCTAATTAACGTTGAACTTGGGTCAAGCCCCATGCATCCAACAAATGGTTCCATTTTCGGGACCCAGAATCTGCATAAGAGATGTGTGATGTCGTATCACTGGAATCCAACTAAGAAATGGATCGAAGACTAGTTGGATAGGAAGATCCATGAATTCACGGCATAGGAGAACAGAAATCCATGACCAACAAAGGAATAGTGGCTGGACAAGTACTTATATACAAAAATCCATGAAATCTTTTCCTATTCCTTTCCTGTTGAGTTATACGATTGGATCATGAAGCTAGCGGATAGCCAAGGAAGGTGGAGACTTGATGGTCCTATTGTTTGGACCTTGAAGCTAGTACAGAGACTGGAAGCCTCTCAGGATAAGATTGCACACGCTGTCAATCATTGGCTCGATCGCATCATAGGATGATTTGTGACTAAATTCGTGGTCGATACCTTAGTTAGTTACAACGAGGTGGAGCGGTGCTTTTTCAAAGGTCCACGAGGTAAGTACTTGAAGTCTTTGAATACCTAGATTAAGATGTTATTGTGTGAAAAATGGGTTATGCAGCTACCTTGATGTTCAGAGCTACGCGAAGCGAAAAGACTTACAGGAACGAAGGAAGAAAGGGTCCTGAATATAATCCATTGATTTCACCTCCATTGCATGATGAAGAGGGAGTAGCGTAGGCTTCTCCATGAAGTGAAATTCAGTTAATAAAACAAGGATTCCTGAGACTGCCACCTCCGCCCACACCACCTCCAACTTCACCACCATCACCTGCGACTTCACCCATACAACCATCACCTCCACCATAGTTTAGCATGGAAAATTCAGTGAAGCTGCCTTTGTTTAAAGGCTTTCCAAATGAGGACTTGGAATAGTTTTGGTTCACAGTGAAAGTTGTATGGTAAGCTTGAGGCGTTACAGATGATCACATGAAGAAGGAAACATTGGTTAGTGCTTTGCAGGATCGCGCGCTAACCTAGTACATCAAGTACTCTAATGATAACCCAACCGCTGGAGTGGCGGACATCCAGACCACGCTGAATAAAGAATTCAATAGGCATAAGTCCAAGGCACAGTCGACTGTGGGGTTCAAGGAAATCATGATCAAACTAGGTGAGACCCCTTGGGAATTGGATAAGAGGTTAAGTGTAAAATCTTAAACTAATATGAACTTAACATATGGACAACATCATGAATGGTTTTTGGCTTCACTCCTGCCACACCTAATGGTTGTGCTGTCACAACAGAAGATTACGACTCAGACAGAGGGCTTGGAGATTGGGGTTCAGCAGATCCATGCACAGTTGCAAAATATTTTCCTTGAAATGCAAAGTTTGAAGCAGGACAGAATAGTTCGACTAGAAGTGTGCAAAGAGATATGGTGCCTGAAATGTAAAGGTGAGGGGCATGACAAGGACCATTGCCCAGTATTTGCGAACTATATTGTGAGAGGAGGACCGATGCCTTTGAGGCTGAAAGTTCAAGCAGGATCAAGTGCGGGGCCTGCATTGTAGTGTGTTATATCTCAGGTAGCAGGGAAATATACGCTGGATAACTGTCATTTGCTACAAAAGTTTGTAAAAACACCGCAGCAACTATTCTGCAACTTCTATAGATTGGTAGGGCACAATGAGCGCAACTACAGAAGCTATGAATTGATGATGGATAGAACTCCCAACTATAGGGTGCAGGTAGAAATGCGGCCCTCTGACAGTTAATTTGATACAATTGCAGAGGACTAGGACACTATGCGTGCAATTGCACTAACCCTACGCGTCCGTTGTGTAAATATTACACTATGTTTGATCATGAAACGGAGGACTGTCCTATGCTAATAGTGAGGATACACGACAAAGGGGTGCTACGCCACAGATTACTCAGAACTTGCAGATGATGAGGTTTGAGCCTCATGAAGAGGAACCGAATGTGAATATAGTGCTCCAAAGTGGAATTGCAACAGGGGATGATAAGGGAAAACAACCTGAAGACAGCGCATGGTTTCACAAAGCTTTGGCAAAGGAGGTTGAATTTGAATTGGAGCACACACACAGAACATTCATGGAAGAAAAGAATCGCTGAGGCCTCCACCTTGGGGAGCAAGGATAAGCCTAATCAGGAGATAATCTCTTCTATGCTTACAACCTTTCTAGGAGCCTACATGAAGCTTCTGTGTGATAGCAAGGTTGTGAAGGGGTTACATGAGCTTATAAATAGATGTGCCTGAAACACTCTGGGTGAACCGTTGGTGGTACAAAATATTGGTAAGCATAAAACAAGGATAGGACAAGAGATGAGACTGACTGTGCATATACGAGAATATGAAATGGATCAGGTTATTTTGGATTTTGGGTTAGATGCAAGCATTCTAACAAAGTGGACTTGGGAGTGGATGGGAAGACCCACACTACAGTGTTCTCTGATTCAGTTAAGGATGGAAAATCAATAGAAGATCATCGCCATGGAGTAGCTGCAAGGGGTGATTGTAGCTATTGAAGGTGCGAGCGCATTGGCCTACTTTGAAGTAATAGAAATTGTGGATGAAAGCAACCCTTACCCTGCGGTACTTGGCATTGATTGGGCTACTGACATGAATGAGGTAATCAACCTAAAGAAGTGGAGGATGATACTTGAGAAGAAATCTCTTGGCATAATAGCACCCCTAGATCCTACTGAAGGATCGTGCTATACTGAACCAAATCGTGATTATGAGAGTGATGATGATTTGGACTGTATATATAAGATAATAGTGCAAGACCTAGATTGGGTGAATCTGACAACTAATGGATGAATTACATGATATCACGACAGTTCCTGCACCTCAGACTCTGATGAAGAATTAGAGCGCTGGAAAAATTGACTACATGAAGTAACCACACTGAGTTGTAACATGATGACCCGGTCACTGCACTGTGTGTCATCAGAGGTAAGAAACCTACCCACTTATGATGGCTTGAATGATGTAGATGTATTTCTGGATGCATTTGAGAGTGAAGTACCAGAGAAGCAACACATTTAGGCTTTCGACTAAGCATTGTGCGCTATGCCTGCAAGATGGTGGGGTACACACAAGGGTGTCTTTGATGATTGGAAGCCAAAGGTACGAATGACAAACAAATATAATGGGAAGGACGATCTATGTGTACACTTTACCAAATGGGCTCAATCTTATGGAGCGAATCCCCAACCGGAATGGGTGCACTTGCTCTGTCATAACTTCAATGAAATGGTACTTGGAAGCAAATCTCTGCCATGGTATAGGTGGATGGGATATTCTACACGAAGGATTCATAATGGCATTTGGCTTCGAAGATGGGTTTTATTGTATTGATGAAGTGCTACAAGAAGTGAAAGCATCAATCTTTAGGATACCATAGGATCCTTTGGACCTTATTCAACCCGATTGGACTACTTAGTTGAGCCATGCACTGGAATGCTATAATGTGACTGTTGAACAAGAATATGAGGATTCGTGAAAGATTAACATCCCTGAAACAGAAGGACACCATGAGGTTGAGGGACCAAAGATTGAGAATCCTGATATAACCATGCCACTGAAAATGAAATAGGTAAATATTGGTATGGAGGTGAAGCCCAAATTTGTGAAGATTGGAAATTACTGGGATGATGCAATGGTGGATAAGTTCATTGAGTTGCTCTATGAATACCAAGATTTGTTCCCTACCAAGTTTACGAATCTAAATGGGAAAATAATAGACCTGGGCATTATGAAAATCATGTTAAAACCCGTGCGAAACCAGTTAAGAAAAGACCTTACTGTCTCAATCTGAAGTATAAGGAGAAGGTCCGCTTAGAGGTAGACAAGATTCTCGTGACAAGAATCATTGAGCCTGTAGAAGAATCTAATTGGGTAAGCCCAATGGTGGTATAGGAAAAGAAGCAGAAATATGAAATAAGGACATGTGTAGATCTCTTGAAGTTGAATGACACTTGCGCACATGATCCCTTCCCGACTCCATTCACTGATGAGGTGTTGGATAATGTAGGTGGCCAGGAAGCATACTCCTTCACTGATGGGTTCTCTGGGTACCATTAGATAAAAATTAAACTGGAGGATAGAATAAATACGACCTTCGTAATGGAGTGGGGATGTTTTTAGTACTCTGTAATGTCTTTTGGATTGAAGAATGCTCTTGCGATTTTTTCACGCGTAGTCATTACTACGTTCAAGAAATTTATTCATAAATTCCTCGAAGTGTACTTTGAAGACTAGACTATGTTTGGGATGGTGAAACACCATGTGGCAAGCTTGTGCCTGATGCTAGATACCTGTCAAAGGTACCAGATTATGCTCAATTTGAAGAAATGCCTGTTTTGTGTTCCTTTTGGGACTCTGCTGGGTCATGTGGTTTGTAGACAGGTACTGATGGTAGATCCCACGAAGATCGCAACGATACTTAATTTGGAGGTGCCAAGGAGTGTGAAACAGCTACGCACAACCTTAGGACATACTGGGTATTACAGGAAGTTTATCAAGGACTATACCTAGATCACCCTGCCTATGGAGAAGTTGTTGAAAAAGGATGTCACGTTCTGTTGGAATGAGGATCGTAAGAAAATCTTGGATGTATTGAAAGAAAAGATGGTTACCACGCCGATTTTAGTCTTCCCTGATTGGAAGAAGGAGTTTCATGTACATGTTGACGTATCATGTATACCTCCAGGAATGGTACTGACATAAGCTGGTGGAGGAGAATTGGACCATCCTATAGCATTCACAAGAAGAAGGTTATCTAAGGCTGAGAAGAACTATTCCACCACCGAGCGTGAAGGGTTAGCCATGGTATATGCGCTCCAAAAGTTTAGACACTATTTGATGGGAGGCCATTTTAAGATGTATACGGATCATTCCATGTTGAAATACCTGGTCAATAATCCTATGTTTGGGAGGAAATATGCAAGTGGTTGTTATTCTTCCAGGAGTATGATTTTGAGGTTATTGTGAATCCTAGATGACTGAACGCAAGACTAGACCATCTATCATGCATCAAAACAAGGGAAGAGCCCACTGATTTGGAGGAGGGATTGCCTGATGTGTAGCTATTTTATGTGTGCATTGCGGATGGTCATTTTGAAGATATCATACACTTTCTAATGACAGGAACTGCCTCAGAAGGTTACACTGTCCAGCAGAAGGAGTTAGTGGTGCACGCGATAGAATTTTCTGTCATTGCCTGGCATCTATAAAAAATGAGGTCTGGTGAAATATTGTGCCAATATGTACCATAGTTTGAAAGGATCAGTATCCTCGCAGATGCTCATGGGGGCGTCACGAGAGGTCATTATGCAAGAAGAATGATCGTGCAGAAGATTCTATGTGCAGTGTTGTGGTGGCCAACCCTCCATCAGGACTCAAAATCTTACTGCAAGGTGTATGATGTGTGTCAAAAGACTGGCTGGCCATCACGGAGGGATGAGCTACCTCTAAATCCACAGATGACATTACAACCCTTTAAGAAATGGGCGATAGATTTTGTGCAACCCATTCAGCCCCAAGGAAAGAAGATGGGCGTGTGGTACATTATCACTACAACTGAGTATTTGACTCGATGGGTGAAGGCACAGCCTATGAAGGATTAAATAGGTGCGACTTTTGTGAATTTTCTCTTTGAGTATGTACTAACGTGATTTGGGTATCCAAAGATTTTGACGAGTAATTGTAGTACACACTTTCTGAATGAAACAATCAACGTGCTGATGGAGGAATTTCAGTTATATCACTAGAAGAGGATGCCTTATCACCCACAGGCTAATGGGATGGTGGAAGCATTCAATAAAGTGTTGGAGAATAAACTGACCAAGGTTTGTGATGCTCAATAAAGTGATTGGAACCTACGCATACCCACAATACTATGGGCCTATCGGATGACATGTAAGAAGTTGACTGGATAGACACCCTTTAGGCTTGTATATTGCGCTGAACTAGTGATGCCCATGGAATACATTTTGCCTAGTCTATGCATAGTGGCACTCATGGCTATGAGGGATTGTGGAGCCCTAGAAGAGAGGCTCATGTAGTTGGCTAAGCTTAAGGAAGAAAGATTTCTAGTTGGATTTCACCAACAAGTCCAAAAGCAGCGTGAAAAAGCATGGCATGATCGACACATTAAGCTATGCACCTTTAAGGTAAATGATTTGGTTTTTTTATATGAGAGTAAGTTTGATAAATTTCCAAGGAGGTTTAGAATGTATTGGTTAGGGCCTTATGTCATTAAGGAGATTACTGACAGTGGAGCAGTTCAGTTGGTTAAATTGAATGGAGATCCATTCCTAGGAAAGGTGAATGGAAACCGGTTGAATCCATACACCAGTGATCTGGCCATGTGACTATATGAGGGTAGCACAGTCTTAGTGCTCTAGGAAGCTGAAAGGAGGTGCAGGACTATAAACTACACTTCCCAGGTTGGGGAGCTACACGATTGGAGGATTGTGCGAAGCAAGAAAGTGTCATAGGTTTCGCGACAGTGTAAAGGGAGTTGCACTACCCAGGGATAAATTGCGTAGGTCAGCTGGAAAGTGACCGTTGAAGTCACTATTCATGATTTGACGGTAGAAATGCAGCCAAATGGAGCAAGTGACTGACATTTAAGATGAAATTTATGGGTCAAACCCATGAAAATCTGCCGCTAATCGGCATTAATGAACTGAATCTGGGGGGAATGATCGTATTTGAAATAAAAATGCCCTATAAATTACAAGTGGCTACCCAGGGAAAAACACTTTGTGTTTTGAGAATTGAGTTGCTGAGCTCTCTGGTGCAGATGAACCAAGGATTCTTCGAAGCTCTGATAGCGAGTTCGGTGTTTGAGCAATTACCAGAGGTGACACGAGAACTGTTGGATACCTTCATGTCGAAACCTACTCAAGTTATGGATGCCGAGGTAGTGACAGCCGAGGAGGCTATGCCAGAGGTTGTTATGGAAGTAGAGGAAGCTACTCCAAAGGTTGCCAAAGTATTAGCAGAAGTTCCCAAGTCATCATGGACACCTAGACTGAATCCAACCCCAACCAAGGAGAGTGTGAAGGATAAGAATGGCAGGAAGCCTTCAATTCCAATGTGTGCATCGTCAAGAAGAAACCCATCGAAGGACAAGCCCACCACACAGGAAAAGGGCAAAGCCATCAACCTGGAGCTAAAAGAGGAAGAAATCGAAGACATCCCAATGGATGATGAGGATGTGGGGATAGACGTGGAGGAACTTGGAGTCTAGGGCGCTAACCCTATCACTCAGTTGCCTGAGTATGTCCCTCTGTGCAAGGGCAAGTCCAAGGTGCCAAAAGATATCGACGAGAGTAGGGTGCCCTTGCAAACTCCTCTATTATCAGATGAGATTATTTTTGAAGGACCACACTTGGGGCGGGTTCCTCTATTAAATATCAAAGATTGGGACTTAGCCGACCATGAGAAGTTCCTGCACTTAACGACTGAGAAACTAATGTGCCGCATAATTGACACAACCATGGGATGATTACATTGGAACCGTGAAAGTGGCTTAGGGGAGTAGACAAGGCAGGTCTGCTCAATCTGCTCTAGGTGTTGCACTATAACTGCACCCCGATTACAGTATTGGTGATCAAGTAGCTGCTATTCTTGGTGCATGATGGATGTCTATGGATGGACAAGCCAATACCCATCACCAATAGATTGATCCATAGGATCACACGGCTTCCTACACAAGAGAGAATCCGGCCATCATGTTTGGCGGAAAAGGTGGTGAGCAAGTGGTGAGTGCCAGTATTGCAGCGAGAATGTTGCAACTCTTGGGCTGCCAACTTTACTTTTATCAACCTGGTAGTTCGTAACAAACTTGGAAGTGTCGACGATATATGCACAAGTACTAGTTCTCACTACAGGTTGTCACTTGGTCAGCCGACGCAAGATCACTAGGAGCTCAAGCCAACTTCTATAGATCTCAGAAGAAGCTCTATGTGTGATGAAAAAAAGTAAAATTACTCTACAAAAGCTATTCTAATTTCTGAAAGGGAAAAGACTGTAATGTAAAGAAAGACCTAGTAAACCCTAATTAGTAAGCTAATTCTACTTTTTCCAAAAGCACTATGAAAACAATGAAAGAAATTCCATTACCTACTCAACATAGTAAACGAAATCTAACCATGCTATTTCTAGAAGTAAATAAGCAAAAAAATTATTTTTGGATTTTTATGTGTTTTTATGTGAATTTGACATGCATCTAATTTATTGTGTGTGAGTGTGGCATCGAAAAGGTGGCGTTAAAGGGCGGTTTTGGAGCTTGGGAGGATGTAATATGGTGTGGATGGGTCCTAGGAGGTCTTAGGTGGCCTTCTGGAGGCTTTTCCCAAACTCGGCCTTCCAAAGAAAACCTGCAAGAAAACTACAGGAGGACACAGGGAAACTACAGGAGGCCTACAGGAGGAGGCCGAGAGAAATTTCCGCTATTTTGAGGGTGTGAGAGTCGGTAGAAAAGGTGGATGAAGGTCAGAATGAGGTGTTAGGGTGCTTAAGGTCTACCATGAATCACCAGGAGAGAGAAATATGATTGGGTTTGCTCAAGGAGAGAGGATGAAGTTCTATGAAAAAAATTAAGGAAAGTAGGGCAGAATTGAGATGAGGTTTAGGAGACCTATAGGGCATGGATCAGATGGAGGATGTGATTGCTAATAAGCTAGCCTATTGTTGGAAGATATCTGCTACAAAGAAACTGATAGTCAACCACGAAAATCAAGCAACAAATGAAATGAGTGCATTTAGGAAAAACAGAGTTTTGCATTAAGATGGTCTAAACTATGATCTATGAAAGGAAGTGCTGAGAAATGTTGTAGGAAAGGAAAGCATTAAAGAGAAATATTGAAAATTAGGAAATGAACATGATAAAGGAGATCTGAAGCAAAGAAAAACTCGACTATTAACCTACTAAAGCGCTACAAACACTAGAAGTCCTATGAATGAGGAAAATCTGTGTTTTTAGGGTAGCAAGAGAGTCTTTGTCTCAAATCATGGTCCCAGAGGGAGGAAGAGAGGCCAAGGCACTATTGCTAGCCTTTTGAATCTTTTCTGATTATTTATTAACTTGCTATAGAAAGCACAAATGGAAGAAAACTACTAAATCATCAAAAGCAACCTATTCTTAATAATAAAAGAAAAATACATCTAACAGCAAATTAATATACAACCTGAAGAAAAGCATACAAATACAAGTAAAGAAAAGCTTGGCTGCTTGGATTGGGCCCTAACCCAATAGCTTTAGCCCTCTGAGGTAACTCAGTGCTAGCTCAAAAAGGATTCCATCTTCATTATCAAAAAAGTAGCAAGATTACATGAAACTGTCACAAAATAATAAGCTCGAAATTTGAGCAGAGTTTACATAAGAAACAATCTGACCCTAGTGAGGCCCTAGGCCTCTCTACTTATACATCTAAAGCTACCAAAAGCTTCCTTAAACTTAGGGAGGCTTGGCTCCTAAAACTTGAGATAACTATCAGTCATCCTCCACTTGCTCGGCTGCCTTCTAATGCATGATTCGACTACTTGTACTCCGAGCTGAATGAAGGGGAATTCGAAGTGAGGAGTAATAAATGAGGGGGATTCCCTCCTATAATTCCTCTCCTCTATCTACTTCGAGTTATAGCTGCCATTTGACCACTGGATCCTTGAATTTGTCCTCAAAATCAATCAATAATCTGCATTAAATACATGTTAGACCACATGGCATCATAACTAACTCAACTCACTCTATAAGCATAAATATAATCAGAAAATCATACAATAAGCTAAGAGAATGGTTGATTTGACTAGGTGAGGAGGTAAAATGATCCCATATAATTACCCATTTATGAGGCTCATCATCACCCCCCTACTGAATTTGTTGCTCATCGTCTGAGCAACTTAGTCAATCTCCTCATCTTTTATGGCCCTGGAGGCCTCCCTAGCATCCCAGGCTTCTGATGTAGTCTGCTCATGCTAGTCATAAAATCATGTTGTTCTGTCTATGTCCTTCCACTGCTCCTTATCTTCTTCTTCTCTTCTACCTTCCAGCATGCCTAGTAGGATTGGAGGACTCAGTTTGAGGCCAATCCAGTTGACCTTCAGCCTTTGCATGGAGTGCTTGTACATTGGCACTCTTTTCAATGCCTCCCTCAGCCTCATTGGTTAATGGTATTCTCTAATCTGCAAGTTCTCGGGTAATGTGTTCCATCTTCTCATGCATGCATGCTCACATTCATCCCCAAGTAGCCTTTGCATATCTTCGAAGTGTGCAATGGCTTGTGCTTGATTGGTTAGATATTTAGGGGCAATCTGAGGGTCATTGGCAAGTAGGTTATCTGTGCTGATGAGTGCCATAAGATCTGATGGATCGGCTCTTATCATTAATGGCTCATTCTGCTCTTTTATCATCAATATTTTCATTTTTACTGCCCTCAATTCTTCATGGTTCATCCATGAGGCCATGGCCATTAATTGCAGGTCCCCTAGCTAAGAACTTGGGTCCCACAAATTCATGTTTGTGAGGGCCATGTTATGTAGGTAGAACTCTGCCATCTTTTCCTTATCCTCTGAGGTGCTTTGGTCACACAAAACCATGAAATACCTGTAGTCTTGGAAAGGCATTTTGCCTCTTTGTGCCAAAGTATTTATTTGGAATTGAGGCCATTGATCCTTCAGATAGAGGCCATAAGATTTGGATGGTGTTCTGCATAGTAATGCTTCCATGGATAAGTTGGCCATGTATGCTAGCTGAGTCTCTTTCTCTTGTGCCTGCCTCCTTAGGATTTCATTCTCATTTTGAAGGTGGCTTCTTGTGATGGCTTCTCTGTCTCTGAGAGCACTCAATTCTCTACCCATTTCCCTAACTTTGTTTTCCATATGGCCAACATCCTCAACTTCTTTGGATTTGGCTATCTGCATCCACCTATGTGTTCTCACTCTTTCTTTCTGCAATTTGAAAAACAATGGAATTTCAAATTTCTGTGGGATCATCTTGCCTCCCTAAAGTAGATTGTAATAGGAGGAAATACTAGGTTGGGGGTCAGGTTCTTGTAGCTCTTGTACTTCCCCCTTCACCTCTGGCTGCCCTCCTATCCTTTCCTCGAGCTTTTGGGTCTCTTGTAGCTCGGATAGTGTCTCTTGTAGGATTGTTTCAGCCTCTTGTAGGTCTAGTTTTAGGTCCAATAGTACTACCTTTCCCTTCCATGTAGAAGATCTTGGAGTCCCCCTTTCATATGTTATAGGTGTCTTGGAAGGAGATTCTTTCACCTTGGCAGATGGTGAATCTTCAATGGTAATGGGAACTTTTGAAGAGGGCTGAGGTTTGCCTATTTTAATTCTTGTGCTCTTCCTTGCCCTGAAATACATGGAGGTATGTCTTTTCCTCTTCTGCTTTGGCTTGACTGGTGTACTAAGGGCAGTGAGGGTAGCTACTGCCTCTCTTTCCAAAGTCTTAGGGGAATCTTGTCCTAGCTCTACCTTCTCTACCTCTTTTCCCTCTTCATCTGTCTCTTTTTCTGACTCTTCAACTTTTCCCTCCTCTGTTTCTTTTCCTTCCTCCTTCCTTTCCTGCTCTACTATGTCACCACTGGCTTCATCTTCTCCTCTTTTTTGTTCTTCCTCCTCACTACCAGTAGGACTGACATCATAGATTAATGCTTTTATGTCATCCTCAGCTGTCATATTTCGGAAAACTTCCCATGCTATATGGAGTGTAAAGGTATGGAGGGATTCCTCTACTAGGAATTTGATTAAGCCATGGTGAGCTAACTACCCTGAATTTCCTGCTTTTACCTTGGTGACAGATTCAATGAGGGACTGAAGGAGAAAGTAAGGGATACTGATCTTTTGAGGTGCTAGAGTATCCATGCCATACCTCAATTCATGGAGGATTCTGAAATGATATCCATAGAAAATGTTGTGCCTCCCCTCACAAGAGATGTATTTGATTATTTGGTAGCTAACCTCATCCCAGGGACATGGTATACTAGCCCTTCTAATTCCATTTTTATCTTCAATAGGGGTTTCATTATTTAGGAAAAATTTCTTCTTGGCAGCCTGGCCAATTGGTTTCTCATCTTTACTCCAAAGCAGCCCAAGAACAAGGGTAGTGACCCTACTGATGAATTCAGGGGTTATTTTGATGGAGAGGCCTCTAATGGTTATAGTGGCATGTGTTCTTGTGTGAGGGACTACCTGTACTTTTAAAAAACCCAAATATGGAGGTGGAGACAAAGAGTTTTGAGAAAAATAAAAAACAGAGGAGTTTTTTTAAATAAACAGAAATTTTTTTATGTATTTTCTGCCCTCCTAAAGACTTATTTCATCCTCAAATTAAGACCACTTCTTTCATATATTGATATTCAACATGGGGCATGCATGAAACCTACCTCTCCATACTAAAATTTGTGCTAAAGATCGGGTTTTCTCCCTTCAAAATGACTCACTACCCCTCCTGTAGAAGCCCATTATCCTCCTATAGATTTCCTATAGGTTCCACTGTAGATTTCCTATAGGTGCTCTTGTAGACAATGCCGAGAGAAAGGATATGGAGGAAATTGATGGAGGATGGTGTTTACAAGGCTGTGGTGGCACAAGAAGACTGCTATGGCTGATTTACGAGGAGAGAATAAAGAAAAGGTGGTGAGAATGCGCGGGGAGGAGTGCTCATTACCCTTTATGGATATTTTTGGTTATGAGTGCTGAGCTGGCAAGGTGTACGTTGGCCATATTTGAACCATTGGTCCCCACCTGCTTTTTCATCATGGCCCCTCCTCGTAATCATCCCTCATTATTGCATCAGAATTCACACTTCCTCCCACTACCTGTCCTTGGCATCTTGTGCTTGAGTTGATTGTGTGCACGTGTGGGTGACATCTCGGATAAGTGGAGTCAACTAAATGAAGGTGGCCAAGTTAACTGGCCACCTTTCCCTCCTTCAATGTCAACCATCTTGTTTCCTTCATATGATCTCTAATTACACAAATGAAAATAGAGGAGTGACTTAGTTACTTACCTATGATCCGAGTGTATTTGTTGTGAGGTGATGTGGCTTTCTCTACTCCATGCCTTCATTTCCCTTTATGGATGCTATCTCTACTTGTTGACGTGTGGTTATGTGCTTGTGCAGGTTCTTCTTTTCTGGAGTTGAGCTGCATGTTTCTTTCCAACCTTCTTGTGTGCACTCTCTTGCTGTTGGTGCTTGACTTCTATGAGATCACCTGCTACAGGAATTCCTACAAGAGCTCCTATAGCTGCTTCTCCCCTGGAAACTTTAGCTTTTCCCTATGACTGGAGGTCAAGAGTAATGCCGAAGGTGTCATGAATGATGGAGGGATGGTAGGTAAGCTTCAAGTAAGGTTTTGGTGCCTTTACCTCTTTTTATTTTTATTTTTTTTCAAAACCTAGAAACTATTTTTCTATGTTTTGTTTCTTGGACAAGAAAAAAAATAATGATGCTTGGGGTGTGATGCAGGCTCAGAAATGATGGCAAGGATTTTTGAATATGGTAGGAGGGATTATAGGTTCCTCATGAAGCTTTTTTGTCCCTCAAACTGCCTTTTGTACACACTTTTGGCTCTCTGTAATTCCTACAGGAGCCTCCTGGAGAAAACACAGAGCCTCCTATAGAAAACAATGTTTTGGAAGAAAAAGGTGCAGTGGGGTGAAAGAGATGCCAAAAATGATTGAGGAAGGCGTGGAGAAGATGAGATGGGTGCTGGTATGAATGTCAGGGTTCCCTTGGCACCTTCTTCTACTCCTTGTAGTCCTCCTGCAAACCCGCAATGCAATAAAAATTCATTTTTTTTTTTGAAAACAACTAGGGTGCCTTAGAGAGGTTTCCACCTTAATTGCCCACCCTAGGTGTCTCCAAGGGAGGTTTTCACCCAGGGATCTTATTATTTTTCCTCCTCTTTTTTTAACATCATTGGGCCGCCTCAGAAGAGGTTTTCAACCCAATGATGGGACTCAAGTGCCTCATGGAGGTTTTCACTTGAGTCCTTATTTTTTTATTTTTTTATTTTCTTCAGTGAGTGGGTGAACTGGAAGCTAAGACATGCTCCACTACCATCACTTTTTTATTCAAATCTTCAATAAACTCTTGCTTGGAGAGGGGTTTCTTGTAAACTTTCAACCGATGTCCATTGACAAGCATGGGGATGGCTTCATCATCAATGGTTTTTATCAGAACTGAACCATTGTAATTGCATTTCTCCATAGTGTAGGGTCCCAACCATATTGTCCTCAGCTTGCCTTTGAAATCTTTGTATCTTGAATCATAGAGTAGTGCCCAATATCCCTCTTGGAATTGCTTCTCCTTGATATTTTTTTCATGCCATATCTTTCTCTGAAGATGAACTACCTTTGTATGGAGAAGCGCTTGCAATCTGTATTCATCCAATCCATTGAGCTGAAGTAATCTCTCCTTCTGTGCACAACTGAGGTCTAGGTCCAGCTGAGCTGCCATCCTTAAGGTATTGAATTCAAACTCTATTGATAGCAAGGCCTTCTTCCCATAGACTAGTTCATAGGATGTGAACCCGGTGGTGGTCTTCCATGTTGTGTTGTAGGCCCAAGTGGCCTCAACTAATCTGTCTTCCCAGTATTTTTTGTTGTTTCTCACTACTATGGTTAGGATCCCTTCCAAAGCTCTGTTAGTGACCTCCACTTTCCCATTGGCTTGTGGATGGTAAGGGGTGGAAGTCCTATGCTTGATCTTATGATGTGTGAGCAGGTCTTCAATCAGGCTGGAAGTGAACTGACTGCCTTGGTCTGCGACCAACTCTCTTGGATACCCGAACTTGTCGAATATATTTTCTCGCAAAAACTCAGCTACTTTATCCTTTTTCACTACTTTGATTGCTTTTGTCTCTGCCCACTTTGTCAAGTAGTTGGTGCACACAATGATGTATTGCTTCTGCTTTGAATTGGGGTTGATAGGCCCCACAAAGTCCATGCTCCACTTCTCAAATGGCTCAAAGGTCACCTGAGGTTGCATGGGAATTTCATTCTTTGGAGTGGGTTTCCCCATCCTCTGACACCGATCACACTGGCTCGTGTATCTCCTCACATCCTGATGAAGAGTGGGCCAGTAGTAGCCTGCTTGCAATATCTTGAAGGTGATTCTTTTTACTGCAAAATGACCTCCACAAGGCCTGTCATGACAGGTCAGGAGGATGTTAAATACTTCCTCCTCCCTGACACATCTTCTCAAGATCTAATCTAGGCCGAGTTTGAAGATATTGCCTCCAATACAGGTGAAAGGGGTGATTTTCCTTACTATCCTGCTCTTTTCTTTTGAGGATAGGTGTGGTAGGAACTGTGCTAAAACCAAGTAGTTTGCTATATCAGCAAACCATGGAGAGAGTACTGATATAGAAAATAGGTGTTCATCTGGCATTTGGTCATCCACCATTCCCTCTTCACCTACAGGAAAAAATTTACTCTAGACAAAAAGTCAACAACAACATTCTCTTTACCAGGCTTATCAATAATGGTCAAATCAAACTACTTCAGTAAACGCAACCATCTAATAATGCGAGAATTTACATCTAGTTTATTCATTGAATATCTAATTGTAGCATGATCAGTGTGCACAAAAGTTTGATAGCCTGTGATATAATGTCTGAATTTTTTTAAGGAGTGAACGATAGCTACGAGTTCCTTCTCGGTCACTATGTAGTTAATAAGGAGTAAAATCATCCATGTATATTTCTACTGCATCATGAACCAATTCAAAAAATATACTCAATACCGCTCTTTGGAAAGTGGTTGGAGCATTGCACAAACCAAAAGAAAGGACCCAGTATGTAAAGGTACGCCAAGGACAAGTGAAAGTGGTCTTATCTTGGTCTTCCAGGCTTATTTGAATCTGATTGTACCCGCTAAACCCATCTAGGAAGGAGAAAAACTTTTTCTTTGCCAGACCATCTAACACTTGATATATGAAAGGTAAAGGAAAGCGGTCCTTTTTAGTGGCTTTATTCAATTCCCAATAGTCAACACAGATTGTCTACTTACCATTTTTCTTTAGCACTAGCACCAGAGGAGAGATCCATTCACTGTCAGAGATGGGATAGACGAATCCTGCATCAAGTAATTTCTGCAATTCTTCCTTAACAATATTTTTAAGTGTTGGATTCATTCTCCTTTGAGGCTGCTTGACTGGTTTACAATCTTTCCTTGATGTATATATGATAAGCACATACTGAAGGGTGCACTCCCTTCATCTCCTTATAATTCCTGGCGAAGGCATCTAGATGTTTTCTCACTAGGCTGCATAGCTCCTTCTCCTGGGAAGTAGATAGGAATGGATTGATTTCCAATGTTCTTTCTGGGCCGAACTCTATATTTTTGACACAGGGAGAAGTAGGTTCGGTCACACAGAAATCAGTTGAGGGGTTGTTTCGGGTTTCTCTTACTATGTCTTCTAATGGTGATACACTAGGAGGTGGATTCTGAATCAAATTTTCAGTCATGTCATCCTCATCTTATTGTTTTCCCCCCATTACGATTTCTAATGCACAAAGTGGTGCAGAATAAACTTCATCCTCATCCTCCTCTTCCGACCAGAGAGGTAGATCATGTTCTAGTAGGGGTTGGCAGGAGGATATAGGGTTAACTGCTTGGACATGTGCCCATTCTTTATGGTCATGTTCCCAGCTCGGCAGCTAATGTAGGCATCGACTATAGCCAACCAGGGTCTTCCCAAAATTAGAGGATACCCAGTGATCTTTGCCTTTGGCTGGAGAACTAAGAAATCAGCAGGATACTCCCAAGAATCAATGGATACCATCACATCTTCCAAAATCCCCTCAGGGGTCACTGTGGAGCGGTCTGCTAGCTATAGCACTGTCATGGTCTTCCTCAAGGATCCCTGGAGGTTATGTTTGAGCATTGTGTCCTTTGTAATCACATTAATGGTAGCTCCCAGATCAATCAAGGCATGTGGGACCATTGTGCCATTGATGTGGACATCAACTACTGGGCTTCCAAGGTCCAGATATTTTGGATAGGTTATCTACCCCAACATCAGGTCAGACAGTTGTCCTATGACATTGATGGTTGGGGCATCTCTCTTGCGCCTTCCTAGATGCCTAAAGCACTTCTCTTTGATCAACCTATGGTATATTGGCACATATTTTATGGCTTGGAGAAGTGGTATCTTCACACTAAATGTTTCAATTCTCCCAGGAGTTCAGTCTCTCCTGGGGTAGGCTAGGTTGTCATGGATAGTCTCTCAGGAAAGGGTGGATTTTCTTTCGGTTCACTTTCCTCTTTATCTTCCTCAACCTCCCTAGGTAGAGGCTAGCTATCTAGGAGAACTTTCCCAGATTGCAAGTTAATTTCTTGAATCTCCACAACATAAGTTGGGCATGATGGTTACCCACTATACACTTGCTGAGCTTGTTTGTTGTTTGGGTTTGGATTTGGATGGGCAAGAATCTTGGGTTGCCTTGCTGGAGTAGAAGGTAATGGTTGTGATTGGGTAGGTGGTGGAGGCAAAAGAGTGGGAAGAGAGTTGTATTGGGGCGTCCACCCTTGATGAGGTGCATTCCACTGAGGTTGCGGCTAAGCATAGGATTGAAATGAATGGGTGGCTGGTTGGGCATGATCTTGAGATTGAAGGACCAAGGAGGAGGCATGGACCAGGAAGGATGAGCAGGGGAGCCCAAGAAAGTATGGAGGTGACTTGGTTGGGGTTGTAGTATGCATGAGATGTCCCTTTCATCCCCTGCTGATATGGTCTAGGTCCATGTGGCCTTGTTATCGAGAAATCTAGTGTCTATTTAGAACTGCTAGTCCCACTAAGACGGGTAGCTATCTTAGAAGCAAACATATTAAAGTCACTTGCTTTTTCCTTTACGAGAGAGAGATGAGAAAGAAGCAGAGAGTACCAACCTCAGTCTTCCACTTGGATCCTTGCTTGTTTCCTTTCCCCTTTGATAGAATCTTGCCACTGCTTCCTTACTTGTCCCACTTCAAAGAGCACCTGTAGATTCACAGTAGCATAATACCATCAAAGAATAGAGATCTTTCACTGTAAACAATATAGGATCAGATATATATTGACCATACAAATGCATATATCAACACAATATTCAGAGATACACAAGAATATGGAGGAAAACTCAAATATCTTTATTAGTAATAGTAGTAGAAGAGAGGATTACAACCACTTGGTCTAACCCGATGCCATCCTCCCAGCTTCAAAGTCCTCTTCACCTCATACAAAGCAAGATCACCCAACAATGTCTTCAAAAAGAAACCAACAGCACCTCTTTGCAAATTACCAAATTCCAACCTTTGGATCTCTAGGATGAGGGATCCATTTATAGATATTTGCAGGGGGGTGAGTCAGCTTCTAGGATTTTGATTAGTGTCATCTCTCTGATAGTTCTTGGTTCCACTTGGAGATTTCATGATCTCTTACTCATCCTTGGTAGAATTCAGGGAGGCAAGTGTCAAATGAGCAGTTTCTAGAAGATTCCCAAGGTCTCCACCTAGCAAACTGCTTGTGCCATTTGTCTGCTCTCGCTCATTGCACCCTACAGAAGGCCTTTCCAGTATGCATCGCACTTTTTTCATGTGGCAGGTGAGATGCATCACACCCTTTGCACTCAGTAGTCTGTATGGTCTTGCTTTGACCAGTTCTGAGTGGTTTTTCATTGAAAAATTTCTGGGAGATGATGTAATCAGCTGACGTTGCTCCTTTAGGGTATGAAACAACACTTTTAGGGACTTAGAAGCCTTTGGTTTATGGACATATGTGATTGGGGTTGTACTGCCCAAATATGTCTATAACAATTGCCCCCTAAAGCATGAGGTCGTAAATCTTTTGATGTCGGGTGAAATGCTTTATAATGAGGATCTGAGGTTTTTCGCATTGGAAGGTGACCTGTAATAAGATACAATACAATACATTATCTTCATAATATTTTCATGATCTAGCTGAGGGCATTCCCATGCCCAGCTTGATAAATTCATTTTCATGTACATGGGACAGACAACCGTCTGTGCAGACTGATGATTTTGGTAGAGCCATCATCCCTTAGTTTGGATGATTATCTGTGAAGTAATGATGTACATTTGATGTATTTATTCTCCTGAATATATCGCAGCCCGGATGGATGAAACTAGATCTAGTGTCTTCAAAACTCATTCGATCTTCGCCCGAAGGTACAAATCGATCCATGTGAAAAAGATGTTCTGATGTCGAACATGGAAGGACATCGCCTGATTACCAGCCAATGATGTAAGCTATTAACAGATGCGAGAGGGATCACCGATGATGATGATGACCCTCAAGGTACTGCAGTACAATTCATGTGGTGTGAACACATGAGTTGATGTCGAACACCACGCAAAATCTTTCAGTCGAAGGCCATTAGTGTAAACCTGTCGACGGAAGTGAGAAACTTTCCATTGAGGCATACAAGCTTCAAAGTACTGGAAGGGTTGTCCCTAGGTCAGCTTCTTGGATAATGAGCTGATGTCGACAAGAAGTGACCTATCGTAGGAGGGCATTAATGGATCCCACATCTACGACATGGAATGGAGCAAATAATTTTATAGAGGTAAAAACGATCTCATGATACAAGGTTCAGGGTGGCAGTTATGAAAGAATGAAGCGTGAAGGTATTGTAGCGGATGAGACACAAGTTGGGTAGGTGAATTATCTGATTGACTTCTCTTGAACATATCAACGACACTAAAATAAATTGGTAGCGTTAACCCCAAAAGTGCATGGTACGGTGGACCAATGGTGATATGACCGGTGAACAGAATAGCCCAACCCATCTCAATCATGGTGATGGAGTGAAAGTTTCATGTTCAAGAGCGACCTGCTACCAATAAAGTTTCTTCAAGTTTTCTTCCCAATTTTCCCCAGTCATTTTTGACTAGTACCTCTTTATTTTTGTCAAGTTTGAGGAGGATAACATATGCTTGTTCTATAATTTTCCCTTCGGGCAAACCCATCGCTATGTTTTAATGAGCCTAGCAACAATGAAACTTGTTCTTGTCTGAATGGACAAGTTTGTCACCATTGTTTTAACGAGTTTAACAACAAAGATAACTCGGTCCTTTTCAATTTTAGAGAGTCTGAAAAGAGACGAAAAGAAAACTCCAATATTCCTTTTTCATAATATAATCCCTTAAGTCCGAAAAAATTATAAAACAATGCGAAAGGGATGACTTTTCGATAGTTTTAATGAGCCGAACAAGACAAACGTTTGATCTTTTTGTGTAATGATACCTCAGGTCCAAAAATATTAAAATCTAGAGGAGGGATAGCACTTTTGATCACTTTAACGAGCTGGAGAGGCCAATTGCTCAGCAATCCTTTCATATTTTACGATTCAGATGAAAAGAGCTTAGAGGAGACTCGTTTTTTGAGGAACGAGTGATGTTTTCAGATAACAGCTGATTCCAGGTAAGGTTTGGAATTTCCTGATCACGGTAGTGTAAAGAACGTGGCTAATAGAATCACTCATTGCAGTTGTTCCTCAAAAGGGGTAAACAATAAAATGGAGACGAACGATCGGCTAAAACAGAGTGGAGGTTATGGTAAGAACACGACCAAGGCTCAAAAACTGACGATAATCATTCACAATGGTTATTTACCGGAGGTGGGCTCATTTTTTAATGAGCTTGAACTCTAGTGGAACATATGCTCATTGCTAGGTTTAATTTTTAACGAACTTGAACTTTGCGTAAAACTACTCATGCCAGTCGTATAATAAGGATGTCTCATTGATAGGTTCAATTTTTAGGGACCTTGCACCATTCAAAACTATGCTCTGACTCCTTTTATTATGTAAGCTAGGAACAACCAATCCTACGAGTTTAAAGGGTTAAGAACCTACAAACTAAGAAAATAAATGGTCGTTTTTCACTTTCACGCAAAAAGGTTTGCATGCCCCTAGGTATAGCGAAGTAGAGTTTCCCAGGTTACCCCTCAATTTGCAGACAAAACATTTGTTCTATCAGGAAAGGCCTACCTTCTAATAGAGGTATCTTATTCTGGTCTAATCCCATTTTCCTAAATGGACAGGTGTGTCAGACCAGTCATATATCCTCTGCGGAAACCTACCCTATACCTAAATTTTTCCTAGTGAAGCAGACCAGGGTGCATGCCCCCTAGGTTTCAGTCACGACCACCGAATCACTTGCTCTCATCAGGTGGATGGACTGGAGATTTATGAGACATTCCTTGCACAAAAATACCTGTTAGGGATGGCATTTTACTATTAGCTATGTGTGAACCAGGGAATGAAGGCTGGTCTACGAGCTGGACCACTCTGCCTTCATGCAGAAAACACATTACTCGAAAGAGTGAGGAGACAATGGTTCCCACACTATAAATGTAGTCACGCCCAAGGAGTAGATTGTAATATAAAGGTCCTTGGACTACCATTATTTTCAGATAAATGGTTTTCCTTCTCAAAGTTATGGGCAAACTTGGAAGGATCCCTAACGGTCAACTAGTTCCTTTGTCGAAGCCTGTCCAATTTCACATCTCAGGCAGAAGCGATGGCAAACCAAGCACTTTCCAAGCAGTTGAGGAAAGGAAACTCACAGAAGCCCCTTCATCTATGATGGTACCAACCATGACCATTTTGTAAGTTTGCACTATGATTCAGAATGGTGCATTAGATGGTAAACGGGGTCTACCTAGTAGATTTCAATCGAAGGAAATGACTAGGTTGCTTGGAGGTGGGACCGAATAAACGGCCAGATACAACTCTGACGAATTTCCTTCCTGCTTTAAAGGAATGGGCGGATTGCCCCCATGTTCATCAGAGTCTGTGTTTACGAAAATAATTTGAATGATTTAATTCTCATTCTCTTTGGTGACTGTATCATCTGAAGGTAAATTTTCTGAAGCCAAGATGGGGTCGACTGTTGTCTCAACCTGTTGACTTTGGTCTGATGTGGACTCAAAGGGTTTATCTTCAAAGATAGGTGCTTTGACTGACAACAATGGTGGGTTAGTCAGATTTTCAACTAGCAATGGATTCAGCAAGAGTTTCTTGTACCCAGGAGGGAGTCGCTGCGGTGATGCAGGATGATTATCCAAGACACTTTTAGCTTCGTCCAGGAAGGGACAACGGTGAAGGGCATGATCGCCTTCACATAGTCTACAGGGAAATTTAGATTTCCCTTTTTGTCCAGTGACTTCGCTTTCACTAGTTGATGGTGTACTTTCAACATGATCGTCAAAGGTTGATGACACCAGATTGTGCAAGTGGGGAGACCAGTCCCTTAGGATCCATGGGATACAAGGACAATCTCAGTGATAGTGGCCTCCTTTGTAGATGACACATGGAGATTTAGGTTTGGATGGTTCAGTGTGTGGATTTTCGCTATACAATGCATGGTTGCCCCTTTCTTTTGTTGGCTCCTTCTTCTTCTTCTTCTTCCCCTTCTTCTTCTTCTCAATTACTTGGTTTTTAGTTTTACTATCTTCACCAAGTGAAGAGGAAGAAGGAGAGGGAGAGACAAACGAAGTAGTAGAAGGTTGGGGGGAACTCTGGTATCATCTAGTTGCTAATTCGATTGTTCGGGAATCACGGTGCTTTGAACGACAGAGGTCGAGAAAAGCCATACCGGCAGGCCAATTGTCAGTCCAGGAAGGGACAATGTGGCCATATGAGGTGCAACAACATCTCCCCAAGAGGAGAAAGGACCAAGATTTCCCCCAAGGGGAAATCCTTGGTTGGTGGACTCCATTTTCTCAACCTAAGACCAACGAGGGAACAGTGACATTATTCCGATTAAAATAAATTTTAGACACTTTGACATAACTTGCTTTTTCAATTTTTAAGAGTCGAGAAAAAGCTAAAGATTACTCTAGTTGCCATTGATTTTTAATGAGCTTGAAGTGACAAGTGCTCAGATGGACCTTTTCCTTTAAGGAGTTTGAAAAGGAACGAAAGAGACTACCCTGGAAATCTAGACAGAGGGATTACCAAATCAATCGCAAAACTGCAGAATACTTTTTACGGTACAATAGTCAATCTTCCCGAATGCTGTGTTCAGTGCATTGCGATCGATAGCGTAGAAGACACGGCTTCCTAAGGATAAAGGATATAGCCTATTGTGGTCTCCAAATATATACTCGATGGTATGTGGGAGCACAAGTCCGTACTAGCACTTGTTGTCTCAAAGAGGAGGAATCACCCAACCTACGATGAAAGCGATAGTTACCAGGCTTTATGATACCAGAATACGTCTCTAGCCTAGACTTCTAGATGTTGTGCGTTAGGTTCCGAAGCATTTTTATGTTCATTGAATTTATTTTACAGTTGATCTTTCTTAAGAAGTTTGCCTTTAAGGTTCACCAAGTGATGTAGATATACAATTCCTAAAATGCAATCTAAGATGATAAATAGTTGTTTAATCTTCTTTTTGCAATGAAAATCCTAGCTACTAAGGAAAGAGAATTGAAATCCTTTCAACATAGAGCAGAGAGCACACACTAGATGCACTGTCCTAAATCAAAATCAACAAGCAATCTAAATGCAAATTCACATGCATGTATTTGTTTTCGCTTTCTTAATGTGTGAATGACAAAAAGAATGTTGAATACAAATCTGAATTATCTCTTCTTTCAAAGCGATAGTACTAACGATTTTCTTTTCAAAAAACGACAGGAAGGCAAGATGACACTTTGTGATTTTGAATTGAAAACTACTTTCAACACTTGTAATACTTACAAATTCAAATCAAATACAAGAGTAACAGTGTAATCGACTATCAAAAAGAGAAATATTCTTTTCTTTGACTGAAAAAGACACTTTCAACACTTTCAAATCAAAATACGACAGTTCGATTAAGCTACTATTTTGTAAATGAGAACTGTGAATGGCGAAAAATACATAAAAACATTCACAAATCTTTGTACAATGGAGGTTGGATGATGCAAAGAAAGGGGGTTTCAACAGTGGTATACTGATCACAGACAACAAAACTCCTGAATAAAGCTGAAGAGAGTGAAGAAAAAACTAAAATCTGGAGGCAGATCTTGTCATGTCTGATCATCGCACCTGTAACACAGGGAAACAGGGATGCATCCCACCTACTACACATGGGAGGTGCAATGTGTTAGCTCTCGAAACTGCCTCAGGCTGAGGAAGGAAAAAACTTAAGGCAACATCAAACCAAGCTCAACCTCGTAGCTAGCCCTACGAGGATAGAAGAGGGCTCTCTTCGGGTCTATCTCGGCAAAATGTCTTCAAAGGGGCTGAGATGACCAATAAAGAATATTGATTTTAGGCTAGTAAATTGATATGGAAAGTTTGATTTCAAATTTTTAGGGTTTTGTTGGACAACAGGGCAAGGCAATTTTGGGTGCGGGGATGAGACACAGTTTTTGCAGAGGTCTTTTTGGGGCAAGGTAGGTGATTGTTTTGATGCCTTTAAAGGAATTGAATGGAAAGGTATGACTGGTGAGGAGCTAAGGAGAGCAAGAAACTTTCAGGAGTTCTCCTTAAACAGATGAAAACATAGATATTAAGCAAACTTAAAGGCAGAGCATAGAAAACCATGAATTCTACCTTAACACTTCATTTGCTTAATTTGCAAAAGAGAATAGTAGAAAAATGATACACATAACAAACTTACAAGTACATGAGAGTAACACACCATCAACACAAATAACCACAGGAATCCCAAATAGTGCTGTAAAACCCTGGTCTTTCCTTTGCCAAAATTGCAGAGATACAAAGTGTAATACAGTCTAAGCTTATCCCTCCAGAGTCCAACCCTAAAAATGACTAAGAAGATACATAATATAGGCAAGCTAACACATTTACTTGCCTCTAGGGTTCGAGCTCATCATCCTAGGAGCTGTTTCAAACAATTCTAAACTGAGCACTACAATCTAGGCAATCAAAACAACTTGCCTCTATAAGCTAGGAAACCAATTCATTCATTAATTTTTTGCCATTTTATGAATGAATATTCTAGAATAGGTAAAAAAGTGTCATGTCAACATGAAAATACATTAATTACATCAAAGAGGGTGAAGAAACCCATGAAAAGTCAAAACTGGTCAAATAGCTGCGTTGTCCTGTACTATAGATGAAAAACTGGAAAATTTCCCTGATGTGTAGCGCGCCTTTCAGCCCACGTTTGGGGCACTTCCCGGCATCCAAATGAGGCTCAGGTGGGCTTGTTGGAAATTTCTGGATGTCTACTTTCTAACCCATGTGGAATTTCGCAATTTGGTGCCCATTTGCCCCTCCAAAAATGAATTCTCCCAAGATTGCTTCCTGTGTGTCCAAAAAGGGGCAGAAGGTCATTTTTTGCATGTTTTTTGACCTTTTGGGGGCCCAAAACTTGATGAAATGTCTTGGCAGTGGCTGAGTAGGTGTATTTTATCATGACAACTCCAAAAATGCCAACCTTTCTTGAATTGGGCCTCCCCATCTTCAGGGTAGCACGCGGCACGCTACGCGTTGAGGGCAAAAACCTGTTTTCAATACAAAAATTTCAAAATTGACCAAAACTTCTCCAAATCTTTTGAGATTTGAGATGGGAGTGTATCATCAAGTACCATGCTCCTTCAAGTAGGCTTCGGCCAAAATTTGGAGTGGATCGGGCCTTTTTCGCCGTTTTAATGCGTTGCTCAATCGCCTCTTAAGGATCTTCATTTTCGCTTTGCAAACATGCATGCGGGCCCAGTAATGATTCTTCATATGGCGGAGCATATCTTTGTCTCTGTTTGCCTTGGCTAAAAATTTCTCTAAATGAGTGTTCACCCGGATGAGCATAGACCCTTGCTCAATAAGTGTCAAATCACCGGGTCTCTTGCGGGCCAAGTTTCAGTCTTCTCGGATTCGCCGCAACTCATCAAGAGTGTGTTCATCTTCTAGTTGCTTGTTACGCTGCTCCAAGTAGTTGATTGTCCAATTGGCCATTTCCAATTTCTGTTGCAACAAGCGATTTTCAGCCTTCTGTTGCTGAATGATCTCCTTTAGCTCCGCGCTAGGAGAGCTGATATCAAGGTCGATAATATCTATGTCCGGATCTCCTGATGGTCCCTCATCAAACATGGGTTGCTTGCCTCTGTCCTGTACCTGTACCTGTGCTGCTGTCGAAAGCGAGGCCCCTTAAACACGAAGTGGAGATAACACTCGCTGTGCTGATGAAGAAGGCGAGACCCCTTCCACCTGATTTGGAGATAATACTCGTCGTGCAGATGCAAATAAGGCCCTGTGGCCTCTCTGATATGTAATACATGCTGGAGTGCTGACATGCTCAGGCTCTGGAATGTCAAACTGATGTGAAAGCCCTCCCTCATCATGGACAATCTTAGGAGGTGGCTTTGGTACCGTGAAAAAGTCGTGAGAAATGAAATCCTCCCAAGCAATATCCTGTTGTGCCAACTGATGCATCACTATGATTTTAATCAGTGCATAATGATAAATACTCTTGTGCTGCTGTGCTGGGCTCTTCCTTTGTACCAAGGGCACCATCCTTTCTATATTGCGACACATGAAAAAAGGAATGTTCATCATTCGTACCCTTGTGAAATGCATCAACAAACGAATATGGTACGAATAGAGACGTGAAAATCTGCCCTCACAAGTGAAATAGCGAATAATGAGTCTCATCAACGGTGCATACTCATCCCTTAGGAATCTGAAAGGAAAAATAGCAGTTAAGTGTCTCATACACCCGGGTTTGATATATGGCTCATAGTGAAATCTGTCTAACTGTTGGCGCTTATTCCATTCCTCCCATACATTTGGTATCCTGGTGGCTTGAGCAACAATCTCAGGTGATAGGGTGAAGTCCACTCCTGCAAGGTTCACATGACCATTCTGCAAATGTAGGACAAACAAGCGAGCTAGTTCTCTGTGATGTTGAATTTTTGAGATCCGCTCACAATATCCAAAACATGATTGGTACTGAAAACAGTTCATTGCAAGTGGACAAGCTTGCAAATGAGCCAAAGAAGTGGGCTCCTCCCTGACATGCCGACCACCTTTACCGCCCTTGTGATGCCTCCTTTGCACTTCTATCTCTGGTGTTGAATCACTGTCATAACTCTGCTCATAATCTGATTCAGTTTCTGACATAGTTTTGAAGACAGGATGGCTGAAATGTATATGCTGACTGTGCACACAATTGATTACTTTTTGACTTTTTCAAATGCTGTTACCAAGGGGACATAAATACAAGGGAATTGTTAGGGAAAGGGAAACATGAGGGAATTAGGGACAATAAAAATAAAAAAGGAATTTAGGGAAGGGCAAGGGCATAGGAAATTATGATAATGTAGGGTTTGGGATTTTGTGGAGGGATATTATAGAATTTTATGGGCAATTTTAAGGACAATGCTGGTGAATGTGGGGAAAAGAAGGATCAAAATGGGAAAACCTTGGACAGCATAACACCTTGAAACCCTAGCACAAACAAGGTCTTTAAATTTCACACAGCAATTTAGGGTTTTTACTTCTAATTTTCATGGCATCTTTGTCATATTTCTTTCACATTCATCTTGGAAAACTGAAACTAGCCATGGAAAAGAAGCTTACTTGTATTTTTCTTGAGTTAAGAGAGAATCTGAGAGCTTGCTGGCAAGTCACTGGGCGAAAAACCCAACGCGTAGCGCACCTTGCCCAATGCGTAGCGCCCCTCTGGTGCGTAGCGCCTGAACAAAATTACACTGAGAAAATCGCGCTGATGCGTAGCGCGCCCTGGGTGCGTAGCACGCCTCTGCTGATCCGTAGCGCGCCCTTGGAACTACCTGATTCGCTCACTGATTTGTGAAATCGCCTTTGCAAGGATCCACTTTGCTTGTAAGAGATGAATGATGTGTTAATGAAGAGGAATGTGCTTATATAGGTTCCTTTTTAATTTTTACTTGACCAAAACCCACTTTGTAATGTTTGAGTATTGACACTTTTTTGAATTAATAGGCTCTGACTTCTGGTTTCACTTTTTAAAATAAATTGGTTGAAATAATGATTTCTTCTGATGATTTTTGCAGGGATAACTCTGAAATGCTTTGGCAAAGGAAACCAAGGCTGCGCTTCAACATTTGGAGAACTTGAAATTTTGACAATTTTTTACAAAAACGAGATGGTGACTTGTGTTTTTCAAAAACAGAGTTTTGAAAACAAAGTCCAAATTTAGCTGTACAATGATGAGAATTATTGAAATTATGCTCTATGAAGGACATCCCTCTAGCTTGCTGGTCCTTTATGACTTCTTAAGACAAAATTGACTCAACCCTAGACCTAAGACCTCGAAATTTAAAACAAGATGATGAATGACCCTTGAAGACTTTATTTACTTAAACAGACCTGAACCAGCAGTGCCAAACACGAGGGGAATAAATGACACAAAACTACTCCACCAGAGTTATGGCATGCCTAACGGAATGCAACTGATCACAGTGATGGGACACCTAACCATGAAATGCAAAGAGCTTTGATCTTTGGTGAAGGGCTAGTAGACCGACTCTAACACAATGCATCCAGATTGCCAAGAAGACAAGGTGCGATGGTCCAGGGACGAGACTTTAATTTGGTTTTTGGTCACAGTTTGCAGCTTAGTTCAGGGATTTAGGCCAAGCAAATGATAGTCAGTAACTACAAAGTATAGGGCTGATTTAATGAGGTTACTCAAGCTACCTCTAGGGCACTTAGGATGTTTTCAAGTCGATTGTTCAGTTCATAAACAAACTTGGAGATTGACTAAAGTAGCATTGATCTACTTTGCACTTGCATAGAAAATGCAATTCAAAGGCTAGCTGGCTTAACTTCAGGCTCCGTCTGTGGTTTATGAATCAAACAAATAGAGACAAGCAATCAAACTAATCGCTCCCCAACGGAGTCACCATTTTGTTATCAGGAAATATAGTGTCTATTCAGAACTGTTAGTCCCACTAAGATGGGTAGCTATCTTAGAAACAAATAGATTAAAGTCACTTGTTTTTTCCTTTACGAGAGAGAGATGAGAAAGAAGCAGAGAGTACCAAACTCAGTCTTCCGTTTGGCTCCTTGCTTGTTTCCTTTCCGCCTTGACAGAATCTCGCCGTGCTTGGAATATGGCATGGGGGTGATTGGATGAAAGAAATATTTGGTTCAACCCAATCTATGGTTAGGTGGTACGTGGAAGTCTTTTTCCCTTGTATTTCATGTGTAAATGTACTTGTTAATATGTAGTTTAAATGGATGTTATATCATTGTTATTCTACTAGTTATATGTTGGTTATAAGCATGGTTTATGACAAACTTGAGTTATGGCTCTCATCATGTTTTGATTAGTAAATGGAATTTTAATAAATGAATGACCTAATAGATGATATTGCAGCTATGGTGAGAAGGAATCAGACCTTCTTGATGAATCTAAGATAACTATGAGTTCCCTATGTTCAAATATGTTTTTATGACCTGTATATTACATGTTCAAGATGTGTTTGATTGAATGTTTGTCATGGCTAGGCCTTGTCAGGTGAAGTTCTTTTTTCAAATTTTAAATTAGAGGCCTTTTCATCTAGTTATTTATCATTTTTTATAGTTTCATCAAGTTATGGGTAGAGGGCTGAGTCCTGGCCTGTTGTTGGGAAAAGTATCCAATACGGAATGACCCTATCCCACTCTAAGGGTGATAGTACCTCAGCAACAATCGAAGCAAAGCTATCTAAGATTTCTCCTTTATGAAAGTAAAATAGGGGAGAAAGAGATCCACTAAACTGATGTCTTTCGCTAATGGTTGATCCAATCTTCTCTCCTTGCTGCTTGCTCCCAGCTCCTTGCTCTTTCACTGGCCCAGCTACACCAAGATCCTGCAAAATGGCAAGAGAGGGAAACTACAGGAAGCATACATTCATAATTGATTCAAGGATTAGAATAAATCAAATATACAAGTATAACAATACACCATTGAGACACATGCATATAGAAGAACCTCAAATGCTTTATTAATGGAAGAAGTAAAGTTCAGGAAGTGATACAACCATAAAAGGCCCAATCCAGCATCACCTCCCAGCAGAAAGAAATCTCCTCTTCACCTCCTTCAAAGCAAATCACCCAATAGTTCTAAACTCAAACCAACAGCACTTCCTTACATTCACAAGATTCCAGCCTCCCTAGACCTCATGAGAGAGATCTATATATAGGGTTTTTGGAGAAAGGATGAGTCAGCTTGAAGCTGGCATGAAGCTAACTAGTGTCCTCTCCCACTTCAGTTATTCTTCAGTTCTTGAGTCCACTTGGAGGTTCTTGTTTCCACTTGGAGATCTAGACCCTCTTACTCATCACCAGTCGAATTCCCTGATCCAAGTGTCATTTTGGAAGCTTCCTGGGCATTGACACCTTGAGGAATGACTGTGCCACATGTCCCAACTCGCCCAGCGCAGGTAGCCTTCTTTGCAGTTGACATTCAACGCAGGTAGACAGTGGAGCAGTTGACATTCAGCGCAGATGCTCAGTGGAGCAGTTGACATGATCCAGAATTAGCTTGTTTTTGAGTGTTTTCAGGTGGAGAACTGATATTCAGTGCTGTGGTTTGCTGACCTTGTTCCTCTAGGGGTAGGAACAACATGTTTAGGGACTTTGGATCCCTTAGATTATGGACATTTCATGCTTCATGCTGTAAGGCACAAAAATGTCTATAACAATTGCCCCCTAAAGTATGAGGTCGTTTATCGGGTGAAATGCTTTATCAGGAGGATCCGAAGTTCATTCAATCGCTGAGATGTGACCTGTAATAAAATACAATACAATACATTATTTTTCATTCTGCTTTCATGATCTAGCTGAGGCGGGCATTCCCATGCTCAGCTTTATAAATTCATTTTGGTACATAGAACAGACGATCGTCTGATAGTAGACTGATAATTCTCTGCTGAAATTATCATCCTTTGAGTGGGATGATCATCTGCTGCAATGATGTACATATCAAATGTCTTTATATTTCCTGAATATATATCGCAGCCCGGATGGATGAAACTAGAACCGGGGTCTTCAAACTCATTCGATCTTCACTCTAAGTACAAGTCGATCCATGTGAGAATTGCGCTGAAGTCGAACATGGAAAGACATCGCTTGATTACCGGTCAATGATGTAAACCGTTAACAAGCGCGAGAGGAATCACCGATAATGATAATGACCCTCAAGGTACTGCAGTACAATTCACGTGGTGTGAATAAAGGACTTGGCGTCGAACACCACGCAAAATCTTCTGGTCGAAGGTCATTGATGTATACCTGTCGCCGTAAGTGAGAAACTTGCCATTGAGGCATGCAAGCTTCAAAGTACTGAGGGGGGTGTTCCTAGATCAACTTCTTGGATAATGAGCTGAAGTCGACAAGAAGCGATCCATCAAAGGAGGGCCTTAATGAATCCCACATCAGTGACACGGAACGGATCTAATGATTTTAATGGAGGTGAAAACAATCTGTGACATATGATTCAGGGTGGCGATGTGGATGAAGGATAATGTATGGCAGTGGATGGGACACGGTTGACTCTTTCTGAATGACATCTCTTGAACATATAACGACACTGATGCGATGGATCGGTAGCATTACCCCAAATACGGATGGTTTGGCGAGACCATGGTGATGAGACCGGTGAATGAAACAACCCAACCCGATGTGATACGGAGGAAAAGTGTCATGTTCAAGAGCGACTTGCTACCATTAAAGCTTTGAGGTTCTCCCAATTTTTCCCCAGTCATTTCTGACCAGTACCTCTTTATTTTTGTCAAGCTTGAGGAGGATAACATATGCTTGTTCTATAACCTGCCCTTCGGGCAAGCCCATCGCTATGTTTTAACGAGCCTAGCGATAGGGAAACTCGTTCTCGTCTAAAGACAAGTTTGTCGCTATTTAATCATTTTAACGAGTCTAACGACAAGGAAAACTCGGTCCTTTTCATTTTTAGAGAGTCTGAAAAGGTACAGAAAGTTAACTCCAAAATTCCTTTTTCGTCATCTAATCCCTTAAGTCCGAAAAAGTATAAAACAATACAGAAGGGATGAGTTTTCGATAACTTTAACGAGCTGAATAAAACAAGCGCTCGACCTTTTTGTGCAATAATCCCTCAGGTCCAAAAAGATTAAAATCTAGAGGAGGGATAGCTCTTCCGGTCACTTTAACGAGCTGGAAGGCCAAAACTCGGCAATCTTTTCATATTTTACGAGTCAGTTGAAAAGAGCTCAAAGAAGACTCGTCTTTCGAGGAACGAGTGATAAACAGGGATAGCAGCAGATTCCAGGTACAGGTTGGAATTTTCCAATCACGGCAGTGTCACAAGGATGGCTAGGTGAAATCACTCTTCGCAGCTGTTCCTCAAAATGGGTAAACAATCATATGGAGGTGAACGATCGGCCAAATGACGGTGGAGGTGGCAGGTGCAAACACGACCAAGGCTTTTTATGGCTGATAAATTTACGATCACAGAGGTTATTTACTGGAATAGGTTCATTTTTTATTTAAAAATGAGCTTAAACTCTGGGGGAAACATTGCTCACTGCTTTTATTTATTTTTTAACGAGCATGAAGACCGCATTAAAACTGCTTTTTTTTAACGAGCATGAACTTTATGCTAAAACTGCTCGTTTATATGGTCAAATTTTGATTTTTACCATTACTAGCTTTTCTCTTTTCAAGGATAGTACTGCATTTTCAATTGCTGCAACAAACGTTGCTAGAAATACATAATCATGAGATGAAAACGCCAATATTTTGCTTTGAACTACGTAAAAAGCTATTAAAAAGTGTTTTTACCTCTCAATTTACCATTTCATTTGCATTTGGTTTGTTGGAGCTCTGGAGGTGCCTCTTCCCCCTTGATTTTCACCAGTTGATTCCGGGAGATTCTGCGGACGATTTTTGGCGCCGTCTGGACCAGGTAGGAGCTAAACCCTAGCTCTTTCTTTTCATGGTTTCCTTTTCCAGTTTTATGCCTGTTTTTTAGTCTTTCTGAGCCTCAGGGGTTTTGCCAGGGCGCCCTAACTTCAGCGCAGGTTCCCTATTCGAAACCTGCGCTAAATGTCAAGCTGCCTTAAGGTAGCCTGACCTTCAGCGCAGGTGGGACACTCTCTGCCTGCGTTGGGCTCATAAAACTGAGTTTCCAGCTCATTTTTTGATGAATTTTCGCCAGTTTTTCATCAAAATCAGGAACTCACTCCTTCTCTTGTTTGTTTTGCAGGGAACTTTGAAAAAAATGTCCCTTACATGGCGAGAACGAGAACATGAAGAGGAGGACATGATTGCCCTCCATGACCCTGTCACGGTGAATGCGCTGCGGAACTGTGGCCTGCTGAAGTTTTTCCGTATCTCTAGCATGAGAGCACAGATCACTTTGCTGCAGTATATGCTTGATGCTTGGGATCCTATTAACCAAGTATTCCAGATTAGGGGAAAGTCTATCCCCTTGACCATAGAGGACATGTACTTCTTGACTGGATTGTCAAGGCGAGGTGCCCCCATTTCCTTGTCAGGTACGGCCCGGGGGACCGATTCCGTGAGAGATTATATCCGCCAGTATTGCAGGGAAGGTTCTCAGCCGAGCAGAGACGGCAAGATTGTTATCCATGAGATTACTGACAGGTCTCTCAGGTCCATTCTGTATACCATTGGTAGGATGGCCGGTAGCGCAGCTCTACATGTTGCCAACAGATCTTATATGCAGCACGCCTTGGAGTGTCTCCAACCGAAAGTATTCAACTGGTGTGATGCAGTACTTGTTCAGATGAAAAGTCAGTTGACCAAGGTGAAGGACGGGAAGCTGAAGAACTTTGGATTTGGTTCTATTTTGACTACCTTCGCCTTGGAGAAAATCCCACTGATGCAGCCTTAGTATATTATACTCGACTTGCCTTCTCCGACCGAGCCACGCATGCAGAGGTGGGTCGATCACATTTCTAGGCATGCTGGTCAACCTCAGATTACTTTTACTGATGCCTTCTTCAGGTGGTTCGAGTGCCAGGAGATGGTCTTTTCCGAGTATCCATATGTGGGTATGGATTTCCGAGGTGATCCGGATTTGGTGTTACCGGATGGCGAACAGTGGGGTGCTATTGGTAAATTCTTTGACCATATCACTGTTTACTGTTCTTATTCATAATGTTGTTGTGCTTTATTCTATCAAGACTTTTAATCATACTCTTGTGTGCATGCAGATGTTGGTCCTGTCCGTCCAGCAGTTCGTCCGAGACTGCCAGTTGCTGCCCCGGCAGTGGAGCCTGCTAGGAGAGCTATCCTCCGCGACCTTGACGATACTGAGACCCTTACAGCTGTGCAGGAGCAGGTTGAGAGCCTGACTCTCGGCATTCCCGATGTGAGGATTGATGAGTTACCTTTATAGCTGCAGTAGCATACTACTGGCGTGCCTAGACGATGGACTCGTCTCTTGCGCATGATTGCACAGGCCGTGACGTGCTATCATGAGCACCACTAGGCTAGGGTGCCCCCTAGCATCTTTTTGAGTTTTAGGTCATATGACCAATTTTGTTTTGGTTATAGAACATTATGTACGAACTATAAACAGCTTATATATATTTTGATTTTTGAGTTTTATTCTGGTTGAGTTATATGATCCATATGTACAATCTTTGATGATGTGTCCTTTTTATAAATGTTGCAAATGTCTATCTAACACATAGTTTGCTAATGAGTCAGTTAATGTGTTTAAGTTTCTGGAAATATGTTGATACTGAATTGAATCAAATCGTCTTTCCAAGATCTTAACCCTTAGGAACATGCGATAAATAGCTGGATTGCGAACAGAATATATACCATTGAGTTGTAGTATTACAAGCTGTGAGTCTAGCCTGACAATTAGTCGGCGTATGCCACGTGTGATGGCATCAGAGAGTAGTTCTATCAACGCGCTATACTCAGCGATGTTATTCGTTGATTGCCCAATACACACTCCTCTGAAACTTACTAACTCGCCGCTTGGATCAAAAATGGCCCAGGCTGCGGAGGATAGGTTCCGCGTACTACGACTCGCTCCGTCAGCATATCCAACACATGTCTCCAGAAGGTTCGACATCTGCAACAAATGAAAAAGGTGGATCATTCGACCAGAACAAATACTTTAGCGAAAACAAAATACAACAAAAGCATGCAGGTTACTATTTAAGCATAGTAACGCTTGAGGTACAGCCCGTTGCGGGTTTGCGCCAGTGGAATTCCGTCGTAATCCATTAACTCGTAGGCTCCTTTTGCTAACACCCTTTTAACAATGTAGGGGCCCGTCCATAAGGACTTGAATTTACCTGCTCCCAATTTATCGGATTCTTGGTCATAAAGCAAGACCAAATCACGTTCTGAGAAGACACGGGGTTTGACACTTTTGTCGAACTGAGCCTTGACTCGTTTCTTATGGGCTTCGTTAGCCAAAGCGGCATCACGACGGGTTTCATCCAATTGGATTAATTCCAAGAAACGAGCCTCTTCTTCTGAAGTTCTGGGGAGGAGATCAATTGCGAGTTTAAGCGACGAAATTTCGCACTGGATTGGCAAGACTGCTTCCAGGCCATACACCAGTTGAAAAGGTGTGAACCCGGTTGAGTTCTTTACCGACGTTCGGTAAGCCCACAAGGCTGAGTACAGGATTAGGTGCCACCTTCTTTTATGAACTCCGATCATCCTTTGCAACATACGCTTCAGGACCTTGTTGATTGCTTCAACTTGTCCATTGGCTTGCGGATAATACGGGGTAGAGCTGTCGTGAGATAGCCCTGTTGGCATTATGATGCATGTGTTGTACTTGATGGCAACCCTCTCATAGAAGATCATCTCACTTATATACATTCAGATGAATCTACAAAAGAGATATCAGATGTGACATAATACATAGATGCAGGACAGCTCAAAGGAATCAAATGGCAAGTTCTTAGTAAGCTTTGCCATCAAGTCCAAAGGGGGAGATTGTTGGCATTATGGCTAAAGTGTTGTCCTTGATGGCAACCCATTCAGGTGATAGATCACTGTACTTCAAGTCAGCAGCAGAGGTTGATGATCAGCTATCAAATATTGAAGAAAATAAGGGGTACGCAGGTACACCTTATTGAAAGTGCGTACCCGCAGGTACACCGTGCAGGGACCACGTCTAGATACGCAGGCCAGCCGTTCAGGAGGTGCGTACCCCCAGTGCACACATTTCAAGGCAGAGAAAAGCACACGTGGGGTTTCTTATGTTTTACTCTTGGTACTTAGCCGACGGTATTTGTGTTATTACGGTTTTGGCTCGTGGTATTGTTCCATGATTTTAGGAGGAGCTTTCCTATATAAAGCAAAGGAGATCATTTGGCTTAGTGTGCTTGTGTTGAACATCTTATGAGAGCTAGATCTGAAATATGATGATCTCTTAGGAGTAATGTCTAGATCTAAAAAAAGGAAAATCTACTGATGGGTTGAGATCTCTTCGGCGCATGATCAGATCTGTAGATCTGACTGTCTGGGTTAATCTTGAAGTCTTGAAATCATCTATGCCCGAAGGTACGCAGGTACAGTGAAAGAAAGGTGCGCCGGTACGCAGGCGCAGAAGCGCTGCAGGTGCGCCGGTACGCAGGCGCAGAAGCGCTGCAGTTGCGGAGGTACGCAGGAAGTCTAATTGGCACAGTGCGTGGGTACACAGGTGCACAGTTCAGAACAGTGCGTACTGTACGCAGGCATTACATGGGAGAAGCTGCGTACTTCTCTTGAAATCAATTTAGCTGTTCATGTTTATCATTGCTGTGTTCTGGGTTTTGAAGTGATGCCTGGTTTCTGGTATTATGTTCTGATAACAGCAGTGATTGAATGAATGATTATGATTAGCTTCAGAATTGATGGATCAGGTTCTTAATGATCTGATGGACTAGATCTGATTGATGACTCTCATTGTATATGTATTGATCTAGTGATTGGGTGATTCAGAAGGTTGTTTGATTATGAGCTTCAATGTTGTTGTTGGGTCCAGTATGAAAATTGGATGAAATGTGGCCTTTCAGATTATGTGTTGTGCTTCAGTGTATCCAATATGAAAATTGATGAAACGTGGTACCTGGAGGAGAGAAGATTGTAGGCCGGCGCCTACGTACTAGTATCTAAGCTAGTACAAGAGCTAAGGGAAATCTTTGGAGCATTGTAGCAGGTAGCAGCCTGCGTACTAGTAAATGAATCGGCTAGTACAAGAGCAAAGGGGGTTGTAGATCCCGTACTGGTATAAGACTGCACCAGTAAAAATATTGTAAAAGGTTTTTTTTTCTTATTAAAAAGAAGATTGAGATGACTTGCAGCAGGTGGTTTTTCTCCCGCATTGGGTTTCCACCTTATATCATGGTGTTCATGTGTGTGCCTTATGTGTGATGATCTATTCTCTATTACTGCATCTGTTAATATGGTTGATAATGTTCTAATGACTCATTGAAGACCAATTAACTTAATCATAAGAAGTTGTGAAAGTAGCATATATGAATCTGATTATGGAAATGAAAAAGTTTTATTAATGTGATAATACTGATTCACCCCCCCCTCTCAGTATTATTTCCAACAATTGGTATCAGAGCAGGTCCTTTGATAGAAGCTTGATCGCTTGAAGGAGATCCGTGGAACAATGGGAAAGAAGCTTAAGAAGAAAGCTCATAAGAAAAAGAAGTCATCTCAGAAGAACTATGATAGTGGAAGAATCGATTGGGGATTAGGCATAAGAAGCTCTTCAGATTCAGAATCAGATTCAGAATCATTATCAGGTATGAATGTGTTATCCTCTGATGTTCCAGCTATATTTCCTTGTGAAAGAGATGAAAGTGATAGTGAGACTACTGAACTTGCTCTTATGGGTGAGCAAGAAAGATGTCAAATAGAGGCAGAATTTAACAGGCTGACAAACAAAATTATTGAACAAGAAAAACATTTTGACGTAAAGAGTGGTGCCCTCAAGTTATGCAAGGAAAGGTATCAAAAGTTGCAGGATGAAGCAACATCTCTAAGAAATGAAGTCATTGAAAAGAACACAACAATCAAGGAGCTCAGAGATCGATCCAGTTATTATGAAAATCTTGAAACTACAATCCTCTCACTAAAAGGAGATCTTGAAGAATCAAAGAAGCAGAATACAGATCTACTCCAAGCTATTGAAAAACAAGAAAACGAAGTCACCAGCTTAAAATCTCAACTAGAATGTGCCTTCCGAGTTCGTCAAATGCAGCAGGATCTGAATGAAGAACAAGAAAAGGAGATTCTCAAACTAAGGAACAAATGGAAGAAGGAAGGAAAGTTGAAGAAGTTTTGAAAAAGAAATCTCTTGAAAAGGAAGAACAGCTTCAGGTTGAGGTAAATATCTTGAAAGGTAAACTAGAAGAAAAGGATAAGCTTTTACGATTTCAAGATAGCTCTAAAGTATTGGATGATATTCTTAGTAGTCAAAGGTCCCCTGCTATAAAGACTGGTCTTGGTTTCCATGAATCTGTTGAAGGTGAATCTAGTTCACAAGGTGAGGCAAGGAATTCTAAATCTAAAGTGATCAATGAAGAAATGAAAGATCAATCTCATCATCAACCAAGGAAAGAGATTCCTCAAAGAAAATCCTTTACTCCTCCTATGAATAATGTTGAATGTTATGTATGTCATAATCTTGGACATGTTGCAGCTAGATGTAGAAGAAGAAGAGTTCAAGACCATTATGCAGACAAGTCATCTCAATCAAGGTATTTTTATGGATATTGCTTTGCTTGCAATACGTTTGGTCGCAAAGCTGCTGATTGTTACAGGAGGAATATGAAACATATAAGATGTTATGCATGTAACAAGCCAGGACATATAGCTAAGGAATGCAGGAACAAAGTGTGGGCACCATATCAAAAGGAGAAAATGTCATCATCACGCTTGAAGATATGGAGGAAAAAGGAAGTACAGTCAGAAAAGGATGGCACGGCACAATGTACAGACATACCAGAATTAGAGGAAGCTAAAAGTACAAAACTTCAGGTTCTTGAATCTCATATGCAAACTTCATAAAGGCAAGTCGCATATATACGCAAGTTGAATACTGCACAATCATGTATATGCTTGTTTGAAGGCAGTAGGCAAGTGAAGTTGGAAATGAATCTATCAGATCTGGGAATCTGACTGTCAGTGGCACAAAGGAGGACTGTTAATTTGGCCCTAATTAGAAGTACGCAGATCATCAACTGTGAAAGTGCGGGCGTACGCAGTAGAGCGTAAGACTGGGTGCGGATGTACGCAAGTGAAGGCACAGTCCCTATGCGGCGGTACGCGGCTTATCAAAAGAGGACATGCGGACGGACGCGAAGAAACAGAAAAAGAGGTGCGAACTTACAGAGGAGTACGCGGCGCGATAGAAGCAAAGAGTGCGTGCGGTACGCGGCGTGATAAAGGATACCCTGCGGACTTACAGAAAAGTACGCGGCGCGATAAAATAAAAGGTGCGTGCAGTACGCGGCGCAACTGATGGAACAGGTGCGTGGGTACGCTCTGTAATAGAAGACTGTCTGCGTATATACGCAGTGCAACAGAAGGATATCTGCGGGTGTACGCAGGGGAGCAGAAGAGGAAGTGCGTACCTGTCTTAAGGCATTTATTGGATGATTCTTCTTATTGATATGCATGATCAGATTTGACAGATGGCACTGGTTCAGGGGGAGCATATGTCCTGAATGCATTGTTGGCATTATGGTCCTTGGTGACGATGCTTATGATTCATCTTGCTATGATTATGAGTTGGTCACATGATCAGATTTATGGTTGATTCTCTAATAATGCTTGCATGGAGTCTTTATTTTTCTTGACACATATATGGATGAGGATTGTTGGCTGGATACAGTGATGATTATTCATACATATGTTGATTGATGCAGATGCTTTCATTTGATGGCTCTTGATTCATGTAGATCTGGATGGTTATGAGTTGATGCAGAAGTCCTTGATGTTGACAGATATTATGGAGCAGATTATACAGTGTTGTTGATGATGTTTGTCATGATCTTTAGATGTTTGATGTAAAGGTCATAGCAAGACTCATGTTGTAATGGTCTATCTATTGTACTCATCTCTTTAGGTCATGTAACGGCCTATGTCCCCCCACTATGCATGGGATGAAGATGTAATGTATTTGGTTTTCATATTTCTGATGTATTCCCACTTGGTTGGTGGATGATCCTTATTGTGATGGGTGATGGATGTATGTATTGAGTCTTTTGGTGATAGGAAGGTCATTTATGATATATAAGAGTCATGTTCTTCTTGTAGAACATCTTTTTTTTTGCAGACCTTGCTTGCAGTCAGGGGGAGCTTGAGCATGAACAGCACTATATAGCAGAGCAGACATCTCAGCTTGTTCTCAGAAAGACCATTATCAGATTGGAGCACCATGACATATACAAAGGGGGAGCTCATTCAGAGACTTCAGCAGATCTGGTTTATAGTCAAGGGGAGCATGTTCTTAGGGGGAGCATACCCCTTTGCCCTTCATGTCAAAGGGGGAGAGTGATTTGGTGTTGTTGCCATCAAGTCCAAAGGGGGATTGTTGGCATTATGGCTAAAGTGTTGTCCTTGATGGCAACCCATTCAGGTGATAGATCACTGTACTTCAAGTCAGCAGCAGAGGTTGATGATCAGCTATCAAATATTGAAGAAAATAAGGGGTACGCAGGTACACCTTATTGAAAGTGCGTACCTGCAGGTACACCGTGCAGGGACCGCGTCCAGATACGCAGGCCAGCCGTTCAGGAGGTGCGTACCCCCAGTGCACACATTTCAGGGCAGAGAAAAGCACACGTGGGGTTTCTTATGTTTTACTCTTGGTACTTAGCTGACGGTATTTGTGTTATTACGGTTTTGGCTCGTGGTATTGTTCCATGATTTTAGGAGGAGCTTTCCTATATAAAGCAAAGGAGATCATTTGGCTTAGTGTGCTTGTGTTGAACATCTTATGAGAGCTAGATCTGAAATATGATGATCTCTTGGGAGTAATGTCTAGATCTAAAAAAAGGCAAATCTACTGATGGGTTGAGATCTCTTCGGCGCATGATCAGATCTGTAGATCTGACTGTCTGGGTTAATCTTGAAGTCTTGAAATCATCTATGCCCGAAGGTACGCAGGTACAGTGAAAGAAAGGTGCGCCGGTACGCAGGCGCAGAAGCGCTGTAGGTGCGCCGGTACGCAGGCGCAGAAGCGCTGCAGTTGCGGAGGTACGCAGGAAGTCTAATTGGCACAGTGAGTGGGTACGCAGGTGCACAGTTCAGAACAGTGCGTACTGTACGCAGGCATTACATGGGAGAAGCTGCGTACTTCTCTTGAAATCAATTTAGTTGTTCATGTTTATCATTGTTGTGTTCTGGGTTTTGAAGTGATGTCTGGTTTCTGGTATTATGTTCTGATAACAGCAGTGATTGAGTGAATGATTATGATTAGCTTCAGAATTGATGGATCAGGTTCTTAATGATCTGATGGACTAGATCTGATTGATGACTCTCATTGTATATGTATTGATCTAGTGATTGGGTGATTCAGAAGGTTGTTTGATTATGAGCTTCAATGTTGTTGTTGGGTCCAGTATGAAAATTGGATGAAATGTGGCCTTTCAGATTATGTGTTGTGCTTCAGTGTATCCAGTATGAAAATTGATGAAACGTGGTACCTGGAGGAGAGAAGATTGTAGGCCGGCGCCTACGTACTAGTATCTAAGCTAGTACAAGAGCTAAGGGAAATATTTGGAGCATTGTAGCAGGTAGCAGCCTGCGTACTAGTAAATGAATCGGCTAGTACAAGAGCAAAGGGGGTTGTAGCTCCCGTACTGGTATAAGACTGCACCAGTACAAATATTGTAAAAGGTTTTTTTTTCTTATTAAGAAGAAGATTGAGATGACTTGCAGCAGGTGGTTTTTCTCCTGCATTGGGTTTCCACCTTATATCATGGTGTTCATGTGGGTGCCTTATGTGTGATGATCTATTCTCTATTACTGCATCTGTTAATATGGTTGATAATGTTCTAATGACTCATTGAAGACCAATTAACTTAATCATAAGAAGTTGTGAAAGTAGCATATATGAATCTGATTATGGAAATGAAAAACTTTTATTAATGTGATAATACTGATTCACCCCCCCTTCTCAGTATTATTTCCAACAAGCCCTAGCTTGGCAGCTAATTCGACCATCATGTGATTGCGGAAATGTGATCCATGATCTGTAACTATAGCCTGTGGTACGCCGAACCTGGCGACTACATGATTGAAAAAGAAAAGGGCAGCTATTTCACCAGTGTTATCCAATGTAGGCATCGCCTCGGTCCATTTGGTAAAATATTCAACAACGACTATAATATACCCGTGCCCCCCGGTCGAGGTGGGGTTACTATGCATGAAATCGATGCCCCACTTGGCGAAGGGCCCAACAGCAACTATCGGCTGTAAAGGTGCGGGTGGTCGTCTGGTTTTGCTATCAAAAATTTGACAAGCATGGCAACTTCTGATTGCGGTTATGCAATCTTTGAACATGGTTGGCCAGAAGTATCTTGCTCGTCAGATTTTTTGTGCTGTTGCGTATCCAGATTGATGCCCCCCACACGCGCCTGAATGACACTCATTCAGGGCTTTTTCGGCCTCCTCATGGGTAAGGCACCTCCTCAGAACTGTATCGATACCACGACGGTTAAGTGTATCACCGACGATCATGTAGTCTTTTGCTTGGTATCGTATACGTTTTTGTTCGGAGCGAGAGGTGTTTGGCCTGAACTTTTGGGTTTGGAGATAAACTATGATATCTCCATACCACTCATCGCTTACAGATATCAGAAACAAACTTTCGTCCACGATTGACTCTTCTGATGTTTCACCGTTGGACGATGATGGGAGATCACATATTAATTCTGCGAAAACTAGAGCTTTCTTTGATTTGGATTTTACAAATTCCAGATCAAACTCTTGAAGGATCGCTATCCATTTTGAATATTTTCCCCCCAGCAACTGTCGCGACAGTATATAAGTCATGGGGTTGCAATCTGACAAGATGGTAGTTTTCCGAAAGAGGACATAATGTCGAAACCTTTGAATCGCTTGAACAGCTGCAAGCGCTAGTTTTTCAACATAAGAATATTTACTTTCTGTATCATTTAAGTTTTTACTTAAATAATAGATAGGATGTTCAATTCCATCGACTTTTTGAACTAAAACCATAGCAATGGTCGTATCTGCTGCAGCCAGATACAGGTTAAAATCTCTTTGATAGTCTGGGGCGTACATTAATGATGCTTTTACTAGACAATCTTTCAGAGCAGCAAAGGAATCTTGCGCCACCTGGTCCCAGACGAAAGGTACATCCTTTTTCAAAAGACGAGTATAACCTTTAGCAAGTTCTGCGTAATTTGGAATGAACCTCCTCAGAAAGTTTGCTTTCCCTTGGAGTTTCTGAATCTGAAGCAAATTTGAAGGTGGAGGCAAATTGATGATTGCCTGAACCTTGCAGGGGTCGAGACGAATCCCATCCTTAGAGACTACAAAGCCAAGTAAACGACCAGAACCGACGCAAAACACACATTTGTGTGGATTGAGTCTTATCTTGTAGTGTCGGCAACGTAGAAATATCGCTCTTAAATGCTGTGGATGATCAGTCCGCTTTCGCGAATGAGCCGGAAGGTCGTCGAGATAAGGTTGAACAATGTTCTTGATATCATGGAAGGCATAATTCATTGCCCTCTGAAACGTCGCTCCTGCGTTCTTTAAACCAAAGGGTAATTTTCGATAAGCGAATGTGCCCCACGGACAAATAAATGCAGTCTTTGACTAGTCCTGTGGGCGGATATTTATTTGATTATACCCGGAAAATCCATCCATAAATGAAAAGATTTCACATCCGGCGCATTCATCAATTATCTGGTCGATGAAGGGTGTAGGGTAGTTGTCCTTCGGACAAGCTTGGTTTACATCCCTATAATCGACACACACTCTAATCGTCCCTTGTTTCTTCATAACAGGGACAATATTCGATACCCAATCGGTTAGAGGAACCGGGTAGATGAATCCAGCATGGAGAAGTTTTTCAACTTCTGCCTTAATGGCAGCGGCTTTCTTGGGGTGCACCTGCCGAAGCCGTTGTCTTACTGGTTTGACATCAGGATACATTTTAATTTCATGTTCAACGATACTCGAGTCAATGCCTGGCATTTCATCATATGACCAAGAAAAGACATCTCTGAATTCGCGAAAAAGAGCATTATATATTTCCAGTTCTGAAGGGGAACAACCTTTGCCGACATAAATATTCTCTACAACATCTGTTTTAGTCGAGATATTTATGGCTATAGTCTCTTCAATATTGGATAGGTTTCGCTCGGAATCCACCGTATTTACAGTATTTGTTAGGAATTCAAAAACTGAAGGGTGATAAAGGTCACTTTGAGTATCTTCTTCATATTCCGGAAGAAGGGAACGATGGTGGTGATTATTCCATGGTGACCCCTCAATTAACATTGATTGTAAGATTCCTTCGTCAGTCCCATGTACTTTCGACCAAGGATCTAATGGGGTTCCATATTCTCTAGACCTATCTACCCAAACGCTTGACGAGCGTTGATTTGGGTTCACCTCCCATGCTTGAAACATTGATTGCTACAATATTTCTAAAGGGCTTGGAGGCAAAACCATTGTATGATCCATGTTGACATTGCCTCTCGCGACCTTCGTGGAAGATATCATGTTGCAGGTTGCTACAAACGGTATATTTCCTATGTTAATAGGAGGTGGTAGCGCGAAAGTTCCCATCAATGTGGGGTCTTTCAATAATCCTACTCCGATATCTTGAAGCGAATAGTTGCTCTCATGGATCATGGGAATGCTTCCTGTAACTTGTGAACCATTAGGGAGGAAGTTCTGTTGGTCGACGACCGTAATCCCTCCTTCAAACGGGAATGCGATCTTCCTAAAATAAGTCGACACGACAGCTGCCATGGCATAAATCCATGGTCTACCCAGTAGGATGTTGTAGTCAAGGTTTCCATCGATGACCTCAACATCAATTTCTACTGTTTTTCCTCCTAGTTCAACTTTCAAGTTATTAAGGATACCGTATGGGGTATAAGTCCTTCCGTCGAAAGCTTTTAATGTCGTCGATGATCGCGACAAGGTCGGAGATCCTAAAGTTTTCCAGCAGCTCATCGACATAATACATGTTGATGCTCCCTCATCAATAATTGTTCTGTGAACAGTTTTGTTGAGGGCTTTCACTTGAATAAGGAAAGCTAATTGAGCTGGTAACTGAGGATCGTATCCTTTGTGATCAAAGGATACAAGATTGGAATCCTTAGGATCAACCCCACGAATTGCTGATAACAACGCCTGCCTTTGGGGTGGACAATTTTGTAATACTTCAAGAGTCGACATAGCAGATGGCGATTGTGCCAAATCTTCCACTATGTTATAATGCTGCGCCGCTCTGGCGCGAGGATTAAATGTCGACTTGTGTACTACACCCTTTGGCGGTTTTATTGTTAATTCAGGAATGATGGGTGGTACAACTTCCTTCGAAGTTGTTGTCGAACTACTTGGTTGATCTTTACCTCCGTCGTTCGACAGCTGAGGATTCCCGTAATCTTTGTTCCTTGTTGAAATCAAAGCATCATTCTGTTGTTTTGAAACCGACAACATAAGTACTTGCGACGGGGAAGCATTTCCACTATCAACCATATTTTGACATGGGTTGGGAAATGGATCAGTTAACACAGCTGAGGTTTGGGAACTTTTAAAGAACCTCTTTAACTCAGCTTTGAATGGGCAATTCTTTGTGTAATGATCCTTATCATCACATATTTGACATGGATAATTTTGTTTCCCTTTCCCAGGAGGGTTTGAAGAATTTTTCCGAGGAGATGATTCAGCTTGTTTCTTCTTCTTCCCTTTGTTTTGTTTCTTCTTGCTTCCTGGTTGATTGGTTTCTTTGCCCTTATCTGTTGATACGGCATTTACTTCCGAAGCAAGAATTTCTTCTTTTGCATTTTGATCCGAATTCTTACGGGCTTTCTTTGATGAAGCCTTTATCGATTTCGTGTTTTCCGTGCCAATCACGCCATCACCGGCATGAGAGTCACTATTGGATTTAGGAGGAGGAGGAATTGAAAATTCCGGTCTAGGGGCGTCAGGTATTTTGTTGTAGAGCGTGCCGGACTGTGTATAAACTAAGTCCAAATACTGTGCACGAGCGATAACTTGCTCCTCTGTTACGACTCCCCCCTTTGCCACATCTTCCGTTATAGCAGGAATTAACGACTTTATAAACCATTCAGCTAACAGCTGATCGGGAACGTATGTTTTCACCATCCTACGACGACGATGCCACTCATGTATATGATCAGATATATGGGTGGCAGTTGTTTGCTTGAAGTTGGTTAATATTTCTGTTCCCGTTTCATACCTTATCGGTAATTGAAAATGGGTTAAGAAAGTCGTGGCTAGGGAACTAAAATTGTCGAAAGAGGCTCTAGGTAATTCAATATACCATTTAGCCGCTGGACCTGTCAATGTCCTCTGAAAAAGGCGAAGCCTTATCGAATCATCGTTTAGGGTGTTCGATGAACACCACAGATGGAAAGTCATCACGTGATTCGATGGGTCTTCACCTGGATTTCCATTGAATTTAGGAATGTCAGATGGAAGTTTATGACGAATCGTTGGCCACCAAGGGGCATAGGCAATCGGATCGTTGGTTAACCGGTGTAAATCGGGTAACTCTAAAGTCGCCACGAATGGTAACTGTTGATTCAGGTTAGGCGAGGCATAACCAGGGTACGATGGAATCGCCTGAGCAGTGGGCCTTTGCATACCAGCATAATTTAATTGATGTTGGTATGATTGATACGGTTGGTGGACTTGACCACTATAAAGTGGTTGGTTTTGACCGTTTTGGATATACGGTTGTCCACTGTTCGCAAAGATCTGCTGTTCAAAACCTTGGTACACTTGCTGGAATTGCGGTTGTTGGTATTGCACTAGCCATGGTTGTGAAGCCATGTTCTGTTGCGCTATGCTAACCGTTGGACCGAGGTGTGGGATAATTGTACCCGTTTGGACCTGTGTCGCCCCACCAGTTGGCGATTGTGGTTGTGACCCATGGTCAAGGGGCTGTTGCATTACAACTTGAGGTTGACATGCAACAGGCATCGCTTGAACTTGTGACACTGTTACAATAGCCGGTGTGGTTGGGATGTTCATCATAGGTACACACTGTTGCATAGAATATACAACCCTTGGTTGTTGAGGTAGCATAGGTATCCAACTACTTGATGCAATTCCAGTATAACCTGAATACTGTTGTGAACTCACGTATGGGTACCCTCCCGAAGGGGGTAATGAAAGGGCATACTGCCCCCCATACGGTAGCAATCCGGAACTCAAGGGGATTGATTGTCCTTGGGGACTGGATTGCCCAAATTGACCTCCAAATGGATCAATTTGGCGAGTCTCAACATAAGAGTTGCCGGGTATTACTCCGGATGAACAAACTGGAACAGACCACACTGTCGAAATAGTCCCTTGGTGGACTCCTTCTAGCTGTTGTGAGCTAGTCGGGACAGCTGGTATGCCGGCAAACATTGTCGGAGTGACAGCAGGGGCTTCTGCTGTCGCTGTGTCATTTGACACAGTCCTAGATGATGACGGTTGTTCAGACATTTTAAGTCTATTCAATAGATTGCCTAGCGATTCTACAGGAACCTCCACTTGTGGTGGATTAACTTCTGATGAAGGAAATAGAGTGACCCCGACTCCAAAATGAGTTGGAGTACTTGCTTGCGGATCCTCTGCAATTTCCTCTATCGCAATCAAACCCGGTGGAAGAGGAAGACCGTCAGGTCCGTAAAATATTTCTGGTGCCGAAGAAGTGGTAGTTTCGACAACGACAGTTGTTTGAGGAACAAAACTCTCTGGACCGGTTACAGATGGAACTGGTTCAGTTATACAAGTATTTGCCCCCAGACTAGGATCAGTATTACTGTCCTTCTGTGGCTGTTGAACTTCTTCTATAGAGGCAGGGTTTCCAGAAATGTTTGGAGTAACCGGAACCTCAGATGTAGTTGGAACACTTGTTCTAACTTTTATAGGAGATTTTGAACCGGTAAAACGAGTTCGCTTTGTCCGTACTATTTTCGATTCCGGAGACAAAGACGGTTGACTCGTAAGCCTCCGCGAACGACGGGGTTTCAATTGACTTTCTTCCACGATTGCGGATTACTCGATCAACCAAAATACTAAACGGGGAAATTTGTGTTTCCGAATTGAATGAATTTTATTAGACGCTTTTAGACACAACTTGCTTTTTCACTTTTTAAGAGTCGAGAAAAAGCTAAAGATGACTCTAGTCTCCTTCGATGTTTTAACGAGCCCGAAGTGACAAATGCTCGAATGGACTTTTTCAGTTATAGAGTTTGAAAAAGGCCAAAAGAAACTTCTCTGGAGATCTAGGCAGAGGGTGTGCCAAACCTTTCGCAAAACCACAGAATACGTTTTACGGTACGGGTGGTCGATCTTCGTGAATGCTGTGTTCACTGCATTGCGATCAGTAGGGTGGCCGACACGGCTTCCTATGGATAAAGGCTTTGTTCCTATAGGGGTCTCCCAATATATACGCGACGGTACGTGGGAGCACAATCCATATTAGTGCCACCGACTCTCAGGAGGAATCACCCACCTTCTTCGAGATCGACAATCACTACGTTTAACGACGCCGGAACACGTCTCTAGCTTAGACCTCTATGTGTTTGTGTTATGTTTCAAAGCGTTGTTAGGTTCATTCAATATATTTTAAGTTGATCTTTTTAAAGTTTGCCTTTCAAGGTTCACCACGAGATGTATGATACAAATTCCTAAATGCAGTCTAAGATGATAAGCAAGCTTTTTTCAATCTTTTCGACTTATGAAAATCTTAACTACTGAGGGAAAAGAAAGACATCATCTTTTCACACAGATCATAGAGCACACACTAATGCACTTTTTCCTAAATCAACATGCAAACTTATCAAATGAAAAATGCACAATGCAGGTATTTCTTTTCTCTTTCTTAATGTTGATGTATTACAAAAAGAAAGCTGTTGTATAATTTTGAATTCAATTTCAAGTGAAAGCAAACAAGCTTTGTCCAAAATCAAAAGACACCTTAAGATTTACTTGTTTCGACACTAGAAATATATAAATTCAAACCATATGACGAAACCAAAAGCTCAATCAGCAATGAACAGCAAACAAACTAACTCTTAAGATCAAAACGACACTTATCACAGGTCTCGATCTAAGAGGCCATAGCAAGACTAGTTCACTTTCGTTATGGGAAACTGCAAATGATATAAGAAATACACAAAGAACAAATACATTTTCTTTATACAACCAAGGCGGAATAGTGGCAAGGAAAGTTGGTTTCAGATAGGTACATTGACTGATAACAGGCTGCAAAAACAGAGATGAAAACAGGGCAATAAACAGCAGGGAACCCCAGTAGCACAAGGCAAAACTGGTTCAGCGCAGGTAGTACACTGTCAGTTTGACCTTCAGTGCAGGTAGCCCCTTCGGGACCTGCGATGAAATGCAGACTGCCTTCACAGTGCCTGCAATGAAGAGAGAAACTTTCGTTTTTCTCAGTTTCCGGGTTACAGATTGCTCAAAAATTCACAGTTTTTGGCCAAATCAAAAGCTATCAATCAAGTACACAATAAAGGGTGAAAAGGAGGATGAAAAGCTATCACTAAGAGCTGTTCAGAGTCCTTGTGGATCAGCTCTTCAAATCATAAACATGCCCAGAAACTGAGCTAGAGTAGCTGCCCTCTACTTTGCATTTGAAAGACCCAAATGCAGTTCGATTCGGTACTCCCTGTGTTTAGGAAATGAATAGCAAAAACACAAACAACCAACAAGATACGATCCCCAGCGGAGTCGCCAATTTGTTGTTGGGAAAAGTATCCAATATGGAATGACCCTATCCCACTCTAAGGGTGATAGTACCTCAGCAACAATCGAAGCAAAGCTATCTAAGATTTCTTCTTTATGAAAGTAAAATAGGGGAGAAAGAGATCCACTAACCGATGTCTTTCGCTAATGGTTGATCCAATCTTCTCTCCTTGCTGCTTGCTCCCAGCTCCTTTCTCTTTCACTGGCCCAGCTACACCAAGATCCTGCAAAATGGCAAGAGAGGGAAACTACAAGAAGCATACATTCATAATTGATTCAAGGATTAGAATAAATCAAATATACAAGTATAACAATACACCATTGAGACACATGTATATAGAAGAACCTCAAATGCTTTATTAATGGAAGAAGTAAAGTTCAGGAAGTGATACAACCATAAAAGGCCCAATCCAGCATCACCTCCCAGTAGAAAGAAATCTCCTCTTCACCTCCTTCAAAGCAAATCACCCAATAGTTCTAAACTCAAACCAACAACACTTCCTTACATTCACAAGATTCCAGCCTCCCTAGACCTCATGAGAGAGATCTATATATAGGGTTTTTGGAGAAAGGATGAGTCAGCTTGAAGCTGGCATGAAGCTGACTAGTGTCCTCTCCCACTTCAGTTATTCTTCAGTTCTTGAGTCCACTTGGAGGTTCTTGTTTCCACTTGGAGATCTAGACCCTCTTACTCATCACCAGTCGAATTCCCTGATCCAAGTGTCATTTTGGAAGCTTCCTGGGCATTGACACCTTGAGGAATGACTGTGCCACATGTCCCAACTCGCCCAGCGCAGGTAGCCTTCTTTGCAGTTGACATTCAGCGTAGGTAAACAGTGGAGCAGTTGACATTCAGTGTAGATGCTCAGTGGAGCAGTTGACATGATCCAAAATTAGCTTGTTTTTGAGTGTTTTCAGGTGGAGAACTGATATTCAGTGCTGTGGTTTGCTGACCTTGTTCCTCTAGGGGTAGGAACAACATGTTTAGGGACTTTGGATCCCTTAGATTATGGACATTTCATGCTTCATGCTGTAAGGCACAAAAATGTCTATAACAATTGCCCCCTAAAGTATGAGGTCGTTTATCGGGTGAAATGCTTTATCAGGAGGATCCGAAGTTCATTCAATCGCTGAGATGTGACCTGTAATAAAATACAATACAATACATTATTTTTCATTCTGCTTTCATGATCTAGCTGAGGCGGGCATTCCCATGCTCAGCTTTATAAATTCATTTTGGTACATAGAACAGACAATCGTCTGATAGTAGACTGATAATTCTCTGCTGAAATTATCATCCTTTGAGTAGGATGATCATCTGCTGCAATGATGTACATATCAAATGTCTTTATATTTCCTGAATATATATCGCAGCCCGGATGGATGAAACTAGAACCGGGGTCTTCAAACTCATTCGATCTTCACTCTAAGTACAAGTCGATCCATGTGAGAATTGCGCTGAAGTCGAACATGGAAAGACATCGCTTGATTACCGGTCAATGATGTAAACCGTTAACAAGCGCGAGAGGAATCACCGATAATGATAATGACCCTCAAGGTACTGCAGTACAATTCACGTGGTGTGAATAAAGGACTTGGCGTCGAACACCACGCAAAATCTTCTGGTCGAAGGTCATTGATGTATACCTGTCGCCGTAAGTGAGAAACTTGCCATTGAGGCATGCAAGCTTCAAAGTACTGAGGGGGGTGTTCCTAGATCAACTTCTTGGATAATGAGCTGAAGTCGACAAGAAGCGATCCATCAAAGGAGGGCCTTAATGAATCCCACATCAGTGACATGGAACGGAGCTAATGATTTTAATGGAGGTGAAAACAATCTGTGACATATGATTCAGGGTGGCGATGTGGATGAAGGATAATGTATGGCAGTGGATGGGACACGGTTGACTCTTTCTGAATGACATCTCTTGAACATATAACGACACTGATGCGATGGATCGGTAGCATTACCCCAAATACGGATGGTTTGGCGAGACCATGGTGATGAGACCGGTGAATGAAACAACCCAACCCAATGTGATACAGAGGAAAAGTGTCATGTTCAAGAGCGACTTGCTACCATTAAAGCTTTGAGGTTCTCCCAATTTTTCCCCAGTCATTTCTGACCAGTACCTCTTTATTTTTGTCAAGCTTGAGGAGGATAACATATGCTTGTTCTATAACCTGCCCTTCAGGCAAGCCCATCGCTATGTTTTAACGAGCCTAGCGATAGGGAAACTCGTTCTCGTCTAAAGACAAGTTTGTCGCTATTTAATCATTTTAACGAGTCTAACGACAAGGAAAACTCGGTCCTTTTCATTTTTAGAGAGTCTGAAAAGGTACAGAAAGTTAACTCCAAAATTCCTTTTTCGTCATCTAATCCCTTAAGTCTGAAAAAGTATAAAACAATACAGAAGGGATGAGTTTTCGATAACTTTAACGAGCTGAATAAAACAAGCGCTCGACCTTTTTGTGCAATAATCCCTCAGGTCCAAAAAGATTAAAATCTAGAGGAGGGATAGCTCTTCCGGTCACTTTAACGAGCTGGAAGGCCAAAACTCGGCAATCTTTTCATATTTTACGAGTCAGTTGAAAAGAGCTCAAAGAAGACTCGTCTTTCGAGGAACGAGTGATAAACAGGGATAGCAGCAGATTCCAGGTACAGGTTGGAATTTTCCAATCACGGCAGTGTCACAAGGATGGCTAGGTGAAATCACTCTTCGCAGCTGTTCCTCAAAATGGGTAAACAATCATATGGAGGTGAACGATCGGCCAAATGACGGTGGAGGTGGCAGGTGCAAACACGACCAAGGCTTTTTATGGCTGATAAATTTACGATCACAGAGGTTATTTACCGGAATAGGTTCATTTTTTATTTAAAAATGAGCTTAAACTCTGGGGGAAACATTGCTCACTGCTTTTATTTATTTTTTAACGAGCATGAAGACCGCGTTAAAACTGCTCGGATCTTGCGTTTATTTTTTAACGAGCATGAACTTTATGCTAAAACTGCTCGTTTATATGGTCAAATTTTGATTTTTACCATTACTAGCTTTTCTCTTTTCAAGGATAGTACTGCATTTTCAATTGCTGCAACAAACTTTGTTAGAAATACATAATCATGAGATGAAAACGCCAATATTTTGCTTTGAACTACGTAAAAAGCTATTAAAAAGTGTTTTTACCTCTCATTTTACCATTTCATTTGCATTTGGTTTGTTGGAGCTCTGGAGGTGCCTCTTCCCCCTTGATTTTCACCAGCTGATTCCGGGAGATTCTGCGGACGATTTTCGGCGCCGTCTGGACCAGGTAGGAGCTAAACCCTAGCTCTTTCTTTTCATGGTTTCCTTTTCCAGTTTTATGCCTGTTTTTTAGTCTTTCTGAGCCTCAGGGGTTTTGCCAGGGCGCCCTAACTTCAGCGCAGGTTCCCTATTCGAAACCTGCGCTAAATGTCAAGCTGCCTTAAGGCAGCCTGACCTTCAGCACAGGTGGGACACTCTCTGCCTGCGTTGGGCTCAGAAAACTGAGTTTCCAGCTCATTTTTTGATGAATTTTCGCCAGTTTTTCATCAAAATCAGGAACTCACTCCTTCTCTTGTTTGTTTTGCAGGGAACTTTGAAAAAAATGTCCCTTACATGGCGAGAACGAGAACATGAAGAGGAGGACATGATTGCCCTCCATGACCCTGTCACGGTGAATGCGCTGCGGAACTGTGGCCTGCTGAAGTTTTTCTGTATCTCTAGCATGAGAGCACAGATCACTTTGCTGCAGTATATGCTTGATGCTTGGGATCTTATTAACCAAGTATTCCAGATTAGGGGAAAGTCTATCCCCTTGACCATAGAGGACATGTACTTCTTGACTGGATTGTCAAGGCGAGGTGCCCCCATTTCCTTGTCAGGTACGGCCCGGGGGACCGATTCCGTGAGAGATTATATCCACCAGTATTGCAGGGAAGGTTCTCAGCCGAGCAGAGACGGCAAGATTGTTATCCGTGAGATTACTGACAGGTCTCTCAGGTCCATTCTGTATACCATTGGTAGGATGGCCGGTAGCGCAGCTCTACATGTTGCCAACAGATCTTATATGCAGCACGCCTTGGAGTGTCTCCAACCGAAAGTATTCAACTAGTGTGATGCAGTACTTGTTCAGATGAAAGGTCAGTTGACCAAGGTGAAGGACGGGAAGCTGAAGAACTTTGGATTTGGTTCTATTTTGACTGCCTTCGCCTTGGAGAAAATCCCACTGATGCAGCCTCAGTATATTATACTCGACTTGCCTTCTCCGACCGAGCCACACATGCAGAGGTGGGTCGATCACATTTCTAGGCATGCTGGTCAACCTCAGATTACTTTTACTGATGCCTTCTTCAGGTGGTTCGAGCGCCAGGAGATGGTCTTTTCTGAGTATCCATATGTGGGTATGGATTTCCGAGGTGATTCGGATTTGGTGTTACCGGATGGCGAACAGTGGGGCGCTATTGGTAAATTCTTTGACCATATCACTGTTTACTGTTCTTATTCATAATGTTGTTGTGCTTTATTCTATCAAGACTTTTAATCATACTCTTGTGTGCATGCAGATGTTGGTCCTGTCTGTCCAGCAATTCGTCCGAGACTGCCAGTTGCTGCCCCGGCAGTGGAGCCCGCTAGGAGAGCTATCCTCCGCGACCTTGACAATACTGAGACCCTTACAGTTGTGCAGGAGCAAGTTGAGAGCCTGACTCTCGGTATTCCCGATGTGAGGACTGATGAGTTACCTTTATAGCTGCAGCAGCATACTACTAGCGTGCCTAGACGATGGACTCGTCTCTTGCGCATGATTGCACAGGCCGTGACGTGCTATCATGAGCACCACTAGGCTAGGGTGCCCCCTAGCATCTTTTTGAGTTTTAGGTCATATGACCAATTTTGTTTTGGTTACAGAACATTATGTACGAACTATAAACAGCTTATATATATTTTGATTTTTGAGTTTTATTCTGGTTGAGTTATATGATCCATATGTACAATCTTTGATGATGTGTCCTTTTTATAAATGTTGCAAATGTCTATCTAACACATAGTTTACTAATGAGTCAGTTAATGTGTTTAAGTTTCTGGAAATATGTTGATACTGAATTGAATCAAATCATCTTTCCAAGATCTTAACCCTTAGGAACATGCGATAAATAGCTGGATTGCGAACAGAATATATACCATTGAGTTGTAGTATTACAAGCTGTGAGTCTAGCCTGACAATTAGTTGGCGTATGCCACGTGTGATGGCATCAGAGAGTAGTTCTATCAACGCGCTATACTCAGCGATGTTATTCGTTGATTGCCCAATACACACTCCTCTGAAACTTACTAACTCGCCGCTTGGATCAAAAATGGCCCAGGCTGCGGAGGATAGGTTCCGCGTACTACGACTCGCTCCGTCAGCATATCCAACACATGTCTCCAGAAGGTTCGACATCTGCAACAAATGAAAAAGTTGGATCATTCGACCAGAACAAATACTTTAGCGAAAACAAAATACAACAAAAGCATGCAGGTTACTATTTAAGCATAGTAACGCTTGAGGTACAGCCCGTTGCGGGGTTGCGCCAGTGGAATTCCGTCGTAATCCATTAACTCGTAGGCTCCTTTTGCTAACACCCTTTTAACAATGTAGGGGCCCATCCATAAGGACTTGAATTTACCTGCTCCCAATTTATCGGATTCTTGGTCATAAAGCAAGACCAAATCACGTTCTGAGAAGACACGGGGTTTGACACTTTTGTCGAACTGAGCCTTGACTCGTTTCTTATGGGCTTCGTTAGCCAAAGCGGCATCACGACGGGTTTCATCCAATTGGATTAATTCCAAGAAACGAGCCTCTTCTTCTGAAGTTCCGGGGAGGAGATCAATTGCGAGTTTAAGCGACGAAATTTCGCACTGGATTGGCAAGACTGCTTCCAGGCCATACACCAGTTGAAAAGGTGTAAACCCGGTTGAGTTCTTTACCGACGTTCGGTAAGCCCACAAGGCTGAGTACAGGATTAGGTGCCACCTTCTTTTATGAACTCCGATCATCCTTTGCAACATACGCTTCAGGACCTTGTTGATTGCTTCAACTTGTCCATTGGCTTGCGGATAATACGGGGTAGAGCTGTCGTGAGATAGCCCTGTTGGCATTATGATGCATGTGTTGTACTTGATGGCAACCCTCTCATAGAAGATCATCTCACTTATATACATTCAGATGAATCTACAAAAGAGATATCAGATGTGACATAATACATAGATGCAGGACAGCTCAAAGGAATCAAATGGCAAGTTCTTAGTAAGCTTTGCCATCAAGTCCAAAGGGGGAGATTGTTGGCATTATGGCTAAAGTGTTGTCCTTGATGGCAACCCATTCAGGTGATAGATCACTGTACTTCAAGTCAGCAGCAGAGGTTGATGATTAGCTATCAAATATTGAAGAAAATAAGGGGTACGCAGGTACACCTTATTGAAAGTGCGTACCCGCAGGTACACCGTGCAGGGACCGCGTCCAGATACGCAGGCCAGCCGTTCAGGAGGTGCGTACCCCCAGTGCACACATTTCAAGGCAGAGAAAAGCACACGTGGGGTTTCTTATGTTTTACTCTTGGTATTTAGCCGACGGTATTTGTGTTATTACGGTTTTGGCTCGTGGTATTGTTCCATGATTTTAGGAGGAGCTTTCCTATATAAAGCAAAGGAGATCATTTGGCTTAGTGTGCTTGTGTTGAACATCTTATGAGAGCTAGATCTGAAATATGATGATCTCTTAGGAGTAATGTCTAGATCTAAAAAAAGGCAAATCTACTGATGGGTTGAGATCTCTTCGGCGCATGATCAGATCTGTAGATCTGACTGTCTGGGTTAATCTTGAAGTCTTGAAATCATCTATGCCCGAAGGTACGCAGGTACAGTGAAAGAAAGGTGCGCCGGTACGCAGGCGCAGAAGCGCTGCAGGTGCGCCGGTACGCAGGCGCAGAAGCGCTGCAGTTGCGGAGGTACGCAGGAAGTCTAATTGGCACAGTGCGTGGGTACACAGGTGCACAGTTCAGAACAGTGCGTACTGTACGCAGGCATTACATGGGAGAAGCTGCGTACTTCTCTTGAAATCAATTTAGCTGTTCATGTTTATCATTGCTGTTTCTGGGTTTTGAAGTGATGTCTGGTTTCTGGTATTATGTTCTGATAACAGCAGTGATTGAGTGAATGATTATGATTAGCTTCAGAATTGATGGATCAGGTTCTTAATGATCTAATGGACTAGATCTGATTGATGACTCTCATTGTATATGTATTGATCTAGTGATTGGGTGATTCAGAAGGTTGTTTGATTATGAGCTTCAATGTTGTTGTTGGGTCCAGTATGAAAATTGGATGAAATGTGGCCTTTCAAATTATGTGTTGTGCTTCAGTGTATCGAGTATGAAAATTGATGAAACGTGGTACCTTTTATGTTTTTAGGTCCTTGGGAATTGGTTTGGGAAGGAGGAAAATTAATGGAGCTTGGGAAGAGTTAAATGAAACTCATAGGTAATGTAAGAATCAGATGAAGCTCTGTGCATGTATAAGGGTAGCTGAAGGCAGAGTATGATAGCCAATTGGATTGGTTGGATCCACTAGGATAAATGGACGGTGGTAGAATATTCATGAGAAAGATAATAAGAAAGGTAAATTAAATGGATTTGAGGTATCAAATTCCTTGGCTATGTTAGGAACTATTGTTCTTAGTGTTGTGCATGTTGTGCACAGATAAAGGGAGTTCCCTTAACCTTGACCTTCTGATATCTGGTAATTATGTTGTGATCATGATTATGTTGATGTCTCTATATGTGTACATGTATGTATGCATGTATGTATGCATGTATGTATGCATGTATGTATGTATGTATGTATGTATGTATGTCATTATATGACAAGATCGTTAGAGATCATGATTGTTTTATGCTAATGTGTGTGTGTGTGTGTGTGTGTGTGTGTGTGTGTGTGTCATTTTTTCACAAGGTCATCAAAGACCATTCTTGTGGAGGAATGATTTCTTACGCAGGTGAATGGCATGAAGAGGTTCGTAGTCTTATGAGGAATCAAGTGGGAAAAGTAACCCTAACTAATATATGAGGTCAGTATCATGTGGATGTGAATTGATAATATATGATTATACTATGTCTATGTTTATGTTATGGACAGGTAATGTTGAGGGATACATCAACGGAATGAAAATAGTGCGATCTACAGCATGTTGGAACAAGCATGAATAATGGAAAGACACTAGAAGAAAGGTTTCTTGCTAGATTCTATGTATAGTCTATGGATATGCAATACTATTGTTGTATATATTTTGTACATGGTTCACCTGTGATGTTGTGTCCATGCATTGTTATGTATATATGGTGTTGTGTACATGTTGTTTATGTAGTGTTATGTACAGAGGATGTTGTGTACATGTTTTTTATGCAATTTTATATATATATGGTGTTGTGTACAAGTTGTTTATGTAGATTTGTGTACATAAGGTGTTTTGTGCATGTTAGATATGTGGTGTTGTGTACATATGGTGTTGTGCGCAAGTTGGATATGCAGTGTTCTGTACCTATGGTGCTTTGTGCTTATTGCATATGTGGTGTTGTGTACATATGGTGCTATGTACATGTGGTGTTATTTGCATGGTTGTACATGTGGTGTTACATGGTTGTACATGTGGTGTTATGTGCATTTGGTGTTTGGTGCATGTTATACATGGGGTTTTGTGTGTAGATGGTGTTGTTTACATGTCATGCATTTGGTATTGTATACACGTCATGCATGTAGTGTTGTGTACATGTTTTGCAAGTGGTGTTATGACAATGTGTTTTTGTGTACTCATTGTGCAAGTTGTGTTATGTAAATGTGGTGTTGTGTACACATCATGCAGGTGGTGTTGTGGATATTTGATGCCATGCACATGTTGTACACATGGTGTTCTTATACATATGGTACTTTGTACATATCATACACGTTGTGTTGTATACATGTGGTACTATGTTATGTGTAATCTTATATCGTGACATGTGTATTATTTGTGTTGTACTCTATGTACGTATATGTATTATGTTGTACACCGAGTGTGGGTGTATGTGTTTTTTTATACACTAGGTGTAGGTGCATGTGTTGTGTTGTACGCCACATATAGGTGTATGTATTTTGTTGTGGATTACATCGGGTGTAGGTGAATGTGTTGGGTGTTACACCATGTGTGTGTGTTTGTGTGTGATGTACATTGTATGTATGTGTACGTGATTAAAGAAAAAATAAGTAGTGGGTGCTTTCTGGGTGTGGCAAGTGATCCAGTGTGTGTATGGAAAGGACAAAGGTACAATAAATGAATTGATTAAAGGATAAGTATGAGTGTTTTATTTCAGTTTTATTATGCATGTGATCTATGACTCTAATTTATAATTGTTACATATGATATATGATTTTGATTTATGATGATTGCATTTTGAGATAATTGGATGTGATATGTTTATACATGATGATTTGTCAAAGAGTTGGTTTGAATTATTGTGATAGGAAATGAAAAGAATTGCAACTGTAGCTTATTGACGACCTACCAATGAGGTATGGCTTGAATTTATTTCAATTGGTTTTGAATCTAATGGAAATTATGTGCTTGGTATAGGAAAGCATGAAAATGCCTGGTTGGGTGGTTGAAACTAACTGCAAGAATTAGTAGTAGTGATGAAAGGAAATGGAATAGGTAGTCGTATGTTGGTAAATAACTTGAGGAGCGAGGCCATTTTGCGACACTAGTACCCAATAGTTTCCATTTATTTCCATGAGCATGCTATGACTGGTATGATGGTTTTGAGGGAGGGATATGCCTTGGTTTTCAGATCTTCCAATGTGAGGAAGCCTTTCCAAGGGATCAATCTCCCAGGAAAAGGGATGTTAAGGAACTTGGAAGGTGAGTGACTGCACAGAAGGGAGTGACTAGATTGCCTGAACGATTGTGTAGCAGATAAGGGAAGGTCACGAAAGGATTTGTTTTGCCATTAGCATTGCTAGATGGAATAATATTCACATTGGGAGTGTTCATAGAAAATGAGTCGATAACTTTTCACTGAGAGAACAAGTGGTGCAAGACCGTAGTGTTAGACAATGAATGTAGATTTGACTTTGGCAATGGATTTTGGACTTCCTAGGAAGGAGGTGAATCATGGTACTAATTTTGAGGGTGGAGGTGTGAGCCTATGGATTCCCATATTGTCGATGCTAGCATCGTATCCTTTTAATTATTGGCTGAGAAAATGTGCATATGTGTATATGTATATATTATTATAATATTGTATCGAGCTAGATTTGCAAATCTCCATGAACAGTATAGTTATTTTCTAGTTGAGGAAATGTGCATAAGTATATGTGGTTGTTATTGCAAATATCATAATGAATTGTGTTATAAAGCTCCAATAAAGAGTCTGTTGGTCATGGTTTTCAGCGGATGTTATTGTAAATATTGTAATGGGCTTTATTATAAATCTCCATGGGTAGGATGTTTTGGTTTTCAGTGATTTGTTGGTTGTAGGTGTCATTGAACATTGAGGAAAGTGTTCCCCTAAGGGGGAGGGGTTTGTAATAGCCTCGGGTTAAAAATCCATGTAATAAAGTTAATAAAGGAAAGATAATAATCAACATAATGGGACACTTATTCCAAGCTAAATGTTGGGTAAAACATCCTAGTGGGTGTTCATTTAGTTTAATATGGATAAGGGGAAATTAACAAAGGAAATGGAAAAGGAATTGGAAAGGTAAGAGGCATTAATTTGCATTTTATTTATAGAAACAAAGGAAAGTACTAGAAAAGGAAGGTGAAAGGTCATACGTTGCATGTGAGGAGGAAAATGAAGAAAATAGAAGCATCATTTATAAAAAGGCTTATGAGGATTAGTTCATGGAATTTTGGTAGATTTTGGGTGGATCTCAGTCTCCCTTCTCTCTGTCACACACTTAGTGTTTTCTTGGATCACTCTAGCATTGGAGGAAGGAAGGAAAAGGAAGGATAGGAAATCAAAGGGAAGCAAAGATCAAGCAAGGAAGAGTTGGATCAAGCAGCTACAACACGATTACTTGCAGGTATCGAGTTGCAAGTATGATTTCCTTGCTATTTTTGGCATGCATGTGTTTTCTTATTTCTATTTTTATCATTGGCATGGGTTTTGCCAGGTGTGACAGTGGTTTTCAACCTTTCCTTTCCATTTCTGGATAGCAAAGGTGTGATGTGTTTTATCTTACTTGGTTGAGTTGGATTGTCGAATGGTTTCAACATTGAGTGAGCTGGTCTTAGGAGGTAACAAAAGGGCTAAGAATTCCTGGACTGGTTATTATAGGCCATTTTTTCGCATCTAGTCAATAGTCCTACAAATCGGATCAATCACCATCCGTGAACACCTTGTCATCATCCTTACAAAAATCCCTAAGCATGACTCTTCCAAATCCCTGAGATTGTAGGTATAAATGCTTCATTTCAATGTTTTTAAGACCCAATGCACCCTGCACATTTATGGAACTAAATTTAGAAGAAGGTTGCTTAGTTATGCACCAACGTTGATCAGCAGTAGGTTTTCCCTTGTTGGGGGTGTGCTGATTCTAGAAATTTGCAAAAATTAAAATGAATCCTGAAGCTTCCTTGTCTAGAAGCTTCCATGAATTGTTTTAACCATTTACCTTGGATAAGAAGTTTGAATACCACCTTATCATACCTTGGATATTTCACCTCTTATCCCTTGAGCTCATCCTCCCATCTTAAGTGGATCTCCAGCCTGGATTGGTAAATGGACAAGAATTCCTAAACTACCATCTCTCTCCTATAAATTTATTATCATCTACAACATCAGCTTTGGCTTTTGGAGACTGATAATACCCTCATGTTTATGCCTTAAATATAAGAGATTCATCATCTTCATGCATTAGTGTGACATTGAGGTGTGCTTTGTTGAGAATGCAACAAGATGATGGAGCTTAGTGGAAAGAAGTCGCCTTCACTAAGTGGGCCTGCGAGCTATTTTTGGCGCAAAGTCTATTTTTAGACTATGTCTATTTTTAGACATATATGGATCATGGTCTATGAGTTGCAGGATGCTATTTGTGGATGATTGGTCATGTTAGTAAAAATAGATGGACTTCTATTTTTAGACATATGGGCGGTTTCTATTTTTAGACTGCCAGGCTAAAAATAGAACAGTCAAATATTATTATCTCATAATAATATTTGGACTATAAACATTATCTTATCCTCTTGGAGAACTTCAATTTGAGCTACAGATGTGGCACATGCAACTATCAGAAGGAAATACGCTTTTCTTTGTGGGTCAGTTGAGCTATTGCATGCAAGACTTCAGTTAGAACTCATGTGGTTGAGTTTGGTGGAGTTGATTGTGGAGTTGATGGAGTTGTGTTCAGTTTGACTTGGTTGAACTAGTTGTATTTTAGTCTAACTAAAGAATACACTAGTGATGAGTTGTGTGAATTAGTTCACTAATTATTAACTCATAAAGCAACTGAAGAATACATCAGTTAACTCAGTGCATGTACAGTTCAGTGGAGACAGGTGTTGGAGGTTGAGATTGCTATCAGTTGTGACTATAGTTGTGCATGAGATTTACACATGCATGGATGGAGATTTGCCATGAGGCTTGCGTAGTATACCAGGGGAATTCGTTTTTACAGAGTGAATGATTTCTCTTGCAAATTACGCAGTGGAGGCAGGAAAAGCAGTGGAGGATATTTGAGCTGTGATTGATCAGATCTGAGCTAGTTTTGTGTGTAACAGGTGGAGATAGTGCTAGATACTTGTGAGGAGTATTGTACTATGTATTGTTACATGTTCTCTATCATTATAATATACAGATAGTGTGGGGTTTTCAGCTGTATGCTTTCCCCGGGTTACATACTGTGTTAATGTGTGCATGCGATTGATGTTTCATTGTTTTTGATGTTGCTAAATTGATGATCAACGTAGAGGAGGTTATGTATTCTGCATTTATTCAGCAATAGTGTATAATCCGGATAATCTCTGTGAATAAGTGATTAATTATTCAAAATTTCTACATGGTATCAAAGCTGTTGATCATCAGATCTACTATTCAGAAAGTGTTTACATTTTATTTCTTCAGGCAGAGTCTGTAATCGGGCCAGGTAGCCTCTAGATTCAGCCTTTCTTTAGAAGGTGAGATATCCGGTAAAAGCCCATACATTCAATCTCTATACAAGAAATACCTTGTTCTCATGAATCTTAGATCAGAGGCGGTTGAGTTTTTTGAGCTCGTGGAATTCGAATTTGCAGCAGTGTTTTCTTGGTGTCAACATGGCAATGTCCTTCAATGGATTTCGATTGGAGTATGCTCTTGAGGGCAGCTCGAAATATATTGCATGGAAGGACAGGATGGAGCCAATGTTAGATGATAATGGGCTGAAGGATTTCATATAGGTTGAGGTACCAAATCCTACTGGTGCTATCGAAGTTGAGGTTTGGCAAAAGAAGACAGCAAAGTGTCGAAGGATTCTGTTGGAGGGTGTGAAGGATCACATTGTGTCCAGCCTGCATGGAAAGGCTTCTCCATACTTGATGTGGAAAGCATTGACAGATCTATTCCAAAGCAAGAGCGATTAGAGGAATCTGGCGCTCAAGGATAGACTAAGAAACATTAAATGCGAGAACGGAGACAGTATGCCCAAGTATCTCACGAAGTTCACTCAGTGGAGGGATGAGCTGGGAAGTGTGGGGGTGGCTGTCGATGATGAGGACTTGGTGAGCTTGGCTCTCCTTGGTCTTCCGAAGAGTTGGCATTCCTATCAGGACTCTGTCAATGGTCGGGAGAAATCGCCAGGATGGGAGAGACTTTGGTCAGATCTTGTGCAGGAGGAGATCAGGCGGAATACCAGGGACGGATCTTCATCAAAGGTAACTGATGAAGAAAATTGTGCTTTGGAAGAAAGCTTCTCATTCTGGTGCGAAAGGCAAGAAGCAGGACATGTCCAAGGTGAAGTTCTTTCACTGTCACCAGCACGGACACTATGCCACTAATTGTCAACAGAAGAAGAAGAACAAGAAAGCTACTGGATCTGTAGCAAGAGAGGCTCTAACTTCACAGTTTGAGCTTGATTTTTCATTGATCGCATGCTCGGTATCAAGTGTGATGGGATCGTTGTGGTTCTTGGACAATGGTGCGTCTTTTCACATGACAGGAGATCGAGATTTGTTTTCTGATCTGGAGGAGAAAGATCTTTGAGTGCACATCGAGATGGGCGATGATGGTAGATACAATGCGACCGGTATCAGTACCATTTCCTTTGAGAGGGATTCTGGTAAAACCTTCATATTGAAGGAAGTGATGCATGTTCCAGGATTGAATAAGAATCTTATCTCTGTGGCGATGTTAGAAGACAAGGGATATGATGTTGTTTTTAGTGAGGGAAAGGCTTTCCTGCACAGCAAGACAGCTGGAGAAACCCGGAAGATAGGGGTTCGAGTGAGGAACCTTTATCAGTTGCATGTAGATGGTTGTGCAACAATGGCATGCAAGGCAGAAAGATTGGTGAGCTGGGATGATGGCGAGCTGTGGCACAGGAGATTGGGTCACCTTCACCATGGAGCCTTGAAGATACTGCAGCAGATCACTACTGGGCTTCCTAAAGGCACTCTTGCGCAGTGTGCAAGGGGTGTACTTTGGGAAAGTTTTTGAAAGCCACCTTTCACAAGAAGGATAGTCATGCCACGATGATCCTTGAGAGAATTCACACAGACGTGTGTGGACCTTTCTCAGTAGCTTCGACAGCAAAACACAGGTTTTATGTGATCTTTGTTGATGATTTCTCTCGAAAGTGCTGGATATTTTTCATGCAGAAGAAGAACGAGACATACTCTAAGTTCTATGAGTTCAAAGCACTGGTCGAGAAGGATTCGGGGAAGAATTTGAAGGCTCTTAGGAGCGATAATGGTGGTGAATACATCTCTGGCGAGTTCAAGGACTTTTGCAATGCAGAAGGGATTCGAAGAGAGCTCATAGCTCCCCATAACCCACAGCAGAACGGGGTTGCTAAGCGGAAGAACAGGACGATCGTGGGTGCTGCACGGGTGATGTTGCATGATCAGGGCCTACCCCTTCACTTGTGGGCAGAAGCATGCAATACTGCAGTATATGTGCAGAACCATTGTCCTCACAGGATGCTTGGCATGAGTACACCCAAGGAGGCTTATTCCGATAAGAAGCCTGATCTTTCTCATTTGAGGATTTTTGGTGCTAACATTTACATGCATGTGAAGAAGGATGCCAAGAAAAATTTGGAGCCAACCGCAGAGGTTGGGATATTTGTGGGGTACACTGATACGCCCCACAACTATCTTGGGTATTTGCCAGACAGTGGCAAGACTATTGTGCGACGAGATATAAAATTTCAGGAGGAGAAAGCCATGAAATTTTCGCTTGAGAGGGATCCACACTTGCATGTAGATGAGGAGCTATTAGTTCCTAAGGATGAGCTTCAGGACGTGGATCAGCCATAGGATGAAGTTCATGGAGTGGAAGAGACCACTCAAGCAGTGCCAACCATCAGAGGGCGAAAGCACTTGATAGAAGCTGAGCGACTAGCTCAAGATGCAGAGAAGGTTGTAGGACCACCTACAACTCAATGTAGACAGAGATAGTCACCTGATTGGTACACTAGATACATGGCTCTTGTGAGCAAATGTGTTGTGACTGAGCCATCCTCTTTCGAGGAAGCTGTGAAGGATCCCGCATGGGTAGACACCATGGTGGAAGAGTATGATTCAATTGTCAGAAACAGTGCATGGGAGATTGTCCCAAGACCGAAAGGGAAATCAGTGGTGGGTTCGAGATGGATCTACAAAGTTAAGCAGGCAGCTGATGGGAGTGTGGAGAAGTACAAGGCAAGATTTGTTGCCTGAGGCTTTTCACAGATAGAGGGGATCGATTATGAGGAGACCTTTGCACTTGTCGCAAGGTATTCTTCCATACAAACGATTCTTGCTCTCTTAGCACAGATGGGGTGGCACATTCATCATATGGATGTGAATACTGCGTTCCTCAATGGATTCATTGAGGAGGAGGTATACATAGAGTAGCCCGAAGGTTTCGAGATCTTCAGCAGCGAGTCGCATGTGTGCAAGCTCAAGAGAGCGCTGTATGGGTTGAAACAAGCACCACGTGCTTGGTACACACGAATAGACAGTTATTTCACTGGACATGGATTCTCCAAGAGTGAGGCAGATCCTAACCTATACCAGATTGTGGTGGAGGGTAAGTTTCTTATCATTGTACTTTATGTAGATGATTTGATTCTAACGGGTGATGAGCTGTTGATACTTTCATGCAAGGATGATCTTGCTAAGGAGTTTGGGATGAAGGACTTGGGCCTCCTTCATTATTTCCTGGGATTGGAAATCTGGCAGTGCAGTGATGGACTATTTGTTTCTCAGGGTAAGTATGCTCGGGAGATACTGGAGAACTTCAACATGCATGGCTGCAAGCCTGTTGATACTCCTCTTCCTAGAGGTTGGAGGAAGGAGGATGCCACTTCAGCAGAAGAAGTGGATGCCACTGTTTATCGACAGTTGGTGGGGTCGCTTATGTATCTGGTCAATACATGACCCGATATATGCTATGCTATTAACCAGCTTTCACAAGCTATGGTTAAGCCAACCAAGCTCTTCTGGAAGGCAGGAAAGCATGTATTGCGGTATTTGAGAGGCACATCGAGATATGGATTGTGGTACAGACAGGAGGATGAGGTGAAGCTATGTGGCTTCTCGGATGCAGATTGGGCAGGGAGCCCAACGGACAGAAAGAGCACATCAAGAGGGGTCTTCAGTATCGGGTCGACGGCAATTTCTTGGTACAGCAGGAAGCAGAGATCTGTGGCACTCATTTCAGCAGAGGTTGAGTATATGGCAGCAAGTTTGGCTGCATGCGAGGCTATATGGATGAGGAAGATTCTGGTCGGGTTTTTCGGTTCTCACTTGGAGCCTACTATGATATACTGTGATAACCAAAGTTGCATTAAAATCTTGGCTAATCCAGTATTTCATGATAGATCCAAGCACATTGACATCAGGTACCATCATATCAGAGATTGTGTGCAGCGGAGAGTCATGTTACTTTCATACATTCCAACGGAGGATAAGGATGCTAATATCTTGACGAAGGCACTCACCAGGAGCAAGTTCAAATACCACCGAGGCAGGACAGGGGTTGCTGATAATCCATATCTTGTTGAGAGGGAGTGTTGAGAATGCAGCAAGATGATGGAGCTTAGTGGAAAGAAGTCACCTTCACTAAGTGGGCCCGCAGGCTATTTTTGGCGCAAAGTCTATTTTTAGACTATGTCTATTTTTAGACATATGGATCATGGTCTATTAGTTGCAAGATGCTATTTGTGGATGATTGCTAATGTTGGTAAAAATATATGGACTTCTATTTTTAGACATATGGGCGGTTTCTATTTTTAGACTACCAGGCTAAAAATAGGACAGTGGAATATTATTGTCTCATAATAATATTTGGACTATAAACATTATCTTATCCTCTTGGAGCACTTCAGTTTGAGCTACAGATGTGGCACATGCAGCTGTCAGAAGGAAATACGCTTTTCTTTGTGGATCAGTTGAGCTATTGCATGCAGGACTTCAGTTAGAACTCATGTAGTTGAGTTTGGTGGAGTTGATTGTGGAGTTGATGGAGTTGTGTTCAGTTTGACTTGGTTGAACTAGTTGTATTTTAGTATAACTAAAGAATACACTAGTGATGAGTTGTGTGAATTAATTATTAATTAATTCACTAATTATTAACTCATAAGGCAACTGAAGAATACATTAGTTAACTCAGTGCATGTACAGTTTAGTGGAGACAAGTGTTAGAGGTTGAGATTGCTATCAGTTGTGACTATAGTTGTGCATGAGATTTACACATGCATGGATGGAGATTGCCCATGAGGCTTGCGTAGTATACCAAGGGAATTCGTTTTTACAGAGCGAATAATTTCTCTTGCAGATTGCGCAGTGGAGGCAGGCAAAGCAGTGGAGGAGATTTGAGCTGTGATTGATCAGATCTGAGCTAGTTTTGTGTGTAACAGGTGGAGATAGCACTGGATACTTGTGAGGAGTATTGTACTATGTATTGTTACATGTTCTTTATCATTATAATATACAAATAGTGTGGGGTTTTCAGATGTATGTTTTCCTCGGGTTACATACTGTGTTAATGTGTGCATGTGATTGATGTTTCATTGTTTTTGATGCTGCTAAATTGATGATCAACGTAGAGGAGGTTATGTATTGTGCATGTAGTCCGTAATAGTGTATAATTAGGATAATCTCTGTGAATAAGTTATTAATTATTCAAAATTTCTACATGCTTTGTGACAAGGAAGGACAAGTTAACTTGGGGAGATCTCTACAATATCATATACTATTCTTGGTTGTAAACTCTCTTTTATTCATATTAATATAAAGAGAATATCGTTTTCCTATATGTGTTATGTTATGTTTACGTTCATGTATTTCAATGCTTTTTTAATCCATTGAATAGAATAATTAGATAATTCTACATAAATGTTGTAGATCTTTGGCTTGTGTTGATTGTATGTGCAGGTTTTAACTATAGAAATCAGAGCTATGATTGGAGCTTACAAGATGAGAGGAGAGGAGAGTTTGCGATGTATTCCAAGTCAGCCTCTTTCCATTCTTTAATTTCACTAAGGAAAACATTATATTATTTTCTTTTTGTTGTTCTAGACCATTCCACTAGGTCTAGGGAAGACACTTCTATTCACAATCATAAATTCAACATAACACTAGTGAAGGTGGGATTGCAGTAAAGCATGATTGTGTATACCCTTGTTGGTCCTAGCAGTCCTCAATCTATAAATGAAGACATATACAATAAAGCCTAGAAGGTGGAGACAGACAAATTCCTTACAGCTTAGGTGGACAGATCCAGATGCATCGAGGTGTGTATCGGCTTAGTGATCCCTGAACTGATATACGGTGGGATTGTGGTAAAGCTTGGTAGTGTATGTTTCTTGTTTGGGCCTAGGAATCCCTTGGTAGGATTGCGGTAAATCCTAATTGTATATATGAGGGTTTCAGGCCTAGGAATCCTTGACTGGTATTGGAGGGATATATGGTAAATCTCGAGGAATCCCTGGTCAGTTTTGTTGTGAGTCCCACATCCATGCTTGGAATATGGTGTGGGGGTGATTGGCTAAAAGAAATATTTGGTTCAACCCAATATATGGTCGAGTGGTACATGGAAGTCCCTGAATCAGTTGGCTTTTTCATATGTTAATAAGAGCCATTTTTCTCTTGTATTTCATGTGTAAATGTACATGTTAATATGTGGTTTTAATGGTTATTTTATCATTGTTATTTTGTTGGTTATAAGTTGGTTATAAGCATGGTTTCTGATAGACTTCAGTTATGCCTCTCATCATGTTTTGATTAGTAAATGGAATGTTAATGAATAAATTACCTAATAGATGATATTGCAACTATGGTGAGAAGGCATCAGACCTTCTTGATGAATCTCAAATAAGTATGAGGTCCCTATGTTCAAATATGTTTTTATGACCTGTAGATTACATGTTTAGGATGTATTTTACGGAACGTTTTTCATGGCTAGGAATTCTCAGGTCAGGTCCTTGTTCAATTTTTTCATTAGAGGCATTTTTATCTTGTTATTTATCATTTCTAAGATTTTCATCAAGTTCTGGGTAGATGCCTAAGTCTTGGCCCTGAAAAAGTGGCTCAGAATTTGGGGTCACAAGCACATAACTGCCTAAAAAAGGTTGCATTCACATGGATGCCTTATTGTGGGAGTGACTGGAGGATCCTAGTCACATGGATGGCTTGTCATGGGCGTGACTGGGGGTCAATTTCAGTCATAAAGCAGGTTAACTCGGGGTTTTGGCACCTAGAGTGGTTGGTTAACCCCTTGGGGTCTTGTAGCTTCTGAGGAAGGTTAGTTTGGTTTTGGTTTGTCAATTCCACTCCTTAACTATAATTTTGGATTTGAATCATATCATAATAACTCTTTGTCACATGTTTACCCCGTTGGAATGGTTAGCTTTAGTAAGTGTGGGAGGAGGGCATTACAGTAAGCAATTAAGAATCCTTGAGATCATCTGCTCTAGTTGATATGATTATGAACACTCACAAAATGAAAGTTATAATAATTAAATCCAAAAACATCACTTACTATGATTTTATATGTGATAATAATAGCTTGGAGTAAGTGGCTTCATATAAATATCTCATAATCGATATTTATCACAAGCTCAGTTGGAACTATAGCAATGAGAAAAGGATAAATGGAGAGTGGAAAACCTATTATGGACTTGAAAACAAGTGTAAGCTAGTGGACCTTAACTATGGGATAAATATATATATATATATATATATATATATATATATATATATATATATATATATATATATATATATATATATATATATATATATATATATATATATATATATATATCCTTTATGATACTCTTCTGAGTCCCCTTACATTATGTGGATGTAAAGTTTGTGGATGCAATATCTCTAGAGAATCTTGGAGAGAGATAGAGTAGATCCAAAAGGATTCCATAACTCATAATCTCACAATTAGAGGCAATGCACCTTCTCCTATCATCCTCATATAATATGTTCTTTTCCCATCGAGAGCATGGCCATGATTAGGTACTTAATGTACAAGAACAAGATACATAACATGTATGGTAATGGGATCCCAAAAATTACTTCAAACTCCACCTAGGAAAGGCTCAACCTAGAATGGCATAAATATTTCAAGCATTGGCTAAATCATTGGGGGATACATGAAGATGTCATTTTGAAAAATATTGAAAATATTAAAAATATTACATCTAAATTTAAGGAGAACCTAATGTGCATTAAAGGGTTATGGTAAAAGGAAATTAATATATTACAAGGAGATGGTTAACCCTAATCTAAGAGATCAAAATTATTTCTTGGTTTTGTTGATGGTGCTAGATATTGCCAACATACAGGGGGTCTCCTCAATGTGAAATCCCAATTATACCTCAAACCATTTGGAGTAGGAGCCCCATCTAGAGTTTCAGCCTAGTCGCCATAACACAAAGATTTGCCTTGGTTTCAACTGATAACATAAGAGATTATGTACATAACCTTGAACAAGCAAGTTGACAATGTGAAACATTGATTGAAATGTATAAAAGGATAATTTCATGAGGCGGGAGACAAAAGTGAGCCTCTAGAATGAAATAATAGTATTAACCTAAGAGATACACATGGGCAAAGAAAGATTTGTTAGTTATCTAGTGAAATAGTTAACATAGACACAACAACCATTAAGCCAGATACAACACACCTTCAACAAGATAAGTACCAAGGCCACGAAAATAGTTTAGTTTCTTTAGTACATATGAATGAAACATATATAGCAAACATCTAAAGAATTATCTTAATACATTCACAATACATGCATGAAAATGTGTTGGCTCATCTAGCTTCAATTATAAGGTGAAATATCGAAGTACACGATTACAATGATGAGACACTAGTTCCCATAGTGGAACATTAAGTCACTTCTTGATTCTCCAAAGAATAGTTTTCTCTCATATTCCAAGTAGAGAATCAAAAACTAGCTCTCCAAAGGTTAAAACTCCAAAATCCCTTTTCTTGAGTTATGAGGTTTATTTCATAACAAGAGGACCAACCTTTCCTCTCCCCTTGACTCTTGGACTTCTAATATATCCTTTTGAATTCTAAACAACTCTTGAACTTCTAAATAACCTTTGGACTTCTCTATATGAATTTTGGACTTTTATATATGAATTTTGGACTTCTACACAACTTTTTTGTCCATATATAACTATGTGACTCTTCATGTTCCACATATGACTCTTGGACTTCCACACATTACATTTTGTCCTTTTCCTTAAAAATACATCATTACATTCCACATGATGATGTGGCATGAAACATGGACACATATTTATGTTGGATTAGGGGGTCATGACCCAGGTTCAGTGTTGGCTACGCCAACCAACAAAACCCTACACAACTGGCCATTTCTTTAACAACCTATGTAGCGTTGGATGTAGTCTCACCCGAAGCAGTATGGGGGGATGAAAGAACCAATTTTTTGCATTCAGAGACTAGTGTGATGTCTTCCAGTGCCTCAGATCTACCTTCATGCAGATCGATAAACTCTTAGATCTCGCCATTGCAACTTTGTTAAACATCCTTCGGACCTTTGTGAAGGTTTACGATCTGTCCTTGCGAACCTTTAACAGTTAATTTGTCTACTTATTCACATAAAAGAGTAGTCATAAATTAGGGTTCATGCAAATTTAGTTAAGTTATTAATAAACATCAGAGAACTCATCAAAGTCTTCACGAAATTACTTATACATGCATTGTGTACATCATTAACACTTATTCAAGAGAATCGTGTAACATTCAATCAATATTCCATAAAACACATCATTCATCGACAACATATAACATTAACAAAAATAGAGATGAATAGAAATATGCAAGAATTCTTTGGATGCTATCTTTATTGATCTTCAATTCAAGGTTACAGACTCAAAACTGCCTGGGCACATAGCTGTAGGGGCCCACGCACTCAGCTGCGAACTCTACCTAGGCCTCTGTGCACTCAGCTACAGAGCCTTTCTTCTACTATCTTACCCACTTCTTCTTGCTATCACCTCTTCATTATCATGCCTTAGACTCTCTAATACACACCTATTTATAGCCTTTTTCATACAATGCCATTGTCCGCAGACCATGGGTGAATCTCCAAACTGACTCAAAGTTTACATAAAACAAGGGGCTAAGCCCCTTTGAATTGTATTCATCTACGCGCTCTGCATCCACAAATCATGGAGACTTAACATTATTTACACAAATTGTACCAAAACTTGGGTTATCTTAACCCCAAAACTGACCCAAGGGACCCCATCCCAATGATTGACCATTATGATGACACTTGTACAAGTTTCAACCTGATAATGATGAGATGGAATTCATGAAGAGGTGGCAATGCCAATTTGTCTTGCTTGTTGCTTCATCTTCCATTCTTGATCATAGATATAATAAATGCTTCATATTAATGAAATATCCTCTTTGTTTCTTAGTTTCACCCTTCAAAGGGTCTTTGATCAATAAAAAAATCCTCTAAGTCATCATGAAATATCTTCTTTCTGTCTCGGTCCATGATCTGCTTCATGTCCTAATGATAGGTCTCCTAGTGCTTCATCTCTGCGAGTGTTTCTTCATGCTTTATCCTTGCTATTTTCTCTTGAGAATCAACTGATAATACCTGGAAGGTACTCCTTCCAATGAAAATCATTCATGATGAGGCAATATCAACCTTAAATCGTCTATTCTATCGCTACTATTCGATGTTGGATCCCCCAAGGCAAGTTTTGGGGCTTAAAGCCCAAGTTTTGACTAAGTCAGATGTAAAGATTACGTGATTTGTGGGCACGGAGTACGAAGTAGTAATTGAGTCATAGGGTTTTCTGCCATCACATTTGTAATGTAATGTCAGCTTGAGAGTTCTACCCATGGTCCACGGACCATGGGATTATATAAATAGAGCGAGGCTCTAAGTTGTAAAGAGACATCGAAGAAAAGAATCTAATCTAAGAGAATGAAGAAGAAGCGAGTCTGAGTGGAAGTGTAAAGTCATGTCTTTGGGTCATAGAGTAGGAAAAGGCTCTGCAACTGAGTGTACTGGTGGGTTATAGTATTGCAACAATAATGTTGCAACTCCTGGGAGTCCCTTCTTTACTCTTATCAACCCGGTAGTTCGTAACAAACTTGGAAGTGACGGTGCTGTATGCACAAGTACTAGCTCTTGCCGCAGCTGTCACTTGGTCAGCTGGCACAAGTCTGCTAGGAGCTTAAGCCAAATTCTATGAGCTCTAAGAAGAATCTTTCTAACTGATGGATGGAAGCTAACTCAAAGGAGGCTAATCTATTTTCAGAAAGAAACTGAAAGCGGAAAGGAAATGCAAACCCTAGCAAACCCTAGTTTTACCGACTAACTCTACTGGTGCAAGAAAAATGATGAAAGGTAAAGAAAGGAATGCCATTGACTTCTGAGAAGGTAAAATGCATGTGTCTAAGCTACTTCTACAGTAAAATCTGGAAAAAAAACTTCTTCTGTATTTTTTAGTAAAGTGTCAAAATTGTCACGCATGTGCTTTAATTGGTTTTTTACTGTGCGGAGGTGGATTGGCGAGAGGAAATGGTTGCAAGAGGTTGGGAAGGTTATAAGAGGGCCTAATGGGTCCCTAGAACCCTTCCAAAGAGTTTCACCAAGTTTGGCTATCAAGAAAACGCTTCCGTGAGCTTCTACAGGAAGTCTGCAGGGGTTCTATATTTTCTACAGGATGTTCAGAAATGGGATTTTGGAGGGTGGATGGAGAGAGAAAGGTGGAAGAGTGAGTATGGAGGTAGGGTAAGGGTGTGAGGAGGTCCAGAACTTGGTGGATGGAGATGGGGAGAGATGAGGATGGATATATTTGTTCCAGGAGGAGTGGAGCAATGTTGCACAAAAATATGGAAACTAGGTCAAAGTGAGGGAACGTAGCAAATGTGAGGCAAGAATCAGAGTTAGGGGATGGAGCAGATGGGATTGATGGAGTACGGGTAGATGGAGAGGTGTTACAGGTTCTCTGCAAGTTACTTCTCAAATTGAACAAACAATGACTTGGAAAACCAATGACCTAGCTACTTTATTCTAATCTGGCCTAAGTAACAGCAAAGGAAATGAACAGAAGTTTATTTGCAATGAAATCACGTGAAATAGTTATGCAAACTGAGCAATCATGAATCTGAATGCTTAACCACAACTGGTATCAACTTCTGCAAATGAGAATCTAACACTAATGATTGCATGGTGAGGCAAAGACAGTGTTTTTGTTGGCAGCAAGGTCACCTTTGTCCCAGCTCATGATCCCACTGAGGGAGAGGTGAGATCAGAGGTGCTTGATGGCCTTTTTCTAAATATCTTCACTGTTAATAACCTATCAACTCAATCTGAGCATAAAAAGCCTTTCTAATCATCAACAATGACCTAGGTAACCAGCAAGATTTTACTATACTTAACATAAATTATTTTGCAAAGACATAAAAAGCAAATAACAATACATAAAGGAAGCCTTGGCACTTGGGTTGGGCCCAACCCCAAGAGCTATAGGCTCCTAAGAAAAACTCAGAACTGATGCCAAGTAAAGATGCTCTTCATTACTCAAAAATAATCATGTCACAGGAAATTTATACAATAGTAGCTACAAAAATGAGCTGAGACAATGATAGCACTATAGTGCAAAACCCAACAGTTCCAAAAGTAAACTACGAAGGCTGAAGCCTTCCTATTTATGCACTACGAGGGTCCTAGTAGCCCTCCTTAACTCAAGGGGCTCGGCTGTTCAAACTGCCAGTAAACAGTCACTCTTCACAAAGCTGCTCGGCTGCCTTTAGGATTTGTTTTGGTGGCCTGCTGAGCTCCGAGTTGAGGGTGGAGATTTCGAGGAAGGGCCATTTAATGCAAGAGACACCCTTCCTACGAATCCTCACCCATGTTCCTTCATGCTTGGCTATCACCTGGCTCATAATTGCTCGGCCTTGTTCCAAAATTTGTCCAAAAAACCTGAAATAACCACTTATTAGCCTCCTTGGTAAAGTGACCACCCTCATTCGTTCAAATAACATAAACATACTCAAAAAACATGCATAATCTATGAAAAATGGTGGATTGATGAAGAACAGTAGGCAAAATGAGCCCAATAAGTTACCCATTTTTTAGGCTCATCATGTACAGAGGCCTAGTAGTCCGCAGTTGAGTGTGCACACCCTTGCAGCTGAGTGCGCAGGGTGAGTCGACTCTGTAACCGTTGGAGAAATAATAAAGAGAAAGTTTCTTATCATTCTGTGTATCTTTTTCCTGTTTTATGCATTGAAGTATATTAGGTATGAATTACAATTTTACCTTTTATTAGCAGCATGAACTCACATGAATGCATTGAACAAGTGAATATAAGATAAGTATCTGTTTACACTAAGTTAAACTAACTATTATAAGAAGATAAGTTAGATCTGCGGTGTACTTGGGGAGCTAGCGCAGATCACTACCTTAGTAGTGTGAAATCATCTCAGCCCTTGGTTAGGACTACACCAAGGTGAGTATAATAGATCGAGAAGGTCTCACAGGTTAGGACAGTGCGTGAAGTGACCTGCACGAAGACATTCCTAGTTGGACTAAGTCGACCTCTCAGACATCTCAAGGGTGCAGAAACTTGGTTCCAACATTCCCCCATACTGCTTTGGGTGAGACCTAAGTCCACGCTCCACGGGTTATTGCCAAAAGGTCCAATAGTATAGGGATTTGTTTGGCTAACTAACTCCAAACCTAGGACAGGCTCCCTCAAGCCAACAAATGGTTCCATTGCCGGGACCAGAATCTGCATAGAGATGTCTAATATCGCATCACTAGAATCCAACTAAGAAGGAGATTGAAAGGTGGTTGGATAGGAGAATTCACAAGTTCATGGCACAGGAAAATGGTAATCCGTGACTGAAAAAAGAAGAGTGGTTAGACTACTACCTATACATAGAGATCCATGAAATCTTCTTTACATCTTTCCCTACTGAGTTGTACGAGTGGATCCCGAAGCTAGAAGATAGCCAAGGAGGGGGGAAACCCGACAATCCTATTGTGCAGACCCGAGAGTAGGTGTGCAGATTGGAAGCATCAGAAGATAAGATCATGTGCGTTGTTGATCACTGGCTCGATCGGATAATAGGAGCATTCATTACTAAGTTTGCAGTATATAATTTAGTCAGCTATAGTGAGGTAGAGCGATGCTTTCTCAAAGGACTGCTAAGTAAGTACATAAAGTCTCTGAACACTTGGATTAAAATTCTATTGTGTCAAAAGTGGATTATGTAGTTACATTGATGTTCGGGGCTATGCGAAGTGGGAAAATTTACAAAAACAAAGGAAGTGCAGGACTAGAGACTAGCCCCTTGATTTCACCTCCGCGAGGGGACAAGGAAGATCTCGCGAGGGTCTCTTTGAGAAGTGTGATCCATTTGAAAAGGCATAGGATTCCACGCATACCACCTCCACCCACACCACTGCTAGTCTTACCACCATCACCTCCATATTCACCCATACCACCACTACCACCACCACATTTTAACATGGCTAGCATGATAAAGTTGTCTGTGTTCAAAGGATTGGGAAATGAAGACCCAGACCAATTTTGGTTTGTGATAAGAGCCATATGGAAAGCACAGGTGGTTACAGATGACAATATAAAGAAAGAAACACTGGTTAGCACCCTCCAGCGCCGCACGCTGACCTGGTATATTAAGCATTCTAATGACAATCTGAATACGGGAATCACGGATATCCAACCTGCGCTAAATAAGGAATTTAGCAAGCCAAATTCAGAGGTGCAGTCGATCAATGGATTCGAAGAGATCACAATGCTACCAGGCGAGACTCCTTGGGATCTGGATTAAAGGCTAAAGTGTACGATTCGTGAAGCTAATATGACGTTGACAGATGGAAAACACTACGAATGGTTTGTAGCATCGCTAATGCCACATTTGAGGAACGTGTTGTCGCAGCAGAGGTTAAAAACTCAGGCAGAAGCTTTATAAATCATGATGAGTCTGCATGAGACCCCAACACAAGATCTTAACTTGGGAGTTTAGCAAATCCACATGCAGTTGAAAAACTTATGCCTTGAAATGCAGAGTCTGAAATGGGATAGGACATCTCGACCAAAAGTGCACGAGGAAGTGTGGTGCGTAAAATGCAAGGGTCAGGGTCATGATAAAGACCACTGCTCGGTGTTCATGAATTACCTCATGGGAGGAGGACCGATGCCATTAAGATCAGAAGCGCAAGCAGGATAGAGTGTAGCACCTGCTCTGTGGTGCGCAATTTGTCAAATAGGAGGAAACCATGCTACAGACGACTACCATTTGTTGCCAAAGTATATGCAAAAATAAGAACAGTTGATCTGTAATTTCTATAGATCAGTGGGACATGATGAACGCACATGTAGAAGTTATGAGCTGATGATGGATAGAAACCCCACCTACAGGGTTCAGGCTAATATGCCGATGGTAGACTAGGGTGCAGGGATGGCATGAATCGGATTCCAGGGCCGCAGACGAGGCCGAGGTGGAGGAGGACCTGGAAGAGGCCATAGATAGCTAATATGCTACAATTGTAGAGGGCCAGGAAATTATGCCCGCAATTGTAAGAATTCAATGCGTCCATCATGTTGGGTGTGGAGCATGATTATTTAGAGGTCTTTGTTTCAGCTGGATGTATACCCCAGGTAGTTTGTACACCCCCCCACGCAGGGCGGTGCGGGGGGGACTTGTCCCCCCCATAGGGGTTTGGGGGCCAGTAGTTCCTCAACAGGGGTTTGGGGGGCAGCACCCCTGAAGCTAAAAAGAGATGTAAATTTGACTTGTCAAAGTATAGTAATTTCTAGTCAATCTGGGCTATTCATTAGGCAGATGATCTAACGGTAGAACTTATGTTTAGTTTAGGGTTTTTTTGCCCTAGAAGGAAACCCCTCTCTTTGTATGAGGGCATTGTATTGAGGCTGTGAAATAGATGTGTATTCTCCGAGCGAGAAAAAGAGAGGTGATACTGTGATAGAAAACAGAGGATATTACAGTGGATCTACTGTAGGTTGTGTCTCTTCATTTTGCTAGATAATAGAAAGGAAGGACTGGCTATTCGGGTTGGATGTAGCCCAAACTGGGTGAACCATGTATATATGTGTCTCTCTAGTTTTATGTGTTTTCTATGTTTATATTTATGCAATATTCTATGTGTTACATTGCTCTGTAATATATAATTTTCCAACACATCATGCTTGTATTGTACCTCATTTGATCATGAGACAAAAGATTGTCCTATGCTAATAGCTAGGATACGCAACAAGGGAGCGCTACCACCTCCCCCGACTCAGAACCTGCAAATAATGAGGTCTGAGCCATGTAAGGAAGAGCCAAATGTGAATATTGTGCTCCGCAGTGGAATTACAATGGAAGATGATAAAGGAAAATAGCCCGAAGAAAGTACTTAGGTTCGCAAAGCTCCGGAAAAGGAAGCGGAGTTTGATTTGGAGTGCACTTGGGAAACTTTTATGGAAGCTAAGAAGAGCTTCGCAGATGCCTCCACCTTAGGAAGAAAAGATAGACCGTAGCTAAAAATGGACCCATCAATGCTCACAATGTTCCTGGAAACATGTATAAAGTTATTGCACGACAGTAAGGCTATAAAGGGATTACAGGAAATCATTAACAGATGCACTAAGACTGCGCGTAGTTTGGAAGATTGGAAAGCATAAGACAAGAACAAGAAGGGAAATGAGGTTAACTACGCAGATTGGAGAATATGAGATGGACCAAGTAATTCTGGATTTAGGGTCAGATGTGAACATTCTTCCAAAGTAGACATAGGAGTACATTGGAAGGCCTACGCTGTAGTGGTCTCCTATTCAACTACACATGGTGAACCTACAAAAGATAATACCCCTAGGGCGATTGCAGGGAATCACAGTGGATATTGAGGGAGTGAGCGCACTAGCCAACTTTGAGGTGATAGAGATTGTTGATGATAGCAATCCCTACCCCACACTCTTAGGAATTGATTGGGCCACTGACATGAACGAGGTGATTAATCTAAAGAAGTGCAAGATGATTTTTGAGAAGAAGTCTCTGCACGTAGTTATATCTTTGGACCCTGCTGAGGGATCGCTATACACTGAGCCAATGCGCGACTATGAAAGTGATGACAATTTGGACTGCATCTACAATATAACTGCGCGGGAGCAACACTGGGTAAATCCTACCGCGGATGGACAAATTTCATGGGAGCTTGAAACCTCTTGTAGTTCAGATTCAAATGAAGAGATAGAGCAATGGCAGAGCTGGTTACATGAGGTAACCATGTTAAACTATAACATGATGATAAGATCACTGTGATGCATATCAATGGAAATGAGTGATTTACCTACTTATGATGGATTAGGTGAGGTAGATGCTTTCCTGAACCAATTTGAGAGGGAGGTGTCAGAAAAACAACGTTTCGAAGCCTTGAATTGGGTACTGTGCGCTACTCCCGTAAGGTGGTGGGGTACGCACAAAGGAAACTTTGATAACTAGCGTGCCTATAGGAGGATGATGCACACACGGTTTGGGAAAATTGTAGGGCGGTCGGCGGATCGATACAATGGTCGGGATAATTCGCATGTGCATCTGTTTAGGTGGGTATAGGCATATGATAAAAAACCAGTGTAGATGCACATGAACTTCGCGATGGGAAATATGATCAATAAGCATGTGTTGGGGGGGAAAATGTATGAATGACTCCTCAAATTAGAATGACAGAATGTGGAAAGAATGAGCGCACAGAACGTTATCCACGTGGAAGCCTTTAATAAAGTGTATGAAGCACTGAATAAGGTATGTAATGCACAGTGAAGTGATTAGGACCTACGCGTACCAGCAGTCTTATGGGCTTATAGGGAGACGTGACAGAAACTGATGGGAAAGTCACCTTCTAGGCTGGTTTATGAAGCAAACACTGAAATACCAATGAAATATATCATGCCTAGTCCACGCATAGCAATGCCCACGGATATGATGGCTCACGGAGCCTTGAAGTAAGGAATTGCGTAGTTGGAAGAAGAAGAACAATTGGCACCTGATGAAGAGATCCAGCAGGATGATCTTAGGCTCCAAGAATTCATAAAGGAAAAATTTCACTTAAGGGAGAAAAGCGCCATGGCAGAAAAAGAAGTCAAGAAGCTGGAGGAAGGAATAAAAAGGGATTTTCTTGATAAAAAGACTGTGGTGATACAATAGGATGAGCACGATTACGATGATAAATTTGGAGACTGTGGCCGAGAGTTGATCAGTTTGATGCCTTGGATTGGACCATGTATTACTAAGAGGATCATAGATAGTGGCACGAGGTAGTTGGTAAAGTGTGCGATGCAGGTATTGGAGTTAAAAGGCGAGTTTTTCTTAGGAAATGTAAATGATTGTTGGTCAAAACCATATACAGGTGGCGCAACCACCTGATTAGCTATGGAAAGCATAGTCTTAGCATCCCAGGCAGTTGAAAGGAGGCACGGGACTATAAACTACTCTGCCCGGGAGCTGCGTGATGTCAGGGCTGCATGCAGGAGTAAAGTGTCAGAGGGTCCACGATAATGCAAGGGTAACTGCACTGTCGCACGAGTTGGATTATAGTCACTATTCACGATGTGATACTTGATTTGAGAGAAAATGGAGTGGGCGGAAAGCAGTTAAGGCAGATTTTATGGACAATATTTGGGAGAATTTGCCGCCAAGTGAGCATTAATGGAGCGGATTTGGGAGGAACAATCGACTTCGAATTCAAAAGGCGTTATAAATTGTAAAGGGCTGCCTCGCAAACAACACTTGGCCATTCAAGAATTGAGTTGTCGTGTGTCCAGATTTTTCTAAACTGAGACCTGTTTGACTTGTTGAGAGCGTTGTTTGAGAACCCAATTGATCAATTAAGAGATTTCTAGAAAAACAAAATGGCAGTGTCTGAAGAAGCCACAGAAATCGGAGAGATGACCACTGAAGAGGTCGTGCAGGCCATTAGAGTAGAACATGCCCCTGAGAGCGCTGGGATAGTCATAAAAATCCCTAAATCACTGCTGAGGCCCAAGAAATATAAACAACCCATGATTCTGGTGCGAATGTCCCCTCGAAACCCGCTGTGAACTAAATTGACCATGGAATAAAAGGGGAAAGTGATTAATTTAGAAACCAACGAGGAGGAGGAAGACCTTGACGACATCCTAATAGAAGAGGATGAGGATGAAGACATGGAGAAAGAAACCAAGGGTGCGACCCTCTAACCAGGCTGCCCGCGTATGTTCCTCTGCGAAAGGGGAAGGCAAAGGTGCCCAAGGATATCGATGAGAGTAAAAGCTCTCTACAAACTCCATTGCTACACGATGATATCATTTTCAAAGGAGCACACCTGGGATGGGTGCTGAGTTTGAAGTTCCAAGATTGGGATCTCGCTGACCACAAGAACTTACTGCACTTGGTGACCACGCAGCTCATGAAGCTGAAGAAAAACACCACAATGGGAGTCGTAGAGTTGGAGCCACGCAAGTGGTTGCGCAAAGTCAAAAATATGGGGTTGTTGAACCTGCTTTGGGTGCCACATTACCATCATGCCCCAGTGACTATCTTCATCATCAGGTAGCTACTCTACCTAGTGCATGATGGGTGTTTGTGGCTAGAGGAGTCGATCCCCATCACGGACCACCTAATCCACAGAATTACCTGACTCCCTTGTAAAGGGGAAGAACCAACAGACATTTCGGATGATAAAAGCAGTGATTTGGCCATCGCGGAGGCCATGAGAAAGACATATAAGCTGGAGAAGAAAAAAGGGGCTATGCAATCTCCAGTATCGACAACAAGGCAATCAAAGTCGCGACTCAGATACTGGTGGGTAAGGACATGCAGAAATGTTGCGCGGATGAGTTGCCCATGTCGGTGGTTGCACTTGCCGAGTAGTGTGCAGAGGGGGTCCAGTTCAACTGGTCTAAATACTTGTGCCAGGAGTTCCTAGAGAATTCCCACGAGGAGCAGGAACAGGGGAAAACCTTCCACTATGCATGGCTTTTGTTGTCCAAAGTGATGGTGGCTGGGGAATTGCCTAAGCACAGCCAGTTCCCCCCAATTGCGAGGGATATCATGAGGCAGTGAAGTACGCCTTGTTGTGGGCCACTAAAGATGCGCACAGGATCTGAGAGAGTAAAATATTTTAGGTGTTCATGGAAATGAACATTAGAATGGGGATTAACCACAAGCCCTGGTTACCACCCACTGTCTATAACATCTTACAAAGCTTCACAGAGTTAAGGTAGACTTTGATCACATCTACATCAGGGCATGCAAGGACCCCGCGAAGAAGTGGAATGAACTACCATACTTAGCCACAAATGATTTTATCCAACGTACTTGAGGTGTAGCCACCAGAGTGGCGCGCTCCAACCATCTCCACGGTGGGAGCAGACAAGTCTACTGCAGAGAAAAAGAACGAGGAGGCAAAACTGCGGGTAGTGCAGTTGGCCGAGAAGAGAAGAAAAGAGGCAATAGCATCAAAGACACAGGAGGCGTGGGACACTGCAAAGACAATAGCAAAATAGCAAAAGGCCACAGTAGAAGCATAGAAGGAAGCAAAGAAGGAGCGTGAGGGCTGGAATTCGCCTTCACCTAAATAGGAACAAGTATGGAGAGAGAGACAAAAGAGGGTGGCACGGACCCAGAAACAGCACCTACACAATTGAAGCACTAGCACTTGAGAGAGTAGATGGGGCAGCGGAAGAAGTCAAAAGCCTCCAAGACTTATTTCGACCTAATCACCCTCACTGAGGGAGATCTGCACGATATAGGGGATACGATGTGTGATGTCACCGCGGAGGCCCTCCAGTAGTTGGTGGAGGAGAATCAGATTGTGTTTGGGGCCCTCCAGGCACAAATTCAGGAGTTGCGGGTGCACACTCCTTAGGCTGGCACCCTCTTGACCACCCTCACAATAGGAACGACCGAAGCTGAGGAAATGTTGCGTGTCCACACAACCAACACAATAATGCTACCAAACGGGGCACTGGTTACAAAGAACAAGGTCGAAAGGCCTACGATCAGTGCGTTGAAAGGAGTAAGAATCAACATTGTTGCATTCACTCGGGAGACGCTCTATGTTCTAAAGGATGGAGTTACTACAGAACTACAGGCTAGGGAGGGCTGTGCACTATAGGTATTGAGTGAAAAAAAAATCAAGATGGAACAACTGAGCTTTCAGCACGACGAGGTAGTGGTACAAAACCAACAGATGGTGCAGGTGGTTGAGGAGGCCTAGCAGATGGTACCTGAGTTTGCCATCCCAGTAGAGGCACCAACAGAGGCACACATCCATAGGTTAGTAGTAGGGGTGCAGGAGGTGCAAGAAGAGATGTCCAAGCTTCAGCTGAAGCTGAACCTTCAGATAGCAGAGCCATTATTGAAGGCACAACCTTCAACTCCTCCATAGGTGAGGGAACAACACACTAATGCCATCACAATAGACATAGAAGAGATTAGCAGTACAGTGAAGGACTACACCAATGTGTTGGAAGAATCAATCGAGGCCCTCACCGCTCTGCAGGAGGACCCGAACATACAGTGCTTGGAAACAGAGGTGCATGAGCTACAGCAACAATATGACGATGTCAAAGGGACCATGTAGATGGTGGCCCTTACACAGAGGCTCGTGTGAATGCAACAGGAAAAAGCACTTAAGGAGCAAGTAGATGCAGCGCGACACAAAGAAGTAGTTCTAAAGGCACACGTCCAACCATGGATTTATGAGGCCTTCATCATCACAACAAAAATTGAAGGCAAGTTAGCGCAGATGCAGGGGATGTAGGAGAAGATACAAGGAAGCAGTTCAGATACCGCGGTCTCTAAACAACACATCCAGGAGGTACAATAGGCAGTCACTTAGTATGTTGTCAACCTTGCAGCGGTCCGCACAGAGCTAGGAGGTCTCCATGCGAAGATCTTGGCACTGATAGAGTGACTCAAGGGTAAGTCACGATGTTTGTGTTAGGGGCCTGTTGGGCGCGAGATCCCCAAAGGCAATTTTTGGGGATGAAAGCCGAAGTTTTGAGTAATTTTGTTGTAAAGACTCTACGATATGTGGGTGCAGAGCGCAAAGTTGTAATTGAGTCATAGGGTTGTCTGCCATCACTTTTGTAATGTAATACCGGCTTGAGAGTTCTACCCATGGTCCGCGGACCATGGGATTGTATAAATAGAGCAAGGCTCTAAGTTGTAAAGAGACATCGAAGAAAAGAATCTAATCTAAGAGAATGAAGAAGAAGCAAGTCTGAGTGGAAGTGTAAGGTCATGTCTTTGGGTCGTAGAGTAGGAAAAGGCTCTATAGCTGAGTGCACAGAGGCCTAGTAGTCCACAGATGAGTGTGCGAACCCTTGCAGCTGAGTGCACAGGGTGAGTCAAGTCTGTAACTGTTAGAGAAATAATAAAGAGAAATTTTATTATCATTCTGTGTATCTTTTTCCTGTTTTATACATTGAAGTATATTAGGTATGAATTGCAAGTTTACTTTTTATTAGCTGTGAAAACTCACATGAATGCATTGAACAAGTGAATATAAGATAAGTATCTGTTTACAAGAATTTAAACTAACTATTATAAGAAGATAAGTAAGATCCAAGGTGTACTTGGGGAGCTAGTGCAGATCACTACCTTAGTAGCATGGAAGCATCTCAAACCTTGGTTAGGGCTATGCGAAGGCGAATATAATGGATCGCGAAGGTCTCACAGGTCAAGGCAGTGCGAGAAGTGACCTGCATGAAGACATTTCTAGTCGGACTAAGTCGACCCCTTAGACATCTCAATGGTGCAGAAACTTGGTTCCAGCATCCCCACATATTGCTTCGGGTGAGACCTCAGTCCGCGCTCCACGAGCTGTTGCTGAAAAGTCAAGTAGTACAAGGATTTGTTTGGCTAACAAACTCCGAACCTTGGTCAAGCTCCCTCAAGCCAACAAATGGTTCCATTTTCAGAACCGAAATCTGCATAGTGATGTCTGATGTTGCATCACTGGAATCCAACTAAGAAGGAGATTGAAAGGTGGTTGGATAGGAGAATTCACGAGTTCGTGGTGCAGTAAAATGGGAATCTATGATTGACAAAAGAAGAGTGGTTAGACTGCTACCTATACACAGAGATCCACGAAATCTTCTTTGCATCTTTCCCTATTGAGATGTACGAGTGGATCGTGAAGCTAGCAGATAGCCAAGGAAGGGGGAAGCTCAAATATCCTATTGTGTAGACCCTAGAGATGGTGCCTAGATTGGAAGCATAAGAGGATAAGATCATGCGCATTGTTGATCACTGGCTCGACTGGATCATAGGAGGGTTCATTACTGAGTTCGCAGTAGATACTTGAGTCAGAAATAGCGAGGCAGAGCGATGCTTTCTCAAAGGACCGCTAGGTAAGTACGTAAAGTCTCTAAACACTTATATTAAAATTAAATTGTGTGAAAAGTAGATCACGCAGTTACATTGATGTTCGGGGCTATGCGAAGTGGGAAAATTTACAGAGACGAAGGAAGTGTGGGACCAGAGACTAGCCCCTTGATTTCACCTCTGCAAGGGGACAAGGAAGATCTCGCAAGGGTCTCTCTGAGAAGTGTGATCCATTTGATAAGGCAGAGGTTTTCGTGCATACCACCTCCACCCACACCACCATTAGTCCCACCACCATCATGTCCATCTTCGCCCGTACCACCTCTGCCACCACTGTGTTTTAACATGGCTAGCACGATAAAGTTTCCTGTGTTCAAAGGATTGGGAAATGAAGACCTGGACCAATTTTGGTTTGTGATAAGAGTCGTATGGGAAGCACAAGTGGTTTCAGATGACAAAATAAAGAAATCACACTGGTTAGTACCCTACAGGACCGTGTTCTAACCTGGTATATTAAGCATTCTAATGAAAATCTAAATGCAGGAATCACGGATATCCAACCTACGCTAAATAAGGAATTTAGCAGGCCAAATTCAGAGGTGCAATCAATCATTAGATTCAAAGAGATCACAATGTTACCAGGCAACACTCCTTGGGATTTGGATCAGAGGTTGAAGTGTACGATTCGTGAAGCTAATATGACATTGACAGATGGACAACACCGCGAATGGTTTGTAGCATCGCTAATGCCACATTTGAGGAATGCATTATCGCAGCAGAGGTTAACAACTTAGGAAGAAGCTTTATAAATCGTGATTAGGCTGCATAAGACCCCAATACAGGATCATAACTTGGGATTTTAGAAAATCCACACGTAGTTGAAAAACTTATGCCTTGAAATGTAGAGTCTAAAATAGGATAGGACGTCTCGACCACAAGTGCGCGAGGAAGTGTGGTGCGTAAAATGCAAGGGTTAGGGTCATGATAAAGACCACTGCCTGGTGTTCATGAATTACATCGCGGGAGGAGGACTAATGCCTTTAAGATCAGAAGCACAAGCAAGACCGAGCGCGGCACCAACTCTGTGGTGGGGATTTGTCAAATAGGAGGAAACCATGCTACGGATGATTGCCATTTGTTGTAGAAGTATATACATAATTCACAACAGTTGCTCTGTAATTTCTGTAGATTAGTGGGACATGATGAACGCACATGTAGAAGTTATGAGCTGATGATGGATAGAACCCCCACCTACAGGGTTCAGGCTAAAACGCAAACCCTATACCAGGGTGCAAGGATGGTGTGAACTGGATTCCAGGGGCGCGGACAAGGTGGAGGTGGAGGAGGACCTGGAAGAGGTCGCAAACAACTAATATGATACAATTGCAGAGGCCCAGGACATTATGCCCACGATTGTAAGAATCTAATGAACCCATCATGCTTGTATTGTACCTTGTTTGATCAAGAGACAGAAGATTGTCCTACACTGATAGCTAGGATACGTGACAAGGGAGCGCTACCACCTCCCCCGACTCAGAACCTGCAAATAATGAGGTCTGAGCCATGCAAAGAAGAGCCAAATCTGAATATTGTGCTCTGAAGTGGAATTACGATGGAAGACAATAAAGGCAAACAGCCTAAAGAAATTACTTGTGTTCGCAAAGCTCTAGCAAAGGAAGCGGAGTTTGATTTGGAATGCACTTGGGAAACTTTTATGGAAGCTAAGAAGAGCTTCGCTAATGCCTCCACTTCAGGAAGCAAAGACAGACCATAGCCATAAATGGACCCATCGAAGCTCACAATGTTCCTGGAAACATGTATAAAGTTATTGCGCAACAGTAAGGCTGTAAAAGGATTACAAGAACTCATTAACAGATGCTCTAGGACTGCGCGTAGTCTAGAATATTGGAAAGCATAAGACAAGAATAGGAAGGGAAATGAGGTTAACTGCGTAGATTGGAGAATATGAGATGGACCAAGTAATTCTAGATTCAAGGTTGGACGCGAACATTCTGCCAAAGCAGACATGGGAGCGCATGCGAAGGCCTATGTTGTAGTGGTCTCCTATTCAGCTGCACATGGCGAACCAGCAGAAGATAATACCCCTGGGGTGATTGCATGGAATCATAGTGGATATTGAGGGAGCGAGCACACTAGATGACTTTGAGGTGATAGAGATTGTTGATGATAACAATCCCTACCATGCACTCTTAGGAATTGATTGGGCACTGACATGAACGAGGTGATTAATCTAAAGAAGCACAAGATGATTTTTGAGAGAAGTCTTTGTGCATAGTTATACTGTTGAACCCTGATGAGGGATCATGCTATACTGAGCTAGTGGGTGACTATGAAAGTAACGACGATTTGGACTGCATCTACAAGATAAATACGCGGGAGAAAGACTGGGTAAATCCTACCGTAGATGGACGAATTTCATGGAAGGGCGAATCCTCCAATACTTCAAATTCATATGAAGACATAGAGTGGTGGCAGAACCGGTTACAGAGGTAACCACATTAAACTGTAACATGATGATAAGATCACTACAATGTGTATCAACGGAAATGCGATATTTACCTACTTACGATGATTTAGGTGAGGTAAATGCTTTCCTGAACCAATTTGAGAGGAGGTGCCAGGAAAAAAAATATCTATCTATCTATATATATATATATATAGATATAATAAAATAAATAAATAAATAAAAATAAAAAATAAAAATAAAATAAAATAAATTTTGAAGTCTTGAATTGGGTACTGCGTGCTACGCCCGCAAGGTGGTGGGTTACGCACAAAGGAAACTTTGATGATTAGCATGCCTATAAGAGGATGAGGCACACACGATTTGGGAAAACTGTGGGGCAGTCAGCGGATCGATACAATGGTCGGGATAATTCGCGCGCGCATCTGTCCAGGTGGGTACAGGCATATGATAAACAACCCATGCTGATGCACATGAACTTCGTGATGGGAAATACGATCAACAAGCATGTGTTGGGGGGGAAAATGTGTGAATGGCTCCTCAAATTGGAACAACAGAATGTGCAAATAACAAGCACACAAAAGGTTATCCACGTGAAAGCCTTTAATAAAGTGTATGAAGCACTGAACAAGGTATGTAATGCGCAATGATGTGGTTGGGACCAATGTGTACCAGTAGTCGAATGGTCTTATAGGGTGACGTGCCAGAAACTGATGAGACAACTACCTTCTAGGCTAGTTTATGAAGAAAACACTAAAATACCAATGAAATATATCATGCCCAGTCCGTGCATAGCAGCGCCCACAGATATGATGGCTCGCAGAGCCTTGAAGGAAGGGATTGTGCAGTTAGAAGAAGAATAACACTTGGGACCTGATGAAGAGATCTAGGAGGGTGATATTAGGCTCCAGGAATTCATAAAGGAAAAAGTTCGCTTGAGGGAGAAAAGCGTCACGGCAGAAAAAGAAGTCAAGAAGCTGGAAGAAGGAATAAAAAGGGATTTTCTTGATAAAAATATTGTGGTGATACAACAGGATGAGCACGATTACAATGATAAATTTGGATACTGCTGCCGAGAGTTGATTAGTTTGATGCCTTGGATTGGACTACGTATTACTAAGAGGATCACAGATAGTGACGCGAGGTAGTTGGTAAAGTGTGCGATGCAGGTATTGGAGTTAAAGGGCGAGTTTTTCCTAGGAAATGTAAATGATTATCAGTCGAAACCATATACAGGTGGCATAGCCACTTGAATAGCCATGGAAAGAACAGTATTAGCATCCCAGGTAGTTGAAAGGAGGTGCAGGACTATAACTACTCTTCCCAGGAGCTACACGATGTCAGGGTTGCGCACAAGAGTAAAGTGTCACAGGGTCCGCAACAGTGCAACGGTAGCTGCACTGCCACATGAGTTGGCTAGAAAGTGATCGTTATAGTCACTATTCATGATGTGATGCTTGATTTGAGACCAAATGGAGTGGGTAGAGGCAGTTAAGGTAGATTTTATGGACAATATTTGGGAAAATCTACCGCCAAGGGAGCATTAATGGAGCGAATTTGGGGGGAACAGTCCAATTCGAATTCAAAAGGTGTTATAAATTGTAAAGGGCTGCCCGTAAACAACACTTGGCCATTCAAGAATTGAGTTGTCGTGTGTCCAGAGTATTCTAAACCAAGACCTGTTTGACCTGTTGAGAGCGTTGTTTGAGCACCCAATTGAGAAATTGAGAGATTTCTAGAAAAAAAATGGCAGCATCTGAAGAAGCTAGGGAAATCGGAGAGATGACCGCCGAAGAGGCCACGCAAGCCATGAGAGTAGAAGATGCCCCTGAGAGCATTAGGATAGTCACGGAAATCCCTAAATCACCGCACACCTTGAGGCCCAAGAAAGATAAGCGGCACATGATTCTAGTGCAAATGTCCCCTCGAAACTCACTGCGAACTAAATTGACCATGGAAGAAAAGGGGAAAGCAGTTAATTTGGAAACCGATGAGGAGGGGGAAGACCTTGATGACATCCTAATAGAAGAGGACAAGGATGAAGACATGGAGAAAGAAGCCAAGGGCGTGGACCCTCTAGCCAGGCTGCCCTCGTATGTTCCGTTGTGGAAGGGGAAGGCAAAGGTGCCCAAGGATATAGATGAGAGTAAAAGCTCTCTACAAACTTCGTTGCTACCCGACAATATCATTTTCGAAGGAGCGCACCTGGGATGGGTGCCGAGTTTGAAGTTTGAAGATTGGGATCTCACTGACCACAAGAAATTCCTGCACTTGGCGACCGCACAGCTCATGAACCCAAATAAAAACACCATGGCGGGAGTTGTAGAGTTGGAGCCGCGCAAGTGGTTGTAGGGAGTCAAAAAGGCAGGGTTGTTGAACCTGCTCTGGGTGCCGCATTATTATCACACCCCAATGACTATATTCATCATCAGGTAGCTACTCTACCTGGTGCATGATGGTTGTTTGTGGCTGGAGGAGCTGATCCCCATCATGGACCACCTAATCCACAAAATTATCTGACTCCCTTGTAAAGTGAAAGATGCACCAGACATTTGGGAGGGTAAAAGTAGTGACTTGGCCATCGCGGAGGCCATGAGAAAGAAATATAAGCTAGAGAAGAAAAAGAGGGGCTATGTAATCTCCAGTATCAACAACAAGGCATTCAAAGTCATGACTCAGATACTGGCGGGTAAGGTCATGCAGAAATGCCGCCCGGACGAGTTGCCCATGCCGGTGGTTGCACTTGCCGAGTAGTGTGCAGAAGGGTTCCAGTTTAACTAGTCTGAATACTTGTGCCATGAGTTCCTGGAGAATTCCCATGAGGAACAGGAACAGGGGAAAACCTTCCACTATGCATGGCTTCTGCTATCCATAATGCTTGTGGCTCGGGAATTGCCTGAGGACAGCTAGTTCCCCCCAATTGCGAGGGATATCTTGGAGGCAGCAAAGTACGCCTCATTGTAGGCCACTAAAGACACACACAAGATTTGAGAGAGTAAAATATTTTAGGTGTTCATGGAGATGAACATCAAAATGGGGATTAACCATAAGCCCCGGTTATCACCCACAGTCTATAACAACTTACAAAGATTTGCGGAGTTTAAGGCGAACTTCAATCACATCTACATCAGGGCATGCAAGGAACCTACAGAGAAGTGGAATGAACTACCATACCTAGCCACAGATGATGTTATCTTCGATGTACTTGAGGCATAGCCACCGGAGTGGTGCGCTCCAGCCATCTCCGCGGTGGGAGCAGATAAGTCTGTTGCGCAAAAAAAGGAGGAGCAAAAACTGCGTGTAGCATAGTTGGCCAAGAAGAGAAGAAAAGAGGCAGCAGTAACAAAAGCATAGGAGGCACAGGACACTGCGAAGATAGCAACAAAACAGTAGAAGGCCGCAGTAGAAGTACAGAAGGAAGAAGAGAAGGAGCATGAGGGTCAGAATTCGCCTTTTCTTGAGCAGGAACAAGAGATGGAGACAAAGACAGAAGAGGGTGGCGCAGACCCAGAAACAACATCTACGCAATTGAAGCGCCAGTGCACGAGAGAAAATTTGGGGCAGCGAAAGAAGTCAGAAGCCTCCAAGACTTGTTTCGACCCAGTCACCCTCACTAAGGGAGATCTACACAATATAGAGGAGATGATGCGCAACGTCACCGCGAAGGCCCTCCAGCAGTTGGCGGAGGAGAATCAGATTGTGTTGGGGCCCCTCTGGGCATAGATTCATGAGTTACAGGTGTGCACTCCTTAGGCTAGTACCCTCTCAACCAACCTCACAATAGGAACAGCCACAGCTGAGGACATGTTGCATGTCCGCATGAAAAACACAATAGTGCTGCCAAAGGGGGCATTGGTTATAGAGAATGAGGCCGACAGGCCTATGGTCAGTGCGTTGAAAGAAATAAGAATCAACATCGCTGCACTGACTTGGGAGATGCTCTATGTTCTATAGGACAAAGTTACTATAGAACTGCGGGCTAGGGAGGGTCGTGTGCTACAGATGTTGAGTGAACAAAAAATCAACATGGAACAAATGATCCTACAGCGCGATGAGGTAGTGGTGCAGAGCTGGTAGATGGTGCAGGTGGTTGAGGAGGCCTAGCAGATCATCCCTGAGTTGGCCATCCCAGTAGAGGAACCAACAGAGGCATACATCCACAGGTTAGCAGTAGGGGTGCACCAGGCGTGAGAAGAGATGGCCAAGGTTCAGCTGAAGCTGAACCTTTAGATAGCAGAGCTGCGATTGAAGGCGCGGCCTTCAACTACTCTGGAGGTGAGGGAACAGCACGCCAACGCCATCACAACATGCATAGAAGAGATCAACAATACAGTGAAGGACTACACCAAAGTGTTGGAAGAATTGTTCGAGGTCCTCACTACTCTGTAGGAGGACCCAAACATACAACACTTAGAAATAGAGGCACATGAGCTACAGCAACAATATGAGGATGTCAAAGAGACTACCCAGATGGTGGCCCTTACACAGAGGCTCACATGAATGCAACAGGAAAAATCAGTTAAGGAGTAAGTAGACACGACGTGACACAAAGAAGGTGTTTTGAAGGCATGCGTCCAACCATGGATTGACAAGGCCTTTGTCATCACAGCAAAAACTGAAGGTAGGTTGGCGCAGATGTAGGGGCTGCAGGAGAAGATACAAGGAAGCAGTTCAGATACCGTGGTCTTTGAACAACACGTCTAGGAGATACAACAAGTAGTCACTCAGTATGTTTTCAACCTTGCAGCAATCCATGCAGAGCTGGGTGGTCTCCGCTCAAAGATCTCGGCACCAACAGAGTGACTCGAGGGCGAGTCATGATGTTTGTGTTAGGGGCCTATTAGCGCAGGATCCCCTAAGGCAAGTTTTGGGGCTTAAAGTCCAAATTTTGAATAATTCTGATGTAAAGACTCTGTGATTTGTGGGTGCGAAGCGGGAAGTTGTAATTGAGTCATAGGGTTGTCTACCATCACTTTTGTAATGTAATGTTAGCTTGAGAGTTCTACCCATGGTCCGCGGACCATGGGATTGTATAAATAAAGCGAGGCTCTAATTTGTAAAGAGACATCGAAGAAAAGAATCTAATCTAAGAGAATTGAAGAAGAAGTGAGTCTGAGTGGAAGTGTAAAGTCATGTCTTTGGGTCGTAGAGTAGGAAAAGGCTCTGCAGCTGAGTGCACAAAGGCCTAGTAGTTCGCAGCTGAGTGTGCGGACCCCTTCAGCTGAGTGTGCAGGGTGAGTCGAGTCTGTAACCATTAGAGAAATAATAAAGAGAAATTTTCTTACCATTATGTGTATCTTTTTCTTATTTTATGCATTGAATTATATTAGGTATGAATTTCAAGTTTACTGTTTATTAGCTGTGCAAACTCACATGAATGTGTTAAACAAGTGAATATAAGATAAGTATCAGTTTATGCGAAGTTAAACTAACTATTATAAGAAGATAAGTAAGATCCGTGGTGTACTTGGGGAGCTAGTGCATATCGCTGCCTTAGCAATGTGAAAGCATATCATCCCTTAGTTAGGGTTGTGTGAAGGCGAGTATAACGGATCGTGAAGGTCTCGCAAGTCAAGGCAGTGTGCGAAGTGACCTGCATGAATACATTCCTAGTTGGACTAAGTGGACCCCTCAGACATCTCAAGGGTGCAGAAACTTGGTTCTAGCATCCCCCCATACTGCTTCACATGAGACCTCAATTTGCACTCCGCGGGCTATTGCTGAAAGGACCACTAGTACAGGGAATTTTTTGGCTAATTAACTATGAACCTAGGTCAAGCCCCCTCAAGCCAACACTACCTAGTTAAAAGAAGAAGTTTGATTAAGGGAGAATGGTCAAGCTCACCAGTGGCTTAGGAAGGCTCCACTATTCATTATTACTATTCCATGCAACATAAGTAGGATCTCTCCTTCATCTAGCATAGTGGTGGAACCTGAAGGAACAAGGTGGAAACCTTCATGCTTCAAGGTTGTGCCATGCGCTCCAAAGAAAAGAGAGGAAAGTTTAAAAGCATAGTTTGACTAGTAAATGGTGAAGCGAGGCATCCTTCAGCCTTCCCTACTATTCCATGGACTCAAAGAAAGGGTCTAAGGAAGGCTAGAGCACATTAGCACATTGGGAAAGGGGCAAGGTGAAAGTTTCATCCTTCATAAATACGTTATGCGCTCAAGGGAAAGGAGACTTCTAGGAGAGTGCAATTTAACTAGTCAAAGGTAGAGAGGAGGCTTCCTTAAGAATTCCCTATTATGCCATGTTCTCTACAGAAAGAGGCTAGGTAAGGCTTGGACGTAGAGAGCAATGGGGAAGGGGGAAGGGTAACACTTCAGATTTCGGGAGAGCGCCATGCACTCAAAGGAAGAAAGGCTTGAAAGAAAGCACAATTTTCCTCAAGAAGGGATCAATTTTTGTTTATAATGTGCTTTTCATCCTATTATAGTGTAGTTTGACCCAACATTGGGTGCTTGACCATTTTCACTTTCAATTGAGGGAGGCCATAGGAATGAAACCACTTCACCTAAGAGGGTTTTCACTGCACTGGAAGGATAGGTTCTTTGCATTGCATGTTTTTCCTCTTAAATAGGATGGAAGAGGTCCATGCTATTAACTATGAGTGCTTAATGATCCACGCAAGGAAAGGTAACTAAAACTTAGTATAGGGAGTCAACATAAGCAAGAAGGATCAAGTGACTACCCTTGGGAGAATCATAATGTGCAGTAACTTTGAGGTGTTATCGAGAGGACTTAGTCCACTAATATTTGATAGTAGTATTATATTAATGAATCTTATGAATAGGTTAAGTTCCTCACTTGTTAATAGGGCTAATGGCTTAACAACCTGCAATAGGTCTGAAGGGCCAAGAAGGGCTCTAAAATGGCTAAGTGTGGAATCGACATAGTAAAAGAGGAAAATGCATCCGAAAATGATGCAATCTTGGATCACACATATAAAACCATCAATACAAGCTAGAATAATACATAAGACTCATGAAAAACAATCACCCCTTCAAATGACACCAAAGTGACATTTATTTCTTAGTGTGATAGTTGAAACGACACATTATAATACTTAGAACACAAGTTATGACAATTATGATGATTGTGACCAAAAGGTGGACTAAGTTGTAATAATGTGTCTAGTGCATATTCTAATGATATGTAAGACCATATAAAGTAGAATATGTTTCTAGACCTAAATTTGGTGATGTGCAAAGGTGTGACACATGCAGGAGTGAAAATCACAAAAGTGACACCTGTGATATGAGGAAAACATAAGATGACACTTGAAAAATGTGAACGATATTGGTAGTGAAACATGCCAGAGTGAAGATAACATGAAAATTACACTTATTAAAGTGAAAAAAAATAAAAATAAAAACAAACAAAAATGTGAAAGAAACACTTTTGAAAGTGAAAGTGCGCAAAAGCAACAATTGAGAAAACTATCCATAATAACAGTACAAATGCAACCAAAGTGGTGGAGCTTGTCGAAAAAAGTGTCCACTAATAGTTGTCATGAGTCGAACATCACATAGGAACTATATTTATGGATGATGATATGCCTATTCAAGCTTACATAAAGGAAGTGTCCTCATGAAATAATCGAATAGTGTGCATGTGAGTGCAAGTGACATTGTAGAAACTCTGACTGTAGATTAACCTGATTATGCAATATAACTAAAGAAAAATACTTAATCTACTTCTATAATCAAACTTGTGGAAGCTTAATCAATTTGAGAAAGATCAATCAGAACACATATAATAAAGAAGAATAATCAGTACACATGAAACGCAGAAGAATACTCTGGGGAAAGCCTTAGCTTAAAACCCCACTATCTGTATTATCATACAAGTGGAAATATCTCAGAATTACACATGGCTTTAGCTCTCACATCTATCCAACTCTCAGTATAATCCCTCACACTGCTCATAGACATAATAGACTACTCATATGCCTTCTCCTCTACCCTCCAAGCCTCCTATTTCCTTGCGTAGTTTTCCCTAGGTGATCCAGTTGTAACCTTGTGTGACACTGATCTCACACACTGCTCCAACACACTGTAAAACTATGCAAATATCAAAGAATGAATTCCTTCTGCATGCAAGAGATTTTCTTATAGGAAAATTCTTGCAACTGATTGTACATTGTCCCTGCCTTTAATCTCAACTGGGTCTTTGTCTGAACTGACATGCATGTGTTATTTATGAGAGAATCCTCAGTTATCTAGAGTACACTGGTTACATGCATGCATGCATTAACTGACTGAACTCACAATTAGTTCCTCAAACTGTTTGGAACTAACTTAACTGGACTTAACTTAGTTAATTGAGTTAACTAATTACAACTCAAATACAACTCATCCTTATCTCCTTAATTAACGGATAATCTCCTTAATTTAAGGGATAACTGTTGCGTGACTTCACAAAGACTTCTAGCTTGAATTTATCCAACTAATTAACTCAAGATGAATTAATTAATTATTTTTCAAGCAGCTAGTGAGACTAAATTCGAATTTTAATTCTCAATTTTAATTCAAGGACAAATTAAAATTGGAATATTCTTGTTGCCACATTTCAACACTCCCTATCAACAATAAAGGGATTATCTGCCACCCCGATCCTGTCTCTATGGAACTCAAATTTACACTTTGACAATGCCTTTGTCAAAATGTCAGCATCTTGCTCCTTGGTTGAAATATATTGCAACAACATGATCCTCCTGGCCACACAATCTCTGAGATGATGATACCGAATGTCGATGTGCTTGGACTTGTCATGAAATAATGGATTCTCAAAGAGTTTGATACAACTCTGATTATCACAATATATCACAATTGGATCCATCCTCTGATCAAACAAACCAACTAGAATTTTCCGCATCCAAATCACCTCACATGTTGCCTGACTTGTAACCATGTATTCAGCCTCTATTGAGTTGAGTGCAACTGACCTCTGTTTCCTGCTGTACCAAGAAACTGCAACTGATCCAAGGTTGAAAAGTCCTCTTGATGTGCTCTTCCGATCTGATGGACTTCCTACCCAATCTGCATCGGTGAAGCCCTGTAGCTTCACTCCCTCTATCCATCTGTACCATAATCCATACTGAGATGTGCCTCTAAGGTATCCCAATACATGCTTTTCCGCCTTCCAAAACATCTTGGTAGGCTAAAACATAGCTTGACTCATCTGGTTCACTGCATAGCACAAATTTAGCCATGTGTTCACTAAATACATCAGTGAACCCGCAAGATGCCTATACACAGTAGCTTCTACTACTTCTCCTGAAGTAGCATCCTCCTTCCTCCAGTTACCTGCTAGAGGAGTCTGCATGGTCTTGCACTTCTCCATGTGGAATCTCCTGAGTATCTCATTGGCATACTTGCCCTGAGACACAAACAACTCCCCATCCTTTTGCCGCACTTCCACGCCAAGGAAGTAGTGCATAAAACCCATGTCTTTCATCTCGAATTCTCTTACAAGGTCCTCCTTGCAAGACATGATCGACTGATCATCACCTGCCAGTATGAGATCATCAACATAAAGAACAATGATCAACTTCTTACCTTCCACCATGATGTGGTACAGGTTCACATCTGCTTCACTCTTTGTGAAGCCCAACCTGGTGAAGTAGTTGTCAATCCTAGTGTACCAAGCACGAGGTGCTTGCTTCAGCCCGTACAAAGCTCTCTTGAGTTGGCACACATGCAACTCATGATCGAAAGTCTCAAAACCTTTTGGTTGCTCTATGTACACCTCTTCCTCATATTTCCATTGAGGAATGTAGTCTTCACATCCATCTGATGGATCTTCCAACGTGTTTATGCTGATAGTGCCAACATCTATCTGCTAGGTGAGTATCTTGCTACAGGAGCAAAAGTCTCATCATAGTCGATCCCCTCGACTATGAGAAACCACGAGCAACAAATCTTGCCTTATTTTTCTCCACACTACCATCAACAGCTTTCTTTACCTTATAAAGCCAACGAGAACTCATAACTGACTTGTTCTCCAGTCTTGGAACCACATCCTAAGCATTGTTCTGAACTATGGAGTCATACTCCTCCACCCAAATCAGCTACTACACTTCTTCCTCAAAGGAAGATGGCTCGGTCTCAACACATTCCCCAACAAGGGCCATGTATCTAGTATGCCTATCAAGTGACCTCCTCTGTCTGCGCTGAGAAGATGGTTCTCCCACATTCTCTCTCGCATCTAACAACAATCTGTCAGCTTCTCTTGTGCGCTTTCGTCCATATCTAGAAGACTCTGCTTGAGTGGATTTCTCCACTCCTGTAACCTCTACATGTGGCTACTTCGCATCAATCTGAGGCTCCTCCTCCTTAGGAACCAAAATTTCCTCCACAGCCTGTAGTTGGAGCTCCCTCTCAAGGGAAACTTACATGGCCTTCTATTCATCAAACTTGAGATCTTTGCAAACCACTATCCTCTGACAAGTAGGAAAGTACACCAGATAGTTGTGGCATGTATCAGTGTACCCGACAAGTATCCCCAACTCAGCTATTGCTCAAGTTTCTTCCAGGCATCCTTGGTCATATGGCAATATACTGATGAGCCAAAGATCCTGAAATGACCCACATCTAGTCTCTTCTCGGAGAAAGCTTCCTCTGGTGTCTTCATCCCAAGTATGTGATGCGGTCTTCTATTCTTCAAATAGATAGTTGTGTTGCATGCCTCAGCCCACAAATGAAGTGGTAGGCCTTGGTCATGTAGCATGGCCTGAGATACCCCCACAATTGTTATGTTCTTCCTCTCGACCACCCCATTCTACTGTGGGTTATGAGGTGTCGTTAATTCCCATTTAATTCCTTACGCTACACATAAGTACTTAAACTCTTGAGAGACATACTCTCCACCATTGTCACTTCTCAAGGCCTTGATCTTCTTCCCTGAATCTTTCTCAACTAAAGCTTTGAACTGACAAAAATTTGAGAAGGTTTGGTCCTTCTTTTGCATGAAATAAATCTAGAATTTATGAGAAAACTCATCAGTGAAAATCACATAATACCTTTGCTTCGTGGTGGATGCTATCGAGAATGATCCACACAAATTAGTATGAACTCGCTCTAAGATCGCTTCAGCTCGACTGTCTCGATCATGAAAGGAAGAGTTGCGGTACTTTCCCATGGTACAACCTTTGCATGTGTCCTCTTGCTCAATTTTACCTTTGGGAAGTCTGGTAGAGATCTTTTGAATTATCTTCAAGGCCCCATGATGCAAATGGCCCAATCGCCTGTGCCATAACTCGCCAATGTCTTAGCTTTGCACCAATTCTAATTTCGAACTCAATGCAGCACAATCATCCACCTCTAGTTTAGAGAGATTCTTCAATCGAATCTGAATCCTCTTGGTCTGAACCATGGCTATGTGTCTCAAGAATGCCTTTCCTTTACTAAAGAGGGCATCATAGCCTTTGTCCTCCAACGTCGTGACTAATACCAAATTCTTCTTCAGTCCAGGCACATACTTTACATCAGTCAAGGTGAGAGGAGCTCCATGCTCCCTCTAAAAAGAAATCGTGCCTTCTCCTGAAACATAGTACTTTCCGTCATCACCCATCTCTATGTGCATCTTAAGGTATTTCTCCTCCAAGGTACTAAATAATTTTTTATCGCGAGTGATGTGGAATGAGGCTCCACCGTCAAGATACCAAACACAACCCACCATCAATGAAACCATTCATGCGATGAGGGTAAAATCCAATTCAAACTAAGAGGCTAATGCCTCACCTTCTGATCCTTTCGAGGATCCCTTATTGGATTTCTTCAATGGGAAATTAGTTGCATAATGGCCCATCTCATGACAATTAAAGCATCTCACTTTAAATTTGTCAATCTTCTTCCCTCCATGAGAAGAGATCGATTTGGAATGGGAAGCCTTCCCTTTCCCTTTTCTTTCCTTACTTGCTAAGGCTAGATTTTCTTCATAATCATGCTTAGATGAAGAACCATCTCTTGTGCTCCTCCTGATCTCCTCTTGCATCAGATCTGACCACAATCGTTCCCAATCTAGCAGTTTCTCTCTTCCATTCACAGAGTCCTAGTAGCTATTCCATCTCTTTGGAAGACCGAGGAGAGCGAGGCTCACCATATCATCATCGATAGTAGTTATTCCCACACTACCAAGCTCATCTCTGCAGGTGGTGAGCTTGTTCAGGTATGTGGAAATAGTGTTGCCCTTCTCCATCTTGATTTTCTGAATTTTATCATTGAGCGCCAGTTTCCTCTGGTTGCTACTGTTCTAATATAGGTCCTTCAATGTCTTCCACATTGAAAACGGAGTCTACTTCCCATGGATACTCGAGACAATATGGTCTTGAACTCCCTCCAGAAGAATCTATCTCGCCTTCGCTACACACTTCTTCCATTTAGCCAATTCTTGTGCATTAGTTGTAGCTAGCTTGGGGATTTCTTAATCAATGAAATCCTTCAAGCCATTGTCTTCTAATACCGCTTCCATGTGATCTTTCCATGCTATGTAATTCGAGCTGCCATCTAGAGCATACTCGAGTCTCAAGCCATTGAACGCCACTAGTGAACTTTGAAATATGATAAGAATTCGATTTTGTACCTACAACCAAGAACTTAAAACTTCAAATTTTCCCTTCTCAGTATACTGTTCATAGCTTCGATCACCTTTGCTCTGATACGATGTAAAAATTATGACTGTAGATTAACCTGATTATGCAATATAACTAAAGCAAAACACTTAATATACTTCTACAATCAAACTTGCGGAAGCTTAATCAATTTGAGCAAGATCAAGCAGAACACATATAACAGAGAAGAAGAATCAGTACACATGAAACACAGAAGAATAATCTGGGGAAAGCCTCAACTAAAAACCCCGCTATCTGTATTATCATACAAGTGGAAATATCTCAGGATTACACACAACTTTACCTCTCACAACTATCCAGCTCTTAATACAAGCCCCCACACTGCTCATAGACAAAATAGACTGCTCATATGCCTTGTCCTCTGCCCTCCAAGCCTCTTATTTCCTTGCACAGTTTTCCCTGGGTGATCCAGCTGTAACCTTGTGCAACACTGATCTCACACACTGCTCCAACACACTGTAAAACTCTGCAAAGCTCAAGGAATGAATTCCTTCTGCATGCAAGATATTTTCTTATAGGAAAATTCTTGCAACTGATAGTACACTATCCCTACCTTTAATCTCAACTAGGTCTTTGTCTGAACTGACATGCATGAGTTATTTATGAGAGAATCTTCAATTATCTGGAGTACCCTAGTTACATGCATGCATGCATTAACTAACTGAACTCAAAAATTAGTTCCTCAAACTATTAGGAACTAATTTAACTAGACTTAACTCAGTTAACTGAGCTAACTAATTACAACTCAAATACAACTCATCCTTATCTCCTTAATTAAGGGATAACCTCCTTAATTTAAAGGATAACTATTGCATGACTTCACAAAGGCTTCTAGCTTGAATATCCCCAACTAATTAACTCAAGATGAATTAATTAATTATTTTTCAAGCAGCTCGTGAGACTAAATTCGAATTTTAATTCAAGGACAAATTAAAATTGGAATATTCTTATTGCCACATTTCAACTGACTTGTCAATTTAAAACTAGAAAGAATATTTAAACATTTTCAAAAATTCAAATGACCATGGAGTAATCATAGAGCGATAGATGATAAGATCCTCAGTAGGCTCCAAAATTCAAGTGTGAGAAAAAAATTGGAGGGTGTTGATCGCAACAACAACGCTTGGAAACGCACTGGTAAAACTCTAATTTCTCTGCTTATGTTTAATTCTCTAAGTGAAAGGTCTCATTATTTCAGGAATTATTGATTCATCTTGTGGATTACATTGGATTTCCTACTTAACCAAGTTAGAGATATATTCCCCTCCTTTCCTTACTCAGTTAAACACATATCAAGGCTTTCCAAATCATAATTGTTTATATCTAGGAAAGTGTAATATGTGTGACGATTTTAAGATATTTAGAGTATGAGTTTCATCTTTGGTGTTGCTCTGCTACCAGCAGCCTTGGACAGCACCCTAGTGGAGTCACAGTAGGAGCACAGGTGTTTCTTCACTGCTAGCAAGCCTAGACAATACCCTGTGAAGTCACATCCTTCACCTTCCTACGCATGAAGCATTTCTCTTCTTTCACACTTTATTTATTTATTTAATAGGACTATGGTTTTCCACTTATTATTTTCAACAAGCGAAAGAGGGATCCCAACTTAGTGAGAGAAGAGTAGGTTTCCCATTGAGATAAGTATTTATATAACCTCTGATATTTTTTTGCTTTCTTTATATTTTCCACTTATCCTTTCTCTACTTAACTAGATCGGCAAGAAAGACACTATTTACTTACAATACCAAGTTGAGGAATGAGGATCCTGGAAGATATATGGGCTTTATAGTTCAACCAACTGCTTTATGTTCGAGTGGTTCATATTTTCCATCAAGACATCATTGAATTTAAAGATATGTAAACCCAACATAGAGAAGAGGTAACAGATTAGCCAAGCATTATTTGTCATCAAAATTTCCCTTTTCAAGTTTTTCAACATGTGTTTTGAGTAAAACAATAGCATATTTCATGCAAAGTATTACTAAACAAAACGAAAGGAAAATACATGACAAGACAACATAATAAAACTGGAGAAGAAAGCAAATGGAGGAAGAACATGAAACAACATGCAGAATATACAATAAGAAAACAAACAAATGTAATGACCTGATGGAGAGAAGGATAAAGAGGGAGTGCAATGCAAGGGAAATTAAAGGAAACTAAGCCTAATCCTAACCTAATCAGCCACATGGTTAGGGATAAGTGTAATGATATTTCGAATGTAGCCATTATTGTTCCCAGCCTGTGAAAATGATGATGAGATCACTTAAAATCGATATATAATAATGTGCAACAGAAAATATAGAAGCTTGAAATTCTTGCACAAAACATTGAAGGTCTTTCTTAAAGGGAGAAGGGTGTGTCATATCACCTAACTTTAGTACTTTACCCATCCTGCTACCTTACCTTCATGATAACCATAATCAAGAAAACCTCAATGGGTCCCTTGCAATGTACCTTATATTTTCTTCCTTAGCAAACGTCAATAAAGATCAGAATTTTCTTCTAGCAAATGGGCTCGCTAAGTAAGATGCTTTTAAATGATTATAGATTGGATCATGAACTTCAAAAACATCCTCTTGAAAAATATGAAATATTTGAAAAGAAAATTTCCCAATTAATGGCATGGAACCAAGATGGGAATCTTGTGAGGGAAAATAAATATGATCATACTCAAAAAGCTTGTGAAGATAGTGAGACCCTGACATAACCATCAATGAAGGTTGAAGTGCCTCAACAGCTTGAAAAGTATCTAAATATTGAGATGATAAACCATAAATATCGACTAATGTAAAACAACAATCATTAAGTACACTAGTGGGAAAATGATCAATTGAATGACAATTGTTAGAACAAGAACCATGATCAAATGGATTGATTAAGGAACAAGACTCTTGATCAGCAAACAAAAAAGTTAGATCGGCTTGAATAGATTTACAAATTCTTTGAATGAAATAATCATCTTCCTCATATGTTGAATGTGACAAACCGTTTACTTGTGACTAGCTATGTTATATGGAAAATTCACTTCTGCAGAGAAAAATGAACTCCCTAGATCCAGTGATTCGATCTAGAAAAATAAAGAGAAAAAACATTTGTGTTTCACTTAGAGAGATTAGAATACAGAAAAGAGACCTACTTGGAATTTGTAGTAAGTCCTCTTATGCTTGTTTGTGAGCTCCAACTCTAGCTCCACGTGCTATAAATGGAACCTGCAACAAATACTAAAATAAGCAATGGAACTACAATATCCACATAGCATAATCCAATATCTATAATCAATGAGTCAACATGGCATTGAAATATATCAACATCAACATGATAGAAGTATAGGAAAAGAAAGTTCTTTTTGTATTAATAAATATAGGAGAGCGTTACAACCATATATAGAAGTTGACTTTGTAGATGTCTCCCCAATTGTCTTGTCCTTCTTTTCCATAAAGAAAAATTTAGCACTCAAACCTAATGCATAAATTGATGATGATTACTTAAGCTCAAAGCAGTAGCATGAGGGAACTAGTATTCTCCAAAATCCAACCTAGACTCTATTGGAGGCAATGAATTTATAGGGTGAAAGTGGTAGTTTAGGATTTACCAATCTAGGCTTGAGATCCACATATGAGGGAAGATAAGTTCTAGGGATAAGAGATAAGACCACTAGAGTAGGATCATATAGGAATTTGAGATCTATATCCATGGTAAATGGTTAAAACCACCTTAGAATCTTCTAAAAGAACAAGATTCAAAATTATTTTTTAATGTTCTTGATATTCTTGAATCATCACACACGTAGAGTAGAGAAAACTACGTTGGTTAGCGCAGATGCTCAGTTATGCAACTTGCAACCATTGCAGGTGGGCAGGCATGCAGGATGTGTTGGGGATAAAAACATGGTTTTTGAGTTGATTGACCCAGAAACTCATACTTTTTGGAGAGGTGATTCTTAGGGATTTGCAAAGGGATAATGACAAAGTGTTCAAGGATGTCGATTGATCTAGTTTTGAGTCTTATTGAACAGATGTGATAGAATGTCTAGTAACATATACCCCCTAAATTACAAAGTCATAATTAGTGGATGAGGAATGAAGTGATTTACCTTATGACAAATCAAGATCAAGAAAAAATTGGTTAAGATCATCATCTATTACAATACATATTATCATTATGATATCATTGTTGAGAGAGGCATACCCATGCTCAACATATAAGCCAATATTACATGTACAAATATCAATAAGTATCATCCACTGATGAAGAGTGTAGACCCATGTTTTAATGACTATATAGAACATCATAGCCATCATATATTGTAATCTTTTATAAATCATGAAATCACAACTTGAATGAATGAAGCTAGATCTGGGGTCTTCTACCTCATCACTCGATAGTACAAGTCTAACCATGTGAATAAATGAGTTGGAGTCGAACATGGTAGACACCATTTGATTACCGACTGTCAGGCCAGGCAGTAAATCCATTAGGCAGAAAAACTGATTCATGTATTATTCCATTAGGTAGGTCTTTGTTATATACAATAGGGAGTGACTATTCAGTTCATCTCATGATGACTGCTCACATTCCTAATTTAAGTATTTAAATAAATTCACCCAATCATGAAGATTAGGTGTCAACATTCCCCCCCTTAATCTGAAGGGATGTTGGTGAGTCCAAGCATCATTCTGAATCGTTCAAGCTTTTCCCTTCCAAGCGCTTTGGTGAAGATGTCTGCGATTTGCTCATTTGTGGAACAATGATGGAGATGGATTGTTTTGGCCTCAACATGATGTCGAATCAGATGATATTTAGTATTGATGTACTTTGTTCGATCATGGAACTTTGGGTTATTGGCCAACTTTATTGCAAAGGTGTTGTCAATCATGAGTGGAGTTGATTGTACTTGTTTTACCTGCAAATCTTCAAGAATTTTCCTGAGCCACACAATTTCTTTTGTTGCTTCAACTGCTACCACGTATTCTGCTTCTGTTGTGGAATCTACTGGAACTGATTGTTTGCGTGATCTCCAGGAGACAGCTCCTTATCCAAGACTCATAGCATATCCTGAAGTAGATACCCTAGTTTCTTTGTCTCCATCGAAGTCTGAATCAGAGTATCCGATCAAGCTGAAGTCATCCACCTGTGTGTACTTGATTCCAAAGTCTTGAGTTCCCTTCAAATACTTTAGAACTCTTTTTGCAGCAGACCAATGTCCCTCACAAGGCTTTTGCATAAACCTGGAGAGGACTCCAACATCAAATCAAATGTCTGGTCTGGTGGTAGTTAGGTAGTTGAGACTTCCTACAAGCTGTCTATACTTTGTTGCATCCTCAAATTCCTTTCCTTCAATAGATATGAGCTTCAAGTTTTGTTCCATTGGAGTAGTAAGAGGATTGCCCTCTGTCATAACAAACCTGTTCCACAAATCTCCAATGTATTTCCTTTGAGAAAGAAATATGGACTTTGGATGTTGGGTTACTTGAATGCCAAGATAGTAATGAACATAGCCCAAATCAGTCATTTCAAAACTTTTTCCCAATTACTTCTTTATGGATGCAATGTAGCTTTCATTGTTCCCTGTCATTAAAAGATCATCTACATATACTACAAGATATACAACTGTTTTGCCAACTTTCTTGACAAATAAAGTTGCATCATCAAGATCAAAATGATTGAAATTGAGTTTCAAAAGATGCTCAGTTAGTTTTACATACCAGGCACGTGGTGCTTGTTTGAGGCCATACAAGGACTTCACAAGTTTGCATACTTTATGTTCATGTCCTTTCACAGCAAATCCTTCAGGCTGGGACATAAAAACATTCTCTTTTAGATCTCCATTCAAGAAAGTAGTTTTTACATCCATTTGATGGACTTTCCAACCATTCTGAGCTGTTAGTGCAAAGAGTGTCCGGATGGTGGCCCATTTTGTTGTGGGGGAAAAAGTATCCTCATAATCGACCCCTTCCTTCTGTGAAAAACCTTTTTCCACAAGCCTAGATTTGTGCTTGTCAAGTGAGCCATCAGCTTTATACTTGCTCTTGTAGACCCACTTGCAGCCAATTGGTTTGGTTCCAAATGGAGGATCAACCAGCTTCCAAGTGTGGTTCTTTATGAGGGCATCATACTCCTTTTGCATTGCTGCTTTCCATTCATCATGAGAAGCAGCTTCTTTGAAGGAAGTTGGTTAAAAATCTGTAGACAAGTTCAATTCACAATCATAAGAAACATCCATATCAACAGGTGAATTAGAGTCATCTACATCACCTCCATTTTGCCGGTTTGAATTTCTGGTTCCTGTTTTTCCAATTTCATCAAGATGAACACTTTCAAGTGTCTTCGCCAACCACTTTGGGGGACCTTTTTGAGATGGTCCAGGCTTCTCTGTTGATTGAGTTGGGACTAAATCAAGATTGAGTCTCCCAATTCTATCAATTACATCACTTAAAGCATCATCCGTTGTTGGAGTTTCATGCGGGGGAGAGTGTTCTTTAGAAGAAGATTCCACATGTTGATCTAGTATAGGAATCCCCCCTTCAAGATGTGGAATTTGATTATCAAATTCTTGAAATGATTTTGTTTTTGCGAATCTATCCAAGCGATCAAGTTGCGCTCAACAACATTGTCAATTTTGGATGATTCAAGAAAAATTACATCTCTAGATACAACAAACTTTTTATTTACTTCATCATAGAGGCGGTATGCTTTGGAGGTGTTTGAGTACCCCAGGAAGATACACTTACGACTTCTACACCAAGTTTGTTTCTATGTACCTTTGGTATCAAAGCATAACAGGTGGAACCAAAGACCCTGAGATGTTTTACTGAAGGAACATATCCATACCACATTTCATAAGGAGTCTTGTTTCTTATAGCATTAGATGGACATCTATTCTTTATATATGCAACACATAGAACAGCATCAGCCCAAAACATTATCTTTACATTTTTGAAGAAAAGCATGGATTGTACCATATTCAAGATTATTCTATTCATTTTTTCAGCTACACCATTCTGTTGGGGATTATAAGGCACAGTTGTTTGATGTTTGATCCCATGTTGGCGAAGATAGTTTTCAAATTCATTTGATGTGTATTCTTTTCCATTATCAGTGCGAATAGACCCAATATGAGATTGTGCATAATTTTCAATCCATTTATGAAAATTCTTGAATGTTTGAAAAGCATCAGATTTGTTCTTCAATAAATAAACCCAACACATTCTGGTGTAGTCATCAATAAATGTCATGATATATGTATTTCCATTTGCAGAAGGAACAGGCATTGGAACACATAAATCTGAATGAATGAGTTCAAATTTCCTATGTGCTCTTGAATGTGAATCATGAAAAGACTGTTTGCTATGCTTTCCTAGAATGCAAGCATCACATTGCTTAAGTTTTCTAGGAATTGTAGGCAAACCAACAACACCATTTTTCTTCAATAAGCGGAGACTATCATAGTTCAAATGTCCAAATCTAGCATGACATAATAAACTTGATGGAAGTGTACCTTCTTCATGATGAGAATTGTATGAGAAATGTTGTGCATGAGCAGAGGTTCCTTGCAGTTTGAGAAGTCTTTCTTCTTCTATTCCCCTCATGAAAAGTGAGTGGTCAGATGCTTTTCTTACCTCAAGCTTGCCATCAAACATATGAATGGAGTGACCTTGCTGGTGGATGTGGACCAAGGACAGCAAGTTTCCCTTGAGCTATGGGAGATATAGAACATGATCGAGTAGAAAGTTTGGAAGACCAGGCAATTTAAGCCTGATTGTGCCAAGCCCTGATGGCTTGATTTTTGATTGATCTGCAAAGTATACTGCTCCATCAACATTGTCAGTGAAATCTTCAAAAAAATCTTTTCTATGAGTCATGTGACAGGTTGCTCCTGAATCAAGCAACCAATCATTTTTCCATGAAGCAAGTGAAGCATTAAACAAATCTTCATTTACTCCAATTTTACATTGTGCCTCAACCTAGTGAGCGGATAAAGGTGCTTTACCTTTGTACGTATCACCAGTTTTACCTTTCTGTTGATTTCTTTTCTGCTCAATTTTGTCCCATGGTAGCTTGCATGTAGAGGCATCATGTGATCCATTTCTTTTGCAGCGAATGCAGTGCAGATCTGCCTTTTCTCCTTGGGAATGTCTGCCCCCCCTGCCTCTGAAATATCTTCCTCTTCCTCTTCGTCCACCTCTTCCTCTTGTAGAATCTTGAGCAGGATGCTTTTCTTTATGAGCAAGGCACACAGTCTCTTCAAAAGATTCAGGGGTTGTCTTCTTTCCAAAAGCTTTCTCTCTTTCAACAAACTTTTTCACAAGAGAGTCAAAGGTTATATCTTTGAGATTTCCATTTGCTTGCAATGACTCAAGATAATTTGAATAAGTAGGATAAAGTGCCTTGAGAAAAGCAATAAGAGGAATATCCAGCTCAACCTTAGTGGAATTGATATCATGCATTATAGACTTTAGTTCAGATGCAAGAGCAAGAGGATCATTATTTTGCAATTCAAGAGTGAAGAGTTTAATCATAAGTTGAACAACTTCAAGTGCAAAATGTGAGTCATAGAGTTCTTTCAGCTTTTGTAAAGCTTCAAAGGTGGTTGAATATGACGAAATATGGCGACTCACCTCTTCATTTACAGATGCTGCGGTTAATGCATAAGCTTTGTTGTTCTTGTTTTCCCAAATGACGATCTCTTTGTCTGAGGTAGGTTGTACTGGGTCATTGTCTCCTTCTCCGACACACACTCCTTTCCACAACTCATTGAAAATGAGGGTGTGTTTTATCATCCGAGACCATTCAGGATAGTTCTCCTTGCCGGTGAGAACTATTCCCACCATGGATATGATTGAATGTATTATGTAAAAAAAAATACTTCTGTTGATATAAAAATACTTCTGCTATTAATGTATAAAATTGTACTTCTCGTGGAGGAAACAGTGCAGCTCTGGTGTAAAAAATTGTAAAAAGATTGCCCTCTTATATATACGACAAAGGTATTACCAATTCCTATATGGTAAAGATGATATCACTCACAACACAAAGCTTTAGAGAACCACATAACCTCGAGCTAGAAAACTCATGCAATGTACCAAATAATACAATGTTTAAAAAATACATATGGTTGCCTTCAACAAAATACATATGGCTGGGTTCAAAATATATCTAACGCAGAGGTATCAACACCATTCAAAAGTACCATTCAAGGGAAGAAGCTTCTCCCACTTCAAACACTCATCGGTCTCTGGATTCTCCACGCATCAGCAACATACCATGTCATCTCCACAAGAACTTTAATCAGCGGCACATCTCCAAATCTATGATCTGCAACTATTAATCCCTCTCGAAGTGTATAACCTTGGAAAAATGATAATCACATGTAAATATAATATTGTAATATGCCACCCAATTTATTCCTTTCGCGCCCAACTTTGATTAAAGAATTATACCGAAAGGATAAAATATCTATTTGTTTGATATGCAGCTTGCCTATCACGCAAACAATTGAACCACAAGAACTGCTCGTGCAAAACTGTTAGAATAAATACATTTGAAATGCCACAAGAACTTTAATCAGTGACACATCTCCATGCAGAGGTATCAAAACCACGCATATCAGGACAAGAACATAACCACGCGTATTAGCTGTCTCAGATATTCACGCATCACATCTCCACGTTGGTTTATCAGTTGTAAAAAACTATATCGCAATCAAGTTGCAGGTGTTCTCAACCATTGCAGCCACCACATTCAAATGCAGGTTCATAATAGTAGTAAAATTAGAGTATAAACAATCCATCAATTTATAAAACCGTGTATGCATACCATGTCAGTCATACGAAATCTTGGAAAGAGCAGCTGCATTTCAAGGTTGAACCCTTTACGATGCCCATCATGGTGTGTCGAGCAATGATAGAATAGACTTGGCCCCGGCTACATACAAAGCGTCCAGCAAGAAATCAAGCAACAGAGCGTCCAGCTTTCAAACAAATGAAACTGAAACAAGAAGCATCCAGCGCTCAAACCAGGTCAGGATGACCAGCATGCCAGCGCAAATGTTTCAAACTGGGTCAGGACAGCACAAACGTTCCCATGTCAGATGAATGTCAAACAGAGAGCGTAGGGATGGCAGACAGAACGCTGGTAATCAGTGGCTAAATTATATGAGGAGCAGTGGAGCAGACCAGGAGTTACAAAGACACAAAGGCTAAAAAAGGAGCTGGCTTTGATACCATGTCAGGCCAGGCAGTAACTCCATTAGGTAGGAAACTGATTCATGTATTATTCCATTAGGTAGGTCTTTGTTATATACAATAGGGAGTGACTATTCAATTCATCTCCCGATGACTGCTGACATTCCTAATTTAATTATTTACATAAATTCACCCAATCACGAAGATTAGGTGTCAACACCGACCAATGATGTAATTCATTAACAGATGCTGTAGAAACCATTGATGGTGTTAATGGTGCTCAAGGTACTATAGTACAATCTATGTGGTGTGAATAGATGAACTGAAGTCGAACACCACACAAAATATTTCAGTCAAATGCCAATGATGAGGATTTGTCGCCGAGAGCAAGGAAACTTTCCATTGATGTATGCGGGCTCCAAGGTACCTAAGGGATTTTTTAAGTAAAATTCCTAGATAATGAGTTGATGTCGACAGGAAGTGACCCATTGCAAGAGGGCCTTGATGTATCCCCCATCAATGACACAAAATGGGTATCAATATTTGAGATAGAATTATGTTTATGTACAGCTAGTTTAGGAATGGAAGAGATGGATGAAGGCTTAAGAGTATTGTAGTAGATGTTAGCTAAAGGAATTATCTTGAACATATTGATGACACTATATGAAGTTGGAAACGTTGACTCAAAACCAATTACGAAGGATTTTTATCTAGTGTGATCAACCAAAGAGGAAAGTAGATTTCCAAACCCAACAGTCACAGAGATGAAGTGAAAGAGTTTCATGTTAAAGAGTGACTTTTTGTAATTAATAGGTTAAATACCCTATTTTCCCAATTTCCCCAACTATTTTTGGTTAGTACTTCTTTATTTTTAAAATCTTGAGGAGGATAACATATGATTGATCTATAAGTTCATCCTTCAGATGACTCCTTCTGAGTATTTTTAGCAAATCCTGAGAAGGAGCAGTTCGGTCTCATCATGTTCGACGAGTCCAGCTTTCTTTGATGATTTTATGAATCCAAGAAGGTTTAACATGGATTCTTTTTCATCTTTAGAGAGTTTTAAAAAGAGGCAAAAAATAAAACTCCAAATGTTCCTTTTCGTAAATTTAGTCTCTTGAGTCCGAAAACGCAGAAAAAGATACTCAGGAGAAGATTTTAGTCATGTTTGACTACATTATTCATTTTTTGTAGATAGTCTATCTCAGTCTAGAAAAGGGTTAAACTTATATTGGGCATACATCTGTTCATTTACTTTCATGAGTTCCAAAATACAAGTGCTCGGAAATCTTTTCATGTTTTGGGAATCTGAAAAGAGCTAAAATAGGACTCTCCTACAGGAATGAGTGGTTTAAAGGGTAGAAACTAGTTCCGGTCATGATGGAACTACTCAAAACGCGTAGAAGTCAAAGTTTGGTTAATAAGACTATTCATCTCCATGGTTCCTCAGCAAAGGGTAAAACACCAAGTAAAAGTGTATGATCAGCCAAGCAGATGGTGACGATGGAATGAGAAAACCAAGACTCATATGGTAGAAATAGGATGATAAAAATGGTAATCACTAGGGATAGGATAAGAATGGTTTCATTTTTACATGAGATTGAAACATTAGAAACTATGCTTGAAATTGGTTTCATTTTTACACAAGCTTGAAACAAGGAAAAACTATTCTTGAAAGTAGTTTCATTTTTACACAAGCTAGAAACAAGGAAAAATTATGCTTGAGAGGGGTTTCATTTTTACACAAGCATGAAACGAAGAAAAAACTATGCTTGGAATTGGTTTTCATGCCCCATCATAATGATTTAATTCTAAGGACATGCCCCACAAGCTTCATTTAATTCACCTAAGTAGACTATTGGTTACTACTAGGTGAATGGAATGAAAGTTCATTTACGAGATCAAACGAGAGACTCAATTTGACATTTACAAGATCTAATCAAAGACTCGTATTGGAAGGAGATTTTTTTTATTTTTTAATGAGCTTGACATAGTAAAAGAACTATGCTCAAGGGACCTTGTTTCATTTTTTAACGAGCTTGACACAAGGTAAGGAATCTACTATGGGACCTTGTTTCAATTTTTAACGAGCTTGACACAAAAAAAGGAACTCTACTCTGAGACCTTGTTTCATTTCTTAAGGAGTGTTGGACATATGATCCTCTAAGGGTTGGTGTGGAAGTTGAAAAGTCAAAGGGAGTCCAATATACCACTTGGAATATGAAACCAAGGGTCACTCCAATGTATTATAAATATGTATCATTGTGAATAATAATGAATTCAATGCTTATCCTTCACACTCTTGTCTTTTCCATGGTTATGTGTAATATGATATTAGAGCTATAGGTCGCAATTTAGCCCTTTGCTCCTCTAACTCCTGCTATATTCACTGTTATTTTCCTCTGCCCCTCTGTCGATTCATTTATTAAGAACTTGTCTTGCTGCTCGATTCCTTAATTCATATCTTGTACGTTGGAATGGTGATTTTGAGCTCTGTGTTGAAGTAGTTGTGCATTGCCTTTGAATGAATTGTTGGTTGAGTTATTTACCATGAATTGAATGTTGTGTTGATGAACCTAACGAGTTTAAATGTACATTCTTGCAAGGTATATATATCATAAATTCGTTGCATGCCATATGCGTTGGAGGTGCGACCGCCTATTGATACTTAATAATAATAATAATCCCTATGTTAAAGATCGTGAACTATGATATGTTGAGTTATTTGTGATTGTCGTGAACATATGCGTCGATTTCAATGCATAACTCATGTCATGGCATTCAATTTTTTTCAATGATTACAGTGCTTAATGTATCGTTGGTATATATATTGATTCTTAGAATGAGCATTGATATATATATTGAATGTTGGTATGTTAATTTAAAAAAAATAAGTGTTGTACATTGAGGGTCGTGCATTGTTTAAAAGGGTTGCTCCTGATATGTGTACTCATTACACATCATAAAGAATTGGGTTCTAGTTTTTCCAGCGAAACCGAAGAAGTTGTGGCGGTGTTGCTAATTGGATCTATGGAGGATAAACATGTTTGAATTGAGGTCTCCAATCGCTAACAAATTGAGTCGTGGATTTGGAGAGGCCCTTGCTTTTTGAACCTCTGAGAGGTGTCTACCACAGAAGTAGTTGAATGTGATGCCATTAAGTGACGCAGGTTCTCCATCATTTTTCTCCTCATCTTCTCCCCAAGAATATTTCTTTAAAGCTAAAAAGAAAAAATGTTCGTTGCTTATGCTAAAGGACAGTGAAGACATGTGCATTGAGTAATTCATGACATCAATTTTTGGTAACATAAAATAGTCCGCAAGAGTATTTCCATTGTGAGTTTGGTGGCCCAATTGTTCTGGGTGTTTCTCTACACCGTGCCACATTGTCATTTATGCCATTCATTTCTACAATCAGAGTTTGAATTATCTATTTTTTAGCTATTAGTGTTCTCGTTCCTATTAGCACTCTTGTCTCTGTAAGGAAAGCATGTCAATCTGCAAAATTAACAATTGGAAATGAAACCACAGTGAGAGCCAAACCCGCGAGCTCAACTACCTTTTGAAACATGGAATTCTACTCTTACACTACATTCTGAATGAAATCTACCAATGAGATAAAAATAAGGTAGGAATTTGAGGCTATAGAATCGTGAAAACTACCAATTGCTCAAGCCATACACACAACCATTTCTCTACTAGCATGACTATTTCTCTTAGCAAATTCTACATTTCTCTCTACGAGCCCTATTATTAGTGTAACCTCCATGACTTTATCCCATCATTTCCTCATTGGTATAACCTACTCTACAGACTTGGGAAGCAGGGATTGATTGATATTTCATATGCTCAAAAGAAACGAAGTGTTGGTATCATCCTACCATTATAGTCTTTCGTAATTCCACCAGCACCCTCTTCTCCATGGAATTCCCTTCCATTTGTACCCATTTTGTTAATTATTGTAAACTTCCTGTAAAAGTATGGAGCGGGAATTTTGTTTTCATTGTTGTTTTGGTGGAGATTGTTGGGTGCAAGAACTGCACTTAAGCAAACTCATCAACACTTAATTGTCAACCCAAGGGTTTCATAAACTTAGAGACGAAGCATAAGCAATGCCAGATGTGGTATGAACTTTTCCTATTCCTAATCCTACTTCTTAAATGAAATGTTGCAGAATCAAACAGAAAACAATCTTCAAGGCAATCGACACCAAAGTAATTCTAGTGCTGGAATGTAAAAGAATAATTTGTGAGGAAATCAACTAAAGGAACTTTCACACAACTAGAAGCAATCTTAAATGCTGAAATGAAATACTAGGTTTATCTTCAGTATAGATGTCTAACAGCTTAACAAGTTGGCCCTTGCAAAGATCTGTTTCCCAATTGATTTTCCTTCTACACCAAGCAACTTGTTCTTGTACTATTGCAATCTGCTTGCATAGTGAAGGTACAATACTTATGTGAAAAAGTATATTTTACCTTCTTTACTAAAGATTTATGTCCTTGTGGAGGTGTTCTAAGCCTCAAGGCCTAGAGCACTCTATTCCTGTGACAAGAGACCATCTCTTGCACCGAGACAGAGCTTCCTTCACCAAAGTTTCCAATTTAATTTCAAAAGAATTAAAAGACGTGTTGAAAAGAATTGCAATTGCAAGCTAGATTCTGAGATAAATTACATGTGAAAAATAATGCTTTAATTAACTGAACTTTGCAATGAAATTAAAATTCATAAAGTAAAAACAATTCAGAATAATCAAAGTAGTAGTCAAAGTAATTTGCATGCATCAAACTAACTTTCGGCAATTCACTTATAACGTTTTTGTTCCTTTTTCTTAAGTCATAAAATGCAAGTGTAAAGTATGGTGTTTGTAATAGTGTCCTTCCTTAATTCGCGTAAACATTATTAGATCCTTCAAAAGTATAACTCTTAACATTAAGAATGATTACTTATATTAATATTACTTTTGCTTGCAGGAATAAATGAAATTATAAGCAGGAAAAGGAACGTAACACTTGATGTGAAGTAAATGAATAAAGGGAGTGCAAGAAACTACATGCACTGGTACAGGAATAATATCCCTGCACGACATGAGTGGATGCAAACTAAAACAAAAATTGCAGGAAAAGAATTTCATGAAGGAAATTGCAAGAAAGTAATTATAGGAAAGAAATTGCAAGAAAGAAATAAACTTAATTAAACTCCCAAACTACGGATTCGTTCATGCTTGACTATGAAATGAATTTAACTCAGAACTTCTGAAATAAACATAAGAACAATCCAATCCACGCAACTGTAAATGAATAAATGTTCACACAAACCTTTTAAACGGCAAAAGCACAAGGGTAAAAGAGCTGGGTTGGCTGGGCCCTAGCCAACCAACTCATTTCCCATTTAGGAAATGAAATGATTCATCACTTAATCATGCATGAAATAAAAATTAGAGACGGCGTGAAGAAAACATGGTGCTTTCCTTGTATTAAACTTGATCAGAAAATATACATGATAATGCGAGTCCAGCCCAAAACCAAGGATGATATAAAATTACAAAGTAAATGAAATTACAAACTCAGAGATCGTTAGCTTGGCTCTACCTATGGTCTACATTCTATACAGTCTCTTGGCCTTAGCCATATTCTGCCAATTACAGTCATTTCATATTCAAGCCTTTCGACCGAACGGACTAACAAACAACATTGAAAAACTAGCTAATGGTTATAATAAAGCACGAGCTTTGCTGGTTGTAGACCATATTCTTGGCAAGTATCCCTAACTGTACGCCGCTAATATCCATCCTCAGATACTCCACAACCGAACTAGGAGTCGTGGATAAAATATGTCTGTGTGGAAGGATTCGAACTATCATGGAGATCAGAGAGCAACATCATTGGAGGTACAGGAATTTGCCTACACTGATCACGCTAAATAATGATTAACACTTAGTTCTTCAATTAATTTTAGGAAAGTTAAACATAAGTTACAAGAGATACTAAGAGGTATGAAATCTATGTAAAGTAATTAATAAAGAACTTAGTAAATCTTAATTATGAAATACGAAGTATATGTGGGAATAGATGATTATCTTGGACTAGTGCAGGAATGAGAGGGTTAAATAGAGATAAAATAGAGGTTAAGGCTTATGGGAATAGGGTAAAAATAGAGAAATTTGGGACACCAACATCCTCCCATCCCTAAGTTGTTGTGTGTCCTCACACAACATTTTACCTTCTGCAAAAAATCTTCAAAAATGGGTGGCTAGCTCTCAATCCTGTACTTCAATACTTATCCCTACTTTCACTACCTTTCGATTTTTACCTCGGGCTCCTTTAAGCTGATTAGTCACTTTATTGAGGCGTTTGTAGCACTTGAAAGCCTGACACTTCCATACTTTCACTTCTTGTTTCTACTTCTTGACCTCTGCGAGCAGCTCCACCTTGCCTTGCTTTTGCCAATTTTGCTCCTTCATGACCTAGTTCAAAGCCTCCAGGTCATCAACTTGCTGCTCCAATTCCACTATTCGGTTTTTGAGGTAGAGGGTGGAGGGCTCTATGCTTAGATTCTCTGGTGTAAATACCTTCTCTCCAACGGACTCAAAGCAAGTCCCATCATTTTCAATATTAAGGTCATCCAGCATTTGCATTATGACATCGCCAAGACTTTTTGTGCCTAGGATTTCCTTATCACCGATGGTTTTGGTGCCTTCCACAGCCTTCGTGCCAAGGGTTTCAGTACATTGCGCACTTAGCTCCATAGGGTTTTTAATGCCCTGTTCTTCCAATACTTCAGGGGATTCAATACCTTTTTCATTTAAACCCGCAAGGGCTTCAGTACCCTCTTCATCAAAAACATTGAGGGTTTTGATGTCCTGTACATCAAAATTGTTGATGGTCTCCATGTGTTGTGCATCATCATCCTCGTGACCCTCTGCCTAAACTTCACCTGCACTCGGTGTCATCTTCTTCTTTCTTAATCTGTGAACAAGGGTAGACAAAAATATGTCATCTTCCTCTTCCACATTTTCTTCGTTTACCTTGGTGTGGGCCGTTGCATCTATAAGTACTAAAAGGTTATGGTCTTTAGGCAAAACTTGAGGTGATTCATCAATCACAAATCGGAGAGCTTGACAGATACTGATTCATCCCTTGAGAGATAGTCTTCTTCTTTTTCGGGGTTATGATTTTTCTTTTCTTTTATGAGGGTGGAATGTCTTTGACAAACTTCTTTTCTGCTTGCACCGGCGTGATTTTACCCTTTTTCTTGGCAGGGGATGGTGTCTTTGCCTTCCTTTTCTTGCTTGCACTCATGCCAGTAGACTTCCCTGCACTCCTTGCTCGAAACTCCTTCAGGAATGCCTTCCAGGTCACTCCCTTTTCTTCCAACACTTTCCTGACGAGGATTGTGATAAGCCCATGATGATATAGCTTATATGTGACTCGGCTTGCATCCCCACCCTGCACACCTATTTCTATTTTCTCGAGACTTCAGAGCAGGTAGTAAGGAAAATTAATAATTTTCCTCGACTCAAAGTGCAGCAAAAACCTAATGTGGTACACGAATGCTAATGTGTAACATCCCTTGGAGGTCAAAAATTTATGTAGTATGTACAGGAGGTCTCACCATTTTCCAAGCATGGCGCTCTACATAAGCCCTTTCTTCCAGTCAACTTTGAGCTTTTTGTCACTCATAAACTGATGCCATTGTTTCTTTTCAAGTTACTCCTTTTTGAACCATTGCTCCCCTGTAGTTGGCAAGCCTGTAGCTCGTGCATTGGACTCCTCCTTGACTTTGAATTCTAATGAGTTGACCCTAGCTCGGCCTCCTTCAAACATCTTCACAAACTCTAGCACCATGGCCATGTCGAATCCATCGAACTTCTACAAAAATGGAAGGAATCCAGATTCTTTCAATAGTGCAAGACTGTTTTGGTATTCTGCAGTCTGCTCTTTCTCATTCAAGGATGATGGCTCATTCCTTATGGCTACCATGTACAAATTTGTCACAATTCCCTGTCACAACCTCAAAATGATTTCAGTGAGCGATACCAACGATTGCTGAGAATTTAATGCTGGATGTTCATCCATCCTCTGTCTTTTTAGTCCCATACAACCGATCATGTTTAATAATAAAATAATAGCTCCTCGAATCAGATGCAGATACATATCATCCTGTTGTGAGTGAGCAATAATGATTGGATGTGGTGGAGGCTTATGCGGTGGCGGTGTAACGGCCATAATGATTGAGTTATGAGGTAAGAAAATGAAGAACAAGTGATGGGAGATTGTTTCAAAGGAGGTGAGTATGAGTTTTCGAACAATCTATACTATCCCATGGTCTACCTCATAATTCAATTAAGATATATTTCAATACTCATTAAAAAAATTAAATTTCAGAACCCAATATATCTTGCACTTTAAAAAAATTCCTAAGTCATTAAATGATCAAACAAAGTATTAATTAAAATATATAATGCTATGATCTATCAGTGCAAGGATCACTGATGTGCAAAGTAATAAAATTCAGTAAACATTCTTCATAAGATGCTCCTGGACTATGTGAAATTTGTTTTGCACTTGCTTCCATAGTCGGTCGTGCTCCTGCACTAATCCTGCTTGCACTGCACATTGATTGCACTGACTACCTGCACTACGCATCTTGCACTAGGGATTTTACCAAATTCTAATAGAACACAGTTTTGTAGCTAGACTTTTAAAAAAATTACTTCAATATACAAGAAAAGTTTTATTCTCCAACCTTTGGTGTTTCATGAGCACGCCTTCTGGATTGATTGCATCAAATTATGCAATCAATTTATGAGGGAATAAAGAAGTGGGAAAGGGGTAATTTTCATAATGAGAAGGAACATTACAGCAAGGATTCCAAGAATAAGATCACCAAGGGGGATAAACGAGAATGGGATGTGGAAAAAATTCAAGGGAAAAAGAGGGATTTTACGAAATTGAATAAGGGTAGTTTTCTTGGAAGAAAGAGGAGGGTAATTCATTGGGGATTTAGAAAAAGAAAAATAGTGGGAAATTAGGAAATAGGAAATATAAGAAAGGCATAATTTTATCTTCAATGTATGCCTGCATTGGTGCCAGAAAAAGTAATTGGAATGGGAATTAAGCATTTACTTGGATAAAAATTTCCATGCTAGTTACCCCAAACTTGGATAAGGGTTGGGTTCCTTGAACCTACTTCTTCTTGGTGGTAGCCAGCATATCTAAAAAATCAAGTAACATTTCCTTTTTATTGAAATTTTTATCTTCCTTCCAGCATGCTGGTTTCTAGGTTGATCCTTCTGCAATCATGTTAGTCAACTGATTTTCATAATTACAGGAAAACCAAAATTGTCATTTTTTTATTTTTCTTTTTTCTTTTATTATTTTTCAATGAGGAAAAGAAAGAATCAAATCTTAAACAGGTTGGTGTTACCACCTACCAACTCCTTTTCAGATTTATGTTGGACTTCCTGCATAAAATCTCCTTTAGTAAGGGGCTGAAAATATACCTTCAATCTATGCTCATTTACTAGGAACACAAAATTCTGTCCATCAATAGTTTTAATCTCTACCGCTCCATTTTCAAACATTTTAACCACCTCATAGGGTCCCATTCATCATGTATGGAATTTCACGTTAAAATATTTGAATCTAGAATCATACAGGAGCGCCAAATCACCTGGTTGGAATTGCTTCTTCTAAATAGACTTGTCATGCCACTTCTTGTGTTGTTGTTGAACGAAGATGTTCTGTTGAACAACATCCCTTTGGAATTCCTCTAACTCATTCAACTGTAGAAGACGCTACTATTGTGCTTCAGAGAGATCTAGACCTAATTGGACTGCAGTCCTGAAAGTCTTGATCTAGAATTCTATTGGCAAGAGGACTTGTTTCCTGTACACCAGCATATAGGGTGTGTGTCTTGTGTTGTTCCTCCAAGTCATTTGGTATGCCCATAATGCTTTCGGTAATTTTTCAACCCAATCATTTCTGCGAATATTTACTGTATTTATGAGGATGGAATCAATCACCTTGTTTGTGGACTCCACCTGACCATTTTCTTGCGGGTGATACGGTGTAGATTTCCAGTGCCGTATTTTGTACTTCTCCATCACACCCTGTACCATATTAGAAAAAAATTGCAGTCAATTATTAGAAAAAATTTCTCTAGGCACACCAAATATGGTAAAGATTTCAATAAAATGAAAATCAACAAATCTTTTAGTAACAAAAGAAACAGCTTTAGCTTCTACCCATTTTGTAACAAAATTTGTACAAACCAAAATATGTTTTTTATTTAATGATGTTGGATTTATTGGTCCTACAAAATAAATGGCCCATTTTTCAAAAGGCTCAATCATAACCTGAGGACATAAAGGCATTTCATTGGTTTGATTAGGTTGGAAAATTCACTAACAATTGTCACATCGCTTGACATACTGTTTGGAATCCTTAAACAAGGAGGGCCAAAAATAGCCAGCTTGCAACACTTTGTATGCAGTTTTCTTTTCGGCGAAGTGACCCCCACAAAGTTCATCATGGGTAGATTTTAAAATATCAAACACTTCTTCCTCTCTTACACGTCTATGGATAATGAGATCTGCTCCGGTGTAAAAGAGGTCTCCTTGAATCCAGGAATATGCAGCGCTTTTCTGTATGATATTCTGCTTTTCACGAGCGGGTAAGTGAGGTGGTAATTTTTGAGTGACTAAATAGTTATCTATATCAGAAAACCATGGGGATTTTGTTGACACGGCAAAAAGATTTCCGTTCGGAAAATCATCATCAACAAGAATTGCTTCACCAGGATTATTTAATCTTGAAAGATAATCTACCACTACATTAGATTTTCTCGGTCTATCAATAATGGTAATATTAAATTCCTGTAACAATAATAACCACCTATTCACTCTACTGCTAGTTAATGGTTTATTAATCAAATACATTATTGTTGAATAGTCAGTATGCAAAAGACTTCATATCCTGTAATATAATGTTTAAATTTATTAACGGAAAAAATTACAGCTAAAAACTCTTTCAAGTTTTTACTAATGAAATAAATAGAATAAGATTTTTTGTCTTCTTCTTGTCCTAGATATGCGCCAATAGTAGTATCTGGGGCATCAGAGGAAATATGAAATGGCATGGACCAGTTTGGTCCTCTCAAAACTGGTGCCTGGACTAGTTTTTCCTTCAATGTCTCAAAGGACTGTTGGCAAGCTGTGGACCAAGAAAACTCACTATCTTTAGCCAAAATTCGAAAAAGCGGGGTAGCTATCCTTGAGAAATTCTCAATGAATCTCCTATAGTAGCCTGCATGTCCTCGAAAACATCTCACTTCCCTTTGAGTTTTGGTTATAGGAAGACTCAAAATAATTTCTATTTTTATAGGTTCAACCTGGATACCTTTCTCAGAAATAAGATGGCCAAGAACCACCCCTGCGTTGCACATTAATCTGCATTTTTTTATCACTCAAGGAAAGATGAGCTTCTTGGCAACGAAGATGTACTTTTTCTAGATTTTTGAGGGCTTCCTGAAATGAATCACCAAACACAGAAAAGTCATCCATATAGATTTCCACACACTCAAGGTCAGTAAAAATGGCCAAGACTTCCCTTTAAAAGGTAGTCGGGGAATTACATAGCCCAAAGGGAAGCACTTGGTAAGAAAATGTACCCCATGGACATGTAAAAGTGGTTTTGTCTTGATCTTCAGGTGCAATCTGTATCTGGTTGTACCCACTAAAGCCATCTAGAAAAGAAAAGTACTTATTACTGCTTAAGGAAAAACTAGTGTCTTTTCCATCTGTTAGTCCCACTAATATGGGTAGCTATCTTAGAAATAAAAAATCAAAGAAATTTTCGATTTCCTTTATGTAAGATAGATAAGAGAGAAGAAAAGATGACCAACCTAGATCTTCCGCTTGGCTCCTTGCTTGATTTCTCTCTCCCTTGATAGAATTTGCAACTCCTCTCCTAGTTGTCCCACTTTAGAGAGTACCTGTAGAGTCAAAGTGACAAAACACTATCAAAGCATCTCAATCTATAATATCATAAACAATGTAGAATCAAAGATACATTGAACATACAATTGCATTCATAAACAACAAGATTCACAAATACACAGTTATATGGAGGAAAACTCAAAGAACTTTATTAACAGTAGAAGAGAGGATTACAACCTAGCTGTCTGATCCAGCATCATCCTCCCAGCATCAAAGCCCTCTTCACCTCATGAAAAGCAAGATCACCCAACAATACAATGTCTCTTCTCACAGATAAACCAACAACACTTCCTTACAAATTACAAACTTCCAGCCTTTAGATCTCTTAGATGAGGGATCCATTTATAGATGTCTTGCAAGGGTGTGAGTCAGCTCTAGGTTTTTTATTAGTGTCATTCCACTGATAGTTCTTGGTTCCACTTAGAGATTTCATTGATCTCTTACTCATCCCTGGGCGAATTCAGAGAGGCAAGTGTCATGGGAGAAGTTTCTGGAAGATTCCATGAGCTTCCACTTAGCAAATTGTCTCTTCCATTTGTATATTCTCGCTCATCACACCCTACAGAAGGCCTTTTCAGTATGCATCGCACCTGTCTAGTGTAGCAGCTAGTATGCATCGCACCTTGACCATGGAGCAGTCAGTATGGTCCAGTTTTGGCCAGTTCTGAGTGGTTTTTCAAGTGGAACTTCTGGGAAATGATGTAATCAGTTGACCATGATCCTTTAGGGTATGAAACAACACTTTTAGGGGTTAAAGAGCCCTTGGTTTATGGACATATTAGTTTGGGGTTACAGTGCCCAAATATGTCTATAACAGTTGCCCCCTAAAGCATGAGTCCGTAAATCTTTTGATGTCGAGTGAAATGATTTATCATGAGGATCTGAGGTATTCGAACTAGAAGGTGACTTGTATAAGATACAATACAATACATCATCATCATCATATTATTTTCATGATCTAGTTGAGGTGGGAATTCCCATGCTCAGCTTTATAAATTCATTGTCATGTACATAGGATAGACAATCGTCTGTTGTTGCAGATTGGTGATTCTTCACATGAAGAGTCATCTTCCCTAGCTTAGATGACTATCTGTGTAGCTTCTGTGTACATTTGATGTCTTTATGTTCCTAAATATATCGCAGCCCAGATGGATGAAACTAGATCCAGGGTCTTCAATCTCGTTCAATCTTCGCCTGATGTACAAGTTGATCCATGTGAAAAGACGTTCTAAAGTCAAACATGGAATGACATCACCTGATTACCAGCCAATAATGTAAGCTGTTAATAGGCACGAGAGGAATCACTGATAATGATAATGACCCTCAAGGTACTACAATACAATTAACGTGGTGTGAATATATGATCTGATGTCAAACACTACGCAAAATATTTTGATCGAAGGCCATTGATGTAAACCTGTAGCTGGAAGTGAGAAGCTTGCCATTGAAGCATGCAAGCTTCAAAGTACTGAAAGAGTTGCTTCTAAGTCAACTTCTTCGATAATGAGCTGATGTCGACAAGAAGTGACTCACCGTAGGAGGGCTTTAATGTATCCCACATCTACGACACAAAATGGAGAAAATGATTTTCTAGAGGTGAAAATGATCTGGTGATACAAGGTTCAGGAATGGTGGTCATGAAAAATTAAGGGTGAAGGTATTGCAATGGATGAGGCGTTTGCTGGATGGTAAATTTTCTGAATGACTTCTCTTGAACATGTCGGTGACACTGAGATGGATTGGTAGCATTAACCCCAAAAGATGGATGGTACGGAGGACCAATGGTGATATAACTGATGAACGAAATAACCGAACCTGACTCAATCATCGTGATGGAGTGAAAGTGTCATGTTCAAGAACGACCTGCTACCAATAAAATTCTTCAAGTTTTCTTCCCTTTTTCCCCAGTCATTGCTGACCAGTACCTCTTTATTTTTGTCAAGATTGAGGAGGATAACATATGCTTGTTCTATAATTTTCCCTTCGGGCAAACCTATCTCTATATTTTAGCGAACCTAGCGATAGTGAAACTCGTTCTTGTCTGGATGGACAAGTTTGTCGCTATTATTTTAACAAGTTTAATGACAAAGATAACTTGGTCCTTTTCATGTTTAGAGATTTTGAAAAGGGATGAAAAGGAAACTCCAGCAGTCATTTTTCATAGCATAATCCCTTAAGTCTGAAAAGTATAAAATAATATGAAAGGGATGACTTTTTGATCGCTTTAGCAAGCCGAAAAAGACAAGAACTCAATCTTTTTGTTTAATAATCCCTCAGGTCCAAAAATGTTAAAATATAAAGTAGGGATAGCACTTCCTTTTACTTTAACGAGTTGGAAAGGCCATTAGCTCAACAGTATTTTTATATTTAACGAGTCTAAAAAGATTTTAAAAGAGACTCGTTTTTTAGGAACGATTCGTGTTTTTGGGTAGCAACTGGTTCCAGGTAAGTTTGGAACTTCTCAAAACATGGCAGTGTGAAGAGGGTGGCTAACAGGATCACTCATCGTAGTTGTTCCTCAAAAGGGTAAACAATCAAGTGGAAGCGTATGATTGGGCAAAAGAATGGAGGTGACGGTAGGAACACAACCAAGGTTCAAAAGGCTGATAGCAAGGCGATCACAAAGGTTATTTACCAAGGGTGGATTCATTTTTTAATGAGCTTGAACCAGAAGAAACTACGCTCATAGGCAGGTTTATTTTTTAACGATCTTGAACCTTGCGGAAACATTTCTCATTGGCAGGTTTATTTTTTAATGAGTTAGAACCTTTCGGAAACATTGCTCATGATAATGGTTAAGACGTTCAATTTACCATTTAACACATTAGATTCTTTCTTCGGTCGTTCAACCTTCTTAATTGCTCCTTCAAATTGATTAGAAATACATATACATGCTTGAAAAATGAATTAGAAACTAACATTTTACTTGAAGTACATGAATAGTAACATAAAAAGTAGTTTTACCTCTCATTTTTACCATTTCCTTTCAAATTTGTGATTTTGGAGATCTGGAGTGGTTTTCCCCCTCAAATTTCATCAGTTGATTTCGTGAGATCCGGTGGACTATTCTCCACACCGTCAGGACCAGGTAGGAGCCAACCCTGAGCTCTTCATTTTCATTCCATTCTTTTCTGATTTTGAGCAAGTTTTTCACTACTTCTGGGCCCTTGGGGTTTGAAGAACTCGTTCTCCATCCATCACACCTGGCCTGCATTGAAAGGTGCGATGCATACTGAGTTGGACACTGGCCAGTCAGTATGCATCTCACCTTGCTCTTAGGCAGGGTGCAATGGGCACAGGGGGGGAACTTTAGACATTGATTTTTCATGAAATTTTTGCCTGTGCTCAAATCAGGATCCTAATTCATCTTTTGTCTGTGACTTAGATATTTGTTGGATCAAGATGGTCGTTACATGGCGTGAACGCGAACATGGAGAAGAAGACACGATTACATTACATGATCAGGGTACTGTTACTGCATTGCGAAACTCTGGTTTGCTCAAATTCTTCCGTATATCTAGCATGAGGCAACAAATCAGTTTGTTGTAGTATTTTCTCGATTCTTGGGATCCGATCAACCAGGTATTCCAGATTAGAGGCAAATCTATTCCACTGACAGTCGAGGATATCTACTTTTTTAAGGGATTATCGAGGCATGGTGCCCCTCTTTCACTGTCAGGATCTGCCCGTAGGGGTGAATCTGTGAGAGATTATATCTGTCAGTTTTGCAGAGATGGATCTCAGCTTAGCAGAGATGGCAAGATCAATATCTGGGATGTCACTGATCGGTCCATGAGGACCATTTTATTCATCTTTGCTAGATTGGTTGGTAGTGCGGCTCTTCATTTGGCAAACAAATCTTATGTGCAATATGCCCTGGAATGCCTAGAACTAAAGGTACTCAACTGGTGCGAGGTGATACTTCTGGTGATAAAATAACAGCTCTCCAAGGTAAAGAATGGAAGATCCAAGAACTTTGGCTATGGTTCCATTTTGACTGCTTTTACCTTGGAGAGGATTCCACTGATGCAGCCTTAGTACATTTCACGAGGATTGCCAGTGCCGAGGGAACCATGGATGCAAAGGTGGGTTGATCTCATGGCCAGACATGCTGGTCAGTCACATATTTCTTTCTCTTATGCCTTCTTTGAGTGGTTTGACCATGAGGAGATGGTTTTTGTGAAGTATCCATATATCAGGATGGATTTCCGAGGCAACCCGGATCTGGTGTTATCAGTTGGCAAGCAGTGGAGTGTGATAGGTAAAAATGATTTGACCACATCTTTGTTTATCAGTTTTATAATGTTTTTGTTTTCTATCAAGACTAATTGAATCTATATACTTGTGCAAATGTTGGGCCGGTGCGACCAATGCCACACCCAAGGGCGGAAGCTGACATTCCAGGAGGAGAGGCTGTAGGGAGGGCTATCCTTCGCGATCTCGACATAGCAGAGACCCTGGCAGTGCTACAGGATCAGATCGAGGGTCTCACTCTTGGTATTCAAGATGTGAGGATGGACGAGTTACCTCTAATGCTACAGTGCCACACTACGAGTGTGCCGAGTCGATGGACCAGGCTCTTGTGTATGATCGCACAGGCGATGACATGTTATCACCAACATCAATAGTTTAGGATGCTTTCTGCATTCATTTTTGAGTTTCTTGGTTGTGTGACCGATTTTTCCTTGTACACAAAACATTTTGTAAAAACTATAAACAGTTATATATTTTTTATTTTCAGAGTTTTATTTTAGTTACCTTATGTGATCCAGATGCAAATGTTAATGTGAAATGCTCTTCTTTACAAATGCTGCAAATGTCTATCTAAGGCGTAATTTGCTAATGAATCAGTTAGTGTGTTTAATTTTCTGGAAATATGTTGATATTGAATGGAATCAAACTATCTTTCCAAAATCCTTACTCTTAGGAACATACGATAAATAGCTGGGTTCCGAATTGTATAGACACTCGTAAGCTGTAGAATGACGAGCTATGAATCTAGCCTGACAACAAGTCGGCGTATTCCATGTGAAATTGCATCAAAGAGAAGCTCAATCAAAGTGCTATACTCAACAATGTTTTTCATTGATTGACCAATACATATCCCCCTGAAACTCACCAACTCACCACTTGGAGAAAAAATGGCCGAGGCTACAGAAGATAAGTTCTGTGTACTACGATTAGCTCTATTGGCATACCCAACGAATGATTCCAAAAGGTCCGACATGTGCAACAAATGCAAAATGGATTACCTAACCAAAATGACAACTCTTGACGAAAACAAAAATGTAACAAAAGCATATCTACAAAGAGATTACTACACTTGATCAAGCATATAACGCTTAAGATACAACCCGTTTCAGGGTTGTGACAGTGGAATCCCATCATAATCTACCAGCTCGTAGGCTCCTTTCATTAATACTCATTTAACAATGTAGGGGTCCATCCATAATGGTTCGAACTTACCTGCTCCAAATTTATCAGATTCCTAATCGTAGAGCAAGACCAAGTCACCTTCCGAGAAGACACGAGTCTTGACATTTTTTTCAAACTGTGCTTTGACACGTTTCTTATGTGCTTCGTTAGCCAGCGCAGTGTCACGACGGGTTTCATCCAAGTGGATTAGTTCCAAGAAACAAGCCTCTTCCTCTGAAGTTTCGGGAAGTAGATCGATTGCGAGCTTGAGATATGCAATTTCACACTGAATTGGCAAGATAACTTCTAAACCATACACCAACTAAAAAGGCATAAATCTGGTCGCATTTCTCACCGAAGTCCTATATGCCCACAGAGCCAAATACAGGATCACATGCCAATTCTGTTTGTGGACTCCAATCATTCTCTGCAGCATGCACTTAAGGACTTTTTTTATCGCTTCAACATGTCCATTAACCTGCAGATAATATGGAGTATAACTATCATGGGACAGTCCTAATTTGGTAGTCAATTCAACCATCATGTGATTGTGAAAACGCGATCCATGATTTGTGACTATAGCTTGTGGAACACCTAACCTGGAGACTACATGATTGAAAAGGAAAAGAGCAGTCGCTTCACCACTGTTGTTTAATGTAGGCATCACCTCGGCCCATTTTGTAAAATAGTCAACAGCGACTATGATATACCCATGCCCCCCAGTTGAGGTGGGGTTACATGTCATGAAATCCATGCCCCATTTAGAGAATGGCCCAACAGCAACTACTGGATGTAGCGGTGCAGGTGGTAATCTGGTTTTGTGATCAAAAATCTAACAAGCATGGCAACTTTTGACTACAATTATGCAATCTTTGAAGATAGTGGGCCAGAAGTAACCAGCTCATAAGATCTTTTGTGCAGTAGCGTAACCAGATAGATGCCCCCCACATGCGCTTGAATGACAATCATTCAGGACTTTTTCGGCCTCCTCATGCGTGAGGCACCTTCGCAGAACTGTATCGACACCACGACAGTAAAGTGTATCACCGACGATCATGTAGTCTTTTGCTTGGTATCAAATACGTCGCTATTCCGAGTGAGAGGTGTTAGGCCTAAAGGTTTGGGTTTGGAGATAGATTAGTATATCTCCATACCATGGGTCGCTTGATGATATCAGAAACAGAGTTTCATCCACGATTGATGCTTTAGATGTTAAATTGTTGGACGGTGATGGGAGGTCACAAAGTAACTCCACAAAGACTAGAGATTTCTTTGATTTGGATTTGGTGAATTCTAGATCAAACTCTTGCAAAATGGCTATCCATTTGGAATATTTTCCCCCTAGCAATTGACGCGACAAAATGTAGGTCATAGGGTTGCAATTTGACAAAATGGTAGTTTTGCGAAAGAGTATATAGTATCGAAATCTCTGTACTACTTGAACAACTACTAAATCCAGCCTTTCAACATAGGAGTACTTTCTTTCTGTATCATTTAAGTTGCGGCTTAAATAATACATAGGATGTTCTATTCCATTGTCTTCTTGTCCTAAAACCATGGCGATGGTTGTATCTATAGCGCCGAGATATAAGGTAAAATATTTTTGATAGTCAATAGCATACATTAATGATGTTTTTACTAGGGAACCTTTTAAAGCATTAAAGGAAGCTTGCGCAACCTGATCCTAGTTGAAGGGTACTTCTTTTTTCAAAAGACGCATATAACCTTTAGCAAGTTCAGCGTAATTTAGAATGAACCTCCTTCGAAAGTTTGCTTTCCCTTGGAGTTTCTAAATCTGAAGCAAATTTGAAGGTGGAGGCATGTCGATGATTGCCTGAACCTTACATGGGTCGAGTCGAATTCCATCCTTAGAAACTACAAAACCAAGTAACTGACCAGAACCAACACAAAACACACACTTGTGTGTATTGAGTCGTATCTAGTAGTGTCGGCAACGTAGAAATATAGCTCTCAAATGCTGTGGGTGATCGTTCTGCTTTCGTGAATGAGCTGGTAGATCATCGAGATACGGTTGAACGATGTGCTTGTTGTCATGGAAGGCGTAGTTCATTGCCCTCTGAAAGGTTTCCCCTATGTTCTTCAAACCGAAAGGTATTTTATGGTACACGAATGTGCCCAATGGACATATAAATGCAGTCTTTGACTGGTCCTGTGGGTGGATATTGATTTGATTGTATCCGGAAAATCCATCCATAAATTAAAATATCTTGCATCCGGCACATTCATCAATTATTTGGTTGATAAAGGGTGTAGGATAGTTGTCCTTTGGACAAGCTTGATACACATCCCTATAGTCGACGCACACTCTAATCATTCCTTTGTTTTTCATCACAGGAACAATATTCGATACCTAATTAGTGAGAGGAATAGGGTAAATGAAACCAACATGCAAAAGTTTTTCAACTTCTGCCATAATGGTGGTGGCTTTCTTCGAGTGAACTAGTCAAAGCCGTTGTCTTACTAGTTTGACATCTGGATACATCTTTATTTCATGTTCAACGATACTCGAGTCAATGCCTGGAATTTCTTCATATGACCATGCAAATACATCTCTGAATTCATGAAAGAGAGTGCAGTATATTTCCAATTCTGAAGGAGAACAAGATTTGCCAACATGTCTATTCTCTACAACATTAGGTTTGGTTGAGATATTAATGGCGATTTCAATATTGGACAGATTTCACTCGAAATCCACCGTATTTATAGTATTTGATAGAAAATCAAAAACTAAAGGATGATTAAGGTCACTAGAATAATCTTTGTTGTTATCTTGAAGTTGGGAACGATGGTGGTGATCTTCCCCTGGTGCCTCTCCTATAATCATTAACTGAATAATTCCTTCATCTGTAGAATGTACATGAGACCAAGGATCAGAGGAGGTGCCATACTCTAGATACCTATCTATCCAAACAGTTGCTGAGTGTTGATTTGGGTTCACCACCCGTGCCCAAAAAACTGATTGCTACAACAATTCTATAGGGCTTGGGGGCAACACCTGGCAATGATCCACACTATCAAAATGGTCAGAGTTCTTCTTAATCTTTGTTGATGTAGAAGATATCATGTGACAGGTTTCCACTATGGCCACTTATGCCAGATTACTCGGAGGCGAGAGGGAAAAAGTACCCATTAAGGAAGGGTCTTTTAGGAGACCTACTCCGATATTTTGAAGCGATTGAGAACTTCCATGGATCAATGGAATGCTTCCAGAAACTTGCGAACTGTTAGGGAGAAAGGTTATTTGGTCAATGATTGTAATTCCAGCTTGAAAGCGAAATGCAATCTTTCTAAAATATGTTGACACAACAGCAGCCATAGCATAAATCCAAGACCTGCCCAGTAGGATATTGTAGTCAAGGTTTCCATCAATGACCTCGACTTCAATTTCTACTATCTTGCCCCCCAGTTCGACTTGCAAGTTATTTAATATCCCATGTAGTGTGTATTTTCTTCCATCGAATGCTTTTAATGTCGTTGATGATCGTGACAAGGGTGGCGAGCCTAAAGTTTTCCAGCAACTCATTAACATAATATAGGTAGATGCCCCCTCATCAATGATTGTTCGATGAACAGTTTTGTTGAGGACTTTTACTTGTATAAGGAAAGCGAGTTGGGCCGGTAACTGAGGTTCGTATCCTTTGTGATTAAAGGCCACCAGATTGGAATCCACTGGATCAATCCCACCTATCACTGATAACAAAGCCCGCTTTTGGGAGGGCAATTCTGTAGTACTTCAGGTGTCGACATAGAGGATGGAAATTGGGCCAGATCTTCTACTATATTATAATTCTATGTTGCTTGGGTATGAGGATTAAATTTCAATTTATGTACTACTCCCTTTGGCAATTTTATAGTTAATTCAGGAATGATGGGTGGAACAACTTCTAGCGAAGTTGTTGTCGAACTACTGGGTTGATCTGTAGCCTTGTTGTTCGACGACTGTGGATTTCCATAATCTTTATTCCTTGTTGATATCAAAGCATCATTTCGCTGTTTCGAAATGGATAGCATAAGCAATTGGGATGGGGAAGCATGGTCAATAGCAACCAAATTAGTTTCTGGGTTTAGAAACGAATCAGACAATACCGCTGAATTATTTTAAGCCTTTAAAAACTTTGTGACCTTAGCTCGACGTGGACAATCTCTTGTATAATGGTCCTCATCACATATGAAACATGGCTAATTAGTTTTCTTTCGCCCAATAGGGTTTCCAGAAGATTTCTCAGGAGTTGAATCTTCCTGTTTCTTCTTTTTGTTTTTCCTTTTCTTCTTGCCCCCTAGTTGCTTTGGTTCTTTACCCTTGTTAGATGACATGGCATTAACTTCCGAGGCAAGAGGTTCTTCATTTTCTTTTTGACTAGAAACTGCAAGGGCATTTTTAGATGTAGCCTTTGTGGTTTTCGTGCTTGTTTCCATGAAAACTAGTGTCTTTTCGATCTACTAGTCCCACTAAGATGGGTAGCTATCTTAGAAACAAACAATCAAAGCAATTTGTGATTTCCTTTATGTAAGATAGATAAGAGAGAAGCAAAGATGACCAACCTGGATCGTCCAACAATTTAACATCTAAAGCATCAATCATGGATGAAACTCTATTTTTGATATCATCAAGCGACCTGTGGTACAGAGATATACTAATCTATCTTCAAACCCAAACATTTATGCCTAACACCTCTCGCTCGGAACAGCGATGTATTCGATACTAAGCAAAAGACTACATGATCATCGCTGATACACTTTACCGTCGTGGTGTTGATACAGTTCTGCGAAGGTACCTCACGCATGAGGAGGCCAAAAAATTCCTAAATGATTGTCATTCAGGCACATGTGGGGGGCATCTATATGGTTACACTACTGCAAAAAATATCTTGCGAGCTGGTTACTTCTAGCCCACTATCTTCAAAGATTACATAATTGCAGTCAAAAGTTGCCATGCTTGTCAAATTTTTTATCGCAAAACCAGATTACCACCTGCACCGCTACATCCAGTAGTTGTTGTTGGGCCATTCGTTAAATGGGGCATATATTTCATGACATGTAACCCCACCTCAACCAGGGGGCATGGGTATATCATAGTCGTTGTCGACTATTTTACAAAATGGGCCGAGGCGATTGTTATAGAAATATTTGGGCACTGCAACCCCAATCACATATGTCCATAAACCAAGGGCTTCTAAACCCCTAAAAGTGTTGTTTCATACCCTAAAGGAACAAGGTCAGCTAATTAAATCATTTCCCAAAAGTTCTCCCTGAAAAACTACTTAGAATCGTTCAAAACCGGACCATACAAACTGCTCCATGCATAGGGTGTGATGCATCTCACCTATTACACACAGGGGGTGCGGTGCATGCTAGAAAGCCCTTCTGTAGGGTGCGATGAGTGAGAGTAGACAAATGGCAGAAGCAGTTTGCTAGGTGGAAACTCAAAGAATCTTCTAGAAACTTCTCATATGACACTTGCCTCTCTAAATTCGCCCAGGGATGAGTAAGAGATCATGAAATCTCCAAGTGGAACCAAGAACTATCAGTGAAATGACACTAATCAAAATCCCAGAAGCTGACTCACTCTCCTGCAAACATCTATATATGGATCCCTCATCCTAGAGATCTGGAGGCTAGAATTTTGTGATTTGCAAGGAAGTGTTGTTGGTTTCTCTTTGAAGACATTGTTGGGTGATCTTGCTTTGTATGAGGTGAAGAGGGCTTTCATGCTGTGAGGATGATGCTAGATCAAACAGCTTGGTTGTAATCCTCTCTTCTACTACTTCTATCAATAAAGCTATTTGATTTTTCCTCCATATGCTTGTATATCTCTGAATCTTGTATTTGTATATGCATTTATATGGTTAATGTACATCTGATCCTACATTGTTTATGGTTATAGATCTCTATGCTTTGATGGTATTTTGCTGCCTTGACTCTACAGGTGTTCTTTGAGGTAGGACAAGTGAGAAAGGAGTGGCGAAATCTCTATCAAGGGAGAGAGGAAACGAGCAAGGAGACTAGAGAAATACTGAGGTTGGTACTCTTTGCTTCTCTCTCATCTATCTCTCGTAAAGGAAAACACAAGTAAATTTAGTTTGTTTATTTCTAAGATAGATACCCATCTTAGTGGTACTAGCAGCTCTAAATGGACACTAGTTTTCCTGATAATAGCGATGCCTACATTAAACAACAACGGCAAAACGACTGCTCTTTTCTTTTTCAATCATGTAGTCTCTATGTTCGGTGTTCCACAGGCTATAGTCACAGATCATGGATCGCATTTTCGCAACACATGATGGTTGAATTGACTGCCAAATTAGGACTGTCACACAATAGTTCTACTCCATATTATCCATAGGCTAACGAACAGGTTGAAGCGATGGTGAGCCTAGCGCTTTCCAAGAAGTTGAGGAAAGGATACTCACTGAAGCCCCTTCATCTATGATAGTGACAGACATGATCAATTTGTAAACTTGTACTATGATCTGGAATGGTACATTAGATGGCAGGCGAGGTCTTGCTAGTTGATTCCAATCAAAGGAAGTGACTAGACTACTTAGAGGAGGTACCGGATAAATGGCAGGATGATCCTCATGAACTGCGGGGCTTTCCTCCTATTGAAAAGGAACGGGTGGATTACTCCCAAGTTCATCAGACTCTGTATTGACAAAAAGAATTTGAATGGTGTCATTCTCATTCTCTTTGGAAATTGTATCATCTAAAGGTGGACCTTTTGAAGGCAAGACTGGGTCGATTGCCATCTCGACCTGTTGACTTTGGTCTGGTATGGACTCAGAAGGTTCACTTTCAATGATAGGTGTTTCGACCGACAATTGAGTTATGCCAGTCGGGTTTTCAACTAGTGATGGACTTGGTGAGAGTTTCTTGTATCCAAATGGAAGTCGTTGCGGTGAAGCAGGACGGTTATCCAAGACACTTTTGGCTTCGTCCATAAAAGGACAATGGTGAAGAGCATGATTACCTTCACATAACCTACATGGAAATTCGACCTTTCCTTTCTGTCTATTGACTTGATTTTCACTAGTTGATGGTGTGTTATAAACTTGATTGCCAAAGGTTGATGACACCGGATGGTGCAAACGGGGAGACCATTCTCTCAAGATCCACGGAATGAAAGGACAATCTCGATGAAGATGGTCTCCCTCACAAATTATGCATGGAGATTTGTGCTTGGAAAGATTAGTGTGTGGATTTTCACCGGACAATGCATGGTTGCCCCCTTATTTAACTGACTTCTTCTTATTCTTTTCCTTCCCTTTCTTTTTCTTCTCAGCTACTTGGTTTTTAGTATCACTAGTTTCACCAAGCGAAGAGGAAGAAGGGGAGGGAGAAACAAGCGAAGTAGAAGGTGAAGGGACAACTTCAGTATCATCTGGTTGCTGATTTGATTGCTGAGGAATCACGGTATTTTTAACGACAGAGGTTGAGAATAACCATACCGGCAAGCCAATTGTGATTCCCGGAAGGGACAATGTAGCCATATACAGAGCACCAATATCTCCCCAAGAAGAGAAAGGACTAGGATTCCCCTCAAGAGGGGTTCCTTGATTGGTGGACTCCATTATCTCAACCTAAGATCAACGAAGGAATAGGGATGTTATTCCAATTTAAATAAATTTTAATGACGCTTTGACACAACTTTGCTTTTTCAATTTTTAAGAGTCGAGAAAAAGCTAAAGGTGACTCTAGTCACCTTCGATTTTTAATGAGCCCGAAGTGATAAGTGCTCAGATGGACCTTTTCTTTTAAGGAGTCAAAAAGTAACGAAAGTGACTGCTCTATAAATCTAGACAGAGGGATTACCAAACCAATCGCAAAACTGCAAAATACACCTTGGTGACAAATTAAAGAGAAATTACCAAGGACTTATATACGACAGTCATTCTTCCCAAATGTTGTGTTTAGTGCATTGTGATCGATAGGCTGGCAAACATGGCTTCCTATGGATAAAGGGTATCATCCTATTGTGGTCTCCCAATATATACTCGATGGTACGGGGAGAACAAGTCCGTACTAGCACTTTTTGTATCAAAGAGGAGGAATCACCCAACCTTCGATGAAAACGATAGTTACCAAGTTTTACAACGCCGAAACACGTCTCTAACTTAGACTTCTAGATGTGTTGCGTTAGGTTCCAAAGCGTTTTTATGTTCATTAAGATTTATTTTAGAGTTGATCTTGTTTAGAAGTTTGTCTTTCAAGGTTCACCATGTGATGTAGATGTAAAATTCCTAAATATGCAATCCAAAATGATAAACAGTCGTTTATTTTCTTTTAGCAATGAAAATCCTAGCTACTAAGGAAAGAAGATTATGATTCTTTCAACAGAGATCAAAGAGCACACACTAAATGCACTTTTCCTAAATCATTTTCGCACATAGTCTAAATGAAAATTCACATGCATGTATTTGTTTTTTGTTTCCTTAATGTGAGAATGCCAAAAGAAAAACTAAGTATAGATTTGAACTATTTTTCTTCAAAGCAACATTTCAACAATTTCTTTTCAAAAAACGAAAGGAAGACTAAAACGACACTTTACGATTTCAAATAGAAAATTTCTTTCAACACTTCAAATATTAACAATTCAAATCAAATACAATGAAAAAAGTACAATCGACTATCTAGAGGAGGAAGACTTTACAACACTCTTCTTTTTTACTCAAAATGACAGTTACGACACTTTTTTGCATCAAAAACGACAGTTCGATTAAGCTACTTTAGACAAAGGAGGACTGTAAATGATTGACAAATACAAAAAAAAATTACAAATCCTAATCAATGGAAGCTAAAATATGTAAAGGAAAGAGGCTTCAACAATGAGATACTGATCATGAGCAGCAAAACTACTCAATAAAGCTGAAAACAAGGAGGAAAAAACCAAATTTCAAAGAGAGAAATAGTATCACTCAGTGATCGCACCTGTCCTTCAAGGAAATAGGGATGCATCTCACCTGCAACACACAGGAGGTGCGATGCATACAGGCTTCCAGTTACAGATAGTGCGATGGACCAGGGAGCAAAACTGAGTTGGGTTTTTGCTCAAAATTTGCAGCTAAGTTCACTGATTTAGGCTGAGCTATGATGGACAGTAAAAGAAAAGTGCAGGGGTATGATCTTATGAGGTTATTGAGCTACCATGAGGGTTCTTAGAATGCTTGTAAGTCAGATGTTCAGTTCATAAACCAACCCGGAGATTGACTGAAGCAGCATTCATCTACTTCGCAATTACATAAAAAAGGCGGTTCGAAGGCTATCTGGCTAACTTCAGGCTCTGTCTGTAGTTTATAAAGCAAACAACAATAATAATCAAACAAACTATTCACTCCCTAGTGGAGTCACCATTTTGTTTCTGGGAAAACTAGTGTCTTTTCGATCTGCTAGTCCCACTAAGATGGGTAGCTATCTTAGAAACAAACAATCAAAGAAATTTGTGATTTCCTTTATGTAAGATAGATAAGAGAGAAGCAAAGATGACCAACCTGGATCTTCCACTTGGCTCCTTGCTTGATTTCTCTCTCCCTTGATAGAATTTGCAACTCCTCTCCTACTTGTCCCGCTTTAGAGAGTACCTGTAGAGTCAAAGTAACATCAAAGCATCTCGATCTATAATATCATAAACAATGCAAAATCAGAAATACATTGACCATACAATTTCATGCATAAACAACAAGATTCACAAATACACAGTTATATGGATGAAAACTCAAAGAACTTTATTAATATTAGAAGAGAGGATTACAGCCCAGCTGTCTGATCCAGCATCATCCTCCCAGCATCAAAGCCCTCTTCACCTCATGAAAAGCAAGATCACCCAACAATACAATTTCTCTTCTCACAGATAAACCAATAGCACTTCCTTACAAATTACAAACTTCCAACCTTTAGATCTCTCAGATGAGGGATTCATTTATAGATGTCTTGCAAGGGTGTGAGTCAGCTCTGGGTTTTTGATTAGTGTCATTCCACTAATAGTTCTTGGTTCCACTTGGAGATTTCATTGATCTCTTACTCATCCCTGGGGAAATTCAGAGAGGCAAGTGTCATGGGAGAAGTTTCGGGAAGATTCCATGAGCTTCCACTTAGCAAACTATCTCTACCATTTGTTTATTCTCACTCATCACACCCTACAGAAGGCATTTTAAATATGCATCGCACCTGGCTAATGTAACAGCCAGTATGCATCGCACCTTGACCATGGAGCAGTCAGTATGGTCTAGTTTTGGCCAGTTTTGAGTGGGTTTTCAGGTGGAACTTCTGGGAAATGATGTAATCATTTGACCATGATCCTTTAGGGTATGAAACAACACTTTTAGGGGTTAAAGAGCCCTTGGTTTATGGACATATGAGTTTGGGGTTGTAGTGCCAAAATATGTCTATAACACTTACCAGCAAGGATATCGAGTACCTAATCGGTGAAAGGAAGGGGAAAATAATATTTGAGAGTGGCTTGTTCAATTCTCTATAGTCAATACAAATGCACCATCTCCCATCTTTTTTCGAGACTAATACCAATGGAGAGACCCACTGGCTGTCAAAAATAGGATAGATAAAATCAACATCTAAAAGTTTTTGCAATTCTTCCTTTACAACATCTCTTAGAGCTGGGTGCATTCACCTTTGGGGTTTTCGAATAGGTCGGGCTCCATCCTGAATATAGATATGGTGAGTACAATTTTCAATAGGGCTTCCTTTCATATCTTCATATCCCCATGCAAAGGCATCAAGATGGTTTCGTAACAAATTCACAAGCTTCTTTTGCTGGGAAGAATCCAAGTCTGAACTGATATGCAAGGATTTGCTTGGACAAATCTCGACAAGAATGGTATCAATCTCAAGAGTACACAGAGGTGTCGCTAGAGATGGTGAAAAGGGAGGTAGAGAGTCATATCTTTCCTGAAAATCTAGACTAAAAATCTGACTCAGTGACTCAAAATTGGGTATGGTGTCTAGATTGTTCAGGAAGTCTTGAATCTCACCCTCCTGCGAGAACTCAACATTTTGATTATTAAGGAAACAGGTTGAGACTCCTCATAACTATTGTAGTATAACCATAAAGTGTCTTGGATATCTTGAATGGATCTAGTGGGTGGATACAAGGTGACGTTCTTCCTGGAATCTCCATGGGAAATATACATGTCACCAGAATGGCATCCAATATAAGCATCAGTCGTAGCAAGCCATGGTCACCCCAAGATCAAGGGATGTCCTGCCATGGGATTCTTTGGTTGAAGCACAATGAAGTCTGTGGGGTATTCCCAAGAGTCTAGAGAAAAGACGACATCATCCAACACCCCTTCCTGCTTGATTTTAGATCTATCTGCTAGTTCAAGCACAGTGGGAGTAGGACGAATATGGAACAATCCAAGTTGATCCATGGTTTGCTTGGTCATAACATTAATGGATTCCCCCAGGTCTATAATTACATTGGAGACAAGGACATCACCTATTTCTCGGTATATTTCTCCATTTGCATACACCTTGTCATTAACTTTGTTGCTCTACCAACAAATTGAATAGTTTGAGGTTATAATATTCTCCTTCTTGGCTTATTGAGACAAAGTTCCCTAATTATTTTTGTGCAAATGGGGATCTCTTTAATAGCTTGGAGCAAAGGTACCTTTATGAAAAGGTTCCTAAGCTCAGAAGCCAGGCTAGACTCAGGAATGGGGTCTTTCTTCTCCACAACTAACCTCTCTGGATAGGGAGGTCGGTTGGAAGAAGATGGAAAAGGCTCAGAAGGTACGGGGATAGGTTGGATGGTGTCATATTTTTCAAAATGGTCAGGAGTTTCCTCCTCACCTTTCTCATTGATAATCACCATAGGCTGCTTTTGATTTTCTAAGGTTACTATCTTCCCCGATCTCAATTGGAGGTCATTGACTCCAACTAGCATGGACTGATATCTGGATGAGGAAAGCGAGTTCATAGAATGGATCATTTGTACCGCTTTATTATTGGGGTTGGGTAAAGGTTGGGCAGGCAGCTGAGAAGGTTGAAACGGTGGAGGTAAAGGCAATGGTGGCATTGGCTGACTCAGCTGAGGTAATGATGGTTGTGGCATTGGGTAAGGTGCATATGTAGGAGGGTATGACTGCATAGGTGCAGGATAGGAATGGTGTGAATGATGTGAATGGTTTGGCCCTCTCCATCCTTGTTGCCAATATTGGGAGGGTTTTCCATAATGATATTGGTTCCCATGCTACCAATGTTGAGAGTGACTAGTGTTAGGATAGGAATATGAATGTGCATTATAACCAAAAAAATGTGGTGGAGGTTCAGGAGCCATACCTACACTTACCTGAGGCCAGTTTCTTCGTGCTCCCATAGCATGCAGTGATTTGGCTTCAGGTTGTCCTCCTTCAAGTACAGCTTTCAGCCTAGGTATGAAGGGACATTTTTCCATGGCATAGTTCTCTGTACAAATTGCACATTTATTAGCTTCTTTAATATTGAGAGGACATTCTCTTAAAATATGCTTTCTTCTACATTTTGGGAAAGAATATACAATGACTCTTGTTCCTCTACAAGTTTTTGTTGAAACTTCAAAGATTCTATTTATTTACTAACAGTATTCATTATTTCAATTTTCATATTATCCATTTGTTTTCTAATCCAATAATCATAGCATCAGTAGATTTGGTTTTCTTATTTTTATTCTAAATTCCTTTATCGGATCTATATTGGTTCTTTGAGAATTTCTTGTACAAGTCAAAGATTTGATCAAAAGATTTTTCAGCAATAACCCCTTGTCCTAACAGATTTAGATTACTCCTAGCATCGTCAGTAAGCCCCCGTAAGAACAAGGTTCTAATGGTACTTAGATCAAATTTGTTCTTTTACCTTTGGAGGATGTACAAGAATCGCTCCAAGCAGTCCTCTAGAGTCTCATCATCATTTTGCAATAGTAAAGGTTTCATCTTGAATATCCTTAGTCTTACAATATTCTCGATACTTTAACAAGAACACTCTCTTCATTTGTTCCCAAGAAGATATAGTGTTTCCTCCTAGTCCCATGAACCAGTGGAGTGTTGCGTCCTTGAGAGTTGCAGGAAACAACTTTAACTTCTAGGCATCAGATGAATAATCATAACTTCTACACAATATCAAACTCAAATAGGAAAGAGTCTGGGTCTTCATGTACCTTACCATAGAAATTAGGAAGAGTTGATGGTAAAATATTTTTCATTTGTACTTGTGAATCAGGATCTACAATTGGGAATCCAAAAGTGGATTGTTCCTCATTTACCTGATTTTCACTAGTTCCTTCTACATGGTATTCCTGATCTACCATTGTTTTTCTTCCATTTGAACCGCTCTCAATAGGCTGAGAAGGATGACTATGGGTTCTAATAGTCCCCTTCTTCCCTTTTGTGGGTTGTGTCACACCTGGACCACTACTGCCAGAGCCCAAGTAGCTTGTTCCTACGTGATGAGTCTGAGTTTGTTTGGACTTTCTGTCTAAAAAAGAAGTCCCAATTGAGATTTGGTTTCAAATTTATCATTATTTCTTTTGCCCCTAGTGGGCTTCGGATGCCTACCTCTTTTAGGCATTCATTTCAAAAAAAATGACAAAACAAAATTTCAATAAAAATGTTGCAACTCAAAAATAGCTAGACACCTATAAATTCCTTCAAGGAAATAGAAGAACACTACAAAAAAAATAATAGAAGACTTACCCCTATTGAAAAAAATGGAAAATTCTTACCAATTCAAATCGCCTCCCCAGCAACGGTGCAAAATGTTGGGTGCATGAATTTCACTTAAGCAAACTCCTCAACACTTAATTGTCAACCCAGGGGTTTCGTAAACTTAGAGATGAAGCACATGAAATGCCAGAAGTGGTATGAACTTTTCCTATTCCTAATCCTACTTCTTAAATGAAATGTTAGAGAATCATACAGAAAACAATCTTAAAGGGAATAGACACTAAAGCAATTCTAGTGATGGAATGTAAAAGAATAATTTGCGAGGAAATCAAGTAAAGGAACGAGAGTAGAACTAGAAGGATAACAGAAGTTGCGAAGAGTTGATTTAGCAATTTTGGGTTGGAGCTAGGGTTTGCTAGAAACTTGGGCAACCTGTGATCACAGTACCAAGCTCTGGAGGATGACAACGCCAGGGGTGCAAAACTTCGTAGAAGAGGGCAGGTTCTGACCCAACAAATGAAAAACACGAGGTCCATTGGGACCCCATCGTACAAGCAGGAAATGATGCAAAAAGGAATAGCCCCACTGGATGGGGTACATATCTCTGGATCTAAGAAGACAGGAAATGAGGAACCAAGCAAGAAAGGGAAACTAAGTGAGGTATCCAGGACTACTCAGAGGGGAAAGGAAAATAATAACAACAACAGTGCAATAGGCAGTGAAAAGGAAAATCTTGTTCCTAAACAGGGACCACAAGAGAAGGAGTCTTAGGATAAGATAACAGGAAACACTAAAGATCCACACTAATCAGAAACAGATCAGGAAGGAATAGACACGGGAGCCAGAAAGCAAGAGAATCAAGGGCATTGCAAGCCTAAAACCACAGAAAACCTACAGGTAATAATGTACGACCCAAAACTATAGGCTTACCGAGATCATATGGCAGTACATGCTGTGATCTACAAGTTTATGGGTTTTTAGCTAGCAAAACTAGCCCTATGCTTATGGATCAAGAAACAATGGAAGCCAAAAGGGGATGTAAGGTTTCACCTAGGAGCCAAAGGCTTCTTCATGGTGGTTTTCACAAATCTGGATGACAAGGATCGCATCTTTGACAGAGGACCATATTTTTTTGCCTCAGCCGGACTATACATGAGACCATGGAAGCCCAAATTTGCTCCCAAACAGGAAACTTTCAACCAGGTACCTATCTGGATATGCCTATTCTCTCTACCGATTGACTATTGGAGACATGCGGCGTTGGAGCAGATAGGTAATAAGTTAGGTACCTTCATTAAAGCGTCGAAGGCAACAATACAAAATAAGTATACCTCCTGTGCGAGAATCTGTGTCGAGATGGATGTTTCAGGGGCTCTACATGAAGGTCTCTAGTTGGAATATAGGGATGAAGTTTACTTTCAAGATATAGACTATGAGCAGATCCCATTTCATTGTAGAAAATTCCATGAACATGGACACTTATTCAAAGAATTCCCAATGAACAAAACATTGGAAAAACCCAAGGATAACATAGGGCAAAATAAGGAAGCTTTCAGCCGACCTCATGGTAGACAGAGAGCCAACAGGAGACAACAACAGAAAGCAAGCACATCCATTAAAAGCACAAACAGTGCCTTTGAGGTGTTGGAATCAGAAACGGAAGCAGAGAAGGCCAATCAAGAGCAAAATCCACTACAAGTTAGCCAGACCGATACAACACAGAGGACACAAGATCCCAATCCCATCCCTTCAAATAACATCCCTCACTTTCAATACTAATAGAAGAACTAGAAGAAGACTCAGAAATGATAACCAGCGAAATGGGTATAGAGGACATGGATCTCAGCAACATCCTAGAACAAGAAGGTATGGATCTACTGAACATGGTAGAACAATGGAAGAAGAAAGGCATAGAACACATACCTAAGGAGGAGGTGAACAGAGTAAACTCATTATTCATAGCAAGACAAAAAGCAGAACTGGATATGCAGAAAAGAAGCTTTGGAACAACAAAAGGACTGGGGGTGAAAACTCAAGGACTACATCAAACCACCAACAATCCCAAGCACCGGAAAAAATGAGGCAGAAGAACAAACAATGAGGCCCTCCAAGAGCTCGGTCAAATGCTCCTTAACTCAGGTAAGATGAAAGCCCTTGAGGCTTTTACACTTACTTCCTAAAAATCCATCAATTATGAAAATACTTTCATGGAATGCTAGAGGGCTAAATAGCCAAAATAAACAGCGTCTATTAAGCAAAAAAGTCATAAATGAAAAACCTGATATGATCTTTTTGCAAGAAACAAAATGTTCTAGTCAAATAATGAAAGTAATAAGTAAAAAATTTGGCAAAAGAATGGAATGCATAGAGGTAGAAAGGATTGGAATGGAGGGTGGCTTAGCTACTCTTTGGAATCCTCAGGTTATACATCTTATCTTTGCAGAGGCATCCAGATCAACCATTTCCATAGAAATCCAGATCATTGGGAATTCAGACACTTATCTTTGTACTAATGTGTACAGCCCTCAGAAACTAGAGGAAAAACTGACAATGCTTAGAAGTCTCTCCAACCTGCAGCAAAGATATCCACTAGCAAAAACAATTTATGGAGAAGATTTTAATATGATCACTTCACTCATAGAAAAGAAAGGAGGCATCAGGATGCTCAATCGGGATGCAAAATATTTCAATAATTTTATCAAAATAGCGAAGCTTGTAGACATTATCCCAAGGAGCGGAGCTTATACCTGGAACAACAAAAGGGGCGGTGAAAGGAAAATCACCTCTAGACTTGATATATTCTTAGTTACATAAAACATTCTTCTTGAAGGCATCACAGTAGATTCGGATATTCTACCAAGTGGAGGTTCTAACCATTGGCCTATATCTATGAATGCGGCCATCCTCGGCACCCCAGGAACAAACCATTCAGATTTGAGAAGTTTTGGCTCAGCCATTCGGAGATCATCTCAAAAATAAAATAATGGTGGAAGGAGCTGCTAGAAACAAGAGGAACCAAGATGTAGAAACTCCAAGCTAGACTCAAACATATCAAATCTAGATTAAAGTCCTAGAACCAAGAGCTCTTCAGCAACATATTCAAATATGAGAAGCTACTTGAGAATCAGTTAGAATAGATTCATAGGGAGTGGCTCCAGGGAAATATCAACCAGGAAGCAATGAACACAGAGCAGATACTCATGTAGAAGTGGCAGGCCAGATGTCACCAGGAGGAAACCTTGTGGAAGAAAAAATCCTGAATCCATTGGCTCAAAGAAGGAGAGAAGAATACAAAATTCTTCCATCGCTCGACCATTGATCACAGATGTGCAAATAAAATCATCAGGATGAAAAATGAACAGGGTACCTCTGTACAAACCCATCAGGACATCTCAGCCCTCCTCATTAATCATTTTAGCCAGATTGCTTTGGAGCCGGACATCAACAGAGAGGAAGCTATAAGAGATATAATGACCTCCATTCCCAAGATAATAACAGAAGAGAAAAACAAATCTTTGAATCACCCGATCACCATGGAAGAAGTGGAAGAAGAAGTGCGAGACATGCCCAATGGTAAGGCTCCATGACCGGATGGATTTACCATCGATTTTTATAAAGCCTATTGGGAGATAGTCAAGGTGGAAGTTTGGGAGGTGGTGGAGGATTCCCAGAAATCCTCATCCATCCTCAAATCCCTCAACTCAACCTTCATAACCCTTATACCAAAATAGGAGGAAGCAAAAACGCCCTCGAAGTTTCTCCCAATTGCATTGTGCAATGTTATTTACAAGATTATCTCCAAATTCATAGCCAACAAGCTAAAGCCAATTCTTCCTAGGATAATATCGAAAGAGAAATCGAGCTATGTGAAGGGACGACAAATAATGGATAATATACTGCTATCTCAAGAGATGATTCATACTCTTCAATCTCGAAAAAACATTGACATGCTCATGCAGTTGGACCTTTCAAAAGCCTATGATAAGTTAGTTGGAGCTACTTGGAATCCATACTGGAGGACCTTGGTTTTGCTAAGTGATGGATAAAATGGATTCTAGCCCTAATCAAGTTTACCAGATTCTCCATCCTGGTAAACGGAGCTCCCACAGCCTCGTTTGCACCAACTAGAGGTTTTCGTCAAGGGGATCCCTTATCCCCATTTCTGTTTTTTATATTAATGGAAGGTCTAAGTTGAATTATCAAAAGTGCAAAATAGGCCAACTTAATTCAAGGCCTTTAGCCCATGCCCTCCTACCCTGCTACCACCCACCAGTAGTTTGTTGATGATACTATGCTTCATGGCACCCCCACGATTTGAGAGGCTCAAGGCTTCAAAGCCATTCTCAAGTGTTTCAGCAAAGCCTCAGGTATGGATCTAAATCTCACTAAATCCTCTATTTTCTTTTTCAACACTCACCTTGCAGTCCAAAAAAATCTCTCCAAAATCCTTAGGTTCAAGAGGTGTAACCTTCCTTCCAGATACTTAGGAGTTCCTCTTATAGACAAACCTTGGCAAAAAATTCATTCGAAGAAAATGCTGTCCAATTTGGAGAAACGCAGCAAGCATTGGACTCATAGAGCCCTTAACTTTGTTGGCCACCTTGTCCTCACTAAAGCTGTCCTTCAGGCCATCCCTTAGTACATGCTTTCCACTCTCCAGGCCCCTAAAGGAGTTCTTCAGAAAATAAGACTCATCCAAAAAGCCTTCCTTTGGTCAGGAAACTCTGACAAGCAGAAATGGCCCCTAGTAGCTTGGGAGAAAATTTGCAAACCCAAGCTCCTAGGTGGGTTAGGCCTACAAGACCCTTACACCATCAACAGAGCCTGTGGAGCCAAGTTATGGTGGTGGTGGGTGAAAGCACTGAACACCCCCTAGGCCAAGCACTAGAAAGCCAAGTATGCGGACAATTGCAACCCTCAGAATCTAATTAGAATCCAGGAACCTCCTAAAGGCTCCCCAATCTGGAACTTAGCAAGAGCCAATCGCAGCATAATACAGGAGCATAGTTTTTGGGAAGTCCATAATGGAAACACTTCTCTGTTTTGGGAGGATGCCTGGTAGCAATTGCCCAAACTTGAATGCCCTAATTATCTAACAATTCAAATAAGATACAAGGAACAAGGAAAGATAAAAATGAATCATTACTAGAGACCTGACATAGCAAACCAACCATGGAATCAATGGATATTCAACAACACCCTTCAATCAGAAGAAATCGATAACAACCTAATGTCTCTGTAAACAAAGCTTGCTAAAAGGAAAATCCACAACGCTCAGGATGCAGATCAACTGTGATGGGGCAAGCTCGAAGGGGGAACTTTCACACTAAAAGAGACAAGAGCATACATAGAAGAAAGGGACCAATAATAAAAATTCAATTGGCACAACAGGGTCTGGGATGTAGATCTTTGGCCGAAGATAAAAACCTTTCTGTGGCTCCTGATGCACTGTAGAACCCTCACCTAGGAAAACCTACGAAAAATGGATTCATAGGCCCCTCACACTGCCCCCTCTGTGAAAACGAGGAGGACTCAATGAATCACCTCCTTTATGCCTGTGAATGGACCAACAAACTGTGGAATTGGATGGAGACAATCTTTAAGAGCATGGACAGGAACCAAAATTCAATACAGGAAAGCATAGTAAATTGGAAAATCAATTACTCCAAGTCTCAAACAGTTAACACTTTATGGAAATTAACCCCTAGTTTCTTAGTTTGGTCAGGATGGAAAGAGTGGAATAGAAGAGTGTTTCAGAATGAAGTTAGATCCATAGAGATTATTAAAGCTAATATTCTTCAAAACATGAGGGAAACGGCTCTTACCAAGTGTAAAGCTGAACAAGACACTGAACCATTTGCTACTGACATTCAAATTTTGCAGGTGTTTGGAATAACTGTACATACTGCATCCATCTCGTCTGTGCATCGACCTCAAAAAATCCCTTCCATAACCTCTTGGCAACTGCCTCAACCAGATTTCCACAAACTGAACTTTGATGGGGCCTCTCGGGGCAACCCTGGCCTAGCAGGCCTAGGAGGTGTCCTTCATGACCACAAAGGTGAAATTCTACATATCTTTAGCCAATCAATGGGAGAGGTGACCAATAATGAAATGGAATTCACTGCATTAGAGCAAGGACTCCGGATACTAATTCGCTTGGGAACAGGGACTACTATTGTAGAAGGGGATTCACTGCTGGCTATTAATACATCATGGAAACTACAACAAGGATCTAAACCTGTTAAGATTACAAAACACTGGAGGTTGGCCAAAGTTACAGAGCTCATTATAAAGCACCTTTTAGTCCTCAACGGAGTCATTGTGCAGGTAGTGACACAAACTGCAAATGCAGTAGTGGACTACCTTGCCAACTACGGGGTCACACATCAAAATACCTACCCGAACACCTGTTGGCGTGATGTAACATGCGAAGAGCTTCGAGCCAAGTGTTTACAACTTTCAAGACAGGACATTCTGAAATGGGGAGTAGGGGTTAAGAAATACCATAGTACCAGTCATCCATAACGAATGAGGACAGCCATTAATGCTCATTCCCTAGGTCATGATGCACCAAATTGGGATGTTAAGGGGAAGTACCATCACTCACATCGGAAGGGGAAGGAAATCTGATAGAAGAATGAATGTCAGAGTATGAAAGGCACAGCTGAGGACACGTGGCAATTGACCAGCAGCTACAAGCATGGCAACTTAGTGGCATCGGATTGAAATCATGGGAAGGCTTTCAGAAATCTAAAAGGGAGTAATTATGTCAGAAACTGCAGATATACGAAGGCTGAGTTGAAGATCATGATCCATCACATTCAATCCTCAACTATTATTACGATGATCCACCAAAGGGATAAAAAATCTCATTCCCATCGCTCGGTTCTACGTCGTTTGCGCTTTATCTAGTTCCCTAAAGTTTTTTCAACTCCCATTGATACCTGCAATAGCACAATGACAAACGAAGGTAGTCACAATGCTTCCACTAACAGAGAACTGAAAAAAGCTTGAGAGGCCTATGAAACTTCAGTCTTTGCTAAGGGGAAAAGGAAAATTGAGGAAATAGAAGTAGAGGTCATTGAGGAAGAGGAGAAGCTAGATATGCAAACCATGGAGGAGGAGATCGACTAGATCTCAAACCCAGGAACTATGGCTACCAGAGCCACTCAGTTCGTGAGAACCCAAAGCGAAGTCTGGCGCATGAAAACCATGCTTGCCAAAGCTCTTAGCATGTAGGGTGCAACCATGAAGGATGCGTACTATGCCACTTCGCTCGCCTCCGCCAAGAACACTGCAAGGTTGGATTCAATGGAAGTCTGCATGAAGTCTTTAACAGAGGAACTCAAGATGCTGTCTGATAATCTGGGAGATTTTATCAGGCTCTTTAAGCTCTCCATCTGACAAGGGATGAACATTGTGGTTGATGTTCCAGCGGAGGACAACGACACCCGCATGGTAAAGCGCCACAAACCCCAGAGGATTACAAAGCCAGAACCTGATAATGCAGCAGCCAGCCCAAGTGACACCAATAAGGATTATGTGGAATTGGAGCTGTAATTGCTTCAATGCTCTCTACTCTATGACAGCCATCCTTTTCTGGTTTCTTTTCTAATGTCTGAATCTGTCTTGAGTCATTGGGTTTTCCAGACCCTCTTTGGTTTTGCGTCCTATGTCAGGCAGCCCTGCGTGGTTAGCCTCTTCGACGTTTAGAAATAAGTATGGAAGGTTATTATGTTTAGTTTGTTAGTGTCAATGATAGGCTCTGTTCTTAAGTTGCAGGCTCAATTCTTGCTAGCTCTAAAGGTAGCCATTTTGGTCGAACAAGCTTGATGATCGTAGCTCTATCTGATTCTACAGACCTTTTGTATATTATGTAATTTTTGTGATATAATATACATCTACTGATTTACAAAAAAAAAATTAAAGGATCCTTAACACAATTGGAAGCAATCTTAAATTCTAAAATGAAATACTATGTTTATCTTCAGTATAGATGGCTAACAGCTTAACTAGTGGGCACTTGCAAAGATCTGTTTCCCAATTGATTTTCTCTCTACACCAAGCAACCTATTCTTGTACTATTGCAATATGCTTGCACTAGTGGAGGTACAGTACTTATGTGAAAAGGTATATTTTACCTTCTTTACTAAAGATTTATGTCCTTGTGTAGGTGCTCTAAGCCTCAAGGCTTAGAGCACTCTGTTCCTGTGACAAGAACCAGCTCTTACACGGAGACAGAGCTTCCTTCACCAAAATTTCCAATTTAATTTCGAAAGAATTAAAAGACGTGTTGAAAAGAATTGCAATTGCAATCTAGATTCTGAGATCAATTACATGTGAAAAAGAGTTATTTAATTAACTGAACTTTGCAATGAAAGTAAACTTCATAAATCAAAAACAATTTGGAATAATCAAAGCAGCAGTCAAAGTAATTTGCATGCATCAAACTAACTTTCAGCAATTCACTTATAACATTTCTGTTCCTTTTTCTTAAGTCATAAAATGCAAGTGTAAAGTATGGTTTTTGTAATAGCATTCTTCCTTAATTCACATAAACATTCTTAGATCCTTCAAAAGTATAACTCTTAACATTAAGAATGATTACTTGAATTAACAATACTTTTTCTTGCGGGAATAAATGAAATTATAAGCAGGAAAAGGAACGTAACACTTGATGTGAAGTAAATGAATAAACCAGAGTGCAGGAAACTACATGCACTAGTACAAGAAGAATCTTCCTGCACGACCTTAGCAGAAGAAAACTAAGACAAAAGTTGTAGGAAAAGAATTGCAGGAAGGAAATTGCAAGAAAGTAATTGTAGGAAAGAAATTGCAAGAAAGAAATAAACTTAATTAAACTTCCAAACTATGGATATGTTCACACTTGACTATGAAATGAATTTAACTCAGAACTTCTGAAATAAATATAAGAACAATCCAAACCACGCAACTACAAATGAATAAATGTTCACACAAACCTTTTAAGTGACAAAAGCACAAGGGTAAACGAGCTGGGTTGGTTGGGACCTAGCCAACAAGCTCATTTCCCATTTAGGAAACAAAACGATTAAGCACTTAATCATGCATGATATAAAAATTAAACACAATGTGTTCCTTATATTAAACTTGATCAAAAAATATACATGATAATGCGAGTCCAACCCATAATCGAGGGCGATACAAATTTACAAAGTAAATGAAATTACAAACTCAGTGTAGAAATTTCACCTGTAGATCAAACTAATATATGCAATGTACTAAAGCATAATACTTGATCTACTTCTACAAAATAGTAAGAAAGATCATAATCGAATTCATGAGCAACATCAAGCATAAATAGATATAACTGAGTAAGAGAAATAATCAACCATAACACAAGATATATCACTGGGGAAAGAACGAGCCTAAAACCCCATCTTTGTATTATCAATCAAGTGGAAATCCTCAACAACATGCAAAAAGAATCATCTCAAAAGCTATCCTGCTGTCTCTGTACTCTGATGATGTAGCTCATGGACTATCTAGGCCTAAATATATAGGCTCCAAAAGTCCTCCAAGTCCCTATTTCCTTGTGCAGTTTTGATTGGGGTCCAATTACATAACATGTGTGAATTGGCCCAAATCATCCTTGCTGTCACCTTAGGTCCAACTATGCAGTCATAGAAGGAAGAAGATTCCTTCCTCATGCAAGGAATATTCACAAGGAATATCCTAGCAACTGATAGTGTATTATCTCTCATCTGATCTAAACTGGGTCTTTGTTTGAACTGTCATGCATCAGTTATCCATGAGTGAATACTCAATTATCTGAAAATAACAATTGTCACATGCATGCAATCATCAACAAACTATATCTCATTAATTTAACAACTTGTTAAATTAATCTAATTGAGCTTGACTAAGTTAAACTAAGTCAATTGATCCTCTCAATATAGAACTCATCCTTAATTCCTCAATCAAAGGAGAAACTATTGCATGTCCTCATATAGACTTCAAGTTCATAATTCCTTAACTAATTAACTCAAACTGAATTAATTAATTAATTTACAAACTGCTATTAATATCAAATTCGAATTTTACTTCCTATTTTAGACCAGGGACTATCTAAAAATAGGAATCCAACTTGAACTACTAAAAATAGAACTTCTATTTTTAGCACTTCTATTTTTCATTCCCTGTTGCCCAATCCAGCACCAATGCCCAAACTACTATTTTTAGTAGTGCTATTTTTAGCACTTCTATTTTTAGCAATTTCTTGTTGCAAATTTTCAACACTCCCTCTCAACAAGAAAGGCTTCCTCTCGAAACTAATCTTGTACCTTTGGAATGTTCTGCATGCAATACATCTACTAAGTGTGGTTGCTCCAGCAACTCTCGAAACAAAAAAACTCCCAACTGACCTATCTGTTGAGCTAGAAACATACTCTAATGCTAAAGCTCTACCTGTTGCTAACAAGTGGTCCCTCTCTGACCTCTGCACTACTGCAACATCTCCATGTATCTAGCACCATTGCACCCTTCTCTGTGCTACCCTGCACTGTGCAACACACGTGTGCCTCTCGCATTGCTGCATCCTGCATGCTCTGCATTGTCTTGAGATTCCCTGCACTGTAGCTCTGTTTTCCTCTCCATCCGCATCTGTCTCTACCCAATCAATCAATTCTGCTACTCCTCATCGGGGCTCCCATAGCAAATTCGAATCAAAGAGGTTGGGTACCTAAAGGACCATGCCCCTCCTCCTTGGGACAATCACTCTACATCGCCCCACCTCCTACCTAGAGGTATGGCTACATGTGATCCCTCAATCCACCTGGCTTGCAGTTTCCCCCTACTGGAGGTCTCTACATGAGTATATGTCTCTACTCGATCTCCACTCATCTTCCCCTATTGTGGCTGCTCCACAAACTCCTGAAGCTACTGCACCAATCGTGGCTCCTCCATAATCGTCTGAGACTTCTTCTGGTGCTGCATGTTGAGAGGTAATATACCCTCCCTCTTAACCACCAAGTCTCCATCAGTTTCCTTGCTGCTCAAGGCTTTGCATGCATCTTGAACCTTAAAAGCATACAGGTTCTTGACTCGTGAACCGATCTGCTTCACTTGTCTAGTAATGATGTGTCTAAGGAAAACATTTCCCTTATTGAAGACTACATCATAGCCTCTATCCTCCAGCATCGCGATCGACACCAAGTTTCTCTTCAGTCCTAGTACATACTTGACATCGATCAAGGTAAGGTGAGCTCCATGCTCCCTCTGAAAAATAACCATGCCTACACCTGAGACACTATACTTTTCATCATTACCCAACGCTATGAGTATCTGGAGATTTTTCTCCTCCAAAGTACTAAAAAAACTCTTGTCGCCAGTCATGTGGAAAGAAGCTCCACTGTCAAGAAACCAACCACTTCCCACCATGGATGAAATCATGCATGCAAAGAGTGTGAAATCCAACTCGAACTGTGAAGCAAGTGCCTCACCTTCAGATCCTTCCCCAAATCCCTTCTTGGATTTCCTCTATGGACAATTTGTAACAAAATAGCCCACCTCATGACAGCGGAAGCATCGCACTTTCAATTTGTCAACCTTCTTCCCACCATGGGAAGAACTAGATTCAGAGAGAGAAACCTTCTCCTTCCCCTTCTTTGCCTTACTCGCTAAGGCATAGTTCTCTTCATCCTCCATGGATGAAGAACCATCTCTGGTGCTCCATCTCATCTCCTCCTGCATCAAATCCGACCATAGTCATTCCCAATCTGCCAGTTTCTCCCTTCCATTAACCTATTCCTGGTACCTGTGCCAGCTCTTAGGAAGACCAAGGAGTGCTAGACTCACCATGTCATCATCAGATGTCATGACCCCTACACTTGCAAGCTCATCCCTACATGAGGTGAGCTTGTTCAGATACATAGAGATCATGTCCCCACTTTCACACTTGATATTTCTAAGTTTTTCCTCCAGTGCCAACTTCCTCTGATAACTGCTATTCTAATAAAGATCTTTCAATGTTCTCCACATCGAAAATGGAGTCTCCTTCCCATGGAGGCTCAAGACAATGTGATCTCGAACTCCCTCCAAGAGGATTCTCCTAGCTCTAGCCACACACTTCTTCCATTCCACCAGTTGAGTAGCATCAGTCAGCTTCTGGACTTCTTGATCAATGAATTCCTTAAGGCCATTATCTTCTAATACTGCCTCCATGCGATCCTTCCAGGCTATATAATTCGAACTGCCATCAAGGGCATATTCGAGTCTCAAACCATAGAACGCCATCAGTGAAATAGATGTGATAAGAACTCAATTCAATATTCAGAAACCACAAACTTCAACTTCTCCCTTCTTCTATATTGTTCTTCCTTGATCACCTATGCTCTGATACCATGTAGAAATTTCCCCTGTAGATCAAACTGATATATGCAATGTACTAAAGCATAATACTTGATCTAGTTCTACAAAACATTAAGTGGAAGCATAATCGAATTTATGAGCAACATAAATCATAAACAGATATAACTGAGTAAGATAAATAATCAACCATAACACAAGATATATCACTGGGGAAAGCACCAACCTAAAACCCCATCTCTGTATTATCAATCAAGTGGAAATCCTCAACAACATACAAAAAGAATCAGCTCAAAAGTTATCATGCTCTCTCTGTACTCTGATGATGTAGCTCATGGACTATCTAGGCCTGAATATATAGGCTCCACAAGTCCTCCAAGTCCCTATTTCCTTGCGCAGTTTTGATTGGGGTCCAATTACATAACATGTGTGAATTGGCCCAAATCATACCTGTTGTCACCTCAGGTCCAACTACACAGTCATAGAAGGAAGAAGATTCCTTCCTCATGCAAGTAATATTCACAAGGAATATCCTAGCAACTGATAGTACACTATCCCTCATCTTATCTCAACTGGGTCTCTATCTGAACTGCCATGCATCAGTTATCCATGAGTGAATACTCAGTTATCTGAAAATAACAGTTATCACATGCATGCAAGCATCAACAAACTGTATCTCATTAATTTAACAACTTGTTAAATTAATCTAACTGAACTTGACTAAGTTAAACTAAGTCAACTGATCCTCTCAATATAGAACTCATTCTTAATTCCTTAATCAAAGGAGAAACTATTGCATGTCCTCACATAGACTTCAAGTTCATAATTCCTTAACTAATTAACTCAAACTGAATTAATTAATTAATTTACAAACTGTTGTTAATATCAAATTCGAATTTTACTTCCTATTTTAGACCAGGGAGCATCTAAAAATAGGAATCCAACTTGAACTGCTAAAAATAGAACTTCTATTTTTAGCACTTCCATTTTTCATTCCCTGTTGCCCAATCCAACATGGATGACCAAACTGCTATTTTTAGCAATTTCTTGTTGCCCAATCCAACACTGATGACCAAACTGCTATTTTTAGCAATTTCTTGTTGCCAATTTTCAACACCCGGAGATTGCTAGATTAGCTCTACCTATGGTCTGCATTATATATAATCTCTCGGCCTTAGCCATATTCTGCTAATTACAGTCATTTCCTATTCAAGCCTTTCAGTCGAATAGACTAACAAATAACATTGAAAACCCAGCTAATGGTTATAATAAAGCACGAACTTTGTTGGCCGTAGACCATATTCTTGGCAAGTATCCCTAACTAGACGCTACCAATATCCATCCTCAGATAGTCTACAACTGAACTAGGAGTCGTGGATCAAAAATGCCCGCATGGAAGGATTCGAACTATCACAGAGAACACGGAGCAACATCATTGGCAGTGCAGGAATCTGCCTACACTGATCACACTAAATAATGATTAACACTTCGTTCTTCAATTAAGTTTAGGAAAGTTAAACATAAGTTAAAAGAGATACTAAAAGGTATGAAATATATGTAAAGTAATTAATAAAGCACTTAATAAATCTTAATTATGAAATATGAAGTATATGTAGGAATAGATGATTATCTTGGACTAGTGCAGGAATGAGAGGGTTAAATAGAGATAAAACAAAGGTTAAGGCTTATGGGAATAGGGTAAAAATAGAGCAATTTTGGACACCAACAGAGATGTTGGTGCCTCGAGGTCTTCTGATTGCTTGATTCTTATTGACACATTGCTCATACTAGTGTTTTGATCACAGTTTTGGAGGCAGGCTTGTATTGGTTCAAACTTTTTAGAGGCCTCTCTAGAATATATTAAGGGTGATTGGAATCCCTAGTTGTGAGCATGATAGGTAAACAAATGTAGTAGACAATAGTTGCAATAATTGTGTTTCTCCCTCTCTCAACTCCGAGGTAGATTTAAATAGAACGACTGCTCGATGCAGCAGTAACACAATCTGAACTTGCACTTCTATTTACGAAACCTTTGTTGAAGATGCAATAGTAACGCAATATCAGAGTGGCACAGCAGAAACGTGGCTAAATTGAGTGTGACATTGGTCCTTTATTAACTTTATATGTGCATTGAGCGTTGTTGTACATGTTGTTCAAAACTTGATAGTGGGCGTAGAATGTGTTGATGTGTTTTGCATGTGCTGGTGGAGCTTTGTAAGTTGACATTGAAGTTTTGGTTAAAGTTGTGTATGTTAATATGTGTGCTCTCTGCTACATTGAACTCTTGAAACTTATAGTGCTTTGAATGGTATATATACATGCGTTACAACTGGTATGTGGTGTTTGAAGGTCGTGACATATATATGCTCCATTGAACTGTGTTGTTGCGTTGATTGAACCTCCTAGCAACTTTTAATAACATCTTATGTGTTGTTGTATAGTGTTATAGGCTTCTATTTTAGCATGGTATTATATATGTTGGATTTTGGGTCATGATATATGATGGTGCAGTAAGCATGGATCTTTATGATTCAAATTTGTGATGGGTGTGCATTGATATTATATTCTCGTGGAGCAGTTTAATCTTGCATTGAAATTATTATATGCATCGACATGTTCCTCCATTTTTTAAAATTCCAGCATATGTGTTGGTTAGTTGATGTCCCATTATTTATGTCGCTTAGGTTGATGTGCTGAATTTAGTGGCATACTCATGCTATTTATCCATATTCATTGCACAGTTTGTGTAGAAATATTTAAAGTGTTGTTAGTTGCAGCGATCATCCAACAAATTTTGTGCAATTTCTAGCCTAAGGTATTAATTATATGATTGGAGAAAATGGCTAGGATTGATGATGTAATAGAGTTGTTGAATAATTTAATACATTCCAGTTTTGATGGGATGGTAAACATCAACAAAGACATTATCTTTGACATTTATACCTGCCTGCATAATGCACAAGAAAATATAGAATTTCTGCAGCTCGAATCACAGCTTCGGCAAGATGAGTCACAACAGAAAAGACATCCTTCTAAATTTGTTTTATATCAAAACAATCCCTATTTGACTTTGAAATAGGATCCTATCAGCAACCAGCAAGTCATCAAATCAGTAAAGTTAAGGTTGATTCAGATCAAGTGCCTATTTTAGAAGTAGATTTGCATACATGTGTGGAAATTCATCCCACACTTCCCAAGCCAGACATCAGACCTTGGTAAGAGCTTGCAAACAACAAGCACAAAATAGGTCTTGGATATGAAAAGGATGTGTCCTTCATATTCCAAATTACTCAAAGCCCATCCATTTCCAAAGTGTTGGATTTCTTCATGATATTTCACCTTCGGTTGTTCCAGATTCTAGTCCTCTTCCACAGCAACAACAGAATGTTACATGCTGACGTTGAGACCGATTTTTCCATATGAAAGATCATTGGTTTGATCTTCATCCATGTGATCATTGTCATAAAACCACTCATTCTTCAAACAGATGCTTAAAAAGCAAACCTCTTGCAAGAAAAAAGATTCACCTTTGATGGATCACTTCTTGGCAATGGGCTTCAACAACCAAGAAGATATTTCAGTCATATGTCAGAACTTGTTCCAGAGTATTCTCCATTTTCTCACCTTGCATCTTACAGAGTAGAAGCGATGATCATATACAAGCTTCAAAGCCACATCAAGTGAGCCTAAGCCACAACCTTCCATACCATATTCAGAATTGTAGCCAGAGGCAAAGACGCCCTTGTGCATGTCTTTGGTTGATGGTTTGCCTTAAACCATCTATGTAGGGTTGAGGCCTCCCTTTTTAGGTTGAGCTTATTCCTCTTCAAAAAATTGGAGACACTTCCTCCAACAGAATACTTCAGCTTCTTGCAAGTTTTGGAAGAGTTGCAAGAATTGCATTAAGCATTCTAGAGTTGGTGGCCATCCTTAAACCACCGCATGTTATAGACCTCCCTTTTCAAGGTTAAAGGTATCCCTCTCCAAATCATTAGAGGCATTTCCTCTATCAGAATATTTCAACTTCTTTCCCGACTTGGAAGATTTCTGGGAACTGCACTAAGTGTTCCAATGTTGGTGGTCATCCTTAAACCACCCCCTTATACCAATATTTCAAAGAGCACATTCATCCTAGATTTGACATGCATATTTGCACATTTTGTATTAGAGCTCTCTTCCTGGACTCATACATACCCCTTCCGATTAAGGGAGGGAAAGTTGGACATCTAATCATCTAAGGGTTGGTGTGGAAGTTGAACAGGAAAAGGGAGTCCAAGAGACCACTTGGAATATGAAACCAACGGTCACTTCAATGTATTATAGATATGTATCATTGTGAATAATAATGAATTCAATGCTTATTCTTCACACTCTTATCTTCACCATGGTTATGTTTAACAAGGAGCTTGAAACAAGAACAGGAACACTCCTCTGGGAACCTTATTTAATTTTTTAAGGAGCTTGAAATAAGAAAAGGAACTCTGCTCCAGGATCTTTTTTCATTTTTTAAGGAGCTCGACACAAGAAAAGGAATTCCCTAGATATAGTGGTGTGATCTAGAACAACATAGAGCAAAGAGATCTATGTTTTCCTTAGAGAGATTAGGATATGGAAAAGTGACCTACCTAGAATTTATAGTAAGTCCTCCTCTTCTCCTTTCTTGTGAGCTCCAACTCTAGCTCAGTGCACTATAAATGGAGCCTGCAAAAAAGACTAAAAAAAGCAAGGAAACCACAATATCGACATAGAATAATCCAATATCTCTAATCAATGAGTTAACATGTAATTTAAATAAACAAGCATTAATGTGACACAAGTATAGGAAAACAAAGTGCTTTTTGTATTAATAAATAAAGGAGAGAGTTACAACCATATATAGAAGTTGACTTTGTATATATCTTCCCAACTGACTTGTCCTCCTTGCCACAAATCAAACCTTCACACTCAACCCTAATTCAAAAATGGATGATGATTCTTTAAGCTCAAAACAACAACATGAGGGCACTAGTAATCTCCAAAAGCCAACCCGGACTCTATGGGACGCAGTAAATTTATAGGGTGAAAGTGGTAGTTTAGGATTTACCCATCTAGGCTTGAGATCCACATATGAAGGAAGATAAGCTATAGGGATAAGAGATAAGACCTAGAGTAGGATCAAATATGAATTCAATATATCTATCCATGGTGAATGGTTAAAACCACCTTAGAAGCTTCTGGAAGGAGAAGATTCAAAAATATCTTTTAATTTTCTTGAAATTCTCAAATCATCGCACCTACAAAGTAGAGAAACCTACACTGGTCAACATAGATGCTTATTTATGCAAATTTCAACCATTGTAGGTGGAAAGGCATGTAAGGTGCACTAGGGCCAAAAACATGGTTTTTGAGCGGATTGACCCAGAAACTTGTACTTTTTGGAGAGGCGATGCTCAAGGCTTTGCAAAGGGATAATGAAAAAGAGTTCAAAGATGTTGATTATTCCAGTTTTCAGGTCTATTGAAAAAATGTGACAAAATGGCCTGTAATAGGCTACAACCAAGACTAACATCATAATCATTAAAAAGGAATGTCAGTATGGAAAGCACATGAAACCAATCGAGGTGTAGTGGATGAAAAAGAGGAACTTGATTCAACAAATAACACAAGCATTCATTGACACATAAGAGGATATATGGTGCCATGAAGAAAATAATTAGTATCAAAATATTCACAAGAAGGCTTAGGAGCTAATTTCTTTCAAAATAATATGACAGGTATAAATCCTTCGGCCAAAGATAATCTTTAGAATGATCAACTTCATAGCTTCGCTCATCCATGAAAGGTATACACTCCAAACCTAAGTTTGATACAGGATATTTACATGAGGGATGATCAATTGAAACAAAATCTTTGGTCCAATCATAAACCCAATCTTGAAAGTTGAAAGAGCTATACCCAAAATAACACACATCCTTCAAGAAGGAATTTTCATTCAGTGAAGACATGCAAAGAAAAAATTTTGCGAGAAAATATAGACATGACTTATTTCATGGATCTTACTAGATTTGCGAGAACCTGACATAACCATCAATAGGAGTTAAAGTGCCTCTACTTCCTGAAGAGTCCCGAAACATTCAAGAATTGTAGAATTAAATTTTGAAAATTGAATTATATGGTTCATGGTATGTGGACATCCACCACTAGTAAGAAGCCATCTACATCACTGATTTGGTAAGAATTAACATCTTCAACAATTATATTACCCAAGTAATAAGATATTTCCAATTTAGTATCCAAGGATGGATAGATTGGACAAATCTCATGAGAAACCTGAACTAAGGAATCCTCCTTATGAAAGACTAGAAATGATAAGGAATGGAATGGACACTCGATAATATTTTTTCCTTATTCTTCATCATGAATGACCTCACTACCTTATGTCAATTCAAAACCCAACTCATTAGATGATGAACTTGAGGAGCATGGAGTATCTTATTCACAAGTTTATGCATTACAAACAGTAGAATGCGAGGGATAGTGAGGTGAAGAGAAAGTTTCCATAAGAACATCTCCTTTAATCGAATCATATTCAAGATCTAAATATTTTGAAGCAAAGTTTTCTTAAGAATCTGGAAGATCAAAATGTGTACTTGGGAAACCATTATTACATATAATAATGGAGTCAGAATCATTAGGATGAAGATTTTCCGAGACTTCATATTGATTAGTAAAATCAATTCCATTTGATTCATCATCGGGATTGTTAGATTCAAAATCAACCAAGGATGGAAGGACATTATCTTGACATGGAGGATTTTCAAAAATAGAAGAAAGATCAAAAGAATCGTCGCCTTAATGCTACTCTACCTTTGAAATGTGACTACTTTTCTCTTTATCAATACTTGGATTTGGAAGAGATTGATCAAGCGAATCAAGGGGCAAGGGATCATGAGAAAGATATGATAGAGGATGGAAGGTATCCAAATAAAATTCAATAATGAAGTTATGAGAATTAATACCATCTTGAGAAATAAAGGGATTAGCCTTCACCTTGGGCTCCATGAGCCATTCCAAAGTTTGCTCCATTGGATATGAATCATCGAAAGTGGGAAGAGGTTGAGAAGATGGATAAGGAATTTGATTTGCACGTTTCCCAACTTAATCATTTTCACAAGGAGGAACCCAAATTGGTATTGGAAAATGATGAGAACAAGGTACAAAAGGAATATTAGGTTCCTCCTCTGAGATTGGAGGTGTCTCACATTTTACAAAAGTTGTGAAAACAAGAACATCTTGGGGTTTAGATTCACAATGTAAAGATATTCAAACCAAACCTCCAAACTTCCTTTTAAGGAAATCCCATTCCAAATATTCTCCAAGAAAATCAAAACATAAGTGAAGGAATATATTAGAAAATCCTCAACCAATTCATTGGGATTAATTCTTTTGAAAACATCTTGGTAATCATACCTATCAAAATATTGTTGAATCTCCTTGAGAAATTTATCAAGAGAATGAATGGAGGTAGATGGTAAGGTATGACACCTTCGACTAATACAACCTTCAAGAGTGAGGAATAAAAGCACACAAGCAAAATATTAATCATCAATTTCATAATATTCTCAAAATTTAAGAAAAATAGAAATGTGCATGGCTATGGATGTTCCATCCTCACCATCAAACTTTAATTGAGACATGTTAGAAGTCCAATAGTATTGATGAGTTTTTAATTCTAAACAACTCTTTAACTTATAAATGACCTTTGGACTTCTCTATATGACTTTTGGACTTCTGTACAACTCTTTTTTACATATATGACTATGTGACTCTTGGACTCCCACATATTATATTTTTTCCTTTTCCTTAAAAATACATCATTACATTCCACATGATGATTTTGCATGACACATGGACACATTAAACATTATGATGAAATGTTTACAAGTTACAACTTGACAATGATTACATGGACTTCATGATGAGGTGGTAATGCCAAGTTGTCTTGCTTGTTGCTTCATCTTGCATTCTTGATGGTAGATCTGATCTATGCTTCATCTTCATGAATTATCCTCTTTGTTGCTCAGTTTCACCCTACAAAGGGTCTTTGATCAATATCATAATCCTCTGAGTCATCATGCAATGTCTTCTTTCCATCTTGGTCCATGATTTGCTTCATGTCCTTATGATAGCTCTCTTAGTGCTTCTTCTATGCAAATGTTTATTTGTGCTTTATCCTTGCTATCTTCTCTTGAGAATCACCTTGTCATGCTAGGAAGGTACTTCTATTTGGTATGTGGTATGTTATTTCCATTACTAGTGTTATGAGATGTACGTTGTGCGAAGCACATCTGGGAGTCACAAGGGGGGGCGGCAGCCCCCTTGCATGGGGTCTGGGGTAGTGCCCCAAGAAATTTTTTATTTTTATGTAAACAAAATAATAGTTGGGGAGACCCAAAGATCGGGGGTGGACCAAAATATGATGGGCAGACCTAACCATGATTTTGGGCATGATGGATTTCTACCCATGGTATTTTGTAGATCATGTCAAGGGAAATATGGTTATGTTCTAATCCAAAATTGGTGGAATGGGGTTTATGAATGCTTCGGTGTGTATATATATGTATTGTAACGTTTAAAGGAATATAATGAAAAATCAATCCTATAGTCTTGGTTTTCAAATCCATGGGAAAACATTTGTGTATATTTGTTTTATGTTGTCGCCATTGTATATTTTTATATTTTAAGAATTTATTTGTAGGTAATTTTTGTACAGGGTTAAAACCTATGACTCCTTCCAATGAAAATAATTCATGATGAGGCAAGATCAGGCTTAAAACATATATTCTATAATTCATGGAATTATCTTCTCGAGATAGGCCTATGAGAGGGTTAAAAGAAGAAGGCTTGAATAAGAGGGTGCAGTCAAACTCATAAATGGCTTAGAAAGGATCCACTATTCTTTTTTATTGTGCCATGTACTATGAGGAGGATCTCTCCTTAGTCCAACATAGTGGGGAATCCAAAGGGACAAGGTTGAAAGCTTCATGCTCTAAGGTCACGCCATGCGGTCCTAATAAAAGAGAGGAAAGCTTGAAATCACAATTTGACCAGTTAAGGGTGAGGGGAGGAATCCTTTAGCCTTCCATACTATGACATGTAGTCAAAGGAATGGTCTAATTAAGGCAAGAGCGCATGAGTGCATTTGGAAATGGGGAAGACAAAGTGTTCAACCTTCAGCACTACACTATGCACTCAAAGGGAAAGGAAACTTCTAAGAGATGCAATTTGACTACTCGAAGGTAGAGATGATGATTCCTTCAACCTTCCCTACTATACCATGTTCTTTAGATAAAGAGGTTAGGAAATCCTTCGGTGCAAAGCACATTGGGGAAGGGGTAAGGATGAGACTTTAGCCTTCGAGAGTGCGTCATGCACTCAAAGGAAGAAAGGAATTTTCCTCAAAAAGGAATAATTATTGTGTTGTAATGTGATTTTCATCCTAGGCTAGCATATGCTTACCCAACATTGGGTTCTTTACCATTTGAAGTGCACTTTTAATTTAGGAAGGCCATAGGAATGAAGCCACTTCTCTTAAGAGGGTTTTCACTACACTCGAAGGATAGGAGGATCTTTTCATTGCATGTTTTTCCTCTGAAGTAGGGTGGAAGAGGTCCATGTTGTTATCTAGGATTTATCTATGTTCCATGCAAGTAAAAGGTAACTAAAACTTAGTGTAGTGAGTTAGCACAACTAATAAGGATCAAGTGGCTACCCTTGGGAGGATGATAATGTGTAGTAACTTTGAGGTGATCTCAAGGAATAATTAGTGCACTAATATTTAGGAGTCGGATTACATCAATCAAACTTATGGATAGCTCAATATCCTCACTTGGTAAGAGGGATAATGGCTTAATAACCTACATTGGGTTGAAGGACCAAGAAGGGATATAAAATGGCTAAGTGTGGGATCAACAGAGTAAAAGAAGAAAATGCATCTGGACATGAATCAATCTTGGATCACACATATAAAACCATCAATACAAGACAAAACAATACAAAAGACTCATGAATAATAATCACACCTAGAAACATCAAAAATGAAACACTTATTTCTAAGTGTGATAGTCAAAAAGACACATTACGACACTTATGTTAGAGTCGGTCTTTACATCCCTCCGTCAGAGATCATTTCTCTTATTGCATTTCATTTTTAGGTGTCTCATTACATTTATTCATCTGCATTCCACTAGGGGCAGGCCATAATCTAACGAAAGGGTCTCTTCACTCGTTTCCCTCATGTTTTGTACCTGTTGGCTCAGGTCTGTTCATCAAAGTTCATTAAATCAGTTTTAAGTTATGTACAGTCTTGCTTGGTCTCTTGTCATCAAAGAGTTATTTTAAGGTTTTTAGGTCTTTTAGGGTCTAGGGTTCAGTTGATTTAGTCCTCAAAGTGCCTAATAATGCAAGCAGGCCAGAGGGAGGTTCAATAAGTTTTCATTTCAAGATTTTCATCATCAATAATGATCAAGGCTGATTCCTCTTCAAAACTCTGTTTTGAAGAGGAAATCATCAAATTAATTGTTTGTAATAAGTATGTATTTTTAAAGTCCTCCGCCATGAAGTAATTCAGGCGCAGACTCTGGTCATCCTTTGCCGAGTTCCGGCCATCCATTCCCTGCAAAAGAACAAACAGGAAGGACATCATCAGCCCAAAAATCAAATCAAACAGTGAAGTGTCAAAGGGAGGAACATATTCTGGTTAATTGTCATTGGATGTGGCTAGATGCTTGTCCACATCTGGATCCTTTTACTTCTGCAATTGAAAAAGTGGATATGGCGAACAGATAGGCCCAAAATCTGGTGCTTTGGTGATACCAAGATTTGAGATGTTTTTGTTGATACTTGCACTGCCATGTATGTGCCATGCAGCTACATTTCTCATAAAAGATGGATCAATTGTTGCAATAATTATTGGTGCCCTACTTCTAGCACTGCTTGTAAAATTCCTTTATGAGGATGGTTGGTCACAGGGAAATTCATAATGGAAAGGCAGGCAAATAATGTATGGCAAACATATGGGGAGGTCTTTGATCAGGTGTTGAATGTAGGAGCTGCTATGCGTACATGTGGCGTTGAACCACTTGGACGCTGTGGAATTTATGGAATAAATTGTCCTGAATGGATTATAGCAATGGAGGCATGCTATGGCCATAGGATTACCTGTGCCCCTATCTATGATACACTCGGAGAAAATGCTATTGAGTTCATCTTAAGGCATGCTGAGATCAACATTGTATTTATTCAAGACATCAAAATCCAAAATCTATTCAAATCTATACAAAAGGGTCCTCGACATGTAAAGGCTTTAGTCTCTTTTTTCAAGTATTACTGATGAGTAAGAGGAAGAAGCCAGCAGGTTGGGAATAGCAGCATACTCCTGGCAGATGTTTCTAAAGCTGGGAAAACAGAATCCTACAAATCACCACTTGTGCCTGAGGACATTTCCACAATCATGTAAATGAGTGGAACCAGTGGAGAACCAAAGGGTGTTATCTTGACTCATGAGGCACTTACACAGACTATGGTTGGAACTGAACTTGTCTTTGAAAACGTTAAAGAAAAGATGACAATTGAGGATGTTTATTTGTATTTCCTTCCACTGGCTCATATCTTTGACCGTGTCATTGAAGAATTCTTTTTCCATCGGGGTGCCTCAGTGGGGTATTGGCAAGGGGATACTAAATTACTTGGAGATGATTTAATGGAGTTGAAGCCAACTTTATTTGCAGGCGTGCCTAGAGTTTTTGATCGCATTTTTGCAGGAGGCATGAAAAGGCTCAAGGAGAATAGTACGATCATGAGATTAATTTTTAACTCTCTATATAACTATAAGCTTTCATGGATGAAACTAGGCTTCAGGCAATGTCAAGCATCACCATTGGTGGATGCAATTTTGTTTAGTAATATTAAAGCAAGATTAGGAGGTCGAGTACAACTTATATTGTCTGGAGCAGCTCCCCTAAGTAGTTCCATGGAGGAATTTTTAAGAGTAGCTACTTGTTGTCATGTTTTACAAGGACATGGATTGACAAAAACATGTGGATTGAGTTCTGTTGCATTACCAGATGGTTTATCAATGTTAGGTACAGTTGGTCCTGTATCTCCAACAACTGAAGTGCGCCTTGAGTCAGTCCCAGAAATGGGTTACGATGCGTTGGCAGATACCTCTCAGGGAGAGCTCTATTTCAGGGGTAAGACACTGTTTTCTGGGTATTACAAGAGAGATGACCTTACATTAGTAAAAAAATCCAGATTGTGGAGATCATCTCTGTTTCATGTCAAGCAGGCTTTTTTTCTTTGTGTTTGGTCCTTCTGGCTACAGATCACGCTGCTTTTGACCATAAGAATATTGAATTTTTTTTTCATGATTTGTCTCCTTCTTCTCAACTTTATAGACAGTGTCAGTGGGCCTCTGTCACGGTGCACCCACAGAGCGCGGCGCATAGAGCCTAAATACACTGCACATTTTTCCAAAGGGCACAGCGCGCTCACACGACGCGGCGCACTGGGAGTGTGCGTGGCGCACAGGCTCGAAAACACTAAATTTTGACTTTTCTCCCTCAAATTGCAAAAGGAATTCGCCATTTAGTGCTAGAGTTTCTAATCACCCTTTCTGAGGCAAGAGAGCGTGCTTCTGGGATGATGAGAAAAACTACCTCAGTTTATTAAAAGGCTGTTTGCTATTTTGGTTAACTTGTTACTTAATATGTTTCTGAATTGCATACTACAGAAACTGAGGATGAAGGAAGCGACATGTTGCACTGATAACACTTGCACAGATTGCTGAAGGTTGTGATAAGGTTATAAAAACAGAAACTTGAGCCAAGTGGTAAACATGGTATTGGAGGAGATATTGTTGAAATTGTTGAAATTATTAAAGGCGAAATTTTAGTTTAAAAAGCTATTTTTATTAAAAAATCAGTTTTATTGAAATGGCAAAAGTGAAACATCCAAGACCGAAAGCCTAAATATAAAGCGAACAGCAGAGGGATAGGATTCGACTACCTATTTTTGACTTCAGTTAATAATTCAAAGGATCTACACTACAGGTGTTACCTCCTTGTGGGTTATCAAACAGAAGATTATTTGGATTTTGTTCTCTATCTTTAGTTTTCAGTTCTTGAGCTATTGTAACAGCTCCTTTGTTTGTCGATCTGTATTCTGACAAATTGGTCCTATTTATTGTATTGTAAATGATTTGGAAGGGTCTGAGTTCTAGGAGAAGTGTGGAGGAAAACCAAGCGTTGTTCATTCTACAGTTTTGGCCAGGAGATTAATAAAATGATGCAGCTCTGATTCATGAGATCCTTGTGGTGTGAGTTTAGCAATATGTCTCTTCTCTATTGCATATGTATCTTGTTACGTTTTACAATTCATTCATAATCATTTCCTATTGAATGCTTTTAAGTAAAAAGGTAGAATCCAGTTTAATGCTCTGCCTTGGGAAGGCATTCATGTTTGGTGTCTCTTCTTCTATTTGAAAAGGATTCATTTATTATGCCCTTTTCAACCATCTCAACAGTCTTTCCACTCCATATAATTTAAATTTGATTGCTAAACCTCCTACCTATCTTGCCTCATGAAATACTCTGTGTCTTTGATTTAATCTCTCATCTCATGCCGTTCTTTGTCCCATACAGCCCTAAAAACTCAGTCATTCATTAAACCTCTTTCATATTTATTTACTAGCCTAAAATCAGTATCCAATTTAAGTCATATTAGAGCCTATTGTTTATTTTTACTAAGTTGACCCGGAGAGAGCCCTCTCCTATCCTCGTACGGCTAGCTACGAGGCTGAGCGTGGTTTGATGTGGACCTAGAACCTTGTCTTTTCAGCCTGAGACAAATCTAGGCTCTAACATAGTGGCAACCATACTAGGGAATAAATGGTTTGCTTATTGATGTCATTTGATTTAGAAGCTATAGACGGAGCCTGAAGTCACACCAAGTAGCCTTCGAAATGCTCTTGCTCTGCAAGTGCATAGTAGATAAACTCTGCTTCAGTCAATCTCCGGTCTAGCTTGTGAATGTGACACTCGATTTGTAAATTGTCTTGTCCCAGTACGTGTATCAAGTTCAGGTCTGATTTTTGATGGTGGACAACGATCAGACATATGAAGGCTAAAACATTCACCTGGCGACTCCAAACTCAATCCAGAGCTTCCAGTGCTCGCTGATCCACTCATGCAATGGTAGGGTATGTGGAAAACCCTGCAGAAGTTAGAGATCAGTTAGCGGATATTGAAATTAATGAAGAATTTTTCATTGTCTTGCTTCAATGTTTGAGATCTCTGAAGTTTTCTTTTGAAGATAAAATGAGTTTCTGCGAGTTACTTGTTGAAAGAGTTGAGAAGGAGATCCAGTATTTAAACGATCAGATCCAATCATATGAATTCCGAGATCCCAAAAAGTTCTTGGAAACTCTCCCTCCTTCAAAACAATAAACAATAGAGCTGCCTATGGATGTTTGCATTAACAGTGTGCAGCTGGAAATATGTATTGCGGAGTTGGGGAAACAAACAGATTCTAGCTTTTTTGATCCTATTACAATGTACATGGAAATGTTTTTCAGTTTGAATGATAGATCAACTTGTCTTTTATATAACCAGACTCGTTATGTGCATGCATGGCTGCCAACAATTACATCTGTGTCCTGGTGGAAGCACTCTCGAGCGGCATCCTTGTCACAGTTACTTGAATGGTTGATCTGGCATTACAGTATTACTTGATCTATTGGCTCTGCAGCAAAATAGGGTAGATTTTGTAATAAATAAGCAGCCAAAGGCAGCGTTTCGTTCTAGTTTCATTGCAGTTTTGGTTTGAGTTTGTCGAGTTAGTTTCTCAATCATTTTGGTTTCATAATTGAGTCGGTTTGAGTCAAGTTTGAGTCAAGAATCTTGTGTCGATTTCTCGAAATAATGGACTCCATAACCCAATGGATGAAGGCACTGTCTGCTCTCCCAAAGATCTGTAGTCCTTGGCACCACCAGGGAGCTACCATCCCCATTGGAGCCAATGTTAGAGTTGGTCTTTACATCCTTCCGTCAGAGATCATTTCTCTTATTGCATTTCATTTTTAGGGGCATGCCATAATCTAATGAAAGGGTCTCTTCACTCATTTCCCTCGTGTTTTGTACTTGCTGGCTCAGGTCTGTTCATCGAAGTTCATTAAATCAGTTTTAAGTTATGTACAGTCCTGCTTGGTCTCTTGTCATCAAAGAGTTATTTTAAGGTTTTTAGGTCTTTTAGGGTCTAGGGTTCAGTTGATTTAGTCCTCAAAGTGCCCAATAATGCAAGCAGGCTAGAGGGAGGTTCAATAAGTTTTCATTTCAAGATTTTCATCATCAATAATGATCAAGGTTGATTGCTCTTCAAAACTCTGTTTTGAAGAGGAAATCAGAAAATTAATTATTTGTAATAAGTATGTATTTTTAAAGTCCTCTGCCATGAAGTACTTCAGGCGCAGACTCTGGTCATCCTCTGCCGAGTTCCGGCCATCCATTCCCTGCAAAAGAACAAACAGGAAGGACATCATCAGCCCAAAAATCAAAGAAAACAGTTAAGTGTCAAAGGGAGGAACATATTCTGGTTAATTGTCATTGGAGGTGGCTAGATGCTTGTCCACATCTGGATCCTTTTACTTCTGCAATTGAAAAAGTGGATATGGCGAACAGATAGGCCCAAAATATGGTGCTCTGGTGATACCGATATTTGAGATGTTTTTGTTGATACTTGCACTGCCATGTATGTGCCATGCAGCTACATTTCTCATAAAAGATGGATCAATTGCTGCAATAATTATTGGTGCCCTACTGCTAGCACTGCTTGTAAAATTCCTTTAGGAGGATGGTTGGGCACAGGGAAATTCATAATGGAAAGGCAGGCAAATATGTATGGCAAACATATGGGGAGGTCTTTGATCAGGTGTTGAATGTAGGAGCTGCTATGCGTACATGTGGCGTTGAACCGTTTGGATGCTGTGGAATTTATGGAATAAATTGTCTTGAATGGATTATAGCAATGGAGGAATGTTGTGGCCATATGATTACCTGTGTCCCTCTCTATGATACACTCAGAGAAAATGTTTTTGAGTTCATCTTAAGGCATGCTGAGATCAACATTGTATTTGTTCAAGACATCAAAATCCCAAATCTATTCAAATCTATACAAAAGGGTCCTAGACATGTAAAGGCTTTAGTCTCTTTTTCAAGTATTACTGATGAGTAAGAGGAAGAAGCTGGTAGGTTGGGAATAGCAACATTCTCCTGGCAGATGTTTCTAAAGCTGGGAAAACAGAATCCTACAGATCACCACTTGTGCCTAAGGACATTTCCACAATCATGTATACGAGTGGAACCAGTGGAGAACCAAAGGGTGTTATCTTGACTCATGAGGCACTTACACAGACTATGGCTGGAACTGAACTTGTCTTTAAAAACGTTAAAGAAAAGATGACAACTGAGGATGTTTATTTGTCTCTCCTTCCACTGGCTCATATCTTTAACTGTGTCATTGAAGAATTATTTTTCCATCGGGGTACCTCAGTGGGGTATTGGCAAGGGGATACAAAATTACTTGGAGATGATTTAATGGAGTTGAAGCCAACTTTATTTGCAGGCATGCCTAGAGTTTTTGATCGCATTTTTGTAGGAGGCATGAAAAGGCTCAAGGAGAATAGTATGATCACGAGATTAATTTTTAACTCTCTATATAACTATAAGCTTTCATGGATGAAACTATGCTTCAGGCAATGTCAAGCATCACCATTGGCGGATGCAATTTTGTTTAGTAAGATTAAAGCAAGATTAGGAGGTCGGGTATGACTTATATTGTCTAGAGCAGCTCCCCTAAGTAGTTCCGTGGAGGAATTTTTAAGAGTAGCTACTTGTTGTCATGTTTTACAAGGATATGGATTGACAAAAACTTGTGGATGGAGTTCTGTTGCATTACCAGATGATTTATCAATGTTAGGTACAGTTGGTCCTGTATCTCCAACAGCTGAAGTGTGCCTTGAGTCAGTCCCAGAAATGGGTTACGATGCGTTGGCAGATACCTCTCAGGGAGAGCTCTATTTCAAGGGCAAGACACTATTTTCTGGGTATTACAAGATATATGACCTTACATTAGTAGACAAATTCAGATTGTGGAGATCATCTATGTTTCATGTGAAGTAGGTTTTTTTGCTTTGTTTTTGGTCCTTCTGGCTGCAGATCACACTGATTTTGACCATAAGAATATTGATTTTTTTTTCATGATTTGTCTCCTTCTTCTCAGCTTTATAGACAGTGTGCGCGGTACGTTGGGCCTCTGTCGCGGCGCACCCACAGAGCATAGCGCATAGAGCCTAAATACACTGCACATTTTTCCAAAGGGCACAACACGCTCACACGATGCGGCGCACAGGCCCGAAAACACTAAATTTTTCCTTTTCTCCCTCAAATTGCAAAAGGAATTCGCCATTTAGTGCTGGAGTTTCTAATCACCCTTTCTGAGGCAAGAGAGTGTGCTCCTGGGATGATGAGAAAACCTACCTCAATTTATTAAAAGGCTGTTTGCTATTTTGGTTAACTTGTTACTTAATGTAGAAGATGTTTCTGAATGGCATACTGCAGAAACTGAGGATGAAGGAAGCGACATGCTACACCGATAACACTTGCACAGATTGCTGAAGGTTGCGATAAGGTTATAAAAACAAAAACTTGAGCCAAGTGGTAAACATGGTATTGGAGGAGATATTGTTGAAATTGTTGAAATTATTAAAGGCGAAATTTTAGTTTAAAAAGCTATTTTTATTAAAAAATCGGTTTTATTCAAATGGAAAAAGTGAAACGTCCAAGACTGAAAGCCTAAATATAAAGTGGAGATATCTACAACAGCAGAGGGATAGGATTTGACTACCTATTTTTGAATTCAGTTAATAATTCAAAGGATCTACACTACAAGTGTTGCCTCCTCGTGGGTTATCAAACAAAAGATTATTTGGATTTTGTTCTCTATCTTTAGTTTTCAGTTCTTGAGCTGTTGTAGCAGCTCCTCTGTCTATCAATCTGTATTCTGACAAATTGGTCCTATTTATTGTATTGTAAATGATTTGTAAGGGTCTGAGTTCTGGGAGAAGTGTGGAGGAAAACCCAGCGTTGTTCATTCTACAGTTTTGGCCAGGAGATTAATAAAATGATGCAGCTCTGATTCATGAGATCCTTGTGGTGTGAGTTTAGCAATATGTCTCTTCTCTGTTGCATATGTATCTTGTTATGTTTTACAATTCATTCATAATCATTTCCTATTGAATGCTTTTAAGTAAAAAGGTAGAATCTAGTTTAATGCTTTGCCTTGGGAAGGCATTCATGTTTGGTGTCTCTTCTTCTGTTTGAAAAGGATTCATTTATTATGCCCTTTTCAACCATCTCAACAGTCTTTCCACTCCATATAATTTAAATTTGATTTCTAAACCTCCTGCCTATCTTGCCTCATGAAATACTCTGTGTCTTTGATTTAATCTCTCAGCTCATGTCGTTCTTTATCCCATACAGCCCTGAAAACTCAGTCATTCATTAAACCTCTTTCATATTTATTTACTAGCCTAAAATCAGTATCCAATTTAAGTCATCTCAGACCCTATTGTTTATTTTTACTGAGTTGACCCGGAGAGAGCACTCTCCTGTCCTCGTAGGGCTAGCTACGAGGCTGAGCATGGTTTGATGTGGACCTAGAACATTGTCTTTTCAACCTGAGACAAATCTAGGGTCTAACAACTTAGAACACAAGTTACAATAACTATGACCAAAAGGTGCACTAAGTTGTAAGAATGTGTATACTGCATATTCTAATGATATGTAATACCATCTAATGCAGAATAGTGTATCAGACCTAACTTTGGTGATGTGTAAACGTTTAACACGTGCATGAGTGAAAATCACAAAAGAGACACTTGCGACATGAGGAAAACATAAGACGACACTTTCAAAATGTGAATGAACTTGAAAGCGACACATGCTAGAGAAAGATATCATGAAAACACCATGTACTAAAGTGAAAACAAGTAAAAGTGACATTCGTGAATGTGAAAGCAAAAGTGTGCAAAAGCGACATTCGCAAATGTGAAAGTGAAAGTGTGCAAAAGTGACAGTTGAGAAAACTCTCCATAATAACAGTACAAACACAACCAAAGTGAGGGAGACCGCTGATGAAAGTGTGCACTGACTGTCATCATGAGTTGAACATCGCATAGGAACTATCTTGATGGATGGTGCTATTCATATTCAAGCTTTCATAAAGGAATTGTTCTCATGAAATCATCGAAGATTGTGCATGTGAGTGCAAGTGACTTGACCATTTAAAACTAGGAAGAAGACTTAAACGCTTTCAAAACAAAAAATGACCATGGAGTAACCATAGAGAAATATATCGTAAGATCCTTAGTAGGATCTAGAATTAATGATCTGAAATTTATCCAAAACAAAGAATTAAAGGTATTACAAACTCATGTGCATGTATCTGCCTATGTTACTTTATGTAACAGATCGATAAGATTGCAAAATACATAGACATTGAAGCAGTTAGAGAAAACACAACTGGAAAACATGTAAATACAACAAGTTTAATAAGGAGTTCACCCAATAATCCCGGGCTACGTCTCCTGGTATAGCCTTCATTGGTGGCCTCTCTATTATGTTTTCGAAACAGAGTTTTTACAACAGTGAGCTCAATTTGAGTCTCACTTAACATATATAAATCAATAGGACTGGAGTACACAGAATCTCCTTACTGAAACTCGACTGGTGATGGTCACAGTAGTATGAGCCCAAACTGAGACTCATACATGATAGGCCTATGTCGAGGATTTCTCTTGAACCTCTCAAGCCTTCTCTAGAGTGCACAGACTCTAACTCTCTCTGGCTCTATCTTGATGTTGCCTTTGCTCTACAGGTCAACTCGACTTACTTTATCTATTCTCTACTCTCAGCTTTCTTACTAGATTTTCTCCTTTCTAGCTGCCTACTTTGTCTCTGTCAGTTCGTGGCTTTAAAGCCAATCTGCTTTCTGACTGTTCGTTTCCGCTTCCCGGCGTTCTGGTTCTTCTGCCTCTATCCATTTGAATTCCCCTGTTCTACGTCATCATCATTGTGTAATGCTTCACAGGGATGTGGCCACCTATTCTGCAATGGGTGAGTGTGTCAGGTTCCTTGGACACATTTGAACGGTCGTTATTTCTATTTTCTCTAAGATTGCCGCGAAACACAAATCTTTTTCCAACTCATCATCCACGTCAGAATTCAAATCCCATGTAATCTTGCTTTATAACTTTGTCAAATCCAGTCATTTATCAGGACACAACTCCACCATTGATCTGGGCCCCCCAAATCCTACGGTCATCATTCATATCAGGCGGGTAAGTAGCATGACATTTACCCGTTCTATGTGAGAAATTTTCTCTCTCTTCCGTCAGACGCGTCTCACTCAATGTGTGGCATCAGGCGGGACTCGGTTGAAACTGCTTACCACCTCGAAGCCTTCTGATATCCTGCCAGTTTTGTGGAATCCCTCTCTACGGAACCGAATTAATTACTTTTTCGCATTTCATAGTCATTTTGGGTTTGGGTGCTTGGGGCTTTCCTTCACTGAGGGGGATGCCCTAAGATACGCGATTAGCGCTTTAGCACTAATCACGTATCAGAAACTACCCCCATTTCTTGAATTAGCCTCTTGTTTTGCCATTTTCCACTAGCGCGTGTTACCATGGGCCAACAGTCTGCACGCTCGACTGAGGGTCCTCGTTGCTCCGCACTAATCACAAATTGCAACTGTCACGAGGATTCCTTCTGATAGCTCGATATTTCTAAGACTTGAATCTTTTGGCATAATTTGAAAGAGTTTATGAAAACTTAGAGAGTGTTTAGGATCCAATTCGGATCACGACCTTCTCATTGAAAAAGCTTTTGGACCACCAAAAGTTGGTTTTTAAGCATCAATCAAGTGAGGGTACAAATTCCTCGCTTGCCCAATTTCTATCCATTTCGCACTACTTGGTTTTGAACCTTTGAGTCCAATCCTAAGGTACTCAACATCCCCTCTACGCGTGGTTCTCACCTTCCTGTCCAGAACTATATCTTCCTGCAACTCATTAAGATATTCAGGCAACAGATCATCAATAGAAGGCAATTGACTGTGTTGTTCAGGATCTTCAATTAATGAAGGTTCAAATAGTCTCAAGTTGTCTGCATTAAGAACTGAGTAGATGTGCATGTAAGCTAGTAAATCAAGGTGAAAAGCATTCTCACCAATTTTCTCAAGTATCTTGAAAGGTCCATACCTTATTGTCTTCAGCTTCTTACCTTCATCTTGCATTCTATCTTTGCTGATGTACAGCCAGACTTGATCACCAACTTGGAAACTATGCTCCATCCGATTTTGGTCATGCCTTACCTTGTACTTGGCTTGGCTCTTTTCCAGTTGTTCCTGTACTGCCTAGTGAATCTCTTGGATTTTTTCAATGAACTTGGTTGCCTTGTCTACATCACTGTGTCCATCAACTGCTATGTCTTTACCAAAGACAAAATCCAAGGGAGACCATGGTGTGAAACCAAAACAGGTCTCAAAAGGAGATCTCTGTGGAGAAGAATGTTTAGCTCAGTTGTAAGCATGCTGCACATAACATAAATGCTCATCCCAAAGCTTGGGATGCTTGCTGCAATAGCCTCTGAGCAACTGGATCACTATCCTGGTGACCACTTCTATTTGGCCATCTATTTGTAGATGAAAAGTTGTGCTCTTCTTTAGTCTGGTGTCCATCAATTCCCACAAACTTGACCAAAATTTCCCAACAAATCAAGTATCTCGATCAGATATAATAGAAGTGAGTAATCCAAAATGAACCCATACATGCTGAAAGAACAACTTTGTAGTTTGTTCAACTGTAATCTGTTTGTTACAAGGTATTAAAATACACATTTTGCTGAACCTATCCACAACAACATATAAATAGTCATGACCTTTTCTAGATTTAGGCAGTCCCCCAATGAAGTCCATAGAAACACTTTCCCAAGGATGAGAAGGAACTAGTAGTGGAGTGTACAAGCCTAGTTTTCTATTGTTGGGCTTGCTTTTAGCACACATGGTACACCCTCTTACATATCTAGAAATTGTCTCATTCATTTTTGGCCAATAACAAAATCTTTGCAGCTGTGAAACTATTTTACTTACCCCAAAGTGACCTAATATTAGAGAAGTGTGTGCTTCTCGAATTATCTTTACTCTTTCTATTTGAGGAATGCATAGCTTCCCAAAATGATACAAGAGCTTGTCCTTCACATGATAATCCAATTCTCCTACTTGTTTGCCTTGACTTAAAGTTGCATATACATCTTTAAAATCTATATCTTGAGCATATTGTTCAATGTAGCTTTCATGCAACACTGAATTATGCATAAGTATAGTAGATGCATTTATGATTGGTCTGGACAACATGTCTACAACTTTATTGTGTATGCCCTTTTTATAGTTGATAACAAGATGAAACTTTTGTAGAAAACCCATCCACCTATAATGTCTTGATTGTTGCAACTTAGTTTGGGAGTGTAAATATTGAAGTGGTTGATGATCAGTGTGTATAATTATTTCTTTGCCCATTAAGTAATGTTTCCTCTTTTTCACACACTAGTGCATACAATTCTTTATCACATGTGGGATAATTAACCACTGCAGAATTAAATGTCTCAGAATGATAACATATGGGTTTATTGTGCTGCATCAACACTGCTCCCATGGCATAGTCATTGGCATCCTTTTCAATCTCAAATGGTCTTTGAAGAACGGGCAGTGCTAGTACTGGTGTTGTACTAATCTTTTCTTTCAAGGTGTCGAAGGCTTTCTGCTATTTGCCTCCCCACTAAAACACCTTGTCCAATCCTGTTAAAGCATGTAAGGGAGCTGCAATTAAGGAAAAGTTAAAAAGAAACTTTCTCCAGTATTGTGTTACTCCTAGGAAGCTTCTAACTTCTGTAGCAGATTTGGGTTTAGGCCAGTTTACAATGACTGCAACCTTAGAGGGATCTATCTTCAATTCACCACCCCCTACTATGTGACCCAAATAATTCAAAGATGTTTTTCCAAATTCACATTTTGAGAGTTTAACATAAAGGTTTTCTCTTTTCAAAACATCTAGAGTCTGCTTAACATACTTTAAATGTTCTTCCCATGTTTTTACTGAATATAAGAATGTCATCCAAATATACAATGACAAAATCATCAACAAAAGGTTTGAGTACATCATTCATTACTCTCATGAAAGTAGCAGGAGCATTGGTTAAGCCAAAAGGCATAACCAACCACTCATATAATCCCTACTTTGTTTTGAAAGCAGTCTTCCATGCATCTTGCTCTGCAACTCTGACCTGATGATATTCACTATGCAATTCCAACTTGGAAAAATAAACAGCTTCTTTCAACTGATCTAATAGATCATCTATGCAAGGAAGAGGATAACAATTTTTTATCATTATTTTATTCAGTGCTCAGTAATCAATGCACATTCTCCATGAGCCATCTTTCTTTCTCACCAAGACAATTGGAGACCCACATGGCAATGTGCTAGGTCTTATGAACCCTTTTTCAAGTAGCTCTTGTACCTGCTTCTTGATTTCTGCATTCTCTAAAGCGGACAACCTATACATTCCGATGTTAGGAAATGGAGGATCTTGCTGCAAATTAATATCATGTACTATTTCCTTTTTGGGTGGCAAACCTTTAGGTTCTTGAAATAATATATCATATTCTGAAACAAAATTTTCTAAATCAGCTTGTTGTTTAGCATCACAGCCCTCAAATACATTGGTTTTATCAGGTTTCTTTTCCTTTACAACCATTAGTAAAAATTGTTTGCATGAATTTACAATTCTTTTCATCTGCCCTAAGTTTATGAGAGTATAATTATTCTTGAGCTTATGAGCTCTTACAATATATTCGACTCCATCTTTAACGAGTTGATACTTGTTTTCAGATCTATAGAAAATGGATTTTCTATCATACAAGTAAGGATTTCCTAAAACAATTCCACATATATCCAAGGGAACAATATCTAACTCAACCTCATCTACAAATGCTAACCCAAAAGAAAACCTAAGTTTACATTGTCTAGTCACTTGTAGTTGTGCTTTATCACATAACCAACCTAATGGATATGGATTTTTGTGAGGTGTGGTTAGTAATCCCAACTTCTTTACAATTACTTCAGAAATTAAATTTACTTGTTAGCCACTATCAAACAAAGTATCAATCTTTTGATGCTTGGAAACAACTCTAATATGAAAAAGCTCATGTCTTTTCCTCTCATTTTCTTCATTATCAGTAGATTGTGCAGAATTACTAGTAGATGCTTCAGAATTTTTACCTTTTATACATGTGGCTACAATTGTTGTTTCATCTCCTGAGTCTGACCCCAAATCCTTTTGAATAGATGCAGCAGTCTTCTTCTTCTTGCCATCATACTTCTTGGGTTTCAGCTCCGGATGCAGAATCCAGCAGTATTCATCATTATTCCCATCCTTCTTGTAGTGGGTTCATGAAGGCTTGGTCTTTTGTACAGTATTTGTCTTCCTCTCTTTCCATTTCTATTTTCTTTTCTCCTTATTCTTGCTTGCAGTGGGTTTTGATGATCCCCCAACTTTTGGGTTCACATTCTTACCTCTAGCCTCTAGATGTGTAGCTTGAACATATACCTCATCTATGCTAGTGGGATTAAACATGAGGATAATGTGCCTTAAGTAGTTGTGTAGACCACCAATATACTTCAGTAGAGTTTCAGGTGAGTCTAAAGAAAGTCCCAAAATCAAAGCTCTTTTCCTAAATTCTTGAGTGTAACTTTGTATATTTTCCCTTTTAACTAACGAAGAGTTTGCCAGCTCATCATGGCTTGTTGCATATAGGCTAGTGGATAGAATTACTTTTTAATTGCAGAAACAAATTCACTCTAGACAGAAAGAATCTTACCATGTTTCTTCATGTCAGCTTGCATCCTGCCTTCCCACCATACCAAGGCCATGCCTCCAAGGCATAGGTTGGCCAACTGAATCTTACTACTGTCTGAATCAATGCTCTACACTCTACAATAAACATCAATCTGTCTAATCCAATTATCCAGCTTCTCTGCATTCAACTCTCCATCATATATTGATAAATCAAACTTAACATCTAATTTAATCAAAGATGTATTCTTTTTGTTTTCATGGCTACTAGGAGGAGTGGGAAGTTTTTCTTCTTTCCCTTTGCCTTTAGAGTGGTCATGGAGGAGAGATTCTTCTGCTCCTTTATCTCGTTTGGAGTTTGATGCATCTTACTCTATGCCTTTCTTAAATTCTCTATACATTTCCACTACCATGGCTCTCATGGTCATGAAACTATCCATAAATTGAGGGTCTAATTCCAAGGGACTTTCTTCTGACATTTTCCTTTTAGGATAGACTCTTCCAATTTCAGGGTTAGTTTCAACCAACTCTCCTTCTCCTAATCTAAGCTTTGATCTAGTTAGCATTCAGCAACAAAATCCAACACAAGCTTGTCTAACCTTAGTAACCTAGAGCTCTGATACCACTTGATCTCGAATTTATCCAGAATAAAGAATTAAAGGTATTACAGACTCATGTGCATGTATCTGTCTATGTTACTTTATGCAACAGATCAATAAGATTGCAAAATACATAGACATTGAAGCAATTAGAGAAAACACAACAAGAAAACATGTAAATACAACAAGTTTAATAAGGAGTTCACCCAATACTCCTGGGATACGTCTCTTGGTCCAACCTTCAGTGGTGGCCTCTCTATTATGTTTTCGAAGCATATTTTTTACAACAGTGAGCTCAATTTGAGTCTCACTTAATAGATATAAATCAGTAGGACTGGAGTACACAGAATCTCCTTACTCAAACACGACTGCTGATGGTCATAGTAGTTTGAGCCCAAACTGAGACTCATACATGACAAGCCTATGCCGAGGAGTTCACTTGAACCTATCAAGCCTTCTCTGGAGTGCACAAACTCTCTGACTCTCTCTGGCTCTGTCTCGATGCTGCCTTTGCTCTGCAGGTCAGCTCGACTTACTTTCTCTATTCTCTGCTCTCATCTTTCTTACTGGCTTTTCTCCTTTCTAGCTGCCTACTTTGTCTCTGTCAGTTCATGGCTTTAAAGCCAATCTTCTTTCTGACTATTCGTTTCCGCTTCCCTGCATTCTGGTTCTTCTGCCTCTGTCCGTTTGAATTCCCCTATTCTGTGTCATCATCACCATGTAAAGCTTCACAGGGAGGTGGCCACCTATTCTGCAACGGGTGAGTGTGTCAGGTTCCTTGGACACATTTGAACGCCTGATATTTCTGTTTGCTCCAAGATCGCCCGCAAAACATGAATCTTTTGCTAACTCATCATCCATGTCAGACTTCAAATCCAATGTAATCTTGCTTTATAACTTTGCAAATCCGTTCATTTATCGGGATGTGCCTCCCCCGTTAATCTGGGCCCCCCAAATCCTACAGTCGTCGTTCATATCGGGCAGGTAAGTAGCATGATGTTTACCCGTCCAATGTGAGCGATTTTCTCTCTCTTCCGTCGGACGCGTGTCACTCAATGTGTGGCATTGGGCGGGACTCAGTTGAAATTGCTTACCGCCTTGAGGCCTTCCGATATCCTACCAGTTTTATGGAATCCCGCTCTACGGAACCAAATTAATTACTTTTCCGCATTTCATAGTCATTTTGGGTCCAGGCGCTCGGGGCTTTCCTTCACTGAGGGGGACACCTTGCAATACGCGATTAGCGCTTTAGCGCTAATCGCGTATCAGAAAATACCCCCGTTCCTTGAATTAGCCTCTGGTTTTGCCAATTTGCGCCAACGCACGTTACCATGGGCCAACGGTCTGCGCGCTCGACCGAGGGTCCTCATTGCTCCATGCTGATCACAAATTGCAACTATCATGAGGATTCCTTCTGATAGCTCGATCTTTCTAAGACTTGAATCTTTTGGCATAATTTGAAAGAGTTTATGAAAACTTAGAGAGTGTTTAGGATCCAATTCGGATCAATTAAAGTGTGAGAAATTTTTTGGAGGGCATTGATTGCAATGACAATAGGTTCTAATCAGCACAAAGAAGAAAATCAACATTATTAAAAAATGAACCAAGTTCCATGAGCTGCATAATGAAACTGGGCATTAGACAATTCCAAAACACTATGGGATGAAAGAATTTGTCATCTTTGTGATTCCTAGAGTTCTCGGTGTGTACCCAAATTAGATCACAATTTCAAAGTATATGTCATGATACCTACCTTCCTAGTGTCCTAAGTCATCAAAACTGTGGTGATCTTGGAATTATTCTCTCAATGCTTTTCAAATAGAGAAATAATATCCTAAATAAATCTGAGTAATATTTTACATTTATTAAAGTCCTATACACCAATTTGATCTCAAAAGAATATTAATCATCATCGTCATATCTAATTCAAACAATTCAAACTTAACTTTTCTTTCAACTTCATTGAAATAACTTTTTTTATTTTTGTTTAATTTAATGAGTTGTAACTCATTAATAATACATTTATTTAATTATATTTATGATATTTAATATATAACTAATTGATTATTATCCTTTTCCATTTTAAAATTTGTTTATTTAACTTTCAAATTTATTGTTAACCTTTTTAATAATAGAAAATACATTCTCCCATGATGGGGGTGGATCATCGTGGTCATATGGGAGATGGAGGAGGGGCTTACCCCCCTCGTGTTATTTGAACTAGGGCACATGTGGCATACTAGGGGCATTCATAATGTAACTCACATAAGTTTTGAGATCTTAGGTGGTAGGTTTATATGCAGATTTGCGAGATTAATCTTGGGGTTTGTGAGATTTGTTATGGGCGGTCGTGAGGGTGGCAAAGTTTATGAAGAGTTTGTGCAGGTCGCTAACCTACGCATGCTCCTTAGATTATGGTACTATGTGATAAAGAGCCTTGTTTGCAAGTGGGGATTTCCCTGTGGTACTATTGTAGGCCAGACGCACCAAGTTTGGGACCCTAGTGAGGCATATAGTTAGGGTTCGTGTTACCGCTAGAAAATGCATTGCGAGGAAGGCGCACTCTGAATTCGACAACTGGTTGGGTGTTTTTGAGTTGGTGTTCTGCATTAGTCAATTTGGTAATATTCCTTGTCTATTCCTTTAGCCTTCATAGTGTATTTCTTTTCTTCAGCCGAGAGATGGAGTATTTTAGTTGTGTTTACACCTTGGCACTCCCATTTCCTATTGAGGGAAGCTTAGGTTTTAGAGCCTACAAGGTCAATTGTGGTCACAATTGGGGGTTGAAAGCATATGCTTGGTCCCTAGGGTTTGACTTGGTTATATGGGAGTTTGGTTTGCCAATTCAGGGCCTTCTAGCTGAAGGCAGAGATAGAGGTCAGCGTGGAAGTAGGTACGAGGACCTCAATGTTCCTTTCCCAGTATATTTATGTTTAAGTGACTTTGTCACGAGTGGTATTCCCCAACCTAGTGTTGACGATAGTATACTTCCTCTCTAGTCTTGGTGAATTAGGTCTTTTGGTTTGTATTCAGAGCTTTTGGAACACCACTTCCGCTCTAAGGGGTGTTGTGTTAATAGGGTCAGTGATGAAGTCATTGGGGGGAAGAGTTCATTGCCATTATACAAAGGCAATTCGACAGAGAAAGGTGGCATCTCTTTTCAAGGGTTGCCTTTCTCAAGAGAGGTCTCGACTTGGCATTATGGGAACTTTATTGTCGAGTACTAGGGTTAGGAGGTATTGTTAGGTCTTTATGTTTTACTAGAGGTAAGGTGTTGGTGTCAGTGGGTTGGCGTTGGCTTGAAAATGTACAGGAAGTGCAACATAGCGTGAAAATGGATAGGGCCAAGAGGGAAGAGAGTTGAGCATAGAGGGGAAGTCGTGGAGATGAAGGGAGAAGGAGGAATGGAAGCAGAGTTAGAGGAGGAGGTGGCCCATAATCAAGCTCCATCATCTAGTCATGTTGTTCTTCCTCCCTCTTTCGACACCTTGGAATCCTAGCTACGACACATCGCCCTTCTCTTGGAATAGCTGGGACAGAACCGTCATGATGATTGTAATGAAGTCATAAGCTTCAGGAACGATTTGCAACACAATCAATGAAATATGCAAGATTTTTTGGATTCACTTCAAAGGAGTCAAAGGAGACTGTTTGAGTGAATGGAATGCATGGAGGGGAGATTGGCTCATTTAGAATTCCATGTCCATGGTGAACCTAGGCCTCTAGATTCATTGGGTAACAAATCAGATAATCCAGTTCAGATAATTCCTCCTTCTTCTTGATGTCTGTGGGTTGTGTCTTCATCTTAAGGGTCTTTTAGGCATTCTAGTATTTTTGTTTCTGGTTTTTTATTAGATTTTGACACTTTGTAATTAGCTTTTGTGCTTTCCTTCTAGCCAACAAATCTGGTATGAGTGAGACCAAAAGAATAATGAATACTAGACAACCATGGTGTAATCTTTGGATGAATCAATAAAATCATTTTAACTAACCAAAAAAATAATATAAAAGACATTCTCTACCTTTGCATTTGAACCTATAAATTTTCATGAGGAAATATATCATTTTAATGATTAAACCAAAATATCACATTTAAGTAACCATTTTTATTTTTTTTTCCTTTTAACTTTTATCTATTTAACTTTTAAATATATTAAATTTATTCTCAATATAAAAATAATAATTGTATTTTTCTTTTCAAACAATGCGAAAACCTTTATAAAGATATAAATTCTCATCTTTAATTTTTTATTTTATTAAAAATTATCCAATTCTTTAATTTATTGTTTATTTTTAATTTATTTAGTAAATATTAAGAATATATATTATTTTAAAATAAATATTTTTTCGAACTTTGTTTTTTAATTTTATGAAAATTATTTGTAATTGACGTAAATAAATATGAAAGTAATAATACTATTTTGATTATTCGTATGAAACTTATCAACGTATAAGATATATGTTTTCACGTACAAGTTATTTGAAAGTTAAAAAAACATATATAAATTAAAATGTAAAGAATGATAATCATTTGAGCAATAATTGACATCTTGGTAAGATATATATATCCTAAGTACAAGTTATTTTGGAGGAAAAAAAGCACCCAATAATGGCAATCTATTAAATAATAATTGTACAGCATGTTTGTAAAAGGATAATAATGGTTACCCACTAAGCATGGATCTTAAACTTCTTTGATAAAGAATAAAACAAAAACTGCAAATCAAATCTCATTATTTTAATTTTTTTGCTGGCTTTATAAATATAGCATAGGCCAATCAATCTTATTATTTCAAGTTTTTTACTTTATAATAGTTGCAAATCAAACCTCATAGTTTTAATTTTTTATTTTAAATTTATAACTAGTTAGTTTTTTTAATATACATAAAATTGAAATTAATTAAAAAATCAAAATAGATATTATTACTATTTTTAGCTTTATTTTCCTTTTTAATATTTAAAATTCTATGTCGGAAATTAATAAATATATGCATACTTCTTATACATCATTTTTTAATAAATATTCCAACAACATTTTGTATCTTTATTCAAATGACGTAGTCTTTAACGCGACTTTTTGAAAGTCTTTCCGACGATTTTTTCCGGTGAAAATCCGGCAGTGATTTATTGGAATCCAAGTTTGATAGCTAATTTCTGCACAATGAAACCGTCCCACGGGTTTTTCAGGGTGCTGAATCCGAATATGCAGTTAAAAAACCATTTTAACTGCAACAAATCATGATTTCATCTCAATTTATTCCGCCGGATTCCGTCACCGGAATCTCAAAAAGTCGCATTATAGACAACTCCTATTCAAATTATTACGTGTTTGTCCTTGATTGTGGTGGGAAACGAGGGCAATTAAGTGGTTAGGGTGAGTTCGCCACCTCACCACTTCACAAAACATTTAAGATAGGTGGCATGGGCAACGCCTCACATGCATAAACATGCGAACATTTTTTCTTGAATTGATGAATATGGAAAACATTCAATTTCACTACAACTTTGATTGCAGAGCTCCCTTGCTATGTTTTTTATGGTGTGATTTAGTCCCTTCCCCAGTGTAGGTAGGATTTCTCAGGTCTTATGGCGTCGAGGGGCCTGTGCATGGAAACTTATATGCTTTCTTGGAGACATTTCTTTCGCTTCTTCCATCTTTGTGTCTGTATGTTCTTGATTAGGGCATTGAGGAGGTATGGTTTTGCTTAGGCGTTATAATGGTGCATGGCTCCTGGACGGACAAGGGACTAAGGAATGAGCAAGGTAGTGCTCTAACAAAACATAATGTTTACACCAATGGTGCACTAGATGTCACGACTTCCTCTGGAGTTGGATCTTCACTTGGTAGCGGCCATCTCACCTTCTTCAATTCCACATATTTTGAAGGTTGGGACTTTGTGGAATGATTTCACTAGGGTGATTTATGAGATTCTTAGCCTTAATTCGATCCATTTTAGTTTTGAATTTGTTGGATAAAATTTAGGGTGGTGTGCAAATCTCTCTAATTTTTGGTTGCATGATTGGTGGAGTGAGGGCCAATGCTTGAAGTTTCATCATGCTTGAGTGTCTCCTTCCACCCCATTGTTTCTCGACCTTTTTTTCTCTGTGTTGGTTATTTCCATTTAGACCTCCCTCTAATCCTCGTTCTAGGATTTTGTTAAGCATCTAGTTCCTTTGTTTCTTCTACTTAGGCAAACTGTTTCTTGTCTTGTGTAATTTGACAACCCTTTTGGGATAATCCCCTGTTGTAAATAATATAGCCATTTTGTTATAATTAAAATGGTTTGAGATATGGGACACAAATTTCAAGGCTTCGAGAGGGAGATTGCTTGGGAATGGAAGGAAGACTAATTATTTAATTATAATTATGGGAGGCTGACTGGCATGCCTTAAATGGGTTGATTGCACATTATGGAGTTGAAGGAAGATGATACGAGTCCATACTCCTTTGGGCAAGCCTACAAGCAAAGGGGACAAAGAAATTAATGAAAGGAGTGGGTTTCCCTGGTAGGATAACATGCCCACAACCACCATGGTTGCAATAGAATGATGGAGGATAAAAGAACCCATATGGGCTCAGGCCAAAGGGAAACTTGGGAGCATAGAGGAGGAGAACTCTACTTTGGGAGGCATTCAAGAAAAGAAGAGCACAAGTTGGGGAGAAGGGTGAAAATCTTGGAAGAACGCAAGGAGGAGGAATGACAACTTCTTGAAGGAGCTCAAGAGCAGCACGAGCAGGCCTGTTGTGGTGAGAAAATAGTAAGAAGACTATATCTCAGGTGAAGCTACTAGGTTGCAATGTTCCAGTGTCCTCTAAGTATCCAGATTGGGGTGGAGGCAATAGGGTGTTAAAGTAATTGCTTGTTGGGTGGAGATGGGACGATCTCTAGATTCCTAGTGGTGTTGAATGTGTAAGAAATCCATTGAGCACTTCTCCTCAAGCTCTGAAATATGGCTTGGGGGTGATTGGTTGCAAGAAAGACTATAGTGTAGGACAATCTAAGATTGGATGGAGAGTTGAAGTCCCAATCTCAATTGCTGGGTTGGACATCATAAGATAAGTGCTTCTTTAGAGCCCTGTGTTTGTAATCATTATGTATATGTTCATTGTATTAATAGAATATATATGCTAATGTCGAGGAACGTTTTTTTATCCATATGGATAGTGTGGAATGTGTATTTTTGTGTGATTTCCTAGGGAACAGTTAATTCCTGAGTTATTGACATGGGAAGGCTAAAATTTTGGATCTATGTTTGAACTTAAATTTTTTCTAAGTACATGAGTATAAGAGATGGGTGAAATCATGACTAAATTATTGCATTAAATTGATTCAAATAATAGACCCTGTTTGTTAACTTTCACATAGGGAGCATGCATTTCTTTTGTTACCATTATGTGTGTGTGTGTGTGTAGGTTGAGTTGAGTATTCTAAAGCTCAGGAGAGATAGGTCATAAGGCAAGGCACCGAGGGCATCCTAATCCATGTGCTTATAAACCTTGTAAACCTCTTTGTTTTTATTGAGTTGTGATGAATGAAATTTACATATGTTCATGTATTTGGGAGCTAGATGAGTCTCCTTGTGGTATTGTGATTTGCATTCACATGTATGATCATCTATGAGTTTTATTGAATAGTTGCAATGGTATGAAATTCTAGTAATAACTCAGTGAAGCCCGGAAGTAGGCATTTTGTTTTGTGCATAAGAAAGAAGAATATAGGGTGAAGGCACAATGATTAAGCATTCATGGCTAAAGCAGGCTTGAGTCAGCCTGAGCAGGCTTGAAATTTAGCCCATGGATCCTTAGAATCAAGGTAAAAATGCTTAATTGTGTTCTCAAGAAGGAGATTGATGGTTCGATAGCCTGAGAAAAACCAAGAAAAAAAATCTAAATCTAAGAACGTAGTAAATAAAGGCCAAGTCAAGGAGGGGCATGCTAGTTGGAAGTTGGGCAAGTTGTCCTGGAGGCAACATTTGGGAAAATTTTGGGTTTGATTTAGTTGGGGCCCAGGAAAATTAGATTTGGCTAGGTTAGGAATCTGTTAGGTCAGGAGTCGACCAGTTCAGGAGTTGATAGTTGGGACCCATTAAGGTGGTTTGTTGGTTGTACTGATGGGGGCCGACCCCGACTACAATAAAGCTTGTATACGTTTATTATGCCTTTCCACATGAACTTTTCTTGGAGTGGTAGAGCGACCACATGGGTTTCATGTGGTGGATGCCGATGACATGGTTAGTAGGATGACGGGGCAACTTGCATGTGCAAGAGGTCGACATGGTGGTTGCATGCCCTGTTACCTAACATGGTTACGTGACCAGGAGGTGATATGGTTCTAAGAGGGGCAGGACTACACCTGAGATACCCCCCTCCCTTCTTCGTACTTCATGGGGGTGACCCCATGGACTTAAATAGAAGACCCCATGGACTTCTATTTAACAATTATAAATAACAATCATAAATTTATTTTAATTTGAGGTTTTTTTTAAATATGGATAAATTGTAGTTTTTGTAATTGATGATTAATAAATTTAAAATTAAGATGAATTTATGTTAATTTATATTAATTATTTTCATTATATGTAATTAGTGAATGACTTAAAAAAAAGGAATATTACTCTATTTTTTTTAAATTGACTAATTATAGTTTTGTCAATCTAAGGCCCAATAACATCCACAAAGGTAGCTAGGGAAACTTGACCCATGGCCTTGAGCTTATAATTCATCACATCCAACTACTTGATCTAACCTACTCAAATGAAAAGAAAGACGTTACTCTATTATTGAAATAACTTTTTTTTTACTATTTAGATTAATTATAAATATAAAATATTTAAGATGGTGTTTTTTTAAACAAAAACTAAGAGATTTGTACTAAAATAATAAAATCTATGTCCAAAAGTAAAATAATTTGTGGACCAATAAACAAGGTCAATCCAAGCCAATGGATTCTAGAAATTCTAAAAATTGTACAAAACTAATTAGAGAATACAAATATAGAAATACTATTTGTTTAAAACATTATCTTATAAAGTAGACTTTATTGAAGACACTCACTATGAATCTAAAAAATAATTGCTTTAGTCAAACACTATAGAAATTCCTTGTAAATTCAAATTGCAGATAGCAATATGCTAAAACAATTGACTTGAATCTAATCTACTCATTAGTGGAAAAAATAATTGATTGATGAAATCACGAAGCATATAAGAGACATAATTCAATCACACATAACACAATTATTTTATGGGGAAACCCACAACTAAAAAACCATGATATCTGTATATTGCATTAATCTAGAAAATATGAGAAGATTACAATGCTTTTCTCAAGATCGAGCAACTTCTACACTACTTCTATCTATCTCACTGCATGCTAGGCAAGCCTTGGATGAACACAATATGTTATGCTCAACTGTGAGCTCAACCTGCACAAGTATTTTCTATCCTCTACCTAACTGAATGCCTTTAACCAATACTTAGCCAAATTCCTAGCCTTCCAAGCTCCTACTTCGTTGCATTGTTTCCTTGGGAATTAGCCCTTATTTAATGGGGAAATTCCTCAATTATGAATTATGCAATCCTCATAGGCATTCCTCTGACTGCATGCACCATCGATTTAATTTAGACATTTTTACCACTGATAGTACACTATCCCTAAACTCCAATCCCAACTAGTCTTTCTCTGATCGGACATGCATGAATTAATTATGAGTGAATCTTGTGGTTGAGAAGTGCTAGTTACACCACACTACTGCAGGTTACACTCCCTATTGGATCTCCCACTAATTCCTCCATCAGTTGGAACTATTTTAACTGAATTTAACTCCGTTAAATTTAATTAAATAATTACAACTCAAAAGAACTCAACCTAGGCCCCTAAAATTTAGGAACCACTCTACATGACTCTATATAGATTCCCAACTCAAATTAAACAAGCCAACTAAGTCAAATTAACTTAGTTAACTATTACAAGTTGCTATGAGAATTATAATTACAATTTAATTCCCAATTTAATTCAAGAACAAATTAAATTAGGATTTTTCTCTATGCTATTTTTAACATTTCTTCTTGTTATTTTCAACAAACCTAAAAGGAGAAGGAGAACCACTATGTGGTCTCTTTGCTTGGTTAGATGCAAGATCCAAGAGAGAAATTTAGAGGCTAAATAAGACTCCACTCTTCATTGAACTAGGGATAAACAACCATTTTGCAAATCCATACACAAAGACTGAAGAACGTTAATTTCATCCTGTGTATGTTGAATTAGAGTTGTGTTGAATGAATAATTTCATGATTGTTCCCACCTTAGCTTCCAAATTGACCAAACAAATTTGAGAGGAGTATAGAGATAATTACAAGCCTTCTATTGCAACACCTAGTATACCCAAATCTTCCTTACAATTGTGAGAACCTGAGAAGCCATGACAAAGGAATAAAGATGAGACAGAGTTTGTGGAGAAGGGGGGCTAAGGTTGAAAAAGGAAACAATATGACTAAGGGCTAAACGCAACAATGAAGGTATACAAGGAAATCATAGCCCCATGGTGGTAAAATACTAGTAGCACAAGGGGGGATTTTCCATACCCCGCTGAAACCATGCAAATCCATGATTGGAACTCTGTGTAGCCATATATTCTAGTGATAGTGAATGATACCTCACACCTAGTTGGAGCATGAATGTGAGCTCAAGCCAAGGGAAAGGGATGATGCATGAACACACATTAATAAAAATAATGTTCTCACAGGAAACAATGACATCCAGGAGATGACACATCCAACATAAGAAGTGGAAACATTTAATGTGATGGGGTTCTAGGTATTGGGAAGGGGAACCACTAATTTCTTACCATTTTTATGCCTACGGAATCAAACAAGGTTGCTCAAGCCAAGGGAGAGAAATGATGCATGAACACACATTAACAAAAATAATGTTCTCACATGAAACAATGACATATGAGAGATGACACATCCAGCATAAGAGGTGACAATATTTAATGTAATGGGGTTCTAGGTATTGGGAAGGGGAAACCACTAATTTCTAACCCTTGCTATGCCTATGGAATCAAACGAGGTCTTCTTTACTTGTAGGTCGGCTAAATAGTTGTTGAAATGAAAAATATGGTAAAAATTTTCCTTAACAAGGAGAAGAGGATAAATGGCACAACTTAATTAATTCTCAACCGGAAAAATGAAAATACGTTTCTTCTTGTGTGAAAAAAGACCTCCCCTCCCACACCCATCCCAAATAAAATAAATAAAATATGTAATATGTTTTTTTTTACGGGAACGGTTATAGGATTGCATTAGATACTTGGCCTAAAGCCACAACACAGACTACAGATTTTGGAGTTAATTTTTGAGCACCTCTCCAACAAGATGATCAAGGCGCATACGCTTATGATTCATCTCTTCTTACATTTTATAATGAACTCTATTTTTGCTATTGACCGAGCTTGTGAATGCATACAAATTTCTTCAATAAAATGCAGTAAAAATTGGAAGATAGGGGATTAAGGAATTGGATCCCACGATGTTTCTTTGTCTCTGAGAATAGCCTAGCAGGTAACTAGGCTGCCTTGTTTGCTTCAATATCCGCCTCTTTGTTGTTTATTCTCAGCACATGGAAAATTCCAATTTCAAGGACTTTACCATTGCTTTGACTCTTGTGATCATCCTTGCAATACACAAATCTGTTGGAATAGAGTTTGTCACCATTGTTTTGATGATTACCTGTGAATCACCAAAGACATTAACCTCCCTGAATCCCAATTCTTTGAGAAGCTTGATCCCTTGGAAAAGAGCCAATGCTTCAACTTGCATGCTAGAGGAGTGACTCAGTCCCCAAGCAAATCTGTGGATAGGAGTTCCTTCTATATTTATTATGAGCCCTCTCGCACCAGCGATTCCTGTATTTCCCTTGGCTACCCCGTCAAAGAAGAGAGAGGGGATTGTTTGCTTGGAAATCTAGGACTGAAAGTCTTCTTCACTTTTTCTGGTTTTCCATTCTTTGGGAGGAATCGGGATGATAATCGATTTTTGGAATTGGAGACTGAGTGCAGCGCCCAACTCGATGTCTTGTTGGCATAAGCTTGAATTATCCATTCTATCTCTCAGGAATTCATTTCGCTGACATTTGACTGTGATTGCAACGAGATTGAAATCTTGATCTTTGTTTCTGAATATCCTTCTATTCCTCTCTAACCAAATCTGCCAATTGATAATTTTGGGAAGAGCAGTCCAAGATGCTATGATTAATTTGTTTTTTGGGGTTGGACCTGGGTATCTAGACAACCAACCAACAAACATATCCGAGATAATGCAGGGGAGAGTGAAGCCAGATTTCCATGCTCCTAAGAGCTCTTGCTAGATTTGGACGGCATATCTACACTCCAGCATGAGCTGATGGTCGAATTCTGGCTTATCTTTACATAGCATGCATTTAGAAGGGCCAAAAAATCCCCTCTTCTGCAACCTATCATCCGTTAAAATTTTTTTATGGTAGAGCAACCAACATAAATGGTCAATTTTCGGGATGGAGGGGAACTTCCATATCCCATTCCAGGGAGCATGATCTGGCTATACGTATGGCCTTTCCAAGCATTTAACATACCCCTGTGCCACCGAGTAGCCTTCACGCTGCAGACCCCATCCACGAGCATCTTTTCTCCGAACGTGAATGGGAGCCAACCCATGCAGAGGATTATAGAGCTCTCAGCAGTCGCTTTGGAGAGCAGGAGGGACCGGGAGCTGCTTCCAGCCTACCCAACGATGTCCGATCCAACATGACATATCCCACAACGATTTAATGTGTGCGTCCATCATCCACGTCTGCAGCGAATGCAAGGAGCGAGTTTCAGCCAGCGGGGGCCTACTCATAATTTGGTCTTCCCATAGATTAATGGATTGACCATTCCCAGGGATCCAATAAGCTTGTGCATTCACCAAAGGAGTTGCTTTGATACTTAGAATGTTGAAGGGAGATCTGAATTGGGATTTGGGCTTATCCAAGTAGCGAAGACGCCTTCCTCTGAAGTATTTTTTCCATAATGCTAAATGCGCCTAGCCTTAATTGGGAGCTATAATTCTCCAAATCAGTTTCACTCCCATGGCTAAATTTTGAGCGCGGAGGTTTTTAAATTCAGTCCTCCCTCCTGTAGAGGCTTGGAAACAATTTCCCAATTGACAAGTGGGATTTTCTTTTCGTTTTGCTTGCCTCCCTTCCAAAAAAACTTCCTAATAAGGTCGTCCATCTTCTTGAGAATACCCACAGGTGCTAAGAGAATAGAAAATTGGAATAATGGAACACTGCTAAGAATTGCTTTGATGAGAACTGCTTTTCCTGCAATATTGAGCCAGGAGGAGCCCCAGGCCTGCATTTTAGTTTTGAATTTCTCTAGCTGAGGATTCCAATCTTTGCTCAAGGCCCTCTTGAGGAAGATAGGAAGGCCAAGATATTTGAAAGAGGTCCAATTTGAAGAGGCTGCAAAGCCCAGGAATCTAGCAATGGAATTTAGGGAAGATGGAGAAATATTCCAGTAATAAATATGACATTTCCCATTGTTTAATTTGTTGCTTGAGACTTCACAGAATTCATCCAGCACTTCTTTAAATCTGGCAGCTGAGAGCGGAGTTATAGCCCCCAGCAACAAGGTGTCATTAACAAAGAGGGCATGATTGATGTTTTTTACCCCTCTTGCTATGTTTAGCCCAGCTATCTCTTGGTCTTGTTGCTTCTTGTCTAGATAAAAGCTGAGGATAGAAGCCTGCAACACAAAGAGGAGGGGTGAGAGGGGGCATCCTTGCCTCAGCCCTCTAGAGGCTTTGAAGAAATTTGTAGCCCTACCATTTACGAGGGGAGCAATCTAGGGCTTCGATATACAAGCCCGAATCCAGTTTATAAAGCTTAATCCAAATCTCATCTTGTGCAGAACATCCAGCAAAAAACTATGTCTAACTCGATCAAAAACATTTTCTAGGTCGAGCTTGACCACCATACCTTTTTCTTTTCGATGCATGCTAGAGTGGATCGCCTCTTGAACCAAAATGAAATTATCTACGATCTGTCTACCATGAATGAATCCTCCTTGGTTCTCCGGGATGATTTTGGGGAGGATGTTCCTCAATCTGTTCACTATTACTTTGGTTGTTACTTTGTATCCAATATTGCACAAGGAGATCGGGCGGAATCTGTTGAAGGAGTTTGCTCCTTTTTCCTTTGGGATAAGGGCGAGGAATGTTGAATTTGTGCAACCTCCAATTTTCTGGCAATCTTGGGATTTTAGGATCATTTTGAGGAATTCCTTCTCCACAATCTGCCATCAGGACTGAAGGAATCTGGCTATGAATATGTTCGGTCTCGGGGCTTTGTCGGGGTCCATATCAAAGAGGGCATCCTTTACTTCATTTTTTTTTACTTTAGCTTCTAACAGATGGTTCATCCTAGGAGTGATCAGGTGGGGAACTACATCTAGGAGTTTAGAACTATGTCCAACCTCCATTCCCTCACTGCATAGATTCTTAAAATGGTCGGAAGCCACCTTTTTGATGTTGGCTATATCCTTTAGGATGTAGTTGTCTTCTTTAATTTCAGAGATGGAGTTAGAGAATTTCCTGGCTTGGGCTTGCTTATGAAAGGAGGAGTTTCTATCCCCTGCTTTGAGCTAAAGGCTCCTGGATTTAAGCCTCTAGTATTCTTCCTCAGCCAAGCAAGCCTTGTGAAATTTCTGTTGAAGCTGCATCTCCTTGTCCAGGTCTTCTTTTGTGATTTCACTTTCTTCCAGTTGAATATGCTGCAGTTCTAAGTAACTTTGAATTTTTTTCTTTTAGTTGCAGGGTTGGGCAAAGTCTTGGCCCAGCTTTTCAGCATCGCTTTTACTCTTCTAAGTTTTTCTTCCCAAACAAAAAGGGGGAACCCTTTATTGGCTCCTTCCAGCAATCCCTAACCTTTTGCATGAAATTTGCCTCTTTGATCCATAGAGGACTGAATCTAAAAGGAATAGGGCCCAGATCCTTGAGAGCCAACATCTCAAGTCTAATGGGCTTGTGATTCGAAACACTGTTGTGGAGGATGTGCATTATAGCCTCTAGACCGAGGAGAAGAAAGGAACTTTGAACAAGAAATCTATCTAGTCTTGCAGCTATATGACTAGGACCAACTCTTTTATTTGACCAAGTGTACTTACCGGAAGAAGGCTTGATGTCTAGCAGGTCCCAGTCCTGCATGAGATCCTCTGCCCATTCCCTTTCCGGATCCCTTACTATGCAACCTCCTCTTTTTCCTGATGAAAGAAGGGTGAGATTGAGATCTCCAGTGATGATGATGTTTTCCAGGTTCTCTAGATCTGCCAGATTTTTTATGGAGTCCTAGTAAATCTTCTTCTACCCAGCATTGTTAGGGACATACACATTGAAAAGACATATGATCTCTTTGGTATCAAGACGCTGCATCTTTAAGAAGATCCAGTGGGTGTTCAATGTCTCAGAGATTATTAAGAACTTGTTGGCATTCCAGAGGGATCCAAGCCCTCCCAAGGCTCCACAAGTACAGATAGCTTGCGCTCCGCTTTTATTCCAAAATTTTTTACTTGCTTAGAGGAAAGTTGTATCCTCCATTTTGGTCTCCTGGATGAGGAGGATATCTGGGGCTTCCAATCTTGTTAAGCTTTTCATTGCTTCTTCCTTGGCTCTAGTTCCCATACCCCTATAGTTCCAGGAGACGATCTTCATCATTTACTTTTGTTATGGTGGGCTCCCTTGGAACCCTGAGTTTGATTCCTCGTTGTCTTCGGAGTTTTTGCCAATAGCTTCTCTAGGGTTGGCTAGCTGCCCTAAAGCTTGTCTTTGTAGGTTTCCTGCTCTCTTTTTTCCCTGGTAGACTTGCGTCCTCTTGTGGATCTTCTGGGAGAGAATTGAGAGTCTCCTATTTATCCTTCTTCTTCTGACTCCTCAGATTCTTGGACTTCCTCCTCCTCTTCTGAGAGCTTTCCTTTGGATCTCTCTGCGACACTTACACCTTTGGTCGAGGCAGAGGGGGAAGCTTTGACGAGAGAGATTTCCTTTGGGATCTCAACCTCTTGGGAGGCCACGGTTTCAGATCTTAGGAGCTCGATTTTGTTCTCTTGGCCTTCCATGGTTGATTGCTGAACAGGGGCTGTCTGAGGGCCTTTATCATTTGCAGTTGCAGTCTTCTTGTGAGAGGTCTTGGTGCGCTTGACCTGGTTCCAACCTTCTTCTTTCCCTTTCTCTTCCTCCCCATTTGATGGACAGCCTCTGGCAAAATGGTCATAGATGTGGCATTTTCGGCATTTGAAGGGCAGCTGCTCGTAGTCGAGTTTTTGCACGAGTCCAGGGACCTACGATGATTTTGATGGCTTATGTGAGCCCCACCTCTAGATCTACCTCCAAGCAGATTCTGGTGCAATCATACTGGTCTTTATTATTAGCTCGATCTATAGATTTACCTAGGGTGTTGCCTATGTGCTTCAGCGAATCCCAATTCCAACAATGCACTGGGAGATTAGGGAGCCTCACCCACACCGAGACCGCTGTGGGAACATCCACTGCCGGATCGAAGTCTGGCATCCATTTATTCAGGTACAATCCCTGAGGGCCCATGAAGTAAGGTCTATTTTGGAAAATCAGGTCCTTGTCCTCTTTTGCAGTGAACTCGAACAGAAAGTAGCCTCTCCCGGAAAGTATGAGGTTACCCTGTTTTTGATCAAGGGTGCCTAGTTCTTGGCGACCAAGATCTCTATGGATTTAGGGGATGGCCAAATCCCTGTGAACTGGCCAATGAGGGCACGATCTGCTAGAGACAAAGTGACTTGGATCGACCCATCTGGCGGGAGAGAAATCTCGAGGATGTCCTCCAGTTTCTTCACAAACTTTGCAACTTCGCCTTTCTTCTTCTTTGGAAAGGATGCAAGTAGAGATTTGAAAGCTTCAGAGGTAGAAGGCGGAGGAGGAGAGATGGGAGGCCCCTGAGGAGAGCCTAGCACATCCATGGAGGCGGGTGACCTCGAGTAAGGCCTAGCCAAGCCGATCTGCAACAGGCCGTCGCGTCCTTCAATGCTGCCCAAACTCCTCACAGGAGCGCTTGCGCTGTTGCAGAGCTAGGTCACGCTGGTATCACTAACGAAATTGTAATTTTAAAATATGTAATATGTTAATGATAAATAACTTCTCAATTTTTTTTATCTATCCAACTTTTTAATTATTAAATTTATTTTTAACTTATTTAATAATATAAAAGGGATGTATTCCATTTTAAAGTTTATAATTTATAATTTTTAAATTTGTATTTATTAAAATAAGAGACAATTAGTTAATGAATTTAAAAATAATGATATTATTTTTATTATTTAATGGGAAATTGCAGTGTTTATATTTTTAAGTAGGTGTTTTCAATTATAGATTTATTAAAAAAAAATAGCATATAAAAATATTAATTAAATAAATAATAATTATATAATATTTATGAAAAAAAGATAATAAGGATATTTTAGTGGTTTAGGTATTTTTTTTTATAAAGAGATGTTGTTTTGTAACCTTACATTTTAAAACAGTAAATGAATATTTATATTAACAAATTAGAAAAAAAAACATTAATAAAAAAATCAATGTCTTAAATACTAATAATCCAAAAATAAAACTTTTAATGTTGATTATTAATAAAATGTTTTAATGTCCATTTTAATTTTACATCTACTTACTTCTTTATTTAAAGAGAGAGAAAATAGTCAAAAGTGAAAAATCACTAATTTTGTCCGCAAGTACTTTCTACATTTTATATGTTTTATATGTGTAATTGGTTCACTACATAATATGGGGTTTACATGTGGCACCTAAAATAATATCAAAAAGATCTATAATTCATTATGTACTCAATATAGAGTTGAGAGAGTACATGGACATGTGATATTTAAAAATAATAATAATAGTAAAAAAACTATTCACATGCTAATTATAAAAAAATATTTTAATGTTAATATTAAAATAACATAATTTTATTAAGAGAAAGATAAAATAATTAAAAGAAAATTTATATTTCGTTTTTCAATAAGTAGATGTATAATTCAATGTCCATGGGGGACAGTTTAATTGTCCATTGTCATGTTATAAGGTAATTTAAACCATGATATTCAACGTTCAAAAATAATATATGGAATAATTACTGTATGTCAAGTCCCACTAGGGCAATCAGTTGAGGAATCTCACAGAGGTTGCTACCCCTGTGCTAGGGGGAGGAGACACACTAAAATACAAGCCTACAAGGAGACACACTAAAATACAAACCTATGAACTCGAGACACTAAAATACAAACCTAGAGGGAGGAGACACAATAAAATACAAACCTACAAGGAGGCACACTAAAATACAAACCTACAAACGTGAGACACTAAAATACAAACCTACAAACCTCACTAAAATACAAACCTCATGGAGATTGACACTAAAATACAGTGAGCTTAGACACTAAAATACAAACCTACAAACCTCCCGTAGACTGACACTAAAATATAGTCAGCTTAGACACTAAAATATAAACCTACAAACCTCACGGAGACTGACACTAAAATACATTGAGCTTAGACACTAAAATACAAACCTACAAACCTCACGTAGGTGCCAGTAAAATACAGTGAGCTTAGACACTAAAATATAAACCTACAAACCTCACATCACAGAGACTGACACTAAAATACAGTAAAATACAAACCTACAAACCTACAAACCTCATTAAAATACAAACCTACAAACCTTACGGAGGCTGACACTAAAATACAAACCTACAAACCTTACGGAGGCTGACACTAAAATACAAACCTACAAACCTCACGGAGATTGACACTAAAAGCCAGCTTAGACACTAAAATACAAACCTACAAACCTCACAGAGATTACACTAAAATACAGTCAACTTAGGGTTGGTGTGGCCTATAAAGACACACTAAAATACAATTAGCTTAGAGTTGGTGTGGTCTAAACTAGGTGCACACTAAAATACAGTCAGGTTAGAGTTGGTGTAGCCTAAATTGAGTATGATTTTTTTCTCAAGCTACAAGTCAAACCAGAAAAAACACAAACATTTTTTATTAAACATATTTTAATATTAATTTTCAATAAAAAAATTTAAATAATCATATTAATTAACATTTTTTAATATGAATTACATATAAATTTAGATAAAAAATAATATTAATTATAAACAAAATATTTTAATATATAAAAAATGGCAGAAATTATATATATCTAACAACTCATTTTTTAAACCATTTTTTTTTAAATTTTAATTTAAAAATTATTAATTATTTAAAGAACGCTCATACAACAATTTTGAACAAAGATATCAAGGTTTTTTTTAGCTGTTTAGGTATCCTTTATTTCTCCGTAAATAAAGGAGAAACTCCGTCAGCGAAGATAGTAGTTGCAAATAAAACTTCATTAAAAGGAAATTATGATTATTTAACTTCTAGTTTGTTAAATACCATTCAAGAAAAAAACACAAAAACAAATTTAAAATATATTTATAATTTAAGAAAAAAACACAAATACACATTTAAAATATATTTATAATTCATAAATATTTAAATAATTAGAAAAAAAAATATTAGTGATTTAGATATTAAACTATTTTCTGAGTTGTAAGATGTTTTTATGGAAAAGATGTTCTAACCTTACCTTCTCTAATACAAAAAAAATTGATTAAGTAAAATTATATAATAATAAAAATGAAAATAAAATACAATTTAAAAAAATAAATAAAATATAAAAATAAAAATAAAATATAATTTAAAAAATATAAAAATAAAATTAATAATTATAATTATCAATTCAAATATTTTGACTATTGTGAATGGGTCAAATTACATAAAGTAAAAATTATAATTATAATTATCAATTATTAATAATTAATAATTAAGATGGATCTACTAAGAGTTGGAGAGATTAAATTTCTTGAGATACAAATTTTTTTTAGAGTGAAAAGAGATTTGATCTCTCTAGGCCTTTGGTAAATCCAGAGTTAAGATAGATCTAGACTAATTTCTTGAGGTACAAACCTCTTTTAGAGTGAAAAGAGATTTGATCTCTCTAGGCCCTTGGTAAATTCAAAGTTAAGATAGATCTAGACTCGTTCGTAACTAGTACCTCTTTTAGAGGGAAAAGAGATTTAATCTCTCTAGGCCCTTGGTAAATCCAAAGTTAAAATAAATCTAAATTGATTCGTAACTAGTGGAGACACAAGAATTCCCCATTAAAAAACACAATGATTAGAAATAAAATATTATTAAAATAAATTATAAATAATTATTTTTATATAATAGATATATTTATTTTATAATAGTTATTTAAAATTAATTTATTTATATAATAGATTTTAATTTTTTTATTTATTTAAATAATTTTTTATATTTTTAAATGATAATTTAAATTAAAATATTTATATAATTTTTAAATTTTTATTTATAAAGGTAATTTAATTGAAATACCATGTAAATCATAAAATTTAAATTTTGTTCCTATTTAAAGTATTATATGAAATTCTTAAAAATAATATATAGTATTATATGAAATTCTTAAAAATAATATATATGTATTAGCCGACGTTAACCACCATCATCATATAAACAAAAGTATCACGTGAAATTAAATTATAATTTATTATAGATTTTATTCAATATAATTAGAATCTAATAATTAATGTTATAAAGTAAAAAATATTATTCATAAACAAGTTGTTTATTATAGTATGAATTAAGGTTTTTACATTTCTCTTTATTTAATTTGGTACTATTATTTGTCTTGATGATGAACCATAATCTGTCTTTGACGATGAATTATAATCTGTCTTTTCATTTTGTCTCGACGATGAACCACACTGAATAATTCGAAAAACTATAATCTGTCTTTTCATTTTGTCTGGACGATGAACCACACTGAATAATTCGAAAAACAGCCGCAAAAATTCTCGTATATAATTTGTATCAATTTTTTTTAATCATTTATATTTATATTAAAATATAACCTAATCTTAAAACTTACCCGATTACCCAATATTGGATGGAAAAAGTTTGATGCAAAATATATAATTTAATATTCATTTCTCCATCTAACCTGTAAACCCGTGTGTGGAGCCGTGCGCCATGTGTAGTTTAGCAAAAATTCGCTCCGTGTTAATAATGGCCAGACAGACACACACATGATCTGTCATACGAACGTCACGCAGCCATCAACAACTACTTTTTGGAAGGCCGGAACCGCCAACATTTTGGAGTTTCTGAGAAATAAACAGTACGTCGCATTGCAAAGCATATACCGATCTCGATCGGCTTCTACATTGAATAATAACGATGTTACAGAGCATTAGACAATGATAAATCACAGAGGATTTATTTCCCCATGTTTGCAGTTTTATATACATTCCGACTTCTTTAAATAGATGATGTTTTATGTACACATGAGTTAATGTAGGTAGAAGTACTGGCCGGGCCTCGGTAAGATCGCAGAATGGCTGTGAATCCCACGAACAATTAGCAGGAGGCAAACAGGCAGAATCTCATAAAAATATTTGATTTTATGCGCTGAGAAGTACGCCATGCAGGGCTTTCAGTAGGGTGCGGCGGCGTTGAATGGCTGGCGTCCATTAAAAATTCTTTGACCCGGCGCTAGAATGGCGTTGGGATCGTATATTGCTTTTCTCTCAACGAATTTTTCCCATCTGGAGCCGAAGTGGTGTTTCCAATCTGCTTCAGTGGTGTAATGAGGCATATACTGCTTCTCCCCGAGCCCTTGTTCTCTGCAGAAACGCAAAATCTGGTTGTTTTGATCGATCAGTAAGTCTAGGTTGTGGTCGGAACCAGCTGAAGAAGGGAGAGCCGAACGGAGGAGCCCTACGAGGTAGAAAATTTCGTCGTCTGGGGTTACTGCGGACGTTTTGTTATCCCACCTGAATTTAACAGTAGAAACAACATTTCAAAAATAAGTTTTTTTTGTCCAAATTGATTTGAAATTCATTTTCAGGATCCAAAGAGTAAGTTTTTTTTTTTTTATTAAATTCATTTTCAGATCATCACGTTGAATTTTTTTTTGAATTTTTTTTTTTTATTAAATTCATTTTCAGATCATCATGTTGAAATTTATTTTTCAAATTTAATAAGATAAACCACACTTAATGATTCGAAACCCAACAAAAATATCTCAAAAATAAATAAATCTGACTGATAAAATCTTCAAAAATTGTCTTTCAAACGAAGAAAACAGAAAGAATGCGAATGCTCACTTGCTCCTGTTCATAGGATAGATGAGAATAGGGCCACTGGTGGTGTTTCGCAGTATGTCTTTGAAAACTCCGGCATCAAAGTCTGCGATTTTGCTTTTTGGAATGAAGAGATTCAGCCAAGGGTGAGGCACCTCCCACAGGCCTTTGGATCGAAGCTTAAGCTCTGTAGTATGGACCCGGTCGAGAAATTCCACATAGGAAAGATCTGTGGTGAAAACTGAGGCGGGAATGAAATCCAGAGGCCCCAGCAAAGACTCCACTTTCTGTAATGCAAGTTATTATAAATAAAATAATAATGTAAGAGGATATAAGAAATATGAAAGTAAATTTTATTAATAATTTCGATAAAATTTTAGTGTTTGGAATCTATTTACAAATAATCTTATCTATATCTTAAAATCTTTAATTTCTACAAATCTTTAATTTGGACAGAATTTTTTTTGTATTTGGAATCGATTTACAAATATTCATATAATCTAAATTTTTTTAAAAGCCTCTGTACATGAAAATATTCCAGAGAATTTATAAGATACCTCGTCGATCACATGAAGAGGATCGTGCTCATTGTAGTTTTTGGTCATCTCTAGGCAATACAGAACCCGGCCCTTGGTGTCCAGAGAGCTGACCTTCACAGGATTTTGAGGCGAGAAGTAGGAGGACCTCCAGTTGCTCAGCAGGCCTTCGTTGTTGACAATCACAAAGCCTTCGACGTAATCGAAGGTGCTGTTCTTGGGTAAGGATATCAGATATTCTTGATCCCTGGTGAATGCTGCAAAGTCTGAGTACAAAACTCTGATCCATCTCACCTGCGGGAAAAAATAGATATCGACCTTGAATTAGTTTCAGAATATGACAAATATCGATCTTGAATCAGTTTCAGAATATGACAGATGAATTAGTTTCAGATTATGACAGACTTAAATATTTGGGGACCTACTTATTTAGGCCACCGTGGTCCCTGGTCCATGGGACACTGATAAGTCCCTGGGAATTTGAATAGAGTTTAGGGAATCCCAACTTGCTAATAACGATGCATATTCCCAATTATTGGTCCAGGAAGAATATGTCAAGTACGGAACATTTATGCAAAGTTTTAATTATTGTTATTTGAAATGTGTAAAATTGTGTACAAGGTTTTTATTTATTTACCAATCTGATCTGTTTATATATAAACTATTCCTCATCAAATATACACATGCTAAAACCACCATTTATCAAATATACATATGCTAAAACCACCATTTAGAAAAAATTGTTTTATGCATGATTTCAATTTAAATTCCAACTTCCTAATTGATAAAAGGGGAAAGTCAAGATGCTTTGGAACCATGTGGAAACAATAATTAACAAATAGTAAAACAACGTTGAGTGTGACATAATCTTAGAAATACTTGAAGATATATGTCAATTATTGTTGCACTAGCTACATTCTTATTTTTTTAATGAGGCATTTCAATTTGGGCACATAATTATTGGAATAGTTAAATTATCAACTTGTCATAAATTTATTTATTTCTAAAAAATATTTGTACATTATTTTTTCAAAAATATAAAATAAATTTAATTTAATAATATATATTTTAAAATATATTTCTTTAGTGTATATTATTTTTATTTTTATATAATTTTATTTAATTTATTAAAATCACCTACATATTCATTGAACAGATTTTCCTACCCCAAACTTTGAATATTTGAAATGAGAATGTAATAAGAAAAATAATTTTTATCAATCATTTAGGTTAATTTTAAAAACTAATAAAAAAATATTTGTCAATTAAAAAATTTAAATTTCTAAACAACAATCATAACAACACCCAATGGTACAACCGACAAAACTTTGTTTATATGCAGAATATTTTTGCTTACGTCATTCCACACCTTCTCCAAACTAAAAAAATAAAGAGAAAATTAAACAATTTTTTGTCAGACACTAACTCATCTTAATTTTATTTTAAAAGTTCTAAAACATCCTCCTCTAATGTATCCCTACTCTTATGGTTTTGAACTTGAAAAAACCTCCTAAATTGACAGAACAAAGCATTACAGCTTATTAGGGAAATAACCACAAACAATGATTTTGATTGAGACAGGCCTGGATACGGCCCAGGTACTTACTCGCTGTGGTGCGGGTTCGAGTTCGATCCTGGCCTTCGTTATGATACCAAACTGGCCTAAACCACCGAGCACTGCCTGAAACAGGTCGCCATTTTGGTGTCTGGAGCAGTTCAATATCTCTCCTTTTCCTGAACAAATTGATAGCAAACAATGAGATTAATAAAGGTATATAACAGAGCACCAGTCAGAAGAATTTGGCAGAGAATTCGATTCGACATGACTGAACTGTAACCATAATCATTTTTTTCCCCAGAAAAATCATAATTTTATTTTAAAAAACAAAATTACATTTTGCTAATACTCATAGAGCATTACCTGTAACCACTTCAAGCTAGAAAGCTTATGATTTATTTTACTTTAGAAAACAAAATTACGTTTTGCAGATGCTCGTAGAGCATTTACCTGTAACCACTTCGAGCTGCTGCACGTTGCTAATCTGAGGGCCATGTTGGAAGGCCTGACCACTGATCCCACCATTGGACAGGGTCCCTCCCACGCTGAGATACAGGTAATCTGTCCAGGACTTGGGGGCTAGCCCTTCCCTGAGCGTTGCATGCAATACGTCGATCCAGAGCTCGCCCCCTCTCACATCAACGTAGGCGTTGTCTCTGTCAACGTGGATGCCTCTGAGAGTCCTCATCTCTATGACCACGCCATTCAGAGCTTGCGCCTGGCCGTGTATCGAGTGCCCGTGGCCTCTGGCAGCAACGGTGAGCCCAGAATAAGGGCTCAGCTCATAAACTGACTTCACCAGCTTCGCTATGTCTGTCACAGACCCGGGATGCAGAACTGCAGCGGGCAGATGGCGATCGAGGTTGCCAAAATCACTGGCAACGAGATGGGTGTCAAAAGAATCCATACGCCCATCGAAGGCCAGACATTGAGGATAAGGAATACAGGGCCATAATTTCAGATCCAGCGTAAGACCCACTGAGGAAATCAGTCTACTGATTACGACAAGCAGCAGCAGCAACACTGATGTTTTGTATTCATTCATCCAATTATCCGCTCTGCTGGTATCCATGATTCTCCCAGACAGCCAAAAAAAACAAAACAAGAGAGAGTAATGGATAAACAAGAACGTTGCAGCCAGCAGTCAATAAATCCTATCGATGCAAAGCTAGCTGGGGGACGTTTGAAAAGGAGTGCCAGATACTATATGGATCTTGATTCTCTGCCGTTGCACTGCTTTTCTTGAATTCGAACCTCTCGTTATTGAACAGTATCCATGGCGGCTTCCCCCAGGAATATCTTCTTTACGCAGAACTGAAATCTCCAATCTCTGTAATATCTCAATCTCCGCCTCCCTTTTGAAGATCGTTCACGGCCTTCATGATCAGATTCGTGCCCCCCAACACACAACAATATATATTCATATATGTATATATATATATATATATTTATATATATTCTCGTGAATCCAACACGTATCGAAAGACTTTGGGCACAAGGAATGAGCGCTGAGCCCAATGAAGCGGCGGTCTAAGGCTGAAAAAAGAGTCATTCATTAATGAATAAGAGAAAGGGAGTCTTCTCCCGAAACTAAAGTGCCGTGCATTACTATGACTTCACAGCCAACGATGCACTAAAACAACCACAGAAATTTTGATCAGCAGGGCGGCTTGGGCATGGTGACATTTGGTCATATATTTGCAGTAAAAATTATGGATTGTGTATATATAAAGCACGCATATTAGAGACATAAATGTGGTTGGTTTCTAAAATGTGACAGACATGAATGTGGTTGGATTCTAAACTGTGACAGACAAAGTCAACTGCTTAAATCCGGAGGGCACTCTGCGTTATTTGTGGTGAGGGAGAGTGGGGGCAGGAGATGGGCAGCCGTGTCTCCGATGGCAGCGACCAGAGGAAACCAGCGGGGCCCCTTGGGGTTTTTCCCTACCGAGTTGTTCACGTGGGAACTCGTGGCCAGGTGGGCAATGCAACAGACAAACAGTCACCATAAGTCCCCTTCCTACCTTACCAGTCCCTCTCTTCGAAACAGAGTCCCTTTTGACTACTGCTCAACAAAATGGGATAATAGCCTCTTTGGAGCATGCTTAGCAAAATGTTACCGTGTATGAAAATCTAAGTTTTAAAAACTTAAGTTGAAGGTGTTTTTTTAATTGTGAGGTTTATTCTTATGACACTGTTTAAATTTTTTGTTTTTTATTATGAGGTTTATTCTCATGACATTGTTCAGATTTTGAACAATGTCTTGTTACATGTGTTCGTCTCTCCCTCTTCCTCTTCATACTCAGGGCAATGTGCAAATACTAGTCCATTTGTTTTGGACATATAAAATTGATAGAAATTTGTTGGAATTACAAATTTGAAATGTGAATCCACTAGAATTCTAATAGCCTATGCTTAACAAAACGTTACACTATATCAAAGTCTTAATCTGCGTGTTTTGGACATATTTTTCTCTTTAATTTGTAGAAAATTTGATAAAGATTTATTGGAATTACAAATTTGAAGTGTGAATACTCTACCATTCAAATATTTTAAAAAATCGGCCAATGAATTACATATATTTAAAAACACTTTAAATATAAAAAGATTTAGCCAAAAACTGTTTCACCAAATTCCAACCAAAAACTCCACAACTTAAAATAATTCAACCACTCCTAAACCATATTGCTCTTGTATTCATCCATTAAGAGCCATGATCTCTTAAGACAATGGGAAAACCTATCATAAATTTGTTGTCAAACCATCACTACCTCCTATCTACAAATGTCGCTGAGTCATCACCTTTATTCAAGAAAAATCACACCACCTAAAATTACCTTGTTGGTGATCCTTAAGGGCAAAGGTTTTTACCCATGTCAAATGCCTCTAGATCTTGGGGAGAGGAAGACCAATTCTTAGCCAAATAGAAACAATTTCAGGGTATACTCTAGACACAAAGCCCTAGTTTAAGTATTGACCTTTTTGTACATATATTTTGGTAGAATTTGTCCAACATTTGATAGGAATTTGTTGGCGAGTTTAAATTGTGAATCTTCCACAATTCAACTATCCAAAAAAAAATAGCCCCATTGAATTATATATATTTTAAAACACATTTTAAATATCAAAAGATTTAATTGAAAAAGGTTAAGCCAAATTCCAACCAAAAAATCCACAACATAATATACCTAGACAACTCCGATTTCAAATTGCTCTAATACTCATCCACTAAGAGACAAGGATCTCTTAAGACAAGCAGAGAGGACAACCATCCCTAGCTTCTATCCCCAAATGTCCTTATTCAAGGAAAACCAAACCACTTGGAATTACCCACTGATTCATATTGTTATGCAAGGAAAACCAGACCACTTGGAATTACCTCGCTGGAAGTGTGTAAGCAAATTTTCACTTTGACTAGATACCTCTTAGTCTTGAGCCATCCTAAAAAAGACATACTCTTACCAAACAAGAACCATTTTAAAACGTACTCTAATCCGGCCAAAAAAAAGCCATTCCATTCATTCATTCAATGTCAAACTTTTTCACTGTAAATGCCAATGTACAGATACATCAATTTTGATGAGTAAGTTTCCAACTGTACCTATGACAGGCTCATCTACTTTCGCCGTAGCCTATATTGTCAGGAATTTCAAGAGAATCTGTCCAGTAGGATTCTGAAAAGGATCTCATGTCATATGCCACCTTTCTGGATACCGTACAGCGGTGCGTCTGTGCCCCCACATCGGACCCGGGGGCACTGGTAGTCCGTGGACCAGGGCCCCCAGGGATGTATTGTCCTCTTTCATACATCGGTGTCATACAATTGTGGGGTTTGCCCAGCTCGGAGCGCCATAAATGCTTCCTATCCATCGTGTCATTGTCCCAGCGGTTCGCCTGGGGACCAATCATCCGCCATGCATGGAAGTCTGAAGGGCAACGGGCATGTGGAGATACGGGAGATCTTCATAGGGGCGAGGGCCACAGGCCTTCACGTGGGTGCAACGCCCCAGTCTCCTGAACTTCGTTCCAAACCTCCCTGCGTCACGTGTGCCATCCTGTCCCTGGGGCCTCAGCCACCCAGGTCCCCGTCCCCCGGCTGGTTGCTCGTTCAATCATTCCTTGTCAAGATAAACTCTCTTGCAACTGGCCGCTGCTGCCCCCTCCAATCCCTACAACAACATCGCCGCTCCGCCGCCTTATCCTATACACACATTTCCCCCTTATGCCCCTCCATAAATCGCAAAATTCGGACGAGATAGAGTTTCTAATGAGTCACAACCCAACACCAGCCACCGAAGCGGAGGAACGGATTGAAGGTCAAAAGTGATTAGAATTTAGTTAAAATTTATAGTGTTTGAATTATGTTTTTGACATTACACACGGATTAAAATCTTAAAATTTGACCACTGTAATTTTGATTTATAAAAATCTTAACAAAATTATCAAAATCTTGTCATAATTTTTATAATCAAATTTACAAACTAATTAAACTACTGCTTTAAATTAATCCCATTTTCAATTTCAATTTCAACTTCAAATTAAAGTAACAAAATTATCAAAATCTTGTCATAATTTCTATAATCAAATTTACAAACTAATTAAACTACTGCTTTAAATTAATCCCATTTTCAATTTCAATTTCAACTTCAAATTAAAGTTATTGAGCTTCAAGTGACCTAATAGCTAAAGAAAGCTCTATCTAGAGAAGTAGTGCCTTCCTATAGTGTAGAGCATATGCTTCTTATAGGTCAACCCAACGAGGGTCCCTTCCCCCTTCTTTTCGCTTCTTGCTTTTTACGGGTCATTTTTGGTATCACAAGTATTTATTAAATTGTGTGGTTTTACATAAAAGTTTTGTAATCACTCAAGTATTTATTAAATTTTTTGGTTTTACAATAAAAGTTTTGTAATCACTCTCCTTGGTTTTACAAGGGAATTTTGAAATCCAATGAGAATTCCGGAAGCTAATCTTACCCATCTTTTAAGTTCAATTTTCAATATCTCATTTCTTATACTTCTATTTGAAATTGGAACATTGTTTCTTTGTTCATAAGTTTTATACTTCATTCATCTTGACTTTGTTCAAGAATCACAAAAGTGAAGAACTTGATATCCATAGGTTCGATTCTCATCGTTTGTTAATATAAATTTACTCTAGTCTCCAAAACCAGTTCTCAATATTCACATGTACCATCTTTATTGTTGTTCCATGTGACTTTATTTGAGAATGGATTATTGTTGTTCCATGTGACTTTATTTGAGAATCCTAGAACCCATTCTCAAGACCCTTAGGTTTAATTCTCAACCAACAATTCTATGTGGTTTTAGTTGATTAATATCGTTTTATAGGGTTTTAATTGAGAATCTTAAAAGTTGATTTTCAATGTCCATGGGTTTGATTCTTGGCTCCACATTATATTACTCGATTCAAGAATCTTAAAGGTTGATTTTCAATGCCGATAGCATTGATTATTCTATATCCAAAAGGTTGATTCTCATTTCCATTTTATATGGTTCTTCTTAATAATTTGATGTTTGATTCTCGATTTTGACATATTCAATTCTCAACAACATTTTTATATGGCTTTACTTGAGAATCTCAAACATCGATTCTCAATGTTACTATGTGTTGATTCTTAGTCTCAGTCTATGGTTCTATCTAAAGAAATGAAAATTGACTCTTATCATCAACGCATTTTATTCACAATGTCATTGTGTATGAATCTACCTATGAATCTCGGAAGTTGATTGTGCGGAGTGCGGAGGAAAAATCAACTTTCACCTAGAAAACTGAGAACCATAATTGTAGCAGCCAGTTTCATTGTCCAAAAGAAGTCTATCTCTATTTTACTTTGAGGAAGCGAATTTCATTAAAAAACTATAATCCTAAAAATCCTAAATATAAATTAAATTAAATTAACTTTATGACCAATCAAATTTATTTAATAATAAATTTTATCCTCTACACAATGAAAGCTTTCATTAAAAAACTATAAACCTAAAAATCATAAATATGCACTAAATTAATTTAAGTTGGTGTAACAAAATATTTTATCAATTGCTAAAAAAATTAGTATTATTATGAAAACAAATTTAGTGTCATTTATGAATGCATGCAGGGAAGCAGGGATCAATATTTTATTGTGCAAAGCTTATAATGAAAGCTCTCCACAAGGAAAGCTTTGCTTAAAAAAATATAAACCTAAAAATCATAAATATAAATTAATTTAACTTTATGACCAAATCAAATTTACTTAATTATAAATTTTATCAATTACTAAAAAAAATTAATAATATTATGAAAGAAAATTCAATGTCATTTACGAATGCATGTAGAGAATCCAAAGTTACAGGGATCAATGCTTCGTTGTGCAGAGCTTTCATTGTGTGAAGCTTATAATGAAAGCTTTCATTGTGCAGAGGAAACTTCTTCCCACTACGAAAGTTCCGTACAAGGAAAGCTATGCACAATGAAACATTAACTATGACCGAATCAAATTTATTTAATAATAAATTGTATCCTCCGCACAATGAAAGCTTTCATTGAAAACTATAATCCTAAAAATCCTAAATATAAAATTAAATTAATTTAACTTTATGACCAAATCAAATTTATTTAATAATAAATTTTATCAATTGCTAAAAACAAATAACATTATTATCAAAGCAAATTTAATGTCATTTATGAATGCATGTAGGGAAAGCCATATCGCCAAGTAAGTTAGTTCTACACGAACCATACCACCATAACGAATATACAACGAGTTTTGTTATATACGTTGATTCACAATTTGAGGATCATACGCAAAATACAGTGGCTACACAAACCATTCACCATAAGCCTAGAACACCAAGCCCACCTGGGACTACTCGAGCCACCACACCAAGTTCTTGGGACGTTCACCGAAAGCCCAAACCTACCCGCCTTCTCTCTTTGATCTTTATGCTCGCCTGCTGATACCTTTTACCTTTGACTCTCTTACTTGAACTGCCCTGCTTTTGGTGCTTCCTCCGGACCTCCAGACAAAGCATGGAAAGGCTCGAATGGTACGATCCCTCCGCACCCTAGAATGAAAAGGGTGATCTCTTCTTGGTCTGTGAAGATGCGTTGTTAGGTGCTATATTGTGGTTCCACATTTAGGCTGAACTTCAGAGAGATAGCCATCCATACATCGATAAGAGATCCATAGAGCAAAGCCGTAAGTGAAGCTAGTCCCTTGAACTCTAGCAAAGTAATGTGTCCGTGTCATTCCTAAGATTATATACGAGCTCACATGGAGACGTTTACCTTGTCCTTGGGTTGCTAGTAATCATCATATTCAAGAGGGTAGGTGATCTACTTAGCACCCACCCATGGTTTACTCCACAGGGAGAGTCGTGATACACGTTCACCATATGGTCCCATTAATATGTGATATTGCATGCATACGTTCAACTTGTCCATGTTCTATTTATTATTTATTCCATTCAAATCATCATAGCTCCATGAAAGCCCTATAGTTAGGCCTCTATATATAGTTGTCCATTTATCTCATTAGTCCATGTAAATAAGCTTTTAGAAACTAGCTTATTATATCACTTAGTTCCATGGACACACTATGCCCCGCCTTAAACCTACTGTTCTATAAACCTACTGTTATATGGTAGGCCATGCCAAGTGTAATGCCAGTAGTCGATCCAAGTCAGAACATAGATATTTGCATCAATACGTCCTCGCTCTCCTTATGTCAGGTGAGCCCTACGTCCTTGCCATTGTTGTAATAATTTGTCATCTATGCCCTAACCTCAACCTAGGGAACTCGCATCTTTGGGGAACCGAACTCAGATTCTTTCTCTAATACTGACCTTAATAAGCTGAGGACACATCACATTGAAGAACATCATTGTAGCATCATTGAAGCATCATTACATTATGAAATACATCATTAAGATACATGCCATCATATACATCATATACAACACAGATTCATATCTCAAACAACATCATAACCAGTTCAAGATCCAGCAGTATCGATGTAGAGAAAATCTCCACTTAGACCTTTCTCATTCTCATTTATGGAGTTTAGGTTATGTGTATACTTATATTCTCTTTTCATGAGTGGAGGGTAGGGTAATAGGTTGTTTCTTCCCTTTACATTAGCAGATGGACATAGGGATCAGAGGAAAGGGAGTGAGGATCCGCTAGGAATACAGTGTCTCCTTCCGTACCCGTCCCACCCTCTAGCAGTGAGTATCAGTCAAGTGCACTTCGGCATGATTAGTTGTCATTCATGTGATCGAGATGACTCGTCCGATAAAGATGGACATGCCCTGGTACCGCTGAGTTTTCTTTCCGTCCCTTAAGCATCCGTCCAAGAAGCATTTGTCCTTGATTCCACTGATGATGACCCTGGTTCCACTCCTGTCCGGGATGAAGACCTCTTCTTTTCAGTCTGAGGAATAGATATTTCTTCACTAAGGTGTGGGGACCTATGATTTACAAATCGTTCTTGCTCAACCATCTGACATGCTAGATGGCATAACATCAGAGCTTGGATTGACTCTTGATTGACCGGTATGCACCCAATATGCACCCATTGGAATCTAACTAGAGACATATAGATCCGCTAACGATCTTGTTCTGACCTTAGAAGCTAGCAGGGATCAATGTTTCATTATTTAGAAGAAGCTTCCTCTGCATAGTGAAAGCTTTGTACAAGGAAAGTTCCACTTAAAAAACAGTGAACTTAAAAATCATAAATATATATTAAATTAATTTAACTTTATGCCTAAATCAAATTTATTTAATAATAAATTTTGTTTTCCGCACAATGAAAGCTTTCATTAAAAAAATATAAACAAAAAAATTATAAATATAATTTAAACTAATTTAACATAGTGTAACATAATTTTTTTATCGATTACTAAAAACAATGAATATTATTATGAAAACAAATTCAACATCATTTATGAATGTATGTAGGGAAGCCAGAGTTGTAGGGATCAAATTTGCATTGCGCAGAGCTTCTGTAATATCCCTACACTAGTGTATTCACATTGACATTTATAACTTTATTAACATGGAAAATGTAAATTTTGGGTTAATATGTTGATGCGGTCAAAGTAGTTGATATCAAGAAACAATTTCCTCAAGAATTAGTTACAAACTAATTTTACTTTCGTGAAACAAAAATGACAATGAAAACAAGATGGCGCTTTCAATATCTTTCAACGTTCATGGATATTATTAAGTTATTACATAACATCAATAAGTAGTTATTAAAGCGACATGTAGAACTCGTAAATGGAAAAAAAATTGTGAGACATGTGTGAAAGAGGTTTTTCCTTGTTATCTTCTATCTCACTCTCTTTCTTGCAAATGATATTATTGTTCAGTTTATAATTACAGTCAGGGCATTAGTTCTGATGACTTTACACCCATAATATTAATTTTGATGGTGTCGAGTTGGAAGGGATGTGGACAAATTAATAAAGCAATGTGCTTATAGAATATTATAACTTTATCCAGGTATGCTGCAATTGATTGAGAAGCTTAGAGTGGATTTGAATCGCCTTGTTACATAGCATTTTGTCACTGTCCCTGTACTCCCCGTTCCTTGATCCTGGAGGACCTCTACAGTGAACCCCACATGCTTTGCCTTCATGGAGAAACTCCCATTATGTCCCTCTTCATGAGCAAATCATTTCCCTTTTGCACCATTTCCCTTGAAACTTCTGTTTTGCCCAATTTACAAGACCGACGCTAATGACCTTTGTCTCCCCCGCACCGATGTGCAGAGATTAGCACTATTCCCCGCACCGATCGGTGTAACTGAGCTGTGTTCCAGTCGCGTCGGTCCTGTTATGGAAAGTTTTTTAAATTAGAGCTGAAGCTTCCATCTCTAGAAGTTTCGTAACGGAAGTGGGGTAAATGGTTTGGCTGGATGGGATCGAGGATGACAGTTTGGGTTCCTTTCCCCTATAATGATGGAACTACCCCAAGGGATAAGTCCTTCTCCCATGAGAAGAGGATCCATCTCCCATCCATCTTTCCTATATAAACCTCCCTTCTTCCCAAGCACAAACTAGTGTGAAAATCAGAGTTAGAGTTTTGGCTGAGTGTGAATATACTATTTTAGACAAGCAAGCTATTACTAGTTGTAGCCATATAGTTGTGTGAGGGAGAAGTGTGTTTGGTTTGGAGTGAAGCCTAAAGAGAAGAGTCTTTAAACTATTGTTGCTTGAAACCATCATGAAGTGCTAGCAGAAGTGTGTGGGAACCTGGTCATGTTAGAGGAAGACTATGATGTCAAGATGAATGGTTGTAATCTCTCTTTGAATATTAATATATGCAATTATCGATTGATTTCCTACATGTTTTGTAATATTACATATCCATGTCTTAATGCTTCTTGACTCATTAAGTAGGTTGAATTGCAATTTGTCTATTATTATGTTTGTGTGATGTTGTTGTTTACTTGTTTCAGGAGCTTGAAGAAGGAAGCGAAGACATCATCAAGCAGGATAAGCGACCAAGAGGTAGGAGCTATTGAATCTAACCTAAGGAAATCTTCCATAGAATGTATCTTTTGTGGCTAGACCCATTATTGGGCTAGAGGAATTCGTTCGTGTCCGCACTTATAATTTTACTTCACCACAAATTGGCGACTCCGCTGGGGAGATCCCATCATTTGTTTGTTTTGGATTTCATGATTTCGTGAGAAATTTTCTAGTTTCTCGTTTTCCCTTTTGTTTTGTTGCTTTTCTCCTTCTTACTGGCCTAAGTCTAAAATCCAAAGTAGCAGATCTGGTCCCTGTTTTGAATTTTTTTTATTTATTTTTCCTTAGTTCCCTCGGACAGTGCGTTTAATCAGCTGACAGTCGCGCCGGTCAACGCGAATTGCAGAGGAACAGTCGCGTCGACCCACCTCTGGCGCTTGTTGTCAGTTAGGCAGTCGCGTCGATCCCTATAAGTGAAGATTAGGGCTAGACCCCAATCTTGGCTAGTGTGTTCTGCTCTTGTGTTTTTGACCCTGTGAGCCTTTTGACTATTTTCTCCCTAATTAGAAAGCTACTTTTCATTTGGTTTTGCTTGCTTGTAGGCTTGTCATCTTGCTGTTTGATTGATTGAGTCATTGAGTGGCTAGCGAAACTAGGACATCTAGCTAGTCATCCATTCAACAGCTTATGGGCTCATCGAGTCTGGTTGTGGGTGTGTTTGCTCCTTGCATTTGTTTTTGGTCCCTCTTACGACTTTGACCTCTTTTTTCACAAGTTTGAAAAAGTTTTGTTTACTATTTTGAACGTCTTTTTCCGACATATATTACATTTTCGATCTTATGTTTGGCAAAGTAGGTGTTTCGTCAATCTGAATGAACTTCTCTTCTCATGTTTTCATCTTCTTGAAGAGCTCATAGTCTCGAAATTTTTTTCATTGAAAGATTGTATGCAAAAGTTTCTTTCATTGTTTCATGAGAAAGTGGAAATTATAACTTATTGCATCATTATGATTCGCATCTCTTAAAAACTAGAATTGCATCAGCATTTGAAAAGGAAGAGAAATTTTTTCATTTCGAAAGGAGTAATAGATAAGTGCTTGTCAGGAAATTAGGAATTGGAATGAATTTTTCATTAGTTTATTTTTTGAAAAAGTGAAGTAGTGAAAGATCATTTCGTTTTCAGTTGCTTGATTGTTTGCATTTGATTGAGTAGTTTCTACCCTCTCTAGTGTAGGCATTTCATCGAATTGAAAGGGTCTTGTCCCATTTAGTTGCATTTTAGGTTTTTTGAGTAGCATCGCTAAGACCTGAAAACTGAAACTTAACTCAAGATCAACTCTAAAATGAATTCAATTTACCTAAGGTGCATTTGACATTAACGATCACATCTAGAAGGTCTAGGCTAGAGACGTGTTCCGATGTATGTAAACCTAGTAACTATTATTAGCTTCGGCATTAGATAGCGCTAGCACGTATTTGTGCTCCCCGTACCGTCGTGTATATAATAGGAGACCCCACTAGGTTGCAATCCTTTTATCCTTAGGAAGCCAAGTCGGCTGCCTTGCGAACGTGATACACCAAACACAACATTCGAGAAGATTACCTACTCGTACTTGTTGATTCGCCAGGAGGTATTTTGCAGTTCACGGTTGCCTGGTAATCCTATTTATCTAGATCATCAAGAGTAATCATTTGATATTTTTGACTCATTAAACTTAAAAGATCATCCAAGCACTTGTCCTTTTGTGCTCATTTCCAATCGAAAGCGATAGAGTCATCTTTATTTCTTTCTCAACTCTTAAAAAATGAAAGAACATCAGTCTGTTACGCGTCTTAAATAATTTATTGCCCACGATCCAAAACATCTTGTTAGATTTTTTACTAAATCATGAGTTCCCTTAAAAGGAAATTTTTAAGCCTTGAAGTTATTTGTTCTATTGACTAAGATAAGGTCATCGTGGCTGAACCATCTGGTTCACCCGTTTCCTCTTCCTCTCCTTTGTCTGAAAGATTGTCCGAGGATCCAATTCCTGAGTTATTAGAGCCATTTGAGGACCAAAATGTTGAACTCACATTTGTTTTGAGTGTTCAACCATTATCATCTCGTCCTCCGCCTACTTTTGATTCAGGGTCATCTGCTGGTCTTAACCTGGAATCTCCAGATAATCTCGTTTGAACTCCAGAGAACTCCCCTACCACTGACGGTTAGCCTGGACTAGTTATCTATCCTTCGAACCCTCTGTTTGATGCTATTGACATATCACCACAGTGCCCTTACAGTCCATACGATCAACCGAGTGTTCCTTTGGAACTATCCCCAGTACATGTTCTGCTGTTTGTTGTTGTTTGTTTCCAGACATGGAACCCGAAGGTGATGCTCTAGTCACCTCTCCCGATGAGTTCGAAGTCTCAAATCCACACACTATTGAGGGGGAAGAATTGTAGTTGCAGTTCCCTCCCGAGGGTTTCCCTTATTCAGAGTGTATTCCCGCCAGCTTGCCACTCGGCTATGTGTCTTTAGGGCACTTAGTTTCAGGCACACCTAGTGTCTCGTCACTCTACCATAACTCTATTTGGGTGTCAGGCATCAGGCCTATGTCAAGTCCGTTCATCGCAAACACGATTTCCAAACCAGTTGTTACTTCAGTCCCGGTGCAGCCCACCATCCCAAACACCCTTGTATCATCGATCTCAGTTACGCGTCAATCACAACCGGTGGTTTCAAAGATTCTCTCTGCCAGTTCTTTTGTCTCGTTAGTCAGTGGCCAGATTGTGCCACCACCTGGGGGTGTTACACAGTATTTTGTCACCGACCCCGCATCCCTTGATCCTGGGTAGAGTTGGTCCCTGAATAGCATCTGTTCTGTGTCATACATCAAAATATATGTCCATAACTTCCATATCACTCAAGAATATCAACCATACTCATTAATCTTGAATTTGACCCTTTTTAACTATGTTTCAAGATTGTCGCAAGACATCAATGTTCTGTCTGTGACGATGGACCAAAGTGCACCAGAACCTCGCGACACCATCACAAGAGTACATCTTTTCTCTGCGATGGTTAGATTTTAGGGATCATTGCAAGTCATCAGTATCCTGCTTGCGACGATAGCTCTAAATACATTATTGCCTCGCAATGTCGTCTCTGAGTCTTAGTGTTTGACTCGCGACGACCCAGATATGGAGAATTAGTTCAAACATAATGCTTCTGGGTGGTTTTGGAACTGGTTGTTGGGTCAAGGAAGTTTGCTTTTCCTCATTTGAGATGGTGGTTCCACCTTTTGAATAACCTCCCATGAAGATAAGCTTCCTCTCCCTCATTTTTGGAGGCTCCCCCTCTTATAAAAGAATCCTCCATGACCATGATCAGCTAGATGGTAGTTAGTGCTAGTTTTTAGTAGTGAGCAAATTATCTAGTTCTTGGTGTTGGATTGATAGTTTGCAGTGTGAATTGTTGATAGTCTAGCAATTGGTTGTGGATTGTTGGTGTAAAATGGTTTTATAAGAAGAAAGCTTGGTTGTGATTGCCTTAGCCTTATACAAGTGCTTTTTGGTGAGAGAGAGAGTTATCAACCTTCTTTGGAGACCTTTGAGAGTGAATGCTTACGGAGACATACTGGTTGGACCCTTCAAGGAAGCTTGCGACGTCAAGGCATGGTTGTAAGCTTTACTTTTGCTCATATTAATACAATCAATGGTTATTTCCTATATCTTGTATGAAATATATTTGATAGCTTATGGTTCCTTGACTCTGTAAGTGGATAGTTCATTGTTGTGCTCTATTATGTGTTTCGTTGTTCTCTTATGTTGTTTCAGGTGAATCACTCATCAAGGAGAAGAAAACGATAGCTGGAGCAACATAACGAAGACTGCATTGAACACCGGCATAAGGTAGGCTCTTTCAACAATGACTATTTAAGGAATTAGCTGTTGTATTTGTCTTGCTGTGACTAGACCCACTCTAGGGCTAGAGGGGTTGCCTCTGTCTGCAGAGGGAACTTTACCTACATCACAAGTTGGCGACTCCACTGGGGAGTCCTTTGTGTGTTGTCTCTTGTTTTTCTCTTGATTTATTTTTTATTGAATTACACAGTGTCTCTTGGTTTTGGGATTGAGCTATCAGTGTTTTGGATCACTTGAGTAGATTTGGTAGTCCACCTCACTGTCTGAGTGATAAACCTAGTGTCTTTCAATTGCCTTTGCCTTGTTTTGCCTCTTAATTAAGATTGTCGTTGTTTAGCTCTTAACAGTTGCGATGAATCACCCCTGTCCTCTTTGACCAAGTTGTATGTCGTAGATATCCCGTCATACAATTGCAATGATTCCTGAAATCGGACCGTCATCGAAGACAGGTGTACTCTTGCGATGACGTCGCTCAGTTGCTAACGTCGTGCCTGTGACGATTTGGTTTTCATCTCATGTTGCTAGTCTAACCCCTGCGACGATTCCTGTAGGGTTTCTTTTCACAACCCTACCTCCTGAATAGGCCAGTGTTGCTTGTCCTCTGCTGTCTCTTACATCTTATCAAGCTTGTTTTGATTGTGTTTGCTAAGGTATATCCTTCTTGGCTCCGTTTTTCTGAGTATTGGGTTTTTAGGCTGTGTGACCTAAGTATTTTGAGGTTTCACCAAGAAGTCACTTGTTTTGGGTTGCTTGTCCTTCCAAGATCCTGAACCACATCCAAAACCATCTTATCGAATTGTTTGAAGTTTTTCCCTTACTGCTTGTCAATTCTTTCTGATTGGTCATCGAACCAGTTTGATGTGTTGATTTGATTTCCGTTCACTATTGAAACATAGATTACATTTGTTTTGATCAGTCAGGCTTGCATTTGCTTGTTTGTTATTAAATCCAAAAAATCAAAAACATTGCACTCATATAGTATGCGAAAGTGAAAGCATTTTGCATTAGTAGATTCTTCATGATTAGGAATTGAAAAGTGAAATTTGCATCTTTCATTTTTTCGTCATAGTATTTGTGAGATAAGCGGAAATTGATGCATTGTGTTTCCTATTGATTGGATTGCTTGCATGCACTGTTGTTCTTGCATTTGCTTGTTATTGTTTTCGTTCGCTTGGAAATGAACTCCTTACCCTCATTTAGGTAGTTGTTCATCGAAAGAGATGGTCTTTTACTCATTGTAGTTGCAAATACATTTGGTAGGGCCTTGAAATCAAGACTTAACTCAAGATTAACTGTTAAAATCTATTGAATGAACTTAAAAACGCATTGGAACCTAACACACACATATCTAGAGGCCTAGGCTAGAGATGTGTTCCAGTGTCATTAAACCTAGTTGCTATTGTTTTCACTAAGGTTGGGTGATTCCTCCTTTTGTAATTCAATAGGTACTAGTATAGGTTTGTGCTCCCCGTATCGTCGCGTATATATTGGGAGACCCCACTAGGTTATCATCCTGTTATCCATAGGAAGCTGAGTCTTCCGCCTTACGAATTGTAATGCACTGAACACAGCATTCGGGAAGATTGACTGCTGTACAGAAACTCCTTGGTCATTTCTCTTTCATTTGATCACCAAGGTGTATATGTAGTTTTGCGATTTGTCTGGTAAACCTCTTGTCTAGTACTCCAGAGCAGTCACTTTCATTCCTTTTTGACTCTTTAAAAGTAAAAGGATCATTTGAGCACTTGTCCTTTCAGGCTCATTAAACTTCGAAAGCGATAGAGTCACCTTTCGTCCTTTTCTCGACTCTTAAAATATGAAAAGGTCAAGTTTTGTTTCAATGTCGTAAAATTAACTACCCATGAAATATTCCTGGTTACAGTTAGAGTTCCTTTCAAGGTCGATTCCAATGGCAACCTTTCCAGAGTCTACCAGTCAAGGTCTTCCCCCAGATGGGAGTCCTGGTCCTTTTCCTTCTTTTGGAAATGTTGGTGCTCCTTATATGGCAATGTTGTCCTTGCCTGGGTTAACCATTGGTTTACCTGTTTGGTTGTTTTCAACCTCGATGGTCCCGAGCATCCCAACTCTTGTTCCGCCATCTCCTTCATTTGAATCACAACAAGATGATTCTAGGGTTGAGGCTTCGCCTTCTTCCCCTCTTTCTTAACCCTCCTCTCCTACTTCGCCTGGTGAAAGTTCCAAATCCAGTAACCAGGAGGCTAAGAAGAAGAAGAGGAAGATGAAGAAGAAGAAGTCAGATACGTGAGAGACCACCCGTGAAAGTATTGCTCCAAGTGCACCTACGGTCGAAAAACCTTCTGATCCTCCGTGGAAGGTTAAATTTCCTTGTAAGTTGTGCAAGGGTGACCATTTTCTTCGTGATTGTCCTGGTGTTATAGACATTTTTGGGCACTGCAACCCCAATCATACATGTCCATAAACCAAGGGCTCCTAAGTCCTTAAAAGTTTTACTTCACACCCTAAAGGAACAAGGTCAGTTGATTACATCATCTCCCAGAAGTTCTCCACAGAAAACTGCTCAGAACTGGTCAAAGCTGGACCATACAGACCGCCCAGTGTAGAGGGTGTGATGCATCTCACCTGCTCAGTGAAAAGGGTGTGATGCATACTGGAAAGCCCTTCTGTAGGGTGTGATGGGTGAGAGTAGACAAATGGCAGAGATAGTTTGCAAGGTGGATCGTCATGGAATCTTCCAGAAACTTCTCTTGTGATACTTGCCTCTCTGAATTTGCCCAGGGATGAGTAAGAGATCATCAATCTCCAAGTGGAATCAAGAACTATCAGAGAGAGGACACTAATCAAAATCCCAGAAGCTGACTCACCCCCTGCAATCATCTATATATGGATCCCTCATCCCAAAGATCCAGAGGCTGGAATTTTGTATCTTAAGGAAGTGCTGTTGGTTTCTTGGTGGAAAATCATAGTGTTGGGTGATCTAATCTTTTCATGAGGTGAAGAAGGGCTTTCATGCTGGGAGGATGGCGCTGGGTCAGAACAATTGGTTGTAATCCTCTTTGTTATTCTTGATATTAATAAAGCTTTTCAAGTTTTCCTCCACATTCTTGTATGTTTGATGATATATGCATTTGTGTGGTCAATATATATCTGGTCCTATATTGTTTATGATTTTAGATCTCTGTTCTTTGATAGTATTATGCTGCTTTGATTTCACAGGTGCTCTTTGAAGCTGGGTAGACGTAAGAAAAGCGGCAAGGATCTGTCAGAAGAGAGAGGAACTAAGCAAGGAACCAAGCGCAAGACTGAGGTCGGTGTCCTTTGTTCCCCTCTTATCTACTTCTCATAAAGGAAAGCGAAAGTAGTTTTAGTTCGTTTGTTTCTAAGATAGCTACCAGTCTTAGTGGGACTAGCAGCTTCGAGTGGACACTAGATTTCCCGATAACAAAATGGTGACTCTGCTGGGGAACGAATAGATTGTTTTCTTGTCTATATTTGTTTGTTTTATAAACTTACAGACGGAGCCTGAATTCAAGCCAGCTAGCCTTCGAACTGCATTTGCTATGCAAGTGCAAAGTAGATCAATGCTGCTTCAGGCTATCTCCGGGTTTTGTTTATAAACTGAACAATTGATTTGCGAACCTTCTAATTTCCCTAGTGGTGGCTCTAGTAACCTCATTAGATCAACCCCTATGATTTATATTTACTGAACATCACTTGCTCGGCCTAAATCCCTAAACTGAGCTGCAAATTGTGACCAAAGACCAAGTAAAAGTCTCGCACTGGTACCATCACACCCTCTCTTCAAGGAAGTCTATATGCATCGCACCTCCCATGTGCAGTAGGTGGGATGCATACTGGTTTCCCTGTGTAACAGGTGCGATGGTCAGAAAAGGCTAATTTTGCCTTCAAACTTTGGTTTTTATTCACTCTCTTCAGCTCTATTCAGGATTTTTTCTGTCTATGATCAGTATACCACTGTGGAAACTCCCTTCCTTTGCATGATTTCACCTCCATAGTACAAAGAATTGTGAATGTTTTTATGTATTGTGCGCCATTTACAGTTCTCTTTTACAAAAAGTAGCATAATCAAACTGTCGTCTTTTGATTTGAAAGTGTCGCAAGTGTCGTTTTCAGTCAAAGGAAAGAATTCTATTGTTCTTGATGGTCAATTATACAGTTACTCTTGTATTTGATTTGAATTAGTAGTTTTTCAAGTGTCGAAAGCAGTTTACAATTCAAAATCGCAAAGTGTCGTCATTATCTTCCTTTCGTTTTGAAGAGAAATTTGTTAGTACTGTCACTTTGAAAAGATAATTCAGATTTGTACTTAGCATTCTTCTTGTCATTCACACATTAAGAAATCTGAAAACAAATACATGCATGTGCATTTGCATTTAGACTGCTTGTTGGTTTGATTTAGGACAGTGCATCTAGTGTGTGTTCTCTGCTCTATGTTGAAAGAATATCATCTCTCTTTCTTTAGCAGCTAGGATTTTCATTGCAAAAAGAAGATTAAACGATTTTTTATCATCTTAGATTGCATTTTAGGAATTGTACATCTACCTCATGCGGTGAACCTAAAAGGAAAATTTCTTAAGAAAGATCAACTGTAAAATAAATTCAATGAACATAAAAATGCTTTGGAACCTAACGCACAACATCTAGAAGTCTAGGCTAGAGACGTATTCCAGCGTTGTAAATCTTGGTAACTGTCGCTTTCATTGTTGGTTGGGTGATTCCTCCTCTTTGAGACGATAAGTGCTAGTACGGACTTGTGTGCCCATGTACCGTTGAGTATATATTGGGAGACCACAATAGGCTATATCCTTTATCCATAGGAAGCCGTGTCTACCACCCTATCGATCGCAATGCAATGAACACAGCATTCGGGAAGATTGACTGACATACTGTAAAAAGTATTCTGCAGTTTTGAGATTGGTTTGGTAATCCCTTTGTCTAGATTTCCAGAGTAGTCTCTTTCGTTCCTTTTCAGACTCCTTAAAGGAAAATTTCTATCTGAGCACTTGTCACTTCAGGCTCATTAAAAATCGAAGGTGACTAGAGTCATCTTTTGTTTTTTCTCGACTCTTAAAAATTGAAAAAACAAGTTGTGTCAAAGCGTCTAAAATTTATTTTAATTAGAATAATATCACCATTCCTGCATTGGTCTTAGGTTGAGAAAAATGGAGTCCACCAACCAAGGATTTCCCCTTGGAGGAAATCCTAGTCCTTTCTCCTCTTGGGGAGATATTGGTGCACCTCATATGGCCACATTGTCACTTCCAGGATTGACGATTGGCTTGCCAATATGGCTCTTCTCGACCTCCATCGTTTAGAACACCATGATTCCTGAACAATTGAGTTGGCAACTAGATGATACTAAAGTTACCCCCCAACCTTCTACTTCGTCCGATTCTCCCTCTCCTCCTTCCTCTTCGCTTGATGAAGCTGGTAAAGCCAAGAATCAAGTAACTAAGAAGGAGAAGAAGGGAAAGGAGAAGAAAGAGAAGAAGAAGAAGGAGCCAAAGACGAAAAGGGGTAACCGAGCATCATCTAGTGAAAATCCACACATTGCACCGTCCAAGCCTAAATCTCCATGTGTCATTTGCAAAGGAGACCACTATCATCAAGATTATCCTTACATCCCTCGGATCTTAAGGGACTGGTCTCCTCGTTTTCACAATCCGGTGTCATCAACCTCTGAAGATCATGTTGAAAGTACACCATCAACTCGTGAAAGCGAAGCATTTGGACAGAAAAGGAAATGTAAATTTCCTTGTAAACTGTGTGAAGGCGATCACATCGTCCACCATTGTCCCTTCCTAGACGAAGCTAAAAGAGTCTTGGATAACTGTCCTGCTTCACCGCTACGGCTTCCTCCTGGATACAAGAAACTCTTGCCGAGTCCATCACTAGTTGAAAATCCGACTGACACGCCATTATGGTCGGTCGAAGCATCTATCATTGAAGATAAACCCGCTGAATCCATACCAGACGAAAGTCAAAAGGTTGAGGCGGCAGTCGACCCGATATTGTCTTCGAAAGGTCCATCTTCAAATGATACAATCACCGAAGAGAATGAGAACGACACCATTCAAATTCTTTTCATAAACACAGACTCTGATGAATATGGGGGCAATCTACCCATTCCTTTACCACAGGAAGGAAGTTCGTCAGAGTCATATCCGACCGTCTATTCGGTCCCACCTCCAAGCAACCTAGTCGTTTCCTTCGATTGGAATCTACTAGGCAGACCTCGTTTACCGGCTAATGTACCATTCCGAATCATTGTACAAGCTTACAAAATGATCATGGTCGGTACCATCATAGATGAAGGGGCTTTTGTGAGTATCCTTTCCTCAACTACTTGGGAAGCGCTTGGTTCGCCATCGCTTCTGCCTGAGATGAGAAATCTGACAGGCTTCGACAAAGGAACCAGTCGACTGTTAGGGATCCTTCCCAATGTGCCCATAATGTTGAGAAGGAAAATCGTTTATATGAACGTAATGGTAGTCCAAGGACCTCTAGATTATAATCTACTCCTTGGGCGCGACTATATTTATAGCATGGGGGCCATTGTCTCCTCACTCTTTAGAGTAATGTGTTTTCCACATGAAGGCCGAGTGGTCCAGCTCGTAGACCAGCTTTCGTTCCCCGGCTCACACATAGCTAATAGTCAAATTCCATCCCTAAATGGTCTTTTCACGCAAGGAATGTCTCATCAATCTCCAGTCCGTCCACCTGAAGAGCGCGAGTAATTCGGGAGGACATGACTGAAACCCAGGGGGCATGCACCCTGGTCTGTTTCGGCAGGAAAACCTTGGGTATAGGGTAGGTTTCCGCGGAGGATATATGACTAGTCTGACACACCCATCCATTTAGGAAAATGGGATTAGACTGGAATAAGATTCCCTCATCAAATTTATGTGAGTGGAGGCGACTGCGCCACTCACCTTTGTCTATTTCGGTAGACATCGCCAAGGAAGTGTTTTGTCTGCAACGCGGATGGAACAATCTTGCAAATGCGAGAACTTTCATATGGTAACCTGGAAACTCTACTTCGCTATGCCTGGGGGCATGCAAACCTTTTTTCCTGAAAGTAAAGAGCGACCATTTATTTTCTTAGTTTGTAGTTTCTCAACCCTTTAAACTCGTAGGATTGGTCGTTCCTAGCTTGCATAATGAAAGGATCCGGAGCAAAGTTTCGAATGGTGCAAGCTCCCTAAAAATTGAACCTATCGATGAGACATCCTTATTATACAACTGGCACGAGCAGTTTTTATGCGAAGTTCAAGCTCGTTAAAAATTAAACCTTAGCAATGAGCAAACGTTCCCCCAGAGTTTAAGCTCATTAAAAAATGAACCAATCCCCAGTAAATAACCATTGTGAATGCATTATCATCAACTTTTGAGCCTGGTCATGTTCTTACCATCACCTCCACTCTGTTTTAGCTGATCATTCACCTACATTTGATTGTTTACCCCTTTTGAGGAACAACTACAAAGAGTGATCTTGTGAACCATCCTTGTGACACTGCCGTGATTGGAAAATTCCAAACCTTACCTGGAATCAGCTGCTACCTGAAATTATCACTCGTTCCTCAAAAAACGAGTCTCCTTTAAGCTCTTTTCATCTGACTCATAAAATATGAAAAGATTCCGAGCAGTCGGCCTCTTCAGCTCATTAAAGCTACCGGGAGTGGTATCCCTCCTCTAGATTTTAATCTTTTTGGACCTGAGGGATTATTACACAAAATGATCGAGCGCTTGTTTTGTTCGGCTCATTAAAATTACTGAAAATTCATCCCTTTCGTATTATTTTATACTTTTTCGGACTTAAGGGATTATATGACGAAAATGGATTATTGAAGTTTCCTTTACGTCCCTTTCAGACTCTCTAAAATTGAAAAGGACCGAGTTATCTTTGTCGTTAAACTCGTTAAAACCAAATAGCGACAAACTTGTCCATATAGATAATAACGAGTTTCACTGTCGCTAGGCTCGTTAAAACATAGTGACGGGTTTGCTCGAAGGGAAAATTATAGAACAAGCATATGTTATCCTCCTCAAGCTTGATAAAAATAAATAGGTACTGGTCAGCAATGACTGGGGAAAATTTGGGAAGAAAACTTGAAGAAACTTTATTGGTAGCAAGTCGCTCTTGAACATGACACTTTCACTCCACGTCCAAGTCGGGTTGGGTTATTTTGTTCACTGGTCATATCACCATTGGTCCATCACACCATCCATATTTGGGGTTAACGCTACCAATCCATGTCAGTGTCGTCGGTATGTTCAAGAGAAGTCGCTCAGAGAATTCACCTGTGTCTCATCCGCTGCAATACATTCACGCTCCATTCTTTCATGACCACCACCCTGAACCCTGTATCATCAGATCGTTTTCACCTCCAAAAATCATTTACTCCGTTCCGTGTCGTAGATGTGGGATTCATTAAGGCCTTCCTACGACGGGTTGCTTCTTGTCGACATCAGCTCATTATCCAAGAAGTCGACTTAGGAACAACCCTTTCAGTACTTTGAAGCTTGCATGCCTCAATGGAAAGTTTCTCAATTTCAGCGACAGGTTTACATCAATGGCCTTCGACCGAAAGACTTTGTGTGGTGTTTGAAGCCAAGTCCCTTTTCCACACCACGCGAATTGTATTGTAGTACCTTGAGGGTCATCATCATTATCGGTGATTCCTCTCGCGCCTGTTAACAACTTGCATCATTGGCTGGTAATTAGGCTATGTCTTTCCATGTTCGACTCCAGAACATCTTTCACATGGATCGACTTGTACTCCAAGTGAAGATTGGACGAGTTTGAAGACCTTGGATCTAGTTTCATCCATCCGGGCTGCAATATATTCAGGAAAATAAAGACATCAAATGTACATCATTGCTGCACAGATGATCATCCGAATCAAAGGATGATGGCTCTATCAGAATCATCAGTCTGCCACACAGACGGTTGTCTGTCTTATGTACATGAAAATGAATTTATAAAGCTGAGCATGGGAATGCCCGACTCAGCTAGATCATGAAAAATATTATGAAGATAATGTATTGTATTGTATCTTATTACAGGTCACCTTCTAGCTCAAAAAAACTTCGGATCCTCATGATAAAGCATTTCACCCGACATCAAAAGATTAACAACCTCATGCTTTAGGGGGCAACTGTTATAGACATTTTTGGGCACTGCAACCCCAATCATACATGTCCATAAACCAAGGGATCCTAAGTCCCTAAAAGTGTTGCTTCACACCCTAAAGGAACAAGGTGAGTTGATTACATCATCTCCTAGAAGTTCTCCACAGAAAACTGCTCAAAACTGGTCAAAGCTGGACCATACAGACTGCCCAGTGCAGAGGGTGCGATGCATCTCACCTGCTCAGTGAAAAGGGTGCGATGCATACTGGAAAGCCCTTCTGTAGGGTGCGATGGGCGAGAGTAGACAAATGGAAGAGACAATTTGCAAGGTGGATCGTCATGGAATCTTCCAGAAACTTCTCCTATGACACTTGCCTCTGTGAATTCGCCCAGGGATGAGTAAGAGATCATCAATATCCAAGTGGAATCAAGAACTATCAGAGAGAGGACACTAATCAAAATCCCAATAGATGACTCACCCCCCTGCAATCATCTATATATGGATCCCTCATCCCAGAGATCTAGAGGCTGAAATTTTGTATCCTGTAAGGAAGTGCTGTTGGTTTCTTGGTGGAAAATCATAGTGTTGGGTGATCTAAGCTTTTCATGAGGTGAAGAAGGTCTTTCATGCTGGGACGATGACACTGGGTCAGAACAATTGGTTGTAATCCTCTTTGCTATTCTTGATATTAATAAAGCTATTCAAGTTTTCCTCCACATTCTTGTATGTTTGATGATATATGCATTTGTGTGGTCAATATATATATGGTCCTATATTGTTTATGATTGTAGATATCTGTTCTTCGATAGTATTATGCTACTTTGATTTCACAGGTGCTCTTTGAAGCTGGGTAGGCGAAAGAAAAGCGACAAGGATTTGTTAGAAGGGAGAGGAACCAAGCAAGGAACCAAGCGCAAGACTGAGGTCGGTGTCCTTTGTTCCCCTCTTATCTACTTCTCATAAAGGAAAGCAAAAGTAGTTTTAGTTCGTTTGTTTCTAAGATAGCTACCAGTCTTAGTGGGACTAGAAGCTCCGAGTGGACACTAGATTTCCCGATAACACCTGGTATTCCTAGGGTCCTAGAAGTATGGTCTCAAGGCCTGAATCTTTTATCCTCATCACCCTCTGAATCTCATGTCGATGTTACACCCTCAATTGGCAGTGGTAAGAAGAAAGGGAAGATTAGATTCCCCTGTAGGTTATGTGAAGGAAACCATCTCCTTCACCTTTGTCCGCTCATGGATAAAGCTTCCGCTGTTTTGGAAAATCTTACAACCCCTTCACCCCATCTTCCAGTTGGTTATCAGAGGCTCTCTTCTAACCCTCTCTCAGTTGACAAAGAGATTGAATTGGATTCATCTCTTTCCCACCCTGCTCTTCTTGAGGCTGACTGTGTTATGTCTATTCCCGACCAACCATTGGTCGAAGAGAGTGGTGGCGTGGTTTCACCACCAGTTGTTCACTCTTGTTCCTAAAGAGCGTAATGATCATACTGCTCATGTTCTTCTCGTCTCGTCAGATTCTCCTGAATCAAAGAGTGACCCTCCTATCCCAGCTGGTCAAGAGAGTCCTTCTTCGATTCCTGTAGTGCATGGGGGCAATCATACGATACCCCCACCAAGTAGTTTTGTCGTTTCCTTCGATTGGAGCCACTTGACTGCTTTCCGTCTCCCATCTTATGTGCCTTTCAAATCACCATGCACGCCTATAATATGGTGGTATATGACACTTTATTAGATGAGGGTGTGTCTGTTAGCCTCATGCCTTCCACTACTTAGCAAGCTTTGGGCTCCCCACAACTTGTGCCTGTCACCCAGAATCTGTTGGCTTTCGACTGAGGAACTAGTCAACCTTTAGGGATCCTTCCGAAGTTCCCGGTTACTTTGGGAGGTAAAACCATCTATATAGACATGATGGTCATCCAAGGTGCATTGGATTTCAGTCTTCTCCTTGGCCGCGACTATATTTACGTCATGGGGGCTCTTGTTTCTTCACTTTTCCGTGTGGTTTGTTTTCCACATGACGGAAGAATTGTGACTATAGATCAATTGTCGTTCTTTGGTCACCAGGTACCTCCTGTACAACCATCATCCCCTATTGGTTCTTGTTTGCCAGCAGTACCTTCCCCGCCACAGGTCAATTATGTGGCTACCCGTTCCGTCTCTGCATCTATTGATGATCATACAAATGGTCTCGTACATCATGTACTGGGGGCATTGGAACCTGATTTGTCATTGGTGCCCAATGACATGTATTCTTACTAGAGCATGGTTCTTCCTTCGAGTGAATACCTCTTGGGAGTCATGTTCTCGTATGGCCCGTGAACAGTTCACCGAGGACGGTTTGTTTCTTGTGTCGACCTCATTAAAAAATGAAACAAGGGGCGTTTAGCATCATTTTTGTATTGTGTCAAGCTCCTTAAAAAATGAAACAAGGGTTCGAGGATAGTTCGTGATCTTGTGCCAACCTCGTTAATAAATGAAACAAGGAGTATGGAGCATAGTTCCCAATCTTGTGTCAAGCTCGTCAAAAAATGAATCAAGGAGTTTTGAGGAAAGTTCTCACTCTTGTGTCAACCTCATTTCAAAATGAAACAAGATGCCCGAGGAGAGTTCTCAATCTCGTGTCAACCTCGTTAAAAAATGAAACGAATGTATTGAGGATAGTTCTTTCACCGTGTCAACCTCATTAAAAAATGAAACAACTCCCTTTTCCCAATCGAGTCTTTGATTAAGATCTCGTCAAATCCCAGTTGAGTCTTTCCTGGCTTTCGTGATTGAACCTTCATTACATCCACCTCATTGAATGCAATGAAGCTTGGGGGGCATGTACCTCGATTGGATCATTATGTTGGGGGCATGTTAACCTTATTCAAGCATAGTTTTTTGTTTCAAGCTTGTGTAAACAATGAAACCGAATCCAAGCATAGTTCTCCATGGTTTGAGCTTGTGTAAAAATGAACCCGTGCGCCGATGTAGCCTTTTTGGTTTGGTGTGTCAAGTGATTTCTTGCTTATTGTGTCTTTTGTCTTTTATGCAGATGTTAAATATATTTACTGAAGCATTAATGAATTATGTATTAAACAGACATTTGCGGAAATTATAAATCATAAACAAGCATAAAGACATAATAAGCAGAGATAGTCAAACATAAATAGATCGTGTGTTGTGCACCGAGGTGCTCAAAAATATATATGTATATGTCCAAAAAATAAAATATATGTGTGTTCAAGTTACATCGCGAGACAGATGTCTCTGAAAATTTGCAGAAAACAAAACCTAGAAGTCTACTATGGATGTTTCTCCCTATAGCAAACTACTACTCGAACCACCCGTCTAAGCAGCCGATGTATCCTATTCGACACACCCACAGTGTGTCGTTGGTATTGTCTGGATATCTCCTCGAATCCTCTATAATCTGGGATCCCCTCAGTCAAGCCCTCTAAGTTTCGGGCTATGTCCTCCTTAGCATCTCCACCCGGAGGTGGTAGGTCAATCTCTCTGGCAGGAGCAAGACCTACAGGTCTCTCAGGTCCAACATATGCAAAGAATTGAACATAACAATCAGGGCATGTATATTTAAAATCCAAAAATGAAAAACAAATTACAAAAATTTGTCGGTCAAACTGAGTATTATACCTCTCTCATCCCACTGTTCTCCAGGAGGAAGCAACATGTTTGGGTCGCCTCTAAATTCCATCCCAGCGTATGGCCAATCCTCAACTACGACCTGCTGATGGTTTATCCACTCAATAAATTCAAGACCCCATGACACTGGCTGGCCACTGCCTCCTCGTGGCATCACAAGAGCCCACCGAGTAATTCGAGTCTCTCGTGGTCCTGGCCACCCCACCCGCATGTCCTGTAGCTGAAGGATCGGTACTTGCTCCAGCATGAGTGGTACCAAGATCGAGCCATAACCAAACTATTTTGTCTCACCATTATGGCATTTGGTCAATTGTCTCTTCATGTTAAGAGACACGACCTCCGCCCAGTCAAACATAGTGGGATTTAGACAGTCCAAGGCTAACCGCAGTTGAGTTTTAGTTGCCTCGTGCTGGGCTTGGGAGCCAGCTGCCCTAGTGATAGTGAATAGCAAAACCTGCAATGACAAATCATTCACCGAGGTAATCTGTAGTTTCCCACTGGTGGATGATTTCCGTGCCCCTGGGCACACTCTTGCAATAAGAGTGTCTAGCGAGTCTCCAGTAACTTGAGTACCCATCATGCGAGGTCTCTCCCCTCGCCGTGACAATCCGGTCAAAAAATAGATGTCTGTGGCATCAAATTCAATTTCTTGTCCATGGATGATAAATTTGCCCTCCGTTGGGTTCCACGCTCGGATAAGGTACTCCAAGAGATCCAGTTGAGCTCTCAGTAGTGGTGTTAAGAAGAATTTTAATAGCCCACAGTTCCGTAGGATATTCTGGCAATGAGGATCGGTTGCCCCCATCTCATCATCATCATCGTGAGTGCGTTCCTGCCAAGAGAAAGCCATTTTGTACCCCTGCATGCACCAAAACCCTTTTATTAAACACCATTCAACCATTTTCATCTCTTAAACCTGTTTAAAATGAAGTTTTTTTTTTTTTTTTTTCCCGGTGCTCGTCGCAACTGTTTTTAAAACAGCTGCGACAGGCCGATTTGCACAGTTCAGAAATTTTCGGGTCATCGCAGGAGTACATCACTTTCCTGCGACAATCCCAATTTTTCCCCATGCAAATTTCTCGGTCGTCGCAACCCCGAGGGGAAAACCTGCGATGACCGAGGCGGAATTTTTGACCAAAAAATCACTCCAAACTACAGTCTAAAACATGAAATTGCATTTAAATTTGGTGGAAAAACAAAGATAGGGATGGGGTATTTACCTGGAGGAAGCACGAGAAGCAATGGACTGTTGAGTTTCCTGGAATCGATCGTTCAGTTTCACAGGTACGCAAGGTTTGAATTTTTTTTACCACAGTGAAAAACACAAAGTGAATTGTTTTTTACCCTAATGTCTCTTTTATAGCCTTTTTGTTCAAAATTTAGGGTTTTCTAGGGTTTTGAATTAGGGTTTTAAGCGTTAGTCATGTATTTTTGTGAAACAGGTCTTATGCTTGAATTTCCTTGTGCAGTGACAGGTGTTTTAAGCACTGGTGATGATCGATGCTGAATTATATACTCAAGCAGTACCGAAAAACCTTTTCGGAGTCAACTTTAAGCTCTTTTCTGAATCTCTAAATATGAAAAGATTGTCGAGCCCTTGTCGTTTCGAGTTCATTAATGGTTACGAAACGTCGTGTCCCTAGTAAGTTTTTTAAATTTGGGTTGGAGGCACTATTTACGAAAAGTACTCCTTGACTGGAATGGTCAAGCGGTTCTCTCGAGTATCGTTTTCTACCTTTTTAAGCTTGAGAGACACCAACATACGAAAAGGGACCCTTTGGAGTTTTCTTTTCCATGTCTTTTTCAAACTCTCTAAACATGAAAATGACTCCGATTTTTACCTATGTCAAACTCGTTAAACCCTGATGACATTGGACTCGTCGCCATGATGAGACCCAAGTTTTCCCTCCCTAGGGATCGTTAAAATTTCACTGGGTTGGATTTGTCCGAAGGAAAAACTTATATTGCAAGCATATGCTATCCCCTTAAAGCTTGTGTTTCAAAAATAATTGGGGTACTCACCAGCAATGGTGGGGGAAAAAATTTGGAAACATTTTGTTGGTTACATACGGCAGCTTGTCGCTCTTGAACATCGACACCTTTGTTGCTTCTCGCTGGGTTTGGGACATTGTCACTTCATCATTGGCCTTCTGGGATTTGGGTTCTTCATTTTGCTTCCTTCCATTTGATTCCTGCTATCCTCGTATGATCGTCGATCCCTTGGTACCAAAGTGCTGCCACATTCCGAAGTCGTGTCACCGATATGTTCAAGAGCTTAATCCTTCTGCATTTTGCACCCTTACATCCTCCTTCGATTCTCTGTTTCATCCATCTACATCTTGTTCCTTTCTCTGACGTCATTGATGTGGGAAACATTATGGCCCTCCTGTGACAAATCGCTTCCTGTCAACATCGACTCATTATCTCAGAAGTTGATCTAGAGACTCCTTTCGAGTACCTTGGAGCTTGCATGCCTCAATGGAAAGTTCTTCGCATTCGACAATAGACTTGCATTATTGGTCTTCGATCGAGTAATTACAAAAGTGGTCAACTCTAGATCATTCTTCACACTTTGTGGATTATACTAGCAGTACCTTGAGAACCATTGACATTACTGGTGGTCTCTCTCGCGCTTGTTGACGGTTCACATCATTGGCCAGTAATCAAGCGATTTTATAGTATGCTCGACTTCGACACATCTATTCGCATATTAGAAATTGTACTATGATCGGGTTGGATTTAAGACCCCAGACTCAGATTACATAAGTTCGGGTTGCGTGGATTGGTTCGTGATTGCATACATGACTCTTTGATTGGATGACTGCGACCATACCTGAGTCTTTTTGGATGGCTGTGACCATACCTGTATTTTCATATGGTCTTATCGACTGGATGGCTACGTCCATACCATAGACCAGTTCTATCTATCTTTTGGATGGCTATGCCCATACCTAGACTACATGTATTTCTTTCACTGTCAGAGATATCAGTTGTACTTGTGTTTGTAGGTTCTCCGCGATGGTGTTCCGGTTCAGTTATGGTTTTGTAAAGCATTTCACCCCTCCCACTCTCTCGGCCTTCATGCTTTAAGGGGCATCTGTTACACAGTATTTTGTCACTGACCCCGCATCCCCTGATCCTGGGTAGAATCAGTCCCTGAATGGCATATGTTCTGTGTCATACATCAAAAAATGTGTCCATATCTTCCACAGCACTCAAGAAGATCAACCATGCTCACTAATCTTGAAGTTGATCCTTTTTAACTATGTTTCAAGATCGTCACAAGACATCAGTGTTCTGTCTGCGACGATGGACCAAAGTGAACCAGAACCTCGTGACACTGTCGCAAGAGTACATATGTTCTCTGCGACAGTCAGATTTTAGGGATCGTCGCAAGTCATCAGTATCCTGCTTGCGACGATAGCTTTGAATACATTGTTGCCTCGCGATGTCGTCTTTGAGTCTTAGTGTTTGACTTGCGACGACCCAGATATGGCGAATTAGTTCAAACATAATGCTTCTGGGTGGTTCTAGAACTAGTTGTTGGGTCAAGGAAGTTCGCCTTTCCTCATTTGAGATGGTGGTTCCGCCTTTTGAGTAACCTCCCATGAAGATAAGCTTCCTCTCCCTCATTTTTGGAGGCTCCTCCTCTTATAAAAGCATCCTCCATGACTATGATCAGCTAGTTGGTAGTTAGTGCTAGTTTTTGGTAGTGAGCAAATTAGCTAGTTCTTGGTGTTGGATTGATAGTTTGTAGTGTGAATTGCTGATAGTCTAGCAATTGGTTGTGGATTGTTGGTGTAAAATGGTTTTATAAGAAGGAAGCTTGGTTGTGATTGCCTTAGCCTTATACTAGTGCTTTTGGGTGAGAGAGAGAGTTATCAACCTTTTTTGGAGACCTTTGAGAGTGAATGCTTACAAAGACATACTGACTGGACCCTTCAAGGAAGCTTGCAACGTCAAGGCATGGTTGTAAGCTTTACTTTTTCTCATATTAATACAATCAATGGTTATTTCCTATATTTTGTATGAAATATATTTGATAGCTTATGGTTCCTTGACTCTGTAAGTGGATAGTTCATTGTTGTGCTCTATTATGTGTTTTGTTGTTCTCTTATGTTGTTTCAGGTGAATCACTCATCAAGGAGAAGAAAACGATAGCTGGAGCAATGTAACGAAGACTACATCGAACACTGGCATAAGGTAGGCTCTTTCAACAATGACTATTTAAGGAATTAGCTGTTGTATTTGTCTTGCTGTGACTAGACCCACTCTAGGGCTAGAGGGGTTGCCTCTGTTCGTAGAGGGAACTTTACCTACATCAGAAGGGCAGAACCTGAATGTCTCTATGGTGTCAAGTGCCACTAATGTGAGCGGCTCACAACCTCACATGCTTGGTATAAACCAGCCCTCTTCTGGTATTATTTACAACCCTGTTGACCCTACTGGATCAAGCAATGTCCAGTACCAACAGGTCCAGAATCCCGGTGGTCCATTTGGATCAAGTAATGTTTAGTATCAGAAGCCCTATGGGGCTCAGGTCCAATACCAAAATCCTTACGTTCCATATGGTTTTCAATGATTAGTTAATCAACCTTACACCATCCCATCTAGGCAGTACATCCAGCCTGGCTACAGCCAGATTCAATTTGGTAATTTCCCAGGCACTGTTCAAGTACCCTTACAATAGCAAGGACAACTTTTGCAACAACTAGAACAACCTTTGTTACCGCAAGGGCAACCTTTGTTGTATCAAGGGCTTTTTGTGCAATAGTAAGGGAAAATTATCCAGTAGCAAGGTCACCTGCAAAAATCACAAGGTTAGTCCTTTCAATAGTTGTAGCAGGTCGCGCAGCAGCAGATGCAATATTCTCTGCATACATCTCAACCCATACCCTCACAAGGCCAACCTCTGCAAACCCAGGGACAAATTTTGCAACCGCAAGGTCAGAAAAACCAACCTGGGTAGCAGCAACCCTTGTATACCTATCAACAAGGGCAATCCTTGAAAGGACAGGTTCAAGGTCAAGTCCTGTAGCAACAAGTGCAGAATCCTCTTGTCTAGGGCCAACAGGTTAAGAATCCTTCTAGCCAAGGGTACCAGGTACAAAACCCCTACGTCCAAGGGCAACAAGTGTATCAACCTTATGCCTAAGGACTACAGGTTTAGAATCCTCTTGTTCAGGGACAACAAGCCCAATAGCCCTATGTTCTAGGACACCAGGTCCCATACCCATATGTCCAAGGTCAACAGGCTCAACAGCCTTTTAACCCATATGTTGCCTATCAACAACCTGTGCATGGACAATTTCAAGGTATTCAAGGTCCGAATCCTCCCTTTGGTCAAGGTAATCCGTAATGGGGGCAGTCTCAGATGCCATATGGCCAAAATACCCCACTATGGGGTCAAAATATTTACCAGAAGGGATGGGCTCCTCCTTATGGGCCCGCCTAGGAGCTCGCCTATCGACCTCCCATACCTTTTAACACTCAATTACCTTTCTTGGCTACACTTGAGTTGCCGGATGTATCGCGTATTACGAATGATCCGATTCTTCATTCGCCGTACTAGCCTCCAGTGCCGTCCAAGATACCAAGTGATTTCCCAAAGTTTGATGCAAAATCTAAAGAAGATCCTCAGGCCCATGTGATGACATATCATCATTGGTGCTCGTCGAACTCATATGTCGATGATTCCATTTGTATTCATCTTTTCCAACGAACCCTCACGGGTGCCGCAACAAAATCGTACATCGAGCTACCTTGAAGTACTTTTCATGAATTCAATTCATTAGCCATGGCCTTTCTCACGCATTTTCAACTACTGGTTCGTTATGAAACGAGTACCTATATGCTCACATCGCTTAAGCAAGACACTGCGATGCACATCTCTGATCATATCCATGAATGGAGATGTAGATGTTGACTGATCAAGTTCAAAATAGTTGATTAGTTTCTCACCGAATGGTTTACCAAATCGTTCGCAGCCCCAATTGCTCGCGACATAGCCATGGGTGTATGTGTCACTGAAGAGCAAGCCATCACTCGTGCCCAATACTTGGACATGGTCTACTTTTAGTCTAGCACCTTATACGAATTATTACCCAATGCTCTGCGGCCATCATCTGATCCCGCGACATCGAAGTCACCCAATGTTCCTCCTGTTGATGGAGTTATTGGTTCAGTATCCCAGCCCCTGCCAAAAATTCTTCCAAACAGAAGTCGGTCTCGAATATTACTCCCAGCAGTTCATCTCAAAACCTTCTAGGCCTTAATAAAATCTCAGAGGTCCACGTTGTCCAATCTACCGCAGTGGACAAATCCTCGAAAGGAAAAAATAAAGGCAAAGGAAAAGCTAAAGCTGATGCCCCGAAATAGGGTCCTCCCAAATTCTTTGATAGTGAATCTTCACAACGAAAACCTAAGTATCCCTGCCTCATTTACGAGGAGGATCACTATACTAAGGATTGTCCATGAAAATCTGAAGTTAGTCGTTTTCTTAAGGGGACCCCTACTGTCCTCAAAGAGCCTTTTCTGTCTTAGCAGACTCAAATGGTAGACCAACCCTGAACTGCTTCCTTTGGATCTCAAGTGTTCATGATGAGCTGCCCATTAATGTGGCTACCCAATCGAAGGATTATCAAACTCCAACTCCCACAACAGGGAAAGAAAAATAAGTTCCACCTTCTTCTTCTACCTCGAGTTCTAGCCCTCTATAAATCGAGCACCCTAACCCTGATTCTGCTCCACGACCACCCTCTCGAGGTGTGATACGGAAATCCTTGTACAATCCCAATGCTCGAGCTGCTCAACATTACAATATTGTTGAAGATTTGTCTCAGGTGCCATCAACTATGTCGGCTCTCGAGGTACTCCAAATCTACCCATCGCAGCGGAAATATTTGTTGTCATCTATCGGGGACATTGATCCCACCGATTCTAATTTGATCTGTTTCGATCTAGAGAACCATGTTCCAAGACTCCCTCATCAGATTGCCTTTCTTATTCAGGTAATCATTAATGAAAAGACCATCCACCGCACTGTCATCGATGAAGGTGCTTCTACCTACATCATGTCAACTGCGTGTTGGAAGGCTATTGGTTCCCCTACACTGAACCAGTCTCCGAACACATTGGAAGCTTTCGATGGGCACAATTCACGACCTTTCGGTGTCTTACCCAGCATTTCCATCACCCTGGAAGGCAAGACAGTGCAAGTCTATGTAGAGATTGTTGACGCCAATCTCAATTATATTCTTCTACTCGGCCGAAGTTGGACTCATGCCATGCATGCCGTGGCCTCCTCTTTGTTTCGTGTGATCCATTTTCCCCATCAAGGGAGGATTTTCATCGTTGATCAGCTGTCTTTCTTTGCCTCTTCCTCGTCTAATGGAAACGTTCTGTATGTCAAGCACTTTGGTGATCCCTTTGAGAGTGTGGGGGCAGGTCTCTTCAAAGATTCTATCTTAATGGGGATTTTTCCACTCCCACCTCCTCATGTTACCTCCGTCAACATGATCTCGGTCAAATCTGATCCCTGGGTCATACCTGTGCCAGATATGGTTGATGCTTGGGGCGACATCATGCCGCTTAGTCCTGCCGAAGTCAATTACGTGGAAATTGTTTCGGCTGTGAACTATGCATCCTTTGATTCTCATATCTTGAAGACCTCTCTCAATATGTATTCTCAATCCCCCTGGCTTGGAACTTTGGAATCATCCGATCCCTTAGCCGAGACCTTCCTCGCTGATAAAGGTATCATGGAAATCATGTCTCTCGAGGAACCGCCATGGATCGATACTCATCATTGCTCCTCGTTCTTGGCTCGCTCGACGGTCATGTCTACCTCTTTCAAAGAGTCCTCTTCTCCATTTCCATCGCCGACTGTTACTCATGAAGTATGGTCGGAAGGAAATTTGGGAAATATTACCCAAACAATTCCTATTGACATTTCTATCAAACCCAGTGTCATTGAACATGTTCATATCGGGGTATCTTGTTCTCCAGATGAGATCAAGACATATACTCGTCTTTTTCAGGAATTTCGTGATGTGTTTGCATGGTCTTACGAAGAAATAACTAATATTGATCCTAACATTGTGGTGCATGAAATACTAATGTATCTGAATGCGAAACCTGTTCGCCAATGGCTTTGTCCGGTGCACCCTAGAAAGGTCGCTGCTATTAAGGGCGAAGTCGAAAAGCTTCTCAAAGCTGGGTTCATTTATCACATTCCCCTTACAGACTAGGTGTCCAATATCATCCCGGTGAATTAAAAATAAGGCACGGTCTGCATTTGCGTAGATTATCGAGATCTTAATCGTGCCTGTCCTAAAGAAAACTATCTTACTCCTTTTCTTCTGAGTGACTAAGCTTTGTTCTAGTCGCGTCGGTCCTCTTATGGAATTTTTTTTAAATAAAGAGCCGAAGCTTCCAACTCTAGAAGCTTCGTAACGGAAGTCTAGTAAATGGTTTGGGCGGATGGGGTCGAGGATGTCAGTTTGGTCTCCTTTCCCCTATAACGATGGAACTACCTCAAGGGATAAGACCTTCTCCCATGAGAAGAGGATCCATCTCCCATCCATTCATCCTATATAAACCTCCCTTTTTCCCAAGCACAAGCTAGTGTTGATGTTGGTGTGCTAGTGCAATTAAGTTTGGAGTAAAGAACAAGATATTCATAGTTGTAGCTCTCTAGTTGTGTGAGGGAGAAGCGTGATTTGGTTTGGAGTGAAGCCTAAAGGGAAGAGCCTTAAAACTATTATTGTTGAGGCCATCATGGAATGCTAGCAGAAGTGTGTGGGAACCTGGTCTTGTCAAAGGAGAACGAAAACGTCAAGACAATGGTTGTAATCTCTTCTTGATTCAATATATATGGAACTATCGATTGATTTCCTACATGATTTTTCATCTTACATATTCATGGCTTAATGTTTCTTGACTTGTTAAGAAGGTTGAATTACAATTTGTCTATTATCACAGTTGTTATTTGTTGTTGTTTACTTGTTTCAGGTGTTTGAAGAAGGAAGCGAGAAATAGCTGGAGCGAGCAAGCAAGGACATCGTCACATCATCAAACGGGATAAGCGTACTAAGAGGTAGGCCATATTAATTGGTTCTAACCTAAAGAAATCTTCCATAGAATGTATCAATTGTGGCTAGACCCATTATTAGGCTAGAAAAATTTGTTTGTGTTCGCACTTATAATTTTACTTCACCACAGGGAGGCATCACGATGGGTGGTTTAGAGACCTCCTATGCTGGAGTAGGGGTGGGACGAGACTCCATAGGTAAAGAAGAAGTGGACTTATTACGAGTGGCCTCTATGTTGTAAAGTACTTGAAGTGTATCGCGAAAATATTCAAGACGGGGACAATTATGGTAATAATGGTCGTAGTTATCACACAAAGCGCAAGGGTGGTTTGTGCGTAACGAGTGGATTCTCTTAGCCGATGCAGGCAAGGTTACTTGGACCTCGTCAATGTTAGGATTGTGAAAGCTATCAGTGACAACCTCTTTAATGTGAGGGATTTCAAGCCAGTTATTGGTGGCATGATAAAAAACATCACACAAAGCACAAGGAGGAAGAGGCTTTGGGGGCTTAGGGGAAGCTGAAGTTGCTGGGGGAGCCTTGTCTTAAGATCCCTTATTTTAGGCTTTTCCCCCCTCGCCAGATTATTTCACATTAGGAGTAGGCTCCTGCTGAGGTTGCTGTGGAACTGAAGCAATGGTAGGGGTAGGAACGATTGATTGGACCAGGGTCAAAGCAGTGTAAGGTTTCAACTTATGATGTGAAGTGTTTGCAGGGGGATCAATGTACGAGACTTGGATCCCTAGGGTGATATTAGGTAGACTCAATGTAGCCATGACAGGTGTAGAATAAACTCTGGGAGGTGGAAACAAGAACAATATCTGACCAAAAGGGTAATGACCTAGAGGAACATGTCCCACATGGTTAAGGGCTAGGGGAATGGAACTAGGTGGAAAAAGATTAGGAGAGACACCAGAAAAAGGAGGTGGTCCTTGAGGAGTTGTACTATTAGGCATGGTTGAGTCAGGCACAATAGGTTGGGAAGGTGCAGACTGTTGTGAAGGCATAGCAGCCTGTTTGTGGGCGGCCCGCGATGCTTGGAGCATGCAAACACTAGATGAACTAGGGTTAGAAGGAGTAGACAGGGGGGCATAGTAAACACTAAGTAAAGAGGAATCTTTATAGACTCCTAGAGAAATAGAAGAGACGGTCTTATTTTCAACCACAGAAGAAATGTTTTTCTGAGGCGAAGTCTGGGAATTTGGATCATAATACGTCAACTGACCAATGTTGACAATATTTCCATTGTGGGGAAAGCACATCTTACGATGAACTAAAGATGAAATAGGTGACATGGCATAAGTATAACTACGACCCAAAAAGATGTTAGGAAAGGGGAGCATCAATGAATTTGATGTCAATACATATGGTCTTTCCAACAACTGTGACTGGGTAGTTGCGATATAAGACAAGGGGCTATGAGTGGTGACTATCCCATGCACATAAAGTGATGGTGGACAAAGATAGGTTAGGGGAACCAAGTTGTTTGCAAATACTGGAGGCCATCACACAGGTGGATGCATCTTCATCAATGATACACCACTGGACAATGGTATTTTGAATGGAGACTGTAATTTGGAAAGCAACGGATGCCGGTAAAGGGGGGTTAGCCGACTTGTCAACATGGAAGATAATCATATGATTGTCTTGAGGATATACGATGCCTAGAGAAGATAGTATATATTTTTGTGTGATGGGAACATCTGGAGGACTTCTAGCATTGACATGGTAGTAGGAGACTGCGCCAAGTCATATACTATGTTATATGTATGGGTGGCTTTGGCGGAAGCAACATTTTGACATAATAGACCTTTGGGGATCTTGGGTATGACCTCAACCTTAGGTTGAGGGATCTGTAACGTATTGTTGGGTGTCAATAGAGGCTCGATAGAAAATTTGGGTTGGGACTCAATTGCAGACTTAGAAGGTGGCTTTGTCATACTGACACGATCGAGTCTGCAAGTTGACTTGTTCGATGTTTACCTCATCAGAATTCATCATGAGAATATGATAATCATGGTGACTAGATGGAGGAGGTCGTTGAGCAGCCTGACCTTGTGAAGGTTGGGCAGCTATATACCCTTGGTGAACAAAACGGTTGGTAAGCACAGCGGGTTGAGATGAGGTAGGAGGGGGAGGAGGAGCGGAGGGTTGTGATCCTCGAGAAGTTGCTTGAGCTTCCCATGTTTGGAACATCTGAGGTAACAGGGGAAACTCATGAGTATAATGACTATAGCTCCACAACATGCACAAGGTTTTTTTGTATGAAGACCCTTGTTTTGCTTGGGATGACTGCCCTGTTGCTGGATTGTTGGGTTAGGTGGAGGACCTTTAGGGGCATTGGGTGGAGCACCATAGTTTCCTTGATGACCTTGCTTCTACTGGTTCCTATTTTCCTTACCCTTGTTCCTTTTCTTGGGATTTGGGGGATTGGGACCACTCTGCTAAGCGCACACTTGTCCTTGTAGAGAAGGTGCTTGCTACGGTGGAGGGGGAGCAGGCATGGGTGCTGTGGCCCTGGTGTCGAAGGAGATCGAGCGCTAGGCTGTGCCTATGTATAATATGGAAATGGGGTAACATTGGTATAATTAGGTGGTGCAACAGATGGCCCTGGCATCAATTGATATGGACAGAGATATGCATATGGTGTGCTGGGACCTGGATAAGGAGTGCCCTGATAAGGATTGGGAGAGGGATAATTGTACATAGGACTGGTCCCTCCGCAAGGTTGACCATAACTCATCTGAGGAGGAGCATATGGTTGGGGTTGTGAAAGGGTTCCAACAATGCCATCCATGGCATGAGATGCCCCCGACACATTAGCAGCACCAGGCCGAGGCAGATCGGGGATGACAGTGTAAACATAACTTGACTGGGCGTAAATTAGGTCAAATTTAAGAGCTATTTGGAGAGATTATTCCTCGGATTGAGGAAAGTGAGAAGCGACATCTTTCCCAATGGGGGCCAACAGAGATATAAGAAACCAATCCATATAGACTCGGTCTTCAAAGTTAGGAGTTTGATAGATGCTCCCCCCTCTACGCCATTCCTGAACATGGTTGGACAAACGAGTGGCTGAAGTTTGACAGAATGAAATCAAAAGTTTATTACCGGTATCATAACGAAGAGGTAACTGGAAATATGAAATAAAGGTTATGGAAAGAATCACTAAAGTGGAATGGGTTGCCCCATGCTAGTCTACATACCGCTTCACAACATCTGCAATGAGCGTGCATTGGAACAACTAAAGATGAATGGAGTCATCGGTCATAGAATTGGATGAACACCACATATGAAAGGAGTGAACATGATTGGTTGGGTCTTACCCAGGATTACCCTCAAACTTCGAGATGTCTGAAGAGATTTTTGTAGGAATTTATGGCCATGTGGGATCATGGAGAAGGGGATCATTGATAATTTGGTTAAAATCTAGTAGACTTAGACCAACAATAAACGAAAGTAAAGGAGTTGAAGTGACCACATCGGTTGAGGTTGCGCGAGTGGGGGTACCCTAGTTGGCACTTGGGTTACTGCCCTAGGTTCCTGCACCTATATTGGTGCCTGACATGATGACGATATGAGGATGAGTGGGCACTGATCAAAGGATGAATTAGAAAAATTAGAATCAGAACCAGAATGATGACTCGATGGAGGACCAGGAAGATGAACTCACTCCCGACAGGGAGGAGTGATATGGCCTAACAGGAACTGAGGGTGAAGCCCTTGAATTCAACATGATAGATGCCTTGGAGGCACTATGATGTCTAGACTAAGTGATAATGATAGGAAGAAATGACCAACAAACAACAAGCAAACACCTAGTGCAATGGTGCCAAGTGTAAACTAAGTATTTTAATGATGTTACTCTAATGCAAGAAAACACATCCTACCAAATAAAAAATACCCCTAGCCTATAGGTGATTTGAATCCTCAAACAATCCTAAATATACTATTTCAGATGGCCTTCCAAAGAACTTCTTACTTGACAGAATCTCATCCCTGAAGTAGAGCTATCAAGAAAAAGGTGGGGTAGAGGACCAACTGCTTCCCACAACCAATCTTATAAGGTGTTTTTCTAAGGTTGGTCACTACGGTTACCTTCATCCCATGGGGGTGGTCGAGTTTTGAGCTTCTTGGTAGTTAGCCACCGCACGAAATTCCTTGCCATGGGTTGGGTAGCCTCGAGGAGAAATTCTCACACGATGACCTAGCCTAACCCCCTCTGAATCAGGTTTCTAACACACTCCATATTTTACCGTGGGATGGTGAAGGATTTCAAGCTCCCTAATATGAAAACTTCTACGTCTCAATGAAAATTGACCGATGGGTGTTATTAGAAGCCTATCCCATCGACCCTACACCTACACTACAAAGAGTGTTTGGCACTGGTGCCAAAGTGGGCTTAATCTATGTGTGTTGACTTATTAAGGTTTAGTGTTTAATGTCTTGGCTTGGCGATGTTAACCAACCTCTGGTTCACTTAAGTTGTGAGTGTGTGTAAAAGATGTGTCAAGTGGATGAGTTAATTAAGCATGTTTCATGATGCCATATGCTAAAAGTAAAATGTTGAAATATTGTAAATGAATATGAAATGACAGAAAATTAAAGAGTCAATCAAGCATACACAACCCCACCCACAAGGGATACTAAGAAGCTAAGAAAGAGAAGGAAATCAAGCTACCCAAAGACACATAAAGAGGCCAAGAAGATATGATGTCAAGGGACTAGGATTTAAAGGCCCTAAGCTGCTGAAAATTGTGCAGACAAATAGAAAAAATCAGAAGTGAAAACTGCTATAAAGGACAGGTATGAAGCTCTAAGACCTAGGATGCTCAAGGGGATCCTAAGGGGGAAAACGTAAACCAAAACTCTAAAGTGAGAAAAGGTAAAATAAACCTATCCAATGGATCTGAAAAGTAATGGATCAGATATTAATAACAGAGGCTAAAAATGCTAAAAACCCTAGACTCCTCACTCAACAAATGTCTTCTTAACAATGTGGAGGAGTACTCTAAACCCTGGGCGGTTATTTTCATCCTCAAAGAGACAAAAAAAAGTGGATCTAGGCCTAAGGGAGACTGATTAACACAATTGAAAAACCCAAACCAGTATGTAAACAACACTTTTAGACAAACTGTAAAAAAATGAAAAATTTAAGAAAAGCTGGAGGCTGTAGGTACTAACTTGTTTTTTGAGCTAGCGCAGTTTCTGGGGAAAAAAGTGTGCTCTGAAGGACACTAAATAGGAAAAATAGTGTGCTCTATTCCTGCTTGTCTTGGTCGACAGATTTCAGACAAATGTTGTCGTCCCCTGCTCGGATGGTACTTGTAAATTGCAGAAAAGACCAGAAACCCTTTAGAATCTGAACATTTGACAAAATAGGGTTTAAAAATGGAAATAAAATTGAGAGGCCTAAAAAATTCCTGAAAGAACCTTGAAATTTCTTAAACTTCATTCACCCAATAATGTGATTATTAAATGAACGGAGTCATAATTTGTTGATAACAAATGTAACTAAAAACCCAGTGGAGTCGCCATTTGTTAGTGTGAAAATTCCTGGAAGGTGTACCAAAAATCCTCACTTAAGTTACTAGGTGACAAGTGACCCTAACAACAAGTTGAAGGTTGTTGGATCTGCAATACAAATGGAAAATCTGCATTAAAAGAAAACAAAATCCAAAACAAATAACAACAAAATAATGTATCCAAAATAATAACCTAGTGGAAAGACGATTTTAAATGAATAAATCTTTATTGATAACACCTGGTAAAGGAGATCTACAGATTGTTCTGTAAGTCCTCCTTAGTGGGATGGGTCCATTGATATCCTTGATGCTTTAGAAATAGAATTCCCTCTCTCAGTTGTGTGAAAAAACCAAGCAAAGTGAAGAACTCAAATGGGAGCTCAAGAAAATGACAATTATATTGATGAAAAGCATGAAGTTAATCTCGAAATTGGAGAACAATAAAATATTATTGACCACATTCAGATCAAACTACTTGAAATACTTTATTATATTTATTGGAGAGGGAAAATGAATTTAAAATGGTTAAATTCCTTTATTTAGAAATAATTAACAAATAAAATGATTTATTAACTATTTTACGAGAAACAAGAAAGGTGTGAAATCAAAATAATTATTAAATAGTGATTTAATAGTTATTTTAATAACATAAATAAGGAAATTTAAATAAATAATGATTTATTGAAATATTCCTAAGGGATTTAGTCAAATGTGACAAGGAATAATTATTAAATAATGATTTAATAATAATTCCTAGAAAAAATTAAATAAATAATGATTTATCTAATTATTCTCATGGGGTTTTCTATTTAAATCAGAAAATAATTTAATAAAAGTGGTTTACTAAATTATTTTCCATAGTGAAAGTGATTTTACTATGGTAAAATTAAATCCACATGGTGTATTTCGATCCACCTAGTTAGAAATGGCTAGGTGATTATTTTTTGGTGATAACACGTTGCCTTGCTCCTCAAGGCTTTGCATGCATCTTGTACCTCAAGGGCATATAGTTTCTTGATTCACACATCGATCTATTTCATTTGTCCTGTGGCGATGTGTCTAAGGAAAACCTTTCCTTTGCTAAAAATCACATTGTAGCCACGGTCTTCCAATACCGCAACGAAAACAATATTCTTTTTTAGTCTTGGAACATACATCACATATGTGAGTCTGAGAGGGGAGCTAAAATCCCTCTCAAAAGTAACAGTACCAATATCGGTCACATTATACCTCCCGTCATCTCCAAACTCTATGTTCTGCTTGAGGTCTTTCTCCTCCAAGTCAGTGAAGAGAACTCAATTCCCCGTCATATGGAATGAGGAACCACTGTCGAGATACCACATGCTTCCCATTACAGTGCTTGCCATGCATGTAATGAGAGTGAAATCAAGTTTGAATCATGAAGCTAGAGCTTCACCTGCTGATGCTATTGTGGGCTCCTTTTGGTTGCTTTCTTTTGTGGGCATTTCATGGCATAATGCCTGAACCCGTGACAATGAAAACACTTGATGTTTGATAAGTCCTTATTCTTGTCACCCTAACTCAAATCTAATTTGGAATGGGATGACTTCCCCTTCCCTTTCTTTTCCTTTCCAGCTAAGGCAAAATTCTCCTCATCATAATTCTTAGATGATGATCCATCTTTGGTGTTCCGTCAAATCTCTTCTTGTACCAAGTCGAACCATAAACGCTGCCACTCTAGTATCTTCTCCTTCCCATTGAATGAGTCCTTGTAACTGTGTCAACTCTTGGAAATACCTAGAAGTGTTATGATCACCATATCGTCTTCAAAAATTGTAACACCGACACTACCAAGCTCATCCTGACATTGGGTGAACTTGGTCAAGTACTTCGTTATTGAGTTTCCCTTCTCCATCTTGATATTTTTGAGGTTTTCCTTTAGTGCCAGTTTCCTGTGGTCCCTGCTGTTTTTACACAAGTCCATTAAGGACTTCCACATTGCAAATGGAGTTTCCTTACCATGGATATTCGAGACAATATGATCTCAAACTCCTTCTAGGATAATCCTTCTCACCTTTGCCACACACTTTCTCCACTTTATCAGATCTTTAGAATAAGATGTTGGAGGCTTCAGGATATCATGATCTATGAATTCCTTCAGCCCGTTGTCTTCCAACACTGCCTCCATCCTGTCCTTCCAAGATATGTAATTCGATATACCCTCAAGGGCATACTCAAGTCTCAATCCGCAGAACGACAACCTATTGGCTCTGGAGTAGGACACTGCAAATTCGATTTTTCCTACAAAACAAACTCATATTCTCTTCTTCTATGGTGATTTCAGCTCTGATACCATGTAGAATTTTCTTGTAGATTCAAACTATAGACTTGAATCTACTTTACTCATCATCAGAAACAAAAATTGATCAATGAAATCATGAAGAAAAAAAGGAATAATTTCAATCACACATAACACAATAATTTTATGGGGAAAGCCACAGTTAAAACCCCTTGATATCTGTATATTGCATTAATTAGAAGATCTGATTAGAAAATACAATGATTGTTCAACTTGAACAATCTCTACACAAATACAATCTATCTCACTGCTTCAAAAACCAGATCAAGCCAATACTTAGCCGAATTTTCTTCCTGCCAAGCTCCTACTTCCTTGCGCAATTTCTTAGGGAATTAGCCCATATATAATTGGGAAATTCCTCGTCCATAAATGTGCAATGCATCCATAGGCTTTCCTTTGATTGCATGCACCATCGGTTTAATTTAGATGATTTTACAATTGATAGTACACTGTCCCTGAACTCTAATATCAACTGGGTCTTTCTCAGAACTAACATGAATGAGTTATTTATTAGTGAATTATCAGTTATTTGATTGATCACTACATGTGAATTAAATCCAAATTAATTCACTTGACCTCTCACAAGTTCCTCCATCAGTTAGAGCTAGTTTAATTGAATTTAACTCAGTTAAACTGAAATAAATAATTACAACTCAATAATAACTCAATATGGGCCCCTAAAATTTAGGGATTACTCTACATGACTCTAGATAGACTTCCAACTCGAATTTACTGAGTCAACTAAGTCAAATCAACTTAGTTAACTGTTACAAGTTGCTATGAGAATTAGAATTACAATTTAATTCCTAATTTGATTGAAGGACAAATTAAATTAGAATTTTCTTGATGCTATTTTTAACATTTATTGTTGCTATTTTCAACATGACCCATCATTCAGCTTGGAATATGTGTCCCATGACCTTGATCTTATTTCTTTTTACACAAAGTTTTTAACCAGGGTTGTTACAAGGAAGGTAAACTGCAGGATAATTCATTGATGGAAATACCCAGGCCACAAAAACATAATGTTCGAGGATTTTTGGGTAAATGATATCATGATTAATGTAATAGCTTCTAGCTAGTTATGCTGAACTTAAGATGATATTTCTTTGTAAGATTATTTTGAACAATGATCATGGGATTGACTCCCTTACAACCATTTAGTGATAGGTGAACACCCTCACGAGCATTTAATAAAATTAAATGTTTATTGGTATTTCCTTATGGGGTTTCTAGGGTATATCAGTGTTCAATGATGTGTTTTCCTATTATGTCATTTTAATGATGTTGATTCCTTCCATGAGATTACATTTACATTATCAAGTATGTGATTAACTAACCTAAAAAGAATCATGGAAATGATGCAAGCTTACATCAGGAAGTTTATGTGAATATGTTACAATAGTAGTTGTTAATGGTTATGTTATTATTTCTCTACTAAAGTTACTCTCTGTAATGATGAAGATTTTATCTAATGGTCAATGAAAGAATATATGGAATAGTAATTCAGAAAGTTACACGTTGGTAAATTCTATAAAATTTTTCTAATCCTATGTGGTTTTACGCAAGGTTTCTGGGGGATGTTACAACTTCTTTGTGTAGTGCTTTCGTTGTGCGAAGCTTACAATGAAATATTTCATTATGCAGAGGAAACTTTCTTCGCACAAGGAAAGCTTTGCTTAAAAAAATATAAACCTAAAAATGATAAATATAAAATTAATTAATTTAACTTTATGACCAAATCAAATTTATTTAGTATTAAATTTTATCCTCTGCACAATAAAAGCTTTCATTAAAAAATTATAAACCTAAAAATGATAAATAGAAATTAAATTAATTTAAATTTATGACCAAATCAAATTTATTTAATACTAATCTTATTAGTTGCTAAAAATAATAATATTATTATGAAATTAAATTCAGTGTCATTATGAATGCATGCAAGGAAGTCAGGATTGCAGGGATCAATGTTTCACTGTGCATAGTTTCCTTTTGTGGAGCTTTCATTGTGCTAAGCTTACAATGAAAGTTTTCATTATGCATAGGAAGTTTCATCCACATAGTGAAAGCAAGCCCCATAAAGGAAAGCTCCGCACAATGAAACATTGACTCTGACTAAATTAAATTTATTTAATGAAAAATTTATCCTCCAAACATCGAGAGATTTCATTAGAAAATTATAAACCTAAAAATCATAGATATAAATTAAATTAATTTAAATTTGTGACCATATCAAATTTATTTAACAATAAATTTTATTCTCTGCACAATGAAAAATTTCTTTAAAAAACTATAAACCTAAAAATCAAAAATATAAATTAAATTAATTTAACTTTATGACCAAATCAAATTTATTTAATAATTTTTTTATCAATTGGTAAAAACAATTAGTATTATTATGAAAGAAAATTTAGTGCCATTTATGAATGCATGCAGGGAAGACAAAGTTGCAAGGATCATTGTTTCATTGTGTGGAGCTTCCTTGTGCAGAACTTTCATTGTGCAAAGAAAGCTTCCTCCACATATTGAAAGCACCGGACACTGAAACATTGACTATGACCAAATCAAATTTATTTAGTAATAAATTTTATCAATTTCTAAAAACAACAAGGACTTATAATTCAACAAATCGTTTTTCTAAAGTTGAAAGGAGGATCTCATAATACATTAAACTATGGGTTTTATTTTTCAATTTTTTATAAAAAACTCCATATTTCATTTTGGAATAGTCAATGCTAAATTAGTCTTTGTAATTAATTCACTTATATATGTGTACATTTTCTTTTTTTAAAGCAAATAAGAATTTAAAGAACTCGTGCTAGACCCTGCATATACATATTCCCTCTGCAAATATATAAAATGCTATGGAAGTTTTAAATATTCATTTATTAATCAAATATTTAAGTTGTCAAAGTGCACATGGAGAATACACTTTTTTTTGTGATCATAATCATTTAATGAATGCATGCAAGGAAGATAAAGTTGTAGGGATCAATGCTTCATTACATGGAGCTTGCTTGTGCATAGCTTTCATTTTTCAAAGCTTACAATGAAAGCTTTCATTGTGTGGAGTAAGCTTCCTTTGCATAGTGAAAGCTCCACACAATGAAATATTGACTATGACCGAATCAAATTTAAATTTAACTTTATGATCAAATCAAATTTATTTATTAATAATTTTTTTCAATTTCTATGAGAAAATGCAAATTGAAAATGATTGTCATTGTGATATGTCATTGTGCAGAGTGCGGAAGAAGATTTCACTGTGCTTCTTCTGCACTTCACAACCTCAAATAATTAATTAGTGATAGAAGCAAGGACTATACTGCATTGCAACTATTACCCTTGTTTTGTTTGCAATAACATATTTTATGAAGCTTAAAATATGAATAACTAATAATAATATCACTTCATGAACTTATAAAAGTTAAAGTGCTTTCACTGTAAATAATCAATGAGAATATTATAGTGATCTAGTTATGTCATGTTTGCAATATTTTATGAAGTCTTAAAAAATTAAATATGAATAGGTAATAATAATATCATGTTAGGAATTTATAGAAGTAAAGAAGCTTTAATTGGGAATAATATATGAGAATACTACCTTATTGTAAACTAAACATGGAGGTTAAATGATGTTTCTTATCTTTAGTGTTGTAGTGATCTAGAGGAAAGATGTCTAATGTTATGTAGGGACCAGTAGTTGTTATAGTACTGGTCCCCTCAAGCGACCAAAAATTGAGAGATGTGCAACCAATACTTAAACAAAAATATATAACATAAAGTGAAAATATCTTTTAATTTATGTCCAAAATTTCACAAAATATTGATTGGGCCAACAACTATTCATAAATAGTGTTTTAAATATCAAGAGTACAAAACATTTTGTCTCAACTAGAAAATAAAATAAAGCCATAAATCCTTCCAAAATGGTCTATTCTAGAAGTATAGACAGGGAATATGGTAAATTCATAGCAGAGGGAATATGTAAATACAGGGTCTAGCACTAGTTCTTTAAATTCTTATTTGCTTTAAAAAAATAAAATGTACACATATATAAGTAAATTAATTATGAATACTAATTTAGCATTGACTATTCCAAAATGAAATATGGAGTTTTTCACAAAAAATTGAAAAATAAAACCCATAGTTTAATGTATTATGAGATCCTCCTTTCAACTTTAGAAAAACAAATCGTTGTATCATTAGTCCCTGTTGTTTTTACAAATTGATAAAAATTATTACTAAATAAATTTGATTTGGTCATAGTCAATGTTTCAGTGTCCGGAGCTTTCAATATGTGGAGGAAACTTCCTTTGCACAATGAAAGTTCTACACAAGGAAGCTCCCCACAATGGAACAATGATCCTGCAAATTTGTCTTCCCTGCATGCATTCATAAATGACATTAAATTTTCTTTCATTAATAGTAATTGTTTTTACCAATTGATAAATTTTTTTTATTAAATAAATTTGATTTGGTCATTAAGTTAAATAAATTTAATTTATATTTAAGATTTTTAGGTTTATAGTTTTTTAAAGAATTTTTTCATTATGCCAAGGATAAAATTTATTGTTAAATCAATTTGATTCGGTCACAAATTTAAATTAATTTAATTTATATCTATGATTTTTAGGTTTATAATTTTTTAATGAAATCTCTCGATGCGTAGAGGATAAAATTTTCATTAAATAAATTTAATTTCGTCATAGTCAATGTTTTATTGTGCAGAGTTTTCCTTGTGCGAGTCTTGCTTTCACTATGTGGATGAAGCTTCCTATGCACAATGAAATCTTTCATTGTATGCTTAGGACAATGAAAGGTCCACACAAGGAAGTACGCACAATGAAACATTGATCCCTGCAATCCTGACTTCCTTGAATGCATTCATAATGACACTGAATTTACTTTCATAATAATATTATTAATTTTACCAATTAATAAGATTATTATTAAATAAATTTGATTTGGTCATAAAGTTAAATTATTTAATTTCTATTTATCATTTTTAGGTTGATATTTTTTTAATGAAAGCTTTTATTATGGAGAGGATAAAATTTAATACTAAAAAAAATTGATTTGGTCATAAAGTTAAATTAATTTATTTTATATTTATCATTTTTAGGTTTATATTTTTTTAAGCAGAGTTTTCCTTGTGCGAAGGAAGTTTCCTCTGCCTAATGAAATATTTCATTATAAGCTTCGCACAATGAAAACACTAGACAAAGAAGTTGTAACATCCCCTAGTAACCTTGTGTAAAACTCCATAGGATTAGAACTTTTTTATAGAATTGACCAACGTGTAACTTTCTGAATTACTATTCCATATTCCTTCATTGACCATTAGATAAAATCTTCATCATTACAGAGAGTAAATTTAGTAATGAATTAGTAACATAACCATTAACAACCACTAGTATAACATATTAACATAAACTTCCTGATGTAAGCTTGCATCATTTCCATGATTCTTTTTAGGTTAGTTTATCACATACTTGATAATGTAAATGTAATCTCATGGAAGGAATCAACATCATTAAAAAGACATAATAGGAAAACACATCATTTAACACTGATATACCCTGTCTATACTTCACTTCAACCTCCACTGATATGAATTGAAGCTATGTATCATAAATGCATATTCATACCTACACATAATAAAAGATGATTTATGTCAGCTGTTGTGTTATTCAACAATTCAACCCATTATGTTCAATAAATGACCCCAACCCATTAAATTCAATAAATGACACCCAAACCATTAAATTTCCCATTAAAATAGATCAAAGCACATGGTTCAACCATAACAAATTCCCAGCCATCGAATCACATCCAAATCATTCCAGATCACACATTCAAAATTGAGAGATTGCAATCCTTGTCAATCCTTGCCACAATTAAATTCAAGTGCAAAAAACTATAAAAGAAGTTCAACCCTTACTGAAGTTGCATTTTTAACATTCAAACTATTCACTAGCCCTGAGACATACCATCACAAAACATTTCACAGTATATTCAAGTTAGTTATTTCATTTTTTTCACATTGTAATTACAGTTTTGTTTTCATTCCTCCATCATAGAACATTTCACAGTATATTCAAGTTATTTATTTCAGTTTTTTACACAGTTTAATTAATTTGTGAAAATCTCTTTCCCCCAAGACATGCCTTAATTTTGTTATTAAAATCCTTTGCTACATTAGTGGGAAATCTATTGATATAATTCAAGGTCTTCCTAAATTTGAACAATTGTCAAAAGCCCATTTGAATAATTCAATATCAATATCATTTCATAATCAATTACGAAATGCTATAGTTCTTCACTATTCCCCGTCCGAAAGTAATTTACTGAGCGAATTCATTAGATTTAGTTCTCTTTTATTTGGGTTATTCCATCCATTTCTTCCTGCAACATTGATAGGGATACAAAATAAGATGTTAGGACCGGATAATATATATATTGAGTATAACTTTATGGTATGGCCACTGGAACGTTTTCTTTCCATGGAACAAAGTGAGTGCATGAACTCTTTCTTGAACTCTTTGTGGCTGGGAAGACCTTCTTTTCACTCCAAAGCTAAGAGTTTTGAGTGTGAACTACAAACATCTACTCTCAGGATTTCATTTTTAGATCCATTTAGAATGAACCAAGTTTCATCCATTTAGAAGAGGAATGAAATCCATGTGTAATTCTTCATCGAGGAAGAATACTCCTCTTTCATGGAAAGATTCCATTCATGTATGGGAGAGCTATTATGGAAAATGTGAAATGGCATGAGTCAAAAGGGAGACAATAGTGGTTGGTGATTGAACACGTTGAGGAATAGAGGAAAAATAGTTAAAATCAGTTGGGTCATAGCCATATATGTGAGGCCTTTTTATTTACAAAATACCCCCCTCAAAGGTTTTTCATTTTTTTTTTTGGCATTGAAGGCTAATTTTCATCTTCTTAATCATCTTATTGTTCTACACATTGAAAATTGTCATCATCATCTCCATTTTCATCAACATGACAATTTGGATGAAAAAGAGATAATTTGAGGTTGGAGTTCTCATCAAAATGGACAACCCTTTGAAACAAATTATCTTTTGATATAAAATCAAACAACATATATCCTTCATATCCTCATATGCCTTAACATGCTTCCCTCGATCAAAGCAACATATCAGGAATTTTTTTCCAGGTATTCCTATATTCAGACCAAGGGATCGATCCATATCTAGTGCGAAATCAAATAGATCTAAAGCGAGTCCGTGTATATCGAGTCTCACCACCATAATAACTACCGAATAATTTTATGAATAATAGGTGTGTATAAAAAACATGTATAAGCACCTTACTGTCATTACAATGCAACTTATGGGTTCTTTTTTTTTCCAAGACAACCTGTATAAACTCAACCTGTATGAGGCTCAACATTTTTAAAGGAAATTAGTAGCTCAATCAAACCTTTACTAAGCCAAGCCTAGAGCTTCCTTCATGCACGAAGAGTGTTATATATAGGAATAACAATATTGACAAACTCAGAACCATTCCCACAATAGGAGAATCACTAACCATTACTAAGGGAAGCCTAGAGTTTTTATTGATCTACTAAATTCCTTTAGCAAGGAAAGCCTACAACTTCCTTCTTGCTTGGAGATTGTTATCTATAGGAATAACAATATTAAAAAACATGAGGCTAAACAATTTAAGTCAAACAACAATTTATAAAAAAAGAACTAGACCAGATCAGCATCTTAACCATAAAAGGAACCAAGCGTCACTTTTTTTTAGTTAAAATTCCTCCAACGTCTACATCATTTTATTATAACACATAATATTTTTTATCCAAAACATATATTGATATAATTGAAGACATACAACCAATTCTAGGTCAATTTCAACACACTGGAAATAATTTTCCAAGTGCAAATATAGTCATGGTATTTTATGTGTAAAAACAAGTTATCAAAAAAAATTCACTAATATATTTGAAGACATAAAACAAATTCCTTTTGTAGATTTGATTTCTCAAGGATATTGTCAAAAAGGCATATGTATGAAAATCTGTTAAGCTTATACTAACATACATGTTGTTAATTGCTTGTAGGAAAGAAAAAACACTATTAGCTTGTATGAAAGCATAATTTAAATTATTGTTAACTAAATGCATGCAATAAATATGCAGTTAGTTTCATATATGGCAAGAGTTTGTTATGTTTCTTGTACAAGGAGAAGTGGTAGGTGAGTGACTAGGGGTGCTCAGCTGCGATGCCCTTCATCAGATGAGGACATGATAGAGCATGTGAATGTAAACAATGCTCATAGCAATGTTATTGTTGATGGCCATGTGACAGAAGTTGATGGTGTCCCACCATCAACCACAAAGCCACCATCAACCATAGTTCAAGGGGCAAGTTCAACTAAGAAGATCAATGTTATAAGCGGTTGGACAACAAAAGACATGTTAGATGCAATTGAATATATATATTTTAATGGATATTCAGTTCGGGCATATGTAAATAAGCATGGTATTTCTCCCTCATCAATGCATTATTGGATAAAGGGGATCACTCATACAAAATGTAGAGGCCCTCTTACAATTATGACTGAAGAGGAGGAGGCTAAGGTGGTTGGGTGGTGTAAGGAGATGGCCCAATTAGGACATGGGCTAGAGTTGATACAACTCAAATCCACAGTTGCTCAAATCTGTTAGGGGAGGCCAAACCTATTCAAAGATGGGTTTCCTGGTAAGTCATGGTGGTTTGGGTTTAAAAAAAGGCATCCAGACCTTGTATTGCATACAACTAAGAGTCTGGACAGAGATAAGGCTTTAAATTTGCGCCTTGTAATTGAATGTAAGTTCTATGACACTCTTTCTAGTGCATATGATAAGCATTCTTATGGTGCATACCATATATGGAATTGTGATGAAATAGGTTTACAAGAAGGAAGGAATTGTGGCATGCAGGTAATTTCCAAGAGAGGGAGCTAAAACGTGCCAAAGATTTTTCTTAAGAGCAGGGAGTGGATAACTTTTCTATGTTGTGGCAATGCATTTGGTGCTTCAATCCTAGGATTTTAGATATTCAAAGGTAAAAATCAACTGAAAAAACTATATACAAAGCTCTGAACCAGGTGCATGCATGGCTGCACATCCCCATGCATGGATGACTAAAGAACTTTTTAAAATTGGATTTGTCACTTTGTTGCATCTGTACTAGGTGGTTTCTCACCTCATAACATACACCTATTGATATTAGATGGCCATGGAAGCTAGATTGATGTGCAAACAATTGAGGAAGCAAATAATTTGGGCATCAACCTGTTAACATTGCCTACTCATCCCCAGATGCGGGTGACACGACCGCGGAGAATGGAACGCCACCTGGTTACCATGGGCGGCCCCAAGCATGAGACAAGCATTAACTGCGATCCGCCGCCCTGGATTGCAAGCGTGAGTGCAGATGTGCGAAGGGACGGCAATTCATTGCCTTGTCCGGGCTTCAATTACATTCTCAGGGTGCAGTTATGGCATACGAGGATCGAGAAAGAGCAGAGAAGCATAAAAATGGCAAGAGTGTGGAATGTTTTGCATCGGGTCGAGTTCGAATTTTGGAATTGGGATTTTGGTCGTCGGAGCTCAGAGCTCAGGTTCAAGAGTTCCCTTCGGCAATTGAAGGTGGTTTCAGGGCTGCAAAGGTGGGTGACGGCGATTTCACACCCTCCATCTCCTCTTCCCCAGCTCTGTTACGCTTACCTGCTTTCAGGGAAAACATGGTCAAGCTCAGACAGCGTCTCATCAGCCGTCGAGGCTCTGGCAGAGGTGGAACTTCACGCCCCTCAGTCGCAAACCCACCCTCACGCTGCTGCCGTTGTCTATGCCATCAAGTTGCTGAGGCTAATCCCATCCAGTCGAGCCAGTTTATGGATTCTAGTAATCCTGATTCGGGCTCTGCCCCGCTACCTGCGTTTGGAACCGCGGTATTCTCCTTCAGCAGCGCCCAGGGCAACTCAAATATTAAAGCTCATGTCTCGGTCCTATTTCTGGAGGAACCGAAAGAGGAGATCGGGGAGCAACCCCGCACACAAGTTCATCAGGCTGAAAGCTCCAGGGATGCTGAGGGACAGTCAGAGGGACGCCCAGAGCCGGACGTCGTCCCACCATCGACTCAACCAGCGTCTTCTTCAGGTAAGGCCAAGGTCGATTGGGGCCCTCCCCCGGAAGGAACGTGCTGGATCTATGAAGAAGAGCCGGACGAATAGTCGTCCGCTCGATCAGGCTCTTCCCCTCAGACAATGCTCAGGTTTTTCTTCGAATTGCTACTTTCGCTACAATGGCTTAATGTATGTTTTGGGTGTCTTTGTTTGGTTCGAGAATTATATAGTTCAATGTCTGTCTACGCCCCTGCGAGGGATCTTGATGAAGGTCTTCTTTTTCTCTTATTTGCCCCTGCGTGGGTTGACCAATTTTGCTTTCACTATTCCTCAATGGTTTAAAGCCCCTGCGTGGGTAACCAGTCTCAGTGATGGTGCCCCTGCGTGGGTGTTTAGTCTCAGTGGTGTCGCCCCTGCGTGGGTGTTTAGTCTCGGTGGTGTTGCCCCTGCGCGGGTGAGTGGTGGAGGGTACCCTGCATGGGTGGTTTTTTTGATCACTGTCAGTCCAGAGTGCCATCCTCGGCCTCTGGCAACTTGAACTCATGACTGTAACTGTTTTCCTATTAATGTACATAATAGAATAGCATAGTATTAACGAGAAAAAAAAACATTGCCTACTCATACCACTCACAGATTACAACCCCTCGATGTCAGTGTGTTTGGCCCTTTCAAGAACTATTTCAGGTCAGAGCATGCTTCATGGATGACAAAGAATCCAGGGGTTGAGGTGAAAAGGTTCGAGTTAATAGAGCTTGCAAGTAAAGTATTTAAAAGGGCTATGATACCATCAAATATCAAGGTTGACTTTTGGAGGACAAAGATCTCACCATTGAATTATGATTCTCTTCTACATGATACTGGTTGTAGCCAGGCATTTCATGTGGATGGTTAAGAAGAAGGGCATGTCCAAGCAGATGCTGTAGTGCAAGAAGAAGTAAATGAACATGATGATGTGGTTGCAGCTAATAATATGATTTCCCTCTCTCAAGGACACTTATATGGTGACGATGATGAACATGTAAGTGAAACACAATATAATCCTAAACCAATTAATAGTATCATGGAGGTCATTCTAAAAACTGAAGCACATGGAACTTCTATTGTTGATATTCTTAATGACTTTGTTGAACATGCAACTAACAATGACAATGTAGTTGAAAATGACATTGTTGATATTGCACTAAGAAGAAACAATGACCAATTGACATTTCCAAGCTCAGTAACCCCACCATCATGGTTGGCAGAAGCCATGATTAATTTGAACAAACATAGTGTCTCAAGAACCAATGAACAAAGGATGAACATGCCCTCACAACCAGCAAAATTGAACAATGAAATTGTTCATTTTTTGTGGACAATAGATTAATGGAAGAATATAGTGCACATAATGAGACATCACATGAAGAGAACAACATAGCTCAATCAATTGTGTCAGATATTGAAAGGCAAGTGTCAAGGAATGACATGCAAGTGGTAGGGAATGAGAAGTTACTTGGTCGGTTCCTGAAGCTACCAGCAGAGAGAGTATCAATGAAAAAAAGAAAGGAACACTAGGAAAGATTCATTTGGGACGAAGTTCATAGTTACTCACCTCAGAAGACTATATAACCCTATTAGTTGAGTCTGAAAAAAATAAATTTGAAATTCAGGAATTAAAATAGAAAAAGAAGGATTTAGCTAAGGAGAAGAAGGCAACAAGGATTGTTGCAACACAACGTCAAGCAGAGGAAAGGCTTGAAAGAGAGAAAGTAAGGCAAGAGAAGGACCATAAAAAAAATGGCAAGACAGGAAAAGGAAGAAAGAAAGGCTCAAGAAATTCTTGAAAAGGAACAAGGGATGACCAATATGGTTGATAATGATGCAAGCACAGTTGATGAAACCAAGATGATGTCAAACACATTAGACAATATTGCAAATAATACACCATTATTCGAAGACCTCATAAACATTCAAGTCCCTCGCTATCAGAATGGGGGTTTACCTACTTTCTTTATTCCTACCAATGGAGGTGTCAATTTTATGTATGCTCATCATACGCCTCCACTTAATGCAAGGGTTAGTAGCACAAATGTGAGATATGGGTACTCAATTCCTACATGGTTGCAAGGGGAAAACAGGACTCAAACGTATGGAAACAATCCACCACATCCTAATCAACCATTATTAGGTGGGCCAACCTACTTGGCTCAAGGAGGAAACTCAACAATTTTCAACACTGAAGATTCTCGAGGCCATAAATAATAGGGGTGTCATATGTTTTTTGTCTTAACCACATTATGATGTGGATTTTGGATGGATTGCCTCTTTTTCTTGTCACATGAAGATTTTGGCTTGTAACCTAGGTTGTTTTATTTCATATTGTTTACAACATGTAACCAAAATCCATTTCAAAAGGAACATTAATAGGCTATTATAATGGAGAAATCTTACCTGAGAATGCAAATGGGATTTTTTTTTATGCCTCTACACACCAAATTATTTACAACACATTTATACCTAAGTTGTTAATTAAATGTTAAACGAATGAATAATGAAATCTTGAACATGTCACTTCTTATAATATGAAAATTCCATAAAAAGTGAATCATAAAAGTATCAAGCCTCACACCTCATATCAAACCTCATTTACTGTAAGTAAAAGTACCAAAATATTTCTATCCCTATTTACTATGATAGGAAAGTAAAGCAAAAGTATCAAACCTTTTTATCCCAACAGTGATACATGATGAAATCTGAATAGAATTACTCAAAGTAGAGAAATTGTAAAACCTTATTTACTGTGATATATTTGTAAAAATAAAGTAAAAGTATCAAAATATTTCTATCCTCATTTACTGTGATAGGAAAGTAAAATAACAATTATCAAGCCTTCCTATCTCAACAATGATACACTCTGAACTCTGAATAGAATTACTCAAAGTAGATAAATTGTAAAGATGCCTAAGGCAATTTGAAGACAAACATATGGAAATTATTAAAAATATCAATTATTTGTAGATTGAAATGAATACCCTACAAATGAGATATACACATCTTGAATGAAGCCTCACTTCAATCATGGATATTTTTATAGGGCAAAGAACTACCATGTAGAAGAATAAAGACGAAATAGTGAGTTTAAGGCAACAATTTCAAGAGTTGTAACAATCTTCGAAGTAGAATATCAACATATCAATTAATTTTAAACACCAATGTCAATTAAGTTGAGAAAGTTCTTCCAGATCTGAATAAAGGAAGCTAAGAAATTGTAAATATGCCTAAGGCATTTTGAAGACAAACATATGAAAATTCTTGAGAAAATCAATTAACTGTAGATTCAAATGAATACCCTGCAATTCTAAAATGATGGGACAAGAAAGAAAATGTATACTGAGTAAGAAATAGGAGAAGGGAGGGTAAAAATATTTTAAATCACGTTCTGTTTTAAACAAAAAAAAATTGATTGGAATTTTGGTTAATATAAAATTTCTTTTTCAAAATTACATCTTATAAAAAATTATGAGGTTTTTGAATTGAGCAAGTACATTGCACTAAATATTATTAGGTTTCATAACAAAAAAACTCAAATTGAGAAGAAAATCATGCCATTAACTAATAACATTGTAATTTGGTGTTTTTATTTTTAACTGAGACTCATATAATGATTGAAACAAACTTTCCATAGCTTGCTCATTGATTTTCCAGAGTCTGCTTGTTGATTTTTCTTTGATTGTTCCACCAAATGTTTTATAGTCAAAGAAAAGAGAGAGTTACATCTCCAAGTAGCATACCCCATGTAGAGTCCAGATAAACATACAAATAATGTGTAAATAAGATGAAGACACACATTTAAAATTAATGGAAATTGAACACTCAGCTGGTACACCAGTGCCTACACAACACAAACATCCTAATGACCTGTGTGTTGAAACGAGAATAGGTGGATTCCAGAAACATCTGCGATGTGGAAATATCGCAAGGTTGACATGATGGAATGCACAGGAGCCATAGTCACCTCAGTCTTCGATAGGGAAATGCCTCTATACAATATCATTGGCAAGGGCCTGGGAAGCATCCAAGCAAGCAATAAAGCCTTCCTCCGTTCTGTAGTCAAACAAGGGGTGAGAAAGGGTTGTGTCAAACTTCAATAGGTTTGAATTTTGTTTACCTGAAATCGCCAATAGAAGCAAAGCTAGCAACATATCTAATTGTCCCCGTCTAATGGCATATAAGACATACAAGAACAGGGAGAAATCAAAAGAACAAATAAGACCTTTTATTATATCTCTTTTAACAGGTTTTTAATCAGTAGTCCATCAAAGAAAGGGTAATCCCACACATCTATGTTTTGGTGCTAGAAAGGTTTTGAGGGGGGAAGTAAAAGAAAGGAAAACCATAGAAGGAGAGTTGGTCTCGCAAACTTATATATATAAAAAAAAACATCCATTTATCGGCATAAAAAGTATGATGTTGCTCTGAAGGAAGAACAATGAAAATTGGCCATAGCAAACATTTTTTTGCAAATTTACAAAACCCTTTCAATTTTTACAAAAAACCCTGGATTTTTAGAGAAACCACCAAATAGAAATGGAAAGATACCAGAACCAGTTAAGTTAATTGATACATATTCACAATATTCACAAAATCCTAACCTAAACCTTGTCAAACCCTGCCCTTAACACTAAACCCATCGTGCAACAAGAGCTAAAATGCCAAACAACGAGTTCAAAGTGTTGAAAAAACACAAAGTTTGGCTGGTAGGATAAAGTATCAAAACCAGTGAAACTCACAAAACCTAAGACCACACAACCAGTGAAAAATTGATACAAATTAAAAAAACTCAAAAAACCCTACCCTAAACCTTGTCGAACCCTACCCTAAACCCTAAACCCATAGTGCAATAAGAGCTAAAATTCCCAACAACGAGTTCAAAGTGTTGAAAAACATAGAGTTTGGTTGGTAGGATTTAGAATCCTATGGAAGAGCCACAAAATCTACCACCATAGCCAAAAGTTGCCCCAAACCTCGCCATACCGCTTTTGCGACAACTAGAAAGATTACCTGCAACACAAACACAAGAAAAATTAGCACGAGAGCACAAACCCAAAAAAAATTACAGCAAAATCGGAACAAAACTTGATGAATCTTTCCACTTACTGGAATGGGCCTTGAAACCTACATGTCCACCATCGAACTAAATCAAATATCCCACGGGCTTCTATGCAAACAACAAGTCGCACAATCGAAACAACAACAACCGTATTGATAAACCCCCCACGAACCAAAATGAACAACCTCAAGCAGACTGGTTAACCCCCCTCGAACCAGGAAAAACAACCATAGGCACAACCCTAAACGACCCACGAACCTATCGAAACAACAATGCTCGGTGAGTAGTGCAAATATGCAAGTACAGGTGAATGAATATTGGAGCCAAGGCAAAAAGTAGTCGGGGGAGCTTAGTGCCCACACACTGGGCCCAAAAAGGAATCCACAGAGTGGCGAAGTCACGACAAAAAACAGTCCATCGAAACCTTAGACGCAATGTTAAAGCCCCAATTTAATGCTCTCACCAAACTAGATATGTGGCACGGCAAGCTGGACAAATGTCGTATGAGAGATGAGGACACATCCACACTGTTTGCCATCGTGGCAGGGAGGGTGCACAACAAATACCGTCCTTCCCCTAGTTATGTTATTATGTTTTATTTTTAAATTTGATGAGTTATAATTAATAAATTAGTAAGATAATATATATATACATATATATATATAATTTTGTAATTGAAGATATTCTTTTTATGTAAGACAAAGTTTCAAATTTATTAATTTTGTTAAAATTCAAATAATTTAGGGTTTGAAGAAGAAAAAATTATGGTCATTTTTTTTTTTAATTATAACTATTGACAAACATTTGACTGAATTAAATTTAATAAAACAAATATTGAATTTGTTGGAGTCCTCTAAGGAGGTGGAGGAATTGCCCAGACTGTCAAAAGTGGCCAGAATCTTGGTAAAAAAAATTCAATTTTTTTTGTAGAGGCAATGTTTAAATCATGTTTTTGATGGTGGAAATGGATTTAGCCCTATCAAAAACTTCCAAGACACCTAAAATTATGAATTTTAAAAGCTTTTATTTGGATTTACAAAAATAAATAGAAAAATAAATAAATAAATATTTTTTTTAACTTTCAAGGCGAAAAAGCATAATTGTTAGACTACAACTAATTTGTTTACCTTTCAGTTTATTTTATAAAGAAATAAATAAGTTAAATTAAAAAAAACAATGTTTTCAATAATTTCCTTTTGAGCAAGAAAATAATTTACTAATTTGAAACTCTGGCTTTCATTGTTTTTTATAATAGATTTGGAAAGTAAATTGAGAAAGGTTATATTTATCTATCTAAAATTTATTAAAAAAATGGAATATTTTAAAATTTAAATAAAATTATTTTATTGTTGATGATGAGAAATTCTAGAGAACTATGTGTTATGATCTTTGTTATGCCCAATCTTTGTGTCGGGCATAACATAGATCGTAACACATAGTGCTACACAAGTATTTATCATCAACAACAATTTAGTAAGTGTGGAAATATCCATGCTAGATTTAATTTTAATCTAAATCATTAAAATCAATTATTTTGGGTATAGTCTAATTGTTGGATGTTTTTGTCTTTTCTATAGTAATTGATGATAAATATTTGTTATTTAAATTATATGTTTGATTGCATAAATAAATTCAATAAAATTCTTGAAAACTCAAAAATTCTATAGACTATATAACTAAAACCTACAATTTGAAGAAATCCCAACCAAATATTAAATAAAATTAACTTAAAAATAAGAGGGGATGCTACAATTTACGGGAAATAGTGGAAATTCATACAAGATTTTGACCAAAATCTAGTAGAAAATTGGGAAATCTTGGTTATAGCTATCAAGATCTAGGATTTTGGGTGCCCCGAACTTTTGATGACACTGAATCCATTTCCACCATCAAAAAAACTATCTAAACACTCCTATAATTATATATTTTTGAGAAAAATTTAGCCAGATTCCAACGAAAAATAATTGTGCAAAAAAATATAACTTTAATAAACAAAACCCTTAAAAATATACTCATAATAGAATAAAACATAAAACAATTAAATTATATTTTTTTATAAAATAAATTAAATAAAAACTCTCCTTACAAAGTGTACTATTTAAAATAAAAAAACTTAACTGAATAAATGCTCCACTTAAATAAAAAAAATTAACTGAATAAATACTCCACTTACAATGTCAAGGTCAATAGATCCGTTTAACCATGAACGTAAAGGCAAAGTAATCAACACTTTAATTAAAAAAATCTTAGCGAGTTATAAACTCTCCCTGAACATTTAAAACGCATGCCTACGAACAAAGAGAAAGTATGTTGTAAATTTCTATTTAATAATTTGAATAAATACTCCACATACAATGTCAAGGTCAATAGATCCGTTTAACCAGGAGAGTAAAGGCAGAGGAATGAACAATTTAATTAAAAAAATAATCAGCCGCGAATTTTTAGCGAGCTATAAACTCTCCCTGGAAAAAGAAAATTTAAAAGGCATGCCTACGAACAAAGAGAAAGTATCTTGTAAATTTCTATTTAATTTTTGCACGTTTGAGCATACATAAAGTTTAAATGTTCGGATTATTTATTGTTCAATAATTTAAATATGAGCTATTTTAAGTGAGATTTTTTTGGAAATTTTCTTAGTAGGTCTAGCAAGAATTTATTGAAATCACAAGCTTGATAGGTAATCCCTACATAATCGAAGCGTCCTAGAGTTTTTTAGGGTGTTGCATCCATATATATAGTCAAAAAACCAATTTAAATAACAGAAATCAAGATTTCACCTCAAAATTTTTTGCCGGATTCGAGCACCAAGTCCAAAAAATTGCACTAAAGAGAACTCCATTTAAATATTTTATAGTTTTTAGTTTATTTTTGCACGTTTTAGCATAAAGTTTAAATGTTTTGATTATTTATTACATAATAATTTAAATATTTCTTCCGATTGGGGAGAGACTTGGTGAAGTGGTCTCAGTCCAATGATGGTGTAATTATGAGGCATAGTGTAAAGTGATTGGACGATGACCCTCGTTTAGTCCCGTGCATGTGTAAGGTGGCAATGAATAGCAAGGTGTATTATGAGGCATGAGCTCTGACTAGCAAGCTCGTTTCACAGGTCTGGCTCAAGAATTTCAGTTTGGTCGATTGCCGCAATAAAATGACTCCTCGAGGTTCCAATGGTGGTTGTAGAAGGGTGGTACCTACAGATCTTAGTCTCCTAGTTCGCAAGCGTTTGGTGCGCATATGTCCTTTATGTTAGCCTTAAATTCATCCTCCGTGCTCTAGTTAACTGTCACTATTTGAATGTTAAGATAGTTGTTTCTACGTTGAGGAGACTGGAAAGTTTTGAGGGTCCTTGGGTTGTATGTGAGACAAGAAATATCAATTTTGATTTTTGATCCACGCACCGTGATAGTCTTTCTGTGTAGTATGGTATTCTACTTTCTTTGATGGCTTTGCATTCTACAAATAATGTTGGGGCTTTAACCAGTGTTTTGGGTTTATGGGTCTTTTTTCAAATCATTTCCTTAATGATAAATAAGTTGCTTGAGGTGGTATGGGGACTTTGTAAGAAGAACTACCATGATTAACAGGAAACCTCGATTTCAAAGGGTTATTGGGCATCAAAGGCAAACAAAGGCAACCTGCAGTGCCGGGTCTGGGTCAAATCTGTGAAGTATACTTGGATTTTTGAGTCTCTTGTTTATTATTATGTTGTATTATGTCTTCTCATCTTTTTAGGGATACACCACCTCTGGTCTTGTAAGGCTTCTGTGATAGGTTTTCTCTCTGCGAGTTGGTTGCTAGTTTAGATGGGCTCCTGGATGGTAGGTGGTGTAATTCTCTGATTTTTGTTTAGTGTGACCTCATTTGGTCAGCAAGTCAGCCCTGTGGCTCGACCCTCCTCTTGTAGAGTGAACACAGGACAGGGGGGCCAGGGTCAGAGCCAGAGCCAAGGACGTGGTCGAGGTGCTCAAAAATATTAGCCTCAACAACACAGGGTTTGAGGGCGTCGTGGTATTATTGGGAATACTTGGGAAGTCGCTTATGCTTACCATCTTAATACACCTTGCTCTGTTCATTAGCTAATCTGAGGATGGGAATTAGAGTTAAAACAATAGGTCGAGAGCACTGACTTAGACTTGGAGGAATGACAGTCTTTCGTTTAGGATCTAGGCCATTCTCGAGGTAGATATACTCAGTTTCACCAAACGATTTATTTATACTAGATTATGAAGAATATTGTGGCAAAAGCAATGGTGTCCATTTCTGCTAGTCCATCCAAACCAGATACAAACATGCAAGAAATTCAAAGGGAATTTCAACTGATCCAATGTCAAATTCAACTCCAAAACGTTCGTCTCAGTCAGATCGAGAAGCACATCCCTTGCCTCCCCCAGACAAAGCTATCAGGTTCTAGTGCCAAAGATCTGATGCTCATCGACTCCTCTGATGAGTAATTGGATGATTAACATGGTCATGTTATATTAAAATTTTGAGAAGTTAACATGATGGGTTTATAGTCTTTGAATTTATGCTCTAGGCATATGACTATTAGGACAATTAAGGATACTCAGACTTATATTGCACTGATATACATTCTAAGACTCTTTAAATTTTGGATGACTTATAATGCAGTTTGATGGCCAACAGACTTGGTTTCCCAATGGGTGGGTTGAGGCCATCTAATTTATTGGAGGTGTATGTATACCTTGCATGCTTTTTGAAATGGAATAGAAAGGAACTGCCAAACTTACATATATATATATATGTGTGTGTGTGTGTCTGTGTAAATTTATAGTTTTATAATTATTTTAACTTTGGACTTATCAAGTACCTAGCCAGATCAAATCTTTTGGGATGTAAATTTCTTTTTTAGTGTAACTTGATAAAATATTTGCACCTTGAGAGATTTGATTCCTTTCATCACTTAGTAAATACTTAGTGAAGATGGATTTATGATGGTTTTCAATAATATTGTTTATATTATATAAATTTCACATTTCTATATATAAAAGTATATTCATTTTTAATTTTATCAAAATCTTGATTTAATATCTACTCAATATCCATGGAATATTTTTAATAGTATTATTATAAAGTTTTTTCTTTTTAGATATATATATATATATATATATATATATATATATATATATAAATTAAAAGAAAATATCAATAAAATATTTTGATTGTGAAATGAGTTATGGTTTTGGAGCATCTAGTATTAATAAGTCATGGTATTGACCTATCATATTGTAACAAAGCTTGTTTACAAGTTAATAATATCCATGATAAAGTATCAGTAGTTAAAAACCTTGTTATATTGTAAGTATTATATTTTTATGTGCTTATTAATTAAATTTAAATATTGTTACATAATCATTACTCTAATTTATATGATGAAATGGATTTTAATTTATAACTACTATTTATGTATTATCTATTTTAATTTTATATATAGATTTTGATTTTCTTTTATTTAAAAAAAATTGTAATTTTATTAATAAAAAAAATTACAATATAACAAATTGAATCTTATTATTTTATTAGTTTAAACTTTTTATTATTAATTGAGCTAACATTAAAACATTTATAATATGCAATTTTAATAATTGGAATTATATACAAAATAGACTTTTTCACCGGAATTCGGTAAATCAATTTCAACAAAGAATGTATTTTTGAATGTATATATGGATTCAACACCCTGAAGGAAGCACTCAAATTCTACCAATTAAACAACTTAAACTCAAGTTTTTAAAAATATCTACTAAATTTTGATTAAAATTAACTAGAAAAAATGTTGTGAAAAATGCCATTTGTCTAAAATGTCATAAAAAATGTTGTTTCCTCTATAAATTAGACTAAGCTATTTTAATATATTTTTAAAACTTTTGACACAAATTTAGATAAATAAAAATGTAAATGTTTTAGTAAAAATGATAAATATAAATGTTCATTCTAGGTTTTTTTGACTTTTTCCAACAACCCTATTATGAAGTAAAAATGTAAATGTTTTAGTAAAAAAGATAACTATAAATATTCATTCTAAGTTTTTTGACTTTTTCCAACAACCCTATTATAAAGTACAAGTATAAATATTATTTCTACATTTTTTTTTAGCTTTTTTCCAGCAACCATCACTATCTAGTTATGTAATTATAAACAAAACTACAATTCCACATTTTTAATATATACAACTATTTAAAACCATGAGAATTGAGTTATGGGATGTTAACAATTAAAATTTACACTTCAATTTCTTTCATATATATATATATATATATATAAAATCTCACATGAAATATGCATATATATTATTTATCATATGATGTAATATAATGATATCATATATAATTAATTTTTAGTATGATAATGATTTTAAATTTGTTATAAAATTTTGCAAGGATGTTTTTAATAAATTTTTGACATTCTATAAAAAAATATCTACAAAGTCTTTATGCAGGAAAATAAATGGTACTATATCAATAGAAAATATGACTAACTTTTACAACTACTTAGACTAAATCTTAGGAAGTTTTGGAGGAAAATTAATTTGTAAAACTTAAAAAAAAAATATATGATTTCATCGAATGTTTAGAATTTCTACTTTTAAAATTTTGTGAATCCCCTAACTCTCATTTCAAATGTTCCTATAGATGATGAAATTCATAACTAGGAAAGTTGAGGACATTGAAGGCTACTAAGTTGAAATTTTAAAATCAGAGGGTCTATCCTCATCATACAGTAGCTCTTCAATTTTGCATGAAGTAGGGCTTCCTTAAACCATGGATGCAAGCCCTCATTGTACCTATTTTTAAAAGTGGGATAAAAGAATTCCATCTAATTGTATGACCATTAGGATTATCCCTATTTTATGTACCTATTTTTAAAAGTGGGATAAAAACATTCCATCTACTTGTATGACCATTACAATTATCCCTATTTTATCCCAATTGCATGGAATTATTTTGGAAAAAAATATTATATCCTGTAGCTAGAAATCCAAGAAAGGATATCATTCAACTATGGACAACCTTGTTACTTCTAATAACATTGAGAAGGAGTGTTGAAATAATAAAATTGACCTCCAAATGTTGTTTTGTTAACTTTAGAAAGCTTTTGACTTTGTTCCTAGGACAAACCTTTGAATGGGGATGGAAGAGATAAACATTCATTTTGAATTGAATACTATTGTGACAAGGTTGTATGCGAACATTATTGCAATTTTAGGACCATTAAGGGTGGGTAAGAATAAATTAACTACAATATTAGAGTGAAGAAAAGGTGTACCTTGTCCCCTATCCTATTTGGCATATATGTTGATAGCTTAGAAGAGTGTTTGCAAGAAGTAGGTTTTATTGCTCCAACTCTCACTAGTATAGTTGTCACCCTTCTTCTTTATGTTGATGATATTGTTAATTTTGCAGTGATTCCTTCTGATATTGACATGCAATTAAGAATCCTCCAATATTTTTGTTCCAAGATGGGTATGACTATCAACACCGACAAAATGAAAGTCATGATAGTTAAATAAAAAATGATCACATATGATACTCTTGTATATGAAAACAACTTGGAGGAAGTTCCTTTATACAAATATCTCATAATCAATATATATCACAAGTCCAATTGGAATTATAGCTTTGAGAAAAAGATAAATGGAGTGTAACACATCCATAATTAGACCCTAATTTTTTTATAGAGTAAACACACTTTTTCCTTTTGTGTTCTTCCTTCATAATGCAACAATTAAAAACAAACTTATTTATTTTGTACCAAATTCTCCAAAAATCCCTTTTAACATATCTTTAAACATGCACCATAATTTATTTTAGTTCCATTCTTACTTTATATCTTGATCCAAACTTTTTAACTATATCTTATGAATTTACTATCATATTTACATTGCATATAATTGATCATAATTAAAAAAAATCCTTTATTTTAACCATATCTTCAAACATAATATTTAAGCACCATAATTTCTTTTAATTCTATTTTTACTTGATCCAAACTTTCTAACTATATTTTATGAATTCACTATCATGTTTACATTGTATATAATTGATCATAATTTCTTTTAGTTTTATTCTTACTTTATATCTTGATCCAAACTTTCTAACTATATTTTATGAATTCACTATCATGTTTACATTGTATATAATTGATCATAATTTTAAGAAAATCCTCTACCTTCTTATTTTCATGTGTAAATCTCCCCATCCTCAGTTATTCGTATATTAGTGCTGTTTGTACATTCATAACCTTTCAATGATATCTTAACCTCTATTTGTACTATTCTAATGGTAACCTCTATGGCAAAATTCATTAAATTCCCATTATTATTAATATAATTTCTAAGTTAAAGTTTTTAACCTCCTTTTTTGAATTTTTTCTATAGGATTTTGAGCTATTTCTACGTTGCCTAAGTAATTAAAGTTCCAGGGTTTCTACCCTTATTTATTTTCAGAATAAATTGATAGCTTCCAGGTATATCCACATGTGTATTTTTATTTTAAATCTCTTTCATATTAACCCCTTTTCAGTGGCTGAGGTTTTATATTACTTTGGATTTTTTCATAATATTCATTCCATTTCTATACATTTTCTTGTTTTTAAGATAAAATCCTAATACTTCTTGTGTATTCTTGTATAATTTGTTCACTTCAGGCACTTCAAGTGTCAAGTTATGGATTCAGTCACTTGTACACTATTATCCGAACAATTATTAATTCTCCATGTATTATAAATGTTTATGGGAATTTTCATATAAATTATATCTCTCATATATATATAATTCCAGAATTCTTTTAGCTAGGTTTTTAAACTCTCATGGTTTATAATTTTTGGTTCTGGGTTTTAACCATAACTAAACATATTTTCTCCTAATTCTAATGGAAAGTTTTCATCATGTATATAGATCCGAAATTTACACCTTTATGACAAATTTTCCAAGTAAAATCCTTTATTAAGTATCGTCTCTGTTTCTAGAATTATTTCTATTTAATTCTATGTTTGAAATATTATTGTATTCAAAGTGGAATTTAAAAGCGTCCTCCTTCATAGCATTACTTTGGGATTTTCTTTTTGCTCATGAAGACTTCGGTTTCGTCACTCTAGGTGGGAAGAACTTGAAACCCTAGACTGTTTTCTCTGTGTGGTCGTGATTATAACTTGAAGGAATTTCCTCATAGCCTTATGTTATTTAGCTTCTATGTTATATGTTTAAATTATTAAGTTTTCTATTCCTTCATGGATTTTTTTTAGGTTATACAGGGTTCCATGCCTGTTGATGTACCTATTTGTGGGTTCTTCCAACCTAGAACTCTTGACATTTGTAACTTATTGAGGTCACATCGACGTACACTATTCAATAAATAGTTTTTATTATTATATATTTGCTAATAAATTGTAAATAGTTTTTTTTATTATATATTTGATAATAAATTGTTGTCAATGGTATGCTTCAAATTCATAATTGTATTGATTTTCATTATGCATGATTATTTTTGGTCCTGTACTAATGACATATTTTACTATGTTTCATTTGTTTAATTTTAAATAGGCAAGTCTTATCGATCTTTTTCCATACTCTAATGTTTTTACCTTAATAATTTGTCTTTCCTATATCTATATTATACATGTATATACACTTCTACATCATATATATATATATAGATATATAATGTTAAGATAACCTTACATTACAGTTTGTAATTGGAGAACTATAGATTCCATTGTTATGTATTTATGTCTAGGTTATTTCTAAAAGAAAATTAACCATTACACATGTAGTACTAAGCTGACATAATAATCATACTTCAATCACTCAGGTTTTCCATGTATTCCAATTCTATTTTTTAGTCTCTCAGTTTGCTAAATTAGCTTATCATGTAACTATACATGAATAGAAATGATATTTTCCTTTTCAATTAGGAAATAAATTCCAACAAGTATATAAACTCCTATTTACCATTTCCATGTTAAAACACTACTGAGCATAATCTCACGATATCCTACGACAAAAAAAAATCTTTTCAAGAAGTCATAAACAATAATTATTTATTTATTTTTTATTTTTTTATCTCACTTTCTCCTCCCAACCTTTGATACTTCCCTCAATCGTACCCCCTCGAGCACATTTTTGTCTGCAAGTGATCAACTGTGTTTGCTTTGTCCTTTCTTGCTTCACGAGATTAGCTCTATGTGTTTCCCTTCTTAGCAAGATGACCAAAAGTGGATTACCCTCTCTACCATTTAGTTGGTAGTTGGTAACTACCTCCACCTCACTACATAGGTGTCAGTGGTTACTAGCTCATTTATGAGCTCCACTTTCCCACTTTCCAAGACAACTTCTTATCTTTTAGGAAATTTAATGATCAATTACTTCCATGATCGTTAATAATTTAATCATTTGGATTAAATGCCTAGGTTTTAATGAGTGGTAATCAATATCAACAATTAACTTTTAGCCATAACTCATGGATCCAGGTGTAATTTTAGCATCAGTTCCAAATATTTATTTTATTAACAACATTATGAATACAAGATATACATTCAAACTTTATTAGTTTATCACACTAATAAACTATTTTCAAATGAACATTTTAAAGTTAAGACATAATCATACTTAACCATAAATACAAATTTAGAACAAAAGATTCAAGTAAGGGGATATCACATCCTCCCTCACTTGAATTTAACATTGTCCCAATGTCTTGTCATAAACTATGGAATCCATTCCATATTTCTAAAATAAGGATGGATATTATTATTTGAAAGCATCCTCCAGCTCCCATGTTGCGTCTTCTAGGTTGAAACTCTTCCACTGAAATTTCACAAATACAAACTTATACTAAATACAAATTTAGAGTAAATACAGTCTTTTCTTTTGTGGTCTTCCTTCACAATGCAACAATTGAGGGCTAACTTATTTATTTTGTAATAAATTATTCAGAAACCCCTTTTGCAAATAACCACATCTTGGAACTTGATATTTAAGCACCATAATTTCTTTTGGTTCCATTCTTACTTTATATTTTGATCTAGAATTTATATTTACATATTATGAACTTACTATCATGTTTACATTGTGTTATCATTGAAAAGATTTCAAAGGAAAAAGGTAAGGTAAGAAAGATTTGGTCTTGGTTATTCTCATACTCCTTTCATGCATAAGAAGCACTTGACAAACCTCAGATCTGGGATCAAAGTAATGAAGAAACAAATTGAAGACTTAAAGATACAGTTGAGCCAGCAAAAAGAATCTCCATAAAGAAATCTCACTTCAAGTAAGGTTATGATGGTTTTGCTTGGTATAATCTTTATTGAAGAATCAAACATTCCCATTCAGTTTTGAAAGGTCTTGGAGCTGTTGAAAAAATGCTTAAATAGTAAAAGGCTCAAAATGGCAAAATTATGGTTGAAACTGTGTTTTTGAAATTACACAGCAGTTTCGTAGCGCGCTACGAAACTGCTGTAGCTGCATGTTATAATTTAGTTGATCAATTGTGAGTGACAAAGGGCAAATCACTAACAAATTATGAGCATCCAGCAAAGGCAGAACAAGTAGAGGAAGGACATATATGAACTCTAAAGCTGTGTGTTATAAAATGGTCATTATTCATAGCTAGTTTTGTTCATGATGCATCAGGCAGCATTAAAGGGTTTTGTCTTCACATGTATATATGGAAAAGGTCTGAAGTGTATGTAAAACATGATAATCCAATGAAATTTTATGAAAAACAACAAGGATAATTGATTTCGAAGATCCTTGTGGAGACCAAAAACCAAAAAGGGAGGAACTCTGTCTTCTTGTTTTTACCAGTCAACTTCTAGAAGCGTTTTTGAGCAGTTGAAAACTCATCTCTGAAAATTGAAAGAGGTTTTCATTCCTAAGATACTAAAATACAAAAACCTCTTCCAATTTCTTCAGATCCATTATGAGCTGGGAGAAACGGGTGACTAAAACTTGCGCTACGAAACTGCTGTAGGTGCAAGTTTTTCACAGGCATATTTCTCTGTTTGACACAGGTTTTTCAAAGACACATTCTGGGCGGTAGGAAAGGTGTTTCAAAAACCCAAGAGAGGTTTTTGTTAAGCACGGATTGGTTCACAAAAACCTCCTTCAGTTTCCTCAAATCCATTACGATATGAGAGAAATTAATGACCAAAGTTGCGCTACGAAACTGCTGTAGGTGCAGTTTTTCATTTCCTGTTTTACACATCTTCTTCAAGGATCGATTCTGGGCAGCTGGAGTAGTATTTCAAAAACCAAAAAGAGATTTTTGTTCAGCATTGATTGGTTCACAAAAGCCTCCTTCAGTTTTTCCAAATACATTTTGTACGAGAAGTTATGACCTCTGTCCCAAGACCTATTTTTCAGCCAGAACATAGCAAGGGACAGTTTCCTGTTTGAAACGTGTTTTTCAAGGACAGATTCTGAACAGCTGGAGGAATGTTTTAAAAAACCAGGAGAGGTTTTTGTTTTAGACAACATGGGCTACAAAAACCTCCTTCAGTTTCGTAAAATGTGTCATTGATGAAGAGATAAAGGCTCTGTCCCACGTGCCATTTTCAGGGATCCTAAACCTAAAAACAAGGAAACATGTTCCCTAATTTCTAGGGTTTGTCTTCAGCAGTCAGATGACCACGTGGGAGGTTTCATCAAATTCGACTTCATGGAGTGTTAGTTGTCAAAGAATGCTTTAAATGTTTAGATAAAGATGTTGTAATCATAATAAGGAGTTACACTCCTAGTTGTATTAGGTCTCTAAGACTACTAGTTAGTTGTCAAATGCATTTAAAGTCTTGTTTTATGGTTAGAATAGGTGTCACTGATGGTAAATTCGAATTCCCCTCATGATGGAGGAAGGAATCCAAGCATGTAAAGAACTCTATATATAGAAGAACATCTGATGTACAAAGGGTTGGAAATTTTTATGGAAAACTTGTATTTGGCATATGTATGACTCATTTTCAATAATACATGCTTGACTTTGCTTCTCAGGATTCATGAAGGGTTTTTCATGTTCAGAATATGTGATGTTGTCCTTTTTCTTAATTCTTATAGTGGTATGGATGTATAATCACTCAGAATTCACTGAATGTGCTCTGACTTCCTGTATACATGCATAAACTGTGTGTCCCATATGAGTTTATGTTCTGAATATTTAAGTGCTGAATGCCCTGACTTCCATGTAAGGTTGAGTTCATTGTTTATTGAGGTGTTGTGGACTCCATAAGCCCAATGGATAGTTTTGTTTAATGTGTTTCCACCATCCATATTTTTCATACTTGTTTCATAGAGTTAGCCATCTAATCTTTATCAAGATCATTAACCTTTGAGAGAGCCCTCTCAGGTTGAGGAGGCTAAGCCTCAGCCAAAAGTTGGTTTGAAAGAGTTACATAAGGTCTTCCTGATCAGCAGCCTATCAGGAGCATGATTTTGTGATAACATTTTGGTGCGTCTGCCGGGAGTCCGAAGATTATTCATTCCTGAAATCATGAAGCTGAACTTCTGAAGGTAGCAGGAGCTCAGAAGGTTTTTGAGGCTGCAAAACTACCTTGGCGACTCCACACATCAAATAAGAAATTGGAAGGTGACTCCACTGCTAGAAGATCAGTAGCTTGATGAAGTTTCAAGATGAATTCCACTGCAAGAATGAATGCCAGGTATGCTCCTATGAATCGGTCTCATATCCCTGGTTTTCCAAATCCTATGCCAAAGGTTGATTGGTTAGAGGATCTTTCGATATTCAAAGATGAAAAGAAAGACAATGTTGCTCTTCATTTGGTTAGGTTTCATATGCATGTACGCAGTCTTAAGGTTCACTTTCCTGAGGATTGTCTCATGAAGATGTTTATGACCACTTTAGAAGGAAAAGCATGGTCTTGGTATAAAAGTTTGGAAAATGGTTCATTATATTCTCTTGCTGATTTCCACAATGTGTTCTATGACATGTATAAAGAATGTCATCCTTCCTTATTGTTGCTCAAAGATTGCTGTAGACATTCTTTAAGTATTATTCAGTACTTGGAGGATTGTTATGATGATGATGAATTTATGGATGAAGAAATTTTAGAGGCTCTTCATAACAATGCATTTCAGCACCAAGAAGAAAGTATAACATCTCATGAAATGCAGCATGAAGATCAGCAGGGGTTTACTTATGAAAATCATATTACATCCTCTGAGATTGATGTAGAGATGCAACAGACTTCTCAGTCTTCGAATCATAATGAAGATAAAAATGATTACACACAACAAGAAGAAATACTGGAAGAAATTTTTTATAACCCTCAGGCAGAGGAAAAGTTTGTTCATTTTTGTAATTCCTTGCAGCAGCTTACATCAAAGAGTGATCATAATAATGAAGAAAATTACATTGTTTGTGGGAATCATGCAGAAAGGCAGTTGGACAGCACATCAAAGGAATTTTGTGTGGCTAAGGATCAATTGTCTAAAGATATAGAAAGTTTTGAGAATCATCAAACTAACCATGTGTTTTTTGACCCTATAGCTGAATACATGGAAAAGATATATTGTTCAGGCTTCCAATTATATGTTCATCTTGAAGAACAGTTACACCTCATGCTTCCTTGGTTATTTCAGTATCTGGTTTATTTATGCTTCAAGCACAGTAAGGAGATCCAAGTTTCAGATCAGAATGATGATTGGCTTCATTGGAAGTTTCATGTTCCTTGAGCTACAATTGGAGCTTGCAGCTGATAGGGTAGGTAGGAAAATGCAAATAAGCTCAAGGTTGACTGAGCATTTTTTTTTAGTAGTGGTAGATTTATTTCTCTCACAGTAATCATCAAGCTTAAGCCTGAGGTGAAGGCCCAAGAAGTTGGAAAGGAATGCTCGTCAAGCAAGTAAATCTAGGTTTTTCATAAAATGGATAAGGCACTGGACCTGCGAGTTCTTAGTGTACCACAAGGGCACACTATCCCAAGTGGAGCCACTGTTATCACTGAAAAGATTTCAAAGGAAAAAGGTAAGGTAAGAAAGATTTGGTCTTGGTTATTCTCATGCTCCTTTCATGCATAAGGAGCACTTGACAAACCTCAGATCTGGGATCAAAGTAATGAAGAAACAAATTGAAGACTTAAAGATACAATTGAGCCAACAAAAAGAATCTCCATAAAGAAATCTCACTTCAAGTAAGGTTATGATGGTTTTGCTTGGTATAATCTTTATTGAAGAATCAAACATTCCCATTCAGTTTTGAAAGGTCTTGGAGCTGTTGAAAAAATGCTTAAATAGTAAAAGGCTCAAAATGGCAAAATTATGGTTGAAACTGTGTTTTTGAAATTACACAGCAGTTTCGTAGCGCACTACGAAATTGCTGTAGCTGCATGTTATAATTCAGTTGATCAATTGTGAGTGACAAAGGGCAAATCACTAACAAAGTATGAGCATCCAACAAAGGCAGAACAAGTAGAGGAAGGACATATATGAACTCTAAAGCTGTGTGTTATAAAATGGTCATTATTCATAGCTAGTTTTGTTCATGATGCATCAGGTAGCATTAAAGGGTTTTGTCTTCACATGTATATATGGAAAAGGTCTGAAGTGTATGTAAAACATGATAATCCAATGCAATTTTATGAAAAACAACAAGGATAATTGATTTCGAAGATCCTTGTGGAGACCAAAAACCAAAAAGGGAGGAACTCTGTCTTCTTGTTTTTACCAGTCAACTTCTAGAAGCGTTTTTGAGCCGTTGAAAACTCATCTCTGAAAATTGAAAGAGGTTTTCATTCCTAAGATACTAAAATACGAAAACCTCTTCCACTTTCTTCAGATCCATTATGAGCTGGGAGAAACGGGTGACTAAATCTTGCGCTACGAAACTGCTGTAGGTGCAAGTTTTTCACAGGCATATTTCTCTGTTTGACACAGGTTTTACAAAGACACATTCTGGGCGGTAGGAAAGGTGTTTCAAAAACCCAAGAGAGGTTTTTGTTAAGCACAGATTGGTTCACAAAAAACTCCTTCAGTTTCCTCAAATACATTACGATCTGAGAGAAATTAATGACCAAAGTTGCGCTACGAAACTGCTGTAGGTGCAGTTTTTCATTTCCTGTTTTACACATCTTCGTCAAGGATCGATTCTGGGCAGCTGGAGTAGTATTTCAAAAACAAAAAAGAGGTTTTTGTTCAGCATGGATTGGTTCACAAAAGCCTCATTCATTTTTTCCAAATACATTTTTTACGAGAAGTTATGACCTCTGTCCCAAGACCTATTTTTCAGCCAGAACAGAGTAAGGGACAGTTTCCTGTTTGACACGTGTTTTTCAAGGACAGATTCTGAACAGCTGGAGGAATGTTTTAAAACACCAGGAGAGGTTTTTGTTCTAGACAACATGGGCTACAAAAACCTCCTTCAGTTTCGTAAAATGTGTCATTGATGAAGAGATAAAGGCTCTGTCCCACGTGCCATTTTCAGGGATCCTAAACCTAAAAACAAGGAAACATGTTCCCTAATTTCTAGGGTTTGTCTTCAGCAGTCAGATGACCACGTGGGAGGTTTCATCAAATTCGACTTCATGGAGTGTTAGGTGTAAAAGAATGCTTTAAATGTTTAGATAAGGATGTTGTAATCATAATAACGAGTTACACTCCTAGTTGTATTAGGTCTCTAGGACTACTAGTTAGTTGTCAAATGCATTTAAAGTCTTGTTTTATGGTTAGAATAGGTGTCACTGATGGTAAATTCGAATTCCCCTCATGATGGAGGAAGGAATCCAAGCATGTAAAGAGCTCTATATATAGAAGAACATCTGATGTACAAAGGGTTGGAAATTTTTATGGAAAACTTGTATTTGGCATATGTATGACTCATTTTCAATAATACATGCTTGACTTTGCTTCTCAGGATTCATGAAGGGTTTTTCATGTTCAGAATATGTGATGTTGTCCTTTTTCTTAATTCTTACAGTGGTATGGATGTATAATCACTCAGAATTCACTGAATGTGCTCTGACTTCCTGTATACATGCATAAACTGTGTGTCCCATATGAGTTTATGTTCTGAATATTTAAACACTGAATGCCCTGACTTCCATGTAAGGTTGAGTTCATTGTTTATTGAGGTTTTGTGGACTCCATAAGCCCAATGGATAGTTTTGTTTAATGTGTTTCCACCATCCATATTTTTCATACTTGTTTCATAGAGTTAGCCATCTAATCTTTATCAAGATCATTAACCTTTGAGAGAGCCCTCTCAGGTTGAGGAGGCTAAACCTCAGCCAAAAGTTGGTTTGAAAGAGTTACATAAGGTCTTCCTGATCAGCAGCCTATCAGGAGCATGATTTTGTGATAACAAATTGTATATTATCAATCATAATTTTAAGATAATCCTCTACCTTCTTATTTTCATGTGTAAATATTCCCAACCTTAGTTTTTGGCATATCTGAGCGCTCTTTGTACATTCACAACCTTTCAATGATATCTTTGATAATGTATCATTTCCTTACAACTTATCATATCCCTTGAATTCTAAAACTTGGAATAACAGTTTTGGTTCTCATATCCATTTTGACTTTATGTCCTATGCATTGGTTATTTTGATACTTATACTACAAACCAATATACATCACTACACATAATGGATTTGTGTTATTATTATTTAAAAAATTGCTTATATATATATCACGGTTTCATATTAAATTATTCCTTCCTAACATATGTTGTATTTTTTCGCTGAATCACTTTATTTGCTTACTATGGTTATAAGATATATGGCTAGCATTCTCTAGTAGATATGTAAGTTTCACAAAGTGGTTGTATCAATATATGTTATATATTTCATAAACCTTAAGTCTCGATTTTGATGTGGGATGAAATAATATGAAGGTCCTTCCATATTGTTCCAAGGCTAGGCTTGTACTAACATGCATATGTGTCTCCCCTTGGTGCTAACACAAAGTATCCTAAGATCTACCTCTTCAATGGTTGTGATGAGATGTCTTTAGATCAATGGTGATTAGATAATTTAGGGTTTTTATTTGGTTTAATGACTACTTCGAAAATTGTTTGCCTGCTCATTCATTCAACAACTCCCTCACTTAATTTTGTTGCTCTGGATTCGAGATTCTTTAATTCTTTACTACTCTGCATTAGTGATTATAGAGTTAGAGTTCTTCCTCTGCAAGTGTTCTTTCATTGAATCTTCTAGGAGAAACCCTGAATGCTTGTTTTATGGAGACTATCTTAGAGGTAACTCTTTTTTTTAATGCCATTGCTTACATTTTTTGTGCATTTCATTTATATACCTTAGTAGAGTTTGTTCCAATGTGTTAACTCTCTTTACTTCTAGTTCTTGCAAGTACAATCGAGGGTACTTCTTAGAAATTGTTCTGTTTTCATTTTCTTTAACTTAAGCCATCATCCATAAGCGAAATTATTGAGTTCTCATTATTTCTTTGAGAAATTCCTCGTCATGTGAAACATTGCAACATTTCCACCATCTAACTCTTCTAACGGTAACCTCTGTGACAAAACTCATTATATTCTCGTTATTATTAACATAATTTCCAAGTTAAAAGTTTAGGTTTTTCACCTCTATTTTTTTAATTTTCTAAAAGATTTTGAGATGTGCCTTTGTCAACTAAGTCATTAAAGTTCCAGGGTTTTATACCCTTTGTTCTTTTCAGAATAACATGATAGTTTCTAGGTATACCCATATGTATAATTTTTATTTTAACTCTCTTTCATATTAATATTTGCTCTGTGGTCAGGGTTTTATATTACTTTGAATTTTTCTACAGTATTCATTCGTCTTCTATGCATTTTCTTATTTTTCTTCAGACATTACTTTTATGCAGGGTTTCTAAGATAAAACCCTAATACTTCTAGTGTATTATTGTATAATTTCTTCACTTTTGGCACTTCTAGTGTCAAGCTAGGGATTTAGTCACTTGTACAATATTATGTGAACAATTATTAATTCTTTGTGTATTAAAATGTTTATGATATTTTTGATAAAAATTTCATCTCAAGGTTATATATATATATATATGTGTGTGTGTGTGTGTGTGTGTGTATATATATATACATATATATATACATATATATGTATACATATATATGTATATATACATATGTATATATACATATGTATATATACATATGTATATATACATATGTATACATATGTATATATACATATGTATATATACATATGTATATATACATATGTATATATACATATGTATATATATATGTATATATATATATATATATATATATATATATATATATATATATATATATATATATATATACATATATGCCAAGTCCCACGCAGAGTGATTTTCAAATTCTCCAGGAAGTGCTCTAAAGGCCCCCGTGATCTTTGCTGCCTTGGCCTCGGCCTCCTGCCATTGTGATGACCTTGTGATTATCCTCAATAGGCTCAACAAGAAAATGCAGCTACCTTTGCTACTCTTCTATCTTCTCTTGGACCTCCTAGAAATAGACCTTCAGTTTCTGTGTTTCTAAAGAAAATAGAAGAAATTCTAGAAATCATTCTCCCTCCCTCCCTTCCTTGTCGCGCTGCACTCTCTCTCTCTGAATGAGGATTGGTGGGACAATTTATAGGTCTTTGGCCTTCTCCTCGCTCAGTGAAAAAGTGGGTTGAATGAAACTGGGCCTCCTCAATCAATGGGAAAATCTTGATCAAGTTATGTGGAAGAGGCTACTATGCATTCCATTTCGAGACAAAAGAAGATAGATACATGATATTTAGAAGTTACCCTTATTTCATGGACACCAGGGGGCTATATTTAAACATATGGACTCCAGATTTCGATCTAGAGTTGGACGTGCCAAATGCTGTGCCAGTTTGGGTGCGACTCCCCCACCTCCCTCTCCACTATTGGGTAGATGAATCAGTCAAAGCAATAGGAAATGTAGTGGGAAAATACATCGACATAAGTGAGCCCAAGGAGAATATCCATGTGTGCACACGAATATGTGTTGAAATAGACCTTGGAAAGGGTCTCCCGGAAGCAGTCAAGATCAAAGTTGACAGTTGGACACACATTCAACAGTTGGACTACGAACAAATCCCATTTAAATGCAAGGTATGTCATAAATATGACCATTTTGATGATAGATGCACGAGAAAACAAGAAAATGAAGAAGTAGAAGCTTAGGACCCAAAATGGGGACAAGTTAAAAGGAAAAAGACTGCAAACAAGAACCCTCCCCATCCCCCTCCTCTCTAACCAACTCCCTTTAAATATGCCCCTATTCTCTTAGCTCCTATCCCTTCCCCCTCTTCCCCTTTGCCCTCTATCAACCCTTCTCTCTCTTCCTCCTTCCTAAAGGTATCCAATCCTTTTGACCCCCTTGAAGAGCCTGTAATGCCTTCCTCTTCCCCTCCCTCCTCCCCTCATATCTCTCTCCCTTACTTTCCCACCCCCTCCTCCCCCACTCTTCCCCTTAGTCACCCCCCCTCTTTTGATCGAATCCTTACTAGGAATGAGTAGAGAGACTATTTATTCTCTCTTGACCATAAAAAAGACCAGGAAGAAAGTCAATTAGAGAACTAAGAGATGAAACAATAGCAAAGGAAATGGCTATGGGTACTCGACATCCTATGGATTCCTTCCTCGAAAAGAACTCAAGAAATAAAGAGAAAACACCCCATCCTTCTAGAGGGAAAGGTCCCTCTGCTTCCAACCAACATAAATAATGAATCTGTTCTCTTGGAACTATCGCGGATTGGGAAATCCATCAAAATTCAATACAATCAATGACTTATTAGCAATGGAAAATCCAAACATCATCATTATTCAGGAGACCAAACTGAAAGAAGAAGAATCAGGGAAAATGATGCAAAAAATAAAGAAATATGGAGGCTCAACTCTCCATGCAACAAGGGCTTCCAGAGGAATATGCACTATGTGGAGGAAATACAAATGGGATTTAGTAAACAAACTAAAAGAGCAATATTGGATTAAAACAGTCCTAAGAAACAAAATTTCTGAAGAACAATACTGTATGATCAACATCTATGCTCCAAATCACTATAGAGACAAAGAAGTTTGTTGGAACTCACTCAAAGACCACTTATTCTAGGAACAAAATAGAAATATCATTGTTGGAGGAGACCTTAACTTAGTCCTGAATGTGGAAGAGAATTTTGGAGGCTCCTTTCATGTTGATCCATCAAGGGATACCATCGAAAAGATTATGGTATCCAATAACCTACTGGATATCCTTCCCAAGAATGGAAAAACACTTGGAGCAATAAAAGAAATGGAAAAATCAATATAAAGGAAAGGCTAGACCAATTCCTAATCCAAGGTAACATTTAATAAATTTCAGCTCAGCTATCTCGGGAATAGTCCATACTTCAGCATCTGATCCTAAACCTGTGGTTATTTCCCAAGGGAATATGGGAACCCTGGGACCCATTCCCTTTAGATACAGTCCAATATGGAATAGCAACGATGAAGTAAAAAAAATAATAGCAGAGGTTTGGTCCCAAAAGATTATAGGCTCTCCAAATTTCATGTGGGAAACCAAACTCAAAAATATAAGGAAGGAAATGAGGATATGGGCCAAGCATAACCATAAAGAAACTCATAAAAGGAAGGTAAAAATTACAAAAAAAATGGAAACAATCCAAGAAGAAATTGAACAACTAGAAGAAATAATTGATAGTCAACTTCAGGAAAAGAAAATGTATTGGGAAATATACAGAGAAAACAAAGCTGAGGAAGAAGAATGATGATTAAAATCACGCTCTCTCTGGGTGAAAGTTGGAGATAAAAATACAAATTTTTTTCACAACTCAACCAAGATTCGAAGAATTAATAATTAGATTGACATCATAAAGGATGAAGAAGACAGAGAAATCAAAGGTCAAGAAGCACTGAAAAAGGAAGCTCTTAGTGACTTCAAAAAGCTTCTCATAGCAAATTTGAGAAATACAGATTATGAGACATTCATTTAGCATATCCCCAATAAAATCAGTGAAGAGAACAATTTCAATCACTCAAAAGGAGTTGAGGAGAATGAGATTCAATCAGCTATTTGGGATCTTCACCTAGATAAAGCCCCAGGCTGAGATGGTTTTTCCATCGCTTTCTATCACTCCAATTGGCTAATAATAAAAATAGATCTTATTAGAATGTTAAGAAATGTATTTAGAAGAAAAAGGCTTGGAGGCTTCACCAAATCTTGATTCCTAGTTCCAAAAGAAGCAAAGCCTTCCACATTCAGTCGATTCAGGGCAATCTCTTTATGTAATTCCTCCTATAATATAATTGCAGAAACCCTCGCCAATCGAATAAAGCCTCTCCTCCCTGACCTCATCTCATAAAACCAAGGTGGCTTTGTGATGAATAGATAGATTCTACATAACATTATGATAGTCCAAGAAGCACTGCACTCAAGTGTATTAAGGAAAGGGCAAGGCATCATTATAAAATTATATATGGAAAATGCATTTGATAGAGTCAATCTCGATTTCCTATTAGCAGTCCTTAAGAAATTCAAATTCTCAAGTGAGATAATAGATGTTATCAAAGGCTTCACTACAGGACCTTGGATTTCCCCTCTGATCAATGGTAGGTCGTTCAAATATTTCCAAAGTTCTCGAGGGCTAAGGCAAGGATGCCCCTTATCTCCTTTTCTTTATATAATAATGGCAGATTCATTAAGCAGAGCTCTTGAAAAGTGTAGATTAGATCACACATTAACCAACCTCTCAATAACACCAGGAGTCAAAAGCATCAACCACTCTTTGTTTGCAAACGATACACCATTGATGGGGGGGGGGGGCTTCTTACATAATAGCTCAAAGGATTAAAAAAGTGTTGGACAATTTTATGATGGTCTCAGGTGGAATCCTCAATAACAAAAAATGTAGAATCTATGGATGGAACTCTCCTCATACTCTCCATAGAATATCCTAGATTCTGGGCATCCCCTTTCAAGCAAGATGGAACCATTTCCTCTATCTAGGCCTCCCAATATCAAAAGAAAGACTGAAGGCTAAACTGTGGAACACTCATATAGAGAAAATGAAAAAAAGATTCAAAACTGGGGGATGAACTAACTCAATTTGGTAGGCAAGGTGATCTTGATAAAGTCAATGCTAACTGCTCTCCCAATTTACCAATTTGCAGCAATTTTAGCCCCTACCAACATTCAGAAGAAAATAGAGTTAATAATAAGGGGATTCATATGGCAAGGAGGGAAATATTAAGCAATAAAGTTCATCATAGTGAAATGGGATCAAGTCACTTTACCATATGAAAAAGGAGGTCTATCCATAAGACTCCAAACATTTTTGAATTTGGCACTAGGGGAAAAAATAGCATGGAGGCTCATCATAGGGAAGGATTGCCAGTAGAAGCAAGTCATGGAATCAAAGTATATGAATCATGCACACATTCTCCTTCTAGTCTAAGAAGGATCCCCAATCTGGCCATGTTCACAAGTGTGGAAATTAGTCAAAAAAGTCCTCCCTATCATCAAGGAGCACACTTCTAAATTCCCAGGGAATGGAAAAGATATTAATATTTGGGAAGATAGAATCATGGGGAATCCTCCCCTTGCCTCTCATACAAAACTTAAAAATTTAAGAATATAGATGTTCTCAAAGGGAATTTGCACTTTGGAAGCAATCTTTCTTTGGAAAAACAATAATTGGGTTGATTAGAAGATCCCTATCCTCCCTCATACTCTCAAAAAATAATGGGACACATTAATCACTCATCTCAAGGGAGTTGCTCCAATTAACCAAGATTCCCAAGATTCTTTCCTCTGGTAGCCAAATGAAGGAGAGTACACTATGAAATCTGGATATCTAACCATTCAATCCCAACAAGATAATTAGGAGTGGGTACCTTGGAAAATGGCATGGAAAACCGAATCCTTGCCAAAAGTTAAAATCTTCATCTGGACTCTTCGAAAATGAAAAATTATAATTGATGATAATTGGTTGCACAAAAATGTCATCAGGGAAAGACCCTGGGTTTAGGCAAAAGGGGCCAAAATGGGTCCATTGTAGTCTAGGACAACACTGACATTTTCACCCTACCCCAAGGGATAAGGAGTCTCACCCAAGGCGTGTCATGACCGAAACTAAGAAGGGTTTAGAAGGATACCAAGGATGACCCAACCGTTAATCTATATACATCTTAAAGCATACATTCATCATAACCTTATATCATTAAAGAGATCATATTCATATGAGGAAATACCCTCAACATAAAAACTTTTAAGTAGGCCCATAAATCACAACCATACACACAGATAATACCACGCAACTAGTCCCTGTATTCATTCATATTAACCCAATGAAAAATTCATTACAACATACATTTGGCATAAAGCTGTGAGAAACTACATAAAATACCATGACCACAAAATTCTCTAGATCTCAGACCAAGCCCAGCTCTGGTATTTCCACCACTGCTCTAGTCCTCAGATCAGGTTACTCTGTGCCTCAGACTCCCTGAGATACCAACCCTTTCTTCATGTTGTTCTCTCCTTTTATCTACTTCTCCGCTGCTCAAACTTCCAGTTATGTTCGACTATCTATCCCCTCGGTTGTTTCCCATTCTCCTTCTTGCTCACTTGGCTGTTTTTGCTTTCTCCTGAAACCTTGCCGCAACTGCCCCATGACTGCATGGTCTTGCTTCCTTTCCCAGTTGTCTTCTCTGCAACTTGATCGTTTCTGCCACCACCTATTTTTCCCTCTTCATACCTTCAAAACTTTCAAAATTCAAAATGAAGGCCCCAATAGGCCCCGACCACAGTTCTTTGACTCGTCCCCGAGTCAATCTATCTCCAGTGTTGTGGGTCTTGTTGTTGTTTCTGCGGGTATTTTGGATTGTGGCTGCTCCTATTCTTCCCTTTGAGGGGCTACTATTTTTCCAGGTGCATTTTGTATATGGGATACATTGAATTATTTTCTAAATCTTTTTTCCAGCATGTCATGTACCATTCAGCATGTACTTCATTACTCAGTTTTATTTTTTCTGGGCGCTCCATTATTTTGTACTAAGTTATCTCGGCGGGTATGGGTATGCCTTTGTCGCCTCATTGAGGTCTGGTACCACAACATAAAAGGAGACTTATACTAGTCTCGCCCCCTCTGTCCCTATCCTCTTTCACTTTAGCTTTGTTGGTCTCTCTCTCTCTCCCCTGTGTTTTCTAGTGATTGTGTATTACAACGTACTTCGGTCATACGTTTTTCTCCTAACACTCGTACATTAGGGGGCAATCTGTTATCACCAAAAAATTGATCATCTAGCCTAATTTACTAGATGGATCGAAGTACACCATGTAAAGCCAATTTTACCATAGTAAAATTGCTTTCACTGTGAGAAATTACTTAATAAACCACCTTTGTTAAGTAATTTATAGTTAAACCCATGAAGAATAATGAAATAAATCACTATTTATTTGATTTTCTTCTAGGAATAATTAATTAAACCATTGTTCAATTATTATTCCTTGTCATATTTGACCCAATCATGAAAAATAAAAAGATAAATAATTAATTATCTTATTTTTCTCTAAGAATAATTAATATATCACTAATTAATTGTTATTCTTTGTCAAATTTGACTAAATCCCTTAGGAATAATTAAATAAATCATTATTTGTTTATTATTCCTTAACCAGTCCCTTGAGATGATAAATAAATAATTTATTTATTTATTATTTCTAAATAAAAGTTTAAATACTTTTTCCCTCCTAACCAAATATAATAAAATATTCCAAGTGGTTATTCCAAGAATGGGGTTAATAATATTTTATTGTTGCTCATTATTCGAGGATAACTCAATATTTTTTTATAAATATAAGGGTTTTCCATTCATTATTCACTCTCAATTATTTTTCATTGTTGTAACTCTGATTATTTTCATTGTCGCACACTACTATTTGTTGGTTTTACACATTATAAAGGAGAGAGACTCTACACAAGCTAAAGACGTTTAAGGATAGCCAAGAACTCATCCCATAGAGGGGGACTGGTAACATTTATTTGTTCCCTCACAGGTGTTATAATAAAAATATTCTTTATATATCTCGTTTCCATTGGATGATTGGAGTTATTACTATTTCTTTTTGTTGTTTAACTATGATTGTGGCATAGATCAGGACTTTGGCAGGTTTTGTTTCTATCAGTTGTTGCAGATCTACATTGTTTAGCATTCAATTATATTGTTGAGATTGTTTATCATCCACAATCTTAAGTGGTTTCTTTTCGTATATCTTTGAGAAGAAAACACTACAACAAGTATGTAGCCAAATATGAAATTAGTGCTTCTTTTGTAAATGTCCTCACAGGCTTCAAAGAGTTCATTCAGTGCAAAGGCTGACCAATTAAGCACCTCCCCTTGGCAGCAGTGTTTCACAATCGATATTGCTTCCATGGTACATTCATTTTTGGAAAAATGCCTCACTGTTTCCCTACTATTATGTAGCAGGTGAATCGTATTTCGTCCTCGGTGATAAGATCAATCTTAGCGCCTCTGTACCTGTGCTTGGTCTTATATTTCTTATAATAGTCTTTGTCGCCTTCTTTGTGGGTTTCTCGGTTTTTATCAGATTTGTTTCTAGGTTTTGCCGAGTGCTATTTGCTGGGTTGTTTGACCTTTGTCTCATCCTGATGAGGTCTTGATCTACTCTAATTTACTTGTCGAAATGGAATTTAGCCCCCTAGGGCTTCTAGTATGCTTCCACGTTTATAGGAGGAGTTTAGCTGAGTGAGTAGTCTGAGTTTCTGCAACACTTTCAGCCATGTTTTCCAGATCTGTACCTTTCTGTTTCAGATCTATAAGGATAGGTTGTCACCATCCATAGTTTCATATTAAAATTTGTTTGGTCATTGGCCTTAGGGTCCCATCAGTTACCCTAGGTGTTTCACCCATCTCCCTATCTTTTTGCAGCGATCTTCCTGTTACACAGTAATTTGTCACTGTCTTCATACCAATCTTCCTACTGTGTCATGAGTCCAAATCATTCATGCTCATGCTCTCTGATGTTGCCAAATGACCCACTTTGCCAAATTTTTTCCATCATCGCGACTGTTGTAAAAATAAGCGCGCTGATGAGCGCACCAAAACAGACCGAACGCTCTGCCATTGCGGAAGTACACGTGATTCCCGCGATGGTCGAATTTCATGAGACAGCACGACTGTTGCTTATATTTGATCGTGCTGACATGACTTTATCCGTTATGCAGTAGCGATGTCAGCGCTCCGGTACAGTTATGCACCCACGATGATCCAGTCTGGGCGAGTTTTTTCTAACAGCTGACCTTCCAGATGACTCCAGACCTGGTTGTTGGCCTTGTATATGTCGCCCTCCCTTCTCTGGCATGTCTGTTTCGTCATTTGAGCTACCTTCCTTGGAGATAAGCTCATCCTCCCACCATTCATGGAGACTCCTTCTCCTATTTAAGCCTCCACCATTGCTATGAGCTACTATTTTGGAATTCATAGTGTTTGAAGTGTTGCTGATAGTGTGTGAGCTTGATAGGTAGTTGGTGTGACAAGTGTGGGATTTTTAGAGAGCTTAAGGAAGGTTGTGAAGTGTTTTGATCTTGTGTAAACTTGTGAGTGAGAGAGTTTGTCTTGGGAGATCTATCTTCAAGGGTGAATGCTTGGGGAACTTGGTGGCTGGACCCTCTTGAGAAGGATTTGACGTCAGAACTATGGTTGTATTCTTCTTTGTTTATCAATAATAGACGACTATCATTATGGTTCCACTCTTATTGTCTTTATAATGGTTATTGAGTTATATCCTTTCTGACTGATATATAGTTGCATCTATTGGATTTTATGCTCATGTTTGTATCGTTCTTTGCATGTGCAGGTGTCTTTTCACGAGGATCGTGGGGATTATGACCAGCTGGAGCAAAGGAACGGGAGTGACGACTCTTCTACAAGTATTAGCGTTGGAATCCAGGTAGGCCTCCATCATCGGTCTTTAATTTGCAATTAGGAACCTGCGTGTTAGCGTTGTTTGATTGTTGCTAGACCCTATTTGGACTAGTAGGGATCGCCTCTGTCTGCAGAGGGGATTTACCTCCACAACAATTTGGCGACTCCAATTGGACCACCCTTCCCATCTTCGTGAAATCTTTTTCCGCTGTCAACACTACCGCATCAGGCTTAATCCTCATAAATGTGTCTTCTGCGTTGAATCAGGCAGACTGCTCGGGTTTATCGTCTCTCGAGAGGGCATCCGTCTGGATCCCCTTAAAGTCGAAGCTATTATGAATCTTCCTCCCCCTACTTCTTTGCAGCAGTTGCAGAGCTTGCAGGGAAAAGCAAATTTCTTAAGACGATTCGTTCCGAACTATGCCGAAGTGGCTAAAGGCTTTACACGGTTATTGAAGCGAGATACCCCTTTTCATTGGGATGCTATCGCTCAAGAGTCTTTCGAGTGTCTCAAGGGTCTCCTTGTTTCAGCTCCATTATTGCGACCTCCAAATTACCATCGCGATTATACTCTGTATTTGGCCGCCGCCGATACCATTATCGGCATGGTTCTCGTGAAAGACGATGATGATGACACTGAGCATGTCATATATTACCTCAGCCGCAACCTTTTAGATATGGAAACTCGATACGCTTACGTCGAGAAGTTGGCATTGGTCGCCGTTTGTGCCGTCCAACGTTTTCGGCATTATATCTTGTTGCGTACTACGACCGTGATTTCTGATTGCAACTCGATGATGTACATTTTGTCACGTCAGTTGCTGGGGGCAAATACTCAAAGTGGATCGTCATCCTCCAAGAGTTTGACTTGGAATTCACTGCTGCCAAGTCTAAGAAGTCCCTGGTCTTTGCTGAGTTACTTTTCTCTTTGCCATTTCCTTCCGCACCCTCTCACTCAGAGGACCATATCCCGGACGAAACTCTAATCCTGATCAGCAGACTCGATCCATGGTATGGGGATATCATTGTATATCTGCAGACGTCCTCTTTCCATCCTGCTGTGTCCAAGGATGCTTGGCGACGGATCCGTCATCAGTCTCAACCCTACCGTATTATCGGGGACACCCTGTACCGTCTCGGCATTGACTCCGTCCTTCTCCGATGTCTAACTCTCGAGGAAGCTGAGCGAGTCCTGAATGACTGACACTCTAGCGCCTGTGGTGGTCACATGTCCGGATATGCCACAGCTCAAAAAATCCTCCGTGCCAGTTATTTATGGCCCTCCATCTTTAAGGATTGCATTCTTGCCATCCGTTCATGTCACGCGTGCCAGATATACCAGCGGAAGATGCGTGCACCACCAGCTCCGTTGCACCCTGTTGTCACCGTTGGCCCTTTTGCAAAATGGGGCATTGATTATATGACCTGTAACTCTCGCTCGGCCGGGGGGCATGGGTATATTATCGTTGCCGCCGATTACTTTAGAAAATGGGTCGAGGTGATGCCCACATTAACTGAAGATGGTCACACAGCGGCGCAATTTTTGTTCAACCATGTTATTTCATGATTCAGAGTTTCTCAGGCCATCGTCACGGATCACAGGAAGCATTTCCATAATCACATGATGACCGAAATAACAACCCAACTAGGCTTACGACATGATAGTTCGACCCCATACTATCCTCATTCCAATGGCCAGGTTGAAGCCGTTAACAAGATTTTGGTTACGATGCTTCAATGTACCGTTGGCATGCATAAGTCTAATTGGCATTTGATGTTGTTTCCTGCCTTGTGGGCCTACCGAACCTCTGTGAAGGATGCCATTGGTTTCACTCCATTTCAATTAGTTTACGGACTGGAGGCTACCCTTCCTATCGAATGCGAAATCCCTTCGTTAAAATTGGCCGTCGAGTTGCTTCCCAACACTACTCCGGTAGAGGAACGTCTTCTTTACCTAGAACGGCTGGACGAGACCCGTCGGCTAGCCTCTCTAGCTATCGAAGCACAGAAGAAGAGAGTTAAAACTCACTTCGACCATGCCATCCATCCTCATTCCTTTGTTGAGGGAGATTTAGTCCTGCTATACAATCAAGCGAATGATAAGCTGGGGGCAGGCAAACTCGAGCCCATGTGGCTAGGCCCTTATATTGTAAAGAGAGTTTTGCAGAAAGGGGCATATGAGTTAGTTGACTACGAAGGTAATCCTCTCGATAAGCCCCGCAACGGGCTGTACTTGAAAAAGTACTATGCGTGATTCCATGCACTTCAGTTTGTACATGTGTGTGTTTTAGCAGGTGTGTTGTGTGTGTGTGTTTTCATGTTTTTGGCTTGGTGTGAAGGCGTGATTGCCGCTTATTGTGTCTTTTGCTTCTTGTGCAGATGTCTGGTGCACCTTACGTTGGTTTCACTGACGGTGCTTGCCGCAGCACTCGCAATTTGTCTTCTGTGGCTTGGGTGATCTACGATCCTCACGGTGAGTTGATAGATCTTCAAGGTGTGTGTTTAGGCCGTACCACAAACAATGTCGCTGAATATAGTGCTGTGATTGAATTATTGGCCGAGGCAATTAATCTCAATATTCGTACATTGGTTGTCAACCTGGACTCTCAACTTGTCGTCCATCAGCTCAATGGGCGATATTCCGTCAGAGACCATCGCATTTTAAGGTTGTACTTACGTTTTAAATTGTTAGAGAGGAATTTTGATTTCATTACATATCAACATATTCCACGACGATTAAACACATTATCTGATGCATTGGCTAATCATGTATTGGACAGACATCTGCGTAACATATAATCAAAACATCATACAAGTAAGCGCATAAAAGCACAATAATAGACCATAGGATATATATATATATATATATATATATATATATATATATATATATATATATATATATATATATATATATATATATATATATATATATATCGTGTGGCGCACCAAGGCGCTCAAAAATAAGTATACATGTCTAAATAGGGCCTGTGTTCTCTGTACATCTGAGACACATGTCTCTCAAAAAATCACCAGTAGGAAATAAAGACCTAGATATCTACTGTGGCGGGTTGTGCTCTCTATACTGCACAGCCGCTCGTGCCACCCGCCTCAACAGGTAGTGCATCCTAGGTTCTACTCCCACTGTACGGATTTGGGATGCTATGGGGACCTCCTCTATCCCCATGTAATCTAGAATCCCTGTCAGCAAGCCCTCAAGGTTCTGTATCACTGTCTCCATTGTGTCATCTCCCGGAGGAGCCAGGGCTAGAGCTCCAATGCCCTGCGCATCCCTCCGTGCCTCTGGAACTAGGCCAAGGGGTCTCGCCGGTCCTACATCTGCATACCATAGCGTTTGTCATTAGGACATGTACATGAAAAAATAAAAAAAATCATAAAAATAAAAAATAAAAAAATGAGATCAAGTGTCTTACAACCGTCATCCCACTGCTCTCCAGCGGGCAGCGGCATGTCAAGGTCTCCGCAGAAGTCTAGGCCGGCATACGGCTAGTCCTCCATGAAGATAGTCTGTCGCTCCAACCACTCTCGGAAGTATACCCCCCATGCCACTGGTCGGCCACCACCTCCTTGTGGCATGATGGTGGGCCCCAGTATTGTAGCAATAATGCTACAACTCCTGGAACTCCCTTCTTTAATTTTATCAACCCGGTAGTTCGTAACAAACTTGGAAGCGATGGTGCTGTATCCACAAGTACTAGCTCTTGCCGCAGCTGTCACTTGGTCAGCTGGCACAAGTCCGCTAGGGGCTCAAGCCAACTTCTATGAGCTCTTAGAAGAAGCTTTTTAACTGATGGATGAAAGCTAACTCAAAGGAAGCTAATCTACTTGCAGAAAGAAACTGAAAGCCAAAAAGAAATACAAACCCTAGCAAACCCTAATTCTACCAACTAGTCCTACTGATGAAAAAATGAGAATGCAAACTACGAGAAGAGATGCCATTACTTCTAGGAAGGTAAAATGCATGTGTCTAAGTTATCACTATCTGAAGAAAACATCTTTTTGTATTTTTGATTAAGTTATGAGAATTATCATGCATGTGCTTCTAACTAGTTTTCCACTGTGCAGGGATGGATCAAGGGATGAAATGCTTTGGGAAAGGTTGGGATGGTACAGAGAGCGTCTAAGGGATCCCTAACATTCTTTCTGAGAGTTTCACAAAGTCTGGATGCCATGCAACCGTGTTTATGAACTTCTACAGGAAGTCTGCAGGGGTTTCTACAGGAAGTTCTGTAATTCTTCTACAGGATGTTTCGTGATTGGATTTTTGACTGATAGGTGAGTGGGAGAGAATGCATGAGTGGGTAGGGAGGTAGGGTAGGGGCCTGGAATGACCCAATGACTAAGGGATGAGGTGATGAGAGGGTGTGGAAGTCTAGCTTGCATCAAAGAAGGTTTAGGCAATGGAAAGGCAAGAAGGTAGGGTTACGTGGCAAAAGAGCAGATGGGAGATGAGGAAACAGACTTGGTGATGGAGGAGCTGATCTAGACGAGGCTCAGATGAACGAGGAGGTGATGAAGGTGCCCTGCATAGTGTTTACCTGATCAAACCAACTACGTCTTGCATACAATCAAAATATTAGATGATCTATCTAACAGTTTAATGAGATCAGTGAACAACAACCTTATTCATGACAAGAATCACGTATAGCATGTGAACAAAACATTATCAAAGAGATATAAGCGCATGAATAACTCCTACCAATCCATCCTAAACATAAAAAGCTACTTTAACCAACAAAAACAACCAAAATAACAAAGCAAGATCTAAAGAGCAGATTTTATTTTAAGAACGCAGCAAACACACATAAAGATAAATAGGGGAGGTACTGGGCGCTTGAGATGGGCCCAACCCCAAGAGCTACAGCCTCCCAAGAGAGATTTAGATCTGGTGCAAAGCTGAATTCATCTTTATTAATCAAGAATGAAGAGTTACATCAAAACTGTCCACAAGGAGAGCTTGAGAATGAGCTGAAAGCAAAGCTAGTCTATTGCCTACAAATCGAATTACAAAATAGCTAACTAATGGCTAAAACAAAATGACTAACTGGCTAACCAAATTGACTAACCACTAGCTAACCAAAATGACTAACTGAAATGAGGTCTTAAGCCCTCTTATTTATACAATTTGAGGACCCAACAGTCCTCCTAAAATTTAGGGACTTGGCTGCCCAAGACTTGTAGTTAACAGCAGTCCTACTTGACTTGCTTGGCTGCCCTTGTGCTCATTGATTTTGTGGCCTTTGAACTCCGAGCTGATGGTGGAGAATTCAAGGTAAGGGCCCATAAATGAGGGGGACACCTTCCTACAAATCCTCTAGCTTGTTCTCCCACGAATTTGGCTGCCAAGTGCTCATTAAGACCTTCAATTTTGTCTCCAAGTTGACCAAAAAGGCTACACAAAGCACCCATTAGACTTGTTGGCATAATGACTAACCAAATTCACTCTATTAACATAAAAATAATCAAAAACATGCAATAAACCAATGAGAATGGTGGATTAAGTCAACTTAGGAGGTTGGATGAGCCCAAATAATTGTCCATTTTTGGGGCTCATCATCACCCCCCTACTGAAAGTGTTGCTCATCCTCTGAGCAACCAATCTCTCTCCTCATCTTTGATGGCCCTGGTGGCTTCTTTGGCTAACATCTCGGCTGTTTTCTCCCTTGGCTTCCCTCTTTTCAAACTTCCTGTAGAAACAGTTCGCTGGCTTCCTGTAGAAACAGTCCTCTGTCTTCCTGTAGAACTGTTTTTAAGTCCATTATCTGAATTCTCTCTCTTCCAGTGAAGGTTTTTGGCTTTCTCATTCGTAGGTGATGGACATCCTTGAAGGAGACTCCTCCTTTTGTTTAGCTTTTGTGTCCTCAATGACAGTTTGATTCTTTGACTGTGGTTTGGGGTCTGCCAGTTCTTATCTGCATGCCTTTTCTTGCCTTAAAATGTAGTGGAAGCTCCCTCTTTCACTTCTCCTTCAGCTTGGGAGAGGTACTTAGGGCGGACAGCACAGCTGCTGCCTCCCTAGCTAGGATTCTGGCCGACTTTTCCTTCTGCTGTCTTTTTTCTGGACTTCCTGTAGAAAGTCCTGTAGTGGCTGGTTTCTGGCTTCCTGTAGAAAATGTTTCGGTCTACTGTCACTGATATCTCATGGTGTGTCTCTTCCTCCTTTTTCCCTCTTCTTTGGTCTTTTCCGCCTCTGTTAACTTGCTTCCTCATGCTCTGTTTAGCTTCTGCCTTCTCTACTGTAGCCTTTTTTCTCTGTTATGCCTTTGTTTTGCCCTCTGCTTGAATGATTTGTGCTCCCTCATCATTGGCTTTTTTGTTCACCTTCTTCAATGTGTTCTCCCATTATGAATCCTCATGGAATGGTGGGGGTGCTTTTTTATGTTTTAATTAGAAAAGAAAATGCTCAGGGAAACAATAATCAATCACTAAAATAGAAGACAACTGAATTTGGTGTTTTCTGAACCCAGGGAGGAGTTTCTCTTGTGTTCCTCAGAATACCAGATAGCAATAAGTCTCTTGTTTCTGTCACCCAGAATTCAACTGTCGGTTTATTGAGAGTACAATATTGTTTTTGCATAACTGAGCATAAGGGCAAAAATTCTCTTCTCAACACATAGATACATATGTGAATTCAAGTTTTCGTGCATAGAGGGCGGCCTCTACTACAGCATATATCTTCTTTTCTTTTAAAGATGACGAGGAGATTTCAGAGTGCAGAGAAAGAACTTGGTAAAATATAGTGAAACATGCAAGCAATCTTTCATGTTTAGTTGAATACACAGGTAGAATGTTACTATCATTTTTTCAATTTGATGCCATGTTCCATTCACCATTTTGTACCAACAAATCATGCAGAATGAAGTTTCCCTGATCCTACCTCATTTGGAGCTTGAAATTCGCCGAAAATCCCACATTTTCTTTCTGCATGGTTGTTTTCTGCGTTTCCTGTAGAAGCCTTCCTGTAGAAACGCCTGTAGGATGTCTCTGCGCCTCTAAACAATATGATATGTGGAATAATTTTGAAAACAGGTAGAAAAACTTAGTGGAGGACGATAGGTTAACCGATTGTGCACACTTCAGTTGAGAATGTGGAAAGTGCAGGTTAGCAACAATCTGTGAGTTTCCGCTGAGCGTTGATTAATTGTTGCGTGATTTGTGGTGAAGGAGTGCAGTGGCCAAGCGTGCGTGGCCACATGCAGACGGCAGTGCTGTGAAGCTGCATGTCCTCTTCCCGTTAATCAACTGCACTGGAGTTAAACTCTCTATCACTGTTTTTTTCTTTTAATTTTTTTAATTTTTATGGGAGTCCACTATCCACGTGCACTGCGTGACTGCCGACTGAGTTCTAAAGAAGACAATCAGCTTAACCATGATAATTCGTGGCTTAATTCCACCATTCCATCAATTCATGCAGTTTTCAAATTAAATCTATGCAATAGAAGAATGAGATTAGTCACATACCTCGAAGTTGAATGGCTGCCGTGAAGCTTTTTGCTGCTGCATGCTCTGATTCTGCTGCTGCATGCTTGGATCCT